>CM060362.1:55585509-57047447 GCA_030545235.1 Helianthus tuberosus
AACGACAACAATATCCAAAATTAAGCGGCATGCGGTTTCTCTGGTATACCGCACCATAACCCATACCGCATGCGTTTCTTACATACCCCTCAAAAAAAGGCAAAAATATATATCTCTACATTATGTAAGGGGTATAACCAATATCCTCATATACCCACGAGCACACATGGAATATGCGGAGATGACACACACGAGCCCGCACAGGTGTGTCAGATACTCAGAACCAGCGTTGTTCTTTGGGCTGCGAAAACCGCTTCTTAGGATGAGGTAAACCGCATTCCATGCAAGCTTCCTGAAGCTTCAAATCCCTCGTGTCCGGTTCACAACCAGAGAGGGGACGCAAACAGATTCTCCTTAGGAAAAAGGACAAGTATGCTGAGCAACCGCACATCAGCAACCCTGACTCCTGGTCCTTCAAGAGCCAGATCCAAGCATAAAGCTCTTTTAAAGCGAGTCTTTTGCTGCAAACCGAAAACACTCATGAGTAGCTGCAGCAAAACGTAAGTACGCGAACGGTAGCTACGTAAGAGCTACGACTAAGCCATCACACGGTTGAGCAAAGCTACTTCCAGGAAAACTACTTTCCACCTAAGCGTGAAGGAAAGTGGCTAAGGAATGAATGCAGACGAGTTTCACCCAGATTCCTAACCATCTAAAGGAATCTCCTTGAGTAACAAGCCAAGGAACAGTGGTAACAAGTCTGCTTATGACTTTGTTTGCCCACCTATGAGCCGCATAGAATAAACAATGGTGGGCACAACCCTGCCTATGACCATGTTTATTTGCCCATAGTACCGATTCACATTGTTCGACCAAACACGGCCAACAATGACGCAAATACCCCACATTGTTCGACCAAACATGGCCAACGATATGCGGCAACGAGGTAACCGCAAAGGACGTGCGGTTACTTGAGAGCTAAACTGAAGAGCATGAACACCCCACAAAAGAGGGATCATCGTTCAATGTCCAATTGATAAACAAAAAGTGAGAGCAACGCACTTACAGCATTGCATCCGCAACCGCAGAAGTTACAACTAGAGTTGCGGAAACTGACATCTTCGGTCACCATCTCAAAGTTTGGTTCGGCACACCAACAAGTGGCTACCAACCCTGATGACATCAGAAAAAGGTAGACCACGCTACCAGATCAAAACCCTCGGTTGAGAATTTCGCATCAGACGAAACTTGCTCACCTGTACGGAAGAGACGTAACCGGATCCACAGCTTGATTTACTTGAAGCAGGAGCCAATAGTTTGGCCTAGAATCTTCTCCAGCTCCCATTCTACCTTCTAGACACCATAGTCCAGTATTCCTCCCACATGCAACTTGTATGAGGAAGCAACACTAGACTGGGGGGGGGGGGGGGGGACTTGAAGGGGTATGGTCCCAGATCTCACACCAGCATGGCTGCGAGTGACCATTACCCTTATCAAAAAACTCCCACCAACAAGAACTTAAATGTGTCAATGCGGGCACGCGCGAACACAACGGTCGAATCCAATCTGTCAAGGGATGAGAAGACTTACCTTAAGTACAAAAACGGATGTTACGCATAGCGATGCGACCTGGCACCGCATCCTATGAACATTTTCATCACGACAAGGGATCTAGATAAAAGTAAGAGTCACCAAGCAGCAATGCGGCTCGGCACCGCATCCCGCATGCGTCTTAGACCAGAACACGAACGCGGGAACAACATCAGTTACCGCGAGCAGCGATGCGGCCCGGCACCGCATCCTGCCTACAAGGCAAGTGGGACTGACACCACGGTGCAAGTGGCACTGGAGACAATCACTTGTCAGCCCACATGTAAGTAACAGACTGACACCACAGCAGGACGTGGCATCACCACCGTAACCGACAGGCCTGACACACCTGCAGGAGGCTGTGCGATGTCAGTCTAGCCACTCAACTACACTCCTTCACTCCTCGGCTATAAATACCCATCCCAAACTAGGTTTGAGGTATCTCTTCACAACTCTCTCACTACTACTACTATCACACACTTTGCTTCACAAGCAAATTACTGATTCTCGCGCCGGAGAGTGGTAACAAGGAGCACCCCCACCCCATCCTCTTTGTTACAAGTCACGGCTTGTTTCCTTGTGCAGGAGATCAACCAGCGGACGATCCAGCCACTAATCCTCAGAAAGAAGGGATTAACCCTACTTGACAAGACCAGTGAATTAACCTTCATTGGTTAACCACTGTTTCATCAGTTACCCATAAATTGGTTAAACAATGTAATTATTTTTTAAATAAATAGTATCGTTTTGATCTAACTAAAAGGAGTTTGTTAATGTCTATCCCAAAATATACGTAACCTATTGGTGAATGGTGATTTAGGGTTTGCCGGGGTGATGATGATTGTATAAAACTAAGTTCAAATGGTTATCATTCCACATGGAGAAATTTGTAACATTTTACAACAAGGATAATTTAATATAATATAATATAATAGTAGTTATACTTATACAGTTATACTTGTGTAAATACTTCTCTTACTAACAAATATGAAAATTGACGTATAATACGAAAATACAAAAAATAGAACCCTTGTTATGAATGCATCCATTATTAGTAACTATCCATATTTCTAACTCCCATGTCACATTTATGTTTGTATTAATATTATAGCCTATATATGGTGGATCATGTATATTGTATGAGAAACATCAACAAGAATAAGTTTCTTACATTCTCCATTTTCTCTTTGTCTCCATAATCTCTATAATCTTAGTTCATATGTTTATATATACTTTATATATTGTTGCTATTAGGTCGTTGTTTTACAACACGTTATTAGCACGAGAGTGCTATACGTTTTTGGCCGCCTTCACTTTGATGTGGATTAATTTCCAGCCGGAATTAATCTTTCACAACTATGAGAAAGGAACTGACGAATCAAAGGAGAAGATGGGTTGCACTTAAGCGATGGAAAGTTGGAAACGTAGAGAGGTAAAAACTACCACCTCTTTTTATTATTCTTTAAAAAAAAGAAATGGTTGGGACCATGCGTGGAATATGTTTCTCATATTAATTCACAATTCAATTCAAGTAAGTGTTAAAATCCCTTTGACATTAGATAAATTAATTCCTTTAAGTATATTTTGGAAGTACTTAGAAACCAAATAATAATAATAATAACAACAATAATAACAATAATAATAATAATAATAATAAGATCTCTGTTTTGCATATAATCTAGCGGCTTGGGCAATAAAGCCGTCATAATTTTCGGACAAGGTAAAGTAACCGCCTCAAGAATTGCATGCGTTAGTCATATTATAACTCATTCATTAAATATACTATTATATTTTAGTTAATTAATATTAAAAAATGCTATTATGATATAGTTGTTACAAACAATTTCTTAAGTGTATAGTTCGCAAACTTTATTATTTTAAATATGCATTTGATTGAGTTACTTGATTTTGTAGGTTTTGTTAATTATTATAAATAAAAGTGTTTTTTGGATTCAATGGTAAATTGATGATATAGTGACATGTAAAAGTTACTTTACCTCAATATTAAATGGTGGTTTATATTATAATTATCATTCTACTAAAAAGATTCTTTAAATTGCAAGGTTTTTTTTTTGTTGCTTGTCGTCTATTTTACTTTATATAAATATTACATGGTTTTATAGACATCAAATTATGAATAAATATCATATTTTAATGGTATTATGAATCTTGTGACTATATATTTAGTATTAAAGTCATCATTTTAGTATGGATAATTGATAAATATGTGTTTTTAGGAAACTGATTTTTATTTCATATACGATTGTGTACATAGTTATATTACATTATGGTTGAATGATTCTTATATGATTCATATACCCGGTGACACTATATGATTAAAACAATTATATTTGTTTAGAAACCCTATGTAATGTATTATACAATTATGCAGTTAACACATTATCTTAAGAAAATATATAATGTGCACGTATTACATTAAACATTTTAATAGTGTTTTTGATATATTCTTCACATTTAACCATGATTAGTAAGGATAATTAAAATGGATATTTTATTGTATTGTATTTGATGAGAAGGCATCTTATATCAATTATATATTGTACAATTTGACTTTGTACATTATATTTAATATGCCATTGTTTATGTATATAGAATGTCTTCAATGAATCACCTAAATTAAAGTTGTGTATCACATTATAAACATGATTGAATAGTGATCAAGATTCATTTATAATATGATGTTCGAAGTTTCAAACTCACTAAAGCTTATTGTAAATTTATTGATGCTTGTAAGATTTTGGACTGATAAATCTTAATGATTCGGTCGTATAATTGATGTTATGTGGTGAAAAGATTAGTTATACATGTGAATAAAACAAGTTCCATTGTCAAACCTCAAATATGCTCTTGAAGAAGCAAGATTGTTAAAAAATATGTAAGGTTTGAAATGACCACCATGAAAGTTTTGTGATTCTAATCCATTCATGAAGTGAATGTGATGATATAATGACCAATGTAAAGGTCGCGATCATGTATATAATAACTAAGAAAATTGTAATGATGTCACCATGATCATTGTTTGGTTATAATCTATTCCTTGAACTGAATGTGATGACATAACAATCGGTGTAAAGTTTGTAATCATGGTAATTGAGAAAATTGTTATGATGCTCATGTAATGAGATCAACCATGTCAATAATGAGATGACTATACAATGATCGTTATAAAGGTCGTAAGATATAAGATTGATAAATCTTATACGACTCATCTACTTCTCAATTGATGGTAAGCAAAGAGAACATTATTTACAAGGAAAAATCGATTAAATTCTTTTCATTTGTCACACTTGAGACATATGCTCCTAAAGTAGCAATATCATTATAAGATTCATGAAAAAATGAAATGACTTTATACTCATGTGACCGAGTAAATAATGAAAAACTGTGAAGCTTGTTTTGGTTCTACTCCATTCCCAAAAGTGAATGTGATTATATATTAATCATTGTATATGTAATGATGGACCTAATTGAGAAACTTGTAATGATGAGAATGACTATAAGAATTGTAATGACGGACATTTTAATAATGATAATGAACCACAAAAGTGGCAAACTAAGGAGTGATTGCATAACGTGATGGTTTGAACTTTGAAGTTGTAATATATTCTCTCGTATCATAAGTTTTGTATTACATACGAGCAAGTAATACACATACGATCATGAACCAGAAGTTTATGGATCATAATTATTTAATTAGTTGGCATGACCGGTTAGACCATACCGAGTCAATGATGATGTGAAACATAATGAAGAACTAGAAGATTCTTCAAGCTGATAATTAGTATGTATTGTTTTGCTCTCAAGGGAAATTTTATTTTTGCCAATAAAGGAGGGTGTGTATCCCTAAATATTTTGGAAGTGATTAAAGGATATGCATATCCCAACATGATACCATTTAGTGCTTTAAATCGATGCATCGTCTAAATGGTTATCAAATCCACAACCTGAAGTTTATGTGATTGTGGCTTAGCTAATGTGATAGCAAGCATATTAATCCATATTAGTATATTTATTTGATAATAGTAAATTTGATTCCCAAATTATTAACGATAATTGGAATAAGTATTATTGTTGAGATGATCACTAAAGGTCTACTATTGGTTACAAACCCAATGATCATGAGAGGAGCAAAAGTTCATTTAGGTACATGTAATTTTATATATAGTACCATCAATTCACATCAAGCCAATAAGTTATAGTTATCCCCATACAGTTGGTTTTTGGTTAGGAACCTAAGATGTCTCATCAAAGATTTTGGTTGTGCGACATATATTGAAACTCATCCACCACACAGCACAAAGATGGGACATCTAAAAAGTTTGAGAATATGTTGGGTATAAATAATCTTCTATGATTAAATACTTAAAGCCATTAGTGAGAAATTCGTTTATGGCTCATTGGTTTTCACTTTAATGAATGAATGTTCCTAACCTTATGGGGAGATAACAAGCAGTTGAAAAGTGAAAGGTGAAATGAATTATCATATCATCTTGATCCTCAGACTATAAACTATGAACTAGAAGTTTAAAGTATAATTCATTTACCAATATTAAAGAACAAATTACCAGACAAGTTCACTGACCTAAATAGAGTGACTAAGTAAGTCACATAATCAACTGCTTATGCTCCACTTATATTTGTGTCCCAATAGGACAACCACATATTTTGTAATGAGTCTATTGCACGCCTGAAGCGTGGTAGACTAGTCGATTTCAATAATAAAATTCCTCAAAAATTAGAGCAAGTAATTAAGATGGTCAAGTCGAGGTTATAGTAATATGATCTCCTGCAGAGACATTAGACATGATGGTTCAAGAAGAACCTCAGGTACCTGAAAATAAAGAGATCTCGCTAACTTTGTAACACCCCAAAAACAGGTTTGATAGTCAAACAACGTTAATATTAATGAACAGGTAAAATACCGTTAGTGGTAAAATTAACCCGGTAAATATTAGGATTTAAATAATTAAACCTAATATTAAATAAAAAGAGAATAAAAGTCTTGAGAAAAACAAAGCTTATGACAGGCCGACTTAGCGGGACTTAAATAAGACGGGTTATAACTCCCGGAACCCAATAAGTTAACTAGGAATAATAATAACCTAGTTAGAAGAGAAGTCTTATAGTGACATACTAGTGGGTTAAAACACTTAAAATAAAAACCTGATAGTTGAGGGGCCAAAAGTGTTTAAATAAAAAAAATATATAATTATAATAAAACATAAATTAAACCCAAAACACACACTTGTGTGTGTGCTGGGTCGATTAAAACACAGAGGGGGCGACCAGGTTTCTTCAAGAACCCTAACTCTCATAAATCTCACAAATTGAAGGCTCAAATCTGTTCCAAAACGAAATCCGAGCTAAGATTAGTGATCCCCATTGCAAGGAGGTCATAAGGTATGTGTAATTTGATATGAAATCTCTATTTGAAATTCTGATGAACTTAGAGAAATTCGAGATTTGTTGATGCATGGTTGTTATAAGATGAAATTGGAACAATATAGTGTCTAGGAACAAACCCTAGACAAATATATGATGAAATTAGGTCTAATCCTTGTGAAGTCATAATCACCATGAAGTAAATTCAGATGTGTTGATGCTAAATTCATGCATGTGATGATCTTAGGGTTCTGATTTGCTAAAAATAGTTTTATAATTGTCAAGAACATGCTTTAACTGAAAGCTGAATTCAAACAGCTCCTGATCAGAATTTACAGCCGACTTGTATTGGCTGTAACCTGAACAAAACAAGACAAAAACATGTGTTTCTTGATTCTAAAATGTAATTCCAGAAAATATCTTTAAAACCCCACTTGAATCGCATTTTTTCGATGAAAATTGAGCGTTTTATGAATTTTTCCGTATCAAAGGTTTAAGCTGCGTTTTCTGGCGGAATTTTCAGCCCATTACGAATGTTATAACTCAATTTAGGGATTTAGTTATGATCTCAAATTTTTACTGTAGATAGCGTTCAGCGATTAAAAGAATCTCCAATTGGAATTTCGTCAATCGGATAAACGAGGAATTTTTAATGAATTTTTCCGTAAGCTGCAGTCAGAAGTGACGAATCTGATTGCAGCTTAGTATATGAATTTTTACGAATTTTTGGTAAAG
This sequence comes from Helianthus tuberosus, assembly GCA_030545235.1. Taxonomy (NCBI): domain Eukaryota; kingdom Viridiplantae; phylum Streptophyta; class Magnoliopsida; order Asterales; family Asteraceae; genus Helianthus; species Helianthus tuberosus. The sequence goes on from CM060362.1 coordinate 55,593,178, forward strand.
AATTAGATCTTGAAATTTTAACACAAGGCCTAACCCTCCGAGAGGTAAGCCACATAAAAAAATCTTAATTTTTGAAGACTTGTAAACATGTTAAACAAGTCACAAAAAACAGCCGATTTTTCAGTGATAGAAAATGCCTAAACTAGTGATAAACTTGAATGTGCATTTATACACTAATGGGCATTGACTTTTTAAAAGTCAAACCGACCTACAATACAATAAATGATAATTTTTATATGAAATGTGTAAGGTGGAATAGTCATAATCAATGATGACTAATCTAACCGTCTTACGAATCATGATAATAGTTTGACGCTTAACAAGCTAGGTGGAGGCCTGGAAAGGAAGCGGGTCAAACGAATCAAGTGTAAAGGGAAACCGTACTTCGGATGCAAGGTAAGTAAAGCTTACACCCATTGTAGTATACGTATGTATTTTATAGGTGATAAAGGTGACAACCGATTATATTCGAAATTTGAGTTCCGACACGGAACGAAATGAGTCGGAATGAATAAAAACGATCAAAACCATGGTTAATGGTAAAAATGGACAAAATGGTAATTTAGTCGTGAATTGACTAAGTGTTAATAAGTTTTCTTTAAGGTTACCTTATAGCGTAACTAGTAATCGGAAAAAGGGAAAAAAGATCTTGTGGAAAAATCCGAAATGGGTCGGATGTGTGAATGGGTAATTAAAAAAACAAACAAACATGTTTTGACATAAGTATAAATGTTTGGCCATAAAGACTAAATGGGTCAAATGGTGGTGATGATACCATTTGACAATATCGACTAATGTTTGGTTGTCAAGTTAGATATTCACAGGAGTGAACGGGAAGTGGATTATTGCGTCGCTATAAAGTAGCGGCTAATAAAATAAAGGTACAAAACGGGTCTATGTGTTGCCCCGAGCCAGGTACGCATAATTTAGATTATAGTTAAACGTGCGATTTTGGTCAAATTCTTAGTGAAAGTCCTTCGTCTTAAATGATGGACTAAAGTTGACAAAAACGCCCTTGATGGGTAAACCGAGTAGACGAGCCTTAGAGGTTGTTTAGGAACATGTAGTACGACCATGTAATCTTTGATAAGTATAAAGGTTTTAGGCATAAGTCTTTTTGGGTCAAATGCCTACAAATGGATATTTTCCATAAATGACCTTCCGAAGGGTAAAATTTGGGATTTTGGGTTCCTTATGTTGAATCCACCATAGAAATAGTTTGGGTGGAAGATAAGTAGTTAATTAGCAAGAAGAGAAGAGGCGCGAAAAGAAAATAGCGAGTTTGAATGCTCAAATGCATGAAAACTTCTAAACGGGTCAAAATAAAGTATGTGGTAAAATGTTGGCTTAAGTGTAATAAAGAAAAACGTAAACCGGGTAACGGCGTAAACTATATGAATAATGGATCCGGGTAATGGATGATAGCTTAGACATGTTAAGAAACGAACCCCAAGCAATTAAAATGAGTTTGGATAGGTTTGGATGCAAATTTGATGAAAAATAAACGTGCAAAGTTGACACGGGCGGGTGAAGTGTTGACACGGCCGGGTGAAGGGGCTGTGAAAAATATATGTTAACCTGACACGGCCGGGTGATCTTTTGACACGGCCGGGTGAAGGGGCTGAAAACAAAATATATAATTTCTTGTATTTAATTATTTTGTTCAAATGCCTTGATTTCTAATCTTTTAAATGAAATTGTATGATAGGTAAAGATGCTCTTTAGACCCCGGAGGATGATCAAGCCATGTCAAGAACCGAACACACCAAACAAAGCTTCCGCATTTTGTCTATTTTGTTTTAGTGACATGTAAACACTTGAAATTGTGTTTTGAAAGTTTATCTAGCATGATGTAGGCTTGAATGTTATGATCAAGTATGATCTTAAAACCATGAAGTTTTTGTAAACTCGAAAAATTTTGTACTAAATGCAAGATAAATGTCATAAATCCTGTTATTTTAAGTTGGGTCTTACAAACTTGTATCATGTCTAAGATATGTATGGAATCGAATAAAAAAAATCTACGTCACTATACTTTTTTATATAATGTAGCGCTTAAAATGATTAAATGATGATGATCAAGATTTAAGATCTCCTATGAATGAATATTAAGAAATGATTGGCCAAAATGGAAAGACGCAAATAAGGCAAAGCTGAATTCTCTAATGACATAGAAAGTATCTGGACCAACAGTACATACAACTGAAGTTGTAAAATATGTCGGACATAAACGGGTCTTTTTTGCTAATTATGTGAAAATCAAATTGAGTGATATAAAGAGAAATTGGTGGCACAATAATTTTCGCAAAGACTTATGATTGATTATGAGGAGACGTTTTCTCCAGTGGTGGATGCATTGACTTTCCAATATCTTATTAGTCTGGCAATATATAAAGGAGAATTGGCATGCGTCTCATGAAAGTTATGTATCACTTGATACTAAGTCATATAAAATAAGTTCTCGAGAATATTATGATTATTATATAAATTCAGATCTGAATACATATACATGTTGTATATGTTATTGAATTGAATATAATTGGAACTCCCAATGAGTATCCTAAAGCATTTGAGTGCTTAAGAGGTTAATTGAAACACCTTATGGATGTAATTGTTGTGCACCAATACTCCAATAAACATACATAGAAAATGCGTACCTGGTTGTTATGGCATCTCAATGTACACAGTGTGCAAACATGGTACACTATGGATTTTGGAGATAAAAGCAAGTGTTCATGGCATTTTTGCATATGATATAGATATCAATGTGTTAAATGGGCAAATTTATGTAGCAAAACTTCTAAAGAGTGAAAGCACATGCATATTTGGATAAGATGGAAAGAATTCCCTCATGGATTGATAATGCTACAAGCATTAATGATGTCAAAACCTCAAGAACGTACTATATCAAGTTCATAGAATATGTATGGACTAAAATAGTTAGATCGAGTGTTATACAACTCGAGATATTTGTATAAAGAGGGATATAAGTTTGATTAAATTAGCCATGTTTTATCGACGTTCTACTTTTAAAAGTTCACTATAATCGCAATTTACAGTATTGATGTCTAGGCATTATTGAGAGAAATTGTCGAGCTTTTAGAGGGAGAATTTATTGAATGACCTTGGCATGGTCTAATTATTACTTGAACTGCAGTTCGAGTATATATGTAATTATATTTTGCTAATCCCTCAAGTACATCTAGAAGATGATGTTTGGATATTTTAGTATGGACATTGTTGAACCTTAAAGTATGTTAAATGTTGTAAAGTCATTTGTTATAAGAAATGTCTATTATCATCTCCTACCAAAGTAGAGATTCTCATTCTTGAAGTACCATCGTTAAATGCATAAGTGCATTAATATGTTTTGCTAGCTATGTATGGTTATAATATCTTTCACTTGAGCTTATTGTCATGATATAACCTTTGTCAAGCGAAGAGACATTGGAATGAGTTCAAAAAAATATTTCAGGTATAAACGATATTTGATTATATTTTACTAACCCATCAAAACAAGTTTGGTTAGTCTTGTAGATGCAGGAATGTAACGAAACACAGTCGTGGACATATGATATTTTTTGGAAGGAGGCACCTAAAGTCTCGTTAGAAGATTATACAACATTGCTTAACATAAAGGATTGCACATTAAGGGATCAAGTGACAAATCATTTCCTACAAAAGCTTTATTCTGCTTTCAAGAAAGATGGACACACGTCACTTAAAGGATACACGTCAAAATGAGGGGGAGACTTATTCAAGTTGCACTCTTTTTTCCCTTGACTAAGTTTTGTCCCATTGGGTTTTCTTAGTAAGGTTTATAATGAGGCAACATACCTGATCCAGAAGTATTAGGGGGAGACAATACACGCTGCACTCTTTTTCCCTTAGCTGAGGTTTTGTCCCACTGAGTTTTCCTAGCAAGGTTTTTAACGAGGCAGCATCACCAAGCGTATTAAAGAATAGTATATCATCATGTGGATAGTCAAGGAGGAGTGTTATGAATGCATCCATTATTAGTGACTATCCACATTTCTAACTCCCATGTCACATTTATGTTTATATTAATATTATAGCCTATATATGGTGGATCATGTATATTGTATGAGAAACATCAACAAGAATAAGTTTCTTACATTCTCCATTTTCTCTTTGTCTCCATAATCTCTATAATCCCAGTTCATATGTTTATATATACTTTATATATTGTTGCTATTAGGTCGTTGTTTTACAACAACCTTAATTTACTCACCAAAAAATGGGCTTTTTTGGTTTTTGGTTGCTCGTGTGCTTTGGTTTTCTATAGAACAATTTGAAATTGTGTAGGAAAAATTGAATTAATCTTAAATTTAATTAGTTTAACTATTTGATTACATTACCTAGAAATTGAATTAATCTTAAATTTAATTGGTTTAACTATTTGATCACATTACTTACAATCAGAGGTTTTTGGGTGGGAAAAGGCTTAGGAACGATTAGGTCCTGTGTTCGATTCCCACAAGGAGGTTTTTTCTCGTATTTACTGGGTTTTCTCCTAAATTGGTATTTAGTCATTATTTCCTAGTGGAGATGGATATGATCGGGTGGTACCGTTGGTGATAGGATAATACTCCAATGGTCCGTCAGTGATCTAAACGAGCCATACTTAAGTTCATCAAGTATAGGAGCATAAAATAAATTTTCAACTTCAGTGAGGTATGTCGAGGTCAACACCCTTTCCGTGTGAAAGAACCGTACTTATGTATAACTTCATCGATCTCTTTGTTTCCGTATTTATTTCCTCTTAGACCGGGAGCTGGTCTTCTACTACAACCAACTGCAACCGACATAGCATGATCGACATCTACCAAGATATCATGATTAATATCAACTGCAAGGATTTAGTTTTATTCTAAAACCTATCTTAGATCGGGCTACCATCAACTGAGAGTCCGAGACGAAGATGTTTCTAAGACTACTTTCCAAACTCGGTACGACCATTACGAGTTCCTAGTTATGCCATTCGGGTTAACCAATGTACCAGCGGTTTTCATGGACCTCATGAACCGAGTGTGCAAATTCTACCTCCTCAAAATTGTTTTCATTTATGACATTCTAATTTACTCTAAGAGCAAGGAGAAGCACGAGGAACATTTAAGCCTCATCTTAGAGCTTTTGAAAAAGGAACAACTTTATGCGAAATTCTCAAAATGTGACTTTTGGATTTGTGAAGTCCATTTCCTTGGATATGTAGTCAACGAAGCCGAAATATATGTCGATCCAGTGAAGATTGACTCCATTAAGAATCGGCTTCATTGAGGGATCCTTAAAAAGAAAAACAAATTCCTCAACCTCTCACAAGGGATTAACACCTTTATCATTACAATCACGTTGTAAAGTTCAATTTGAACTTTGAGTTGACCAAAATGGTTAGAACCGAAAGTCAAAGAAAAAGTCAATTTGCTTGACTTTCTGCTGATAACTAGCCTATAAACTGAAAAGGAGCTGAATGAATACTTACTAGTGAAGAAAGAAACACTTAGAACTTGAGGGAGGAGGCTCCTATGGATCAGGAGCAACTCCAAAGAAAGTGTTTTGAGAATTGAGAAAGGTGTGAAGAAAATGTGGAGTAAAGAGTCCTATTTATACTAATCCTAGAATTATAAGAAGATGACAAGTGTCCTTAGGAGATCTAAAAAGATGATTAGTGGCACTTGAGGTGTCACAAGGAGATTAATGGTGGCAAAGATTCTTGAGAGGTGGCACAAGGATAAGAAGGCTGATGTCCAACTCAAATTTTGCTGTCAGCGCACCCCATACGGACCATAAGAGGTGACTCCTTACGGTCCGTAAGAACCTCTGGCGCAGTCATTTTAAATCCCTTTACGAACCGTAAGGGGTAGTGGCTTACGGTTCGTAAGGCCCTTCAGAATATGATTTTTTTTTTTGCATTTTTGCAATATCAGCCCCTTAACTTAGTTCCAATCCCCATTTTATAAATTTTGCCTCTCTTCTCCAACATATCTAGACTATTTGAAGAGTTTTTAGACATGTGTCATGCTAGGATTTGATCTATGAATATCGGTGTGTTACATCCTTACCCCCTTAAAAGAAATATCGTCCTCGAGATTTTAATTCAAATATTCGAGGTACTTTTGTGTCATTATAGGATCAAATTTCCCAAGTGTACTCATGATAACTCTGGGAATCCTATCTGACTTTCACTTATAAGGATCATTTTCTTAAGGAGCTTTTTAACATGTTGATCCTCGATCAACAAAAGTTAATCTTTTAAATAAAAATGAATTTGCTTTTTGATTTGCATATCATCATGAGGCATCTCTAAAGGAATTGTCGACCAAGCATTACCTAAATTTGATACATGAAATATATTGTGCATTTCGCTAAGTTTCTCAGATAGTTTATAAGCTATGAAGCTAACACACTGGATTATTTTGAATGGTCTGATGCATTAGGGGCTTAAATTGTTTTTCTTTTCAAATTTCATAACACCTTTCCACGGTAATATTTTTAACATACCTCCATTACCGATTTGGAATTTTAAGAGGTTTCATTATCTTATCGGCATAACTTCTTTTGCCTAAATCTGGAAATCATGAGTTTATCTCGGATTTGTATAGTCTTATCCATGATCTCAAGTACAATCTCAGGCCCTGTTAATTGATTTTCTCCTATTTCTGCCCAATATACGAGGGTCTTACACTTTCTTCTGCATAAAGCCTTAAACGGTGTGGCTTTTATTCTAGTGTGCAAACTTAATAATGTAGGAGCATTTGATTAATGGTAGGTGTTCATTCCATCCACTACTTAAGTTAATAATGCATGCTCTAATCATACCTTCTAATGTTTAAATCTTATGCTTATTTTGACCATCCTTCTGAGCATAGTAAGTTGTACTAAGATTTAAACGAGTGTATAACGCTTGCTGAAAGCTTCTGCATAAAAGTATATATCTGCTATCCATGTCTGATACTATTCGCAATGGTACTTCTATGTAGAGGTACAATATCGTCATTGTACAACTTAGCTAACTTTTCTAGACTAAAAGTCTTTTTAATTGGCAAGAATGTGCCAACTTAGTGAATCTATCAATTATGATTTAATGGCGCTATTGGCATAGTTTGTTCTAGGAAGCTTAGCGATGAAATCCATAGCCACTAACTCCCATTTCCATTTGGGAAATTTCTAATTGTTATAGAAGTCCTAACTATTCCAGATGTTCAGCCTTAACTGGCGAACACGTCAAACACATAGCTATATAGATGGCAATGGATTTCTTCATACTAATCCATCGAAAATCCATTATTATAAATTCCGGTACATCTTATCCCAACCAGGGTGCGTAAAAGACTTAGAACTATGAGATTCTTTTAGAATCAAATCTCCGAGTCCATAAAAACAAGGATCCAAATTCTGTTATTTAATCTTAAAATTTCATCTGATCCAGGTGTTAACTAATCCACAGCACCACCTTCACTTTTTATTAGAGCATTTATTTCCAATAATGCTTGCTTTTGAGTACTTAATATTTATTCAGCCAAGCTATTATGTAGCTTGATTTTGTCAACATTAACTTTAATTTGTTTAACTCTTTATTTTCGGCTAAGGGTGTCAACTACAACGTTTAGCCTTGTCTAGATGATAATGAATTTCGTATTCATAATCTTTAAAAGTTTCCATCTATTATCGTGGCCTCATATTCAAATTCTTTAAATATATATATTGGAGGCTTTTGTGATCAGTATGAATGATACACTTTGTACCATATAGGTAATGTCTCCAAAGTGTAAGTACAAACACAACCACACCTAACTCTAAATTGTGGGTTGTGTAATTCTTTTCATGTACCCTTTTATTGGCGTGATACATAGGCGATTACGTTGCTTCTTTGCATCAAAACGCAACCTAAACCTGTATGTGAAGCATAACAGTATACTAGAAAGTCTTCTACCCTTTTGGGTAATAGAGAGAACATGGGCATTGTTCAATTTCTGTTTTAGAATCTTGATAGAATTCTTTTTTGCTTAGGCCCCTATTTAAATTTCATATTTTGTGGGTTAAGGCAGTCAAAGAATTGACTAACCTAGAAAGGTTCCTAGTGGATCTTTGGCAATATCATGCCAGTCCTAGGAAACTGCATATTTCTGTAGGTGACTTGGAAGTTTCCCAATTCGGGATAACGTCAATCCTTAGCGGGATCAACTTGGTTACCACGCTTGCTTATCATATGTCCCAAGAATTGTATTTCTCTAAGCCAGAACTCATACTTAGAGAACTTTGCGTAAAGCTTCCCTTTTTTAGGAATTTTAAAAAAAATATATCTAAGGCGTCCTTTAACTTCTTTATCTCCATAAGAGCTAGACGATAGGAAGACTTCACTATAAGTGTTGATTCAAGCAGGATGTCTATCCGATTTCGACCTACCTATCTAGGGGTAGCCTCGGTAAGTCTTCTGAGATATGTCTGGAAATTTGGATATGACGGGGATACCTTCTACTTTTGGTTTATAATAATATTTAGTTACTTTTGCTATGTAGATGTCACGTCTTTTCTGTAGACACCTGGATGCCTTATAAACGCTTTCTCTGATAATCTATAATGATGATTTCTATAGATGGTGAGTATAACACAGGAAGGGAATTCAATTTTGATAAGTTTTGTGTTGTAGGCAATGCAGGCCTGGTTATGGGATAACCAGTCCATACTTAGAACTATATTGAATCCGACTAGAGTCATAGGTAGGAGATTAATTGGGATTGGTTGATTCTTAATGGATTTAAAACATCCTTCTATAATCTTTAAAGGTTATTTCTATACTTCTATCATTTACTTCAACCTCATAGGTACGATCTTAAATTTTCTAAGGGCATGTCTAATAATTTACGGAACTCTTATTAGTTCTAGAGTCAAACAAGGCATTCTTGCAAAAATATCTTTAATGAGAAACACATTTGTTATTACGTTCGCGTCCTTTACCGCTTCCATAGCAGTCAACCGAAAACTTTGGCATTGTCTTTCTTGGCGTTGATAGTTTTGATACTAACGTCAGTCGTGTGTCTAAGACAGCTACTCCTGATGTGGTCCTTATCTCTATAATTAAAACATACTGCATTCTTAATTTTCTTGCATTCGTGGATCTTGTGGCCAGCTTTTTTTTTTTTTTTTTTGCAATATGCCATAACTCTTCTATTGCTTATGAAAGCAATTTCCCAAAATGCCCCTTTTCTAATAACCTTATATTCCGATTTATCTTTACTAGGTCTTGACTGATTCTTTCCAAAATTAGTTCTCCCTTTGGGCTCTAACTCAGCCTTGGCCTCTCTTAACCGAATCTCATATTTGATTAAGGCGAGGGTTAGGTCTATAAGTGACTAGAAAGTAACAAGAATGGATGATTTTACCATCCCTTAAATTTTAGGTGCTAATCTCCCAATGTATCATGTGATATGCTTAGATTAAGTGTTTATTAGGTATAATACTAACTTAGACATCATAATTGGAGGTATACTCCTTACACTCTAAGTTTTCATGGTAAGTTCCAATAAGTCTGACTCTATTTTCTCAACCTTTTGAGGTGAGTAATAAGTTTCGTTATTAATTCAATAAACTATTTCTAGTCTATAATATATAGGGAAACTTTTCCCAGTAGACTAAATCATGGTCTTTCGCCATGTTAAAGCATCCTCTTAAATGGATTGTGATGCATATTTGATCACATCATTCTCAGCACATACGATGATGTCTATATTGATTTCCATCTCATCGAGCCATTTTAGGGCATCAATGGCTGCTTATTTTCTCGTGAAGTCTTGGGGTTTTTCTTGAGATAAAACATTCATACGTACATACCTTCCTCAAATTTCTGACGTTTCTTCCTAGTGACGCAGTCATACTTACTAGTCTTACTCCTACTTGAGGATTTTGTAAGAATTAGTGGGTTAAAGAAATATATTTCTTATTTACTTAAGGGCTTTTATTTTTAATTGGCTATACAATTTGTCATGGCTCTAGAGACTTTATTTTGGCTTTTCTTGCACTTACAAGTCATCAAGACAATTTTATATATTCTGGTGTGAGTGATATTTTCCCATTATCATCACCATCTCAACCACTATCATTGGTGGAGTACGCGCTTTAGCCATAGTCTCTGTTTTAACATTATCAATTTGCTAGTCTTACTCCCATCGGAGGATTTGTAAGAACTAGTGGACAGGTAAAAGTTGAGTGGAGGACATTTTCTTGATTGCTCATGGGCTTTTATTAATATTTGACCATATCATTTGCCATAGCCATAGCCCTATAGACTCTATTTTGGATTTTATAGAACTTATAAGTCACCAAGACTATTTTTAAATATTCTAGTGTGAGGGAAAATTTTCAACTTCTAACACATTCTCAACCACTACTATTGGTGGGAGAATATGCTTTTTTTTTTTGGAAACGAGGGAACACCCCCGAGTAAACCTTTTATTAATAATGTTCAAAAAAGAGAAGACAAACAAAGAGCATTTAGCTAAGGCGACTCGCCAAAGCTAAACCTCAACAGAAACAACCAAACAAAGAATCAACAAACTAAAAATAAAGAACAAGCTAATCTCCACGAACGATGTCTCATGCGGATTCATCCATTTCGGATTCAACCTCTACTTCATCTTCAACATTTGTTTCAATCAAAGCTTCTTTCACCGGGTCAAATTTTGTAAGCATCAAATAATAAGTCTTCAATTTCTCCGACCATGAAGAAAATACATCATCTGGTGGTTGCGTATTTGTCTCGTAGAATTTACGAACCATTAGCATTTCTTTTTCCCACAACCCATGCTCGGTATCAAAAAAATCTTCTTCATCTTGGAGTGTGTCAAACGAATTTTTAGTATTAACATTTGAACTTTGTTGGGGCCCAAATGTTTGTTTTGAAACATCAAAAAACCCACTTCCTCAAGATTTTCGTAGGTTATCAACCATAGAAGACATTGGGCCTTTAAACTTTAAATCATTATTAGGAACAACTTTTGAGTCGGTTGGGCCAGAAGTTTGCAATGGAGGAAAATCAAGCCCACCTTCCTTTGTTCCCAGCCCGGAACTTTCCGATTCAGCATTCAAACCAGCTTCCGTAATCAGGCCTCGCAAACCAGATGATCCCATGTCCTTTTCAGCGCCAAGTTTAAGCCCAGCAGCCTTATCGCTTTTGTCTTCGTCTATTTGTGAGAAATCAAGATTGTTATTTGATACGCTAGGAGCAAAAAAATGTGAACTTAACAACACTAAAGGTTGAAGAAAAAAATCAAAAGAGTTTCCAAAATATTGAAGTTTGTCTTGATGGCTTGGCCCTTTATAATTAGCCATAAAATTAGTTATGGCCTTAGTGACCTTAGTGGCTATTAAGGTTTATCTCCACCTTCTTGGCTGGGGTGTACCATGTTGCCACCACCATTATTGTTGCCATCATTCTGGCTAGCCACCTTCGTTTTAGCTATGAGCCATCAAGAAGATTTATAGCTCTAGGGGCGGATCAATTAAAATTTTGATATTATTCAAATAAATAAATAACAAAATGAATATTTGTATTTATGATTTAAAATTAAAATTTCATTAAATCAAAGGGTACAATATTATGATCGAATATTGGACCTTTGGAACGATAAAATACAATACGTTGTCCAAAACGGACTTTTTGGAAATAAAAATTTACAAATACATAAATTTTGAATAAATGGTCTTCATTCATCCTTCGTTCACTGCACTTCATCTGGCGCTGGTTGTTGCGGTCGAGGTTTAGATAAATGGATGAAGAAGATGAGGAATAGTAAAAGTTTTGATTTGTCGACTGTAGCTAGGGCTCGTAGGATGTTGCTGAATTGGCATACTCCATTGCCTCTGAGGTATATGGGTTATTGAAGCCCATAAACATAAAGTCTAGGACTGGAGCTGGGTTGGAGGTTTCTCCCATCAATGGGTCCTCCAGTATAGGTGTGAAATGACTAGAAGGTGAGGGTGGAAAAGTGGGGAATAAAAATCGTCTTGTGGAATCTCTTCCAAAAAGAGATCAAACGGTATAATAGGAATATCATAATCAGAATCATTTGGGTTAACATAGAATGGGTTATTAAACTCAAGTGAGTTTAGATGAGTATCAGCTGGCATTAGGTTATTGCATCTTGGTCAAAGAGGGGTGGAAGAGGGCTAAGTGGTACACCGGGGCGAACCAACATTCTTGGCTTGGTGCGAAACTTCTGTCGTTGCTGTTCTTTCATTGGCTAGTGAGGAAGCGTCTGAGGACTGAGGATTCATCGGAGGTATGGCAACTTTTTCCACATCCTTGTATTCTTGATGACGTACTCCTGCCAAATATTTAAAATAAAAAACAATATGATTTCTAGCCTAGCCTTAAAAGGAAGACTTAGACACAAAATTTTCCTATGGAATCTGTGATTGTGATATTTGAGCTTAGACACAAAAGCCTAGTTTTTAATTCGCTCGAATTATGGCTCTGATACCAACCTGTCACACCCTAGGTTCCCGGTGGTCCTAGACTTAGGGTTTATTTGTGACGATTGATAACAGTATCACATTTAGCAGCGGAAGATAGGAATAATAAAAATAAATAACGTAAAAGATTGAATGTATTAAATAAAATTTATACAAGCTATTCGGTATAAGGTATCCCACAAAGCAGGATTTATTAAAACGGACTTGAGACTATAATGGGTCTCTTGTCGAGGAGTTGCAAATTCCATGTTCTAACACCAAGCCCGCTCCAACCTATTTCGTATTTGTTTTAACATGAACTTAATCTTTTTAAAATACGTCAGTTTTCACTGGTAAATACTAATAACCGACTTTTTTGAATGTTTTTTTTCAAAATTTATTTGATACCATTTGGTATTTCATTTTAAATGTCTTTCGGATAAACTATATCTCTTGTTACCAGTTTTACATACTATTCAATACAGTCGGGGACCGAAATCAAATGTCGGTACATGATTAATAGACACACCATATTATATATGATTTGCGTCTGTCAGGTGCACGCCCACACCCCGCACTTTATGCCATGGCCATTTGCAATTAAATGAGTCGGGACGCCCGGACACGGTCGTATGAACCCCCAAGTGTTTTAGTTATCAAGTAATACGGATTAAAAACATGTTATTTGCATTTCTTGACAACATTTGCCCTTTTGCAATACCCGGCCGAGTGGCTAATGCCATATCCAAGTCTTTATAATCAAATAGGCTAATGGTATTTATCTGTGCTAGTCTTTATAAAAGCAATGTAATTATTCCGTATAACACAGCCGTATTCAAAATGTATTAGTGTAGGTGCAATTTACTAGAGGCTTTCTAGTCTGGAATGAACGAAAATATTATCCGTTAGAATGTTAACGGGTCATTTGTAAGTCTTTGACTTTGACCGGTTAACTTTAGAATACGCTCAGTTTCTCTAAATTAAGTGTTAACCAGATAGAATGTGGTTTATACCGGTCCGAGTGCAAAGCCTCGTGTGGTATGGGTTTATTAACCAAACATTCTGATTTGAAATGATTTTTAAAAGCTTTAACCCGATTCGACTAGTTTATATATTTTATATTAATTAAATTAGTTGTACACTTAAATACGGTATCAGGTGGTCGAATAGGTTTATGACGAGTCCGACAAGTCAAAACACATTTTGTGATGTTATATAATCAATCTTGGTTTGCCGGTGATGGTACATAGAGTTGTTAGATCTCGGTTTGCTAGTGATGGTACAGGGAGTTGTTAGAGAAAGAGGTCAGGGAAGTGTTGTTCACAGGCGGGGAGAGACAGAGAAAGAGAGAGAGAGAGAGAGATTATGAGAGGAGGTGGGTGGTTTGTTATAAAGTTTGATTTTTATCAAGTGCAAGACCAAATCAACTTATAATTACACAAATAGTCCTTGGATAGGTTAAAGGACAAAATTACCGTCATGTGAAACACACATGATCGAACTTAACCAAATTTAACTGAAAATTATAACTAGGTCAGGGCCAAAGGATGTAGGGTGTAATGGTTTTTATAAAGAAAGGATTGTGACTGGAATTGTTTAAGTTAAAGGGTATCCATTGCAATCCAATACAAACAAAAATGACGAAAAGTGTATCTAACACAATGGGTTGGTTCCGGTACAAACCATATTTATCCTACAAACCGTAAGAACAAATCCTAACACTTAAAAAAGTTAAATTAGCACATACTAAAACAATACATACCTAAAAATAACACTTCTGAATTATATTAGCACATGAAAATTAATCAAGATAATTTATTTTAGCACATATGTGAAATGATATTAGGATTTTTTTTATCATTAAATTGAAAACAAAAAGAAAATCCAAATTAAGAATTAATTGCTTGTTAGCATAATTATAAGGAATTCAAGATAATTGATATTATTTAGGTTATCATTTTAGCAATTCTCTATAGTTGGTTGGATGACACATGACACTTTTTAAATAGTTCTTATAGTTTGTATACGAAATATGGTTTGTTTTTGTTTATCATACTCCTCTAACACAATTTGTTAAATGAATCAAACATTACAACATAAAACTTGATCCTACTCCTCTAACACAATTTGTTAAATGAATCAAACATTACAATACAAAACGTAATTATTTTGGGGTCAAAGAAGTGGGATCAAAGAAAACCTATGAGCAGTGGTGTCGTAACGACAAGGAGCGTCTTGGCAGAGAAGTGGGATCAAAGAAATCATCTATAACCCCTTTTAGTAATCGTCGTGTTCAGACACAAGTGAAGTCTGGTAAAAAAAAACTTTGTAGGGAAAACCAAATAGACTTGCCCGGGAGTGTGTGCAATTGAATTTTAACTAACCCCTGAAAAAACGGCAGACAATGAAGTAGGTACGTTCCCTCACGCAAGTAGAAAATGGAGTGTGGCGTCGTAACTGTAACGCCCAGCGTTTCGATACTTTTATCATCTCGGTAAGTCTCGTCATACTTCCTATCGTGTGATGCATTTTACACTCGAGACGATCGATCATAATGAGAAATGATACTATTTGAATCTTAATTTTTGTTAAATTATGTGAAACTTTTACTCTATGTGAATCTTGACTCTTGTGATGCTTTATATATGAACGATGTGAATGTTGACTCTTGTGATGCTTTATATATGAACGATGTGAATCTTGACTCTTGTGATGCTTTATAAGCAAACGATGTGTATATTCTAGAAAGTTGACACTTGTAATGCTTTGATACTCCATAAATGAGAGACTAGTTTTAACACAAATCCGAAACACGAAGTTACTCTTGTTATTTGATACCTAGGGGAATAATAATGCTATAATAATGATCACTCACAATAATACGCAACGCAACGCTTAACTGTCACGGCCCCCGGCCCGGTTTGACCCGGTTCAGGAGCCGCGAGACAGAAAAATCCTGTGGTATTTATTTAATTGAGTTGACAGCAGAAGATTTTAGCAGGATCTTTTTAAAACTGAAATTGCCTGATTATTTTATTTCATAATTCAGGATAAAACCCTGATATTTTACAATAAGATGATTTCACTGGGAAATCTTTATTTTTCAAAACATGTTTCTTTATTTATATTGACCCACTTCCTTAAGCTTGTAGTGCTTCGCGGCACTTTTCCTGGATCACAACAGATCACCTGAAACATGTTTGAAAAAGGTTTTGTCAGCGGGGAAATACTGGTGAATCATTCTTTTTACTAAAAATGACGCATTTGTTATAATTTACAGTATTAAGAGCGATTACGATGTTTCTATATGTCAACCATCTACCCACGGTATTTATCACTCGACCACCTATTGGCTATCTCGTTGTCCAATGGTGTCTGTGACTATGGTCATATCACCCCTTGGCTAACCCGTTATCCAATGGTGACGGTTATCAAGTATTGTATACAAAACCCCACATACCGGCTGTAAATTGGAGACTACAAAGTCTTAATCCCTGTAATTATAACTTTTGAAAGCAAACATGATTTTGAAAGCAAATTTGATAAAAAGAGAATGACTCACGTTGCAGAATTATTCAGGCAGAGTTTAGCCTACTGATTAGCTTGTTAACCTAATTCAAAATAACAATGCACACGAAACTAGGTTAGTAACTAATACAACATTTACGATAACTCACGAGATGAAACCTTCACAACGAATGACAAAGCGCGATACTTAAACATCCATCAAATTCACGATGAATGATAAAGCATAACCCTAATGTTGGCAGCACTTAAACATCCATTGGATAGTTTCAATCGATCGGACATTGAATCGTAGTAGCGATCGAGTTATTACCCTGTTGTCGTGGCAACGTTTCGTGATTTGTGTGTGTTTCTGTAGTATTTGGACGATATCTCAGTGCATAAATCGAATTTCGATGATATCTCAGTGCATAAATCGAATTTCTACGTGGAACCAACGCGAAATTTCAAGTGCCAAAGTCTACTACTTATAGCTGAAAAAGGACGACCCCTCGCGTGGCGCGAGGGGTCGTCGCGTGGTGCGAGGGGTACTACCCTAACATAGGGTTGCCCCGTGTCTAAGTAGCCTTGCTGAGTTGGTCTCTCGTTAATTTTCGTTATACACGTAAAACTGTGTAGATAATACTAACTAGGGTTTACCCCCCTGAGTTTTAGGGGCCCTGATCCTGATTCCGATTGTTCTGAAAATTTTAGGTTTTATGCAGGATCACTTGGGGTCTTAATTAGGGTTTCCTATTGGTCAAAATAAAATAATAAATAAGACTTTTGAGGAGAGTTGTTACATCCTCCCCACCTTAATAAAAATCTCGTCCTCGAGATTTACTGGAATAGTTGAGGATATTTCCGCTTCATTTCTGATTCCAGCTCCCAAGTGTATTCGGGTCCTCTTTTTGAATCCCACTTGACTTTAACTAGTACTAATCGCTTGTGCTTGAGAAATTTGATCTTTCGGTCTTCTATTTGTAGTGGTTTCTCTACAAATTTTAACTTCTCATTTACCTCTATATCTTGAAGAGATACTACCAGGGATTCGTCAGATAAACATTTCTTGAGATTGGATACATGAAACACATCATGTACCCCTGCTAGCTCTTCTGGTAGTTGTAAGCGATAAGCAACTAGTCCTATACGTTGGATCACTGAAAATGGTCCCACGTATCTTGGACTTAGCTTTCCTTTCTTACCGAATCGAACTACTCCTTTCCAAGGAGAAACTTTCAACAGTACTTTGTCTCCCACTTGGAATTCCAATGGCTTCCGTCTATTTTCTGCATAACTCTTCTGGCGATCTCGAGCCGTTTTCAGTCTTTCTTTGATCCGAATGATCTTGTCGGTAGTTTCTTGCAAGATTTTAGGACCTGATAACTGATTTTCTCCTATTTCTGCCCAGCAAACTGGAGTTCTGCATTTTCGTCCATATAGTGCTTCAAATGGGGCAGCTTCAATGCTTGCATGATAACTATTGTTATAGGAGAATTCGATCAAAGGTAGGTGATCGTCCCAGTTTCCACAGAAATCTATTACACATGCTCGGAGCATGTCTTCCAGGGTTTGTATCGTCCTTTCACTTTGTCCGTCTGTTTGTGGATGATATGCAGTACTTAAATTTAGTCGGGTTCCCATTGCTTCCTGGAAACTCGTCCAGAAATGGGATGTGAAACGACTATCCCTATCCGATACAATGGAGAGTGGAACTCCATGTAAGGATACTACTTCATCTACATACAACTTTGCTAACCTTTCCATGTTAAAGGTTTCCTTCATAGGTAGAAAATGAGCTGACTTGGTTAATCGATCCATAATTACCCAAATTACATCATTACCTTTTCTGGTTTTGGGTAACTTAGTAACAAAGTCCATTGTTATGAGTTCCCATTTCCATACAGCCATTTCTAGTTGTTGAAGTAGACCCGAAGGTTTCTGGTGTTCTGCTTTAACTTGTGAACAAGTAAGACACTTAGAAACATATCTAGCTATGTCCTTTTTCATTCCTATCCACTAGAAATTATTCCTTAAATCTTGGTACATTTTATTGTTTCCTGGATGCATGGTATACCTAGATTTATGAGCTTCATCTAAAATTTTGTCTGTTAATTCTCCTTGTTTAGGTACCCAAATCCTTTTCTTATGGAATCTCCAAATTCCATCCATCTCCTTTGTCTCATGTTTAACTCTTTTTGCCCAAATATATACCTTAAACTTTTATGATCCGTATAGACAGTAAACTTACTTCCATACAGATAATGTCTCTAAATCTTAAGGGCAAAAATTATGGCTCCTAATTCTAAGTCGTGAGTCGTATAGTTTTCTTCGTGCTTTTTCAATTATCTTGAAGCATACGCAATTACCTTCTTGCGTTGCATTAACACACATCCTAATCCTAGCTTAGAGGCATCACAGTATACTTCAAAATCTTCTGTTCCTTCTGGTAAGGCTAGAATTGGAGCATTTGTTAACTTTTGCTTTAAAATCCTAAAGGCTTCTTCTTGCTTAGGTCCCCATTCAAACTTAACCGCTTTACAGGTTAGCTTAGTTAATGGCACCGCTATTTTAGAAAAATCTTTAATAAAGCGCCTATAGTATCCAGCTAATCCTAAAAAGCTTATAATTTCCATGGCTGACTGTGGGATCTTCCATTTAGTAATTGCTTCTATTTTAGAGGGATCTACGTGAATACCTTCGTGGTTCACCATGTGTCCTAAAAATTGCACTTCCTGTAACCAAAATTCACACTTTGAGAATTTGGCGTAAAGCTTTTCTTTTCTTGGCAAGTGATCACAATGTTCCTCCTGACTTTTGGAATAAATAAGTATATCGTCGATGAAGACAATTACAAATTTATCCAAGTACGGTTTACAAATTCTATTCATCATGTCCATGAATGCCACAGGTGCATTCGTTAGTCCAAAGGGCATGACTGTAAATTCGTAATGATAATACCTAGTTCTGAAAGCAGTTTTAGGTATGTATTCTTCTTGTACTTTCAACTGATGATATCCGGAGCGTAAGTCAATCTTAGAAAAGTATCTAGCTCCTTGAAGTTGATCAAAAAGATCATCAATCCGAGGTAATGGGTATCGATTCTTAATTGTAACCTTATTTAATTCCCTATAATCGATACACATTCGCATCGAACCATCCTTTTTCTTTACAAACAACACTGGTGCTCCCTAAGGGGATAAACTAGGTTGTATGAATCCTTTACTTATCAATTCATCTAATTGTTTCTTTAGTTCTAGCATTTCCGTGGGTGCTAACCGATAAGGTGCCTTGGCTATCGGTGTAGTTCCAGGAATTAGATGAATCCTAAATTCGACTTCTCTGTCAGGTGGTAATCCTGGGAGTTCTTCTGGGAATACATCTGGGTATTCTAAGACTACAGGAATGTCCTTAATTTCCTTACCTTTAGTGTTAATGATTACTGAAATCATATACACTATTCCTTGCTTTCGTTCATAACTATCAACTTTCATTACTGAAATGAACTTCATGGGTTTTTGCGGTCTGTCCCCTGTAATCATAATTACTTTTCCGGTGGGTGCACGAATTTCTATGGAGTTCTTATCACATAGGATTCGAGCATGGTTGGCTACTAACCAATCCATTCCTAACACCACATCGAATCCTGCTAAATTCATAGGTATCAGGTTTGCAGAAAATTTATGACCTGAAAGTTCTATATTTCCTTCTTGCAAAACCTTATCTATTTTAACAGAATTCCCATTTATCGTTTTGACTGTAAAAATCTGCCTAAGGTTGGTTAAGGGTAAATTAAGAGCTTGGCAGAATAAAGTATTGATAAAACTTTGGTTTGCACCAGAGTCAAATAATACTTTTGCATAAACGTTGTGAACTAAGAACGTACCAGCTATCACATCTGGAATGAGTTCTGCCTCCTGAGTTGTTAATTGGAATGCTCGAACATTCTTCTTGGTAGTTCCGCCGGTCGGTTTAGCTTTATTGTCTGCTGGTTTGACTAACTTAGGGCATTCTGGTTTGAAATGTCCAGCTTCTCCACAGTTATAGTAGATTCTTGTTTTCTTTCTGCAGTCTTCTTCACAATGTCCTACAACTTTGCAAAAGTTGCAGGTTACATTGCATTTTCCAAAATGTTTCTTTCTGCAATTCCTGCATAACGGCGGAGTTGAGGATTGCCCAGTTCCTTTCTTCTTGAAGTTGCTATTATTACCCACACGAAATCCTTGGGTAATTTTCTGAGCTAATTCCTTCTTCCGGTTTTCATCTCTTGTGCGTATCAGCTCGTCAGTTAGGGTGTTAGCTAATTCTACCGCATCGTCAATAGTGCGAGGTCTCGCAACTTTAACGATATTACGGATTTCGCCAATCAATCCCCAAATATAGCGAGAAATGAGCACCGGTTCTGGCAAAGCCAGTGTTGGTACCACTCTAGCATATTCGAAGAATGTCGAAGTATATCATCGACAATCTACACCAATCATTCTATGGTTTAGGAACTTATTCGCCATTTGTTCCTTTTCATATTCGGGACAAAATTTTCTTTCTATTAGCTGCTTAAATTCCTCCCAACTCATGGCATAGGCCATATTTCTTCCTTTGGCTTGAAGTACCGTATTCCACCATTCTAGTGCTCCTTCTTTAAAAAGATTCGATGCGTACATGACCTTGTCTTCTTCAGCACATTTACTTATTGTAATTACTGCTTCAGTTTTCTCCAACCAACGCAGTGCCGCAGTTGCCCCTTCATTGCCTGCAAATTCAGCAGGTTTACAAGCAAGAAATTCTTTGTAAGTGCAACCAGGCGTTGCAGCTTTCATTTTCTTAGGGAGCGGGGCCTGCCGTGGATCATTATTGTTGTTAGTATGATTACCGCCTCCGTTTACGCTATTACTGAAGTTATCTTCTTGAGTACGTTTACTAGGAATGATTTGTTGAGGTTCAGCAGGTTTCTGGGCAGCAGCAAGGATTGCTGGAATAGCATTGGCTATTCCTTGAGCAACGATATTTTCTATATCTTGCTTAGTCATAAATTGATCCTCCGGTGTTGCTCAGATTGGTTAACCTCGTTAACTGGTTCATTATTAGCGTTTTCCATCTGATAATTAATATATATAATTTATTAGTATAGAATAAATAACAATTATATACAAAATAATCATACAAATTTCACAACACACATATATATCCAAAATTATCGATTCCTCGATTTCCCTTTTTATATATTATATTATGCATCCGTACACACTGTTATTTTACAAAGTTTTATTTTTATCTTACAAGATTATATTTTTTATTATTATTATTATACAATCACAGCTGCGTTCTCACATCATCCCTTCTGCTGATAATTTAGAAATGACGCTCCCTCTCATCGTACTTCCAGGAGATTTGTTCTCCCACCTCTCGAATCTTGTTTCCTACACCTATCAGTTCCTCGCCAAAATGGCGGAGTTCATCTAAATTTCCATTGCTCATTGGTGGGTTTGGTATAGGTTCTGGGTCAAACTGAGGGAAAAAGGTATAAGGATTATTTAGGAGGTTTTGAAACTGCCAGTCGTTGGTCCACCACTCGTCCATTTCTCCTAAAGGTTGGGTATGGATTAAAGGTTCTGGAATGGCTGGTTCCAAATTTATTGGAAGTTGAGTTTCGGCAGGATAAGGGTAAAGGTTATTATTAATAGGCCTGAGAATACCGCAGCTTGCCAATACGCGATCTAATTCCTCCTGTAATGGCAGCTCCTCGACTTGCTTAGAACTTTCCCCAATTTCCATTTCTACTTGCCTGGCATTTTTCTCAATCTCAATTCCTTTTCCTTTATCAATGGGATTTTCTATTTTGGGAATTTTCCTAGTTGCTGGTTTCCTTCCGCGTACACGCCTCCATCCTACAAATCTTCTCCTTTTCTTAGGCTTTGGTTTCTCCGGAGGTGGAGCGTTGAATTCCATAGGTTCTTCTATATCGGGTATGTAACCAGTAAAGTCTCTGGAAACTTCTATTTTCACTGGATAGAGATTGAGATTCTGAAGGGCTTCAGATAACTCATTCATGCTGTTTAGCATATATGCAAAAATGCACACAAAATGCTAAGTTAAAATTTTATGATAAAAATCTCTCAGATAACATTCAAGTATTATTGCACACCATATAACTAACTTAATACAAAGAACAACTAATAATTAAAACATACTAGGGTTTATTGTAAACTTATTTATTTACTGGGTAAAGTTTCTGGCTTGTAGGTGATATGGGTGCTAGGACTGGGTCAGGGTATTTAAATGTTAGCATTGTCTGCTACCGTAGCTAACATATAGAGATATGCCCATTTTTTCATCTAATTCGTTTTCCCATGGTGGATTACTGCCTAGTTCCTGGGTTTCTTGATTAACCCTCACTTCTTTTGGTTGTGATTTCTTTATTTTCTCCTGACTTTTCCTAATAATTGAACTTCTTTTATTAGGAGAAAGTGGTTCCTCAAATTGTGTCTTTCGAACAAATATTCCTTCCTCAGTATTTGTTGGGCATTTTGAGGATGAAGTTCCTTTTTCTTTTGGTAAAATATCTAATTTATGGTAGATATCCGAAAGTCTTTGCTTACCCATACTGTAAACAAATATTCAAATAATAAAACACGTAATCACTAAAATGGCAATCAGTAAAATTAAGTATTTTCTAATTACTTAATTGGCTTAAATCAGTGGCTCTGATACCACATTTTTCTGTCACGGCCCCCGCCCGGTTTGACCCGGTTCAGGAGCCGCGGGACAGAAAAATCCCGTGGTATTTATTTAATTGAGTTGACAGCGGAAGATTTTAGCAGGATCTTTTTAAAACAGAAATTGCCTGATTATTTTATTTCATAATTCAGGATAAAACCCTGATATTTTACAATAAGGTGATTTCACTGGGAAATCTTTATTTTTCAAAACATGTTTCTTTATTTATATTGAGCCACTTCCTTAAGCTTGTAGTGCTTCGCGGCACTTTTTCTGGATCACAACAGATCACCTGAAACATGTTTGAAAAAGATTTTGTCAGCGGGGAAATACTGGTGAATCATTCTTTTTACTAAAAATGACGCATTTGTTATAATTTACAGTATTAAGAGCGGTTACGATGTTTCTATATGTCAACCATCTACCCACGGTATTTATCACTCGACCACCTATTGGTTATCTCGTTGTCCAATGGTGACGGTTATCAAGTATTGTATACAAAACCCCACATACCGACTGTAAATTGGAGACTACAAAGACTTAATCCCTGTAATTATAACTTTTGAAAGCAAACATGATTTTGAAAGCAAATTTAATAAAAAGAGATTAACTCACGTTGCAGAATTATTCAGGCAGAGTTTAGCCTACTGATTAGCTTGTTAACCTAATTCAAAATAACAATGCACACGAAACTAGGTTAGTAACTAATACAGCATTTACGATAACTCACGAGATGAAACCTTCACAACGAATGACAAAGCGCGATACTTAAACATCCATCGAATTCACGACGAATGATAAAGCATAACCCTAATGTGGGCAGCACTTAAATATCCATTAGATAGTTTCAATCGATCGGACATTGAATCGTAGTAGCGATCGAGTTATTACCCTGTTGTCGTGGCAACATTTCGTGATTTGTGTGTGTTTCTGTAGTAATTGGACGATATCTCAGTGCATAAATCGAATTTCTACGTCGAACCAACGCGAAATTGCAAGTGCCAAAGTCTACTACTTATAGCTGAAAAACCGACCCCCTCGCGTGGCGCGAGGGGTCGTCGCGTGGCGCGAGGGGTACTACCCTACCATAGGGTAGCCCCGTATCTAAGTATCCTTGCTGAGTTGGTCTCTCATTAATTTTTGTTATACACGTAAAACTGTGTAGATAATACTAACTAGGGTTTACTCCCCCTGAGTTTTAGGGGCCCTGATCCTGATTCCGATTGTTCTGAAAATTTTAGGTTTTATGCAGGATCACTTGGGGTCTTAATTAGGGTATCCTATTGGACAAAATAAAATAATAAATAAGACTTTTGATGAGAGTTGTTACATCAACCAAGCTCACAAAATGAACCAAAGTCAGAAAACTAGCAAACGAGAATCGGCTGTCCGAATGGACATCCGATCGGATGACAATCCGCTCACATGACCATCCGACAGGATGGCCATTCGACCGGAAAGCCATCCGATCGCCTGTACTTCTCCACCGACTTAACCCATTCGACTGAGGGCCTGAGGCTATCACTGTCACCTATAAATAGGTGACTTAACCCTTCATTCTTACCTTTCACTCTGCCATCCGATCACATGCACTCAAGTCACTCTCAGTCACTTTAATCGTGATTCAAGGCCATTTCATAAGTATTTCTCCTCAAATCTTGTACAACCTTCATCATTTATCATTTCTACACCATATTCTTCTTCAAAATCACACGAACACTTCAATTTTTTCTCGAAAACCAACTGATTTGGGCCTCTTGAAGGTGGTTTCCACTCGGTTGGTTATGCAAACTGCTGTGGAGCACCATTTAACCGAGATCGGTTCCCGATCTAAAGGATTTTCACAATGTTTGTACAAGATCTAAAGGATTATCACACTAGTTATACCAGAGCTAACGGAATTTCACATGTTTCCCGCTCAGATCTGATAAACTTCACGTTTTACAACTGATTTTCTGAACTTTTTTCTGATTTATACAAAACATTGGTGAGATCAGACTCAAGTAGACTCTCGACTCGTTCATTAGTTGAGAGTCGACTTGAAAACTGAATTCCACCGGAAGACGGACCGATTTACGGGTCCAAACATGAAATTCCATCAAAAACAGCTCGTCGGTTCGAAAGGGGGTGATACCCGATTGAACGAACTGGGTTTGGTATGATTCTGTTGTTTGACATGTCGTTACACTGTCTCCGTTAACTCAAAACTTAGAAAATTTTACGAAACTTCAGACACTGACCATCTGTTCGAATGGCCATCCGATCGGATGACCATCCGACCAGATGATCTGCCTATGATGACCATTGTTGTTGTTTATACAGGACACTATGATAAAAAACTTTAACATATCACAGACACCCACACACTGTTCGAATGGCCATCCGTTCTAATGGTCTTCCACTCGGATGGTCATCCATCCGAATGGAACCCATCCGTTCGGATGACCATCCGCTCAGGAAGTCTGTCGGACACTTTAACTCGATTTTACACGATTCAACACTCTGTTCCCAACCGGGTCAGCACTTAGTGGACTTATGCCCTGTTCCCCGCACGCAGGCTGATCCAGCGCTCCCTTCGATCCAATTAGGCAGTGTTTGGTTCTAAGCACCCACTGTGAGTATACTCGATCCCGTTTTGTTTTTAAACACTTTTGGGATGCAACACGTATTCTATATCAAGACACTTGACACTTGAAACTTGTTTATAAACATACTCTATCCGCATTAAACATGAAAACATGATACTTGTGATACTTGAGACTTTTATGCTATGTGAACATTTAATTCTTATGTGTAGCTCGCCTTAACGATTATAGCGCTATAGGGGTAACGCCGCTCTTTGAGTCTTGGGGAGTATTGTTAAGTTTTGATTCTTTTACCTCCTCTTCATTGCGACGAAGTAGGAAAGGCACGTTAACACGTTGGAGACTTGGGTTATCATAAGAACCACGTTAACTAGCATGTTGAAACTTGTGATATGTTGTTCATGTTGGATATGAGTTTTATTCGTTTAAACTATTATGCTATGTATTCAAACTTGTATACTAGCCAACATTTTTGTTGATTGTATTTTAATACATGTTGCAGGTTAATAAGTTTGGACGTGAAGAAATCAAGCTAGGATGATACTTAGAAACTCATCTTAGGAAGACAATCATTCTGAAACATGTGGAAACTTTGATCTATGTTTTTGATACAATTTAATTTGGTTAATTTGTATGACATTTTGATGCTTGTTATGAAATCTGATTAATTTATATCGAAACAAGTAGCGTTATGGATTCTCTTGAGCAATCTGATTCGCTTAGTGCAGCGCCCCGATGTTTCCGCCATCGGTTGGGGTGTGACAGTAACGCATAAAAAATTCACGCATTGCGGCGTGTAAGTCGTGGGTTCATTGGCAGCTTTTGGTGGGCGGCTAGTTAGTGGGAGGTTGTTGTTATGGATGCGGCGTTGAGACGTACAAAGTTCACGAAAGAATATTTTGTTAAGAGCAACCACAAGATCTTTAATTTAAACCACGCTTTATGTGAACAAGAAACAGAAAACAGAAAAAGAATGGGATAGGTACCGGCGGCGGCAACGACAGTTGCTTCACGCCGCCCGGTCTAGGGTTTGAACCAGGTGACGAGGGCTAGGGTTTGTTGTTTGTGTGTGGGGTGGTGGTGATGGTAGAGAGGTTAGGCTGTCTCTAATACCATGTAAGATTATGATAGACTGCTTTACTAAATATGATACTTTACAGTTTATAGACAGCACAAGGAAATCCTAATAAACCTAATGGGCTGGTAAGCGCAATACTAGAAACCGTAATTTAATATACATTCCAATACTAAGAGGCTCTATCATTATCTAACACCGGTCTAACATTTTGTTGCATGTCACTTTTGAACTATATCTATATTGAAATTGAATAAGTTTATAAAAAATAGACTAAATTGAAAAAATCAACCTTTATGTTATACCTAAACTGCACTTCATACCTTTCACTATGAAATCGGCAAAACCAAAGTGGCGGGTTGTGAAGTGAAGGAGGTTCAATGACTGGTTGTGATGTGCAGGTTCTTAAAGTGGCAGGTGAGGGAGGTTATGTCAGTTCACCGAAATGATGGTGGTTCGATGACGGAGTATGAGTTTTTCCCAGGGAAATGTGGCGGAGTTGAGGAACAGAAACAGTTGATAAGTGTGGGATGATTAACGGTGGTGTGGTGTGGTAGTGGTGGTTCGGTTGCGGGAACGATAAGGTTACGCGGTAGTGAGGGATCATTTGTGACAGCTATAACTGGTGGAGACGAAGGAATCCTGACTGCGTCTTCACTTGATTTGTCTCTAAAGCTTTCTTATTAATCAGTTGTGTGACACCCGGCTTTTCAGGCCGTACCGTACAATTGTAACATGTGTTATGAATAGATAAAAGGTCATATTTGATTGATTATGATGTTTATATGTGAAATTTAATGATTTGGTAAAATTAAACTTTGATAAAAATTATGTTGGCAACGATAAAATTAACGCTTATCGTGTAACGGTTAAAATGCGAAACGAACATCGGTGACCACCCGATCAGTGTTAAAATCCTAAAAATAGTATGTTATGATTAGAATAAATATTTTAATCATATTCGTGAGGGAAAATAAATTAAAACGCTAGGAAACTCTATTTTTCGAGTTTAAGCGCGTACCGACAAATACTGTCAACACAGCCTGTCAAGGCAACTGATAATCATTTTAGTAATAATTTGATAAGTTTATTATTATAGAAAAATAAAAATAAATAGAAACGCTTAAATTCCTATTTTTGCGATTTTAAGCGCGTACCGCGCATCACATCGCGCATACTGCCAAATACCTGCAACGTCGCCAGTCCAGGCAAACAAAATATTGTTCAATAATATTTTGGTGAGTTTATTTTTATAGAGTATTAAAAGTAATTTAAAACGCACTGAAACGAGATTAAAATGCTAAATAAAATACCCGGTATCCGGTAAAACACTTGTTTTTAACTATATATATGTATATGTATATGTGAGTGTGTATGTAATGTGTGAGTTTATGGTGTATGTGGCGGCCCATAGCAGCCCCCACCTCCCTTCTTTGCATTTGCATGAGTGACACATGTTTTCTTGGAAAGACAAATAATGAAAGGAAGCTTGTAAACCTTTTATAACCTTCTCCAAAACCAAGAATGAAATCAAAAACCCAAATTTACTCTCTCTCTAACAAAGCTACGGCCGAACACCCCTAACCCACATATACTTTCAAATTTCCAATTTATTCTTGGAGATTCAAGTTCATTTCAAAGCAATTTCAAGTCTATATGGTGGTTTAGAGGTGGTTTCAAGGTGTTTCAAGCAATAATTAAGTCTCATATCATCAAATCTTTGCTAAAAATCATTCAAGAACTAGAAGGTATAAAATTTACTTTAAAGACCATATTATTGATTCTTGATAATGTTGAGGATGATAGAAGTTTCTCAAAGTTCTTGAATAATTCACAAACTTGAAAACTAATAAGAAATGGGGTTTTATGTAAAATAAAAATGGATAAATATATGTATGTATACATAACCGTATATGTGTATGTGTGTATATATATGAGATTGAGTTTGATTTATGATGGATACTTGTTTGGTTAATTTTTCTAGAATGGCATGCATGTAGGTTTTGACATGTATGAAAGATTGTTGTATCAAATTATGTTTAAATAATTAGATGATGAACATATCTTAGTTTTGCATGACTTAACTTCAGGTTTGATACATATTATCTTGTATGAAATTATGATGATATGATATATGTGCTTTAAATACTTGTACACAAGCATGCATGATGATTTATGATTATAAAAAGGTGATTTGAGTATGATTTAGTAAAAATCAAATTTAATCAGATTATAAACACTAAAATAAAGTTATTTTAAGGTGTTTAGTGATATATGATTTTGTTATAATGTTTGCTAGCTTTGCATGTTGTACTTGGTGCATTAAAAGTTGTAAAATACGTGAAATCGCATGATCTAATCTGATTATAACCACTATTTTAATCAGTAAATAACATGTGTTGTGTTAAAATATCAAGTCGTTTCGAGTTGGGATGATTATAGTAACGTTTAACGCAAAACTATGCGTTAAAACGGTCAAAAATCGGCTTTTCGAGTGATTTTTATAAAACTGATTTAGATCAGTAAGTAAACTGATATTTGTAGTTTAAAAATAAGTATTTTAACTAATTTTAAGTTTACTTGGTGTTTGGTTAGTCATACGTGACTTCCGACGCCCGAAACCGTTACCGAATCGCTAAAATACGCATTTTTCAATGAACACTGGTATGGGTAAATTTTGAGTGAACTATATGTGATAAAATGTATTATGTGGTTTAAACATGATAATGTGAAAATATGTTAAGTTTTAACATGATTTTAAAGATTTGGATTATGCATGTATATTTGTACGTTTTGTGCGGTAGAAACGGTAAAAATCGCGTTAAATGTGTAACTTGTTTGTCGAGCATGAAATTTGATATTTATGAAATGTTTTATGTATATTTGCTATAAAAATGATAAAATGGATGAGTTAACGAGATTTCACGTGTTTCGGTGTTAAATTATGTGAACATTTGTGTATATATATTACGATGCGCAAATCGTAGATGTATTGCGTATAAACAGGAGAGTTAATGGATTTACACAATAATGGTCACCAATAAAATCATTCAAGTCGCAAAAATCATAATAAATATATAAATGTATATGGACTCATATATATATATATATATTAACGTGCCAACATAATAAAAAATGACAACTTTTCGAGAAAATCTCAAAGTTATGTGATAATTCTAAGAAATGGAGAAACTTAGGATTTTTGTGATTAAATGTATATTGATTTAGAATTGTTACCATATTAGGAAATATATAATCAATTTCTGGGATTGCGGTATTAAAATACGCACCCAAAGGTGAGTGTCACTAAACTCCTTTTTTTACTGTTTTATATATATTTTGGGGGTGGAACAAGTCATTAAAATGGTTTAATAATGTTTTCGAAATAAAACATACATTTTAATATAAAATATATATTTTCGCTGAAAATATATGAATTTGATAAGTCATACGTTTCGAAGTAAAATGATTTTGAAGAATGAATGTGATAAGTGCGGTGTTTCTTAAGAGAAACCAGACCGTACGAAATGGGAATGAATTCCGGACTGAGTCTCAACACTTGAGTGACAGGGGAATTCGTAAGTCGTAGTATATTAAATTGTCATATTAGTAGGATATATATATTGTACGTGAGGCAGACATCATATTGTTCTTCGAGAAAGAACCATGCGCCCTTGATGTCGCTTAATCAGTTAAGTATGGTACGCGAGGAATTGTTGGTAGATCTATCGGGTTGACAACCCCGTCGTGACCGGTCGCCCCGAGTCAATGTCAAACGACGAATTAAGATTCTGTTTATTGTCTAACATTGATTATCCCCGCATGGTTAATATATAGTTCGTATCGTCTAGCTAACATACGAGTCTGAAAGTTGACACTAGAATTTAATATACAAAACCTGGGCAGTACTACAATCGTCGGAGTAATGAACCGATGGAAGGCCCATAGATTTTATTAAGGAAGTAAAATGGACTTTTCTAAAAATTTTCTGAATTGTTTTTAAATAAACACCTAATTAGAAAGTTTTCCTTGGAATAAAATTTGTTAGTAAACGAATAAGTGAACTCACCTTCCTTTGTGTTGACACTTGATTTTTAACGTGTTCTACAGGTACTTGAGTTTGGCTTCGGGAATCATGGCGTATCTTGTGTTGTTGATGCATGTTTTGTCACTTAAAATGTTGGACTGATTTTTAAACTTTCTGGGACGAATGTAATAAGATCCGTGAGGATCATAAACAACTTAACTATGTCATGGTTGTATCGCGTCTTAAAAAGTAATGTTTAGATAACTTACATTTAAAACATAAAGAAATATATAAATTGTATTAACAAAATGGGAAAAGACTAAAATACCCTCACATGCAAAGCATGTGAGGTAGCTTAACTGAGTTTTTAAACGGAGTTAGTTGTAAAGGTTATAGAATGTAACAAAACATGAATATAAATGTTAGGTTTTGCCGATTTCATAGTGAATGGTATGAAGTGCAGTTTAGGTATACCATAAAGGTTGATTTTTGCAATTTTGTCTAAAAAAAATATAGGTAGAGAACATACCATAAATATTTTAGATGTGATTTTGTATAGAAAGCAAGAAATTTCGTCGAGAGGATAAAAATCCCAGCCCATTAAAACTATTTCAGTTCGCTTAGCGTTTGATATCTACTACCCACTGGCGCCTTTACCCCGTGAAAACGTGCTGCCATGCCGCATCACAGCGGACTAACAAGTGGTCTGGTGTTTCCTCCGAATTGCCGCATAGCTTACACTCAGCCCTTTGCAATGTCATCCCTCTTTTAGACGGTTCTGATGCGGTTGGGATCCTACCATCAAACGCTCTCCATAAGAACAGATTGATTTTTGGTGGTGCAATTTTGTTCCATTCATGACCATTAACAGTATTGTACCTTGATAAGTCGCGTCTTACCACTCGGACCGAAAACCCTTCTGGTGGAAGAGATAAAAGAAATGGCATACGATTGCATAACATATAGATCGAAAGGAAGAGATATAGAATGGAAAGATTGGAGAAGTTTTAGTTTTAGTGTGGAGACTTTATTTTTCTTTATATCATGTTCTGTTATATTTTTGCTCTCTTTCTTTGTAGCACCTTGCTATGATGGGGTTGTTTTGTTGATTGAGAAATAAAATGCTTCTGTTGCCATTCAAAAAAAAAAAAAAAAAATTAAGGAGAGGATGTAGTATAACGTAATGAAGAAGCATGTCGACTTAAAGTAAAAGTTTAGGGTTCCTGATTAGGTAATACGTTAATAAACCTAGTTGCTAAAAAAATTGGGGCACTATAAGTTTCAAGCAGAACTTGTTATGTTTTTGTTTTCTATAAGTTTCAAGCAGAACTTGTTATGTTTTTGTTTTCTAAAAGTCCGGTTGTTTCGTAAAAGCCAGGTTCTTTTTCTTTATTCAACGCTTGATTTCATATCTTTGAAGACAGCAAAATCCAAATTAAAACCGCTTTTTTTTTGAAGACAGCAAAATCCAAAATCAAAACCGTTTTTTAAAAATAGTTATATTTGATTAGTGAGTTCATATTAATAAGGTTGTATTGTTCTGATTTAACTAAAAAGTGTAATAACGTCTTGTCACGTAGACATTGGATTTTAACTAACTCATTCTTTAACAAGCTGATTATGGTTTAATTTTAAAAATAATTGAATGTGTGTATGTATGTAATTGGTGGAGGATAGTTAACCCCATCCACCCTTCATGTTAACGAGCTTTAAGGGGGTACCCCCCCCCCCCCCTCCCCGTTTAATGCCAATGGCAAGATGTTCGGCTTATTGACGGGGCAAGGCGGTTTTGAGGCTAAGCGGGTCGGGTGACCGCCCGAGGCCTAAATCTTCGGAGTGCCCAAAATTTAAAAAAATTGGATGTTTTATATATATTTTTAATTTTTTTATTTTATATTTTAAGCTTTTTTATATATCTCTTTTTTTAAATATATATTTTAGGGCCCGAAATATGTATTTTAAGACCCGATTTTCACTACTCCCCAAGGGTCCAAAGATTTTTTACGGTTCTTGCGGACGGTCACGCGCATATGCTAATCATGTTTTCTTAATTTAAAACATTAAAGCGTGTTAAGTATTTACTTTAATAAAAATAGAATTAAGTTTTATTTATACAAGGGAAATTTAAATATGATTGACAAGATTCTAAACTTCTGTTTTTTACATTATCAAGTAGGTCCATGGAGTCTGAATCAATGGTCACATTCACAATACTTGAAGTAAACAAGTCTCAACCTTATAAAGGATTGATGAGATCGACCATAACGTGGTAGTTGATCAAATTTAACTGCTTAAATGAAACTAACTATCATTGTGTTATGGTCAATTATATAATACCAAACGCCTAACTGACACATAGAACCATAAATATAACATCAATCACACTGACATCAAATGAAATGATCGCTATTGTCTCAAATACCAACTATAACACCAT
The DNA here is from genome assembly GCA_030545235.1 of Helianthus tuberosus. NCBI lineage: Eukaryota > Viridiplantae > Streptophyta > Magnoliopsida > Asterales > Asteraceae > Helianthus > Helianthus tuberosus. Next base: position 55,625,988 of record CM060362.1, read on the forward strand.
GTTACCCTCAAGGGACAACACATTAAGCACACTATAACACCATGTTACCCTCAAAAAGATTCTTAATTTAGATACCTTTGTAGAAAACCTCATACATTATCAAGTAAATAACTTTTCTTTCGAGATATAACTTCTAAAAGAATATATAGGGGCAATCTCTGTTCATATGATATCTAATTCATTATTCATATAAATAACTAAAAAAGGTTTCTAAAAATAACAAATGTTGTTACGAGGTAGCCTTGTTTTTGACCATTGTAAGTTAAGACCCGTAAGAAGCTACTAACCGGAGCTCAAAGATCGCCAATTTGGTATGATATTATTGTTTAAGCGTCTATGGTGATGATGGTCCTGACCAAGCAAATACAACACCTTTTGAGTTATGGGGGTCAGGAAACAAACATCAGACGTTAAACATGCTTTTACACCACATAAGCATTGGCGGGTTTGTATGACCAATGGTACTCGCCATAATGGTATCTGGCAAGCCATACCAAGGACCGAACTAGCCGCCCACCGACAACGCATGACATGTGACAAAGCAACCTTCTTTTCTAAGCAATGTATTTAATGTCTATCGGATACTAGAAATATTCCCTAACTAATTACTGTCACGTTGAATCTTGATCATTGGGCATATCCCTCATAACAAGGCATAAGATGTGTTTTTGTCTCGAGCCAGGCCCTTTAAGCACTAATAAATATCTGGATCAAGCACGGCTAGAGACCCATTATTTGACATGTAGCAAATAGTGGAACTTGAAGATTATGAAACTTTGTAATTTTCCAGATTAGAATTTGTTGTTTACATAATTACATGTTTATCAATTCTTTAGATTAAACGTAATAGAAACAAAAGGATAGAACTTGTATATTGGATTAGGCCATCGAACCGTATTGATGAATATTAGGATATTACTCCATAGACCGGGTTCCTCTTTTGGTGTATGATTATGATGGGATAATATGATCTTGAAGATCATGATATTTAGAGGGAGGGAGGTGAATAATGGTGGTGTTGTAAATGGTGGTGACCAACCTTAAACCTCTCTAGTAATATTTATATATACAACCAAGGAGAAATCATATTCTCAAGTAAGGGTAAATACGTCCATCAAGTATTTAACATTTAATGAATAGGGGCAATAAGGTTACATTCTCTCACTTGGCCTAATTATCATTATATTATGAGTATTAGATAAGTCTGATCACAAATTAATACTCATTTTAGCTTTAAACTAGAATCATAGCAGAGAAATACAATCATTGAATCGATATTCAACTCAAGACCCCCATTAATTATACTACAATCCCAATTTAAAAGCATAAGTAGTTATGATCAATTGACAAGTAAGCCCTTAACGTTTGATTTGTCCAATTATTTGTCTATATGCTCATTAGGCTAGCTGATACATATTTAGAGACAACAAATCTAAATGGGTGAGGAAAAAAATAATAATTAATCATTTGTAGTACTATATGCTGTACATGGTCATCAGTAAGCCCATTATCATTATAAGCGCTTACATAATATTTATAGGTGATTGACCTTTAGTTACTGGATCCATAAGCATATCATGAATCTATTCGATACAAAGATTTAGTTTCCTCTGATTGTTCATTAACGGACAATAATTTCATGTTGAAACTTGATGCAACACTTTGTATCGAATTCAAATGCAGCACCTCTCGAACTGTTACTGTTCTAGGAAACAATGTAGCTGGCTTATCACAGTAAGTCTTCAATATATTATTTATATGGAGTTAATAAATTTATGAGTTCACTGATTATTTTCAACAACATTTAGTGACAGTTCGTTGTGATCAACAATATATTGTGTCATTATCACTTTGGTGTAATTGGAGTTAAATTCGAAGTAAAAATCAATGAATCTCTTCCCATGCCTCTTGTACTTTAGGCAAGTTATGATAAGGACTTTTACTGCTTTCATTGACCTTAGAATGTAAGACCCTTACTAAATTTATACAATTTTCATATAGATTTCGATTAATATAGTGTATTTACGATTAAACATACACTTGAAAATACAAGTTTGTTAAAACATTTTAAGAAATAAAATATTTTAACATCTTGTATGCAAATTCGCCGTTTAAAACGTGCCGACGAATCATTACGCGGAAGCTTGAATCTTGATCGTGTTCGGTTCATCGTTGAGCTTGATCGTCATCCGAAAGTTCGTATCAGTTACCTATAACCAACACCATCAAAAATATTAGTTATGAAAGGTTATGACAAGTTTAATTGAGTTCATAAGACTAAACCCAACAAATAACAACATTTCAGCAACAATACATGCCGTCGCGTGTTGCGACAGCCTTCCATGATGTCTGTCGCGTGCCGCGACGGTGAGTATGTTTAGCCGTCGCGTGTCGTGAGGATCTCATTTCGACAGAATGTTTTGATTAAGTTGCTGCATATTTTCAGCCAAACTAACATTCACCTAAATGACCATAACTTGTTCAATTTTGATCTGATTTATGATTCGTTTCTTCCTACGCGATCGTAAATTGATTCTCCATCACATGGAGTTATAATCCGACATCTGGATTAACAATTTTCTAAAATTTCAAGCCATCGGCTTTATAATCAATTACCAAGTTTTGACTCGTTCATGTTTTTATCAAACAAACTTGTTTGTTGCACACAAATTATCATGAACATCATGCTATATCTGTTTCCTATTATTCAAGGTTCAAATCACGGATTTCTTATGTATTCTTAACCCATGTTGCTTATATACTTATTTTGACCCGTTAAAGGTATTTAAGTACTTTTAAGCATAAATCACTCCCATTCATTTCTAGCATCATATTTCCACATTACTTATAAAATGGTCTTCCACCACAACTATAATTGTGGTGGATTTTAATGTGGTAACTATTTGTTCCGAGTTTTGTCCCTCGGATTATCATTTTACGGCAAAGACTCATTTATAGTCATTTGACCCAAAGGTCTCATATCTGGCCTTTTATACATATCCCAAGGATTTAATTTATCCAAATGCTTATTTCTAAACAACCCGTAAGGGTTGTTTGCTCAGTTTATCAACAAAGGGCGTTTTGGTCAACTTTAACCTTTCATTTACGATGAAGGAGTTTTAAAGCCATGTTTGACCAAAATCCCACTTTTAAAACTATGTTCTTGTTTAAAAATCAATATGTTTTAAAGACACAATGATGACAATTTAAATCATTCGGATTACCTATTAAGGTGACCAAATGTCCATTTTTGACTTTGTCTAACTCTCATAGAACCTCAAGTTCTAAATGAGGAATTTATTTATTACTCATACCTGGCTCAGATCAACACATTGACCCATTTTAGTACTTCATAATGTTAAGTTGCTAATTGATAGCAACGCATAATCTATATGCTAATTCAATCATGTGATCATAATACTCGACAAACAATGGTTAGTCGTTATTGTCAAATGGTGACATCTTCACCTTTTGACCCGTTTGGTCTAAATGACCATTCTATCCTTGTGAGATGATATTAATTGTCATCTCATCTATGTAACCCGTTCTGGTTTACACCTTACGGTCACATTACTTATAACTCGTTTCTTAATTCTTTTGACCTATCATGGCTTACGCCGTGAAGTGTCTTTCGAAAACTAACGTTTATCGTCAACGCGTGACCAAATATTACTCGTTTTGGCTTACCCTATAAGGTAACCATTAAAATTCATTTTCTATTCGTCATAATATGACCGAATAATCAATTTACTCCTTTTTAACCATCGGTATGGTTTCTTATCATTTTCGCTTATCTTGTTCCGTACGACTACACGTCGGAACATCACTTTTCAAATGGTTAATTATCTTTTTCGTAATCCATACGATAAAGGAATATTCTACAAATTTAAAAGGAGTGTAAGTTTTACTTACCTTGCATCCAAATTATGCTTTTCTTTCATACTCGATTCGTTTAACCCTCTTCCTTCTCAAGCTTCCACCTAGCTTGTCAAGCGTCAAACTATCATCATAATTCATAAGATGGTTAGCATTGTCATTAACAATCACGAGTATTCCATCTTACAGGTTTTATGTCGAATTTATCATTCGAACATATCATTGGTCAAGTCAAACTGCCTATTGACATAAGTATTTACACGATGTAGATCAACTACTCGTTTAAGTATTTTGTCAAATATCAGGTAAGCATTATTCTTATGCTACCATTTTAACCACTTATTAACCAAGTTCTTGAAATCGAAATTCATTTAATTAACACATGATGATATCAAACATCATTTTAATCATGAATATATCATCATTTTCATTTTATCATACAAAACCCATTTTCTAGCAAGTATGATCATATACTCCAACACACAATTTGTTCAAGTATTTCCTTATTACTATCATGTATGATGATTCTAATCATAATTATATCATCAATTTCATCATATGATTAAAACCCACTTATTCTAGTGTGGTAATTCATCTAAACCTTCAATTCAATGCAATATATGTATAATTTTCACTTGGGGTTTTGTTCCTAAGCAAGTATACAGCACAATTCAGCCATAACTTCAATAATTCATCCATAATTCGCGGATTATGATATTCATCAAATTTCACAACTTCAAGAATCATCAAAATTTTACATACCTTATGATCCCCTAGCTTGGGTGATCATTAATTCACGTTCAATTGCAAATTTGAGCTTCTTTAAGCCTTCAGTTTGATGAATTTGTATAACTAGGGTTTGAGCTCCATAAGAGCTTCCTGTGGTCGAACGAACAGAACACACACTAAGTGTGTGTTTTGTTTTAGTTTTATTTTTATAACTTAACTTTTAAGTTATCCAAATTTGGCCCCTCTTGTTTGGTTCGTTATTAAGTAGGCCACAACCTACTTATTTCTAACAATATTCCCCTTTATTAACTAGGTTAAACATTCCTAGTTAACTTAGTGGGTTCGGGGAAATTACAACTCAGTTTATTTTAAGTCCTGTTAACTCGGACCTTTATAAACTTTATTTCCTCAAAATCCTTTGTTCAACTTTTATTTGATATTAGGGTTATTTATTTAAAATCATAATATTCATCGGGTAAATTTTACCACTAACGGTATTTTACCCGTCTTTTAATATTAACGCGGTTTAATTACCAACCCCGTTTTCGGGGTGTTACAAATCTACCCCCCTTAAAGAGGTTTCGTCCTCGAAACCTTTCTTACATAGTTCACTGAGTTTAAACTCAACGCACTTGATCTCGATAATCTTTTGAGCATTGCTCATACTTTAACCATTTGTTAGTATTACAGAAAAATATGGTAATATCTTTTTGGTTACAAAGCATATACGTATCTCATAAGAAATAATGCAACTCAAAATAAAATACTACTTAAAATTATATTATATGTATATAAAACTCAGCCCGTGAGCACCAAGCCGTGTTTGCATGCTAGACCACATGTTCAACTCAAAGCAGCTTGAATTGATTTAAACCAAATACAAATCCATAAATTTTGTTTAGATTCGTGTCAAATTACAAGTTAACAATCATAATCATAAATACGACGGGGATATCAAAAACTGTTCCACAAAAATCTCATCTTTTCTTACATATTGTTCTTAAAAGTCTTTAAAAAAAAAAAAAAAAAAAAAAAAAAAAAAAAAAAAAAAAAAAAAAAACCGTGTGTTATGTAACAACTAGAACCAATAAGCAATTTATAGAGAAGAATGGGAGAATGTCTCATGAGGTATAAAACACTCAACCTGACTGTTTTAGTCCATACATATTTTGTTAGCTTAATAGATAACGCTCTTATAGTATTGATATTAATGCTTCCAGCATCATCAAACCATCATTGACATTTTCCATCTTGACCAATTGTGCATGTACATTCACTCTTTAAGAGTTTTCGCACATAAACTTTACCATTTAGCAATCAAAATCAATTAGAACATCGATGACTTAAGTGTATGGACCACTGGTCCGAAACTTAAAGACCCTTTTGTATCAAACATATTTTACAACATAAGTGTATGGACCACTGGTCCGAAACTTTCCATTTCATTAGAGAATTCAATTCTGCCTTATTTGCGTCTTTTCATTTTGGCCAATCATTTATGTGTTTCCAATAACAGACAGATTGATCCTCATGATTTAATCATTTTAAGCACTACATTATATACAAAAGTATAACGACGTCGTTTTAATTTCGATTCCAAACATTGCTAGACATGATATAATTACTAAGAGCTCTTTGTTTTCAGGTACGTGAGGTTCGTCTGGAACCATCATGTCTAATGTCTCTTCAAGAGACACTGTTAATATACCTTGACTTGACCATTTTCATTACTTGCTCCATTTTCAAGGATTTTTTTCTTGGAACCGAATAATCTACCATGTTTCAGGCATGCCATAGACTCATCACCAATGTATGGTTGTCCTTCTAGGAAACTAATCTTAATTGGAGCACTGGCAGTTGGTACATATGACTTAGCTAGCCACTATATTTAGGTCAGTGAATACGTCTGGTAATTAATCCGTTAATGCTTGTAATTGAATTATTCTTTGAATTTCCAGTTCACACCTTTTAATCTGAGGATAAAGATGATAATTCATTCCAACTTTTCCAACTGCTTTTTATCTCCCCTCCATGTTGGGAATATTGATTCATTAAAATGAAAATCAATCAATTATGTCATAAACAAATCACAATATGATATCAACATATAATCCCAACCTTCTTTGAGGTCCCATCTTTGTGCATTGTGGTGGAGTGATTGCAACATATACCGCACGACCAAAAAAAACTATAGATGAGAAATATTTGGTTCCTAACCAAAACCAATTATAACGGGGAGGAAGTTTAATAACTTGTTGGCTTGATGTGAATTGATATTAGATCATTTAAAACAACACATGTTTCCACATACAAATATGGACCTTTGCTTTCATGATTATTGGTTTAGCAGTCAATCGTAGATGTTTGGTTATCGTCTTCAACAAAAGCAATTCGTGTAACATCTATCACATGCAGTTAACTCTTGTTCTAATAATCATAAGTAAAATGGGAATCAAGATCATCGCATTTATCAAGATGAATACCATACTTATGAATAATGTGTTTGCTATCTTAAAAGCTAAGCCACAAGTCAGGCAATTTTCATGTTACAAATTTGATAACCATTTAGACGATGCTTCGATTTCAGAACACTAAATGGTATCATGTCGGGATACACATATTCCCTTATTATTTCCAAAATATTTAGGGATCTAAACTATACTTTAGTTGGTATATCATTAACTTTCCTTGAGGGCAAATATTTCATGTGTAAGTAGCATGGAGAATCTTCTAGTTCTTTCATATTTTTCACATCATCTAGACTCGGTATGGTCTAACCGGTCATGCCAATCATTAAATGATTATGAACCATAAACTTCGGGTTTGTGATCATCATATATGCTTTTAGTTTCACTCGTGTTTGTTCAATACACAAATAGAAAATCCAAGAGAATAACAATTATTATTTCAATCATTCATATTATAATATGTTTGTTTTGGTCAAAAATTACCGAAGCAATTAAGTGATCAAATTAGTTAAGTGGGGTAGTGTGCTAAGAATGTGTATTGAAAATATGCTGGTTTAATTGTTTACAAAAAAAAAGTTATCAGGATACGGCTCAGGATATCAAGCTGTATCTACAATCAAACAATGAGAAAAAATGTAAAAGTTGACACGGGATGTACGAGGAAAGCCCTTGATCAGTTTAGATCGCCGGCACAAAACCTCGGGAGCTGACAATCACAGCTGCCTTGTTCTTCTTATTAATTCAAATGTCAGGATACAGTGCAGGATATGATGCGGATCGACTAAGTGTTACAATGCAATTCAAATACAAGTGTAAGTGTGTTGTGAGTGTTTACAGTTAGAGAGAAAGAAAGCTCGAGAGATTGTGTGTGTTCTTATCTGTCCGATCACTCCTATTTATAGTAAAATAAAACTAACTAGCCTATAAATCCGGGATATATCGAATATTCCCCATGTGAACGTTGTAGTCCACGTCTTCCGGCTTCAACGTCTATAATTCAACGGATTTGCCCGAGTCTCAAGGTGAAGAAGTCCACTTGAACGTTATAGACTTGCCTCGTTTACCTGCACGTGAACTAATTAGTTATCGTCAGGATACCGCATAAGGATGTTACCAATATCCTGATCCGATATCCTGATCATAATCAAAAGCAATGGAGTCAGAATATTATTCAGGATATATGTTCAGAAAACCGCCCATAACAATTGTCCCCAAAATATATCTGTTGGATTCCTAAATTCAAACGGATATATTTTAGAGTTTATCACCTGGATCGAGGCAATTAATACGATTGGACTCTTGAAGTGACATTGTGCAACTTCCCACGCGTTTTTCACTCGATGGCTATCCATTTAGCCCCTATATCTTCTCTCTTCTTTGTTGATAAACGATCATCTCCCTTCGAATTCTCAGGTACTTTTCTCTTCTTATCTCTTAGCATTTTCTCGTCCAAATTTCCCGATGGCCACCAAAACACGCTCTCATTCCGGCGAGTCCACTTCGTTATTTGTCAATCAGAATCTGCTCAAAAATCCTGAGAAGGAGGTGTGCTCCTTCAACAATGCCGATATCAATGCGTTAAGAACCTCCGGTGCTTTTTCCGATACGGCGATTATTCGTCCATACGACCGGAGCATTCGTTCTGATGTATCTTCCGAGGAGTGGATCTGTTTTTCATCATACCCATTTTCCCTTGGTCTTCGATATCCATTCCCGGAATTCATCATGGAGTTCTTTCGAATTACCGGTCTCTGTTTCGCCCAAACAATGCCTATGGTCTAGAGAGTACTGATTATGCTCAACCAAATCAAAGCCCTTCACGTCCCCGATTTCTGTATCGAAGACCTTCCACTCGCTTACCCTCTCCGATCCCACGGCAATAGTCGCTTCTTGCTTTTCTCAACCTCTAGCAATCCCCTCATCCTCAAAGCTTCAAAAAATGAGGATGGGTGGCAACGAAAATTCTTCTTTGTTAGACGGGATTCCATTCCCGAGGGCAAAAGCCTTCCGGTGAAATGGTTGACCTCCGGTAGGGTTTAGGGTTTTTAGATATCCCCAAACATATCCTAGTGATGTATCCTGTACTAATATCCTGATGTCTTTTTTGCAGCAAACTTCAAATAGTTAGCTCCTCCCTCTAAAGAATCCCAAAAACGAATCAACAGGATCTACGGGTTGCCTGATTGTGACAGATCCTTTACACAGCATCTTCCAAGTTCAAGCCAATACTCTTCATCAGATATGTCTGGTAAGAATCACATAATTTTTGTACATTTTTTATTATCAAAATAAGAGACAAGAGTAAATTTTAGATATTTTCCCTGTTTAGCAGCACCTGCCAAAGTTCTAGAAGTTTTCAATCTTGATGAACTGGATAGTTACCCTATTCCTGTCCAAGTGAAGAAAGAACCCAGCAAGCCTGCTTCCACTTCCGAGCCTGCATCCAGCTCTAAACCGGCAGTTGTTCCTAAGCCCTCTCATGCTACCAAGCCACGTGCCTCAAGTTCCCGCAAAAGAAAGGAGACCGACCCCCCAGCCTGATCCGAGACCTTTCCCTTCGAAAACCACGGGTTTCTTGAATCCAGCGGTTTTATGACTGGCTTTCTTAACCAGGTTCATATCCTTAACCTACATCATGCACCATATGCTGGTTAGTGTATGTTAATAGTTGTTTTCTTATAGGGTCTAGAACGCCTGATGAGCCTTTACGAAGAAAGCTACGGTCTAAACAAGATGCTGGAAGTGAAGCTGAGGAAGGCTGAGACCACCATCTCTGACCAAGGGACGATAGCTGCCGCTAAGTCGTAGCACTATGAGGACAAATTCAAAGCATTGTCCCAAGAAGCCAAAGGTGCTATCAACAAGGCCAATGAAGATGCCCAGGCCAAGCTGGATGCCGCCCAACTCCAATTCGAGCAGGATATGACTACCTACCAAGAAGGTCTAAAGGGGTCAGTTGTAATCTCCCTCCTACAATCCAAGCTAAAGATGGCTTACGAAGCCAAATCTCTGGGCTTTGAATGCCCTTCCTGGAACGTGAGTGCTTGGGAGGCAAAACTGAAAGACCTCGGGGGGAGTCCTGTTGAATATCCTGCCAAGCTTGCGGGTGATGAGCCTTCCAAGGCAGCGGAGGAAGCGGTTGATGCTGAAAAGAATCCTGATGGTGATGGTGGCGAGGATGCTGGAGGGAAGGTTGCTGGTGAAGAAGGTGCTGCTCCTTGAAAGCAGCGAAGTGGGCAATGATGGATGTACGTGCCTAGGCCGGGAGCTCACTTTTTTAAGTTTGATGGTTGTGGTCGTTAAACAATTTCTATTTCCTGTCTTTGAACAATTTACATTTCCTGCACTAAGACAATATGATGACCAAAGGTGGATGGGTCATGGGTTTCAGGATGAAGCCCTTAGTCATCAATTAGTATCGTTTATTTTGAACAATATAACAGTTGGAGGTGGATGGGTCTCGGTTTGAGATGAAACCTTCAACTGTTAGGTAAAAAACTAATCGTGCTTTTGGCGGATGGATATCGGTTTGAGATGAAACCAAAAGCACAACTTTTGCTATGTTAATAAGATAACCTTCTTTTGACTTTTCCATTGTTGTTTTTCAATTTTTGTTATGCATCGCTTAGTTTGAATCTCAATGTTCCAAACTTAGTGCAATTATTTTTTTTGAAAATATCTTGATCAGCATACTCGCAAATATCCTATGAAGACTTTCATCAAATAGGGTTTTTATAACTCAAACAATTCAGATAAAGTTTTCAAAGAAAAAGGACAGTTCATTTTTTTTTACAAAGTTTGTTTCGATGACACTTGTTTGATTAGAGTACAGTTTTAGTTTTTAATCCAAGTATCATGTCCCAAATATTCCAACCAAATATCCTGAAACATATTCTAAAAATATATTCTGAAAATATATCCTGAGAACATATCCCAATCAGGATATTCAAGCTTTTGTCAAACATAATTTTAAAAACTTAACCGATTTAGACGAGGTTTTTTAAAGGAAATATCATACCAGAAATAGAGTGCAACCCCACTCTCATTCTCCAATCCTTTTGCAACCTTTTAAACGAAGATGTCCCCAGTCTGGGACACTTAGTGTACTGGGTTCGAGCTTGATCCTTTGAGCTTTATACAATTGCCTCAGTAGGAATGTCCCCTGTGTATTATGTTTTTCAATACTTAGAAATTTTTTGGACATCAATTGCAATCGTTTGAATAACTTTTGTATTTCAAGGGATAAACCCAAAAATATACTGGAGATAAATCCTTAGTGCTCTGGGGATAAACACATAAGAATTCTGGGGAAAATCCCAAGTTTTCATGCGCTACAGGCGAGAGTGTATAAACTCCAAGACTTAGAAAGGTGAAAACCTTTAAACCTTAGAGAGTATGAAAATTCCCTTTCATGAGAGAGGGTGATCAATCCTCATATACCTTGAGGATCCAGGATATAGCCAACAGTAACGAAATTGTCAGCCACTTTTACATGAACTGGTCCCGCCACCTTGAACTATCCGTGGATAACTTGCACTCCAGGCGGGGTGTTTAAACCCAATTCGTGAGAAAGGTGAATACCTTTAAACCTGTGAAGGGATCAAGATCCCTTAAACGTGAAAGAGGGGGCCAATCCTCTAATCTTTCGAAGTATCCTGAGTGTGTATCCTGGAGCTATATCCCGAAGCATATACTGCAAAACAACTGTAAACTAAGGTGGGTGTTAGCCTGGCTAACACCCCTCCGATGCTTAAGTCAATATTGGGTTCAAAATAATAATATCAAATATATTAAAAGAGATAGAATTCATATCATCCTGAGTTAGAAATTAAATTCTAAACTCACTTGAAATAAAGCTTAAGGTGTATAGCATTCCAGGATCTTGGCAACATATCCCCTTCCATATTCTTGAGTCGGTATGCTCATTTCCCAGATTCTGACTCAATTTCATAGGGTTCTTCCCATATTGGAGCTAATTTTCCATCGGAAGGGTTGGTTGTATTATGGAAAGCTTTCCTCAACACCCATTCTCCAACTTGAAATCTTCTAGTCCTTAAATTCTTGTTATATGATTTGGGTATCCTCTGCTGGTATGCCGCTATCCTTAGCTTTCCTGCATCTCTTGTTTCATCAACAGTATCCAGTTCTTGACATAAGATTTCAGGATTTGATTCAGGATCCTGCAGTCTTGATCTAGCTGTCGGTATCACCATTTCTGTCGGGATCACTGCTTCTGCCCCAAATACCAAAGAAAATGGGGTTTGCCCAGTAGCATTCTTCACAGTTGTTCTATCAACCCATAGGACAAATGGTAGTTCCTCTGCCCATTTTCCTTTTTTGGCACCTAACCTCTTCTTTAAGTTGCTGACGATTATCTTGTTCGAGGATTCTGCTTGTCCATTTGCTTGAGGATGCACTGGTGTTGACGTGATCATCTTAATTCCCCAACTTTTGCAAAAATCAGTAGTTCTTTTGCTGATAAATTGGGATCCATTATCACAAATTATCTCGGCCGATATCCTGAATCTTGTCAGGATATTCCTCTTTATGAAGGATACCACTTCTTGATCTCTAACTTGGACAAAGGCTTCTACTTCAACCCACTTGGAGAAATAATCCATCATTGCCAACATGAAAACCTTTCCTCCTGGAGCCTTTGGAAGCTTTCCCACTATATCCATACCCCATTTCATAAACGGCGAAGGGGATACGATAGGATATAATGGTTCTGCAGGCTGATGCAGGATGTTGCCGTGTCTTTGACATGCATCGCATTTCCGAGCATACTCCGCGGCATCCTTTCTCATGGTCGGCCAGTAATATCCTGTTCTCAACACCTTCGAGAACAGAGATCTGCCCCCAGTATGGTTGCCATAGTCTCCTTCGTGTATATCCTGAAGTACCTCCTTGGCTTCAGGATCTTCCAAGCACCTTAGGTACGGACCTGCAAGGGATTTCTTATACAAAATATTATTTATAATAGTAAAACGAGATACCTTCATCCTAAAAGCCTTAGGATTTGCATCTTTTGGGATATCTCCTTCCTGAAGATACTTCACAATTGGATTTATCCAGGATTCAGGATCCTTCTCAGGATATCCATCACCAGGATCCTGGATACATACTACTTCTTTATCCTGAGATTTGAAATGTTCCATTGCAGGATACAAGATGTGCACTATTGGTATCTGAGTTCCCTCCGGTATCCTGACAGTAGATCCTAAGTTTGCTAGAGCGTAAGCTTCAGCATTCTTTTCTCTTGGTACCTGTTCAAGTGTAAGAATTTCGAAATATCCTGTTAATTTTTTAACAATTTCAAGATATTCAGCTAACTTTTCACCTTTTACTGCATAAGATCCATTGAAACGGTTAGTAATCAACAGGGAATCAACATATACTTGTAAACATCTAATATTCATATTTCTAGCCAATTCTAATCCTGCTATCAGAGCTTCATACTCAGCTTCATTATTGGTAGCAGAAAATTCACATTTAGTAGCCTGGGGTAGTATGTCCCCCTATGGCTATTTTAGTAGTATACCCAATCCTACACCTCTCACATTAGATGCACCATCAGTATATAATGTCTAGGATTCTAAGGTTTCTCCTAGTTGTTGTACTTCTAGGTCTACTTCATTTTGAATATCACTATTGAAATCAGCCACAAAGTCTGTTAGAGCCTGAGACTTTATAGTATTTCTAGGTTCATATATTAGATCATATGCACTTAAGTTTACTGACCATTTAGCCATTCTACCCGACATCTCAGGTTTCCTAAGCACATTTTTAACAGGATAATTAGTTTTAACATGAATCCTATGTGTCTCAAAATAATGTCTAAGCTTAGTTGATGCCATAACTAGGGCCAATATCAATTTCTCTAAGTGTGAATATCTAGTTTCAGCATCTAATAAACTTTTACTAACATAATAGACAGGATACTTCTGACCTTCATGATCCTTTACCAAGACAGCACTTACTGTATTCCTTGATACTGCAAGATACAGGGATAATGGTTCACCATCCTCGGGATTCATCAATAAAGGTGCAGTTGAAAGATATTGCTTTAATTCCTGTAAGGCTGCTTCATGTTTTTCTCCCCACTCGAACCTCTTATTCTTCTTCAGGATATCGTAGAATTCTTTACATTTTTCTGAGGATCTTGATATAAATCTGTTCAATGCCGCTACTCGTCCAGTTAATCTTTGCACATCTTTCATGTTGGATGGTGACTTGATATCCAGGATAGCTTTGATCTGTTCCGGGCTTGCTTCTATACCCCTTTTAGTCACCATGTATCCTAAAAACTTTCCTGCCCCCACTCCAAAATGGCACTTGGCTGGATTTATTTTCATATTGTACTGGTCCAGGATATCAAATGCTTCTTTAATATCCTGGAGATGATCCTCAGCCTTCTTGGATTTGACTACCATATAATCAATGTATACCTCCATGGTTTCCCCCAGTTTGTCTTTAAACATCATGTTCACCAATCTCTGGTACATTGCACCTGCATTTTTCAAACCAAAAGGCATAGCAGTATAACAGTAAATACATGTTGGTGTCATGAAAGCAGTATCCTCCTGGTCTGAAGGTTCCATTTGGATTTGCTGGAATCCTGAGGATGCATCCATGAAGGTTAACATCTCATGACCGGCAGTGGCATCCACCATCGAGTCTATATGAGGCAGAGGGAATGGGTCTTTAGGACATGCTTTGTTCAAGTCTGTGTAATCTACACAAACTCTCCATTTTCCATTCTTCTTTTTTACAACGACCACATTTGCTAGCCACCTAGGAAATTTGACTTCCCTGATCATCTTGGACTTCAATAGTCTTTCAACCTCTTCTTGAATAATTATGTTTCGTTCTGGAGCAAACTTCCTTCTCTTTTGCTGGACAGGCTTAAAAGACCTGTCAATTCCAAGCTTGTGAGTTATAATATCCTCAGAAATACCTGTCATATCCTCATGCTTCCATGTGAATGTTGACATCCTACATTTCAAAAAGTTCGTTAACTGATTTTCAATATCCTGAGGGATATTGGCGCCTACGAGCACCGAGATATCTGGATTATTCTGGTCCATGATAATTTTCTTGACATCCTGCTTCGAAGCCTCCATTATATCCTGGGCTCGCATCTTTAATTGCTATCCTGCTTTGGATTTTATTGAGGCCTTCATTGAAGAGGAGTAGCTCTCCTTCACCTCTTGTTGGTCACTTTCAACTTTGACTACCCCCCAAGGAGTAGGGATCTTGACACATTGATGATAGGTGGAAGGTACAGCTTTCATATCGTGAATCCATGACCTGCCCAATATAATATTATAGCAGGATAATGAATCCATGAAACAAAACCGTTGCATCGAGTTTACTCCTTCGACGTATACGGGCAGCTTTATCTCCCCAACAGTATTCGTTGCTTCTCCACTAAACCCTACAAGCACAGTGGACTTTGAGGTAATCTCCATCTCAGGGATGTTCATTCTCTTCAGGGTTTCCAATTGGATGATGTTGACCGAGCTGCCATTGTCCACCAATATCCTGCGTACAAAATGGTTAGCAATATATAAAGTAATTACCAAACCATCATGGTGAGGATCCTGGATGTTATTCCGGTCGTCACTGTCGAATGTTATCATTTTGTCATTTGTAAGTGTTGTCATCCTTGCTAGTTTGTCTCCCCGTTCTGCCTTAGCCTCCTTGGCATGCCTTTTTGCTGTAGAGTAAGAGGTTCCACAAATGTCGGATCCTCCTGAAATAAAGTTAATTATCTTGGCATCCGCAGGAGGTGATGCTGCTCGTTCAGGATCCTTCACAATATCCTGACCCTTATTCTTCTTTCTGCCCAGAAGATCCTTCAGATACCCTTTGCTTAGCAGGTAGCTTATCTCTTTCCTCAGGGCTATGCAATTTTCCGTAACATGTCCAAAATCCTCATGGAAGGCACACCACTTGGATTTATCCTTCCAATCAGCTTTTTGTTGGCTTTTCCTAGGCCACCTCGCTTTATCTCCCAAACCCTGCATAGCATACATTAGTTCAGGTATATTAACAGAAAAACAATATTCTGACAATTCAGGATACTCCTTAGGATCCTCGTCTTCAACATCATTCACTTTCTTGCTGTCATTCCTGCCATATGGCTTAGAGCGATATGGTTTGTATGAGGATTCTGACTTCCTGTTAGTTGATTCATAGATTGAGGATGAATCCATCCTCTCTTGCATCTTTTTATCATCTTCCAGTCGAATATATCTCAATGCCCTGCTTCGAGCTTCATCCAGGTTCCTACAAGGATTCATTACAAGATCCTGATAAAATTGAGAATCTTTTTGTAACCCCATCTTGAATGCCTGCACTGCTGTTGCAACATCAAGATGTGGGATATCAAGAGATTCCCTGCTAAACTTGTTCACATAATACCTTAAGGATTCCTGAGGCCCTTGGGTTATCCTATAGAGATCACTGGTTAGTTTTTCAAAACTTCGACTACAAGAAAATTGACTGTTAAATAAATTGACTAAGTGAGCAAACGATGTAATTGAATGAGGTGGAACATTTAGAAGCCATTTCAAGGCGGATCCTGTTAGGGTAGAACCGAAACCCTTGCTCAAGCATGCTTCTTTAAGATCCGACGGGATAGGGTTAATCTCCATCCTCTCCCTATACTGGGCAATATGCTCCTCAGGATCCGTCGTCCCGTCATACAGCTTCATGTTGGGAGTCTGGAATCTCTTTGGGATTTCTGCATCACAAATGGGGTGAGCAAAGTGGGATATGTTGTGACTATCCCGGGATACTTCCGGTATAGGCTGCACTATCCCAGGCACACTTGATATCATATCCTTCAGCTTTTGAAGTTCTCTAGAGAGTGCCGACGTCACACCTGTATCCTGCGAAGATCCAAGATTGTTAGTAGCTAGAGTAATAACATTATTATGTAAGTTACCAGTTTGAGTATTCTGGCCATATCCTGGAGCATATCCTGGTCCCCTGACAGTCGATATCCTGGCTGTTGAGGGTATTTCAGGAGTATTGCCCTGGGAATGACTTGGTACAACATTGCCCAGACTATCCTCAGTATACACCGCTGAACTAAAGTTCAGCGTTCTGGGCTGCAAGGGAGTGACGGTATCCTCAGCAGGTCTCTTGGAGTTAGATTTCAAGAGTTGCATTTCTTTTATCAGCATCTGGTTAGTTTCCTGTTGTTGCTTCATCTGATCCTGTACTTTACCAAACAAAGTTAAAATTTCATCATTAGAAACCATAACAGGAGTTCTCCCTGGAACACCAGATCTGTTGACATTCTGAGCAAGAGGAGTGTCTCGGGATATTTGGCTTTAACTTCTCCTTGGAGGAGCTTGAACTTGTGGGGGTAGAGGAAGCACCAAACCAGTTGTAACAGAGGTTATAGCAGGCATGGAAGAAGAGCTCATGTTTGATTTTGACGCCATTGAAAATAGTGTAGCAAAAAGTTTCGAAAAAAGAAAACCAAGTAAAGATTTTAACAAGGTTTTTAATATGAATAGCACCACTTGCCCCACGGTGGGCGCCAAATTGTTTTGGTCAAAAATTACCGAAGCAATTAAGTGATCAAATTAGTTAAGTGAGGTAGTGTGCTAAGAATGTGTATTGAAAATATGCTAGTTTAACTGTTTACAAAAAAAAGTTATCAGGATACTGCTCAGGAGCTGACAATCGCAGCTGCCTTGTTCTTCTTATTACTTCAAATGTCAAGATATAGTGCAGGATATGATGCGGATCGACTAAGTGTTACAATGCAATTCGAATACAAGTGTAAGTGTGTTGTGAGTGTTTTCAGTTAGAGAGAAAGAAAGCTCGAGAGATTGTGTGTGTTCTAATCTGATCCGATCATTCCTATTTATAGTAAAATAAAACTAACTAACTAGCCTATAAATCCGGGATATATCGAATATTCCCCATGTGAACGTTGTAGTCCACGTCTTCCGGCTTCAACGTCTATAATTCAACAGATTTGCCCGAGTCTCAAGGAGAAGAAGTCCACTTGAATGTTATAGACTTGCCTCGTTTACCTGCACGTGAACTAATTAGTTATCGTCAGGATACCGCATCAAGATGTTACCAATATCCTGATCCGATATCCTGATCATAATCAAAAGCAATGGGGTCAGAATATTATTCAGGATATATGTTCAGAAAACCGCCCATAACAATGTTTCCCATATTTTATTCTCGTATAATCATTCCCTTATATTGCCACTTCTTGTGGTCCGTTTCAAATTAAACATGGTTGAGGATCATTACAGTTTCCTCATTTACTATGATCATTACCTTTATAACAATCGTTTTATAGTCATCGTAATATAAACATGGTTGATTTCATTACATGAGCATCATTTGCTCAATTACCATGATCACGATCTTTGCACTAATTATTATATCATCACATTTTATTCAAGGAATAATCATACAACATTCATGGTGACATCATTACAATTTCTTTAGTTATTACATGATTGTGACCTTTCACTAATCGTTATATCATCACATTCACTTTAGGGAATGGATAGCTCCACACAACTTTTCTTCTGGTAATAACCTTGAATATTCTTTAATAATATTCCTACTTTATGAGCATATGATCATATATGTATTACTTGCACTATGTTTTATGTGCACATTATTTGTATACTAAACATAGAGAATACGAGACAACATCGTATTAGCAACTCAAACTTTCAACACTTTATTCTCATATGATCATTATCTTTATTCGCCTCTTTTGGTGGTCTATCTCGTTATTAGTATGACTATCATTACACGTTTTTATAATTGATTTCATTATTAATCTGATCATCATACCAATTTTTCAGTTATGTCCATGATCACAATAATCAATATATAGTCACATTCTCTTAGAAGAACGAAGGAAAGCCAAAAAAAATGTTTCACAGTCTTTCATTATAAAATCATTTCAAACTTTCATTTGATATTGCTACTTCAAGAGTATATCTTAGGTGTGACCAATGGAAAACTTTATCTTGTTTTTCCTTAAAAACAATCTTCTTTTCTCATTAACATATAATTTGAGAAAAACTTACATGACTGACTCGTATAACATTTATTAGTCAACATATGACGACCTTTCAGAGAGTATGACACACTTTGAATTTCATACGTGAACATATTTATAATATTTTATGAATGATAAATCACAAATTTTGGTTTTTCATTTACTTAATTTATCAAAAAATATCTACATACAAACAATATATATCATATAGATAACATATACTACAAAGTTATATCAAGCAATACATAACATAACATTATAGCATGTTATCAAATAAAACAAGGTTATAATGAAATCTTATGAAATAATAATATGTCATCACATTCAAGCAATATATAAATTATGTATTAACCTATCATGGCATAACCAATCACATGCATATCTTATTTAAAATATTTGTTGCTCTCATATAAAAAAATAGAAACATATATAAAATATATTCAATACGAAATAAAGAAACATATTACTTACACCAAATAATATTTGATAATATCATGCACAATTATCAACTTCTTAGTTGATTTAGTTGATATTGAAATATTATGCAATTCACTTGACACATGTTACAAAATAGTGTTGGTTCATGAATCAACAATTTAAATAATGCACTTTACGTATAATAAAAGCTAATATCGACTTAGAATATGTTTATATGGTTTGATCATTCTTATCATTTAAGGCATGCGCTTGTAACGCCCCGCGTTTTCATACTTTCTATATTTAGAAACCATCGTTTGTAAAACTATTTTTGGAAACTTCGTAGTCTTGTAATCATTCTTCCTTTTTAATTATTGAGAAACCGAGACTTGGATCATTAACGAAACTCGTATTTTGTTACAAATATGTTGTACACACTTTATATATGCTCGTATGTCCGAATTGGTGAATCAATCGGTGTTTAATTGTTATTCTTGGAAACTAAGTGCTAAACTTGTAATTAATCTAAACATATGCATAAAACGTGTTTTGAACGAGAACGACACTTGATTTTGATACTCATGCGTTTAATTATACTTGGTTTATACTCCTCACACTTGGATTTATCTTAAACTATGATTTTGTGACAAGAATGGTCCATAAAAGCCCTAAATTCACCAAATAAACAACTATAGGGGCTAATCTGTCATTTTTGAAACTTTATGTCGAATAACAAACCCCGGGCGGCCCGCCTGGACTTACCCTAATACCTCAATCGGGCCGCATGGCCTTCTGTTACGCAGAAAACACAACCAGCTGCTGATCTACGCAATTTTGGCACAAAATCCCAACATCTAACACTCCCCAATCACCATTTAGCCACCTCCAAACACCTCCAATCACCACCAATCTCTTCCACTATAAATACAACCCATCTCCTCACCATTTTACACTTTCACAACTCTCTACAACTCACAATTCACTCTCAAATCAGTTGCAAATCTGCATTTTCGGACAGATTCATACACCTTTACAAAAGTGAGCATAACTTGCTCATTTCTTAACCAAATTACTTGATTCTTCTTCCTACTTGCTTGGATAATCATAGGGTATGATTCCTTGACTTCTCCTTGGTGAAATCAGACCTGGAAATCCCCTGAAATGATCCAAAAACTTTCTGTTTTGATTTATGTTCTTTCAAACTTGTTTAAACTTCAACAAACTTGTGTCTAACACATCTCATACCTATGTCCCAATGCTTACAACCCCTTCTATGGTTGGTTAGGCTTAAAAACAAGGTTGAGACACTTGAAATCAGAGGATTAAACCTCAAATACTTTCTGTTTTGCTAGGGTATTTAACCCACAAATCGTGTCAAGCTTAGGTCTTGATGAATGAGTGATTATGGAACAACTTGGGTTGTCCTACATACAATCCTCACATGATTTGATGATTTCTCATAGATTAGATTATTTATATTATTGTACTAATCCTAGTTCGTGACCCTCCTTGATTGTTTTTACATCAAGTGAAGTGGTGAACATACAAGGGGTTCCTAAACGGAAGCTAGTTCTTCCTACCCCATACTTGACATCTATGATAACTCGAGGTGCCTAAATGAAGATCCTAATCTTCTACCTCCTACTTGAATTATTGGACTAAATAATATGTAATACTTAACCTAGATATATATATATACACGCATTCGAACCTTGATGTTGAACTTGTTTTTATATGTTAAAGTAGTAGAACATCATCTAAGACCTAAACCTTGTTGTGATTCTTATGGGTGTTCAACTCATGAAAACATTATCATAACCCTTGTGGTTACCAAGTGTCATACAAGTGTTAGGTGTTGAAGATGATTATTTTCACATGTTATTCTCATATCTTATTTTTATGTTGTTTTAAATGCCGAATCTTGTCTCTATGCATACTTGAACTTTAACCCTTACGCATTCAATCTTTTAACCTCATCAACTCGTCGATAATTGGATAATTGGAAAAGCATATGCCAACTTTGTGAGTATACTCGTATTTCCCCCTTTTACTTTTACCACTTTTGGGGCGTAACATGTTTACTTATCAACAACTTACACATGAACATTTTGCTTAAACACATGAACATTCCTACTAACATGCTTGTATACGTGATGGCTTGATACTTTAAACTTGGGTGAATCTTATGTGTTGAACTTATCATTAACTTCGTACGAGCCAAACCGTGACATATGTAGCGCTATAGGATTAACGACCCGCCCGTAAACTTGAGGTTATGTCATGAGCCTGTTGCGTTTCCTTGGTTTGATATGCTAGACACATGCCTTGTTTTTATGTTTATCTTGAATCACATGCTTGCTATGAGGAATTGTTCGAAACTTATCTTTTGCTATGTATGCACCAAACTTGTATACTCGCCTTTGCTTTTGCATTGAACTTTATTTTAAACATGTTACAGGTTGAGGATGATGATGCCATGAAATGAAGTAGCGTTGATACCTAGATACACATATAGACGTTTAGATTAAATACGTTGTATAAATGTCAAAATTGTTGTCGTATTGCTCTTTTTGTATTTAACATGTTTTATTTCAAATTTCTTGTATTGTAACATTTATTTATGAAGGAAATCAATTTATCTTTAATTCTATTGTCACAATTTAGCGTTATGTGTGATGAGCAATCTTTCTTCGTCTCACTCCGATGTTTCCGCCATCGGTTGGGGTGTGACAGATTGGTATCAAAGCCATAACTATAGGGAATTAGGTAGAATTGCCATGCTTTTTACCTAGTCTATAGTTCTAGAGCCTTATTCTTATGTTTTAATTGAAACTACATGCATGCCACTTTATGTGTTTCTTATGCATTCTCTTTGAGCCTTTTAAACATATGTGTCACTTATCCTCATGTAACATACTTGACATGCTATTCTTATGTGTTAATACATGTTTTATTATGTGTTAATATTTGTTTTAATATGTCATCCTTTTGTGCCACTCTTGACATGTTTATACTTGTTTGCGTGATCTTCAACATACGCTTTTCCTCATACGTTTTACTCGACTATTCTAAATTCACAAACACTCGTATTATACAAAAGAGATGAGTTTACCAAAATAGGCGTGAAACCCACAATTTGGTGAATAACTCTCAATCCTTTTACTTTTCTTTTACACGAAATTCACCATCAAGTTAGGAGTGAAACCCTCACCTTGATGAAGAAATTCGAATTTCAAATTCTAGTGGACCCTCGTCAAAGTGTCAAAATTAACTTTTGACCCGACGAGTACCAACCACACTTAGGATACTAAATCGCCAAGTTAGGGGTGAAACCCGCACCTTGTCGACTAGTTCCACTCCTTGATTTTCATTAATCCGGCCAAGTCTCGAAATTTTAATTGAATTGGGGACATGTAGTAACTGGAAGGGTAAATACCGTCAACCGACTTGTCGGCGAGAGTATTTCACCTATTAGGCCAAAGCATGCTCCTCAAGTTCAAAAGATTTTTCGACTACTTTGGTTAGTCAAAGGTTCCGTTTTGGAACCATCCGAATTTTAATCAAACGTGTTTTATTATTTATCTTACGCGATGCAATCTTTCAAATTCGAATTTACTTTCGATATTTTCTTCTCACACACACAACATATTGAATCTTTTCCATACATTTATACATATGCAAGATTTCATGTAATTTAAATTCATATTCCTTGAAACGACAAGTGGAGACATATCCTCGAGATAGGAGTGATTTCCTTACCTTGATGATTAACTCCACTCCCCTTTTTTTTAAAACGACCTCACCAACGAGTTCGGGGTGATTCCCGTACCTAGGTGATCGTTACCAAAACGCCTCTTCAAAATATCTTATTATGCAAACTCAATCATGTTTATATCTAAATTATTGATCATTATTCAAAATACATACGTGTACGATTTCAAAATACATTGTTTTATCAAGCGTACTTTCTATCCTACAACCTATTATCACTTAACTCATATACACGAGATTCTTAAGCATATCTTAAACGTGTTACTACACAAATTTTCAAACCTTACGAAATGCTACCTATCAATCTAATCGGTCCAAGGAATCTTTTGCCCATGAACTCCATATTCGACTTAATCACTAAAACGCACTCATGATATATACCACCAAACTAAAGACTTTCATTCTCAATCGGAGGATCAAACCAACCTTCTTTTTACACCTATAAGGTCTTATGGATGTTATATGATCGTTTTACCAAAGACCCTTTTCACATCAACAAAGCATTTGTTAGAACTTTTAACAATCTCAAAGTCCTTTTGCTAAAATTCTTTTCTAAGAATCCTCGTTTTCATAAGAACCTCCTAAATTCATAACTTCTTGTTTGATGAAATGAAATTACTTTTGATTGAAAACCTTTTTACACCAATTTACAAAACACGTGGGCAAGAAGACTTCTTGGAGACCGACCACCCTTGGATTTCGTAAACCTTTTTAAAACAAAAGTAGCATTTCCATTTATTACAAAATGCATTGGGCTTAACCAATGAGTACCTTATGTCCTTTTTCATATGCAACTACATTCTACCTTTCAAACCAAGCTCAATCAAATTTTGATACGATAAACTCAATGTTTCATTTAAACAACTATACCCACGTATCGTCCTACACGTTTTAGTCGTTTTAACGCGACAATTCACTTATAATCATTCGTATTTACATACTTAACCTTTTGGACGATTTTATACACCTAAGTCTGTGATGTTCCAACGTACACTATACACGTAAATTTAAATATTCATACCTACACTTACATTCACACGTTTTATGCCTATACTTATAATCGTATTCATACTTATACTCATACGTTTCATGTTTTACTTATACTCATTCGTTTCATGATTTTACCTATACTCATATATTTCATGTTTTCACTTATACTCATACGTTGCGTGCTTATACATATACACATACTACTCGTACGTGTTATGTCAATACACATACTTGCGTGCTTATTCATACCTAAACTTATACTCATGCTCACACTTTCATTCATACTCATGATCCATACATTCGTACCCATACGCGAGCGTAATCCGAGTGATTCGCTTGCATGGGTCCCATACATACTCAAGCATGGACTTGCTTACATACTACATTCTTACACGTGCACATTCTTAATTTTCAAATTATGGATACCCTAATTCATACACAACTAGTACAAGCTATGCGGATCAGGCGACGATCAATATAATCACGGGTGCACACGGGATTATAGTGATAGGCGTATGAGAACCATAGAGTGTACTACTGTGTATGGTAAGACACGGAACGTAACATGGCACCGAATACGGAACGGACATAATGTGGTTAAAACATGGTGGATACGCCGCTGGTACTTCCTATATATAAGTGTTTTCACCATATTACCAATTTTTGTAAAACGTGCCATGAGAAATTCAGTGTTTTGCAGACCTTTTGGACCTAATACAACTTCACACAACTCACAAACGCATTATATCCGATTATCCATGACGAGACTTCATCCTTAACACACTACGTTCATCTATCCAACACTTATGCTATTCTCATACTTGTACTCTTTAAGAGTCATTCGTTCATTCTATACTCGTATTATTCTCCTTATCCTTTTAGTTCATACAAACCTCGTTCGCAATTAAGCTTGTTTAAAAATTCGAGTCCTAACTTACCTATAAAATAGTCTTTCTATTCTGGATTCTTGTGTAACTGTACTTAGTATACCTTTAAAGCTTTATTTAAAGTGCCAAACCTTCTCGTTTCACTCAATAAACAATCTTCTACAAATGTGATTTGGTTACCACGTCCCGTCAAGATACAAACCGTGTGTCAATACCTTCTTTCTTAATACGTCACTTTTTATTATTACGTCACCTTTTTAAATGCGTCACCAATTTAAGTTATTCAAACTTGCTTAGACCCACTGCACATATATACGCACCTACATGTTTTCAACTATGTTAGATACCTCAAATTATTTTTGGACTCACTCACAAATTTACCTTGTCACTCTCCAAAGTGTTGTGCCTTTCAAAATGTTTCAAAATTTTCAAGTCTCAAATTTTACTAAAACTCTTCAAGTCTACCTCTTGGATAAATTTCGGGACGA
Organism: Helianthus tuberosus; assembly: GCA_030545235.1. NCBI lineage: Eukaryota > Viridiplantae > Streptophyta > Magnoliopsida > Asterales > Asteraceae > Helianthus > Helianthus tuberosus. The sequence goes on from CM060362.1 coordinate 55,651,672, forward strand.
AATTTCCTAAAAGAGGGGAGACTGTAATGCCCCGCGTTTTCATACTTTCTATATTTAGAAACCATCGTTTGTAAAACTATTTTTGGAAACTTCGTAGTCTTGTAATCATTCTTCCTTTTTAATTATTGAGAAACCGAGACTTGGATCATTAACGAAACTCGTATTTTGTTACAAATATGTTGTACACACTTTATATATGCTCGTATGTCCGAATTGGTGAATCAATCGGTGTTTAATTGTTATTCTTGGAAACTAAGTGCTAAACTTGTAATTAATCTAAACATATGCATAAAACGTGTTTTGAACGAGAACGACACTTGATTTTGATACTCATGCGTTTAATTATACTTGGTTTATACTCCTCACACTTGGATTTATCTTAAACTATGATTTTGTGACAAGAATGGTCCTTAAAAGCCCTAAATTCACCAAATAAACAACTATAGGGGCTAATCTGTCATTTTTGAAACTTTATGTCGAATAACAAACCCCGGGCGGCCCGCCTGGACTTACCCTAATACCTCAAGCGTGCCGCATGGCCTTCTGTTACGCAGAAAACACAACCAGCTGCTGATCTACACGATTTTGGCACAAAATCCCAACATCTAACACTCCCCAATCACCATTTAGCCACCTCCAAACACCTCCAATCACCACCAATCTCTTCCACTATAAATACAACCCTTCTCCTCACCATTTTACACTTTTACAACTCTCTACAACTCACAATTCACTCTCAAATCAGTTGCAAATCTGCATTTTCGGACAGATTCATACACATTTACAAAAGTGAGCATAACTTGCTCATTTCTTAACCAAATTACTTGATTCTTCTTCCTACTTGCTTGGATAATCATAGGGTATGATTCCTTGACTTCTCCCACATTTACAAAAGTGAGCATAACTTGCTCATTTCTTAACCAAATTACTTGATTCTTCTTCCTACTTGCTTGGATAATCATAGGGTATGATTCCTTGACTTCTCCTTGGAGAAATCAGACCTGGAAATCCCCTGAAATGATCCAAAAACTTTCTGTTTTGATTTATGTTCTTTCAAACTTGTTTAAACTTCAACAAACTTGTGTCTAACACATCTCATACCTATGTCCCAATGCTTACAACCCCTTCTATGGTTGGTTAGGCTTAAAAAAAAGGTTGAGACACTTTAAATCAGAGGATTAAACCTCAAATACTTTCTGTTTTGCTAGGGTATTTAACCCACAAATCGTGTCAAGCTTAGGTCTTGATGAATGAGTGATTATGGAACAACTTGGGTTGTCCTACATACAATCCTCACATGATTTGATGATTTCTCATAGATTAGATTATTTATATTATTGTACTAATCCTAGTTCGTGACCCTCCTTGGTTGTTTTTACATCAAGTGAAGTGGTGAACATACAAGGGGTTCCTAAACGGAAGCTAGTTCTTCCTACCCCATACTTGACATCTATGATAACTCGAGGTGCCTAAATGAAGATCCTAATCTTCTACCTCCTACTTGAATTATTGGACTAAATAATATGTAATACTTAACCTAGATATATATATACACGCATTCGAACCTTGATGTTGAACTTGTGTTTATATGTTAAAGTAGTAGAACATCATCTAAGACCTAAACCTTGTTGTGATTCTTATGGGTGTTCAACTCATGAAAACATTATCATAACCCTTGTGGTTACCAAGTGTCATACAAGTGTTAGGTGTTGAAGATGATTATTTTCACATGTTATTCTCATATCTTATTTTTATGTTGTTTTAAATGCTGAATCTTGTCTCTATGCATACTTGAACTTTAACCCTTACGCATTCAATCTTTTAACCTCATCAACTCGTCGATAATTGGATAATTGGAAAAGCATATGCCAACTTTGTGAGTATACTCGTATTTCCCCCTTTTACTTTTACCACTTTTGGGGCGTAACATGTTTACTTATCAACAACTTACACATGAACATTTTTCTTAAACACATGAACATTCCTACTAACATGCTTGTATACGTGATGGCTTGATACTTTAAACTTGGGTGAATCTTATGTGTTGAACTTATCATTAACTTCGTACGAGCCAAACCGTGACATATGTAGCGCTATAGGATTAACGACCCGCCCGTAAACTTGAGGTTATGTCATGAGCCTGTTGCGTTTCCTTGGTTTGATATGCTAGACACATGCCTTGTTTTTATGTTTATCTTGAATCACATGCTTGCTATGAGGAATTGTTCGAAACTTATCTTTTGCTATGTATGCACCAAACTTGTATACCCGCCTTTGCTTTTGCATTGAACTTTATTTTAAACATGTTACAGGTTGAGGATGATGATGCCATGAAATGAAGTAGCGTTGATACCTATATACACATATAGACGTTTAGATTAAATACGTTGTATAAATGTCAAAATTGTTGTCGTATTGCTCTTTTTGTATTTAACATGTTGTATTTCAAATTTCTTGTATTGTAACATTTATTTATGAAGGAAATCAATTTATCTTTAATTCTATTGTCACAATTTAGCGTTATGTGTGATGAGCAATCTTTCTTCGTCTCACTCCGATGTTTCCGACATCGGTTGGGGTGTGACAGCGCTATTGATGTACAAACAAGACAAATAGATTAAGAATAATTTTCTATGTACCGTCAATTACATAAGCCATAAAGTAATCTTAAAACCAATTTTCTAACGACAACTACTTAATTTATTTAATATATTCAGTTCAAGTAAAATATATATGAATAGAAATAACAATTAAATCTGAACCATATATTTTTTACTAAATAATTTTAGTAAATAACTTCATAACAAATTAATTATATCAAATATTCAGATAGTTAGTTTATCATCAATATTCACCATATATTCCATAAATACTTGTTTTCAAAATAAAACAAAAAATATAAACTTTATGTATGCCAAACCGGTAACTTAATAAATATCTCAAAAGATCACATTAATCATACTAATTAATAGCATAATAAAATCACTAGGAATAAAACACACGCATACATAATTCTATCGATATATTTTTTTATGATTAAACACTTATTTGCATCACTAAATTATGATTAAACACTTATTTGCATTACTAAAACAAAATAACATGTATAGTAATGATCAAATCAAATACTATTAAAATTTTCATATTAAATTAGCCTTCGATTTTAATAAAAAAAAAAAACAGAATATGTGATGAATAGAAATAATAAGTAGATTAAATCTAAAAACATAAATTATGAAAACAAATCACAACAATTGTTTATAATATAAAAATTATGGTAGAAAATCCCCATCCATTTCAATTTGAATACCCAAGTTGTATGAATGGATCAGGTTACATAACTAGTGAATGAAGTGTCAGTTATTGTTAGTTTTTTTTAATTCTAAAAACAAATCAAACATAATTTATTTTTTGATTATTTTCTCCTCAGTTACTTTCATGCCGTCAAAATAATTCACAAAACTAGATCTAAAAAAACAATAATATGAGGACAAAACATGACATGAAGGCGTCCAAGGTGAGAGGCATGTCAATTGTTTCTATTATTAATTTCACTTTTCATGGTACGACTAATTCTACAAATACAACCAACTGGGGTAGCCCAGTTGGCCAGCCTCACCCCGCCTCTTCCCCGAGGTCACCGGTTCGATTCCTGGCACGCCCAACTGGAAGTGTGTCTAGGCTCTTCGCCGTGGGTGGTAACCGCCAGGCAGCTATGGGGCTAAGCTAGCTTGTGGAGTGAGTACACTCCAGCGGTTGGGAGTACCGTGCACCTTACCCCCCCCCCCTAATTCTACAAATACAGATTTATTTCTAGTCCAATAAAAATTTGTGCCCGTTAGTGGCAACAAAACCTTGTAACTTTATTCAATATGTGTAAAAAAATATTAAGTTGAAATATTAGGTTTGTGTATTGTTACCTGAATGGATGAAGGAAAACCAAATCATGGATATGAACATCTTACAGCAACTCGTGCTGATAACGTATTATGTAACAACTAGAACCTATTAGCAATTTATAGAGAAGAATGAGATAATGAGAGAATGTTTTCTTATTGGTGTAGAGTACGAAATACAAAGCCTCTATTTATAGGCTCAACATTAACATAAGAGTAAATACAATAAGAAGTTAAGGATGTGAAAACTCATAATAAATGATATATTCATAACGTACACCCTGAATAATAATTTGTGATGCATTGCATGATTCCGAGCACTTGCTTTTTGTATCTTATTAGCAATAGCAATCATGATGATTGGAGCTCATGCATGATTCCTAACTTTAGGTAACTATATGACCACTCATGAAAATACTATTTTTTTTTTGAACGGCGATTGACTCCAACAGTCGAGAGGATCACACCCACATTGCATGGGTCCCTAGTCCCCCTCGGGCGAGGCATCCGAGGTTGACCATAGGCGCTCCACGAGAAAATTTCCAGCCGACAACCACTTGACTGCCGTTGCAGCCTCCGCACTCAAGAGCCGGGGTAACCGCACTGTAATAGAAAACTCGTGTGCGGCTCAAGACTCAAACCCGGGCTATTACGCACTCAAGGCTCTTATCCATCATTGCCATGACCCCTCAACCAAGGTTGGGGCCATTTACCCCCAAATGCAACAGGTGGGGATCGAACCCGGGTCTCCAAGGAAACCCAAAGTTCTTTCCACCACTCCACTATAAGTGGGGGATTACTCATGAAAATACTATGTGTGTCTTTTATGATAACGGATTAATAATTTCATAAAATTTCATTTAAAGATAAAACAAAAATAAATATGTAGTAAAATAAGATATCAAATATATATTTTTAGTTGTACCCGCCCTCATAGCCCAGTGGGGTTGGGCCGGTTTGTCCTCCTAGAGGTCACCGGTTCGACTCCCGCTTGTGGCGAAAGGGGGTAGGGACACCCGTGCGCAATGATGGTGACTAACCCACCGAGGGGGGTTTGATCCTGAGCGTCACCCCGGTTTTCATCCGCCTGTTACTCCAGCAAAGCTACTCGTGTGGAGGCAGCACGGTTTTCCGGGGGAACGCCATCCAAGTCTGATACCGTACGGGGCCCGATAGAACATCGTCGGCAGATCTTGGCTGGGGAATACCGTCTTTGACGGGGTTCAGTGACAATGGGTCACTCATAAGAAAGTCACCGTTCAAAAAAAAATATATATATATATTTTTAGTTAATGAAGAAACACTGGTACAAATTCGTGGGGATGGAATCTAAAGCTGGTATCTTGAAAGGGGAGTTATCTTCTAAATCTCTTCTTCGATCGGTACAATCGTGTATGATCAGCAAAGCTAATAACACCATTAGCTCGTTATGAGGAGAATGAGGGTTCTTCTCTTAACCAAGCTCCGATACGAGAATAAGCAATTTTTCTTATACAGAGAAACAACGTGTGTATGTATAGAGTGAAAGAGCAGAAGTTGGAATACTTAAACCTTTGGCAGATGTTGGTATTTATAGCCGAAAGGTTAGAGAAGGATATTGGCTCATGGGCTCAAGGGTCGGACGTCGCTTTCAAGGAATATCCATTTGGTCCTCTCTGACACGACAGGTAGTGTGCATAGAGGTGAAAGTGTGATGGTTTGACGTGATTGGACACAAATCGCTTTCCAAATGTACTTGTTGTTGCATCTGTCATCAACAGTTAGTGGATATCATAGAAAAGTGAGTGGCGAATGTTGATTGTCTACACATCATTGTCCTTTGTATTGTTTGCCCCATGCACGATTGATCATCATGGGGATCACCTGGACCAGTGACGCATGCTGATTGGCTGCAAGCTCTTATCATTTGTACTGGTTGTACTTTTGAGAGCTGGCATGGAGCGTTCGTAGGTGCAGTCCAAACATAAACCATAGAATCAGCTAAGTGTTTTTGGATACAATTGTGGGCGGTAGGGCTGTAAACGAACTGAACGTTCAGCAAACAGTTCGTGAACCGTTCGGCGGAAAGTTCGTTTACGTTCGTTCGTTTAATAAACGAACGAACATGAACAAGAAATTTCGTTCGATTAATTAAATGAACGAACATGAACAGAGGTCTCGTTCGTTCAATTGTGTTCGTGAACATTCATTCATTTGCGTTCGTTTATGTTCGTGTGTTTGTGTTTTAATTAAAGATTTTTGTACTTTCATATATTTTATCTATATTTTTATATTATTAAACTTTTATTTATTTTATTACCCTAACACTTAATCTAGGAAACCCTATTTCACCTTGTTTATGCACAATTTTCGTTTCCTTTCTCATTATTTACATCGACGAATACGATCGACCTCTGTTCCACAATAAGAGATTTAAGTTCCAGTGCTACTCTCTGGGCCATCCACCTTTATCTTTTATCGTGTTCGCCAAATTTAAAATTTATTTGTGTGTTTGTTTGTGTACGTGAACCGTTCGTGAACACGCTCATTTCCTTAATGAACGAACACGGACATAAAATCTCGTTCGGTAAGTGTCATGAACCGTTCATGAACACATTTATTTTCTTAACGAACGAACACGAACAACCTTGTCCGTGTTTGTTCGGTTCGTTTACAGCCCTAAGTGTGGTATAGTTCTATGCACGTGTGGGCTAAGTTGCGGCATACGCGACATTTGTGGCCATACCCATCACCTAAATAGGCTTATAATTTTAACATTAAAAGATTCAGTTATATAGACTACAACTTACATAGTGAAGGGTAGTCGGTTAAAAGCTCAATGATGTGACAATTATGATATGAATGAAAGATGTGCAAAAAGGTGTTGTATTTTAATATTAACTAGCAGACGTCCTCGCGCTCCGCTGCGAGCTTTTGGTCAATATCGGTTTGGTTTGTTACATTTTCGGTACGATTCCGGTACTTGGTATAGCTTTGGCTATAGTTTACATTACCAAAAAATATTCTATTGTGATACCTTCAGAAAACCATAAAAACAAATATTTTCGGTTGTGGCATGCATGTGTCAGTGGTTAAACCGTTCTTATGGACCATCAATTTTACTAATATATATGATAATGTTAAATTTTGTATTAACCGAGAAAAGTTGTAAATCATTCATGAGAAAATAAATACTTTTATTTAACATGTATATAATAAAAATCAAATATTTACTTTTGAAAAATTACCAAAAAAAAAAACAATATAAAAATCCTAATGGATCGTATGTAGACACCACCTAAAGTTTACCATTCTTCACCACACTCAAGCTTCAATTGTTGACAAACTTTAGAGGGCAAAAAAAGTAACATAAGAAAACTAATGGACCATATATGTAGAAGTCATCTAAAGTTTATTGTTTCTCCGTATCTTATGAATTAATACTATATATATACAGAATAAACACAAAGGAACTTAAACTTTTTAAACAAAATACTCATACCAACTACCTCTCTTTCCAAATATTACACCAATGATTTATTACGGAACTACAATCTAAACACTAGGGTTGTTCACGAGCTGAATCGAACCGATCAGACCTTTGTTCGTGTTCGGTTCGTTTACAAACCAAACCAAACCGAACCGAGCGTTTTTTCAACCGATCCAAAGTCGAGCGAGCGTCTTTCGATCTGAGCATTTTTCGAACAAACGTCGAGCGAGTATCAAGTGTCGCAAAACAAAATAGGAAATGCGATGATGTAGGTGCTAGTTATCCTCCTATTTCCATCTCTATGTGTAAATGTTGCCAATCTCATCTATATTCTAATTATCCTCCTGTTTCCATCTCTATGTGTTCTCTTTTAACTTTCATTATGTGAGTAAATTTGTATTGAGATAGGAGTAATATGAATGAATTGAAACCATTGCAAGGTATGAGACTTGTCCTACATTGGTTATATAGGAAATCGAAAGAGCTTCCTCACCCACCAGGCTAATCTTTTGAGTTGAATTCTTTTGTTTAGGATGTAACAATGGCCTGGAGGGAACCAAGCGTGACCAACTAGGAAGTTAGCCCTTAAGGAGGCTCGAATGTTACGAATTAAAACCATTGCAATGTATGAGACTTGTCATCAATATTCAACAAAAATAGTATTAACCAAGTTATATTAATATTTATTAAACCATTGTGTATTCATCTATATCTATACTATATAATAAAAGAAACCAATGGGATGACACATGCCATTCATTGAAGCCATCTATTTTTTATAGATAATTGATATCAATTAAAAGATAATTATAAAATTAAATTTAATATAAATTTAAACAATTAATATAAGAGATAATCTAATATTTTAAAATATTTATCAGATTTCAAAATTATTTATCCTGAAATTAATAAAAGAGGTAAGCTAAATATAAATTAATATAATGTAAATGATTTATTTATTTTATTAAACTAAAGTAGTTCAGGGTAAAACCTATTTCAAAAATGTTTAAGGGATAAACAAAAATATTAATCAATGTTTATTGGTTCTATATTTTTATTTTCGTGTTCAACTCTCAACTCAAACACGGTAATCACTATGTTTACGTGACATTTACAAGAACCATCACCGCCAGCACCCCATCCATCGTATATCGAGTATATCTGTTAGTTTTTTTAAGATATAAATTTTTATTAGATTCACTCAACCCGTGTAATAAACGGGGTTTTTTAAAGATATAACATTTTTATTTTTTACTATACAAAATTACATTTATTCAACTTGTGTAATACACGAGGTTTTAAAAAATGCAACTTTTTTTATTATGTAGTATATAAAATTAGATTTATTCAATCCATATAATACATAGGGTTTATAAAGATATAACTTTTTTGTTTGGTATATAAATTACATGTGCTCAACCCGTATAACACATGAGATTCTTAAAACTGTAACTTTTTCATTATTTAATATATAAAATTAAATTGCTCAACTCGTACAATACACGGGTTCTTAAAAATACAATTTTATTTATTATTTAATATATAAAATTACATTTATTCAACCATGTAATAAACGAGATTTTCAAATACATATTGTTTTATTATTTGATATAAAAAATTACATTTATTCAACCCGTGTAATAAACGAGATTTTTAAAGGTATATATATTTTTATATTATTTGATATATAAAATTATATTTATTCAACTCGTGTAATACACGGGGTTCTAACCTAGTTCATCCATAAAGAAACAAAAATAATACTAACCAAGTTATATTAATATTTATTAAACCATTGTATAAAATTATATTTATTCAACTCGTATAATACACGGGGTTCTTACTTATTTCATCCATAAAGAAACAAAAATAATACTAACCAAGTTATATTAATATTTATTAAACCATTGTATATTCATTCATCCATAAAGATATCTTACATTTTGAAAGTTTTCACGTTATTTGACGATTAAAAAATTGATGAGATAATAATTAAAGTAAATTACCATTTTAGTCTTTGAGGTTTTACCAAAATTGCTACTTTAATCCAAATATTTTTTTTCTTATTATTTTAGTTCAAATAGCTGTTTTATGTCATTTTAGTTGTGATGGGATTGGTGGTTGGAGCTAGTGGTGGTGGTCGATAAAAATGGCAAAATGACAAAAGTCAGGAACTAAAATGGTAGAAAACAAAACTATTTGAACTAAAATGGCAAGAAAAAAACTATTTTGACTAAAGTGGCAATTTTGGTAAAACCTTAGGGACTAAAATGGCAATTTACTCTAATAACTAATTAAAATAACATACGTAAGTTATATAGAATAAACTGATTAAAAGAATAATAAAATTGTTAAAAACTTATAATACAATTGAAAACATTTAAATTAGTGCAAGGGGTATATTTCACATCATAAAAAATATAAGAGGTGTATGAGTGTATGTGTGTTACGTTTTCTTGAAAAAGAACATGTTTTCTTAAAAAAAACATATGCAAATGTAAAAGAAAATCGTAAAAGAATAAAAAGGTTATTATAGCATGATTTGATAGACGGTATACGTTGGTCGGTCAGTAACTGAGTAATTTTTTGTCAATCAATCCGTTAATCGCTAGTCGGGTTTAGGCGAACCTAGTCGATCAACCAAAAACGGCGATTCCGGCCAAATTCCGTCAAAAAAAATGTATATTCCGGCCAAAACCTCTAAATTCTGGTCGGTTTCCAACCATACCATGTGAATTCCAACAATTAATCTTGTATACTTAAAAAATGAGTTGAGTAAGAGTTAAAACATAACGACTTAAAATATTTATCTATAAAAATGTGTATATGTATACATAAAACTAAAAATTACATATAAAAAACCCAATCCGGTTAATCCCGAGTAGCCGTTAGTCCCCATCTCACCGGCCGACTAGCGACTAGTGAGTTCTCTAACCTTGCGTTATAGTAACCACAAGTTGTATTTTTATAATATTTATTATAAATAGATGACTTAGTTACGATACTGAGTTGCAATTATTATACATAACGTTTAAAACTAAAAAAACTAATTATAATCTCTAGACTATACTCTAAGAAACGATCCTGAATATCTGTAAAAGATTAATCCGTTGATGGCGAATCTCCTAGAGTAAATAGTCTCTTCGATGATGATGATCCTGCAAGAGAAATCGTGTGATAGTTCCTCTTTATTTGTGGGGATCTTAATTGGAACACAACCGTTAAACACTTGTTAATATTCATTATTAACATCAGCATGTTATACGGATTCCCGCTTTGACTATTCATTGATTTGATGTTGAATAGTGATTTACGGATAATAATCATTCTTATCTCAAATCCGCTATTTGAAAATCCACGTAACTCACTGATTGGATTTGCCTATGCCAAACTCGCTTTTGTTAATCGTATATGATTTAATTCCTTTAATTCAGAATAGTTGTTGCTATTGATGGGTAATTGTAGAGCAATTAGTAATCTTGGATCTTGTCTTGAACAAAATCTTCATCCAAATTATAAAGTGTTACTGCTTCAAATAACATAGACGTTTTTGGGATGTTTGTCACATGTCGATTAGGGACCCCTAAATCTTTCAAGTTTGGGACACTGTAAGAAAAAAAAACCACTAAGGATAAGATAAGTAATTTAATAAAAAAAATCGAGTATATTATAAGTTATTTAAATGTTATAAGCATGTTTATAACAGTTATATTTACATTGGTATGGTATAACGGGTTTACAAAATTTTCATTATAATTAATCTTTAGGATCTAAACCTTTTATTTTCTGAATTAAGTCCAAAACACTTGTAGTAGAAAAATATATAAAGGTTTATTAGAAAATAAATAAATAAATAAAAACAACGCTTTCGCACATCGAGAAAAAGTTATAAATGTTTATTAGAAAAAAAAATTAAAATGTTTATTAAAAAACACCATTGCACATTAACAAATCTAAACATACCTAATGATCATGGCAATTCAAAAAACATTAGTTTTAATTTAAGAAACTCCTTTCTACATACTATGGTCAATATTTTTATTTTTGTAAATTTTATAAATTCAAAAACATCTTGAAATATTTTTACGGTTATATTCTTTTGTGAATTTTGTTCTATGGTCAAGAGTATATAGTGGTTGAACAAACAGTATCACTTTCTAAAAAAAACTTAAAACAATTTATAGGAATAAAAGTTTAATAAGAAAACGTTATTTAAAAATATCAGAGAAACATTTAAAAAGTTATTTAAAAATATTTAAAAAAAAATCAAAACGTTCTTTAAAAATAAAGTTAAAAACGCTTTAAAAAATAAAGATAAAAATAACAATATGACAAACAGAAAAACTTAAAAGGTTTGAATTGAAATTTATATGGGGAATATGAAAACTTTTAATATGATTTAAAAAGGATAAAAGAGGAAGTGCATTTAGAAATGTTGATCTTTTTACGTTTAAATACCACATGATATCGCATTTATAAGAGTAAATAACTGTTTTGGTCTATGTGGTTTAGCTAGTCTAACCATTTCAGCCCAAAAAGAAATCTTTTCACATATCAGATTCCGAGTTTGCATTTTATATTAGTTTTGGCCTCTAACACTAACTTTGTTACTTTTTTGTAGTTAAGTGAAAGGGTAATTATGTCATTATATATCTTAGGGGCTGTTTTTGATAATTACAAAATTCTTTTAATATTTAACAGATTATTAACGTATTTACTCAAGTTTTTTTTTATTATTTCGTTATTTTCATGATATTATTATTTAACAAAATACGTTTTAAATATACAAATAAATATGTACTTTCATTAACCGTTTATTTTTATAAAAGTCATTTTAAAAAATAATTTGTTTTTTTTTCCAATTTGTTTAAACCATTTATCGTTTTTAAAATTGTTTATTTTTAAACAATTTGGTTTTTTTAAATCGTTTTTTTCAAAGTCGGTTGTCTTTTAAAGTTTTTTAAACACTTCATTTTATACCATTCTTTTTAAAATCATTTATTTTTCTAAACATTGTTAAACAACTCACTTTTTTAAGTCATTCATTTTTTAAATTTTACAAAACGACGTGTATAAAAAACAAAAGAAAATGTAAGATTTGAAAAAGAAAAGAAACATTCCGATATAAAATGTTTGCAAAAGACCGTTCTTTAAAAAAAAAAATAGAATGGTTTATTTCTTTTCCAAATCTTCCATTTCATTAGACCGTTTGTTTATTCATAATTCGTTATTTTTTTAACTTTCGTTTATTAAATTCGTGCGTTTTTTAGTACCTTACACCTGTTAACTTATTTTTTTAGGTTTTGTTTTTTATAAACGACTCTTTTTAATCCTTGATTTTTGAAATCGTTCATTTTAAATCGATCGTTTTTAAATTCCTTTCATTTTTTAAATCATTCAAATTCTAAAGTTATTTTTCCTCTAATGACTCTTAGTAAACTGAATACAAAGTTTTAAAGAGGAACGATTTCAAAATCGGTTCTAAAAGAAACGGTAAAAAGAAACGCTTTTAAAAATTAACAACTTAAAAAAGTGAGTTATTTAAAAATGTTTAAAAATAAATGATTTTAAAAAGATTGGTATAAAATGAATCGTTTAAAAAAACTTTAAAAGACAAACAACTTTTAAAAGAATGATTTTAATAAACAAGTGGTTTAAAAATACATAACTTTAAAAATGATAGATAATTTAAAGAGTTAATTGCCAAAATCGTCCCTGAGATTTGGGCACGTTTGCCATTTTTCGTCCAAAATGACACTTTTGTACCAAATTGGCCCCAACGTTTGTAACTTTTTGCCATTTTCATCCAAACCACTAACTTAGTTTATTTTTTCTGTTAAGTTTAGGATATTTGGATGAAACTAGCAAATATAAAACCACAGAGACGATTTTGGCAATTTACTTAAACCTTTTTTAATTTCTTTTATTTAATTATTTTTGTTACATATATAATAAAAAAGAATATACATAGAGTTTTTAGAAAAAAAATTAATAGTTTTGTCATATAATTTTTATAAATTTTAATCCAAATAACTAACTCAGTTTATTTTTTCTATTAAGGTGAAGGATGTTTTAAATTTTATAAATTAAGGCAGAAATTAATTTACATCTTCTTTATATAAATCAGTTTTATAAAGAGAAAACATCATTGGTGTGCAACACATAACAATCGATTACAACTTTTAGTATTTATCAGTTGTAGAGTTAGAAAAAAATTGTAAAACGTTACATATTTTTTAAATGTTTTGGCACCTAGGAAATATGTTGGTAGAAATAAAATATTTATTTAATTAAGATTATAAGGGTAACTAACTAATACTTATTCTAAGTGGCTTGAGTAAAGAAACTTTTGGTTCATAACATTATAATTACAATTTGGTGGGTAATTTTAAGGTTTGGTAACGATAAGTTGTTTGTGTGACAACTCGGATTTCCAAGGTTCCTTATGTAGATGTTACTCCTATTCACGTTCTGTCGCATGATGTAATTATGTGTTCATTGTTGGTTATGCCTGATAGTTATGTTTGAGCAAATTGAAGTTGTTAAAGGTTAGGTTGTATGTTAATTAACCACACGCGTTGTCAGGTCGCACACCTTGTCTTGCGCCACACACTCCTCCCAATTGGGTGGGCTTCTATAAGCCCAAACCCCTCCTTCAAACTCAACCGAGCCAACCAAGCCCAAACCAACCCTTTTGTTTACGGGTATGCATGTAAGTATACCTAAGAGTTGTTTCTAAAACAAACCCTACCCTCCTTCTCCTCTCTCCTGAAGTCGACGGCAAGGCAGCCCAAACTCCTCCTTCGAACTCTCTCTCCTCCTCACTCGAAGCCTATCTTGTGCGCCTAACAACGTCCACTTTCCGGTTAGTACAATTATATTTGTTTTATCATGGAGTTATTGTTCTTAACTAAGTGTGATTTATTGTTCTTAACTAAGTGTGAATTGCTAATAAATTGTGCGGATGCCATGAGTTTGGGTAACACAAGATTTCTGCTAGAACTCTTGTTGATGATCAATTGGGACTTAGAATGATGATATAGTTGGGAAAACTGTTGTATGATTAGTTGATGAATTAGGGTTATGTAATGTAGTGTTGAATCGGGTAATCAAGATGCATAAAATGTTATTGTAGGTTAGAGATGGGTTATTCATTGTCTCATTGTACATTGATAAATATTCCTAGAAGCATTGGGAATGTCTAATTGGTTTTTGTTGGATGATGATTAAAGTGTATGTGGATTGATGATAAAGGTTTGATAATACAATCTTGTTAGCTAATTTAATCCGATTAAATTAAAGGTCATGCGTTTGTTGTTGTTGATGATTCGGTGATGATTGGTGGATATGCGAATTGATTATAATTGATTGACTTAATTATGTAAAATGTAACTGAATTCCATGATTTACGGCATTAACTGCGTGGTCGCACACCTTGAGTCACACATCACAATTGTAACCGAATGAACACTTTAATTGTTTTGGAAACTGATGGGAATTATGATTACGAGATATATGGAATTGATTCGCACAGTCAAGCCCAGTCACATATGCTGAATGTTTGGGCTGCACTTCACATTGGCCCGCACACTGGCCCAAAAACCAGATACCAGTCGCACAGATTGGGTCCAATCGCACACCTTGATGTTGGACTGTTGTATTTGGGCCAAACACATCATTGATCGCACACTCTCATTGGGCCTCGAATTGATTGGGCCGCACATTTACTGGATACGTGTATTACCTGTTTATGTGTAGTTGTGTGGTATGTTTAACTGATGGGTTGTATGTGGCCCAAAGGTGCACTGTATATGTTATGTGGTGATTTTCTTGTATGAAGTGTTGAATGAAAACCTAACTGTTGTGAGTAACCATAATAGGACCCGATTGACTAAGTGAGAAAAATTAATTAATCTTACCGAGTAAACCAAGGTGAGTTCACTATCTTTTACAAGCATGCGTCTGGTGGGGACAATAAAACAGGCAAACAAACAAACAGATTTTCATAAACCCATATCCTTGTAGGGGATATGAGGCAGTTTTCAGTAACGAACAGTCTTTCACAAACCCATATCCTTGTAGGGGATATGAGGCGGTTTTCAGTAAATGTCGATGTTGGATAATACACTACTTTCTATCACTTAAGTCCCATCATACTACCGAACTAGTTGCTTGTAGGGAAACGGGGTTATTAGTTGATAGCGCTATTAGGTTTGGCACCCTCACGACGTACCTGGATAGGACGGGCGTGAACTAATAACTTTAAAATCATGACCAATGTTTGATAGAGCATCGGGGAAGGGCAAAAAGGAGCCGTCTGCGGTATCGAGTGATTATCAACATGACATAAATCAATACTTGGTAACAAACGGTTAACAAATCAATGAACTCGCCAGCATTATGCTGATACACTTTACTGCATGCTTGCAGGGCTATCGGTACATTCATATGGAACTTGCTATTTGGGATGCTGGAGTGGTCATGGGTCGAGATACATGGATTCACGAGACAAGTCTATTGGTTTCAACTTGGATTATAAAATGGTTAACTGATGATTTATGCTTTCGCTGAACATGTTGAGCTTTAATTAATGTTTTGTAACACTTTATTTTAATGAATGAAAGTTTTATTTGAAATGTCATTATGAGTTCAATGTGATTGGTGGCTAGATCCTGGTACGTCACACGCCTCTCGGGGGTTACCGTATGTGGTATTTTGGGGGTGTGAGAGATTAGTATCAGAGCCACTGGTTATAGTGAACTTGGTTTTAAAACGTTTTTATAAAACCTGACTATAACCAAACAGTTCTGAATATGAGAATACGACCATGACACTCAGCTCCAGATTGCAAGGTTCGTCTTTTCACCTGTTGTATACATTACATGACTAGTGTACACTTGTTTATGATTTAGCATACGGGTACACACTCTTCACTATAGCATAATTACATGAATTGCTTGTTTACATTATGTTGCGTTGTTAGTATGTCGTAGTCCTTAGATTTATGTGATCTTGTCGTTTTGACAACCTCCGTTTGACATTGAGTTTGAGGAACCATTTGACATGAGTTAGGAGGAACGGAGATGAGCATGCAAATCACAATATTATTGTGGGTGCACACATAATAATAATGTGGGGTGCACGTGAGTCCTAGTGAGGCTTAACAAGTGTAAAAAGGGGTTCTGTTCTGTTATTCGATCTAATGAAGACACAACAAATCTATAAGAGTCATAGCGTGATTGCCTCCTATTCGAGCGTGATCTTTTCACTTCCCTCTAAATCCTCGCGAATCTCGATGGTATTGAGTATAGCCTGGATACGTATCTGAACCTCTAGAGAACTGTATGAGAATGTTAGGGGCTAGTGCGTACGTCTCTAAGGTAGTTGTCGAAGCATCGAATGGTTAGTCTGTACTCTTCCCACTTCTCTCGTTTATTTGAACTCAACGAATTGATGCCTTAGATTCCGGAGTATAATCACTTCTGTACTCTCTAGCAACTTACCGTGCATTGTTCAATCGACTCGCAAGGCCGATGGATAAGAAGGTGAACGTAATACATTACCAACCCTAGTATTAGGACGACCCTGCTTTCCGACGACGAACACCAGCAGATTGATCTCAAGTCACTAACCCTAGTCAGCAACCTTTGGGAGCCAACTCTTACGAATTGATTGGGGCGTAAACACTTGAAATCAACTAGAGTATGGGGCGTGTAAATTACTAGAGTCATGGGCAGTACCCTAGGACGAGACAAGAAACAGCGGGAAGATGGACCCTATTAGCAAAAGATCGCAGAGATCTGTTTACAAAGCGATAACGTTAGGGGCAATGGCCAAGGTGACAAGAGGGTACTCGCAATCATAACCTTCAATATGGAAATGAAGGTGACTTCGACAAGGATTGGCCGTTGTTAAGTCAAGACGGCAACAACCTGGGGAACAATGACAGTATTGGGAATCCTCGTAACGATAACAACAACACTGGAAGTGGTGCTCGTGGAAGAGCATTTAGGACTGGCTTGGACGACGCCAGGCATAATAGCAACGTGGCGGTCTGTACGTTTTTTGGTAACTAATCGCTTCGTCTCTATTCTATTCGACCCCGATACCTCTTGAAGCCAGATACGTTATAGAAGTGGCTGATGGCAAGCCAATTGAAGTCTCACACGCTCGCTTAGGGTGCAAACACACACTTGTAGGTCCCGTGTTCGACATTGACTCTTTTCCCGTTACTTTTGGAAGCTTTGATGTAGTCATCAGTATAGACTGGTTGTCCAAGCATCGAGCAGAAGCCTTTGTAAAGATAAAATCGCATGTATAACTCTCCCTGGTGGAGATTCACTAAATGTCAGTATCACTTCGACAATGGAAGTCTAGAAGCGTTTCAGCTATCCTGTTATCCTATCGCTAGTCATGGGTACTCAGCCCGAGGATAAGAAGATCGAAGATCTATAGATTTGTATCACGACAGAAACAACCCTGATTTCTAGTACCCCTTATCGTCTCGCACCAAGAAGATTGCAAGAACTGTTTAGTCAACTTCAGGAACTACTGGGCAGGGGTTTTAATTGACCTAGTTTCTCGCCTTGGGGAGCCCGAGCTCTATTTGTGAAAAAGAAGGACGAGTCCTTTGTACGTGTATCGACTACCGTAAACTCAGCAAGGCGACAGTTGGAAACTGTCACCCTCTACCTCGCATCGACGACCTGCTTGACCAGCTGCAAGGATCAAGCTTCTATTCGGAAATCGACGCAAGATCGGACTGTCACCTTGCTGGAAGAGCCAGGGGAGGATGTTCCTAACACGACATTACAAATACAGTATGGCCATTACGATTTTCTGTTCATGTCATTCAAGTTACCCAACACACCAGCAGCCTTATGGATCACATGAATAGTATGTGTAAATCTCATCTCGCCGAATTCGTCAAAAGTGTTTATTGGTGACGTTTTAAATCACTTCCAGGAGAAAGGAAAACCATGAGTGGCGCTTGTATCTTATCTTAGAGCTCCACGCGAAGTCTTTCTAAGTGTGTGAAGGGGTATGGTCCCAAAAATCCGCGCAGGCCTTCATTCAGGTCGCGGCAGGACCATACTCCTTATTCAGCAAAGCGTTCAATCTCAACCTCGCACGGGTTACTTCAGCATGGATTGACCTCGCGCGAGGTCTAAACAAGAAAGAACACCAAATTCAACACTTAGCATTCTGAATAAGAGCCTCCAGCTCCTATAACCCTGCGCGGGCTAGTTACGTGCTCAACAAGGGTCGCGTAGGAACTATAGCGCAAGGCCACTTCAGAAGGTACAAGTGGCAGAAGAAAAGAGCCAGTCCGTGTCTTCCAGGCTGTGCTCAATCGTGCTCCACGATCATCTGACGTGCAGGAGACAGAAAGTACACAAGGACGCCTATGTGGCACCAATCAGGGGGCGGCGACACCTGCCCCATGATCTCCACTTACCTGCTGATGGCAGAGGGACAACAAGGCCGCCAACTAAGACACGTGGCTCCAATCAAGGTGCGCCAGCACTAGAGATCATCTAGAAGACACTAACGGTCGACACCAGTGAGGCAAGGAGCATATCCTCTATGTTGTCGCCTTCCGGCCCAAGGCCCATCAGCCCATCTCGTCTTACACCTCTTCGGCTATAAATAGAGACCTCAGTTCACAGGTTAAACATTCTATGCCCTCTATTCTCAATCTTAACACACATTTATCTCCTCAAAACAGTCGCTTATTCTCACGCCGGAGCCTGGTTAAGAGGGAAACCCCCATATTCCTCTCTTAACGAGCTAACGGTGTTCTGTTTTGCAGGATAATCAGATCATTACGGAGCTCAGGAAGTTATAAAATGATTAACCACTATGGTAAAAACATAAACCAAACTAATTAACCCTAAGATTAGTTTCGTGTTTCTTCATTGGCGCCCACCGGTTTTTGCAAATCACTTTCATCTTCTTTTTCTGAGTTTTCTAAGTTGTTTTTCCTTCGATCATGGCTGGTCAAGGAATCATTCCGGATTTTGGTTTTGGAACAACCTCTAACGCAGTGTTGGGGGGGGGGGGACAATCAAAATGTCCAAGTCCAACATGTAGAAGAAATCGGTGAAATTGAAGTAACCAACAATGGTGGACCCCGCGCGAGTGCCACCCGCATCACTCAAACGGTAACCCCAGTGAGTCACGTCGCTGGTCCTTCAAACCCAGCTCCACCTCAGAATATTTTGGCGCCATTAGGGCTGCCAGAAGGCGAAACTCCAGCCTCTTGGTATGCCAAACAAATTGCTACCATCAACGCGGCGTATCAATCTTTGAGCGCACAGCAAGCAGTCTTACAAGCAGAACCATCTTTGGTTACACCTCAGGGTCCTAGTCAGGGGGCGCGCCAGATACCCCCACAGCAAAACTTTCAAGGAAGAATTAACAGGCCTCCTCCCCTAAAAAGACCAAGCGTGCAGGACACGCTCGACACACGGGGAGAAACAGAAAGCTATTATGACCATCCGTCAAACGTTCAAAGGGGTCCAATTCATAGCCGACTCGGGCCATGAAATATGAATAACGAGTGGGATGACACAGACCCGAACGACCCAACTTGGCAAGATGATGAAGGATCCTCAGTCTTCAACCGCTTGCAGCGGAATCACGAAAATTACAAGCCAAGGCAGCGCATTGCATACAGCGAAGAAGCAGAGCGAGACTTCAGTCTCGCCCAATGTTGTAGAAATTGCGCCTAGGCGCCGCCTAGGCAGCGATTAAATGCTCATCGGAAGGCTGCCGCCTGGATTTTGGCAAATCGGTCAACCTAGGCGGCAGTGGTCAAAATCGGTCAAAATCAAGGAAAATCGGTCAAAAATTGGACCTAATCGATCAAAATTGGACCAAATCGATCTAGTGGAATGAGTTCTTACCTTGTTTGGAACCAAAATTGAACCAAAATTGGGGCTAGGGTTTCTTTCTTGTGCGCCATGTCTGATGAGGAGGGAAGAGCGACGTCTGATGAGAGTGAAGAACGGCGTATAATGAAAGAGATTGTGGATTAGGTTTAACTAAGTTTAGGTATTTTAACATTTAACCCCTTCTATCTTTCACAACTTTACATATGGCTCCCAAACTTGTAAATTTATATATAAAAAGAATAAAGTTAACTATATATTTATATAATTTTTAAAAATATACATAAAAAGTCCATTCCGATTAATCCCTGTTAATCCCGATTAATCCCTAGGCAGTACCTCACCACCCGACTAGCGTCTCGCGCGCCTTCTACAACATTGGTCTCGCCTATAGACCAGCTGAAGCTACAGAACACTCAAAGTTTATCCCAAAGATTGCTTTGGCACCGCTCTCAAGAGAAAAGCTACCCCCAACAGTGGGAAAATTTAATGGTTTAACTGATCCTGACGATCATGTCAGAGTATTCACAAGCGTTGGTTGTATGGGAGGATGGAATATGCCAATGTGGTGCCATCTGTTTATCCAGACGCTTACTGGGGCTGCTCGACCCTGGTTCGACAGCCTTCCGCCTGGAAAAATCAGTTCATGGGTTGATTTCAGAACACAATTTGTAAACCACTTCAGCCAGCAGAGATGTTATTAGCGTGATACGTCTGAAGTAACGGATATCTGGCGCAGGGAAAATGAAGGTTTGGAAGACTTCATCACTCGTTTTAACAAAGAGTGTCTGGAAATAGGCGGTGTAGGCGAACAACTTATGCGTGCTCACTTCAAGAAAGCCATTCGTTGTGATAGTCTAATCAGAACTATCACTGGCAAAGACGGTATGCCCAAGCAATGGGACAAGGTGATGGAGGCCGCAAAAATAGTAGCGCAAACCGAAGAATCGCTAGCTGGAGCCAAGAGCTCATACACCGAAGATCGCTTTTCCAAGAAAAGCTCGCGCGACTACGGCAAGCGCAACAAAGGCAAAAGTCATGATTGGAAATCTGGAAAATCAAGTGGTTATGAGGAAAGATCGCGCTACAAAGAGGACGCACGGGAAATAATTGACATAATTGGGTATCGAAAGGCTGTCAGGGATGATAACCGAGAAAAACATTGGACTCCGCTCATAAAAACACCAAAAGAGGTGCTACTGATGGAGAACCATGATTTCAAGGCTCCAAGGCCCATGACAAACAAAAAGGGGCAAGACCCGAACCTGTACTGTGATTTTCACACGGATACAGGTCATCTGACAAATGACTGTATCAGCTTACGACAAGAGATTGAGAAAGCGCTAAAAAGCGGAAAGTTAAGCCACCTGGTGAAAAACGTGAGCAAAGAAACACGCCAGATCCAGCGCCATGATGATGGGAACCAAAAGAAGGTCAGGCGCCTGGAAACTCACATGGTCAACGGACCAAGATACAGCGCAAGAGATAAAGGCAAGTGCCCTTACGAGCCAGCATGGTAGGAGCAACAGGTCATCTTCCCGGTAGTATGAGGGGGTCCTCGCGCCACACGCCCAGTCGTCATTACCGGTATTATCGGTCATTATGAAACAGAATACATATTCTTTGACCCGGGAAGTACAGCCGACATCATCTACGAGCAATGCTTTAATCAGTTTGACGATGAAGATAAAGCGAGACTTGAGCCGGTTGATTATCCTCTGTCAGGATTTTGCAACGAAATAGTCTTCCCGTTAGGCCAAATCAGCTTCCCCATCACGTTATCTGACGGGAAGCATTCAAGAACCACAAATGTCAACTTCATGGTGATGCCTGTCAAATCAAGGCATGATGTTTTGATTGGGAGAGAAACCCAAGGTGAACTAAACATGGTAACTTCCATACCCCAATCAGCCATCAGGTTCCCAACTGAGACGGGGGTGGTGATTATCTATGCGAAGAAAGAGGTAATGTCAACTGAGGATGCGCGACCAGCCAAGGCGGCGAAAATTTCAACAACTGAACCAGAAAAATGGGTTCTAAACCGCAAATACCCAGAGCAAACGGTGACGATTGGCCACGCAATCTCACCAAACATCAGAACGCACCTCAAGCAACTGTTGTTCAGGAACATGGACATTTTCTCCTGGACTCCGGCAGACATGACCGGTGTCCTACGCAACGTCACTGAACACTGTTTGAACACTTATCCCTTCGTCGAGCCCAAAGTTCAAAGAAGGCGCAGCCTAGGGGAGGATAAAACCAAAGCCATGAATGAGCAAGTCTGTGAATTGCAAAAAGCAGGCATACTACGAGAGGTGCGATATCAAAGCTGGGTAGCAAACCTCGTGATGGTGGAGAAGTCTAATGGAGGATGGAGAATTGCGTCGATTATACCAATCTCAACAAGGCATGCCCCAAAGATTGTTATTCTTTGCCTGAGATCGACAAAAATATGGACTCTCTCGCACCATACAGATGGAAATGTTTCTTGGATTGTTACAAGGGATATCATCAGGTTCAAATGAAGACGAAGACAAGACAGCTTTTCGGACCGATCTTGGGATCTTCTGTTACACAAAGATGTCGTTCGGCCTCAAAAACGCTGGCGCAACATACCAACGCCTGATGGTTAAGATCTTTGCTGAAGATATTGGGAAACATATCGAGGTTTACATCGATGATCTGGTGATTAAAAGTCCCGAGGAGGACCAGATGTTAAAAGATATTGAGAAAACATTTAACTCTTTGAGAAGCGTGAACATGAAGCTGAACCCAGCAAAGTATTCTTTTGGCATGGAAGAGGGCAAGTTCTTAGGCTTCGTGGTTACAAATGGCGGCTTTAAAGTTAATCTAGAAAAAGTTCAAGCCATAGAGCGGATGCCATCACCGCGAACGATCAAAGAAATGCAGAGGTTAGCAGGACGCCTAGCCGCACTTAACCGATTTCTGTCAAACCACGCTGCAAAGTCATATCCTTTTATCAGCACTTTGCGCAACTGCGTGAAGAAGCAAGAATTCAAATGGACGCCTGAAGCAGAAGCCGCTTTTCAGCAAATGAAAGAGTGTTTGATCAAGCTCCCTACCCTGACCGCGCCGTTCGAAAAGGAACCACTCATCTTGTACTTGTCTTCTTCGGATAAGGCAGTTGGGTCGGTATTGCTAGTGGAGAGAGATGGAGTTCAAACTCCAATTTACTATGTCAGTAGGGTGCTTAAAGATCCAGAAACGAGATATTCAACAATGGAAAATCTAGTACTTGCGCTGCTACACGCCTCCTGTGAGCCTATACGAGCGCGTCACACAGTCGCGCCGTATTGGCTCACTCTGGTGCGCCGCGCACGACACAGCAGGACCCATGCACCATGCGCGCAACCGCGCGCCAGCAATCAAGGGTCAAGTGCTAGTAGACTTCATCACTGAAGTCCCAGAGGATAAGATCAAAGATTGTGAGATTGTTGAGACTCCCATAAAAGACACGTCCGATGGGTTATGGTTGCTATACACTGATGGGGCCTCAAACAAAGATGGCGCAGGAGCCGGATTGCGCCTTGTCAGCCCTGAGAAGCATGAATTTACATACGCCATCAAGTTGGATTTCAAGAACACCAACAACGAGGTGGAATATGAGGCATTCTTGGCAGGCTTGCGCCTAGCCATCAAAATGGGAGCTCAAAATCTACAAGCGCATGTTGACTCACTCCTGATCGCCAGTCAAATCAACGGATTATATGATGCAAAGGGTGAAATCATGGCTTTGTATTTAGATCAATCAAAAGAGTTGCTTCAACAATTCAAGTCATACAAGGTAGTGCACATAAATCGCTCAGAGAATAAACCAGCAGACGCCTTGAGCAAGCTCGCTTTAATTTCTTTTCAACATCTCGCCAAAGATGTAAGAATCGAAGTACTAAAAAACCCGTTGGTTTTGCTGCGTTAAGTGAATGTGATTGAGATAGGGCAACCATCTTGGATGACCCCTATAATCCAATATTTACAAGAAGGAATACTTCCTGAAAATAAAGCAGAGGCAAGGAAGATACAGAACAAGGCTTTGCATTATGAGATGAATGGTGGTATCTTGTACCGAAGATCCTTCTTGGGGCCACTCCTGCGCTGTGTGGACCCCCAAGATGCAAATTACTTGATCAGGGAGATCCACGAAGGTATATGTGGCATCCATGCAGGCCCGCGCTTGGTCGTCGTGAAAATAATGAACGCTGGATACTACTGGCCAGGGATGCACATCGACGCTCTAAAGGAATTGCGCAAATGCGACTCCTGTCAAAGGCATTCCCCGAAGACCCTGCGCCCAAAAAACGATCGTATCCCTGTATCCACTGCTTGGCCTTTCCAGCAGTGGGGGGTTGATATGGTGGGACCTTTCCCCGAAGCTCCAGGTGCTGTAAAGTTTATAATCGTGGCCATTGATTATTTCACTAAATGGGTGGAGGCCAAAGCTCTCGCCTCAACTACTGCAATGATGGTGTGCAAGTTTATATGGGAACACATCATTTGCAGGTTTGGCCTCCCACTTAAGATAGTAACCGACAATGGCACCCTAGTTAGCCCCTTTGAGCCTAAACCTTTTCATTTCATAACCCAAACCAAACACCCTTTTTACCCACCAAAACCTTTTTCATTTTTAACCCTTTATTTTAGTAACAAGTCCGATTTTTCGTATGACTTTTCAAAAAAAAAAAAAAAATGTTGTTGATGATGAAGCAAAAGAAAAAAAAACAAATAAGTTCATCAAAAATAACTTTGTTTGAATAAATAGCTTCATCAAAAATAAAAGTTACAAAAATAGAAAGTCATACGAAAACCGACACTTGTTACGCTTTTCGCCCTTTTTCTACTAACCACCAACCTAACCACCTACCTTTAACCCAAGCCTAACCCTTAACCCACAAAGTCCTCTTGATATTTTCAAAGGTATATAAGTTAAAAAGGAGGAGGATTGATTGCTTGGCAAGCCTATGGTAGGAGTAAGTTCCATGCCGCTCTCGAGTGATCCACAAAAAAACATTTTCGGCCGAGTGTTGAGTGATCCCCGTGAGGTATGTGAACTTGTATATAAATATAATTTTAAAAAGGCATGTTATGCCCTAATAAGTAATTTATCTTATGAAAAGTTTTAAATAAATCATGACGAATAGGATTGTAAATAAATAAAAATAAAACTTAATAAAGAATCTTGGAAATCCCGACACTCTACGACAAGCCCAAAAACCTTCTTCTCTACCCATTCCATTTGGGAGTGTAAATAGCCACATATTAAAGAGTTTTGCTTGAGGACAAGCAAAGATTCAAGTGTGGGGGTATTTGATGTGTTCAAAATGTAACATATAAATTTCATCAAATGAGGCATAAAACTAACCCTTTTTTAGTACTAATGTTGGAAAAAGTGTGCTTTTGTCTTCCTTTTGTATTTTCAGGATTAAATGAGCTCAAATTAACAAAAGAAGCAAAAAGACATCAAAATCTAACATAAATACAAGAAAAGGAACAAGACGTGGCATGCCCGACCCCACAACAGCATCTTCCCAAGCAAAACAAGAGATCAGAAACCTGAACACGCCCCGTGCTCAGCCAGCACGGGGGCGTGCCCAAGTGTTAGCAGAAAAGACAAAGTGATAGAAGCTTCTATTGCCCACCACGGGGCCGTGCTCAGCGGACACGGGGCCGTGGTCAACTATAAGATTCGCACAATCTAGGCAAATCTTCATAGTACAAAGATTCTTCTGCACACGGGGTCGTGCTCAGCGGACACGGGGCGTGGTCAACTAATAAGACAAAACTGCAATTAATGAAGAAAGAGAGGATGTGGACACGGGGCCGTGCCCGAGTTTCTGTTCAGCCTATAAATAGGAGTGCTTGGCTCAAGCTCAAACCATCCCTTGGCACACCACCTCTCTCACACTTCACCCACCACCCACCACCACCACCATAACACCATCATCCACCACCATCATCCATTGTCCATCGTAGAGTGTGTGAGTCGTCTCGGGATCCAAGATTGATCGTAAGAGTTCTTGACAATCAAGGCCATGTTTGCATAAGTCTCTTACATCACTTGGTGAAGACAAAGTGTCTAGTGTAATACTTTTTATTTCTAATCTTTTGCACTTTTTATTTGGTTTTGTATTAATGACTTTAATAACTAGTTGCTTATGTTGAAGGTGATCTTTCCTTATCGTTTGTCCGTGGTGTCTTGGCATTATTTTACTGTCTATATAAAATAAAAGATTTTCACCATTCATATCTCCACGGTCTATATGGAGGTATGTTGGCTACCTGGTCGGGGGTTAAGGGAACAGTTTGGTAAAGGTCTTGCCATTGTTCAGCGTTTAGAGGTCCTGCAATGGACCTGGGTCAAATTTAGTAGGACCTCCTTCAATACTTAACGGTATTGGATGGCGGGGGTCCAAACTCTTTGATCCCCTCATAAGTTAACTACTATTAATACTATAACCCGGCTATTTAGGACTGTATCCCTGCTGACTCAGACTACTTAGTCAAGGGTAACGTCACCTCCAAAAGAGGGGCCTACCATAATTTGCATTAACAACTTAATTAATTATCTTCCAATAATCCACCCTTTTAGGATTGTATCCTTGCTGACTCAAACTACTGGGGTGAGGGTAACGTCACCTTCAAAAGAGGGGCCTACTACAATAACTAAGATAATCTCTTAATTATGTGCAAAAGTGCAGAAATAATCAAAGGTTACACTAGATACGAGTCGGAACCAAGTGATTCATCTTGTCTATCTGTTTTTCTTTTTATTTTATTTTCAGCATTTTAGTTAGTTTTTATTTTTCTTAGTTAAAAACATTTTTCTAAACTTTTTATTTTTGATTAGACGTTGAGGATAAACCGGTACTAAAAGCTTTTGTGTCCTTGGACGACCTCGGTATCTTGCCAACACTATACTACGCTCACGATGGGTGCACTTGCCCATATGTGTGTTTAGTGTTAGTAAAATATCGTGTTTTATAAATTTAAAACTTGGCTAAAATAAGTGTTAAAGGGGCTTAAAATATACACCTAATATATATAACACTTCACACGCATCAAGTTTTTAGCGCCGTTGCCGGGGACACAAGGATTTTAAGAAAGTTAGGAATCAACGGCCTAATCGTTTTTCTTATTTTTCAATTTTTTTTAGGATTTTTTTTTTTATTTTTTAGCTTCTGCAGAACTCAGCACGGGCCGTGCCCGCTGAACACGCCCCGTGCCCAATCATTGGAACTGGCAATCCTGTTTTAAGTCAGACAGTAAGCTGAACACGGGGCCGTGCCCACTCAACACGCCCCCGTGCCCAAGTTTCAGTTACTGAAAACAGAACCGTAAGATCCCGACGGTTGGTAATTTCTGACACAAACATGAGTGATACTGATACTTTTTACTTTCGGCACTCTTATGGTACTATGTGGTGTCAATTATGTGGTGGTAACCATGAAGAATTAAAATGTTTTTTTCTAAATTATAAACCCCATTATATGGACCCATCATTTCCCAGTATCCTTAAGAGGGGCGAAAGTAAAAATAATCCCTATCGCTCCCTCGAATGCGCCCAACCGGATATTCTAGGAGAAATGCGTCTCGATGAATTATTTCAACTAGAAGATCTAATTTTTAATTGGTTAGAACAACTTAGGGGAGACCTCAAAAATCTTCTCCAAGACGATAACCAAGAAGAAAGGTTGGAAACGCATTCAAACAACTTCATTGTTTCCAATGATACTTCTAACTCTAGTGAGGACTTGAGCGATAGTCGTCCCTGTGTCGATTGTGCCGTGAAGAACTCCCCATCAACTTCGTTTGATGCATACATAGACCTGAGCGATTCGACATACACCTTCTTTAACAAGAGCCCGGAAAAGGGTTGGACTTGTCCACCTACATATAGCATAGGAATCACCCTCACCGACAACCTCTTGCGTTCTCGTCTTAGTCTAGATCAATTAAGGAATCTTAGGCACTTTGGGGTTGTTCCATCCAGCAAGGAACCACCCGATCCGGGAAAATTCCTTGAAATTTGAAGAAATCCTTAAGACAGCTTCTAGACACGGGGCCGTGTCCAGGTCAGCACGCCCCCGTGTCAACCCAAAAGATTCCTTTCTGATTTTGTCAGAATGCGGACAAAAATGTGTCAGGATTCCATCTGCACACGGGGCCGTGTCCAGTCGACACGGGGCCGTGCGCAACGTACTGTCGTTTTCTATAAATGCAGCCAAGAATCCTGCACATTTGAACCATTCCAGGGACAGAGATTTGAGGAATATTCTCACATACCATCCTAGGTATTTTCTAAAAGAAGTTTCTCAACTATCTTCTTGTCCTTTCCTCTTTTTTCCACTTGCATCTTCTTCAATTTTCTTCATACTTCCATTAAAGCTTGAACCTTCTATAGTTTCAAGCCTTATTGAGATGTTTGTTAGATTTTTGTTCATGGAATCTTGATAAAAATAAGTTCTATAACAATGTTTTAAGTTGTTTAAGTTCAAAAATGCTTCAAAAATCATAAAAACAATTTGAAACCCCAAGATTCCTTGTCCATAAATCCTGCAGATATCTGAACACGGGGCCGTGTTCACTTAACACGGGGCCGTGTTCGAAGTACTGGACCCATAAAATTGAACTCTTTTCGGCATGTTTTCTCAGAATGGCAAGCAAAACAAGCGGAAACTCTTCGTCGCATTCCAGGAACAACCGGCAGGGGAGAAGATCATCTACGGTTGAGGATTCTCTTGTAAACTATGTTTACGCCTTAAGAGAAGCCCTTGATGAAGTAACAAGTGTAGAAGAGGCTTTGGTCGACCGCATTAATCATTTGACGGTGGGACTAGAAGGATGTCTCCGGGAGGTCAACCTTTTGCACCAAAGGTTGAACATTCTCGCCTCTCCTCCTTTGGTACCGATTATCACCCAAAGGGCATGGAATGTGGTGCCGGAAGTCATCATTCCGGCCGAATGGTACACCCTACACCCGGAACCTCCTCGAGACATACTACAAGGGGTTCCGGTTGGTGTCGCTCCTCCTCCTCAAGATGTCGAGGAACATGAAGCCGCCTCCCTTCTCCCGAGGGAGATAGAAGAATGGCTCTAGCAACATCTAAGGAACACCGTTCGGCTTGGAGCTCTACAAGGCTTTTAAACCGGAAATCTATTTCCGGAATTTTGGTTCTTATTGTAGAAGTAGAACTCCTTAGGAAGATTTTACGGATCACTTGACCTATTTAATATTAGGACTT
Organism: Helianthus tuberosus; assembly: GCA_030545235.1. NCBI lineage: Eukaryota > Viridiplantae > Streptophyta > Magnoliopsida > Asterales > Asteraceae > Helianthus > Helianthus tuberosus. The sequence continues at coordinate 55,681,187 of CM060362.1, forward strand.
TTAACTTTTATTTTCTACTTTATTTTTCAGTTTTAGGACTATTATGTAATTCTCTCTATGATTAATGAATGATGGTTTTAGTTAATTTGGTGTTATGGATGGTGTTGAAATGAATAAAACACACTTGAGATGGCAAAGGATGCAAGGGAAACTTGAACCGGCACTCTATGCAGGAAAACAGAACCGTCCGACAAATTTCTTCGTTTACAGTAAGTTCGGCACGGGCCGTGTCCACCCAACACGGCCCCGTGCTGCACAGTCTGCAGAAAAAGACCCAGTTCAGGTAACTGGACACGGGCCGTGTTCACCCAACACGCCCCCGTGTCCAGACTTCTGTTTCTCTTGTTTTAATTTTGTTACTGGCACTTAAACACGGGGTCGTGCCCGGATCACACGGGGCCGTGTTCAGCGCCCAGTAACACAATTTTTTTTGCCTTTTACACCTTTTTACACATTCAATCAACCTAAAAACTTATTTTTGTGACACATTGAGGACAATGTGTAATTTAAGTGTGGGGGGATGCTAAAACCTTGAATCTTGCAAGTCCTAAACACAAGCCTTACACAAAACTCTATTGGAACCGCTAATCACCCCAAATGTTTTCAAAAAAAATTTTTTTTTTTTACTTGTCTAGGTTTAACTCGGGAAATTCAAGTTCTTAAAAAGGTTATATTTTTATAAATTTACAACCGATAGCGTCGTGATAAAAAGAACCAACATAAGAAAATTATGAAAAGGCATGACAAGCTTAGTTAAAATTTAATTATATATACTTGATCACATAAAAACCCATTCCCACAAAAGTGAGTTTTGAGCCTTTATTGAGCAAACACTTACATATCATTCTACTAAATGCTCATTTTTCGTTTCTTGTGTGAATAGCCGCTTGGTTCTTACAACTCTAGAACTGCCATGACGATACATTCCCGGTCCTTACCAACTTAAAACCCGAGTAAGTAAATGATGGAGGCATTAGGATTAACCCTTTTTATTTCTAAACCATTATTTTTCTTTTTTTTTACCACCTACCCAAAATCCCCCTAGTTAGCCCCTTTGAGCCGAAACCTTTTCATTTCATAACCCAAACCAAACACCCTTTTTACCCACCAAAACCTTTTTCATTTTTAACCCTTTATTTTAGTAACAAGTCCGATTTTTCGTATGACTTTTAAAAAAAAAAAAAATGTTGTTGATGATGAAGCAAAAGAAAAAAAAAACAAATAAGTTCATCAAAAATAACTTTGTTTGAATAAATAGCTTCATCAAAAATAAAAGTTACAAAAATAGAAAGTCATACGAAAACCGACACTTGTTACGCTTTTCGCCCTTTTTCTACTAACCACTAACCACCAACCCAACCACCTACCTTTAACCCAAGCCTAACCCTCAACCCACAAAGTCCTCTTGATATTTACAAAGGTATATAAGTTAAAAAGGAGGAGGATTGATTGCTTGGCAAGCCTATGGTAGGAGTAAGTTCCATGCCGCTCTCGAGTGATCCACAAAAAAACATTTTCGGCCGAGTGTTGAGTGATCCCCGTGAGGTATGTGAACTTGTATATAAATAGAATTTTAAAAAGGCATGTTATGCCCTAATAAGTAATTTATCTTATGAAAAGTTTTAAATAAATCATGACGAATAGGATTGTAAATAAATAAAAATAAAACTTAATAAAGAATCTTGGAAATCCCGACACTCTACGACAAGCCCAAAAACCTTCTTCTCTACCCATTCCATTTGGGAGTGTAAATAGCCACATATTAAAGAGTTTTGCTTGAGGACAAGCAAAGATTCAAGTGTGGGGGTATTTGATGTGTTCAAAATGTAACATATAAATTTCATCAAATGAGGCATAAAACTAACCCTTTTTTAGTACTAATGTTGGAAAAAGTGTGCTTTTGTCTTCCTTTTGTATTTTCAGGATTAAATGAGCTCAAATTAACAAAAGAAGCAAAAAGACATCAAAATCTAACATAAATACAAGAAAAGGAACAAGACGTGGCATGCCCGACCCCACAACAGCATCTTCCCAAGCAAAACAAGAGATCAGAAACCTGAACACGCCCCGTGCTCAGCCAGCACGGGGGCGTGCCCAAGTGTTAGCAGAAAAGACAAAGTGGTAGAAGCTTCTATTGCCCACCACGGGGCCGTGCTCAGCGGACACGGGGCCGTGGTCAACTATAAGATTCGCACAATCCAGGCAAATCTTCATAGTACAAAGATTCTTCTGCACACGGGGTAGTGCTCAGCGGACACGGGGGCGTGGTCAACTAATAAGACAAAACTGCAATTAATGAAGAAAGAGAGGATGTGGACACGGGGCCGTGCCCACTGGACATGGGGCCGTGCCCGAGCTTCTGTTCAGCCTATAAATAGGAGTGCTTGGCTCAAGCTCAAACCATCCCTTGGCACACCACCTCTCTCACACTTCACCCACCACCCACCACCACCATAACACCATCATCCACCACCATCATCCATTGTCCATCGTAGAGTGTGTGAGTCGTCTCGGGATCCAAGATTGATCGTAAGAGTTCTTGACAATCAAGGCCATGTTTACCTAAGTCTCTTACATCACTTGGTGAAGACAAAGTGTCTAGTGTAATAATTTTTATTTCTAATCTTTTGCACTTTTTATTTGGTTTTGTATTAATGACTTTAATAACTAGTTGCTTATGTTGAAGGTGATCTTTCCTTATCGTTTGTCCGTGGTGTCTTGGCATTATTTTACTGTCTATATAAAATAAAAGATTTTCACCATTCATATCTCCACGGTCTATATGGAGGTATGTTGGCTACCTGGTCGGGGGTTAAGGGAACGGTTTGGTAAAGGTCTTGCCATTGTTCAGCGTTTAGAGGTCCTGCAATGGACCTGGGTCAAATTTAGTAGGACAACCTTCAATACTTAACGGTATTGGATGGCGGGGGTCCAAACTCTTTGATCCCCTCATAAGTTAACTACTATTAATACTATAACCCGGCTATTTAGGACTGTATCCCTGCTGACTCAGACTACTTAGTCGAGGGTAACGTCACCTCCAAAAGAGGGGCCTACCATAATTTGCATTAACAACTTAATTAATTATCTTCCAATAATCCACCCTTTTAGGATTGTATCCTTGCTGACTCAAACTACTGGGGTGAGGGTAACGTCACCTTCAAAAGAGGGGCCTACTACAATAACTAAGATAATCTCTTAATTATGTGCAAAAGTGCGGAAATAATCAAAGGTTACACTAGATACGAGTCGGAACCAAGTGATTCATCTTGTCTATCTGTTTTTCTTTTTATTTTATTTTCAGCATTTTAGTTAGTTTTTATTTTTCTTAGTTAAAAACATTTTTCTAAACTTTTTATTTTTGATTAGACGTTGAGGATAAACCGGTACTAAAAGCTCTTGTGTCCTTGGACGACCTCGGTATCTTGCCAACACTATACTACGCTCACGATGGGTGCACTTGCCCATATGTGTGTTTAGTGTTAGTAAAATATCGTGTTTTATAAATTTAAAACTTGGCTAAAATAAGTGTTAAAGGGGCTTAAAATATACACCTAATATATATAACACTTCACACGCATCAAAGATCGAACACACTTTCTCTTTCGTTGCGCACCCTCAAGGCAACAGCCAAGTAGAAAGTGTCAACAAAAGTATTGTCGATGGGATAAAGGCCCGATTGGGCACAAAGAGAAGAGGATGGGTAGATGAGCTCCTGAGCATCCTGTGGGCTCACCAAACCATGCCGAAAACAAGTACTGGTGAAACCCCTTTTAGCCTAGTTTATGGCTCTGAGGCGGTTATCCCAACTGAAGTTGGGCTCCCCTCGCCGCACTTGACAGCAGTCAACGCAATTGATAACGAGGCGGAGCTTCGTCTTGACTTGGATTTACTCGAAGAGAGGCGCGAAATAGCGCCAATCAAAGAAGCCAAGTATAAGACACAATTGGAGAGGTACTACAATGCAAGAGTACACAATTGTACCTTCACTCCAGGAGAATATGTCTTCAGAGACAATGAAGCTTCAAACGCTGAACGACCTGGAAAGCTAGCCCCCAAATGGGAAGGCCCATACTTAATACACGAGGTGCTAGGGAAAGGGGCATACAAATTGCACACTCTGGATGGACACATCATCCCGCGCACGTGGAACGCGCAACAATTGCGCAAGTGTTATATGTGACTGATCTCGGCCTTGCGCCTTTATCTACTTATGCTGGCCACACGCCTCCCTTAATTTCCTATGTTGGCTATACGCCCTTTATTTTGTTTCCACGATGTATGTTGGCCTAAGCGCATGTTTCCTACTTAATGAAAGCATATGCCTTATGTTTTTCTTTTGTCTTGATGACTTCTGCGTTACAAATGCATGTTAAACTTTTGATTAGCGTGAAAACACTTCAGTAAATTACGAGCTCTTGAGTTATGCCTCCAAGGTCTTCCACGAACATAGCGTGAGACCGGGAAGTTACGCTCACACAAGAGCCACACTTACATTCATTCGCGCTAACTTAACCAAAGTTTCTAACAATAGTGCAATAATTGTAACATCAAATTAATAGCAAACACAATGCTATATTCTAAAAAGCACACCGCGTAATGAACACATAAGAAATAAACAAACATCGTTGATTCATTTAAAATAGCGCGACCACGCATCAAGTTACATTCAACGACTACAAAAGAAAATTACAAGGCACGAAGCCTACTAACACTATCTACTCATAACCGTCATCATCATCATCATCATCGTCATGACCATCGCCATCGCCATCGCCATCGCCATCACCATCACCACCGGCTGGTTCTTCATCAGACAGCTCCACGGTCACTGGAGGGTCGAGAATCTGCTTTAACCGTTGACACCAGTCGTCATGCTCCAGCGCTTTCGTGACCAAATCCATCACAGGCAGTGATAGATGGTCATAGGCCTTTTCAGCGCGGGTGAATGCAGCGTCAGCCTGATCCGTCACTAAGCAATGGCTAACATCAAACTCTTGTCCTAGTGCCTCTTCAACATGCTGCGCACACTCTAGATAACCTCCACGGTGACCAACCGCGCGCGAGGTATCTATGAGAGCAGCAACAGCTCCATCCAACTCGGAAGCATTCAGGATAGAGTTGGCCATCTACAGCAAAGGCAACGGATAAGAAATAGGTTTTAGTAAATAAAGTCTAAGTTAAAAAGAGAGAACCATACAAGAACTACTCCCCTGCCACGCATCCACTCAGCCTCAGAGGCCATAGTATCAACGATGCCTTGAACCTCGGAGTAGTTATTTTGCGCTAGATTGAGGGCTGCCGTACTCACGTCTCGCGCCTCCTCGGCCTTTTTCTTGGCCTCCTCAGCAGTAGCAGCCTTGACTCCCTCAGCTTCAAGGTCGATCTCTATGGACTTGCTTTTGTCAGTTTGATCTTATAAACGATGTTTTAACTCTGCAATTTCGACGTCCTTAGCCACCAGGTCCTTATCCTTACTGGATACATGTGCTTTCAGCTCAGCCTACAAAGAATAAACAGACTTAGATAATGAGATAAACAAAAAGCATAAAGGAAAGAAGGGTCAACACTGGTCGAACCTCAACACTTTCCTTATTGGCCTGCCCATCCTCGACCTTCCTCGTCAATTCAGCAACTTGACCCTCGAGTTCGGTGATCCTGGCCCGAGCCGCATACATACGCTGATTATCTTTCTCACAAATCTTCTTCCAATCAGCACGCTCCTTCGCCAATAGATCTTCAGCAGCACAAAGCTTGCCCCTAAGGCCTTCACGGCCCCACTCCTCCGATTTCCTATCGGACTCAAACTTAGCCTTTTCTTCTGCAAAAGTAGCATTAGCCTTCTCGCACTCCTTAACCTGCCTCACAAGGCGCTCACGATACTTCTCCCAATCAGCCCTCTCCTTCACTATCGTGCGCCACTCACGCACGATTTGACGATTGGTGGCGCGAGTATTGGCCTCTCCAACGACCTAGGCTTGGTATAGCCCATCGTGAGTTCGCGCCCTTTGACGATTAACCTCACCAGGAGGGAATGAGTTCAGGAACCAGTCGCGACATGCACCAAACTCCTGGAAGGTATCTTTTTGCTTCAAACCCCAGGGAGCTTGGTGGGGAGCATTACCGCGCGCCTCCTCGGTATTGGTTTTGTAGTAAATATCGCTAAGGGTATCGTTCGGACCGATACTCTGAGGCATATACCCTCCAGCGCCACCAGATCTGGCACCACCTGCAGCATGAGATTTGTCTTTATGAATCGCAATACCTGATCCCCCAGTAGTAGAAGTTACTTTAACAGAATGAAGGGAGACATCAGGCTGCGCAAGCTTGGTCGGTTTCTCAACCTTGGGTTCCTTCCTTTTCTCATGAAGGGGCTGGTCAAGCCCCGTGATATGGACGACCTCCGGACCCTGCGCTTTTTCATGAGCAGTTGTAGCAGCGGCCCCGGTCTCCTTGGGTTCATCGGTAGGCTTTTCAGGAGCCTTCTTCTTCTTCTCTCTCTCATGCTCCTTCTCAGCAACCTTGTCAACAGGCTTCTCAGCGGCTTTCTTTTTCTCCTTCTCGGACTCCACCCCAGCAGTCTTGAAGGGCTTGATTGTAACTTTGGTCTTTTTCTGCGCCGGCTCTTGGGGATCTTTAAACACAACACCCTTCTTTGCAGGGGTCTTCTTTTTGGCCTCTGTAGAAACAGAGTGTTAAAAAGAGATAACAAAAAAGAAAACAAGGTCGTCAAGAAACTAACCGGGAGAAAATTTATAAAGACAGCGCAGGTTGCTCTGTTTTCCGATTAAAGGGACTCCACCAGCCTTCTGCGCAACAGACGCACCAGCTGTGGTCTCTTCCCTACTTCTCTTCCTGCTTACCAACTTCTCAGCAGGCTCCTCTTCTTCTTCCTCCTCCTCCTCTTCATCAAGCGTGATGGAAGACGGAGTGGCTCCAGCATCTGGGTTTCGAGAACTAGCGGCTCCGGTCTTCTTCTCGCCTATACGCGACAAACCTTCAAGTGACTCACTGATAATAACGTAATCCTCCAAGTTACTTTGACAAAAGCGTAGAGTACCTTTATCCGCAGCACCAGCAGTCGCGCGACTACTCCCGCCCTTCTTGCTAGTCACTTCAGCTCTCTAAGGTAATCACCTTCTTCCGCTTGTTGGGTTTCTTCTTCTTCTTCTCTTCAGGGTCAATCCCCAGATTGCGCAACACACCTGCAAAGATGTTAGACCACGAACTTAGTTCCCCATTTGAAGACCCTACAGACTCCTCGCTGGAAAGATAGAGAATCTCTTTCCCAGCGGAAGTCATAGCTCGCAAGGGCCTGGGGTCAGGTATATGCGCACCTTCAGTCGCGGTAGGCGGATTGGCAAAAGCTCCAGCAACGGGATACATGAAGTGACCCCTAATCGCATCATACCAATATTGCTCGCCTGCTTCCAGCGGGCGCACGCCCATGGACCCACCAAAAGTGGGAAAAGCAGCTTGGTAGAGGCGTACCTCTGCATTCAAAATTCAACAGTTGAGTGCAACGAAATTAAAAAAAATTATCAAGGAAACAACTAACCTCTATCTTGAAACTTCATAACCGGAACTTCGTTACTCTCAGCTGGCCATTGATCACTCATTCGCGCCGCAACGAGGACATTTTCACCGAAAACTCGGTTAGGTGTGGCAGTGAGCTTCACATACCAATCCTCTTTCTTAGGTATCGGCAACTCCTCCTTCTCGATCACGTCGGGCGCACGGAAGGTCATGGCAATTGGGATGACTTCCTCTCGAATGAAGAAAAATTTTTGTTTCCAGTCATGGAAGCTCTTAGGTGGGTTCAAAAGTATCTTCTTGGCAGACCCTCGGCAGCCAAAAGAGTAGAAGCCCATGTTCCTGATCAGTTGATAGAACGCCCTAAACCTCTCCACCGTCGGCTCAACACCATGGGATCGACATAGAAATTCAAAGTGTCGCACCCTCACCATTCCAGGTGGACTCATCTGAGAAATGTGGAACCCATAATACTGAAGTATATGGGCCATAAACTCCGTCGCCGGCAACCGGAAGTTGCTCTCTAGGAAGAAGTCTTCAAAAAGGGTAATATACCCCGGCGGTGCATTGGCGGCCGTCTGATTCTGGCCGGGGTATCGGGCATCCCATTCCGGTGGGAACCGGAATCCTCGTGTAATATGTTCGAATAGCCCTAAGTTCCATTTGAGGACATGGACGGGACCTTCTTCACCTGGGTTTTCTTCTTGAGGATGTTCTTCAGCCATGGATACTCAACCAGAAAGTTCGAATATTCTGGGAAAACTTGAAGATCTGCTAAAGATCTTGAAGATCTGCTACCGAAAGCTTGAAGATTTGAAGAATCGAAGAAGAATTAGAGAGAAAAGTGGGAACAGTAGAAGAGATGATGATCTTCTCTCCCATCTCCATGACTATATATACTCATCACATTTAATGCGATGAGTAGACGTGCCGGATTCACCGCGCGCGTACCCAATCAACAACTACCACCTCTATCGCAAATCCCGGAGCAACAGTTATCACGCGCGCATGGACCTCACTCTCCTGACGGAAAGCTGAACCGTCAGGGACGACTTGATGACGGCCGTGTCAGCAGTCAACTCAAACGTCGCCATCAACGACATTTCTTACCAACTTGTCAGAATTCAAAATTCGAGGCTTTTCCCGCCCAAAATTACTACAAACTTCATGCAGTAGTTACTCAGGCCGCGCGATATTCATATTTACCCAATGAACCTACGCGCTTACAATCAAAAGCGAAGAATCACCAACAGTCAGATATGGTAGTCGCGCCGTAGCAACTGTCAAACATTTACACGCGCGCCGTTTACCCAACCTAAAGCAAACATTTTTAGAACTTCTCTTTTTCTAAGTCCAGAGCTCCAACCACTTGCTTCGCGCATGGTGCAGCACTGGACTGGGGAGACTTGAAGGGGTATGGTCCCAAAAAGCCGCGCAGGCCTTTATTCAGGTCGCGCGCAGGACCATACTCCTTATTCAGCAAAGCGTTCAATCTCAACCTCGCGCGGGTTACTTCAGCATGGATTGACCTCGCGCGAGGTCTAAACAAGAAAGAACACCAAATTCAACACTTAGCATTCTGAATAAGAGCCTCCAGCTCCTATAACCCTGCGCGGGCTAGTTACGTGCTCAACAAGGGTCGCACAAGAACTATAGCGCAAGGCCACTTCAGAAGGTACAAGTGGCAGAAGAAAAGAGCCAATCCGCGTCTTCCAGGTTGTGCTCAATCATGCTCCACGATCGTCTGACGTGCAGGAGACAGAAAGTACACAAGGACGCCTTTGTGGCACCAATCAGGGGGCGGCGACACCTGCCCCATGATCTCCACTTACCTGCTGATGGCTGAGGGACAACAAGGCCGACAACTAAGACACGTGGCTCCAATCAAGGTGCGCCAGCACCGGAGATCATCTAGAAGACACTAACGGTCGACACCAGTAAGACAAGGAGCATATCCTCTATGTTGTCGCCTTCCGGCCCAAGGCACATCAGCCCATCTCCTCTTACACCTCTCCGGCTATAAATAGAGACCTCAGTTCACAGGTTAAACATTCTATGCCCTCTATTCTCACTCTTAACACACATTTATCTCCTCAAAATAGTCGCTTATTCTCACGCCGGAGCCTGGTTAAGAGGGAAACCTCCACATTCCCCTCTTAATGAGCTAACGGTGTTCTGTTTTCCAGGATAATCAGATCATTACGGAGCTCATGAAGTTATAAGAAGATTAACCACTATGGTAGAAACATAAACCAAACTAATTAACCCTAAGATTAGTTTCGTGTTTCTTCAGTGTGACTTCAGGATTCGAGAAGTACACTTCCTTGGTCACGTAGTCAACGAATTGGGAATCCCGCTAAGATCCATTTTATTAGAATTTGATCGGCACCGAAGAGTCCTTCGGAGGAGTGGCAATTTCTTGGTCTCGCTAAGTACTATCGTATATTCATCAAGGGATTTTCGAAGATCGGCTAGCTTTTACTATTTTAACAAGGGTACTGTGTATTTGTGGGGGAAACAAAACAGGAGAACGTCTTTCCAGCTTTCGAAGCCAAACTCTATAATGCACTGAGTATTGTCCATACCTGATTGTACATGCAATTTGGTAGTGCATCGTGTTATTTTCGATTTAGGGTCTCCGTCGCGTGCTGATGCAACGCGAGAAAGTGATAGCTTACACTTCACAGCAGTTGTAGACTTACAAGAAGAATTTCACGACTCACAACTTGGGGTGGAAGCCATGGTCCTTGGATTTAAAGTCTGGAGGTATTACTTGGATGGTACCAAATGCACACTTTATACCGATCACAAGGGCCTTCAGCATATCTCTGATATAAAAGAGCTAAACATGCGACGGTGTCACTGGATGGAACTCTTGAACGATTAAGACTATGGAACCTAAACGTGCATGAGCTTTGCAGCTCACCATCGACTCTAACCTACCTGATCAGATTCATTATGCCCAAACCGAAGCAATGGAGGAAGAGGACCTTCAAGCTGAATCCATGCGGGGCATGGGGAAGAAATTACTGGTGAAATCGGACAACATTCGCTACTTTATGGAGCGAATATGGGTCCCACTTTACGGAAACCCTAGGGAACTTGTGTTCGGCGAAGCACACAAGTCTCGACATTCTACTTGTCTGGGTTTTGATAGGATGTATTAGGATCTAAGGATCTTGTACTAGTGACCAGGCATGAAGGCCCACATAGCAACGCATGTGAACGATGTTTGACTTATGCGAAAATCAAGGTGGAGTATCAGAAACCTTCTGGTTTGTGTCAGCAACCAGAAACACCCACATGGAAATAGGAACAGACCGCCACGGATTTTGTCACTAGGCTACCTAAAACTCGAAACGAAAACAATATCACCTGGGTGATCATTGATTGTCGCATGTAACCAGCACACTTTCTTGCAATCAAGGAAATTGACAAGTCTTCGCATCCTGTGAATAATTACCTGGGAGAGGCGGTTTCTAGGCACTGGGTGCCGACTCCTATTACCTCTAATTTTGATCTGCGTATATACCTGATTCATGGCAGGCAATACACAAAACCCTTGGCTCACGTCTGGACATGAGCACTGCTTATCACTATCGGACAGATGGTTAGAGTGGACGAACCATCCAGATACTAGAAGACATGCCGCGAGCATGTGTAATTGACTTTGATAAAGGTTGGAAAGACATTTACCTTTGGTAGAGTTTTACTGCAACGGTAACTCATTCTAGTATTCAGGTAGCTCTGTTCGAGGCATTATATGGGCGACAATGCCGACCTCTTTGTTAGGCTGAGGTGGGTGCCAGCCTAATCACAGGTTCAGGATTTGTACTCGAAACTCCTGAGAAGATTGATTAGATCAAGAATCGTATGACGGTAGCGCGTGACCGCCAGAAAAGCTGTTAAGCGTAGGAGATCCTTAGAACTCGCGGTAGGCAATCGTTTTCTGTTGAAAGTTTCACTCTGGAAGGGTGTGGTGCGCTTTGGGGAATGCGACAGGCTTAATCCACGCTATGATGAACCATTCATGATTCTAGAAAGAATCGGTAAGGTGGCTTACAAACGCGAGTTATCTGGCGAATGTGGTAACGTTCATGATGTCTCCCATGTCTCAATCTTTAAGAAGTGTTTGGCTGATAAAACGCTTGTGGTACCCCTGCTAGCGCCTAACATTGACAACAAGTTGCAGTTTGTCGAGGAACCCACTGAAATCATAGACCGGGTAGTTAAGGTTCGTAAGCGCAGTCGAATTTCAATTATTAGAGTTCATTGAAACTCAAGACAAAGTATCCTCAATCGTTCAAGACTACTGAATCAACACCTGATGCAACTGATGAATTTTAGGATGAAATTCCCTTTCAAGTTGGGGATGATGTGGCACCCGAGGAAAATCCACAGTCACCATAAGCTACCACTCATGCCATCACTCCTTTTCGCCGAGACTGCTTATCCTTGTAGGGGATATGAGGCGGTTTTAAGTAACAAACAGTCTTTCACAAACCCATATCCTTGTAGGGGATATGAGGCGGTTTTCAGTAAATGTCGATGTTGGATAATACACTACTTTCTATCACTTTAGTCCCATAATACTACCGAACTAGTTGCTTGTAGGGCAACGGGGTTATTAGTTGATAGCGATATTAGGTTTGGCACCCTCACGACGTACCTGGATAGGACGAGCGTGAACTAATAACTTTAAAATCATGACCAATGTTTGATAAAGCATTGGGGAAGGGCAAAAAGGAGCCGTCTGCGGTATCGAGTGATTATCAACATGACATAAATCAATACTTGGTAACAAACGGTTAACAAATCAGTGAACTCGCCAGCATTATGTTGATACGCTTTTCTGCATGCTTGCAGGGCTATAGGTACATTCATATGGAACTTGCTATCTGGGATGTTGGAGAGGTTATGTGTCGAGACACATGGATTCACGAGACAAGTCTATTGGATTCAACTTGGATTATAAAATGGTTAACTGATGATTTATGCTTCCGCTGAACATGTTGAGCTTTAATTAATGTTTTGTAACACTTTATTTTAATGAATGAAAGTTTTATTTGAAATGTCATTATGTGTACAATGTGATAGGTGGCTAGATCCTGGTACGTCACACGCCTCTCGGGGGTTCCCGTATGTGGTATTTTGGGGGTGTGACAGTTTGATTTGGGGGGGGGGGGGGGGGCACTGGCTTCTGTTTTTCCTCAGGAGCGAATTTAAAAAAGTAGAAGATGAATTACAAACTTAGTACATATGATGAGATTTTTTTTGACCTTTTTCAATAAGGTCACCAGCATTTTAGTTTTATAAAATTTAGAGGTTTAAGTAGATTTTATTTTTATAAAACCGATCCATATAAAAAATTAGAAATTTATTTATGTCTTAGTTTATAAACATCGTTCGCCTTAATAGAAAAATTAACTTTGTTAGTGGGTGAATGAAATTTTATAAAAATTATGTGACAAAGCTATTATTTTTTTCATATAAAAATTGCATGTATATTCTTTTTATTATATATGTAACAAAATTAATTAAATAAAAGAAATTCAAAAGAGTTTGAGCAAATTGCCGAAATCGTCCATGTGGTTTTATATTTGCCAGTTTCACCCAAATATCATCAACTTAACAGAAAAAATAAACTAAGTTAGTGGTTTGTATGAAAATGGCAAAAAATTACAAACGTTGGGGGCAATTTGGTACAAAAGTGTCGTTTTGGACGAAAATGGCAAACCTGCCCAAACCTCAGGGACGATTTTGGCAATTAACTCTAGTTTAAAAAAGGTTAAAAAACAAATGATATTAAAATGACGTTTATAAAAAATAAAAATACATATTTGTTTGTATATATAAAACATATTTTGTTAAATAATAATCGTGAAAAAAACCAAACAAATAAATAAAAACTTAAGTAGTTGCATTAATAATCTCTTCAATATTAAAAGAACTTTGTAATTATAAAAAACAACCCTAAGATATATAATTACATAATTACCCTTACACTTAGCTGCAAAAAGAGTAACAAAGTTAGTGTCATAGGACAAAACCGTTATAAAATGCAATCTCAGAATCTGATATGTTAAAATATTTATTCTTAAGCTGAAAGGGTTAAAGTGGCTAAACCACAAGAGCCAAAGCAGTAATTTACTCCATTTATAATTATTCAAACCCATACCAATCTTAAAGGATACAAACACCGTATTCATAAGGTCAAATGTTTTGAATTTTAAAAACCTATAAACCATTCCAAAATTACCACAGTATACTACTGACGTTTTATCAAGTTGCCAATTGTTTACACTTCACACTAACCAATGAAAAAGGGTAATTCTAACCCTTAGTATACAAACTTCATTAATTTAAGTCGTTTTATATAAACATTAGGTTACAGCCTGTGTACTATACAAGTAGCATATATATAATATGAAAATAATTTATTCATATCTCGTAATTACACAACTTATAATAATAATTACACAACTTATGCTACAATTATATACATCGTACATTCATAATTAAATTAACTTTTAAAAATTATTACGCAACAATGATAATTAAACATGTTATACACACAACACAACAACTACTTTTATTTTTTAGCAAGACTATACTTCAATTAAAGATTTTTTTTAAATAATATAAAACATGTTACAAATAATTGTAACAAAAAATTTAAAAAATACCATAAATATGGATGTATTAGTTTGCTATTTAAAAAGCATATAAAAAAGATTTCTAGCTTTTTACCATAAATAATCAAAAACAGTGAGAAATAATATGGAGTTGACAAGTGACAAAATTTTAGGTGGATACTTTAGGAATGACTCAAGTGTACTCCTATTTTTTATTTACTAGCGGTAAGACCCGTGTGCAAACACGGGTCGTTTCTTAGAAAACCATGCATAACACATATTGATAAAACATATAGATACATGTATAGATGTTGTACGAAAATGTGTTATCTATTATAGCTAAAAAGATAACTATAAGTAAATATAAAAGATATTTAACAAACTTAATAAAAGATGTCTAACAAACTTAATAAAATTCAACAGTTACATATGATTATTTTCATTCTCTTATTCAAAAAAGAGAGTATCCACCCATTGACAATGTAAACTGTTATAAACATAAGTACATATAAAAGATGTCTAACAAACTTAATAAAATTCGAATACAACTTAAGTTTTAACAAACATTAACTAAGAACATACGATCACCTGACTAAACAACACACATCCAACCTCACTCAAGAATTTGTTACGCAACAACATGTCCTTTGCTACATGTTGTGATCTGGTTAAATATGCTACTAGAAACAATGTAACAGCTGCTGATCCAACAATCTCCCTATACAACAGATGATACAAAAACCCTTCTTTATTACTAATTCTTATTTCTCATCAATATCTCCCTGATTGTCCTTTGAATTGTAGTTCAAAGTCCAGGGAGAACATGTCTTCTTCATCATCCCTCTCAAGTTGAAGGTCCAATAAATCTTGGAGATCGTATGGATTCAGATTATATGTGTTAGGATCTGAGTTTCTTTTGATTCTGTGTGAAAGTTTGTTTCCATATTTAGTTTCCGCTGCAATTACTTGTTCATCTTCATCATTATCAAACGTAAAACACAATCATAAGAAACTCAGATCCTAACAATTGGTATCAGAGCTCGGACAGTCAAATTTGATCTAACAGTCATTTTGACATAAATAGTTCAGCTCATAATTGTTGATACTGTTAAATTGTTCATTTCGTTGAAAAACATAGTAAGGGTTAATTACGATCAAAGTTGATTAACCAGAGCCTGTAAAACAACCATGATGATGTCACAATCACAAGATATGAACAATAACACCGGTTCTCTCTTTAAACCACCCATGTTGAAGCGAAATGAGTACAACATCTGGCAGAGAAGGATGGGTCACATCCTTGCTCAACAGAATACCGGATGTTGGAAGTCGGTTATCTTTGGACCACACGTTCCAATGGTGCCGAGTGCTGAGGATCTAGGAAAGTATGAACCTAAGAAGGTTGAAAACTATACTGAATTGGATTTCCATAAATTTGAATTGGATGCTGTAGGATCGTTTGCAGACCCGAACGAGTCGATCAGAAGAGTTATACTCAATACGAAAGGCGGAAACAGGCGTATCGAGGTCAATTCAGCTAGATTATCACTTTAAACTGTCGTATTATTGATTTCACAATGATTTACAGTGAGACGACACTTCGGCAGCACTTCGTTGCTCTGACCGGAATCGTTACAAATGAAATCAAGACACAAGTATTTATAGGGTTTTGATGTCGCTTGAACAGGTTTCAAGCGAAATCATGTTTCAAGCGATAACACTTCAAGTGGAATAAGAACATGTGATTTCGCTTGAAGTGAACATGATTATTTCAAGCGGAATCACATATGTTATTTCGCTTGAAACTGCCATTCACCCTATTTTTGACATTTTCCTCGTAAAACGTGCCCTGATCTGTCTAAATACAAACAAGACTCGATACAAGACGAAGTCGACAGACGCATGCACCAACAGACTCCCCCTCGAATGGTGACGAGTCTTAAGTGTCGAGTCTTCGCATCTTCAGTCTTTGTCAGTCCTCTCGAACTCTTTGAAGTATCTGACGCTGTAAGGCATCCTCAAATCTTTCTCTTCTCTTTTCATCACCAACAGACTCTCTTCGAACAAATAATCTTCAATCTCAGAATCACAATCTGGCTCTGTGCTCTCTCCACAGGTTCAAGATCGATTCCTGACTCTATCATTACCTGCACAAATCTCTACCTCAAAATAAATTTCACAAATTTAAAATTTGACAAATTTATTTTCATTTCAGATATCTTTCCAGAATGATTTATCATTATAAAAGCTTCTGATGACCACTTGTAGGTAAATCATTTTTATTTTCAAAAACTTTTTCTTCTCAAAAATCTCAAACAAATTTTCCCAAACCTTATGTTCATCATGCTTAGCACTTGAATTTTGAAAATCAGCTTTCCAACACCAGTTGTCGAAAATCTTTTTGTAATTTTCAAAAGTTTATGCTAAAACACACTAAAATCTTTTTGAATTTTTTTTAAATGTAATGAAATGCAGAAAAGAAATATTTACAAACAATATTTTTGTGAGCTTGTGTAAGAGGATCATATCAGTTTTTGAGACAAATCACCAACACCGTTAAGCTTTAAACATTTTAAGCTCTAAACGATTCACTTAGATTGTCAGTATACTGGTCCACTTAAATTTTCACACAAAGTTCAACTGTTCCGAGATATGAGATTAATGTCTTAAGCACTTAAACTTAATCGCGTGTCCCACCTCAAAATATACTCCCGTATCCAGATCCCAATATTCAGTCTTACAAGTGAGTATACCACATATGATATCTATAAGGGGTTAATTGCGAAAACCGTGAGAGCTCAGGTCAGAACTTCCGTTCAGCAGAGAGATGACGGCTTCGACTTTTGGTGGGTCCCCTTTAGAGGATCTTTTTTACAACAGCATTCATTAGCAATTTTATTGTCTCATCATATTATGCTGAGGTCGGCGCTATATTTCAAGCAAGCAGTAAAGTATTCTCCGGGGACTAGGCCATTGCTTTCGCAAAATCAGAAGTCCCGGGATAATACCCCAGATATCACTGAGCATAAAGACCTAGTATCTCAGAAAGAGGGACCTTTCAAACAAGATTTCGGGGGTTACCCATATATCTGAGAGATGTTTCCCCACGATATAAGCAAGTTTGAATTTAGGTTTATATCTCGTCACAATCTACTAAATGTGAAAAAACCTACTGGCACATCATCAGTGAGAGCGTTTATCACTTTTTGACTTTTCAATTCTTTAGCATGCTGTGATCATCCATTGATGTACTATCATTTCCTCTTCTTTCACACAAAAACTCAATTTTTCATTTTATCATGTTTTTGTCTTTTTCAAATTTTCATATGTTTTTGGATTTTCTAGAAAAATAATTCTTACTCCCCCTAAAATGAAAACACATTTAAAAGGAATTTTGAAAACAATCTGTTTCAATTCGCCATCCTCTTGGCATAAACAATCAGAACTCCCCCTTACAACAACCTATTTTCCCATTGTGATTTCAAAACACTTAAGTTTGTTTTAATCAAATGGTTTTTCCAGAAAATAAGTTTAGTTGATTTTATCACTTGTAGATTAGGGGTTCATCATTTTGTTTCTCAAAATACCACTTGTAAGAATAGACTAATCAAGTTCAACCTATTGACCTTGATTATCCTACTTATAATATCACAACCTCTTTTTCAACCACATGGCTTACCAACCAATACCACATGTAAGTTGAATTCTCAAGATGTCGATACCTACTCCTCACTTACCAACCTGGGAGTTCCGGAAAATCATACTTTCTCAAAAACAATATAAGAATGATGCCGATTCATGCTCCACGATTACCAACTTGGGAGCTCCGGCAAGTCCAGGATTTTACTGTTCATAGTAGGTACCATCCCAGTCACAAACCAGGGATGATACTTTACCTTGCTTCTTTCTTTTCTTTTCGTAAAATTCCTTGACTCCCTTAACCTTCCTGTCAACCATTTTTCCAAAAATATTATGAACAGTAGAATTAAATGCTTTTTCAACATCAAAATTTTTCTTTTCAGAAAAGAATTGATTTGAAATCTCAACTTTTCAAACCTTTTGTTTAAAATTTCCAGCCCTCAATGGTGGAAAATTATCATCATCCATTGGAGGAACTGAACTTTCACATTTAACCTCAATTTGTGGCCCCGCTGATTTTGTGGAATCAGATTCATCGCCAGAAGATAGTTCCTCTGATTTTGACGAATCAGTATCATTGCTAGAACTATCATCTGATTTCTTAACAACCCATTTTTGGTTGTCAAGGTTTCCCTTTTTCTTGTAGAATATGTTTGAACATTCACCAATCTCAAATGTTGAATTTTTGAAAAGTTTGGTTCTATCAATTGGTGATTCAAACTCAACTTCTTTATCTTTCAGTTTACGAGAAACTCCCTGTTTTGATTGTATTGCCTTGGAATAATCTTTGGCAATATGTCCAACAGTGTTGCATTTGAAACAGGTTCTCGTTTCTTTCATCTGACCAGCAGTCTTCAATTCTTCTTGCTTCTTCGCAAGGAATTCTCCGTTTGACTGCATTCTGAACAAATTTTCTTTCTCTTCTTCAGTAGACGTACCTGAAACAAATATCATTTTTTATTTAAAATCTCGAACATATTTTTCATTTTTCTGTTTTTCTGATGAAATAAATCCAAGACCTTTCTTTTTGAAATTACCGTTATGGTTTGGTTTCTTTCGATAACCAGAACCAGAACTGTAACCCTTTTTCTTGTTTTCTCTTTGTTGAACTGTTGAGGTGTATTTTTTAGGTTTATCATTAAGATTTACATCTTTTATTTCAGAAATATTGATTTCTGTTAGTTTGAAAACCTTTTTAATCATTTCTTATTTAACACCTCTTATTGGAAATTCCTCATCAGAATATAATTTGTCGGAATCATTCAATGTATATGCAACTATGAATGTTTCGTCATTCAAATTAGATTTTGATAACATGAATTCTTTATTGTAAACTCTTTTGCCCTGTTTGTCGGTTTGATTCGGAATGCTTGACTCAGACTTTGACTCTGACATAGACTTTGACTTTGACTCCTCGGATTCATCTTTATCCAACACCTGATCGACTACTTTCTTTATTAACTCGGACTCATGATCAGTGTCAGATGATGTAAACGTGAAATCACTATTATCTGGCAATTTAACTGTAGACTCCGACTCCCACTGTAAATTTGTTGCCTTTTCAGCTCTTTCTGAATTTGGATTTCTCGGAGAATATCCATTTTCAAGCGGGGGTGGACACTTGTTGTAACTGAAACCTTGTTTCTTACCAGATGTCTTTTCTTTAGTAGCCTTCTTCTTATCTTTCTTCTTTTCAGAAGTGTTTTCTTCAGAAGTCTTCTGTTATTCAGTTACCTCATCATCTTCAAATGCCTTCATTCCTTCAACAGTTGGATAAATCCTGTCAGTGACATAAGAAGTACATGAGTAACTTTTTAACAAACGGTTTACTCTTTCAGTTTCAATTCTTTCGGTTTCCAATTTTTGCTCAAGCACAACACACTTTTCAATATAATTGTTCACACTTTTCTGCTTTATCATGAAAGCTCCCTGAAGTGTCTTCATTGATGTTGCTTGTTCTTCACTTGATTGATTATATTGATTCATGGCTTTGTTCAGAACATCGTAAGATTCCTTCAACTGATTTATGTTGTTAATCAGTTCACTGTTTTTTTCTTGATTATCTCACAATTCTCACAAATCACCGGAATCTTTTTAACATTTACTTCTTCATCAACCTTGAACTTTGGAATATCCACCTTTTTCCTTATCACTGGAACAACTTCGTCATCACTACTGACCGGTGTTTTGATTTTTTTTCTTTTTCTTTTTGGCGTTTTCATCTTCACTATCACTTTCTGCTATCAATTTCAAATCCGCTGCCAATCTTCTTGCATGATACTCACGATCATCATCACTATCTTCTTCAACACGAGCAACATACGCTTTGTGATTTGAATCTTTGTTTGGATCATAATCATCCTAATTGAAATTTTCCCAGCTAAAACCTTCAGGCAATTTTTCATCATCTTGATTGATTAGGCATGCTTTGTTATCAGCTGAGATATATTTGTCCCAATTAAAACCTTCTATTGGCTTTTGATCATCCTGATTCACCATACAAGCTCTCTTTGAAGATTCTTCAATTACTTTTCTACCATGTACCACTTATGGTTCTTGTTGTTGTTGAGCAACTTGATGATAAATGGCCTTCCGGTAGTAATCATTGTTGTTGTTGAACGGATTTTGAACTCCACTTGCTTTGCGGTTTTTGCACTCCCTCTTGAAGTGTCCTTTTTCCCTACAACGAAAACAAGTGACTTTAGATTTATCAAAACCTAAAGTAGAAACATTTGCTTCACGTAAATCATCTCTTCCTGTGATCTGCTTAAATTTCTCAGCTCGTCTCAACACACTTGCCAAACACCACTTTATGTCCATCAATTCCATCTCTTCAGCATCTATTTGATCGTAATCCTCTTTTGTCAACATAGGATTCCCGATCCGTCCTGCAACAAAACTACCATAGGATTCCAACACGGTTCCCAACAAAGACATGTGACTTTTGGCAATTTCTGCTGAATAATCCTCATCATTCTCCAGATTCAAAACAAGGTTGCATTGTAGCTTCTTGCCAATCTTGGTTGTTGAAATGTTCAGATCAAATTATGGATATGATGAAAAACTTGTGTTGCTGTTTGATCCTTTTGAAGAACTTTCAGATGAACTCTTTGCATTGAATGCAGTCACAATCTTCGATGACAAGTTGGTGGTTTTATCACTAACCCCACCTTTGTAATAAAGTCCGATGTCTTGTTCACCGTCAAAATCTCTCATTCTTAAAGTTTTTCTTTGTTCCATTTCCTGAGCCTCAATCTTTTCAATGAACTTGCTCAGTGTCAGATTTCTAAACCCTTTCTTGTTCCTCAACATCATGAGATATGTACCCCAAGTCTCATATGGCAATGCATCAGCCAATTTTTTGATCAACTCTTCATTATCTTTCTCGATGCTCAACCTCCTCATGTTAGCTAGCAAATTACAGTATCTCTCAATGATTTGCTTTGTACTTTCATTTTTCAAACCACGAAACAGATCGAATTCTTTCTTTAAAAGTGACTTTTTGTTCTTGACCATATCTTGGCTTCCTTGAAATTTTGACTTTAATGCTTTCCAAATCGAATAAGAAGTTCCATTGTGTTGTAATAGAACCAAAATATCTTCCTTCACAGCTTGTTGTAATAGACTTAGCATCATTTTTTCATCTTTTTATTTCTTTCTATTATCGGCACTCAGATCCTTAATAGCAATAATCTCTTCGTCATTATTCATTGGTCTAACGTATTTCGTCTCAACACATTCCCAAGCATCCAAATAGTTAGCTTGTACCCAGTTTTCAAAATGTCCTTCCCAACCCTTATACTCCTCGATGTTCATGAGCTTAGGCGGTTTTTGCATAGTCCCCGTTTCATTTTCCAACATCGTGTTTTGTGCAAGAGTAATCGGGGTGACCGGAGTAGCAAATGCGTTGTAAAATTCCTCTTCCATGTTTTGGATTTTCAAAGATCACAAAACCAATTGTTCAAGCGAAATTACAATTCAAGCGAAAACACCCTGAAGCGGAATCACGAATTTGAAGCGGAATAACAAATTCCAAGCGAAATCAACAGAAATTTTCAAGCGAAATACCGGTTCAAGCGGAATCAACCAGTATTTTCAAGCGAAATCAGGTCCAAAGTGTGATTTCAAGCGAAATCAACAGACCAGTTCAAGCGGAATACTGCTGATGTCATATTCTCAAGCTCTTTTTCAAGCGGAATTATGAAAATTTACCAGTTTTAGATCAATTTAAGGTCTAATTTTCTCAAGGATTGTTTAAAACAGTATTGCGCACAACATGTGTGAAAATCAAGACATTTTGACCACTTTTCACGGTCAATTTTGAAAAAGAAGGTGTAGAAAACAGAATTTGCAGCTGAATTGGTAAGAACTCTTCTTCCTGAGCTCTGATACCACTTGTAGGATCATTTGCAGACCCGAACGAGTCGATCAGAAGAGTTATACTCAATACGAAAGGCGGAAACAGACGTATCGAGGTCAATTCAGCTAGATTATCACTTTAAACTGTCGTATTATTGATTTCACAATGATTTACAGCGAGACGACACTTCGGCAGCACTTCGTTGCTCTGACCGGAATCGTTACAAATGAAATCAAGACACAAGTATTTATAGGGTTCTGATTTCGCTTGAACAGGTTTCAAGCGAAATCATGTTTCAAGCGATAACACTTCAAGCGGAATAAGAACATGTGATTTCGCTTGAAGTGAACATGATTATTTCAAGCGGAATCACATATGTTATTTCGCTTGAAACTGCCATTCACCCTATTTTTGACATTTTCCTCGTAAAATGTGCCCTGATCTGTCTAAATACAAACAAGACTCGATACAAGACGAAGTCGACAGACGCATGCACCAACAGATGCCAAAGGCATTTAGCATCATTGCTTCTACATTACCCAATGAAATCTATGCTGGACTGTTACACTGTAACAGTGCCAAGGAATTATGGGATGCATTGAAGGAACAGTTTGGGGGTACTGAAGAAGTTATTGAATACAACAGGGAAATTCTGAACCAACAGTATGAAACCTTTTGTCACGTTAAGGGTGAAACATTGACACATCAGTTTAAGCGATTCAGCTGTCACATAAGTGAACTAAAACTTGTTAAAACTGAATTTCCAAAATCAACCGTTAATAGCAGGTTTTTAAGATAACTTCCTGATAAATGGGACACCATTGCATTTGTGACCAGAAACTCTGTTGAGGTCAAATATCTGACACTGACCCAACTTCATGGTAGACTCCTGACCTATGAAAGGGAGTTAAACCAGAAAAAGAAGTTGCAAGAGTCTGGCAAAGTTGCAGATGACTACACATTTAGCAACACAGCTCGTCTGGGTCAGGAAGAGTCTGGCAGCAGTAAGGATCAGAGTTATGATCATTTTATTGACATAACTGCTGGTGCAAATTTCAACTCTGATCCTCACTCATCCAATTTTGCTTTCACAGCAAATGGAGAAAGCCAGAACTCTGATAATCTGTGCTTTGAACTAAATGATTTACAACATTTTGATCCAACTAACCTTGAAGAAATGGACATTTTGCATCAATTGGCATTGCTAAGTGTTAGAACTAGCAAATTTTACAAAAGGACAGGGAGAAAATTCCCAAGGTTACATGGGAATCTAAAAGTGGGGTTGGATAAGTCCAAGATCAAGTGTTATAAGTGCAATAGGCTAGGTTATTTTGCTAGGGAATGCAGGAGTCAAACCACTGGTCCAATTATCACTCATCCCGGCTCAAACCCTAGACCACAAAACCAAAGCACTGTGCACTATGCCCAATATACCTCTGCAGGTCATGTTAACACTGCTCACTATGCTGCAACCTCTGTTCCTGTGCATTATGTTCAAACCACTGTTCCCCAAATTCAGTATGTCCAAGCCCCTGTTCCCCAGGTTCAGGTGCAACAAGTTGCACCTCAACAAACTGCACCAACAGTGGTTCAACTAGGCCAACAAAGCTTTTGCACACAAGGGCTGGTTGACTGGAGCAGTTTACCTGAGGAGTTAGGAGATGAAAATTTTACAAAAGGACAGAGATGAAAAGTTTACTGCTTCTGGTAATGATATTTGTTTTGTAGCTTTGGAGACTATACAAGAGGGGCTGGAAGCTGGAGAAGAACAGTCAAGGGCTGAAACAGTGGACAAAATTGTTGAAGCAGTGGTTACTATTGTTACTGATGAAGTACTGTTGGGTGAAAGTTCAAAACCCCTGTTGGAACCACTGTCAGACCCCTGGTCCAAAGAAGAAGAACAAAATGAAAAGAAAGAAGGTGAGAAAGAAGAGAGAGCTGATGAAGAAAATGATCATCCATGTGATTGTGCCATGATGGCTGCTTCCAAGGTATCACCTCAGGTGCTTCAAAATCTGTGTTCAGACAAATGCATTATAGCATTTGCTAACATTAAAAAGGTGAATGAAAACCTTAGGGGTAAAGTGTTAACTTCTGAAGTTCAATTTGAAAAGTCATTAAAAGAACTGAAAAACAAGTTGAATGAAAAGGAAAGTGAACTTTGCAGCATTAAACAAGAGCATAGCATAACCAAGAACCAACTCCAGACAATGATAGAAAAATATCATGCCTACAAAAAGGATTTGGAATCCACCCAGATCACTTGTGAAAAATGGGTGGAATCCTGTAAAGATTATGAGATTATGCTTGAAAAACAGCTTGAAAGTAATGTGAAATTTGGCATTGGGTTTAGAAAAAATGACCAAGTTGAAAACAATGCTGCAAATCAAGCTGGTTCAGTTGAGATCATTCCAAGCAACAAGAATGGCAAAGAAGTTAAAATAACTGACAAACTTGGTAACAAAATCACTCTGGAGAGATCTGTGGGGTCCTTAACCTTTGAGGAAATTGAGAAATACCAATTTAAACCCACATGGTCTGATGAGTGTGCATTCTTGAAAACTTTAAGCCTATGGACTTCACAACCACTGATGGTGTAAAAGCTCCTAAAGCAAAGGTTATTCCTCTCAAATACATCCCAACAGTAGTTCAAAACTTTGTTGCTAAGGAGTCTGAGAAGAAGAAAAGGAAAGAAAAGATCAAAAACCTGTTTTGTGATTTCTGTGAAAAGAAGAATCATCTAACAAAAGACTGTTTTCATCTAAAAGCATATGATATCAACAAAACAAGTGTTATTGTACCTGCTCAGAGCTACACCATCTGTGGTAAATCAAACCACAAAACTCAGGAATGTGTGTATCTCTATGTCCTTTGATGTAAAAAAGAATGAGTACACTGCAAAAACATCCTTGAGTTCATCAAATCAATCTATCAAATTCACCAAGAACCAACCACTGTTTGTGCCAGTTCAAACAGCTGTTACCAGACAGCTGAACCAAACCTCTGTTAAAAGAGATGTTCAGGTGACTGATGCACCCCCTGCTAACCAATACCGAAGTGGTAAAGGTCAACCACCATACCCAAGGGTCCCACATGTCTATTAAGCCTACAAAAGGCCCTGTAAACCAAGAGTGAACAGGCATCCCTTTGGGTATCAACAGCTGATAGGGCAAGACCCCCAACAGTGGTTAGAGAGAAACAGTTCCAAAACTGTCCAAACCCTTGAGCTAACCACTGTCCATCCACCTGAACTTAACCTAGACACTGTTGAGACCCCATCCAAAGCCTTAATGGCTTTGGAGACCCTAATGAACTAAGCTTTTACTTATTGTGCAGGGAGCTTCTGCATGCTTAGATAGTCTTTGGTATGTAGATAGTGGAGGCTCCAGACACATGACAGGATGTAGAGCCCTACTCAAAGATTTCAAAACTCATGGAGGGGGTGATATATCCTTTGGTAATAATAGTAAAAGGAAGGTTATGGGGTCTGGTACAGTTCAGTCTGGTAATGTTAAGTTTGAAAATGTCAATCTGATAGACAATCTAAAATTCAACCTCTTAAGTGTCTCTCAAATGAGTGATAAGGGCTATGGCTCATTCTTTACAACGGAGTGTTGTAGGATTGTTGGACCAGAAATGGTTGAAAAGATTGAAGAAATAATAAAAAATGGAAAAACCCAACTTGTTGCTCAAAGGAGTGGCAATGTTTATGTGGTGGATATGTCAAAAGAGAGCCCCAGGACTGATGCCTGTCTATTCTCAGCTGCCTCTAACAAAGTGACAGAACTATGGCACAGGAGATTGGGGCATACAAATCTCAAGACAATCACTGCTATATCAAAACAGGGGTTAGTAAGAGGTTTACCTCAAAAACTGTTCACCTGTCCTGAGCATTGTGTTTCCTACCTAAAAGGAAAACAACATAAAAGCTTATATAAATCAATTGAAGAGTCTATAAAAAACCAAGTGCTTGCAAATGCTTCACATGGATTTGTTTGGCCCAGTTAAAGTCATGAGTCATAGGAAGAAAATATATTGTTTGGTTATTGTTGATGACTTTTCTAGGTTTACATGGACTTACTTTTTACACTACAAAGATGAGACTGCAGGCATTTTGCAAGACTTTGTTACACAGGTTGAAAAGCAGTTTGAGTTTCCAGTAAAAGTCTTCAGGAGCGACAATGGCACATAGTTCAGAAATAAGGAGTTGGATGATTTCTGTGTGTCAAAAGGAATTGTAAGGCAGTACAGCGTTCCAAGAACACCAGAGCAAAATGGGGTTGTTGAAAGAAAGAACAGGACATTGATTGAGCCTGCCAGAACCATGCTTGCTGATTCAGGTTTGCCATTAACTTTCTGGGTAGAGACAGTAAACACTGCTTGCTATGTCTAGAACAAAGTTTTAATCAACCCTAGACATCAAAAGACTGCTTATGAACTGCTGTATAAAATAAAGCCATTAATTTCATATTTCAAAGTTTTTGGCTACCCATGTTTCATTTTAAACTTAAAAGATTCTATCTCAAAGTTTGCAGCTAAAATTGATTGTGGTTATCATCTGGGATACTCAACCACTGCTAAGGCCTACAAAGTGTTTAACACAAGGACTAAGACAGTGGAAGAGACTTTGAATGTGAAGTTCAATGAACTTTCATCAATGAAAATCCCAACAAACCTTGCAGAATTATTTGATCTTGATAAATTCACATTTGAAAGTGTTGTTGTCAAGACTAACAATGCAGGTCCATCAGAAAATCCTTTATCAGACTATGGATATGAAATCATCATTCCTCGGCAAAAGTCTGCTTCAATTGGAAGAGCAGCAGATGTTCAAAACAGCTGTCAAAGCTCAGGCACTGCTACCTCAACAGTTGTTAACCAAAGTAACCCATCCTCATCAACCACTGTTGACAAAAGCCATCAAACAGTGGATAAAAGTCAACAAGGTTTCACATCTGTTCCTCCTATTCCTCCACCTCCATTTGAAACCACTGCTGGATCATCAAAACCTTGCAGAATTATTTGATCTTGATAAATTCACATTTGAAAGTGTTGTTGTCAAGACTAACAATGCAGGTCCATCAGAAAATCCTTTATCAGACTATGGATATGAAATCATCATTCCTCGGCAAAAGTCTGCTTCAATTGGAAGAGCAGCAGATGTTCAAAACAGCTGTCAAAGCTCAGGCACTGCTACCTCAACAGTTGTTAACCAAAGTAACCCATCCTCATCAACCACTGTTGACAAAAGCCATCAAACAGTGGATAAAAGTCAACAAGGTTTCACATCTGTTCCTCCTATTCCTCCACCTCCATTTGAAACCACTGCTGGATCATCAAAGTCACCAGCAGTGGTTAGCTCAGATGATTCACATATGTAGCCCTCACCATTAAATGCCATTGTTCCATACAAAGGAGATCTAATTTTCTTGAAGTCTCTTCTACCTGACCAAATCATTGGCAACATCAGTGAAGGGGTGCTCACAAGAAGTCAATCCCAAAACATCTGTCTTTTTGCTGGTTTCCTATCTCTCCATCAGCCAGTCAAATACAAAGAGGCACTAAAAGACAATAGCTGGGTAGAAGCCATGCAAGAGGAGCTCCAACAGTTTAGAAGACAACAAGTTTGGGAGCTTGTACCACTGCCAGAGGGTGTGAGTCCTATTGGCACAAAGTGGGTCTTCAAAAATAAAACTGATGAAAGGGGTATTGTTGTCAAGAATAAAGCTAGGCTTGTGGTTCAAGGGTTCAGGCAGGAAGAGGGCATTGACTATGATGAAACATTTGCCCCTGTAGCAAGATTAGAAGTTATCAGATTATTCCTGGCCTTTGCTGTCAACCACAACATCAAGGTGTATCAAATGGATATCAAATGTGCATTCCTCTATGGTAAGATTCAAGAAGAGGTTTATGTTTGTCAACCTCCAGGCTTTGAGGATCTATTTAATCCAAATCATGTCTACAAGCTAAATAAAGCTTTGTATGGACTAAAACAAGCACCTAGAGCCTGGGATGAAACTCTTTCCACCTTTCTACTTTCCATTGGTTTCACAAGAGGTAAAATAGACAAAACACTATTTTTAAAATGGAGAGGGAAGGACTTGATGATTGTCCAGATATATGTGGATGACATCATTTTTGGAAGCACATGTAATAAAATGTGTGAAGAGTTTACGCAACTCATGACTGCTGAGTTTGAGATGAGTGCTATGGGTGAACTCCAGTGCTTTCTTGGTCTCCAAGTATGGCAACTACAAAATGGCACTTTCATCCATCAAGGCAAATATGCCAAAGAACTTTTAAAGAAATTTGAGATGGATGATTGTAAACCATGAAGTACACCCATTGCAACCAATAAGATAGTCATGTCTGATGAAAAGGATGATTTGGTTGATCAAACTCTATATAGAAGCATGATTGGGTCTTTATTGTACCTAACTGCATCTAGGCCAGACATCATGTTTGCAACATGTGTTTGTGCAAGATCCCAATCAGCCCCTAGAAAGTCAAACCTTATTGCTGTAAAAAGGATATTCAGATACCTAAAAGGTGCTCCCACACTTGGTATCTGGTATCCAGCTGGTGGAAATATCAAGCTTTCAGGTTTTTCAGACAATGACTTTGCTGGATGTGACAAGACAAGGAAGTCCACTTTAGGATGGTGCCAATTCCTAGGCAGTTTCTTAGTGTCTTGGCAAAGTAAAAAGTAAGCAGTTGTTTCCATATCCACTGCTGAGGCAGAGTATATAGCTGCTGCAAGCTGTACAGCCCAACTGCTTTGGCTTCAAAATCAATTGCTGGATTTTGGTATCACTGCCCTAAAGACATCACTTTGTGAGGGATTGCTATGAAAAAGGTTTGATTTCTCTGCACCATGTACCAACTAAAGATCAACTGGCAGATGTGCTAACAAAAGCATTAGACACATCCACCTTTGAAAGCTTGATCACTAGGATTGGCATGCTGAACATGGAATAACAAGCAAAATCTTGTTTTTCTATGAATAAAAGCATTAAAATGTTTTCAGAAAATCAAAATTCCATCCTTAAAAATAGCTAAAAATGAAATTTTCATTAAATCCTTAAAAGTCTGCCATAACCACTGATTTAGTTCAAACATCTGTTTTGATAAATTTGACCACTGCTGAAAGACAACCACTGTTTTTCTCATTTCCTTGTTAATCACTGTTGTTCAAAATCAGTGTTTTAACCCACTGATAGGCTATCCACTTGTCGCAACCCCCAATCCCTTATCTGTCCCGGGAACGGGCGGACGCGAACTCAGAATTCTGGTGGTATCAGTTGGTTAATTTGGCAGCGGAAATTACATCAGGACCGTAGTTAGGAAATGTTTATCAGAGTAAAACCACCATATTTGATATTAATAATCACATGGATAAAACCCAAGTTTCTTATTACAACATGTTTATAGGGATAAACCCTATTTTATTTAATTTAAAACATCGTCTTTTAGTTAATTTTTATTGCCACATTTTTCCCAAGCCGTCAGTGCTCTCCAGCTGGCTTTTTACTAATTGGCTGTCACATTGTGTTACCTGAAACGCGTTTTAAAAACATTTGTCAGCGGGAAATACTGGTGAGTGAATCCCAGTTTAATCAAGAAATATTAATTTAATTTAAACTTAATAGTATTGAGGGCGATTACAATGTTTAAATCTACCCAATTACTCATTCAGTACTGTCAATCCTGACTGGTGGATCATATTACACATTGGCTAACTCTTCGTCCAATGGTAACGTTACTCACATTTTGTATACAAAACCCCAACATACCGGAAGTAATCGTAGAATTACAAAGACTCAATCCTTGCTAAATTGCATTGTAAAATAGTTAAGGTTTTGTAAAAACTGTTTACAAAAATGAGATTACTCACATTGCTTTCTTAGATTTTCCGTAAGGGTTTCTTGAGAATTATCTATAATTTACACAAATGTACACGCGTTAGTATAATAACCCATTTTAACATTAGTAATACCCTCCCCGAGACGGCATTCCAACGACTACGTCGGGCAGAACCACGACAGCCGTTACGGAACCCTAGATCAATCGGGCAGTGTATCTAATACGTATCCAGGGGTTATAATACTTACAACGGAGCAGAACTTCGCTATTTAGTGGGGTATAATACCCTCTTATTATCTCTACTATTCATAAATTAAGTAAGAAAGAAAGTTTTGAGCGTTCGGAACTGAAAGCCGATGCCCTTCTTATATAGTGCTGAATTCTGGTTCTCTCGCGGCCCAGGTGTCACACCCCGATTTCCACGTGTCACCAGTGGGCCCGGTGGGGGAGTATCGTGACGTGGTTGGCAACATAATAGTCAAACAACACAATATTTAATATGCACAGCGGAAGCAATTTAAAAGATATAATACAACCGAATTTAATATTGTAATATCAAATGTCACAATATTCGGAAGTTTAACCACAGATGGATCGAAAATAAAATAGTATTAATAGTTCAACAGACTTCAGGCATCTTAAGCTTACGAGACTTCTAGTGATGCTAAGGAGAAATCCCAGCCAATTACGCTTAGTACCTGCATTTAATCTTTTTGGGAAAATACGTCAGTTTACACTGGTAAATACAATCAACTGACTCATTTTGGAAAATGATTGAAAATTTGGTTTGGATGCACGTGGCATAAACATTTTATTTAACTTGGGTGAATTATTTAATATTATAATCTTGTGAACGAATTACATGTTCCTTGTGCGTTCAGTAGCCCGGATCTTGTCCGGGTTAAAGATCAATAGACACACCACAATATACTTTTGTGCACTGACGGGTGTACGCCTACACCCCGCGCTTAAGTCGTGGCCATTTCGTAAAATGATGCCAAGGATATCCGGGACATGGTCATTAACCCCCCAAAGGCTTTAAGTAACAAGACTGTTTAAACGAGCCGATCAAATTTATTCAATTACCCACTCAACGGTGGAGAATTTGATGCCCGATCAAGCCGTATGCTATATACCGTAACCCAAGCCCGTATAGGGAAAATAAGTTAAAAGTATTTACCTGAGCAATGTATAAATCACAATAAGCAAATTGCAAGTAGCTTTTACTGGTTCTCCTAATCTGGAACGAAGGTTTATAATAACCTATTAGAATCCTAACGGGTCTTTAGTTAAGCTTAAGCTTAGACCGGTTAGTTTCACAGATACGATTCGTACGCACGATTAAGCGAAGACCGGATAGAATGTGATTTAGACCCAACAAGTTCAGAGACTTTTTTAATATGGGTATTTCATACACATTCTGGATTTTGAGATAAAACCGATAAGGTTTGACCCGTTTCGGCTAATTTATGTAAACTTGTTACATAAACCGAACCGAACGCGCAATAAGCGTAACGGGTAATAATGAGAGCCATTTACAGGTTTCCTAAGTTAATATGCTTCATATATGTTGTGACATCAGTAAGATATCATTTATTATGCCCGAAATGAGTTTAAACACAAACTATGCCCCGTAGGGGTAGTTTGGTCATTTTAAAGGTTGTAAAAGAGTTTAAGTTGTATCCTGAGTTACAGGTCTGATGTAATCATCAAAAATACTTAGTTTACTGATTTATAACAGTAAGGTATTGTAGCTATGTGAAATTTATCAATTATAACCAAACTATGCCCCGTAGGGGTATTTTGGTAATTTCACATAAGCCGAAAAAGTCTGAGTTTAACAACCTTTGCTTACTGTTAAAATATTATAATTTGCCTCAAATATCAGTAGGTATCAACCCTTGTATGTTTAATATAGTTATAGCACATACTATGCGTTAAAAACGCTTAAAAGGCGATTAGAAGCCGTTTACGGGTTCGATACATAAAGCTGATATTTTTATACTTCCAGGAGGCTTAAAATAATTTATTTAACATATATAATCAGTAGCAAAAGGTTTGGAGTCGTTTAGATATGTAAAACTCATTTTTATAGCCCGTAAGGGCAAAACCGACAATTACCGGATTAAGCCTACGACTATAAGTTATGCTCAGCCTAAAATTAAATAAAAATCTTTAAAAATCCCAAAATAATATATTACATCAGTGGGTAAAATATTTGATATCGAAAAGTGTGTTTAAGTAGGCTATACGCTAAATACGCCGTTTAATTAACATAAAGCTTTAATTTTACGCTAACGAGCATAACTCTTAACCTACACCTCAAAATGATGTCAAATTTTGTATGCAAGTTTATATATCAGTAATTAAGGTTTCTACTCTTTTACATTTCCAAAAATCACGTTTTAAGGTGAAAGGGCATAATGGTCAACATATGGGCAATTAACGGAATCATGCGTATTAATTGGATAACTAATGATCCGAGGTGTATAATCACAGAGGGTTATACTAGCATGTAACCTGGTCCAAATAAAGCTCTAAGGCATTTCTAAATCATGCCTAAACGGGTCAGAACTGAAAGTCAATGCAAAAGTCAAACTATGCGACTTTCGGTTCCGAACCGGGTCTTTACAGGAAATTGTCGGGTTGAACATGTTTAGACATGTTCTTACACTTATTACTAAGTTATAACAATGATCAAACAGGTTGTATATGATCTACATTGTTAATTATGCATAAATTGTAATTTACACATTCTGTTGACTTTTTAAATACAAGTTTGACCCGATATTTGACCTAGTTAGAGTGGGAATCAGGGGGAACCCTTTTGAGGATTTATTTCCCACATAATTACTAACATATAACTACTTTTGATTCGACTAATCACTGGACCATTAGTGATTAATCATATAGTCAACCGTTAATTACGACGGTTTGACTTTTAAGCTAAAACTAAGCTAAAACTTAATTAAGAAGGGATTAGCAAACTTACTGAAGTCCTATGCACGAATTGTGATCACTTGAGAGCAGGCTTGAGCTCCAGGAATGATCAGATTGCAAGAGGAAGGTGTGTGGAACAATGTTGCACAATGAGGCCTTTATATAGTGTTCAATCCACCATAGAATGTTGACACACAACTCTATCACTGACCACAACTGATTAGCAAGTGTCCCTAGTGCTTAGGGGGTGCCTAGGGGTCGTCCATAATGCAAAATATCTGATAAAGGGTCGGTTAAACGCGAATGTAGGAGGCTGTCTAAAGTTTCTGTTACTGTAAGTCTGACGCGGCCCGCGTAAAGGTTAAGCATCCTTTACGCGGCCCGCATGAGCCTTAAAATCAGATTCTTCATTTTCTTGTTTTTGCATCTTGTCCCTTGGCTTCACGAAAGGTCAACTAAGTTTAATACTTGCACTTTGACCCCTTAATATTTACCCACAAGGGCCTTAAGGCTTATACCCACTTTGCCAAGTCCCTGGTCACTTCCGGTTAACCCGAAAAGTCATAACTTTCAACATTAACGCTTTAACCCCTCGCATACGAATTTGATCATAACTTTCTCATACGATAACGAAACTTTATGAAATTCATATCGTGCATTCTAGTGAGCATAATTTACAGTTACAAAGCTTCGGGTTTGTCAAAAGGTCACTCAGAGGTAAAACTTAAACATGTTGACACATTTAACCCCTGTAGTTTGTAATCTCTCACTTTTAGCTTCGCATGATCCATGATTTATTCGTTTGGCGTTATAAACATCATGTAGGGTTAATGTACAATATATCTATTCACTGTTGACACTTAGAATACGTATATTCACATACTTTCCATGTTTGTCGTTTTTAGTCCTTTCATAATATTCTTTCACACGTTTAAACATATTACACGTGTCTACACATTATAGGACGTGAATTTTTCGAGGTGTTACACCAGGTAACATAAGAGCAGGGGCTACGCGGCCCGCGTTGACCCAAGGTCAACGTGTAGCTTGTCCGGGTCACTATCTAGCCTCGCCACAATGATGACACGTGTCATCACCGGGCTGCGCCACACTTTAAGTTCACGCGGCCCGCGTGAAGGTTGGGGTGGGGTTACGCGGCCCGCCTCAACTTAAATTTCAGATTTTTAATTATTTTTAATACTATTTAATATATTTGAGGCCCGTTTTCACGTATGGAGTGTATTTTGGGACATAATGGGATATTTTAAAATATATTTGGGTGTCGGAAAAATTATGAGGGGGTCGGTTTATTTGAGGATTGTTACATCCTCCCCACCTTGTTTTAGAGCTCGTCCTCGAGATCTACTGGAACAAGTGTGGATATTTCCTTTGCATTTCTGATTCAAGCTCCCTTGTATACTCAGGTCCTCTTTTGGAGTCCCACTTTACTATGACCATAATTAATCTCTTATGTTTGAGATTCTTGACTTTCCTGTCTTCAATTTGTAGAGGCCTTTCTACAAACTTGAGTTGTTCATTTACCTCTATATCCTTAAGAGGTACCATTAGCGATTCATCAACTAGGCATTTCTTGAGATTAGATACATGAAACACATCATGTATTCCTACCATTTCCTCTGGCAGTTGTAGTTGATAGGCTACAGGTCCTATTCTTCTAATAATCTCAAAAGGTCCAATATATCTAGGACTTAGCTTTCCTCTTTTGATGAATCTTACTACTCCTTTCCAAGGAGAGACCTTTAATAATATTTTATCTCCTACTTGAAATTTCAAGGGTTTGCGTCGGTTATTAGCATAACTCTTCTGTCGATCACGTGTTGCTTTCAGTCGTTCCTTGACTTGAATAATCTTGTCGGTTGTTTCTTGTACTATCTCAGGTCCAGATAGTTGCTTTTCCCCAATTTCTGCCCAACAGACTGGGGTTCGGCACTTTCGTCCATAAAGTGCTTCAAATGGTGCAGCATTGATACTTGTGTGATAACTATTATTATAAGAAAATTCTATTAAAGGTAAGTGATCATCCCAATTACCTCCGAAATCAATTACACAAGCTCTAAGCATGTCATCCATTGTCTGAATTGTCCTTTCGCCTTGTCCGTCTGTTTGAGGATGATAAGTTGTGCTCAGATTTAACTTAGTTCCCATTGCCTTTTGGAAACTTGACCAAAAATGAGAGGTAAATCAGCTATCTCTATCAAAAACAATTGATAAAGGAATTCCATGTAATGAAACAATTTCATTTACATACAATTTAGCTAGCTGTTCCATACTGAAAGTTTCTTTCGTTGGTAGGAAATGAGCTGACTTGGTTAGCCTATCTACAATCACCCAGATTGTATCATTACCTTTCTTTTTTTTTGGGTAATTTAGTAACAAAATCCATTGTTATTAATTCCCATTTCCACACTGGCATTTTTAACTGTTGCAGTAGACCTGAGGGTTTCTGGTGTTCAGCTTTAACTTGTGAACAAGTTGAACATTTAGAAACATAGGCTGCTATGTCCTTTTTCATTCCTATCCACCCGAAATTCTTTCTTAAATCTTGATAAATTTTATCATTTCATGGATGCATTGTATATTTAGACTTACGGGCTTCTTCTAAGATATGATGATGTAGGTTTCCTAATTTAGGTATCCATATTCTCTTTTCATGGAGTCTCCAAATTCCATCTGTTCCTTGTTCTAATTCCTTAATCATACCTTTCAATTTTTCAGTATCATCCTTGATTACTAATTCTTGTGCTTTTCTGATTTGTTCATTTAAATCTACTTGTAGATTTAATTTAAGAGAACGTACCCTTTTTGGCTTTTCATGATACTTTTGACTTAAAGCATCTGCCACTACATTTTCCTTCCCTTCATGATACTGGATATCACAATCATAATCACTAAGCATCTCCATCTAGCGTCTTTGTCTCATATTCAACTCCTTTTGCCCGAAAACATACCTTAAACTCTTATGATCGGTGAATATGGTAAACTTACTACCATAAAGGTAATGTCTCCAAATCTTAAGGGCAAAAATTATAGCTCCTAATTCCAAGTCATGGGTTGAATAATTTTCTTCATGATTCTTAAGTTGCCTAGATGCATAAGCTATAACCTTTTGGCGTTGTATTAACACACATCCATAACCTAATTTAGAAGCGTCACAATAGACTACAAAGTCTTCAGTTCCTTCTGGTAACGTTAGTATGGGTATATCAGTTAATTTTTGCTTAAGAATTCTAAAAGCTTCTTCTTGTTTTGGTCCCCATTCAAACTTAATGGATTTACAGGTTAGCTTAGTTAAGGGAATAGCTATTCTAGAAAAATATCGAATAAATCTTCTATAATAACCGGCCAATCCTAAGAAACTTCTAACCTCGGTTGGTGATTCAGGGGTTTTCCATTTGACAATCGCCTCGATCTTTGTGGGATCCACATGAATTCCTTCATGGTTCACTAAATGTACAAGAAATTGTACTTGTTCTAACCAAAATTCGCACTTAGAAAATTTAGCATGAAGCTTTTCCTTTCTTAATAGACTTAGAAGTGCATGCAAATGCTTTGCATGATCTTCCTTATTTTTAGAATAAATGAGAATATCATCTATGAAGACGATTATGAGTTTATCCAAATATGGCTTACATATTCGGTTCATCATGTCCATAGATGCGGCTGAGGCATTGGTTAAACCAAATGGCATGACAGTAAATTCATAATGACCATACCTCGTTCTGAATGCGGTCTTAGGAATGTCCTCTTCTTGTACCTTTAATTGATGATATCCTCACCTTAAATCGATTTTAGAGAAAAATCGAGCTCCTTGCAGTTGATCAAATAGATCATCGATTCTCGGTAATGGGTACCGATTCTTAATCGTGACTTTGTTCAATTCACGGTAATCAATGCACATACGCATTGCTCCGTCCTTCTTTTTAACGAATAATATTGGCGCTCCCCATGGCGACGAACTTGGTTGTATGAATCCTTTTTCCAACAATTCATCTAATTGTTTCTTCAGTTCCTGCATTTCTGCGGGTACCAATTGGTAGGGTGCTTTGGCAATTGGTGCTGTCCCTAGTAGCAGATGGATTCTGAATTCAACTTCTCTGTCTGGCGGTAGTCCTGGTAATTCTTCTGGAAATACATCTGAAAACTGAGACACTACTGGAATATCTTTTAGTTCTTTTCCTTTAGTGTTAGTGATTATGGAAATCAAATATACTATAGAACCTTTTCTTATATAACTTGCAGTTTTCATCACAGAGATGAATTTAGTGGACCTAGAGGGTTTATCTCCTTTAATTGTGATCTTTTTACCTTTTGGTGAATTTACTTGGATTGACTTTTGATCACATAAAATACTGGCTTTTTTTGGATATTAACCAATCCATTCCTAATACAATATCAAATCCTGCCAGATTCATTGGGTAAAGGTTTGCCCTAAACTTTTGGTTTAAAATTTCTATTCTTGTTCCCTGCAAGATTTCAGAAATCCTAACAGTTTCTCCATTAGCTGTCTCTACTAGACATTCTTGTGGTAGTTTAGTTAATGACTGATTTAGAAGTTTGCAAAATGAAGTATTAATAAAACTTTGGTTTGCACCAGAGTCAAATAATACTTTAGCAAAGA
The DNA here is from genome assembly GCA_030545235.1 of Helianthus tuberosus. NCBI lineage: Eukaryota > Viridiplantae > Streptophyta > Magnoliopsida > Asterales > Asteraceae > Helianthus > Helianthus tuberosus. Next base: position 55,718,796 of record CM060362.1, read on the forward strand.
CATCATTAACTAAAAACATACCAGCTATGACATCTGGAATCATCTTGGCTTCATCTGCAGTCAGAACAAATGCTCTAGCATTTTTAGTGTTCTTATTGTTCACAGCTGGAGCCAATTTTGGACAATTTGGCTTGATATGACCTTGTTCCCCACAATTGTAGCATACTCTATTGTTGGCTTTCCTCCTGCAGTCTTCTTCCTTGTGTCCTGATATTTTGCAGAAATTGCAATATATAGAGCATTTTCCAGAATGCTTCCTTTTGCAATGCTTGCAATAAGGTGCAGATGTAGAACCCATATTTCTACGGTTGTAATTCCCAGAACGGAATTCTTGAGTAAGTCTTTGGGCTAGGTTTTTCCTCTGGTCTTCTTCTCTGGTACGGACTAGTTCATCTGTCAAGGTGTTTGCTAGTTCTACAGCTTCTTCTATGGTTTGAGGTCTAGCTGCCTTGACTACATGTCTAATCTCTCCAATTAATCCCCAGATGTAACGGGAGATTAATACCGACTCTGGTGATGCAAGGGTTGGTACTATTCTAGCATATTCAAAGAATAACTTGGTGTACCCCTTACTATCCACTCCATTCATCCTAAGATTTAGGAATTTGTTTGCTATTTGTTCTTTTTCATTAGGAGGGCAGAACTTTCTTTCTACCATGTTCCTAAATTCTTCCCATTCCATATTGTATACCCTATCACTTCCTTTTGACTGGAGGATAGTGTTCCACCATTCTAAGGCTGAGTTCTTAAATAGATTGGAAGCAAACATTATCTTGTCTTCTTCTGCACATTTACTTATTTTCAGAATAGCCTCAGTCTTTTCTATCCAGCGTAGAGCTGCAATAGGTTCTTCATTGCCCGAGAATTCTATCGGTTTGCAGGACCAGAATTCTTTGTAAGAACAACCGTAAGACACGGTTCTTCTTCTTTTGGGAATGGGCACTTGAAGTACAGGGCCATTGTTTATGTTGTGTTCGGGTTCAATTGGTCGCTTACTGCTATGTTTACTTTTATTATTCGCTTCTTGAACCGTTTGAAGAATAAATGGCATTGCATCTATGATTCCTTGTGCCACTATGTGTTGGATAGCACTATTATCCACTTGGTTTCCATTGTTATTGACGCTTGGATTCTCATTAACCATGTTAATGTTACTCTGGTTATCGTTATTCAGATTTCCTTGATTTCCTTCATCGGCCATCTAAATTTTAAACATTTGCCCCATATTAATATCACAAAATAATAGCTAATATAGTCAATCACATGACACGCATTTTTGCCAAAAGCGTCGATCATTGCGACTTTACTCTATTCATCTATTATATATCTATTACACACCACTACTGAAATAAAATTACAATACCAACTGAAATAAATAGTAGTAGGCATCCGTACACACATATTTTATTATTTTATTATTATTACTACTATTACTATTACTATTACCGTTTTACCATCCTAACATTCACGGATATGGATTCATCCAAAAATCCATATTGCGCCCGTCATACTTCCAGACGAGTCACTCTCCCACCTGTCTCATTCTCTCACTGCTCTCTAAAATTTCCCCCCCAAAAGTCCTAAGTTCTTGTACGTTTTCTGCACTCATTGGGGGTGCAGGTTCTAGGACTGGGTTCGGAATCTGGGGTGCGGGTTCCTGGTATGGAGGTGTAGATGCCTGGAATCGGTAAGGATCTTCTAAGATTTCCCTAATGTATTCATCGTGGAAATAGGGATCTAAAGGATCCAAACCTAGGTAGGCTCCTACATTCTGCATGGGTGTGTCTTCATGTATCGGGTAACGTTGCACATAGTCCCTAACGTCATCCCACCAGGGATCGTAATTTAGGTCTAGGGGGTTTGGTGCTGGTACCCTAGGTATTTCCTCCGGGTTGAAATCATGCATCTCTACTTGGTTTTCAGGGTTTTCTATCTCCATCGGTTGGTCAGGGATTGGTGGCTGTGGTTGGGGTGCTATTATTTGTTCCAAATTAGGGTCAGCTGCAGTGGTTGCTAAGATGTGGATGTTGGCTATACCCCTATTTATCATATCCTGGGCATAGGCATCTGTCTCTCTCTTGGTTGCGGCTAGTACTCTCTGGTCTTGTAACTTTTTCATACGTTTTCTACGCTCGTGTGCCCCTCTACTGAACCATCCCCTCTTTTTTCTGAGGAAATGGCTCTTCTGACTGAGCCTTAAACACAAAGATTCCTTCTTCCGTATCAGCAGAGTACCCCGAGAGGGCAGGCTGAGAAGAGGAGGTGCCTTCGCTTCTAGGCGAACCAGACAATTGACAGTACGCGTCAGATGGTCCTTGGTTCCTCATATTGTAAACTAACAAATAGTCAAATAACACATAATAATTAAATACAATTATGCACGTATTTCCGTAATTTATTTCCTAACACAAAATTTAAAATTTAAGTGTCAGCAGAACACTTATTTGGCTTAGACCAGTGGCTAGGTTCTGATACCACCTTCTGTCGCAACCCCCGATCCCTTATATATCCCGGGAACGGGCGGACGCGAACTCAGAATTCTGGTGGTATCAGTTGGTTAATTTGGCAGCGGAAATTACATCAGGACCGTAGTTAGGAAATGTTTATCAGAGTAAAACCACCATATTTGATATTAATAATCACATGGATAAAACCCAAGTTTCTTATTACAACATGTTTATAGGGATAAACCCTATTTTATTTAATTTAAAACATCGTCTTTTAGGTAACTTTTATAGCCACATTTTCCCAAGCCGTCAGTGCTCTCCAGCTGGCTTTTTACTAATTGGTTGTCACATTGTGTTACCTAAAACGCGTTTTAAAAACATTTGTCAGCGCGAAATACTGGTGAGTGAATCTCAGTTTAATCAAGAAATATTAATTTAATTTAAACTTAACAGTATTGAGGGCGATTACTATGTTTATATATACCCAATTACTCATTCAGTACTGTCAATCCTGACTGGTGGGTCATATTACACATTGGCTAACTATTCGTCCAATGGTAACGTTACTCACATTTTGTATACAAAACCTCAACATACCGGCAGTAATCGTAGAATTACAAAGACTCAATCACTGCTAAATTGCATTATAAAATAGTTAAGGTTTTGTAAAAACTGTTTACAAAAAGGAGATTACTCACATTGCTTTCTTAGATTTTCCGTAAGGGTTTCCTGAGAATTATCTATAATTTACACAAATGTACACGCGTTAGTATAATAACCCATTTTAACATTAGTAATACCCTGCCCGAGACGGCATTCCAACGACTACGTCGGGCAGAACCACGACAGCCGTTACGGAACCCTAGATCAATCGGGCAGCGTATCTAATACGTATCCAGGGGTTATAATACTTACAACGGAGCAGAACTTCGCTATTTAGGGGGGTATAATACCCGCGTATTATCTCTACTATTCAAAAATTAAGTAAGAAAGAAAATTTGAGCGATCGGAACTGAAAGTCGATGCCCTTCTTATATAGTGCTGAATTCTGGTTCTCTCGCGGCCTGCGTAACATAAGAGTAGGGCCTACGCGCCCCGCATTGACCCCAGGTCCACGTGTAGCTTGTCCGGGTCACTATCTAGCCTCACCACGATGATGACACGTGTCATCACCGGGCTGCGCCACACTTTAAGTTCACGCGGCCTGCGTGAAGGTTGGGGTGGGGTTACGCGGCCCGCCTCAACTTAAATTTCAGATTTTTAATTATTTTTAATACTATTTAATATATTTGAGGCCCGTTTTCGCGTATTGTAGGATCGGTTTTGACTCCGAAACGATTGCGAAACGAACGTATGACGTGCGGAATCCGTACACGAACGCAACCTAACACACACAATGTAATATAAACGTGATTCTATATAAGATTTGATAAAGTACAGCACCTTGAATCACTTTCTCTCTCTAGATCTAGAGCTCTCTAAAACACAAATGAGGCAAAAGTCTAAATTCTAATACTAAAGCCCCTATTTATAGGCCAAGGGGAATTAATGAGATTTCTCATTAATTACAGAACTGCCACCTTGCCTTTTGACTAGCTATCTCTAATATTACAATATAAAGCTCGTTTTGAACTGTTTCTCGCTACGGCCCGGTTGACGAAGGCGATAGACATAAATGCACTAACAGACTCCCCTTTGGATATTGTCGCAGTCAATCTCGTAGCGTCTTGTCTTTCTCTCTCTCTTTGAGTCTTCTTGAAGCTTTAACACATTTTCATCAACGTAGACTCTCTCTTGCTTGAACAAAATCCCCGTGGATCTGTCTTCAGCTTCAGCTTCTCCTTTCTGTAGACTGTTTTCTTCATCAGGCTCCCCCTTTCGTCAAGCTTCCGTGCTTTTGGGATCGACACCTTGCTTTTCGTATACAAGCTCTTCTGGGATAGTTACATGGCTTCTAGAATCCACGCTTCCTCTTGCGTTGAGCTCGTCTTCAGACTCCCCCTTAGACTCGGCTGTCGGGATCGTAGTCTGGTACAACATCTGCAATTCTCAAACATTTATAAGTAACAATGTTTTGAACATTCAATTATTCAGAAATCGTAATCTGGTTCTATTCTACTTTCTAAAACACTCCTCCTATCAACAATCTTCATTGATCGTAAACTGATTTTTTTTTTACAAATTTTAGCAATATGAGAATCCAAATCCTTCACGGGTAATCATCCAAGTCCAACTTAATAACCTTGGAGATATCACAAACTGTTTTTGATTTTTGAATTTAAAAACTTCAAGTTTCAAATTAATGAACTTGTTTTATTTTCAGAAACACAATCAACATACTTAGATTTTGAAACTCAGCATTTCAGACATCGGTTGTCGAAAATAAAGCAGAACGTTTAGGCAATAACATCCAGGTCGATACTCACGTATACGCAGAGGATGTCCAATGCTTAAACAAAATAAAGAAATAAAACAAGTTTAAATCTTTGCAAAATAAAATGCACAATCACAATGACTTTTTCAGCAAGTTGTGAAAGTTCACAAACTGACCAGTTTTTATGCTCTTTTAGCATTCAGCGATTACTGAGTAGGTACACAATCACGAAGGACAAAACTAAGTACTATGCTTTCAACCATGTTTCCCACTGGAACTAGGTTTTTTTCATTTAAGTTTGTATCGTTATCGCAAATCTACTAGTCTTGCTGAGCCTATCGTCACATCATTAGTGAGACCGTTTATCACATTTGACATTACATTTCTTTAGCATGCTGTGATAGTCCACTGATTTACTAGCATTTCCTCTTTTCTCAACAAAACTCATTTTAGCTTTTTCAATGTTTTTGTCATTTTCAAATTTTCTAATTTTTTTTTTATTTTTTCTCCCCCTAAAATCAAAATATGTCTCAATTTTGATTTTCTAGGAAAATTTGAAAACAAACTGTACAAGGTAAAGTGACAACATGATATCAAATCGCTTCAATTCGCCATTCACTTGGCATAAACAATCAGAACTCCCCCTGACAACAAACTATTTTCCCATTATGATTTCAAAACACTTAAGTTTGTTTTAATCAAAAATGGTTTTTCCGGAAAATTAGTTTTGTTTGACTTTTCACAAACTCGGGGTTTCATCACATTGTTTTCTTAACCTCTTTGAAAAATTTAACAGTTTAAGATTCTATCAACAATATCACTTGTAAGCAAGTTAACTCAAGTATAACTTAATGTCCTTGATTAACCACTTGAAAGATCGAAATATCACAAACGTGAATTTCTCAAGAAATATGCCGATACCTGCTCCACACTTACCAACCTGGAAGCTCCGGCAAGTCAGGTTTTTCATTTAAACAAATTCACCCAAGCCTGACCAGGCTTGGGTTTGACATTTGTTACCTCAATCTGTGGCTCTTCTGACTTTGACAAGTCAGTTTCATTGCCAACACATGGCTCTTCTGTTTCCGAAGAAACAAATTCCTTGCCAGAAGATGGCTCTTTTGTTTTCACAGAAACAAATTCAGTGCCATTCTGTATTGGAACCCAATCCTTACAATGTTTAACCTTTCCAAACTTGTGCAACCTGTGACATGCATGATTTTTCACAATCTTTGTTATATTTGAAAACTTTGATAAAGGCTTTATCTGAAAAATTAACTTTCTTTGATTTTTCATCGGTTTTATTAGTTAATTTTTCTTTATTTATCACCCCTTTTGTCCTCAGATTTGTATCTGATGAATTCGTTTTGCTTGACTGATCCTTGTTAGTTGAGCAGATCGATTCATCAGAACTTTTTCTCGGATTATCAGTTGTACCCGAGGACAAAATCTTTTCGAGATACTCCCTTGCTTTCTTCCTTTTCTTTCTCAGTCTGTCTTTCTGCCCTTTTGATAACTTCATCTTTTGTTTCTTTACTTTCTCTCTTTTGGGCTTTTCCTCGATTTTGACTGAGTTCTTCATCATTTTCTGAGATTCAGCCCTCGATCCCCTCCTTGATCTCATTGGGCCATCTCTTGCAATGTGTCCTTTGATATTACATTCAAAGCACCTTCTCGTTTCAAATCTCTGAGTTTGGCAGTTAACAGAAATGTGTCCTTGATAACCACATGTGTAACACACTCTGTTATCATACCTTTCCTCACTTTCATACCACACACTCAGATCATAACAATGATTTACCTTGTGGTAGTCATGTCTTCTCTTGTATCCTTGATTTGGCATTTGAGCACTGTGGTCAAACCTGCACCACTTATTACCAACTTTTTGTGAGTTTTTATTTTCAGATTTTTGTGATTTTTCATAATGATTGGATGACTGAACTGATGAGCTTTTATTTTCATTTTGAAAAATTTTTGAATTTTTAACTTTTTGTTTTTGTTCTACATTCTTCTTAACAGATTTTTGCTTTGAGCATTCACCTATTTCAGTAGAATGTAAAACAGTATCTTTAAATTTTTCTTTTAATTCCAAAAATATTTTTCTTTTCTCATTTTTCTCATTTTCATCATCAGTTTTATCATCAGAATCTTCAATTTTGACTTTGTCAAAATTTGTGACATTGTCACTTATTGGAACAACCGGTTCACCTTGTTTGTTGACATAACAGTCTTGTTTCTTATCCCATCTTTTGTTCGCAACAACATTCTCATATTCTTCTTGCATTTTCTCCATTCTGCACCCCACAATGAATCTTTCTCTTTCAGTCTTCTCTTTCAACATTACTTCTCGAGTTTTCTCCTTTATCTCAACTTTATCTTTTTCTTCATTGTTTTCCTCTTTAATTTTAGCAACAAAAACATAATGTTTGTTGTTTGATGGTTTTCTGCCATGAGCTGTTTTTTTAATATCAACACGATCTTCATCCGGACAAATCTCGCTCCAATCAGATCCTTCATCATGATGGATTACATCACAAGCTCTTGACTTATCTCGAGGTTTATCTTCAATCATTTTCGGCTCTTCTTTGCTTCGGTGATAAATTGCCTTTCGGTAATAATCATCATTGAATGGATGTTCATTTCCACCAACTGCAGAATTGTTGCATTCTCTCTTGAATTGACCTTTCTGCTTACATTTGAAGCAGGTCACTTTAGATTTATCAAATCCAAGCTTTATTGATGGACCGTCCAATGATTGCTTCCCAGTAATCTCCATGTATCTTTGAGCTCTGCGAATGCAACTTGCCAGACACCAACGGATGTCAATGAGTTCCATCTCTTCCGGATCAATCTGGTCATAGTCTTCTTTGGTCAACTCTGAGTTACCAATTCTGCCTGCAACTAGACCTTCATACGATTCCAAAACAGATGCTAGGAAGCTCATTTGCTGTTTAGCCGCATTGATGCTCATAGCAGGAGAATTCTTCAGTTTGAGAGAAATGTTGCACAGAATTTCCTCTGTTTCATCAAAACTTGATTTTGAAGATGAATGATATCCAGAATGGTAACTTGATGAGGTTGTTTGTGGTTCTTTCATCTTTTCACCATTGAATGCTGTCTTTGGTGAACTAGCAACTTTGTCCGAAGGTACATTGCCTTTGTTGTATAGACCAACATTCTGATGATGCGATGAACCACTCATCTTGTTTTGCTTTTGTAGCTCCAGATCATGACTCTCAATCTTTTCTAACAACGCATCAAGAGAAATTGTATCAAATTTATCATCATTTTTCAAGATAAAAACAAACGTTTGCCACTGATCAGCTCGTGGTAACGCTTCAATTACTTTATCAACAATTTCTTCTCTAGTTTTCACAATTTTAAACCTTTCAAGTTCAATTTTTAAATGGCAAAATCTCTGAATCATTTGCCTCACTATCTCTCCTTTTAAACTGTCAAACAAATCAAATTCTTTTTTCAATAACGCGATTTTGTTTTTCTGAATTGTTTACCCCCCTTAGCTTTTGCCTTCAAAGCTTTCCACACAGACTGCGATGGCCCATCATGTACTAATAATGAAAAAATGTCATCTCGAACTGATTGCTGAATCAAAGCAATCATCTTCTGTTCGTATGAAAATTTATTTTTGTCTTCCTCTGATAAATCTTTAATCAGAATTTCTTCTCCTTTGTCATTTGTTGGGTTAGCATATCCAAACTTCAAACAAAACCAACTCTCATGTGCATATGCCTTCGTCCAATTGACAAACCTCTCCTTCCACCATACATAATCTTCAATGTTATCCAGCTTCGGAGGTTTTTAATAGGTTCCATAAAAGTTGTCATGTTTGATGTTGTCCTTGATCGTTTTAGTTATCGCTTTAGGTGTAACCTCTGAAGCATCCATTGTATCCGAGGTAAACGCGTTGTAAAACGTGTTGAAAAACTCTTCAGCCATGATGTAAACCTGAACAATCAAACAAACACAATCAGAATCAATAATATCAAATATTCCAAAACAGACTGACACTCGGTTGATGTGAAATGATTTCGACGCGGAATTTCCACTTTCAAACAAAATAAGGATCTTCAAGCGAAATCACAAGTTGAAGCGAAATCACATGTTCAAGCTGAATAGTAACTTTCAAGTGAAATGCCTAGATGACCATTCAAGCGAAATAAGAACTTCAAGCGAAATTAGGTGTTTTCAAGCGGAATAAGGTGTATTTCAAGCAGAATCAGGCCGTTGACGCGAAATCGGACCTAAAAACTCAGATTTCTCCTAAACGGCTTTCAATTAGGATTTGAAACTTTGTAGGGTTGTAGATCAGGTGTTTTCGCACAACATATCAAAAAATCAGCCGATTTGGACCGTAAAAACCCGTTCAATTTGACAAAAATCAGTTAAAAACGTGAAAAATATGAAAAAGATGAAGAAATAGATGAAATCCGGATCTGAAATCGATGAAATCACGAGCGGAATTGTGTGTTGGATCAGTGCAATCGAGCTCCTGCTCTGATACCACTTGTAGGATCGGTTTTGACTCCGAAACGATTGCGAAACGAACGTATGACGTGCGGAATCCGTACATGAACGCGACCTAACACACACAATGTAATATAAACGTGATTGTATATAAGATTTGATAAAGTACAGCACCTTGAATCACTTTCTCTCTCTAGAATCTCTCTCTAGATCTAGAGCTCTCTAAAACACAAATGAGGCAAAAGTCTAAATTCTAATACTAAAGTCCCTATTTATAGGCCATGGGGAATTAATGAGATTTCTCATTAATTACAGAACGGCCACCTTGCCTTTTGACTAGCTATCTCTAATATTACAATGTAAATCTCGTTTTGAACTGTTTCTCGCTACGGCTCGGAATGACGAAGGCGATAGACCTAAATGCACTAACACATATGGGGTGTATTTTGGGACATAATGGGATATTTTAAAATATATTAGGGTGTCGGAAAAATTATGAGGGTGTCGGTTTATTTGAGGATTGTTACACCACTGATAGTTGAAAATCAGCCACTGTTCTCATTATAACCGTTGCAACCACTAATACATGATTCCATCAGTGGTTTTCTAAACAACTGTTCATCAGTGGTTGACACTTGGTTAGTACTTGTCAGTCAGATCTTTTGTAACCGCTGCCACATCAGCATTCGCTTTTTCCCTTTTATAAAACCCTGATCAAACCCCCAAACAGGGTTTTTACTGTCGAATCGAATTCAAAATTCGTTTCTCAAAGCAGTTATCATCCATTTCTCTCAAATCACTCATCTTCTTCTTCCTCTCGCAAACTACTCACCATCTTCATCCTCTCACAAAATCACTCAAATGGCCACCGAAATTCCATACAAAGCTCCCCACAACTACTTGGGTCTACTCACAAAATCCAGTCATACTGAAACCTTCAATTCCATCATATATGCTATTTCGTCTTCAAAGTACAAAACTTTGATGACTGCTGATGCTCCAGTTTTTCTGGCAACCCAGAGAGAATTTTGGAAGAATGCCACACTTGAGTCTCAAGATAACACAGCAATAGCCATCAATTCCTTAATAAAGGGTGTACCAGTTAAAATTACACCGCAATCCATTTCAGATGTATTCGAACTCGATGATATTCAAGGTAAAACTTCTTTTCCTAAAATCGAGTATCAAACTGATTTTATTGAGGGGGGTATGCTGAGGAAATGAAAAAGGACACCTTACAAAAAGGTAGTTTTCCTCCTGGAACAAGATTTTTAATCCATACCCTCTTGATGTGTGTTTCAAATAAGACCACTGCTTTCAATGAAATTCCATTAAAGATCCAATACCTGGGTTATGCTATTTTACATAAAAAAATATTTTAACTACTCCCAGGAGATCTTTGATGTTTTGGTAAAAAATGTTGATAACAAATCATTTTTACTGTTTCCAAGGTTCTTAAGCTTCTATTTTCAAAAGAAATTTTCAAAGGATAATGCTCATGTGCTTATCAAGGGTGAACCTTTTCAAATAAATGGCCTAACACCTGAAACATTTACTAGGCTATCAAAAGTTTCCAAAACAAAAGCAGAGGCTCCTGAGCAGAATTTAGCAGCTACCACTGCTCCTCAGGCACCTGCTGCTGAGCCTACTGCTCAAGGTGATCATAGCAGCAAAACAACTGTTGTGAAACCCACACCTAAAACCACAAAAAGACCAAAAAAAAAAAAAAAAAAACTCAAAAGCCCCCCAAACCTACAAAAAAGGCAACTCTGGAAGATGAGATCCCAGAGCAACTGCCAGTGACAACACAAAAGTCACCAGAAACCACTACTGCTACTTCCTCACAGCAGTTGGAAGAAAGATCTCAACCAGAACCTCAAACTCCTCCTGCTTCTTCGAAAAAAGAACAGGGACACCACAATATGATGCTCTGGAATCACTTGATTCCATCATCCACAGCCCACTGCCCGGGGAAAATTCTCTTTCCACCCCAATACTCACTGCCACAATTCCACCACAATCAAAACTTTTGTTGGATGCACTTGATATAGCTCAGACAGAAATCAGTTCCTCTCAAGCACCTATCACTGAGAGTATGCCACCACAAGTGACTGAGTCTGAGCTCCCTATCTTTGCTAACCCACCAACAACTGAGGAGGTTACACCCCTTGAGTTACAAGTAACTCTTTGTGGTAGTTCAAGTGAAGCAGCTACTACAAGTGCTGAACCCACTGGGTTGCACTTGGACAGTAGTTACATCAATCAGACTTCCTTGAAGGCAATATCTTCTTTGGGAACCTTCATGCCCACTGGAGGATATCCAATATTCACTGGAGAGCTTAGAATGGCAACCCTTTTTGAAGATAGAAGACCCCAGTACCAAGACAAAGGGGCATTAGTGGATGATTTTTGGGATACATTCCCTAAGTCAACCACTGTTACAACCACTGATAGTGGGAAATCAGATGATCCCATTAAGTTGGGTGATGGTTTAATGTACCGAGAATTTACGGGTAGAATTGACAAACTTGATACATCTGTTGCAGAAATCAAAGACATGCTGCAACAGTTGTTGAAAGTACAGAAGGTATCACCCACTGCTGCTCCAGCTCAAACATCTGTTCCAACATCTGTTACTACTCCAAATGAGCTGTGGAGTTTGTTTTAACCTTTGCTCATCCAACAAAGAGAATATGCTGATCAGCAACATGAGATACAAGTTCAAAAGATCAGAAATATTATGGAAGCAAGGTTTAAAGATACTCAAGCAGATATCAAGGCAATCAAGGCCCACTTATTAAACACCACTGGCACTGCTCCTCCCTCTATCATCTTTGTGGATAATCCACCACCAGCTGATGCCAAAAAGGGGGAGAAGATGAAGCAGTTGAAGAAAAAGGGATATGAAGATGGTCTTTATATTGCACCTGACAATTCTAGCATGCTTGCAGACATCCCTGAGCCAGATGGGTCTAAAAAGGTTGATGTGATCCTAAATGCCCTTGCTGATGAAAAGGAAAGGTTAAAAAGGGATATGGAGGCAAAGGGCAAGTCCACGTTTGAAGAAGAAAAGAAAATGTTTATGGCAAAGGAAGTTCAGGGTATTTCAGAGCCTAAGGATGAAGAAAATCCTAAGCCCCAAAGAAAGCAGCCCACTAGAAAAGTGAGGCAACCCAAAACCACACCTTCCAGACAAATAAAACTTTCTTCTCAACCTCCCAAAAACTCCTCACATCAAACCTCCAAACCAACAACTATTGTAACACCTGTTGTATCAACAACTGTTGGTACTTCAGTGGTTTCAGCAGTTGTTAACCCAACAACCACCATTTCAACTACAACCACTACTCCCACATCAACCACTGCCCCACCATAAATATCATCACCACCAAAACAGCCTCATGCCAAAAAGCAGAAGACAGCTGATGACATATCATTAGTTGTAATGACAACAGTGGTTGAAACACCAGTTGTTTCAACAGCTGTTAGTCAACCACCCTCCACTTCAATCACCACCACTCAAATCACCACTTCACAACCCTCTAAAACACCACCATCCTCTCCTAAACCAAAAAGGAGAAGGATAATCTTGGAAGATGAAGATTCTTCACCACCACCAGCATCTTCACAACCATTGTCACTTGTTACTATTCCAAACCCTGTTCCACTCTCTTCTGCACAAGTCTTTAACCCAAACACTACCATTGTTTCTGCAGCTGTCCAGTATCCTTTAGAGCTTGCAGTTGTCAGAGAAGAGATCAAATCTTTTTACTTTGAAGATGATCTTGCTAAAAGGAGCTTGCCATATCTTCAAGGATATCCAAGACCTAACAATATTGAAGAATACTTGAAATTGAAAGGTCAACAAGCAGAAGATATCTCCAAAAGAAACACAAAGGGTAAATCTAACAAGGAAATCCAAAGAAACTATCAATTCCTGCTTACTCAAGTCAGTACCTTGGAAAGGTTTTCAAAGAATCTCTGTCGGCAACTATCAGAAAGAGATGATGAAACCATGAGAAAAGATTATATTGAGCACATTATGGCATTCAAGAGTTACAAGGGAGATAAAGCTCAATATAAAGAATGGACAGTTGGTGAGCTCAAAGAGGAGTTGGAAAGGATTGAAAAAATGAACAAAGACAAAGTTAAACATACTCCTCCTGTTTGGGCAAATTACAAGAAAAATGTGCCTGATAAAGTGTTAAAGCTGAAGAGAATGAAAAAGGAACTTATCACTGTTGATTTTGGGTCAAGAAATCAGGTGACAAGGTGGAAAGAAGAAAAAGTGGTGGCTTCTTACCAAAAGCTAGAAGGGTTGAGAAAGAGGAATCCAAATGTTCCACAAAAACCTGTTTACCCTGAAGCAGAGGTTTCAACAAAACCACAAAAACTGCAAGTCATGAAATCCACTGCTCCACCTGGTGCCTTCATTTATCAAAGAAGGAGACAAAAACAAATGGATGCAGAAACACTAGAGGATATAGCTGCAAGTGATGACATCATAAAATCAGTCCTCAAGCAGATGATAGCTGAAAAATCTGAACTTGCTAAAGCTCAAAGCACTGCTCAGCCAGTTATCACCAGGCCACCATCTCCAAACTCATCATCAATAAAACCTCTCCCAAGAAACCCACTGGATTCAAAAATACTAAAGTGGAAATCTGATAAACAGACCCATGTATTGACTCTGATCAAATCCAGTGGTGAAGTGAAGAAAATATCAAGGGAACAAGCACTGTGCCTGGGTGTTGAAGATCCGCAAGATCTACTTGATCTTACATTGTGCAGGGACGAGGATGACACAAATTCCTTGGACTTTGAATTACAATTCAAAGGTTAAGTCAGGGAATTGTTGATGAGGCAATAAAGATCCTTAATAATGAAGAGTTTTGGCATCATATGTTCCAGTGGGAGATTGTTGGGATTGAACCCTACCAAAGGAACAGTTGATTAAAGCCAAAACTGGATCAGAGCAGTGGATCCAGAATAAGCAGATGTTGTATGCAAGTCTCTCCCCTTGAAAGTGTTTCTAACAACTGATGGCCTTTATCCACTGTTGGAATACAACTGTTGTTCTACAAACAACTGATCAAGTATAAAGACTGATGAAGACTAAAGCCCTGATGATCAATCTACTGTTATGGGTCAAGCACTGCTGAAGAAGTAAAGTACTGCTGGAGTCACAACAGTGGAAGGAGAAAGCAGTAGTTTAGTCTATTCTTTGTATTGTAATGTAATCAGTAGTTAGCTAAACAGTTGTTGTATTATATCAGTAGTTACATGTTGTTAGGAGGTTAGATGTCACTTTCATGGTGACGTCAGCCAAGATGCTTCAGTGGTTTGCTCGTGCCTATAAATAGAACAGTACCCTGTACTGTTCTATTAGCTCTTTCACCACTTGTCTTCCTGCATGAACAATTCATTGTGAACTCAGGCTGAGAGGGAGTTTGTGATACATGCATGCAATTGTAATTGGTGTTTGAAATAAATTCAATCATTCGATTCAATGATAAACTTGTGAGTTGAAAGCATTTCTCCTGTTTGATTGTGTATGAAAGTTTGTTTCCATATTTAATTTCCGCTGCAATTACTTGTTCATCTTCATCATTATCAAACGTAAAACACAATCATAAGAAACTCAGATCCTAACAATATGCACTATCCATTTTAATCTCTTCAACACTACCATCTGATCTGATCAAAGTCAATACTTGGGTTTTTGAGCATGACTTCCACTTTACAATTTTTGGATCAGTTGGTTTTCTTGGGCAAAGAATTATTGAAGATGAGTTTGGTGATTGTGGTCTGCTAACTAAATTTGCAATTGGTTTAGACAAATCAGATGATAAGAGAAGGTTTTTCGGAGTATCGACTTTTAGAGACAGAGCAGCAGTTGTAGGATAGACTGGGTTTTGAAGAAAATTTGAATGTTCAGCTCTAAATTCTTCCAGCTTTTTGTAGGTCTCAACTATCTACACTTTAGACCATCTGGCAATGGATCTAGCTGGACCATAACCAGCAGCCACAAGCTCTGCTCTCTCATTCTTTTAAACTTCAATGCCTCATCTGAATCCACTGTTTTGACTTTCTTCCAATAAGGTGGAGTTGGCTTTACCAGAGGATCATTGTTCATTTTTGTGATTGTATCGATCTCTTCTCTAAGAGCATCTGCTGACCAGTTTTTGAATTGATCTTCAGTTGCCTTATATGGTTTGTACTTCATAATGTGTGCAACATAAGCATCCCTCAGTTTCATCTAAAGTTCTGGAATTACTGGCCTCTCAAACATGGATTTACTGACGTCTCTAGCATAGTCTTCAAGTTTTACGACTTTGCTAAGCTGAAATGATAAAAATCTCTGGTATTCCCTGTCATCCATCCCTATGTTTTTCTCCCTTGCTGTAACCTCAGCCTGTGATACTTTTAATTTCAGACACTCATCTAAGTTTTGAGGCTTCTTATAGCCACAAAGAGATGGGAAGGATCTTTTAACAATTGTGAAGAATGATTCAATTTCACCTTTAACAATGACTAACTCCGGCGGATATTGAGCTTCCAGAGGAATGACTGATGGTAGTGTAGCAATTGTAAGAGATGAAGTAGGTTCTCTGGGTGGAAATGAGGAGCATCGACTGTTTTGAATGGAGGCAGATGATACAGGGATTGCTGATTTAATCTCCTCACCATCTTCTAACACAATATGAGTTTTCTCTTACGTGTGGAGATGATTTCTGGTGAAGTAGAATGTTTTGGTAGTGAAGATGAATGTATGGGAAATATTTGTGACGTTGGAGGTGGTTGGATTGTGGTTGGTGTAGTGAAAATGATCATGGCAGATGTTTGACAAACTTCTGCTGAAACAACTGGTGTCTCAGCAGTTGTTTGGTAAACATATGCTGATACTTTTGTGTTCCCAGCATCTATTGACAGAATGGGTGATAATGGTGTGGAAGCTATGTTCTCCTTCTTTTGTGGTGGTTTTTTTTAGAAGGTTGGGATTTAGGTTGAGCATGGGATACAATTTCTGTAGGATTAGCTTTTGAATCTGGTGGCAACTTTCTCAGTGAATTTTTCTCCCCCTTTTTGGCATCATTATCATCATCATCATCATCATCTTTCTTAAAGATTGATGTAGAGGTGGAGCCAGTAAGTTTCAACAGATGTTCCTTAATGTTCATAATGTCTGCTTGTGTGTCTTTATACCTGGCATCAACCAAATTTCTGATAAATTCTAAACTGAAATTGTGATTACTTTCAGCCAAATTCCTCTGAGCTTGAAGGATGGGTTGCATAGAATTCCAAAGCTCATTGGCAATTTCCTGTCTGGTAGGTTGACTTTTAAAAAGCTCTATCATCTGCTTAATCAATTCTTTCATTTCAACAACATCTGTTTCAATGGTAGACACTCTAACCGTCAAATCCTTATAACTTAATTCATCACCTACTTTAATAGGATCATCTGAATTCCCACCTGTAGTGGTTGTATTTGTTTTGATAATAGGAGAAGTCTCCATATCATCAGAAACAGATCCCCCTTTTTGTTGGTTCTGGGGACTTCCCACTGAAGCATAGATTACAGTTGTAACCTCATTAGTGGTTGCCTTCAAGGGAGTCTTAATGATGTAACCACTATCCAACTGATCACCAATGGGTTCAACAGTTGTAGTGGCTGCTCCACTTGAATTACCACCAAGAGTTTCGTAATATTCAATGGGGATAACCTCCTCAAATGTTTGTAGGATAGCAGATTGAATTGGTTCAGACACAGTCATTTGTTGCGATCTACTCTCAGTAATGTGTGCATTAGAGGAACTGTTTTCTTTCTGAAATTCAATTGCTTCAAACAGAGGTAATATTGTTGATGGAACTTGAATCGAGGGTTGTGGTGTAGAAAGTGTGTAGAATCGTTTTGACGACCAAATGAGTCAATCAGAGACAATACACAACTGTTTGAGAGGCGGAAACAAACAAACAGCCTAGAATCGGTGTAGAAATGAGTAGAAACAGAGTATGATACTTAAAACAAGCTTCTCAATGATATTTGACTTGAAAATCGGGCAGCACTTCATTACACCACAGCTAATTCCGTGCCAAATGAGAAGCTACACTTGCCTATTTATAGGCTTCTGATTTCGCATGAAATGACACATGTCATTTCAAGCGAAATTACTTCAAAACAATATAAAATTACATTTTTAACCCCTGTAAACCCTATACAAACATGACCTGGACTTAAGACATAGGCTATAGACATTATGCACCAACAAACTCCCCCTTGGATATTGCCGGAGTCTTCAGTCTGGTCTTCAGCTTTTTCTTTACAATGACTTGAATTTCTCTTCTCTCGGCTTAGGCTTTCGCAGCAACAGCTTCCTAAGCTTCTCGATATCTTCAACCTTTTTCTTCTCTTCAGCAGCCATTCTTTGCACCATAGTATGCCTTAGCATTTTGTCTCTATCTTCTCGAGCTTTCCTTTCTCTTTCAGCCTTCAACTTTTCTTCTTCCTCAATCTTTCACCATTTAGAAGACCATTTATTATCAGCATTGATTCCTTTCTGAAAGCAAATGGAAACAACTTTCTGAAACTGCATCGCTTGGTCTTTATCTTCAGCTTTAAAACCAATCTTGTTAACAAATAAGCATTCAATGTCTTTTGCCAAACAATTCACCAGCCATAAAGGATCATACACTAAGATGTGTCTGATTTCATTTTCAGCTCTGTAGGTGATCACAGCTTCAGTCGACAAACAGTTGTATACCCAGTACAAGAACCCCTTATAAAAATCTTGCTCCATTTTCGGTACTGGAATGTTCTTGATAACTCTAGGCTTCTTCACATGCAAGATCGTGTCTTCATTTCCAGTCTCAGGATTTACTTTTCTCACCTTCTTCGGGTAGTGAGGCTTCCAGTGTTTGAATACTCTGAAGGCTTCAAATTTCATCAAACCCCAGATGGGTACATCATGCTTTCTGACCAGATAATCCAGAGTTCTAACTTTCGACAACTCTTCGACATCCCACCAAGGTAGGGTCATGATATCCTGAATGTATTCAAAATACTGCACACCAAATTCTCTTCGAATAGCATACACATTTACTTGTGGCAGAAAGCCCCAACTGATAATATCCCCCAGTGACACATCCCTGTCTCTCTTATAATACTTCAATGGCCGCTAGAATTTTCTTTCAGAACTCTGTCTAAACCACTTCTTACGTTCTTCGCTCTGTGCATCCTTTGTAGTACCATCAAAGTTCTTATCTTTCAGACATTCAGCAAC
The DNA here is from genome assembly GCA_030545235.1 of Helianthus tuberosus. Taxonomy (NCBI): domain Eukaryota; kingdom Viridiplantae; phylum Streptophyta; class Magnoliopsida; order Asterales; family Asteraceae; genus Helianthus; species Helianthus tuberosus. The sequence goes on from CM060362.1 coordinate 55,737,383, forward strand.
TTTCCTTCTCAATTCATCTACATTTGCTTGACTGAAAAATTCGACAAGTGTTGGAAAATTAGAAGTATCAACATTCTCACTCTCTTCGTCACTGCAATCTTCAATCTCAACTCTATCATAGTTGTCTGCCTCATCAACGTACTTGTACTCATAGTCTTGCTGTTGATTCATATCAAATGCATTCAACTCTTCTTCAAAGTCAAACTTGAAGTTAGGATCATCAATACGTTTCATTTCAATAATGTCAGCCATGGTGTACGTATGTCTGATTTCTCCTTCCTCAACTTCAGGTTCAAGACGCAATATCAACTTTTCTCTTTTATCAACGTTTTCATCATCAACGTTCTCCCCCTCACCTATAGCATCCACAGGTTCTTCATTCACATCATCATGAAGATAATCTTCGACATTCTCTTCATTTGACGCTTCAGTGACTTTAATCACTGTACCACCATGACTGTCGTCATCATCTCCATCATCATCACTATGACTACTTGCAGAGAATACGTCATCTGCATCATCTGATTTATCTTTATCATAATCCTCTTCATCATCATCCTCCTCGATTTCTTCCTTATCATCAATAATATCATCAATCAACACGTCCTCTTAGAAAATAGCAGAAACTGCAGAGATAGGACGAGGATTCTGAATAGGTGATTCAGAAGCAGTTGATAGAACAATCGCCCTCTCAGAAACATCTTCAAGACCTTTACCCTTGATCTTCATCTGAGCATCAATTTCAGCTTGACGTTGAGCTCTAGCCTCCTCAATCTTTTTTTCATCGAATTTCTGCTCAACAGATTTTCCAAGCATACTCTCTAACACTTTGTTTATCATGTATAACTTGTGTTCTTTCATTGCTTTAGCAGCTTCCAATTCTTTGTTTTTTAACTCAAAGTACTTGTTATGCTCATCTCCACGTGCTTTCTCTTCCTCTAACTCAGCAATTTTAACTTTCAGAATATCAATCTCAGCTTGATCCGATTCAACTTTCTTTAACAATGAAGAATATTCAGCTTCGACTGACTTAACACGCTTTTCCAATTTCTTCTCACGATCCAACAACTTCTTGTTCTCAGCTAACACTTCATCAACTTTCTTTTCCAAACTCTTAACTTGCAAATCAGTCGCAAAATTGAAATCACCAATATCTTCAAGAGGAATATTTAGAATGTTAGGAAAATTTTTGAAACCAAAAGATCCAAGTGTAGTTTGAACAAGTGGTTGTGTGGATGGTGGTGTTTGAAAGATTGACTGTGAAGTAATAACAGGTTGTTGTTCATGTGGTGGTGTAGCAATATGAATATGTGGTGGTGATTGGATTGGTGGTGATTGATGAATTGGTGAATGAATTGGAGATGGTTGAGGTTCAGATGGTGGTGATGGTTGTTTACTAGGTTCCTGGATTGGTTTCTTCTTTAACAACACTTTCAATCTTTTTGCAACCTTCGGAGTAACAACTCTCTTTCTTGCATATTGCTTCTTCCTACCACCAGATGATGGAGGCGTCTGAGATTCTACAACATGTTCAGGAGATGGATTGTATAATTCATCATCTTTATCCTCTCTCCTTTTTCTTTTCAGTTGTTTCTCTTTTTCAATTTCAGCTTTAATTCTCCTTGGACGTTCTGTTTCATCAATCTCTTCATCAGACGAGCTTGTTGTACTTTTATCTACATCGTCACCTTCTTCGTCACCAGCTGCTTTTTCTGGTTCAGTATTATAATCAGTAAGAGATTTCAACAACTTTGCAGATTCAGGAGACAAACGAACATCTCCTTCAACATTAACTTCAGCTTCAGTTTCAGCTTCAGCTTCAGCTTCATTTTCCAATTCATCAACAAGCAATGTCTTAACAGCTTTCTTTTAACGCTTTTTGGGTTGAGATGATGAACCCTCCTCTACTTGAATTTTTGGAGTTGCTTTCCTACTCCTCTTCTTTTCTCTTTCAAGAACCATTCGTTTCGAGTTTCTTTGAAGCTTTCAAGTTTTTTTAATTCATCTGCATAATTCTCCTCTTTCATTTCTTTCTCATTTCTCCAGTTCTGATGATTGATTGGATCTGGATCTTGATAATTCTTATCTTTGATTAAACCAAAAAATTCAGCTTTTGTTGATGGCTCTGGATGGTTAGGATGATATCTTGCCAGTTGTTTCACAGACTCATTATCCATGTGAGATAAAACCAACAAATCATTATTCTCATCTCTTTCAAGATCTGGATAGGCATGATCTAACATCATTTGAACAAATCGTGGATACACCCAAGTCTTGCTCTTTGAAGTAATGTTTTCAACCATGTAATGAAACACAATCTTCGAAAAATTATACTTCTTGTTTAACACGAGAGCTGTCACCATGTTCATTTAATAATCCCTCATCGCATCATAACCTCCTTTACGATGACTTAGAGCCTGCAATACTGAGTGAATAAGAAACTTGTAAGGTTTTGAAAACTTTGATTTCAAGTAATCAGCACTGTTCAGTGCACCATTATAACCCATCCGCAACATGCAACCTTTGACCATCCTCTCTGGGAATTTTGTATGAGAGTTTTCATCATCCGGAAAGTCTATCACCTCTCGTACAAGCGCCTCTGAGATAATAATTGGTTTATCTTTTCCGTTCAGACTAACAATTGAATTTATCGTCTTGCTTCCTTCATCATATGTGACATTCTCCCAAAAACATTCAATGTGTGATTTGAAAACCTAATGTTGATTCGTCAAAGCTTTCTGAATCGGCAATCTTTTCATATACTCTAGAATACTCTTGAATTCGGTCAACTTTGGTATCTTTTCCTCATCGAAAACACAACAACTATTGTGTAATGGATCAAATATCACATTTGAAGCCTGAAAAACAACAGCATACATTCAAATTAAACACTTTGAAAATTTTCAAACCAAAACAACTTTCAAACGAAATTACACACACAAACGGAATCAGATTTCATGCGGAATAACTGTTCAAACGGAATAACATCTCATGTGAAATAACAGTTTGGAACGAAATCACATTTTGAAATGAAATTACCATTTTGAAGCAGAATTACATGTTTCAAACGAAATGACATGCTGAAACGAAATAACATCTTGAAACGAAATGGTCATTTGAAGCGGAATTACATGTTTCAAACGAAATCATGAACAAATTTTTCAAAAACCTTTCTAATGATGAAATTGATTAACTGGGTTTGTTCCTTATCAAATTCCGAACATGTGGGTGTGATTTAATTTCATTTTAACCCACAAACATAACCTAGATCTAAGTCCGAAAATCCTGTTCATCGTCATTCAAGCGGAAACAACAGATCTGATTCAATCAAAACACTAAGACAGATCTACAACCTATTCCGATAACACATATATGATTAACGTTCATTTTATTTAACAAACAACCCATAGATCTATGTTTTAAGTTCTATTCATCACCGACCAAACAAATCTGGGTCAAATCGACATAATATCTCACCTTTCCCATGATCTAAGATGAGCAAACCAACTTAGATCAGATTATAAACAATAATCGGGCAGAGTAACGGCTTAAAAACGATGATATGAGTATTTCGCTTGAAATCGCCTGATGAGGAGCTTTGAAGCGAAATAACAGAACTGATGAGTTCAAGCGGAATTAGACCCCTATTTATAGACTTGCTTATTTCGTGTTAAATAGGCACTAAGGTCTTTTCAACCGGAATCACCTTTCAAGCGAAATTACATTTTCAAGCGGAATTAGATTTTTTCAAACGGAATCATGTTTTCAAGCGGAATCAATGTTTAAATTTTTAACTTTTTGAGATTTTACCGACACACCCAGTTAACCAAGTCCAAGTTAATGACCTTGGTCAACTGTTTAGCCTGCCAAGTCCAAGTTAATGACCTTGGCTGACCAAATTATGAAGTTTGCTGACTTTCTGAAACAATTTAAGTTCAAGTTAATGAACTTTTAAACTTTCAAGCAATTACCAATCACTTTTTCCCAATCTTCTGCTTACCCAACCCTCATGATCCAGACTTGTTCAGCACTTAAGACTTTGATCATCTGATCCCCAACGTTCGTTGTCGAAAATAAGATGAAATGCAAATCTTTTTGGATTTTAGAATATGATAAGCAATAAACTGTACACACAAAATTTTTGTGAGTGTGTTAGGGGATCATATCAGCTGCCGACAAGATACAAGCACCGTTAAGCTTTGATTACATATTCAGCATTAAACAGTTCGCATTGATTGTCGATATACTAATCCTCTTAAATTCTCACACAAAGTTCAATCTGTTCAGGATACGAGTTTAGTGTTTTAAAAACTTAAACTTATACGCGTGTCCCACCTTAGAATATACTCCCGTATCCAGATCCCAATATTCAGTCTTACAGGTGAGTATACCTAGATGATATCTGTAAGGGGTTAAATGCGAGGGCCGTGAGAGCTCAGGCTATTGCTTCCACAAAATCAGAGAGATGACGGCTTCGACTTAAGGTGGGTCCCCTTTGGGGATCTTCTTTTACAACAACACATGATTAGCATTTTTCAATGTTTCATCATTTTTTATGCTTGGGGGGGGAGGCTTATATTTCAAGCAGCGTAAAGTATTCTCCAGGGACTAGGCCATTGCTTCCGCAAAATCAAAAGTCACGGGAAAATACCCCAGATATCACTAAGTATAAAGACCTAGTATCTCAGAAAGAGGGACCTTTCAAACAAGATTTCGGGGGTTACCCATATATCCGAGAGATGTTCCCCACGTAAAAGCAAGTAATGATTTTATGTTTATATCCCGAACAAACCTACTAAACGTGTAAAAACCTATCGGCACATCATCAGCGAGACTGCTTAACACAATTTAAACATTACATTTCTTTAGCATACTGCATCTGTCTAGCTGATGTACTATCATTTCCCCTTTTTACACAAACTCTTTTTGACTTTTTCAATGTTTTTGGATTTTGAAATTTTATCATGTTTTTGGATTTTCTGCAAACTTTCTCCCCCTAAAAACAAAGACATATTTTTGTGTTTTTGTTTTTATCAAAAGCAGAAAATAAATTGTACCAAAACTTTGACAACACAACATGGATCACATCAGATCGCCGTCCTCCTCGGCTTCACATTCAACAAACCTCCCAGAAAACAAATTTTTCATCCCATTTAATTTCAAAAGATAGTTAAATCTCTTTTTATCAAACGGTTTTGTGTAAAAATCAGCTTTCTGTTCATCGGTGTGTATATGTTCGATACGAATCAATTTCTTCTCGTGACAATCACGGATGAAATGATGTCGAATTTCTATATGTTTTGTTTTAGAATGGTGAACCGGGCTTTTCGTTTTGTTAATCGCTGCTTCATTGTCCACAAATATAGGTGTGTCCAAGAACTGCAAACCAAAGTCTCGCATCTGTTGTTGGATCCAAAGGATCTGAGAGCAACAGCTAGAGGCCGAAACATATTCAGCCTCGGAGGTAGAGAGCGCTACTGAGGTTTGTTTCTTGCACTGCCAAGTGACTAGTCGAGTTCCGAAGAACTGACAGCCTGCAGTGGTGGACTTAGCATTTTGCTTGCAGCTACCAAAATCCAAATCAGCAAAACCTGTGAGAGAGAAATCGCCAGACTTAGGATACCACAAGCCGGTGCTTGGGCAGCCTTTCAAATACCGTAAAATGCGTTTCACGATCATCAAGTGTGACTGGCGTGGGCTGGACTAATAACGGGCGCATAAACACGTCGAATACATGATATCCGGGCGAGAAGCAGTAAGATACATCAAAGATCCAATTATCGACCGGTAATATGTCTCGTCCACTTTCTCTCCACTCTCATCTGGACAGATTCCGTCATTTTGAGCTAGGGGGTTGATGTCGGAGTAGATTCAGACATGTTGAACTTTTCCAGAACATCGTTCACGTATTTGATTTGATGAATGAAGATTCCTTCAGGCATTTGTTCAACCTGTAGCCCTAGAAAGAACTTCATCTCCCCCATCGAACTCATCTCGAATTTTTTTTTCATCACTTTCTCAAAATCTTTACACAGATCGTTATTTGTCGAACCAAATATGATGTCATCAACATAGATCTGCATGATTAAAAGATATCCTGCAACCTCTTTTGTAAACAGAGTGCTATCAACCGTCCCTCTGGTGAACCCGTTGGCCAGCAGATGTTGGGAAAGCGTCTCGTACCAGGCTCTCGGGGCCTGGTGAAGTCCGTAAAGCGCTTTATCCAGAAGATAGACTTTGTTTTTGTGTATTGGATCAGTGAAACCCGGCGGTTATCCAACATACACTTCTTCTTTGATTTTGCCATACAGGAATGCAGATTTCACATCTAATTGGTATACTTTGAATCCTTTCCAAGACGCGAACGCCAGGAAGATCCTAATAGCCTCAAGTCTAGCAACAGGCGCATACACCTCTGTAAAGTCAATGCCTTCTTGCTGACTGAATCCCTGTACTACCAATCATGCTTTGTTTCAAACAATGACTCCTCTATCATCTCTCTTACATTTGAATACCCACTTTGTTTTGATCAGTTTTTTTATTTTCAGGAAGGTCTACCAATCTCCAGACTCCCAGCTTCTCAAACTGCTGCAACTCTTCCTGCATAGCGTTAACCCAGCTTTCTTCAGTTAAAGCTTCCTTATACGTTTTGGGTTCAACCTGCGAGATAAAACACTTAAGTGAGAATTCTTCCTGTAAAGGAGCAACAGATGTATAAAAACATGTAAGAGCTCTGTTGATCTGTTCCTGCGTTTTTACTCCGCTTTGAAGATCACCAATAATCTGTTTTGAAGGATGATACGACAAAGTTCTTGGCATAACAGTGTCAGGCACCCTCACTTCCGATTGTAAGTTCGTAATATCTTGATCACCGGTGTGATCCTCAGCTTCTGTCGTTGCAACATTTGGTTCCTTGTCAAAAGTAGGACCGTCTTCCGATTCTAAGTCATCAGAATTATCAAACGTTGGAGCTGGTTCCTCTGGGGGTTCGTGTGTCATTCCACTTGGACCGGCCTCGTGATCGTTTGTACCACTTGTAGGGTTGCTTGTACCCGTGTCGGGCTGAGAAACTACCAACGGTCTTGGCACCTGATCTTGTGACATAGATTGTTGATGTTGGTATAGTAGTACGAGTTCCTCTACACTTGGCTCAGTCGGCAGTTGGAAAGACTCCCAGAGTTTGTCGTAATCGAACAGAAATCTTTGTCCAGGAAGTTGTGGTGGAGCAGTATGCTTCTGACAATCAACATGCTGAACTTGAATTATCTTCCCCAGGCTCGGTATGAACACCCTCTTAAGCGGACTCGCATAACCTACAAAGAAACCTTCATTACTTTTAGCACCAAACTTACCATCTGGATCAATGAAAGTACAAGGCGATCCAAATGGTTCTAAAAACTTCAAATTTGGCTTATAACGATGAAGAAGTTCAAAACAGGTTTTCTTGTATTTCTTCACTGTGAGAACGCGATTCAATGTATAGCACGCTGCAGCAACTGCTTCACTCCAGAAAAATATCGGCAGCTTGGAATCGGCGAGCATCGTTCGAGCTGTTTCAATTAAGGTGCGATTCTTTCGTTCAGCTACACCATTTTGCTGTGGAGTGTATGGTGCACTGAATTTATGAAGAATTCCTTTCTCATTGCAAAACTCGAGCATCCGATTGTTCTTAAACTCTGTTCCATTGTCGCTCCGAATTCTTCTGATCGGCACTTTGTATAGCGTTTCCATCTTCTTGAATAAAAACATCAACAACTCAAAAGTTTGATCTTTACTTTCCATACGCATTACCCACGAAAACCTTGTGAAGTCGTCAGTGACCACAAGACGGTACAAGTCTCCGCTCACACTTTTTACATTGACTGGTCCGAAAAGGTCCATGTGTAGCCTTTCGAGCGGTACTCTGATTGAATTCAGCAACTTCTGTGGATGTGACTTCTTCGTCTATTTTCCTTTCTTGCACTCTACACAATCATCATTTAAATGAAAGTTTTTCATATTTACACCTTCTACGAGATCATTGTGCACAAGAAAGTTCATTTTTCTGACATGAATGTGGCCCATCTTTCGATGCCACATTCTCGACTCTTTTTCAGTCGCTTTTGTTTTTGTCACAAAACATTGTTTCTGATAATCTGTTGTTGTTGCGACACTCATATCGAGAACATACAAATCATTTTCTCGTGGAGCTCGCATCAACACCATGTCCTCAGGAATTTTAAAACCAGGTTTTATGATTAAACATTCATTTTTAGTAAAGTGTACTATAAATGACTTGTCACCGATCTGTGAGATGCTCAACAGATTGTTTTCAAGTTCGATGATATAGTTCAGTTTTTCAAACGACACAACTCCATTTGCTAGAGTTCCTTCATCAACTATTCTACCACCCTGATTCCCTGCAAATCTAACATAACCACCGTTGATTGATTTAACATCGTAGAGTAATGCCAGCATTCCAGTCATATGCCTTGAAGCTCCGCTGTCCATGATCCACTTCGAGATTATTGACCTCGGCAGCCCCTGCATACATCACAGAAATTCATTCAAACAAAGAAGCCCATGATTTCTTTACCTTTGGAACACTACCAAACACAAGATCACATGAGACATCAACTTTCGGAATGTTAAAAATGACGTTTGGAACAACAGGTTCAGCTTTTGGTTTTAAATTTTTCTCTTTAATTGGAGGAAATTCCTCAAGCAACTTGTTAAGTTCAAATTCAAGTTTCTTAACATCATTTGCACAAACTTTTGTTTCAGATTTCAAAACATTTTCCATCTTCTTTTCTCCAACTGATTGTTTTGGTTTTGCCACCCATGATTGGTTTTCCAAAACTTTTGTCTTTGGATAAATCTTTGAAGTCTTTTGAGTTTTCGAAGATTCACCAATCTCAAATGTTGATTTCGGTTTTTCTTCAGACTTCAAAGATTCTCCTCTTTTCAAAATTCGAACAGGGGAAATCATAGGTGTTTTGCCCTTTAGATCAGTTGAAATTTTTTGTTTCGGCTTTTGCAAAACTGATTTCTCAAGCTTTTTCACACACTGCTTGGCCATGTGACCAACTTCATTGCAGCGATAACAGATTCTTTTGCCATATTCGACAAAAGTTGATCTGTAGGTCTCTTGTTTCAACTTCTTAGCTGCATTGAAATCGTCAATGGCTTTTTGACTGAAGATATAATCCTTTTCAGCATCAACACTAGGACCGGCAACAAAAACGTCACTCATCTTTTCTTTTGGCTTGACATTCTTAGCCATCTTCTTTTCAAAACCAATACCTTTGTTTTTAAAGTTGTTACCATTTCTTTTGTTAGACCCATTTTAACCCATCCAATCCTTTTTCCCAGGGTTGTTCGGTTGTTGTTTCACAAAAGACTTTTTAGGTTCTGAAAGAAACTCGTTATTGTTAACCTCAGAAATGTCAATCTCTACAGGCTTAAACACTTTCTCAACATTTTGCATGTTCGCGTTCTGGATTGGATACTCAAAATCAGAATAAATTTTGTCAGTTCCGGTCATTGTGTAAACTACAACGATCGAATCATCATTCGCAACTTTGTCTGATTTTGGTATGAACTTATCCAAAAATTTACCATCTTCTTCAGAATCAGAAATGGAGTTTTCAAAATGAGTTTTCACAGTATCAAACTCCGAGTTATCACTTTCTTCATCTAACACTTGGTCAACAACGGTTTTGATCACCTGTGACTCATTATCAGTGTCGGACGGAGAAAATGTAACATCAATATTCTTAGGCAACTCATTCTTAATGGTTCTCAACTTGAGATTCAATGCAGATTCCACCCCATCTGGATATTTTTTAGTGTAATGATTCCACATTGGGGGTGGAACACTTTTGAAGACAGGTTTCGCATCATGTTGTTTTGGAAGAATTTGATCAATCACATATGATGAAGCATCATAACTCATCAATTCCTTATCAATTCTTTCAGTTTCAATTCTCATTAACCGAAGTTCTTTTTTCAAAGAAGCAATGGTGTCCAGATGGATGTTAATTTCCATTTGTTTATCCATGACAGTAGATTTTAGCAATTTTGTGGCTTTATCATTTTCAAAACTTTCTTTTTTAATCATTTTGATTGATCATGCCAAAGTGTCATATGCTTCTTTTATCTCACTCAGATCAAATTTTACTTCATCGGTAAATTTCTTCAATTCTTGAAGTTGTTTCTCTTTTTCAAGACAATCCATGCATGGTTTTGAACAGTTTTTGCATGGAACTTCATGAATCGAATCAACCTTTTCGGTAACCTTTTCTTCTTGATCAATTTTAATATCTGTTTTACCAAAACCATCAGACTCGTCTCCTAATTTGATCTCCTCATTTTCCGATTTCTCGTCAGACTCCTTTTTGACCGTTTCGACAGACATACTTTCATTTGACTCGGTTTCAACAGACTTTAATTCGAAATATTCTGTTTCTACCTCTTTTAGCTTGCCCATCAATGCTTTGTCAGCAATCTCTTTTAGAGTCTCTTAATTCATTTCTTTTGAAACGTTTATTATCTCTTCAACTAGATCTGGTTCAACACCATATCTTGGACAAAGACCAGTAGTTGGCTCACTGAAGAAACCTGCAAAAGATTCAAACATATTAGGAGGCATTATTGATTTGAAAGAACTAGCAATAATCTCTTGTTCAGATTGGTAGTAATAGACTTCTGCAGCAACTTCTTCAAGTTCAGCTAAACTTTCTTCAGATGTCACTTCACTGACTTTTTCTGTCTCAACAACGCATTCCGGTTGTTCCACAATCTCTGCCATCATTGCCTTACCCTCACTACCAGGGATGTACTTATCCCAACTAAAACCTTCAGCAACCTTCTCATCATCTTGATTGACTAAGAGAGCCTTCTCCGGCTTGTTTTCAATCTGAGGTCTTTGGGTGAATGGTTGTTGACTTGTCTTATGACAGATCGCTTGTTTGTAATAATCATTTGAGAACGGGTTTTGATGGTTGTTGACCTCCCTGTTTGGACATTCTCGCTTGAAATGTTCCTTCTCTTTACATTTGAAACATGTGACTTTTGATTTATCAAACCCAAGCTTTTGATCAGGTCCTGAAAGACTGTTCCGATCAATAATCTCCATAAAACGTTGAGCTCTTCTCACCAAGCTTGCCATTCCCCATTTGATGTCGATCAACTCCAGTTCCTTTGGATCGATCTGATCATAGTCTTCCTTTGTCATATCGGGGTTCCCAATTCTACCTGCAACCAAGCTTTCATATGATTCAAGCACCGAAGCAAGAAGTGCTATGTGCTGCTTCGCTGATGATTCAGTAAAGTCTTGAGCATTCTTTATGTTCACTGCTATGTTGCACAGAATTCCTGGACCTTGACTTTGACTGTTTGATCCTGACGAACTTTGAGTGTAGGATTGATCAGGTGAGTTTTGAACTTTTGGATTTGGCTCAAAACTTGCAAATGGTGAGTTATTGTTGCTTGATGTGACAGATGATACTCCGGATGTTGAATCTGCACTAAAAGTTGTCTGCACTTTCGGACTTAGATTTGATGTTTCTGGAGTACTTCCTTTGTAATACAATGAGACATCATGTTGAACACTTGAAGACTTCATCTTTCTAATCTTTGTCAACTCAAGCTCATGTGACTCAATCTTTTCAATGAATGTGCTAAGGTTGAATCCGACATACTCCAAATTATTCTTCAACACCAACAGATAAGTGCCCCATTCATCGTATGGAAATGCATCCGCCAATTTATCAACCCATTCCTCATCCGTTTTGGTTATGCCCAACCTCTTCATCTCAACAACTAGATGGCAATATCGTTCAATCAACTGCTTTGTTGTCTCACCCTTTATACCCATAAAGATATCAAACTCTTTCTTCATCAAAGCAGTTTTGCTTTTGATCATAGACACGCTTCCAAGAAACTTTACTTTCAATGAATTCCAAACAGACTGTGAATCACCCTGATGTTGTAGAAGAACTAAGATATCCTCTTTGATGGCTTGTTGTAGAATGCTCATCATTTTCTTTTCTGCCTTGAAATCTTCTTGTTCTTGTGGAGTCAAACTTCCGATAGATTTATCCGAACCATTCTTTGGAGGAACATATTTAGACTCGATTTTCATCTAGCATTCAAAATGGTTAGCTTGCACCCAAGTCTTAAACCTTTCCGACCACCCAGCATACTCATCAATGTTCATCAACTTCGGCGGTTTCTGCATAGTGCCGAGTTCATTTTCCATGTTCACATTTTGCACGATACTGGCTGGTGTTTGTATTGCCGTCATTCCCCCACCGGCAAAGAAGTTGTAAAACTCTTGATTATCCATTTTACGAAAATAGTATCGGAAAATTTTTCAAGTTTTGAAAACTGGTTACTTTCAAGCGAAAACACTTTCTACACGAAATAAACTTCAAACGAAATACCACGAACAAAATGGACTTTCACACAAAATCAGACTTTCAAGCGAAATCGGCTATTTCAAACGAAATTAGGTTTTCAAACGAAATCACTTTTCAAACGGAATCGACTTCTCAAACGAAATAGCACTTTCAAGCAAAATCAAGTGCCATTTCAAACGGAATTACTTTTTCAAACGGAATCAGATGTAATTTCAAACGAAATCAGTAATTTCGTGCGAAATTACCTCAACTATTCAAACGAAATTAGGTGCTCGTTCAAACGAAATTAACTGTTTAGCCCATTTTTGTCACTTTTAGTCTGAATTTAGGTCTGATTCTTTCAAGGGTTTATTAAAACTGTATTTTACACACAATATCAAAAGATCAGTCCATTTTGTCCATGAATTTGTCCAGAAATCCAAAAATGAGTAGAAAAAGCACTGATTCAAGTGTATTGACTCATCCTGAGCTCTGATACCACTTATAGAATCGTTTTGACGACCAAATGAGTCAATCAAAGACAATACACAACTGTTTGAGAGGCGGAAACAAACAAACAGCCTAGAATCAGTGTAGAAATGAGTAGAAACAGAGTATGATACTTAAAACAAGCTTCTCATTGATATTTGACTTGAAAATCGGGCAGCACTTCGTTACACCCCAGCTAATTTCATGCCAAATGAGAAGCTACACTTGCCTATTTATAGGCTTCTGATTTCGCATGAAATGACACATGTCATTTCAAGCGAAATTAATAATTCTAATTTCGTTTGAAATGACCACATGTCATTTCAAGCGAAATCACTTCAAAACAATATAAAATTACATTTTTAACCCCTGTAAACCCTATACAAACATGACCTAGACTTAAGACATAGGCTATAGACATTATGCACCAACAAAGTGTGATTGCCCTGGGAGAGGGACTTTTAAACATACTTTCATATGAAAGGTCTACTTCATGTTGTGGTGTCCATGTGCTTACAACATGATCCTTTTGTGAGGATACATGAGGAGTTTGGATGGGTTGAGATCTTTCCAACAACTGTGAGGATAGCAGCATTTGTTTCAAGTGACATTTGTGTTGTCACTGCATTAACCTCTTGATCTCATCTTCCAGAGGAATCTTTTTTGTTTGTTTGGTTTTGGTGGGCTTTTTGGATGTGACATGTTTCTTTTTGCGTTTTCCTAGTGTGTGTTTCACAACACCGGTTGTGGTGTCATGATCACCAGGAGCAGTTGGCTCAACAACAGAAGTTTGAGCAACTGATGTGGACGCATCTAAAACAGGCTCATCCCCCTTTGTTTCCGTTGTTGAAACTTTTGACTCTTTATCTATAAGTTTAGTAAAAGTTTTTTCTTGTAAGACTATTTATTTGAAAAGCTACACCTTGTTCAAAATCTGTTTGTGACACTTGTTTTCGTAGGTAGTAGCTTAGAAGTCTTGGATATAACAGAAAAGCATTACTACGAACACCTTTTTTCAATTTTTTCACATTATTCAACAAATCAGAAAACATTGCTTGGGATAAATTGCAATCAGATTTTGTTAAAATAGCATAACCTAAATACTGAATGTTCAAAGGTATCTCATTAAATGCGGTGGTCTTGGCTGAGAGACAAGTCAAAAGAGTATGAAACAAAAATTTCATTGGCGGAGGGAAGTTTGTTTTATAGATAGTAACTTCCTTTAATTGTGCATCATACCCTCTTTCAATGAACTCTGTATGAAGTTCAAGTTTTTCAAAATTGGTCTTACCTCCCAAGTCGTCCAATGCAAATGTATTGGAAATTGTAAAGGGAGAAATTCGTACCACACTTTCCCCGACCTTAGATGTGATGGCAACTGAATTATTATCTTCAGACTCTATTTCAACATTAAACCAAAATTGTTGGAGTGTTTCTGTATGAACCGGGGCATCAGCAGTAAGGATTGATTTGTATTTTGATGACGTTAAAAGGTCAATTATTGAGTGAAAGCTGGTATTTTTGCTGGTTTTCTCGAAGATAGGGAGGTAGTTATGAGGGTTTTTTTATGTTCAGAGACATGATCGGAGAAGAAGGTGATTTGGGGATGAAACAGGGTTTAAGTTGGAGGGTTTTTAATATGTTCGAAACTGTTTTTGAGAATTTTGAATTCGAGACGGCAGTGGTAGAACCTCGATTTAGGGATGAAACAACTTTTATATAGAGAGAAAAAGTGAATGTTGATGTGGAAGTGGTTACAAATATTTGATGGCTAAGATCTGTCCACGTCAGAACCTCTCTTGCGACAACCGATGACAGTTTGGAAACCTCTGTTGGTCGACTATAGAAGTTGGGAACAGTGTGAGTCAAACAGTCATTAGATAAACAAAAGTTACGAGAACAGATGATAACTTTCAGCAGTTGTTTTATTTTTAGCTAAGATCTGTCCACGTCAGAACCTCTCTTGTCATAATGAATGTATTTTTAGGAAAGCAGAAGTTTCAAAAACAATTGTTTTCAATCGGTGTAACTCAACTGTCGTAAGTCTAACATCTGCTATTAGCCCAACCACTGTTAGTATCAAAACCTCTGTTGAGCATTTTAAGATTAAATATCATCTGTTGTTCGTTAACATCTGTTGACCCATAGTAGACCTTTGCATCTTCAGACATTTATTCATCAGCAGATGCTCTCTTTTGTCAGACTTTAGCTACAACACACCTTTTACAACAGCAAATATCGACTCCTTGTAATTAGGTATTACCGGAAATTCTTCCAAAAAACTATTATTTATGAATAAAATTATATAATAATACTTAGGAATGACTGAAATAATTAAAATAAAGATGCGACAACAAAAATTAATAGTATTAAAATTTATTCATTTAGTCAACAGTGGTAAATCAACAGTCGTTTGCATACACAGTTGTTTCATAAGAAGGTTCAAATATATGACAACAGTAGCATGCTTATACAAAGGTCTACAATTACAATTTCACATACTGTGCAACATCTAATCTAATGGAGTAACAAACTCCCAACATCTGCTATTAACCTAACCACTGTTACTATAAAAACCTTTTGTTGGCTTAACATATTTTGAATATCATCTACTGTTCTTTAAAATCTGGTCACCCATACAGACCTTTCCTTCTTCAATCTTTTCATCATCAGCAGATGCTCTCTTTTACCACACTTTAACTACAACAGACCTTTTTCAACTCCAAATATTGACTCTCTGTAATTTGTAGGAGAACAGATTCTTCAAAAATATGCTATCAATAATCAAATTATGAACATTTGTTTTATCTTTGCACTCATCTGTTCACCATCAAACCAACCCTTGATACTATTAAACCTCTGTTGACTTACCAAACAGATGTTCAGACACAATTCAACATCAACATAATCTAAATCAAACTCAAACACTAAATAAGTAAAACTAAAACGCAACATAGATTCATAAGATTAAAATTTATTCATTTATTCATGATATTGAAAGTCCAATAATTACATAACATACTGAACAGCTAAACTTTCAAATCTAATAATAACAGCAAGAATTAAGAAACTTTAACTTCAACTCCATCGATTGCTGAACCTCTCAATGTATGTCCTTCAGCATCGCCATGAACTCCACGTCTCTATCACCGCACTCTATATTACTGACAACACAAAGCTCCCGAACGGAAGTTGAAGGCATCCGCATAAGATTTCTGGAAACTTGCTCTCTCGTGAACAGGCCAACTTGCAATCCATCAAAATATCTCTTCAGCTCTTGAAGAGTAGCCATATCTTCATACACCTGTTCCTCGATTTGCATGACAAAACGCTGCTTTAAATCATCTGATTTTACAGAAGTGAATGACGCCATTTCATTAAACTATATTACTCGACTTTCCTGATTTGTATGATATCTTCGTAGGAAAACGTGATGAAAAACAAGTGAAGATATATGAGTTTATATACTAAAATATCTAACAGTGAAAATGTGTAGATTTAATATAAACATATTAATGTATATTTCAAAAGAGTAGTCTTTTAATACAAAAACCTTTTCAAACCCCAACTTTTATGGGAAAACTGTAAAATTAAATACCAAGAAACCCAAGGGACAAATTTTAGAAGTTTAAAGAACAAAAGCAGATTATTACAATTACAATTAACCTCTTCATTTACCATGTAGACGCATTTTTAAACTCTATAAAAGACCGATGATTACTTTTGATTCAAAACATCAACAAATTGTCCTACAAATCACTTTCTATCGAAAATTGTTCCAAATCAGAAAACCAACAAAAAATCTACATGGTAAACTTCAGCTTCTACCACTGGTCAGACACCAGCGATGTTAAAACACAATTCTCGATGTGGTCACTCAAAGAAAAAAGAACAGACGAAGAACTAAGCAGGAAAGTCGACATAATAAATGACACTAATTACAACAAAACCTGGAACAACATAGCATTGCTCGATGAAGTCCTCCACTCTCCTCCATCAGAGTTCCAGAAGAATGCAGAAGAGTTTCTGACACAACTTCTAAAATAGGATCAGAAAATCTGCAACATGCTAACTGACCTGAAATTCAAAAGAGAGAATGAAGTCACATGGAGAAAGGCCAGAGTCTACGAAATCCTAGCAAGTGTTAACTATAGCGTGTAATACTTTATAAATATTTCATTAAATTTCTATTTTTCTATGTAGTAGTTCATTTTAATAATATCAACATGCATCTTAACATATTCTAAAATGTCAGTGTCAATAAAAACTCTCAACATCATCAACAGTTAATCAAAATAAGAAACAAACCTAAAATGCAAAGGTCTCCTCTCAACTGTTGTAGCACATCTAACTTTTCACGATATTGCACGAATCTATATTTTGTATAAAAGAAGAAAATCTCACTGACATAAGAAAAGCTGACTTTCGATTTAACGGAAAATCGAACAATGCAACTCTCCCATCAAAGAAGGTAGCACATGCAACTTTTCATGATGTTGCAACAATTATACTGCAACATCGATATTGAAAGGTTGATGTGTGAAGGCACTACTAGAAAATTAGGCTAATGCAACTTTTTATTAGCAACCTTTTTCAAATGTGTTGCATTTGACTCTAATACAACTTTGTTGAACATAAAGGTTGCATTAGAAAATCTAATGCAACTTTTTTCAAAAAAGGTTGCAAAATTATATTGAATTTGCAACCTTTTTTGCTAAAAGGTTGCAAATTTTATTAAAAATTGCAACCTTTTTCTTGAAAGGTTACAAATTTAGTTGAAATTTGCAACTTATGTTAAAAATGTTACATTAGGAAATTTTAGATGCAACTCTCACATATTGTCATGTTAATTCAGTGGGTGGGTTGTAAAGAATGGATTAATGTGTCGAAGGCAGTTAAGGGTCTACCAGTTAACCACAACCCGATTTAAAACCCAGTTGATTTCAACCCAACCTTTGTTCGAGCGAACATAGAGCGAGCTGTGAACCGCGAGCTTTTTGAATAACCATAACCGAAGTGACAATGCAATAACCATGAATGGCCCTAAACGAACACGACCTTATAAAAACAATCAATGATCTTGGTTGACCAAATTAACCAAAGTTAGCACTAATTGGTCATTAATCGATACATGTACTTATTATAGTTTCATATGATATAAAAGTTTATCTTATTTTTTGTTATTTATTAAAAAGACAATCAATCTATGTTTTTTAGTTACCTGTTCCCACTCATTTTTTGCTTAAAAAAATTAGAAACCCCTCCTAATTTGTACTTCCCCCCAAATCCTAATCAGTTACCACAATCGAATCTTTATTTAATTGTTCCCCCTAATCCCGTTCTCTGATTCAAGCATCTGAGCAAGCCATTTCTGATTCAAGAAATTGGTAACCGTTCTTCTTTCATTATCTATTATATGTCGATCTGTGTGATTATATATGTGATATTGGCTGGTATAATTCCAATCCAACAAGTTTCTTAAAACTACTACAATCCAACCCAAGAAATCGATGTTAGTAAGTTTGTATTAAATGACTCTTCAACATAGCCAGCTTGAATCCTTGCAGGTACTGATTATTTCGATTGTATATTGAAGATGTTAAAGTTAACCGAATGAATGCTTCATATTAAGATTATTCTTGTTTAAACTTGTTATCATGGGGTTCAATTGAATCAAGTGTTAGGTTTCTACAATATTTTTGATGAATGCACACCAATTACTCGATGAAATGCATGTGTGAAACTTTTCTTTTAAGAGAGACTGATAGGCAATACTTGTTTTATATGTGCTGGGTTTTGAGTAGACTGTGCAGAGGTATTCTTTTGGTCTTGAGTTTTCATGAAATACCATAAATAAATAGATGAGAAACATGAATGGGTCAGTTGGTTAGTATTCTTTGTTGCAAGACGTGAATTTTTTTGGTCATTGCATACATTTCATCCCTATAAACATTAATATGTAGATTTCATAAAATGTTGTGTTTTGTATACACTCCAACACTGGGATGATAAATTGCTTTATCGGATAACTCACAATTAAAGATATTTAGTCAATTAGTCGGTGGTATAAGAATTAGTCAAAGTTGGTGGACTTGGCCCAGGTAAATTGCTTTCTATTATGATAGCTTCGGTCTGGTTTCAAACATTTCGGTTACCTTGGGTCCAAAACTGAGGACCGACCTAACCTGATTTTTGGCGAAAATAAGAACCGAAGGCCAAGTATTATATATAAAGGCAAAAGATCAAATACAAATAATCTTAACATACTAAACATACAAATTGAAGGAAAACTCAAAAAGACAAGGTGTCATTTTTGTAATTACCACCAACTATCTAAGTTACTATACAAATGTGAACTCAACCAAAAAATACCTAAAAAACACAATTTTTTTTAACATTTTTTATTAAAAAATCGCTACATTTTGTTAGCAAAATATATATATATATAAATTTTTTGCTGCTACTAAAAGTAGCGATTTTTTAATAAAAAATGTTAAAAAAAATAAAATAATTTGTGTGTTTTTTTTACTTTTTTAGATTTTTTAGGTTTTTTGGGGGTTTAGTTTTTAGCATTTTAGCTGGGGGGGGGGGTGGTTAGGTTTTTTTTAGGTTTTTTAGGTATATTTGTAGAGTAACTTTGATAGTTATTGATAATTACAAAAATGCCACCTTGTCTTTTTGAGTTTTCTTTCAATTTGTATGTTTAGTATGTTAAGATTATTTGTACAAGAACTTTACCCTATATATAAATTTGGTTCGGTTTCTGGAAATTTTTCGGTCTGGTTCTCAGGTATTTCTGGTTTGACCCAAATTTTGCTCACCCCTACTATAAAGTTAGGTATTGTAGATTAGCTTGCTGATGTAAATTGTCTTTCTTGTGGTAGAGAATTAAATACGACTAATTTAGAAGTTAAACTATCTGATTGAATGAAAACTCACATATAATCTCCTTGTTATCAATTGAAAGACTGAGACTATTGACGATTCAAGAAAACAATAAAAAGCTACTAGATTTGGTCTTAAAAAACATCTCAAAGTCTTTTACAAGTTTGGCAGAAGGTAAACAAAAGAAGAAAAAGAAGGCGAACCCAACATATTCTAATACGATAGATGTAGACTATGAACCAGAAGTGGGTGATATAGCGGTGAAGATTATCCTGAAGTTGCTGCAAGTCATCAAGTAGCCAAAAAGGTAACAAGATTATCTATGATTTTATCTCTGTGTATTTATGCCCTAACAAAAATGACATTTTTATAGCAACATCGTCCACGATATATTGCACCAATGTCGATGAATAAAATTGCTAATTTAGCAAAGCAACGTCGATTGCATGCTCCAAAGGTCCGGGATCCAGACATAACAAGAGGGAATCATTCTAAACTTACTATTTACGAGCATATGCTTTTTAGAGTTTTCTATTAGTTAAGTCATTTATTTATGTTGACGTGTACCCAGAAGCGTTGTTTGCGGGCTAAGGAAATTCGCATGTCTCAAAAGAATATGCACACAGCCGGCCCAAAAAGTTTCGCTAGAATTCGTGAAGACTGAAGAGATGGTAATATTTCTTAATTTTGCTAGTGATTAGTGTTTTTCAATGTTAAAGATGTTGATTTTTTTTTCATATATGTATGTTACCATGAATACAGACAAATGATGACCCAGACAAGGAATTACCTAGTTTAACTACAGTATTTGAACGTACACGGAAAAGGACTGAAGGGCGTACATATCTTGATACTTATGATGACACTGCAACGAAAATTGTAAGTTCTTTCTAGTTTTCGTTGAGATTTTTGTGTGAAGTATCTCGTATGAGTTTTTAAATTCAGTTGCTTGTTCAATGGTCCAAATCAGTTGCTTGTGTGAAGTATCCTGCATGTGTTATTACTAGTGGGGTGCCCGCGCGATCCGGCGGGGGCGACACCCTCTATTAGGGTACTCGTTTTAGGTAGTTTTCTTGATCATATAATATTTTTTGAAAATTTTTTTTCTTGAAAGATTTTAGGTTAGTAGCAATCATTGTGGTCGGAACGTCATAAGTGTTATCATTATAGTATTTTTCACTTTCGGTCATATTTGGGGTCGTTTGTGCAAAGGGATGGTGACATAGATAGTGATGTAACCCATCGCATAAAGGCTGGCTGGTGTAGATGGAGGGCAGCCAGTGGAGTATTGTGCGATAGGAGGTTCCCAACTAAACTAAAGGGGAAATTTTACAGGGTAGCAGTTAGGCCAGCTATGCTTTATGGAACAGACTGTTGGGCTATCAAGAAGACACAAGCGCGCAAGATGGAGGTAGCAGAGATGAGGATGCTGAGGTGGATGTGTGGACACACGAGGTTGGATCGGATAAGAAATGAGGTTTTTAGGGAGAGATTAGGAGTGGCTAGTATATCGGATAAGATTAAGGAGGGGAGATTGAGATGGTTTGGGCATGTGAAGCGGAGGCAAACGACAGAACCAGTTAGAGTAGTGGAAACTCTTACTGTGGAAGGGAGGAGAGGAAGAGGCCGACCCAAATTGACATGGGAAGAGCAAATTAGGCATGATTTACTAGAGTTGCATCTTTCTGAGGACATGGTCCAAGATAGGACTTCGTGGAGGCGTAGGATTAGGGTTAAGGACTTCTAGAGGATATTGCAGGAAGGTCTTAGGTGTTTTTTAGGGACGTAAGTTTTTCTTATTCTTTAAGTGACTTATCCGGTGATTGACTTCTTGTGTACATGTCCGAATGATGTTCTATGCTATTATACACGATTTGCATTATATTGTGTCAATCTGAT
Organism: Helianthus tuberosus; assembly: GCA_030545235.1. Classification (NCBI taxonomy): domain Eukaryota; kingdom Viridiplantae; phylum Streptophyta; class Magnoliopsida; order Asterales; family Asteraceae; genus Helianthus; species Helianthus tuberosus. Next base: position 55,759,036 of record CM060362.1, read on the forward strand.
CACTAGCTTGGTGTAGGTGACTCCTTTTTCTATATTCTTTGACTTGATGTGTTGGTTTGCTGTTTGTTTTGGAGCCGGGGGTCTCTTCTGGAAGTAGCCTCTCTATCCCCAGGGATAGAGGCAAGGTCTGCCTACATCCCACCCTCCCCAGACCCTATGAGTAGCATTGCTATTTATGGGATTTACTGGGTATGGTTGTTGTTGTTGTTGTTGTTGTTGGTCAGTCGGTTTCAGAAATTTCAAACCGTAGCTAACGGTTTGGTTTGTTTATACCAAAAACCGATCGTATAAAACCGGGCCGGACTGTAAAATTTGATTAATTTTTTATTTATTAAATATTTAGTAATAGATACATTAAATTATTTATATTATATATTTACTTTAAATAAACATGCGCTAGCTATAATATAACATATACAGGGCTGTTAAAATAACTTTAATTATAAATTTTTGTAATCTTGTTACTGTTATGAGTTTGAATTTTTATTTTTCCTCATACTTCTTCTGTTAAGTTTTATATATTATTATGTGTCCATAACCTTGTAATCCGTATTTCAGCTACCATACTAGTAAGTTTAATGCTCTTTTGGTGCTTATTCAGAATTAGAGTATAGTTAGATTAGGAGCAATTAAAGGCATACTTAGATCGTAAGTTATTATTTTAAGTTTAATTTATTATCGAAGCCTAAACCGTGAAACCGAACCGGTACCAAACCATTAGTAATGGTTCGGTTTTAATTCCTAACGGTTCAGTTTTGGTTTTCAACAATAAAAAACCGTTACTAACGGTTTGGTTCACGTTTTGACCTAAAAAACGATAAAACCGGACCGTGAACACCCCTAGCTAACGCCACTCTCTTTTTTAGGTTTTGCTACATATACATTTTTCGAGATTTTAGCTTCCTTTGTCATGGTGTCCGCCATAAATGCAGAACCAATTATACATTTTTCGAAAAATGAAGCTAATACATACAACGTTAGGCGGGGATTGTGTATCAATCATAGTGTCATACAGGTCAACAGGTTTCAGTCATATAGGTCAACTGTTCCTTGCATACAGGTCAAGGATTGAAATGTATCAAGTCGATTACAAGGATTAAATGCCATCTTTGACTGTTTGTTCTTCATCGCTTAGGCATCAGAACATGAATCTGAGTTTTTATACTTGGACCGACCTACCCTAAAATAAAAATACCCAGAACAGATTATGTATTAGGGTAGTGAATCGGTTAGTGATTTAATAAGATTCGGTTCTCAGGTCGGGTTTTACCTTTTGCTCACCCCTAATAATATAGTAATAGATATATTTTATATTCCATACATTCTTGAATTCTTTTTGCTAATGAAATATCTTAGTCTTATTTGAATATAATTAGGAGATTAATGAACCAAAACTGCGAAACTGCTAGTTATAATCTATGGTCAGGGTTATTTAAGGTGTATGAGTTTGCATCACTTTGGTTATAGTTATTCAGTTAGTTTGCAGCAACTCTTATTAAAATATATTTTAGTAGTTGATAAAATTTTCCAACTCTTTTTGTTTTGTATTCTTTTAGTTGGTTTCAATAAGCAACTTTTATTGTTGATTTATTGGCTGGAACTTTATTTTTTTTTTAAAGTGTATTATTTGTTTTTGAAGGAACAAATGAAGAATTACAAACCTACAGAAGATGGAAGTGCTTCGGTCGATCCTTTTATGGTTGTAATGAACAAGGAGTATAATGGCTACCTACGACTTTATGGTAGAGGTGTTACTAAAACAATGATGAAAAAAGATGGATGGTGGTGAGGAACCATACATGATTCCGGGTGGGCTTATGTAATCATTTAAAGCGGATATTGAAGTTGAAAAAACACAATTGATTGAAATGCGAAAAGAAATTGAAGAGGACCATCAAAGGAAAAAAGCTGAGCTAGAAGCTATACAAAAGAATTTGGATAGTCAACAAGCAAATTTTGAAGCTACGATGCGAAATATGATGAAAAACAACCGATGGGTGTACTTCAAGATCTTAGAGTAATTATTGAGTTTGGACATATGTTAAATTGCGATATAAGATTATCTATTTATATTATTATGTTGATGTAATTATTGAGATAATGTTGCATAATAATGGAAATTTTAGTACTTCAAACAATAATGTTATAGAGTTGCATTTGACTATAAAAAGGTTGCATTTGTTGTTACTAAAATCTTAAAAAAGTGTTGCATTTGATGTAAAAAAGGTTGCATTTTTCTGCTAAAAATATAATAATGGTTGCATTTGACTCTAACTAAGGTTGCATTTGAGGTAGTAAAGGTTGCATTTGAGGTAGTAAAGTTTGCATCTGAGGTTGTAAAGGTTGCATTTAAGTAATAGAAAAGTTGCATTATAAAAAGGTTGCATTTGAATTGTATATGCAACCTTTTCGAAAAAAGTTGCATTAGACTTCGAAAAGGTTGCATTAGGTCTAATGCAACTTCACCTAATGCAGCCCTTGATAAAAGGTTGCATTAGGCCTGATGCAACCTTTTTAAGGCCTAATGCAACCATTTATTAAAGTTGCATTAGCTTCATTTTCTTGTAGTGAGGGAAGCTTCATTGAAACGACGATGTTGGAACAATGATACTGCAATGATAACATGTAAACAAAATCAACAAACATTCGAGCAAAGAAGTATAATCGGAGATTAGCCGGCTGAATCACGAGAAATATGCAATTGATAGAGAGAGATACGCTCGCAGATATGAGCAAGAGAGATTTGAATGTGGAGCCAGATTCATATATCTTATTTATAGGATTAGAATATATGGTTTGAATTTTGAATATGGAGCCAGAATTTTGAATTTGGATAGAGGTTTACTTTGGGAACAGAGGTTTGATTATAAGGTAAAGGGCAAAGGTTTAGACAGAATTTTAAATGATTTTATATATTAGGTTTTATGATGTAATAATGACATAAGAAAAGCCTTGTTGGACAGCTTCTCTGGCTGACACATCAGTTTTTCTTATGTCATTGGGATTTCTCCTTTTATAGAAAGTATAGATAATTACAGAGATAGTTTTTCCATTATTTATAATTATTTATAAGAGTTAATTACATAGTTAGTCCCTCTGGTTTATACGAAGTAACAATGTCAGGTACTAATAGTTTAAAATCACACTTTGAGGTATCAACTTTCAATTTTGTAACAATCTAGAGTACTAAGACTAATTGATGTTAGTTTTTCTGTTAGGTTTTTATGAAATGATAGAAATACCCTTTACCTAATAACAAAAAGGTAAAAAAACCACAGGGACTAACTTGTAACTTATTAAAACATCTAAACTAAAACTATTAATTAACTAACAAATAGAAAAAAAAAATCTGAAAACAATGTAGTACAATAAACAAACAGTTTCAGTCAAAATCTCAAAGCAGTCTCACTTTCGTTTAAACAATCTGCTTGTATTTTAGGGTTTTTATCATACATTAAGTCTCGTTCTTGTGTATAACAAATAGATTTAGACTTTTTTTTACATACCAAAGCGTTCTAGAAGGTTGATTGTATCGATTGCTAAATATGTTGTGTTTATCTCTAACGTTTGTGTACTAGTTAGTATTCTGCAGCATGCACATTTATGTTTGAGTTAAACTGGAAATCTTAACGAGTCACCATTGATTTTACTTCGCAGGTGGTTAACATTTTATAATGTACTAATTATTTGCGTTCTAATCTTGCTTATAGAAATAAGCCCTAAAATGGTTGTTGGATACATATTTTTAACAAAATAGGAAGTTCAATATAAAACATGGATAAAAATCAAACTATAACATAACACTTTCAATACCAAGTTGAATCAAATTCAAGATATCAAATAAAATTTAATTCAAAGCATAAGAAGATAAAATACTAATAAATTATAAAAACCAATAAAATGCAAGAAATTGACGGCGTTGAAGGGCTTTTATCTGCTTCTGCCGCCGTCACTTTCTCCGGCGACGGTGACGGAGAAGATTCCGATTCCGAAACCAGCACAGATCGTTTCTTCTTCACACCCCATGTGAAACTGTACCAGTTAATCAACTCCCACTCTGCATCATTATTAATATTTCAGCCACTTCAACCTTGTCCTCTGTCGGAAGTCAGAACCCACTGCTGCCGTCGTTTATAATCTGTTTCATTGTAGGTTTCAAGAAGATAAATTTTGTGTTTTGATGGGATAAATTCGAAACCTAGGTGAAGAACAAGTGGGTAATTGGTGGTAAGTGATGGAGGATCGGATTAGAGAGAAAGATGGAGGAATAAAGAGATTAGAGAGAGAGAGATGAGTTATGTTGTTGCTTGAAGATGAGTTGGTGTTGTATTTTAATATAATTTTTAATTATTGCCCCATTTATTGGGAAATTACAAAAACAGTCCCTCATTAATCATATACTTACGTAATTAGTCTTTTAAATGTACAATGACTTAAATGCCCTTGAACCTAACAGAAAAAATAACATCTGTTAGTCTTAGTACTCTAGGTTGTTACAAAATTAAAAGTTGATACCTCAGAGTGTGACTTCAAACTATTAGTACCTGACATTGTTACTTTGTATAAACCACAGGGACTAAACATGTAATTAACTCTATTTATAAATTAGTGGGTGACCTGATTTTGAATAAATGGTGGGAATCCGGTCCATATTGGTTCAGTTCATTGCTGTATTGACACAGTACCGCCACTAGATATAGCAACCGAAAGAGAAAATCTTAAAAATAAAGTTGTGATAAGTCCAAAATAATATCGCCACATGTTTTACATGGATCGAAAACTATAGTAATTATATACCAGTAACGGTTCTAATAGTATCAATACCAGTACCGATATTCTTATATCTTGTACTTATTTTCTATATATAAAAAAATGAATGGAAATTGTAAGAGAAAAAATAAAACTATTTAGTTAAAGGTATATTTATATATAGTGTAAAGGCTGACTTTGAAACTTGTAAAAGTAAAAAAAAAATAAAACTAAAAAGAAGAAGAAGAACAAGTTAGTGTAGCTAAATCGGTGTAGCATCAGATGGTACAGTGATTTTGAGTTGCAATTTAATATTCTTTATATGAGTTAATTACGTTTTTCATCTCTATGTTTTGTTGAAAATAACAATTACAGATTTACAGTCTATTAGTTTAAAAATTGCTAAAACAATCCCTGTACTTTCATTTTTCTAACAATTACAGTTCACCCTCACTGACGCCATCCAAATATTCTAGTAGGATCTGATGAAACGGGGAGAGTCAACAAACCACACGAATGAAAAACATAACTAACTCTTTAATTATTTAAATTTTAATTTTAATAACAGGGCATTACAAATAAACTAACAGAATAATTGGATGAAGTTAGTGAGAGTGGACTATAATTGTGAAAGTACAGGGTCTGTTTTAACAATTTTTAAATTAATGGGCTGTAATGTTAACAGGACGCAAACTGTAATTATAATACATGATACGGTACCGATACTCGATATATATTATTATTCACAACCTCGTTTTGAATAAAATTAATGTTGAGATGAACATAAAAATAAATATGTCGCAATAGTATCCTTAAAAAATAGTATTAACCAAGTTATATTAATATTTATTAAACCATTGTGTATTCATTCATCCATAAAGAAACAAAAATAATACTAACCAAGTTATATTAATATTTATTAAACCATTGTATATTCATTCATCCATAAAGATATCTTCCATTTTGAAAGTTTTCACGTTATTTGACGATTAAAAAATTGATGAGATAATAATTAAAGTAAATTGTCATTTTAGTCTATGATGTTTTACTAAAATTGCTACTTTAGTCTAAATAATTTTTTTCTTACCATTTTAGTTTAAATAGTTTTGTTTTCTGTCATTTTAGTCCTTGACTTTTTGTCTTTTTTGTCATTTTCATCAAATTCACCAACTCCGTTCAAAAAAATTTAGTTAACTTAGGTGAATTTTGGTCAAAACAGATTTTTCTTTCTTTTTTTGCAGGTGCGATGGTATGAGGATGGTATTGTGCCGGTTTACAGTGAAGATGATGGCGATGATTGTTGTTTTTCGATGATGGCGGTGGTGTGGGTTGATGACGTGGGTGGTGGAAAAATGGCTGGTGGTGGTTGAAATAGTGGGTGGTGGGGTGGGTGGGTGGTGACGGTGCAGGCAGGTGATGGCGCTGATAGAAGGTTGTGATGGGGTTGGTGGTGAGAGGTAGTGGTGGTGGTCGATGAAAATGGTAAAATGACAAAAGTCAGGAACTAAAATGGTAGAAAACAAAACTATTTGGACTAAAGTGACAATTTTGATCAAACCTCAGGTACTAAAATGGTAATTTACTCTAATAATTATTAATTAAAATAACATACATAAGTTATATAGAATAAACTGATTAAAAGAATAATAAAAATGTTAAAAACTTATAATACAATTGAAAACATTTAAATTAGTGCAAGGGGTAGATTTCACATCATCAAAAATATAGGAGGTGTATGAGTGTATGTGTGTATTACGTTTTCTTGAAAAAGAACATGTTTTCTTAAAAAAAAAAAACATTTGGAAATGTAAAAGAAAATAGTAAAAGAATAAAAAGTTTATTATAGCATGGTTTGATAAACGGTATACGTTGGTGGGTCAGTAATTGAGTAAATTTTTGCCAATCAATCCGTTAATCACTAGTTGGGTTTAGGCGAACCTAGTCGACCAGCCAAAAACGGCAATTCCGGCAAGATTCTGTAAAAAAACATGTATATTCCGGCCAAAACCTCTAAATTATAGTCGGTTTCCAACCATACCATATGAATTCCAACAATTAATCTTGCATACATAAAAAATGAGTTGAGTAAGAATTAAAACATAGCTACTTAAAATATTTATCTATAAAAATGTGTATATGTATACATAAAACTAAAAATTACATATAAAAAACCCAATCCGGTTAATCCCAAGTATTCGTTAGTCCCCACCTCACCGGCTGACTAGCGATTAGTGAGTTCTCTAACCTTGCGTTATAGTAACCACAAGTTGTATTTTTATAATATTTATTATAAATAGATGACTTAGTTACGATACTGAGTTGCAATTATTATACATAACGTTTAAAACTGAAAAACTAATTGATGTGCGGTAAAGTGTTATATATATTAGGTGTATATTTTAAGCCCCTTTAACACTTATTTTAGCCAAGTTTTAAATTTATAAAACACGATATTTTACTAACACTAAACACACATATGGGCAAGTGCACCCATCGTGAGCGTAGTATAGCGTTGGTAAGATACCGTGGTCGTCCAAGGACACAAGAGCTTTTAATACCGGTTTATCCTCAACGTCTAATCAAAATAAAAAGTTTAGAAAAAGATTTTAAGCTAAGAAAAATAAAAACAAACTAAAATGCTGAAAATAAAAATAAAAGTAAAAACAGATAGACAAGATGAATCACTTGGTTCCGACTCGTATCTAGTATAACCTTTGATTATTTCCGCACTTTTGCACATAATTAAGAGATTATCTTAGTTATTGTAGTAGGCCCCTCTTTTGAAGGTGACGTTACCCTCACCCCAGTAGTTTGAGTCAGCAAGGATACAATCCTAAAATGGTGGATTATTGGAAGATAATGAATTAAGTTATTAATGCAGTATTATGGTAGGCCCCGCTTTTGGCGGTGACGTTACCCTCGACTAAGTAGTCTGAGTCAGCAGGGATACAGTCCTAAATAGCCGGGTTATAGTATTAATAGTAGTTAACTTATGAGGGGATCAAAGAGTTTGGACCCCCGCCATCCAATACCGTGAAGTATTGAAGGAGGTCCTACTAAATTTGACTCAGGTCCATTGCAGGACCTCTAAACGCTGAACAATGGCAAGACATTTACCAAACCGTTCCCTTAACCCCCGACCAGGTAGCCAACATACCTCCATATAGACCGTGGAGATATGAATGGTGAAAATCCTTTATTTTATATAGACAGTAAAATAATGCCAAGACACCACGGACAAACGATAAGGAAAGATCACCTTCAACATAAGTAACTACTTATTAAAGTCATTAATACAAAACCAAATAAAAAGTGCAAAAGATTAGAAATAAAAAGTATTATACTAGACACTTTGTCTTCACCAAGTGATGTAAGAGACTTAGGCAAACATGGCCTTGATTGTCAAGAACTCTTACGATCAATCTTGGATCCCGAGACGACTCACACACTCTATGATGGACAATGGATGATGGTGGTGGATGATGGTGTTGTGATGGTGGTGGGTGGTGGATGAAGTGTGAGAGAGGTGGTGTGCCAAGGGATCAGTTGAAATGAAACCAAACACTCCTATTTATAGGCTGAACAGAAGGCTGGGCACGGCCCCGGGTCCGCTGGGCACGGCCCCGTGCCTGTCTGACAATCTCTCTCTTCATTAATTGTAATTCGCAATTACAATTAATGCGCCTGCTGTACTTTCGACACGCCCCCGTGTCCGCTGGACACGACCCGTGGTGGGCAATAGAAGCTTCTATAGGTTTGTCTTTTCTGCTGCTTCTTGGGCACGGCCCCGTGCTGGCTGAGCACGGCCCGTGTTCAGTCTTCTGCCTTCTCTATTTTGCTTGGGAAGATGTCGTTGAGGGGTCGGGCAGTCCACTTATGTTCCTTTTCTTGTATTTATGTTGGATTTAGCTGTCTTTTTGCTTCTTTTGTGTTTTTGAGCTCATTTAATCCTAAAAATACAAAAGGAAGACAAAAAACACTCTTTTTCCAATATTAGTACTTAAAAAGGGTTAGTTTTATGCCTCATTTGATGTAATTTATATGTTGCATTTTACACACATCAAATACCCCCATACTTGAACTTTTGCTTGTCCTCAAGCAAAACTCCTTAATATGTGGCTTACACTCCCAAATGGAATGGGTAGAAGAGAAGGTTTTGGGCTTGTCGTAGAGTGTCGGGATATCCAAGATCTTTTTGGGTTTTATTTTTATCTATTTACAATCCTATTCGTAATGATTTATTTAGAACGTTTCATAGGAGAAATTACTTATTTGGGCATAACATGCCTTTTTAAAATTCCATTTATATACAAGTTCACATACCTCACGGGAGAAATCACTCACACTCGGCCGAAGGTGTATTTTTAGTGAATCACTCGAGAGCGGCATGGAACTTATTTCTATCATAAGCTTGCCAAGCAATCAATCCTCCTCATTTTTAACTTTTATACCTTTGTAAATATCAAGAGGACTTTGTGGGTTAAGGGTTAGGCTTGGGTTAAAGGTAGGTGGTTGGGTTAGTGGTTAGTAGAAAAAGGGTGAAAAAGCGTAACAAGTGTCGGTTTTCGTAGGACTTTCTATTTTTGTATCTTTTTATTTTGATGAAGCTTTTATTCAAACAAAGTTATTTTTGATGAACTTGTTTGTTTATTTTCTTTTTGCTTCATCATCAACACATTTTTTTTTTTTGATCATACGAAAAACCGAACTTGTTACTAAAACAAAGGGTTAAAAATAAAAAGGTTTTGGTGGGTAAAAGGGTTTTTGGTTTGGGTGATGAAATGAAAAGGTTTAGGCTCAAAGGGGCTAACCAGGGGGATTTTTGGGTAGGTGGTAAAAGAAAAAGAAAAATAATGGTGTAGAGAAAAAAAAAAGGTTAGTCCTAATGCCTCCATCATTTACTTACTCAGGTTTAAGTTGATAAGGACCGGGAATGTATCGTCATGGCAAGTTCTAGAGTTGTAAGAACCAAGCGGCTATTCACACAAGAAATGAAAAATGAGCATTTAGTCTAAAGATGTAAATTTGTATGCTCAATAAAGGCTCAAAACTCACTTTTGTGGGAATGGGTTTTTTATGTGATCAAGTATATATAATCAAATTTTAACTAAGTTTGCCATGCCTTTTCATAATTTTCTTATGTTGGTTCTTTTTATCACTACGCTATCGGTTGTAAATTTGTAAAAATATAACCTTTTTGAGAACTTGAATTTCCCAAGTTAAACCTAGACAAGTAAAAAAAATGAAATTTTTGAAAAAATTTGGGGTGATTAGCGGTTCCAATAGAGTTTTGTGTAAGGCTTGTATTTAGGACTTGCAAAATTTCAAGGTTTTAGCATCCCCCCCACACTTAAATTACACATTGTCCTCAATGTGTCCCAAAAATAAATTTTAGGTTGATTGGATGTGTAAAAAAGTGTAAAAAGCAAAAATTTTGTGTTACTGGCAGCCTGGACACGACCCCGTGTTGAATGGGCACGACCCCGTGTTCAGGTGCCAGTAACGAGAACTTACAGAAGGTGAACACGGGGGCGTGTTGGGTGGGCACGGCCCCGTGTCTGACAAAAATCTGCAGGACAGTAACCAAACAGCAGGTCTGGGAGGGGAGCACGGGGGCGTGTTGGCTGGACACGTCCTCCGTGTGGACAGTCTGTAAGCCTGAAAAACAGGTTTCTACCCCCGTCTCTTCCATCCTGGTCCTATAAGTGCTGAGGCTTAGCATTCCCAGCCTCGGTTTGTACCTGTTTCATCACTTAATACCACACCAAGTAACACAAACATCCTACATTACCATAGTCAATTGTTCCAAGCATAAAGTAGAAAAAGAAAAATAAAACGGAAAATAAAAGAAGTCAAGGAAAGTAAATTGTTCAACATTTGGCACGCAGGCCACCAATTGTTCGATAGTGAAAAAGGGTTAACCTGGGAAGTCATCAACCAACCGCTTCCTCCTCTACTCCTCTCGCCTACTCCATAGCATCGTCATCATCATCATCGTCATCATCCCCTCCATGGCGTGCAATGTGGTCTCGTATGTATCCAACATCGTCTTGGATCTCGGATAGGTTTCTCTCGATAGCTCCGACCCGGTGGTAGGTGTTGCTCGCCATGTTGTAGGTGTTCCTAGTACACATAAGGTTTTCCTGCAACAAATCATGCAAACTTTGAAAGTTAGGAAAACCGCCTCCCGAGGAGGATGATTGGCCCGGATCACCGTGGGGTTAGTACTGGTACTGATGATGTTGCGGAGCTGGGAGGACAAGCGCTTCTTGCGGGTTCCATGCATGACCTTGCATCCTTTGGAAGGTTACCGTCCCGTCTTCTGCCTCATAAATTAGGTTCATTGAGCGGCATATGTGAATATCCACCGTACCCGACCATGGGCTCCTCTCAAATGACCTAGGTATGTGGGCGAAGTGCTTGAAAAGACGGTACACCCATCCTCCAAAGAAAATAGGAGTTGGTGCACTAGCAAGGCGGTTGTGATGCATGTTTCGGAGCATGAGGAACGGAACATCGAGCGGCCTGCGGTTGTGGATGCAGTGGAGGACAAGCAAATCTCTTAACCCAACGACGCCACTACTTTCATGCCTTTGGCTAAGAGAATAGCCGAGGAGCCTATGGATGTATCTGTAGAGCGGATCCCTCAGCTTTGTACTCTTAGTGCTGCTCGGATTGTAAAATCCTTCTCCAATCTGAGCCCACATGGCTTGGCGTTCGTTGTCTTCAATCTCTCTCAATCCCCCAAGTATTTTCTTCGTTTCCCGCATCCTCTTCCGCATACAACCCGATAATTGACCCAAACTGTGCCATGGAGATCGAATACCTCATTCCGCCACATCTGAATGACACCCCGTCATTGTCGAACGGGTCGCACCTTGAAGTGAATGCAAAGGTGCTATAAAATTCTAAGGTGCATTGATGAACGGAACGGAGTCGCGTTGTTAGGGCGACTCTGAGTGGTCCCGTGACGATGTTGTTGAAACGGTCAATTTGATTCACCATGGTTAGCAATTCTGTGCAAGCTTGCCTCGGGTATTCTTCGGGCCTCGTTTGAAGAAATTCGTATCGAGCTCTTTCATCTAGCTCATTGGCGTTGAATCTCGTGAATTTCCTGGCCATCTGCAAGAATACACAAAAAGTTAGCACGAAACAGAAATGTTTTCGGACAAAACTGCAAACAGCGAGCTGGACACGACCCCGTGTCCAGCGGACACGGCCCCGTGTCCAGAGGTCTGTTACTCAAAAATCCCATTTTTCGACCCGGTTTCGAAAACTTGAAAATTTTTGGTCCAATAGGTGCGGTTTCCCCCGAAAATGAAACCCTAAGTGCCTTTTTTCCCAAAATAACCCGTTTACCCTATTAATTTTATCTTTTTTTCCGGTTCAAGAACAAGGGTTTGGGGTTTTTGTAAGAAATCGGGTGAATCTATGAACAATTTAAGTGTATTTACTTTCCTTAACACTAATCTAACTAAATGCAAACAGATCTAAACAAAAATTTTAGGTTCGATCCGGATGAACTTCAAGAACCCTAGATTTTTCCCCAAATTCTTGGTGTTTTAACTACATGCAAGTAACTAATCTAACTACTAATAGTGATAGAATCATACCTTGATGTTGTTAGATCGATAGGAGACGTTGAAATTCTGCGAAAAATGCCTGGAACCAGAGCTTTTTCGGGGAAACGGGGCGTGTGGAATGAAGAAACTGTTTTGAAAAAGAGGATTTATCCCGACTGCAGCGCGGACACGGCCCCGTGTCCAGCGGACACGGCCTCGTGCCGAGCGTGTTTTTTTTTTTTTAGTGCTCGTGTGAGTGCCCCTTTTTCCCATAAGCTATGGTTAGAAAACTTACCGCTTTATTTTGTCATCTCAATCGTTCGTAACTTACCAGGCATGATGTTTTTATTCTTCCACCGTTTGAAGCGAGATCTCTTCTTCCTCATCCTCAATAAATCCTTGATAGAGTTTCAGCCGTTGGCCATTGACCTTAAATGGTGGCCCATTTCGAGATTTAATTTCTACTGCACCGTGTGGAAAAATATGGGTGATGGAAAAAGGTCCTGACCACCTAGACTTTAATTTACCAGGAAACAATCGAAGTCGTGAATTAAACAAAAGAACTAGATCCCCTACCCGAAATTCATTAGGTTTAATATGTTTGTCATGCAAATTTTTCATTCTTTCCTTATAAATTTCAGAGTTTGAGTATGCATAATTCCTAAGCTCGTCTAATTCATTTGACAAAATCGATTTTTACCAGCAAATTCTAAATCCAAGTTTACATTTTTGATTGCCCAGTAGGCTTTGTGTGCAATTTCTACTGGCAAATGACAACTTTTTCCATAGACTAGCTTATACGGGGTTGTACCTATTGTTGTTTTATAAGCAGTTCGAAAAGCCCATAAAGCATCATCTAATTTATCAGCCCATTCCTTTTTATTTATCCCTACGGTTTTTTCGAGTATTCGTTTTAAACCTCTATTAGTCACTTCGGCTTGTCCGTTTGTTTGAGGGTGATATGCTGTTGAAACCCGGTGATAGACCCCATATCTTGTTAAAAAATTTTCAAGTTGATGGTTGCAAAAATGGGTTCCTCTATCACTTATTAAAGCTTTAGGTGTGCCAAAACGAGAGAATAATTTTTTCAGAAATCTTACCACGACTCTTCCATCATTTGTTGGAAGTGCCTCGGCCTCGGCCCATTTGGACAAGTAATCTACTGCCACAAGTATATATTTGTTTCCTTTCGATGGTGGGAAAGGTCCCATAAAGTCGAGTCCCCACACATCAAAAATTTCACAAACAAGAATGCCATTTTGTGGCATTTCGTTTTTGGAAGAAATATTACCTGTTCTTTGGCAAGCATCACATGTTTTTACAAGACTTTGGGCGTCTTTGTAAATGGTTGGCCAATAAAATCCTGAATCGAATACCTTTCGTGCGGTACTAGCAGCACCATGATGTCCTCCGTATGGACCTTCATGACAATGGCGGAGAATTCTTCGTGCTTCACTACCATGTACGCATCGTCGGACGAGTTGGTCGGCACACATTTTGAAAAGATATGGATCTTCCCAAAAGTAGTGTTTCACATTGGCAAAGAATTTTTTTTCTTTGATGATGTGGCCACCCTTTTGCGACTATACCGCTAGCTAGGTAGTTAGCATAGTCGGCGTACCATGGTTCTTCCTTGTATTCCACCATTTCCAGGGACTCAGTAGGGAATTTTTCGTTGATTTGCTCGTCCCTGGTTGCTTCCAAAGCTGGGTCTTCTAAGCGTGAAAGATGATCTGCTGCGGTATTTTCTGCTCCTCTTTTGTCCTTGATTTCAATGTCAAATTCTTGGAGGAGTAGAATCCACCTAATCAAACGTGGTTTTGCGTCTTGCTTTTTGAAGAGATATCGAATGGCTGCATGGTCTGTATAGACTATAGTTTTAGAAAGAACAAGATAAGAACGAAATTTATCAAAAGCAAATACCACAGCTAGTAATTCTTTTTCAGTTGTTGTGTAATTTTCTTGTGCATCATTAAGTGTTTTACTAGCATAATAGATTGGGTGGAAATGCTTTTCTTTTCTCTGTCCCAAGACAGCTCCAACTGCAAAGTCACTAGCATCACACATGATTTCGAAAGGAAATTTCCAATCAGGCGCTATCATGATAGGTGCATTGACTAACATTTCTTTTAAGGTGAGAAATGCTTGATTGCAATTATTGTCAAAGATGAAAGGAGCATCTTTTTCAAGTAATTTCGTTAGAGGCCTTGAGATTTTTGAAAAATATTTGATAAACCGTCTATAAAATCCGGCATGTCCTAGGAAACTTCTGATAGCTCTTACGGAGGATGGAGGTGGTAATCTAGAAATGGTATCTATTTTGGCTCGATCCACCTCCATTCCTTCGCTTGAGATCTTGTGACCGAGTACTATTCCCTCCGTTACCATGAAATGGCATTTTTCCCAATTAAGGGCGAGGTTAGTTTCCTCACATCGGGATAGCATTCGTTCAAGGTTATCGAGGCATTGGTCATATGAATCCCCAAAGATAGAAAAGTCGTCCATAAAGACTTCCATTGTCTTTTCTATCATGTCATGGAAAATGGCCACCATGCAACGTTGGAATGTTGCTGGGGCATTACATAGACCAAACGGCATGCGTCGATAAGCAAAAGTTCCATAGGGACATGTGAAAGTTGTCTTTTCTTGGTCTTCGGGTGCTATCGGGATTTGAAAGTAACCTGAAAAACCATCCAAGAAACAATAAAATTTATGACCGGATAATCTTTCTAACATTTGATCAATGAAGGGTAAAGGAAAGTGATCCTTTCTTGTTGCTTCATTTAATCGTCTATAATCTATACATACTCTCCATCCTGTGACCGTTCTCGTTGGTATTAGTTCATTCTTTTCGTTAGTTATTACCGTCATACCTCCTTTCTTTGGAACTACTTGGACGGGACTTACCCAAGGACTATCGGAGATAGGATAGATAAGTCCGGCGTCAAGTAGCTTGATGACTTCGTTTTTAACCACTTCTTGAACATTTGGATTTACTCGACGTTGTGGTTATATGACCGATTTGTAGTCATCATTCATCAAAATTTTGTGTGTGCACATAGAAGGACTAATTCCTTTTATGTCTACAAGTTTCCAAGCTATTGCATTTTTGTGTTTTTTCAAAAGATTAATTAATTTTTCTTTTTCTAAGTTACCTAATTTAGACGAAATAATTACAGGTAAATTACCATCCTTGTCTAGAAAAGCATATTCCAAACCTTTTGGAAGTTCTTTGAGCTCAAGTGGTGGGTCTTTAGGAGACTCCTTATTTGGTTGCTCATTTCGATCAAGAACTTTAAAAGTTTGTTCTATGGCTACCTCTTCTTCAACAAAGTGGTCAATTTCTTCACTTGTATCGGGTGGTTCATCTTCATCTTCAATTAGGGGGTCATTATTGCCGAATGGATATTTCATTGACCGTTCGAGATCGACACTTCTTTTAAATGCCCCTAATTGAAGAGGTAGATTGTTGAACTTCCGGTTTTTCAAAGCTTCGTGAGTTTTTACAAATGGTCGTCCCAATACTAGAGGAGCGTCATCGAGGATGACAAAGTCGGTTGGGATCACCATTTGATTTGTTTGAACCAAGACATCTTCAACTATACCGATTGATTTTATTACTTTCCGATTGGATAGAAAAATGGGTATTTGAAGTGGAGAAAAATCACTAATACTTAATTTTTCGAAAATGTAGTTAGGCATTATGTTAACACAAAGATCTTTATCGATTGTGACATTACTAATAAACGAATTTTGAAAGAAACATGGAACCGGTGTAATGTTAATTTCAAATGGGTCTTCTTTTATTAGTAACGTTTGATCATTAGTTAACTTAACACTTACCGTTTCATCAATTTTAGTGTTAGTGTTTAATTCTTTTAAAAACTTAGCATGAGTGGATACTAAACAATGGTTTTCGAAAGAAGGTGACAAGAGATTAATTTCTTCAAAATTAGACTCTTCTTGAATTTTAACGTTGTCGGACTCACCTTTTTCGTTGTTTAACTCATGTGTCGGTTTTTCACTTATTTGTTCTTCTATTTTTACATTTTCAGTTATCTCTTCCTTTTTTAATTCTTCTCTTGCGCGGGACTCCTCTTCCCTTGCGCGAGCTTCTTTTATACATCGATCGATAACTCTAATGTGTTCTAATATCCTATCGGTCACTTCGGTTATAGAAAAAGAATCAGTATTTTCTAAGCTTGAATCCGGTTGTTCGACCCTTTGTTCATCATAATACCCATATGAAGTCGATGGTTCGCACCATTGTTCTTCATTGTAAGCATATGATGGATAAGGTTCGTAATTTTGTTCTTCATAATACTCATATGAGGTGGGTTGTTCACGCCAAGGTTCCTCATAGTAAGCATATGAAGGTGGTGGCTCATATCTTGGTTCCTCAAAGTATGAGTAAGAAGGCTCATACCTTGGTTCATCAAAATATGAGTATGAGGGAGGAGGTTCATACCTTTGGTCTTCATAGGATGTGTATGAAGTTGATGGCTCGTACCTGGGCTCCTCATAGTAGGTGTATGAATTGGATGGTTGATATGAGTGATTATTTTGAATCGAGCGTGCATTACGACAATTAGTGCAATAATTACCTCTATAATCATCCTCATCATAGATGTAGTTGTAACCTCCTGAGTATTGATCCATAAGAATCACTCAGCAGACCACAACCGAGTCTCGAGATCAGAAAACAAAAAGAAAAACGGAAACAGAGGCTGGACACGGCCCCGTGTCCAGTGGACGCCCCGTGTTCAGGATCTGTATCTGGGTGTTTTAATTAAATTTACTGATTTCGTTGAGCACGGGGCGTGTTCAGTGAGCACGGCCCGTGTTCAAGCTACTGTTACTGGGTGTTTTTATGAAAATGTGCAGCACGGCCCCGTGTTCAGTGAACACGGCCCAGTGTTCAGTGAACACGGCCCCGTGTACAGGTTACTGTAAATGCAAGACTAAACTAAAATGCAGAAAAAAATAAAAAAAATGCGCGCGTTTAAAAAGGTTTTGAAAAACTGATTAGGCCGTCGATTTTAAGCTTTCTTAAAATCCTTGTGTCCCCGGCAACGGCGCCAAAAACTTGATGTGCGGTAAAGTGTTATATATATTAGGTGTATATTTTAAGCCCCTTTAACACTTATTTTAGCCAAGTTTTAAATTTATAAAACACGATATTTTACTAACACTAAACACACATATGGGCAAGTGCACCCATCGTGAGCGTAGTATAGCGTTGGTAAGATACCGTGGTCGTCCAAGGACACAAGAGCTTTTAATACCGGTTTATCCTCAACGTCTAATCAAAATAAAAAGTTTAGAAAAAGATTTTAAGCTAAGAAAAATAAAAACAAACTAAAATGCTGAAAATAAAAATAAAAGTAAAAACAGATAGACAAGATGAATCACTTGGTTCCGACTCGTATCTAGTATAACCTTTGATTATTTCCGCACTTTTGCACATAATTAAGAGATTATCTTAGTTATTGTAGTAGGCCCCTCTTTTGAAGGTGACGTTACCCTCACCCCAGTAGTTTGAGTCAGCAAGGATACAATCCTAAAATGGTGGATTATTGGAAGATAATGAATTAAGTTATTAATGCAGTATTATGGTAGGCCCCGCTTTTGGCGGTGACGTTACCCTCGACTAAGTAGTCTGAGTCAGCAGGGATACAGTCCTAAATAGCCGGGTTATAGTATTAATAGTAGTTAACTTATGAGGGGATCAAAGAGTTTGGACCCCCGCCATCCAATACCGTGAAGTATTGAAGGAGGTCCTACTAAATTTGACTCAGGTCCATTGCAGGACCTCTAAACGCTGAACAATGGCAAGACCTTTACCAAACCATTCCCTTAACCCCCGACCAGGTAGCCAACATACCTCCATATAGACCGTGGAGATATGAATGGTGAAAATCCTTTATTTTATATAGACAGTAAAATAGTGCCAAGACACCACGGACAAACGATAAGGAAAGATCACCTTCAACATAAGTAACTAGTTATTAAAGTCATTAATACAAAACCAAATAAAAAGTGCAAAAGATTAGAAATAAAAAGTATTATACTAGACACTTTGTCTTCACCAAGTGATGTAAGAGACTTAGGCAAACATGGCCTTGATTGTCAAGAACTCTTACGATCAATCTTGGATCCCGAGCCGACTCACACACTCTATGATGGACAATGGATGATGGTGGTGGATGATGGTGTTGTGATGGTGGTGGGTGGTGGATGAAGTGTGAGAGAGGTGGTGTGCCAAGGGATCAGTTGAAATGAAACCAAGCACTCCTATTTATAGGCTGAACAGAAGGCTGGGCACGGCCCCGTGTCCGCTGGGCACGGCCCCGTGCCTGTCTGACAATCTCTCTCTTCATTAATTGTAATTCGCAATTACAATTAATGCGCCTGCTGTACTTTCGACACGCCCCCGTGTCCGCTGGACACGGCCCGTGGTGGGCAATAGAAGCTTCTATACGTTTGTCTTTTCTGCTGCTTCTTGGGCACGGCCCCGTGCTGGCTGAGCACGGCCCGTGTTCAGTCTTCTGCCTTCTCTATTTTGCTTGGGAAGATGCCGTTGAGGGGTCGGGCAGTCCACTTATGTTCCTTTTCTTGTATTTATGTTGAATTTAGCTGTCTTTTTGCTTCTTTTGTGTTTTTGAGCTCATTTAATCCTGAAAATACAAAAGGAAGACAAAAAACACTCTTTTTCCAATATTAGTACTTAAAAAGGGTTAGTTTTATGCCTTATTTGATGTAATTTATATGTTGCATTTTACACACATCACTAATTATACTCTCTAGACTATACTCTAAGAAACGATCCTGAATATCTGTAAAAGATTAATTCGTCGATGGTGAATCTCCTAGAGTAAATAATCTCTTCGCTGATGATGATCCTGCAAGAGAAATCGCGTGATAGTTCCACTTTATTTGTGGGGATCTTAATTGGAACACAACCGTTAAACACTTGTTAATATTCATTATTAACATCAGCATGTTATACAGATTCCCGCTTGGACTATTCATTGATTTGATGTTGAATAGTAATTTACGGATAATATTCATTCTTATCTCAAATCCGCTATTTGAAAATCCACGTAACTCACTGATTGGATTTGCCTTTGCCAAACTCGCTTTTGTTAATCGTATATGATTTAATTCCTTTAATTCGGAATAGTTGTTGCTATTGATGGGTAATTGTAGAGCAATTAGTAATCTTGGATCTTGTCTTGAACAATGGAGTTCAAGAATCTTCATCCAAGTTATAAAGTGTTACTGCTTCAAATAACATAGACGTTTGTGGGATGTTTGTCACATGTCGATTAGGGACCCCTAAATCTTTCAAGTTAAGGACACTGTAAGAACTAAGAAAAAAACCACTAAAGATAAGATAAGTAATTAAAAAAATCAAGTATATTATAAGTTATTTAAATGTTATAAGCATGTTTATAACAGTTATATTTACATTGGTATGGTATAACGGGTTTACAAAATTTTCATTAGAATTAATATTTAGGATCTAAACCTTTTATTTCATTAGAATTAATCTTTAGGATCTAAACCTTTTATTTTCTGAATTAAGTCCAAAACACTTGTAGTAGAAAAATATATAAAGGTTTATTAGAAAATAAATAAATAAATAAATAAAAACAACGCTTTCGCACATCGAGAAAAAGTTATAAATGTTTATTAGAAAAAAAGAGTAAATTACAAAACTCATCCTTTATATATGTCATTTATTACAAAGTATGTCCTTTATCTTTAATAAGCTCAGAAAACATACTCAATGTTTGCAAACCCTTACATGTTACGTCCTTTAGTCCTAACACAGTTAGTTTTTAAGGTTAAATTTGACTAAGTCAACCCCACATAAGGGTATTTTGGTCGGTTTATCCAAAATGTTAAAATAAATCATTATAAAAAACAATAAATAAAACAATTTTAAAATTATATATGTATATATATTTATAAATATATACAGATCTAATATCTTACCCTTCTCTCTCTAACTATCCTACCCCCACCACCACAACCCACCCGCCACCACCACCACCGATCTGCCACCACTACTTCACCTGCCACCACCGAAGTGATGAAAACATTGTCATGTACGTCCGTCAACACAAGATTACCAAACTCATTCAGCTTCCGATCAGTTACAGATATACCTGCTCCAACCGTCATTGTTATTCAACCGAATTGAATGTAACATAAAGCTGTTATGAACTGAAAATCTGTTGTGAACTGAACTGATGAAGTGAAAATATCAGATCAGATCAAATCACTCGAATCAGCTTTCTGGCCCGTTGCCGCTACACCACCCTAAGAAACCCAAAACCAAATCGAAACCCCCAAATCTGATGATGCTGAACTCTGTTTCAAACCCCCAAATCTGTGCAATAAATTCTGTTTCAAAATCCCTGAAATGACAATGGAACGATGTTGGTTATCGTCGGTGCGGCAGTGCATGGCGGAGAGGCAGTGTACGGCGGAGAGGCAGCGTACGGCGGAGAGGCGGCGGCGTACGAAGTTCCATGTGAGTTGTTTGGCCTTTTTGTTTTGACCCTTTGAAACGCTGTCGTTTAAGAAGTTATCTTCTGTTGGGGATTGAAGCTCCACCATTGAGCAGTTGTTAGGGTTTTCCATTTTGACCACGGCCGGAGTTTCATGGTGGTTGTCGCTCCGCCACCAGTTGAACGACGGCGCCGCCACCAATTGGGGATTAGGGTTAGGTATGTGCAGCTGATTGAAAGATGGAGAAGATGATGGTGGGGTTTAGGGTTTTTATAACAGGGCACATTAATTGGTAGGTAGAATGGCATTAATGCCCTCATGTGCTTCTCACATGACCTGACTTAACAGGGAAAACAAACTAGGTTTAGGGTAAAGGACATAACCTGAATGGTTTTTCAAACATTAAGTATGTTTTCTGAGCTTATTAAAGATAAATGACATACTTTGTAATAAATGACATACATAAAGGACGAACTTTGTAATTTACTCAGAAAAAAATTTAAAATGTTTATTAAAAAACACCATTGCACATTAACAAATCTAAACACACCTAATGATCATGGCAATTCAAAAAACATTAGTTTGAATTTAAGTAACTCGATTATACATACTATGGTCAATATTTTTATTTTTGTAAATTTTATAAATTCAAAAATATCTTGAAATATTTTTACGGTTATATTCTTTTGTAAATTTTGTTCTATGCAATATAGTGGTTGAACAAACAGTAACACTTTCTAAAAAAAACTTAAAACAATTTATAGGAATAAAAGTTTAATAAGAATAATGTTATTTAAAAATATCAGAGAAACATTTAAAAAGTTATTTAAAAATATTTAAAAAAATCAAAACGTTCTTTAAAAATAAAGATAAAAAACGCTTTAAAAAAATAAAAATAAAAATAACAATATGACAAAAAGAAAAACTAAAAAGGTTTGAATTGAAATTTCTATGGGGAATATGAAAACTTTTAATATGATTTAAAAAGTATAAAAGAGGGAGTGCATTTAGAAATGTTGATCTTTTTACATTTAAATACCACATGATATCGCATTTATAAGAGTAAATAACTCTTTTGGTATATGTGGTTTAGCTAGTTTAACTATTTCAGCCCAAACATAAATCTTTTTACATATCAGATCCCGAGTTTGCATTTTATATCGGTTTTGGCCCTTAACACTAACTTTGTTACTTTTTTGCAGTTAAGTGTAAGGGTAATTATGTCATTATATATCTTAGGGGTTGTTTTTGATAATTACAAAGTTTTTTTAACATTTAACAGATTATTAATGCAATTACTCAAGTTTTTTTTATTTTTTATTATTTCGTTATTTTCATGATATTATTATTTAACAAAATATGTTTTAAATATACAAATAAATATGTACTTTCATTAACCGTTTATTTTTATAAAAATCGTTTTAAAAATAATTTGTTTTTTTTTTCATTTTGTTTAAACCATCTATCGTTTTTAGAATTGTTTCTTTTTAAACCATTTGGTTTTTTTTAAATCGTTTTTTTCAAAGTCGTTTGTCTTTTAAAGTTTATAAACACTTCATTTTATACCATTTTTTTTAAAATCATTTATTTTTTTAAACATTATTAAACAACTCACTTTTTTAAGTCATTCATTTTTTAAATTTTACAAAACGACGTGTATAAAAAACAAAAGAAAATGTAAGATTTGAAAAAGAAAAGAAACATTCCGATAAAATGTTTGCAAAAGATCGTTCATTTTTCAAAAAAAAAAAAATTAGAATGGTTTATTTCTTTTTCAAATCTTCCATTTCTTTAGACCGTTTGTTTATTGATAATTCGTTATTTTTTTTAACTTTTGTTTATTAAATTTGTGCGTTTTTAGTACCTTACACCTATAAACTTATTTTTTTAGGTTTTTTTTTATAAACTTCCCTTTTTAATCTTCGATTTTTGAAATCGTTCATTTAAAATCGATTGTTTTTAAATTCCTTCGATTTTTTAAATCATTCAAATTCTAAAGTATTTTTTCCTAACGACTCTAAGTAAACTCAATACAAATTGTCAAAGACGAACGATTTCAAAATCGGTTCTAAAAGAAACGGTTTAAAAAGAAACGCTTTTAAAAATTAACGTCTTTAAAAAGTGAGTTGTTTAAAAATGTTTAAAAAATAAATGATTTTAAAAAGAATTGTATAAAATGAATCGTTTAATAAAACTTTAAAGAGTTAATTGCCAAAATCGTCCCTGATGTTTGGGCAGGTTTGCCATTTTCGTCCAAAATGACACTTTTGTACCAAATTGCCCTCAACGTTTGTAACTTTTTGCTATTTTCATTCAAACCACTAACTTAGTTTATTTTTTCTGTTAAGTTGAGGATATTTGGATGAAACTAGCGAATATAAAACCACAGGGATGATTTTGGCAATTTACTCAAACTCTTTTGAATTTTTTTTATTTAAATAATTTTGTTACATATATAATAAAAAAGAATATACATGCAATATTTATATGAAAAAAATAATAGCTTTGTCACATAATTTTTATAAATTTTCATCCAACCACTAACTAAGTTAATTTTTCTATTAAGGCGAATGTTTATAAACTAAGACATAAATTAATTTCTAATTTTTTATTTATATAGAACAGTTTTATAAAAACAAAATCTACTTAAACCTCTAAATTTTATAAAACTAAAATGCTGGTGACCTTATTGAAAAAGGTCAAAAAAAATCTAACATATGTACTAAGTTTGTAGTTAATCTTCTACTCTTTTAAATTCGCTCCTAAGGAAAAACAGAAGCTAGTGCCCCCCCCCCCCCAATCAAACAACGTATCGTTACCAAACCTTAAAACTGATCTATATAAATAAAAATTAGAAATTAATTTATGTCTTAGTTTATAAACATTCGCCTTAATAGAAAAATTAACTTAGTTAGTGGTTAGATGAAAATTTATAAAAATTATGTGACAAAGCTATTATTTTTCTCATATAAAAATTGCATGTATATTCTTTTTTATTATATATGTAACAGAATGTTGGGATTGAACCCTACCAGAGGAACAGATAATGAAAGCCAAAACCGGATCATAACAGTGGATTCACAATAAGCAGTTGTTTACATTAGGCTTTCCCTTTGAAAGTGATTATAACAACTGATGGCTCTATATCCACTGTCCGTATACAACTGCTGATACCCTTTTAACTGCTGACAAAGCCCTGAAGAAGTAAACACTGCTGGATCTATCTACTGATGACAAAGCACTGCTCACTCAAAGACTAATCAACTTTGAGGAAAGCACTGATGGAAGAAGATAGCAGTGGTTTAGTGTATTACTTGTCTTATGTAGAATCAGTGGTTAAGATTAGCAGTGTTTGTATAGGAACAGTTGTTACAGGTTGTTAGGCTGTTAGACGTCGCTTTCATGGTGACGTCAGCTGAGATGCTTCAGTGGTTTGGTTTGTCTATAAATGGAACAGTACCCTGTACTGTTACATTTGATCGTCTTGAGTTAGTTCTTCTCCTCAATTCAATCCTTTCATCTTGTGCAACCAACCGCTGAAGTATCAGGCTGAGGGGGAGTTTAGTTTGTAAGCTTGCATTGTAATCTTTTGCTTTGAATTGTAATCTTTCGATTCTATGAAAAGCAAATGTTTATCAAACTATATTCTCCTTTGATTGTGTTTACAGAGTTTGTTATTCATTTCCGCTGCACTTAAACCTTGTTCATTTATGTTGATTTGTTCAATTTATACAAACTAACACAATCATTAGAGCTTCCGATCCTAACTATTGGTATCAGAGCCCGGACAGTCAAATTCGATCTAACAATCAATTTGACATAACAGTTCAGCTCAAAAATTCATTGATACTAAAGTGGGTTGTATTCAGTTGAAAAACAGAGTAACGAGTAATTAGTTCAAAACTACTATTCAAAAGCTCTGTAAAACAACCAAGATGTCATAAGACACACAAATTTCACACAACAAGTGGTGTCATACACAAGTCACTCATAGCTTTCAGATCTGAAAACATGTCTGTTAAACTATGGTATTATTTCTTCTTTTCAAAATTGAATTCAATTGTTGTTATGAAATTTGTGATGTTTTCATTATATTAGATGCTAAAGTTTGAACCTCGGATTAACAAAAACCTATGTTCATAAAAACATTAGTGTTTTTGCTAACGAATGAGAGGGAAATTAAAACTTTAGTCACTTGATCTTATGTGTTGAAAAACAGGTTGAGATCCTCAAAAGGAACAAACCAACCTAGTTAAAATCACATTAAGAAAATCAGGGGTCAAAAATGTCCAGCTCATAGGTGATGTGAAATTTGGCATGAGCATGTGCAGAAATGTCCAAATCTCTCAAAACATTACTGCAAAATGATTTTGGAATAAGTATTCCTTCAATAATGTCTCCCAGTAAGTATTTCAGCACTTATGAATGGGAAGGGTAAAAAGGGAAGAAGATAATCATAAAAACTCTAAAAGTGTGTTTATCTCAAAACTTTTGAAGTGAAAAGAAAAGAGTATAAATATAAAACGCTTTAGAGTAAAAAAAAATTGGGGTAACAATGGTCATTAAGCAACTGTATGCATTCATTGGTTCAGGAAAAGGTTCAGGTAACGATAGTATTCGCAGAGAATAAACTTTCAAATGGACTAGACAAATTTTCAGAATAATCACATGGTAACAAAATCTACACCAGGGTTTTCGAAAACTCATGTGATCTTGTGTCCTCATTTTTCTGTTGTCAATCAATCAACAAGAGAATGGTACCAAACAGTGGTCAAAATGTATTTAAAATTTCATACCACTATTGTCAAACCTCTGACCATTTTCATGAGCTTGAGTTTGATATGATTAGGAGTTCCAGTGGAAAATTATACCAGATTCTTTTTGATGTTGTTTTCAGAAAATACTTTACTTATTTTTTAAAAAAGGATTCTCTCGAATAAGGCATAATATATCATTCTTCATTTTTGTTAAAAGAATAATATATTTTGAACTTTTACTGGTTTTTGATAGTAAAAGTTTCAATCTCCTGTCAGGATGTATAACCTTTATTTTTGTTGGCTATATTATCCTCAAAACAGATCAAAAGGAATTTGGTACAAGTGTCAAGGTCATATCTAACTCAAGTTTGTCTTGAAACTGATCAAAGATTGATTGCCAAAAGACCTTGAAATACTGGGGTACTCTTGTTTTAATTTAAATATTATAGCAAGAATGGGTAGCTTTAGTAAAAAGTTTACATCATCTGAGGTACTAAACCATTGTCAGGGAGTTGTAAAAGCTTCTAGATATGTAAATGACATGTGGCAAAACCTTGAATGAAAATTCTCAAAACAGTTGCTGACATACTAGTCTTTCAAATCATTACCTTTACCTTACCCTTAACCACTGTTTTGCTCAAACATTTGTTTCCTAAATACTGTCCACTGCTGAAAGTCAGTCACTGATCCTTCAATTTCTTGGCAAGCACAGATGTTCAAAATCAGTGTCTTATCCACTGATATGCTATCTACTGATAGTAAAAATCATCCACTGTTATCACATTATTACCGTTGTAACTACTGAGGCTTGGTACATCAGTGGTTCTCAAAACAACTGTCATCCACTCTTCATCCACTTCATCAGAGGTTGGCACGTGGTCAGTTTTTTAGCCCTCGGATCTTTGTAACCGCTGCCACATCAGCACTCATTTTTCCCTTAATAAAACCCTGATCAAAACCCCCAAACAGGGTTTTACACTGCCGAATTGAATTCTAAAATTCTCTTCTCAAAGCAGTTTTCAACCCTCCATCCCAAATCATTCTCTGTTCTTCTTCTTCCTTTTCAAAATGACGAAATCAAAATCAAAATCAAAATCAAAACCAAAATCACCATCATCTTCCAAAGAGGTCGATCAAACGGCCGCTGAATCTATTGAAATACCATACAAATCCCCTCACAACTATTTGGGTCTACTCACAAAACCCACAAACAACCACACCTTCGATTCCATCATCAACACCTTATCTGAATCAAAGTACAAAACTTTGTTAATAGCAGATGCTCCCATTTACCAACAAACCCAGAGAGAGTTCTGGAAAAAGGCTACTCTTGAAAAACAAGATGATAAATTCATAGCCATAAACTCCTCGATACAGGGTAAAGCGATTCAAATCACTCTACAATCAATTTCAGAAGTCTTTAAGCTCGATGATCAGAAAGGTAAAACTTCCTTTCCCAAAAACAAGATGAAAACTGATTTTCTGAAAAGAGGGTATGCAGAACAATCAAAGGTAGATACCTTACAAAAAGGTTACTTCCCTTCTGCACCAAGATTTTTATTTCACACACTTTTGATGTGTGTTTCAAATAAAACAACAGCGTTTAACGAAATACCATTGAAGATTCAATGTCTGGGCTATGCTATTTTAAATAATGAAAATTACAATTATTCCCAGGAAATCTTTAATGACTTGGTAAAAAACGTTGATAGCAAAGCATTTTTACTTTTTCCAAGATTTCTAAGCTACTATTTTAAACAAAAAATTGAAAAAGAAAATGAAAATTTGCTAAAACAAGGTGTTTATTTTCAAATAAAAGGTTTAACACCTGAAACATTCACTAGAATGTTGGCACCTATAAAAACAAAAGCAGAGGTGCCTGAGCAGAATTTAGCAGCTACCACTGCACCTCAGACATCTGCTGCTGAGCCCACTGCTCCAGGTGATCATAGCAGCACAACCACTGCTCTGAAACCCACACCTGCCATTACCAAAAAGACCAAAAAGAAAGCATCCAGAAAACCCACCAAACCCAAAACAAAGGCAACTCTGGAAGATGAGATCCCAGAGCAACTGCCAGTGACAAAACAAATGTCACCACAAACCACTGCTGCTACTTCCTTACAGCAGTTGGTAGAAAGATCTCCACCATTGCCTCAAACTCCTCATGCATTCTCACAAAAGGATTAGGTTGTAAGCATAGGGACCCCACAATATGAAGCTCTGGACCCAATCGGATCCATCTTCCTCAGTCCTGATCCCAAGGACATGTCTCTTTCAACAACCATACCCTCACCAATCATATTACCACAATCCATAATACCCTTGTTGCATGCAGTTGCTATAGCTCAGACACAAACCAGTTCCTCTCTATCACCAATCACTGAGAGTATACTCCCACAAGTGACTGGGTCTGATGCTACTACCCCTGCTGTCCCAGTAACAACTGAGGAGATTACACCCCTTGAGTTACAAGTAACTCTTGGTGGTAGTTCAAGTGGAGCAGCAACTACAAGTGATGGATCAACAGATCTTCAGTTGGACAGTTGTTTCATTAGTAAGACTCCCTTGAAGGCAATTTCTTCCATAGCACCTCTGGTAACCACTAGTGAGTTTGTTTTGACCACTGGTAAAATAACAAGGTTATCAAGTGCTGAAGAAAGAAGTCCCCAGTACCAAGAACAAGGGGCATCAATGGGTGATTTTTGGGACTCAGTTCCTAAGTCACACATTGATACAACCACTGCTGGTGGGGAATCAGATGATCCCATTAACGTGGGTGATGATCCAAAATATCAGGAATTGACGGGCAGAGTTGAAAAACTTGAAACATCAGTTGCTGAAATAAAGGATATGGTGCAACAACTGTTAAACGCTCAAAAAGCACAATCCACTGCTGTTCCAGCTCAAGCATCTGCACAACCTGCACCTGCTGCAAATGAGTTGTGGAACTTATTCCAACCCCTGCTTGAAAAGCAAAAACAAATGGCTGATCAGCAACATGCAATACATGTACAAATGCTGACTAACATGGTGGAGTCAAGATTTAAAGATACTCAAGCAGATATCAAAGCTATCAAGGCTCATATACAAAGCATCACTGGAAAGGTTCCTTCCACTATTCTTTTCATGGATAACCCCCTTGCAGATAATGCCAAAAAGGGGGAGAAAATCAAGTTGAAAAAGAAGGGAATAGAAGATGGCTTATATATTGAACCAGAACAAGAAAAACAGACATCTAAACCACTTCCAAAAGGTTCCAAACCTCAAACCACAAAATCTCATAATTCCATCCAAACAGCTGATACAACAGTGGTTTCAAAACCTGTTAGCCAAACAGCTGCCATCTCATCAACACACACCACTATAACACACACCAAAACCATTGTCTTACCACCACCAACATCACCACCATCTCCTCCTGCCAAAAAGCAGAAGACATCAGATGTTACAACATCTGTTGTAATGACAACAGTGGTTGAAACACCAGTTGTTTCAACAGCTGCTTGTCAAACCACTGATCCACCAAAAACAACTTCACCGCCTTCAACCCCTGCTCAAATGCAGAAGACATCTACTGACACATCAGTAGTAGTAATGACAACAGTAGTTGAAACACCAGTTGTTTCAACAGCTATTAGTCAATCATCCACCACTGTTCTCACCATTCCTACATCACAACCAACAAAGCTTTACTCCAGAAAAAGAAAAATAACCCAGGCAGATGAAGACAAACATGATCCTAATGCTGCAAAATATCCACTGGAACTAGAAGCTATAAAAAATGAGATGAGACAGTTCTACACTGAGGATGATCCTTCAAACAGAAGATTCCCTTCACTCATAGGCTTTATAGTTCCAGAAGATGTGGATGAATATCTTGAGCTCAAAGCAAGGCAGGCTAAGATAAGAGCCAAGATTGAATGTGAAGGTCAAAGTGACGAAGCCATCTCTGAAAAATTGGAATTCTTGCTCACAAAAGTTAAGCAGATGGAAGATTATGCACAAGATCTAAGCAAAGAAAAGGCAGATCAACGAAATAAAATGAGAAAAGAATATCTTGCTTATATCATGAAAGAAAAATTCTATCCTGATGAAGAAAAACAATTTGAAGAATGGCCAATAGTTGATTTAAAGCATGAGGCAAACAGGATTGAAAGAATTAAAAATGATCCAAGAAAGAAGAAGACTGCTCCAAATTGGAACAAATACAAAAAGCTCATTGCTGACCTCACATCCGAGTATAAAAGAAAGAAGCAAGAACTGGTGGATGCTAAGGTGGATACTGTTGAAGCCATAGCAAAATGGACAAAGCAGAATACCGACGAAGCTTATGAAAGGCTGAAGAAAAGAAGGACAACAGTCACAGATACTTCAAAAAGGCCTGACTACAAAAAGCTAGAACAGCAGCTTGACACTCTTAAAACACTGATCACATCAGCAGATAACCTGTCACACCCCGATTTCCACGTGTCACCGGTGGGCCCGGTGGGGGAGTATCGTGACGTGGTTGGCAACATAATAGTCAAACAACACGATAATCAATATGCACAGCGGAAGCAATGTAAAAATATGATACAACCGAATTTAATATTGTAATATCAAATGTCACAATATTCGGTAGTTTATCCACAGATGGATCGAAAATAAAATAGAATTAATAGTTCAACAGACTTCAGGCATCTTAAGCTTGCGAGACTTCTATTGATGCTAAGGAGAAATCCCAGCCAATTAGGCTTAGTACATGCATTTAATCTTTTTGGGAAAATACGTCAGTTTACACTGGTAAATGCAATCAACTGACTCATTTTGGAAAATGATTGAAAATTGGTTTTGATGCACGTGGCATAAACATTTTATTTAACTTGGGAGAATTAATTAATATTATAATCTTGTGAACGAATTGCATGTTCCTTGTGCGTTCAGTAGCCCGGATCTTGTCCGGGTTAAAGATCAATAGACACACCACATTATTCTTTTGTGCACTGACGGGTGTACGCCTACACCCTGCGCTTAAGTCGTGGCCATTTCGTAAAATGATGCCAAGGATATCCGGGACATGTTCATTAACCCCCCAAAGGCTTTAAGTAACAAGACTGTTTAAACGAGCCGATCAAATTATTCAATTACCCACCCAATGGTGGAGGATTTGATGCCCGATCAAGCGGTATTCTATATACCGTAACCCAAGCCCGTACAGGGAAAATAAGTTTAAAGTATTTACCTGAGCAATGTATAAATCACAATAAGCAAATTGCAAGTAGCTTTTACTGGTTCTCCTAATCTGGAACGAAGGTTTATAATAACCTATTAGAATCCTAACGGGTCTTTAGTTAAGCTTAAGCTTAGACCGGTTAGTTTCAAAGATACGGTTCGTACGCACGATTAAGCGAAGACCGGATAGAATGTGATTTAGACCCGACAAGTTTAGAGACTTGTTTAATATGGGTCCTTTATGCACATTCTGGATTTTGAGATAAAACCGATAAGGTTTGATCCGTTTCGGCTAATTTATGTAAACTTGTTACATAAACCGAACCGAACGCGTAATAAGCGTAACGGGTAATAATGAGAGCCATTTACAGGTTTCCTAAGTTAATATGCTCCAAATATGTTGTGACATCAGTAAGGTGTCTTTTATTATGCCCGAAACGAATTTAAACACAAACTATGCCCCGTAGGGGTAGTTTGGTCATTTTAAAGGTTGTAAAAGAGTTTAAGTGTTAACCTGAGTTACAGGCCTGATGTAATCAGCAAATATAATCAATTTGCTAAGTTTTATCAGTAGGTTAAAGTATATATGTGAAATTTATCAATTATAACCAAACTATGTCCCGTAGGGGTATTTTGGTAATTTCACATAAGCCGAAAAGCTCAAATTTAAAGTCTGAGTTTAACAACTTTTGCTTACTGTTAAAATATTATAATTTTCCTCAAATATCAGTAGGTATCAACCCTTGTATGTTTAATATGGTTATAGTACATACTATGCGTTAAAAACGCTTAAAAGGCGATTAGAAGCCATTTCCGGGTTTGATACTTAAAGCTGATATTTTTATTATTCCAGAAGGCTTAAAATAATTTATTTATCATATGTGATAAGTAGCAAAAGGTTTGGAGTTAATTAGATACGTAAAACTCATTTTATGGCCCGAAAGGGCAAAACCGACAATTACCGGATTAAGCCTACGACTACTAGTTATGCTCAGCCTAAAATTAATTAAAAATCTTTAAAAATCCCAAAATAATATATTACATCAGTGGGTAAAGATTTTGGTATCAAAAAGTAGGCTTAACTAGGCTATACGCTAATTACGCCGTTTTATTAACATAAAGCTTTCATTTTGCGCTAATGAGCATAACTCCCAATTTACACCTCAAACTGATGTCAAACTTTGCATACAAGTTTATATATCAGTAATTAAAGTTTCTACTCTTTTACATTTCCAAAAATCACGTTTTAAGGTAATAAGGGCATAATGGTCAACATATGAGCAATTAGCGGAACCATGCATATTAATTGGATAACTAATGATCCGAGGTGTATAATCACAGAGGGTTATACTAGCATGTAACCTGGTCCAAATTAAGCTCTAAGGCATTTCTAAATCATGCCTAAACGGGTCAGAACTGAAAGTCAAAGTATAAGTCAAACTATGCGACTTTCGGTTCCGAACCGGGTCTAAACAGGAAATTGTCGGGTTGAACATGTTTAGACATGTTATTACACTAATTACCAAGTTATATTAATGATCAAACAGGTTGTATACGTTCTACATTGCTAATTATGCATAAATTGAAAGTTAAGTATCCTGTTGACTTTTTCTTAGCAAGTTTGACCCGACTTTTGACCTGGTTAGTGGTAATCAGGGGGAACCCTTTTGAGGTTTTATTACCCACATAATTACCAACTTATAACTACTTTTGATTCGAATAATCACTGGACCATTAGTGATTAATCTTAAAGTCAACCGTTAATTACGACGGTTTGACTTTTAAGCTAATACTAAGCTAAAACTTAATTAAAGAAGGATTAGCAAACTTACTGAAGTCCTATGCACAAAATGTGAAGCTTAGAGAGAGATCCTTAGCTCCAGAAATGCTCCAAATGTGCAGATGAAGGTGTGATCAATGAGTTGCAACTTATGGCCTTTATATAGTGAATTTTTCACCACAAGAAGTTGACACACAACTCTATCACTGACCACAAGCTGCCCACAAGTGTCTCTAGTGCTTAGGGGGTGCCTAGGGGTCGTCCATAATGCAAAACATCTGATAAAGGGTCGGATAACGAGAATGTAGGAGGCTGTCTAAAGTTTCTGTTACTGTACGTCTGACGCGGCCCGCATGCGTGTTAACCAACCTTTACATGGGCCGCATGGACCTTCTGATCAGATTTTACATTTTCAAGTTTCCACATCTTTGTCCCTTGGCTCTTCGAAAGGGCAACGAAGCTTAATATTTGCAATTTAAGCCCTCTTTATTTACCTACAAGGGCTTTAGGACATATACCCACTTTGCCAAGTCCCTGGACACTTCCGGTTAACCTGAAAAGTCATAACTTTCAATGTTAACGCTTTAACCCCTCGCACATGAATTTGATCATAACTTTCTCATACGATAACGAAACTTTATGAAATTTATATCGCGCATTCTAGTGAGCATAATTATCAGTTACAAAGCTTCGGGTTTGTCAAAAGGTCACTCAGAGGTATAACTTAAACATGTTGACACATTTAACCCCTGTAGTTTGTAATCTCTCACTTTTAGCTTCGTATGATCCATGATTTATTCGTTTGATGCTATAAACATCATGTAGGGTTATTGTACAATATTTTATTCACTGTTGACATTTAGAACCCATATATTCACATACTTTCCATGACTGTCAACTTTAGTCCTTCTATAACATTCTTTCACACGTTCAAATATATGACACGTGTCTACACATTATAGGACGTGAATTTTCGAGGTGTTACATCCTCACCCCCTTAAAATAAATCTCGACCCGAGATTTACTAAAATAAATAAGGGTACTTTTCTTTCATCGTGGATTCAACTTCCCACGTGTATTCGGGACCTCTACGGGCATCCCATTTGACCTTTACAATAGGTACATGCTTCATTCGAAGCTTCTTAACCTGTCGATCTTCAATCGACAATGGTTTTTCCACAAATTTTAAGCTCTCATCTATATGCACATCTGTATGGGGTATAACCAGTGATTCATCAGCGAAGCACTTCTTCAGATTGCAGATGTGGAACACCTTGTGAATTCCACTGAGCTCTTCAGGTAAGTTTAACTTATAGGCAACTGACCCGACATGTTCGATAACCTCAAAAGGTCCTATATATCTCGGGCTTAGCTTGCCTGTCTTACCAAATCGCATCACCCCCTTCCAGGGTGATACTTTAAGCAATACTTTGTCACCTACTTCGAAGTGAAAAGCTTTACGCTTTGGATCTGCGTAACTTTTCTGCCTATCCCGGGCAGCTTTGAGACGGTCACGAATCTGGACAATCTTGTCCGTCGTTTCGAACACTATCTCTGGTCCTGATAATTGGACGTCCCCAACTTCCGCCCAACAAACTGGCGTTCTACACTTTCTACCGTATAATGCCTCAAAAGGCGCAGCCTTTATGCTGGTGTGGTAGCTATTGTTGTAGGAGAATTCAATTAGTGGTAGGTTTTTATCCCAACTACCACCCAAATCGATCACACATGCACGTAGCATGTCTTCCAACGTTTGAATATTACGCTTACTTTGACCGTCTGTCTGAGGATGGTAAGTCGTACTAAAATTTAAACGCGTGCCCAAAGATTGTTGGAAGCTTTTCCAAAAATGTGACGTGTATCTAGTATCTTTGTCGGAGATAATAGACACAAGTATGCCATGTAAGGCTACAATCTTATCCACGTATAACTGGGCTAACATGTCGGAGCTATAAGTCTCCTTGATGGGTAAGAAATACGCTGACTTAGTCAGTCTATCAACTATCACCCATATTGTATCATTGCCTTTCCTGGTCTTAGGTAACTTGGTGATAAAATCCATAGTTACCATTTCCCACTTCCACGTAGGAAGTTCAGGCTGTTGTAGCAAGCCTGGCGGCTTTTGATGCTCGGCTTTGACTTACGCACATGTCAAGCATTTAGCTACATAGGTGGCTACAGACTTTTTCAAGCCTGTCCACCAATAATTTGCCCTTAGATCCTGGTACATCTTATCAGCTCCAGGATGAACGGAGTATTTGGAACTATGGGCTTCCTGGAGGATGACATCTCGAAGTCCTCCATAAATTGGAACCCATATTCGTCCATTTAATCTTAGAATTCCGTCCTTGCTAAGAGTTAACTGCTCCTCAGTTACCCCTAGCTTTTCATTAGGGTAGTTAGCTTCCAACACAGCTTCCTTCTGTGCAGCTAACAACCTTTCAGTCAAACTGTTCTTTATTTCCATGCGCTTGGCATTGATTCGGATGGGTTTCACCCTTTCCTTTCGACTCAAGGCATCGGCGACTACATTCGCCTTGCCGGGATGGTATCTGATTTCACAATCATAATCATTTAAAGTTTCCATCCAACGGCGTTGCCTCATGTTTAATTCCTTCTGATTAAACAGATGTTGAAGGCTCTGGTGATCAGAATAGATGACACACTTGATCCCATATAGATAATGCCTCCACAGTTTTAGTGCGAATACAACGGCACCCAACTCCAAGTCGTGAGTGGTGTAATTCTTTTCATGCACCTTTAACTGTCTTGAAGCATAGGTAATAACCTTTCCTTTCTGCATAAGCACACACCCATGCCAGTGTGCGATGCATCGCAGTATACCACGAACTCTTCTATTCCATCTGGCAATGTCAGAACTGGGGCGTTGCTCAACTTTTGCTTCAGGATATCAAAGGACTCTTGCTGCTTAGGGCCCCAAATGAACTTTACTTTCTTCTTAGTCAAGGAAGTTAAGGGTGCAACAATCCTTGAAAATTTTTCGATGAAACGCCGGTAATATCCTGCCAATCCCAGGAAGCTACGAATCTCTGTAGGCGTCTTTGGCTCTTGCCAGTTCATAACTGCTTCAACCTTAGCGGGATCCACTTGGATACCACGCTCACTAACCACATGTTCAAGGAATTGGACTTCTCGAAGCCAAAATTCACACTTAGAGAATTTGGCATAAAGTTTCTCCTGATGTAGAAGTTTGAGAATACATCGAAGGTGTTTCTCATGGTCAGCTTGGTTCTTAGAATAAATAAGAATGTCTTCGATGAAAACGATGACGAATTTATCTAAGTACGGCTTGCAAACGCGATTCATGAGATCCATGAACGCGGCCGGTGCATTAGTGAGCCCAAAAGGCATCACTAGGAACTCGTAATGACCATAACGAGTCCTAAATGCTGTTTTGTGTACGTCTTCATCTCTGACCTTCAACTGATGGTAGCCTGACCTCAAATCAATCTTCGAGAAATAACTTGCCCCTTGCAATTGATCGAACAAATCGTCGATTCTGGGCAGAGGATACCTATTCTTTATCGTGACCTTATTAAGTTCACGATAGTCGATGCACAGATGCATCGATCCATCCTTCTTCTTCACAAATAGGACTGGCGCTCCCCATGGAGACGAACTAGGTTTAATGAAACCCTTAGCTAGCAATTCGTCTAGTTGTGTCCTCAATTCCTTCATTTCTGTGGGCGCCAACCTATAAGGTGCTCTAGCAACCGGTGCTGCTCCGGGGATGATATCAATCCTGAATTCCACTTGCCTATCTGGTGGCAAACCAGGTAGTTCTTCCGGAAAAACTTCTGGGTATTCAGAAATGACAGGGATGTCTTCTATCTTCGGTTTAGGCTCATCAATGATCACTTGTGCCATGTAAATGACACAACCCTTCTTTAAACACTTGGAAGCCTTGAGCATAGTCACTTGCTCAGGCAATCCATACTGGGTATCTCCCCGAATGGTAAGCGATTCACCAGACGGAGTCTTTATCACCACTTGCTTTCTGTTGAAGACAATTTGGGCCTGGTTATGAGATAACCAGTCCATGCCCAAGACTATGTCAAAACCGGCTAATTTAAATGGAAGTAGAGACAGAGGAAAAGAATGGTTCTTAATGGATATAACACATCCATCTAACACAGTTGAGACGGTTTCTAGGGTGTCATCTGCTAACTCCACCTCATAATTCACATTTAAGGTTTTGACAGGTAATTTCAGCAATTTGCAAAATTTATGATCTATAAACGACTTATCAGCGCCAGAATCAAATAGTACTCTTGCATAGACATCATTTACAAGGAAAGTACCAGTAATAACGTTGTCGTCTAGAATCGCTTCCTTTGCGTCCATTCTGAAGACTCTAGCATTAGTCTTCTTGGCCTCTTCAGGCTTCTTGGTGTACTTAAGGCAGTTGGTTTTAATGTGCCCCTTTTCATTGCAACGGTAGCACGTTGCGTCTTTCATCTTCTTGCAATCCAAGGTCTTGTGATCCGTGGACTTGCATATACCACAAGCATAGGTTTTTGACTGAGTCTGTGAGTTCGACTCGAGTCTGCACTTTCCATAGTGCTGTTTCTTGCAAATTTTGCATTTGGGCTTCTCACCAGAGTGATGCCCATCTTTCCTTGACTCCGATCCTTTCTTGTTGTCACCGTTCCCACGGTGTTTCTTGTTCGATCTCCGTGAACCATCATCTTCACGTTTCCTCTTCTCAGCCTCCTTATTCCTCAGCGATCTCTGCCTGACCGCATCCAAAGTGAGGGACAAGGATATGTCAGCTACAGATCTAAAAGTAGCTGGCCGAGAAGCCTTCACGCTTGCTTTGATTTCCGGGGCTAAACCACCGATAAAACGAGCTATTCTTTTTGGCTCCGGGGTTACCAGATATGGAACCAACCGGGACATCGTGTTGAAGCTCGTTAGGTAAGCTTGACAGTCAAGGTTTGTCATCACCAATGATAGAAAATCAGATTCTATCTTCTCCACCTCATGCTGAGGGCAGTAATTTTCCCTGATAAGGGCAACAAATTGATCCCACGACATGTTGTACAATGGGATTTTCCCGGTGGCTTGAATCATTGATCTCCACCATGCTAAAGCTTCACCCTTAAAAGACTGCGACACAAACTTGACCACGTCTCTCTCAGCGCATCCGCTAATATCCACAACCGTATCCATCTCATCTAGCCACGTCATACAATCAATGGCTCCTTTCTCCCCAGTGAAATCCCGGGGTTTGCAGGAAACGAAATATTTATAAGAGCAACCCTTTTCACGGGGTCCCTGGTTTAGTACTACCTGCTGAGATGGAGCACTGTGGTGGTTCGAGGAGTGTCGATCATCATCTTTCTTCGGTTCGTCCTTCTTGGATGGTGGCTTTGAAGGCTGTGTAGATAGGGTCCTACTACGAGTCCCACTATACTCTTCGTACTGCCTTTCCAATGCCTTTGTAATTGCGTCGTCGACCAACGCTTTTAATTCCGCACCCGTTAAATTAATCCGGGCTTTATCAATGTTCTCCACTGGATGACTATTTCTCTCGTCTGAGTTAGCCATTTTAATTGAACTGTTACAGAAAACAAGGACAATAGTTTATTTGGGAGTTTATTATGGAATTGCCCCTTAGGGTAATTCATTAACCATGGTAAACAGAGACCATATTTGGTTAATTTATTAATCATATTTATTTAGGATTTCTATCATAATTTATCCTAATTATAAAACAATAAAAGTTTTATTTGTGGCACAAAAGGCCTAGTCACATGGACATTTTAAATTTATAAGCTATGATTTCAGAGAATCAAGGCTTTTAAGGTATACTGACACAATAGGCCTAGTCACAAGGACGTTTATAAATAATAAGCTATGATTTCAGAGAATCAAAGCATGAAGGTTTGAACCTAGTTCATTACCTTTATCTGACAGGGAGTCATCGCTACCACTGTCTTTTGGCTCATGTAGAAATGAGCAAGGCCCGTAGGCACTATATTACCACGTATGGTAAAAATATGATCATCTTAATTGATGATTTAACCCATGATTCGGAGATCATTTAGTTGGGTTTGGAATCTTTGAAAAGATCCTTATATAATAATGACGGGTGTGATTTTAAATGAATCACGTCTGCCAGGAGTGTTAACATGTTTACAGATGTTAACAGGGATTTGAATCTTTTAAACAGGTCTTACCATTATGGCCAGGTCTTTATAAGGACACTCAGGCTAGGTTTCACTCTTAAGATTCTTATTCAATATTTAAATAGGCAGATTATTATTAAAAGGAATGATTTTGATTTATTTATTTCATATATAATATTTATGCATATAATAGCAAGATGAAATTTATAAACGTAACATTCCATTAATTTTCAAAAGATTACATGTTGCCCTAAATGGGACTTTTCAACAAACAACTTACCCACGCAGGGGTTCAAACAAGTACTTACCCACGCAGGGGCTTAATAACACAAATACCCACGCAGGGGCTTGATAACATACATACCCACGCAGGGGCTTAAACAAATAACATAATAGTCCACGCAGGGACTTACACAAATAACATACCCTCGTAGGGGTTTACAGAAAGATAGACCCACGCAGGGGTCAAAACAAACAAGCATACCCACTCAGGGGTTCATACAACAAGACTGGCCCACGCAGGGGCTCAACAACAAATGGAAGGATTTAGTGGTCCTTCTTGCTCTTCCCTTTAATCAGGCTCGTTAATCCTTGGAAGAACGTTTGTCGCTCCCTTCGTTCCCTGTGAAACTCTCGCTCTACATGGTCCAACCTTTGCAGAATTTCTTCACGCTCTGGTGGAGAGAACCTTGGTGGTTGCGATTGTTGCCTGATAATAGGCCTTGGAGGTATTTGGTACCCATGTGTTGGGTACCCTACTCCCCATGGATCTCCATAGGGTCCTTGGGTGTTGTAGTTAGCCGCTACCATGTAGGGGTCGGCCTCTGCGTAACCATAATTGTGGTGAGTCGGCGGTTCAAACGGGTTATACGCCATGGAACCCGTGTATGCCGGAATTGGGTTATCAAAACCCATCGGCGGTGGCTGTGGTACAGCTGGGTTAGAAGGTCCACCCATTTGTGGGTCCTCCTGATGTGGCGGATAGTGACTGCCACTGGATTGACGAGGAGAGCTGAAATGAAAGTCTCCTGCTCGCGCAGACATACGCGCTCCGGATCTCCTACGCCTTGGCGGTTGTGGAGGTGTCGGTTGAACTGGTGGCGGTGGAGGTGGTGGCGTGACTGCCACAAATCTAGAATCCACAGAGGGATCCTGTTGCTGCTGCTGCTGCTGCTGCTGAGGCGGTGAATGGCGATGAGGTGTATAGTACCATTCGTGCCTGGTGAACATAGCTTGAAAGCTATCTGGACTAACATAGGGTGATCCGTGGAAAGAAGATCCGTCAGAGATCTCTATCGGGTGGTTTGGTGTACCACTGGCAGGTTCGACGGGGTCCGTATCCTCGTCCATATTGTCCGCGTGATCTCCCAAGAAATGATCCTCCGGCCCCAATGGGTTAAAACCCACTGGTTCTGCTATGTAGTTTGTCGGGTTAAACCGGCCCCTAAAAACTGGTGTAGGGTCACCAAAAGAATGATGCGATAAGGATCGCTGCAACGGTATGTAGGAAGGTTGCGGGTTGTTGGGCTCGTACTCCGGTTGTGGCCCATAAGGGTTTTGGACAGGAGGTGTGGAGCTGTGTGAGACCGACCGTCTAGCCGGTTCAAAGAGGTTCCTCCGGTTTTGCCGGGGATCGTCGCTCTCTGTGGTTGAAGGAGCTCGCACATTTGAGGGTCCTGCCTCGTTGTCATTGGGGGCGGTGATTGGCCCCTTTCCGTCGTCCTCTTCTCCTGAAGAATCTTGGCGGCATTTTGTTAATCCTGTCAATACAATATGAGATAATGACAAGAGTATATATAAAGTAAAGGACAAAACAAAAACCAAACAAGGTAGAATTCGTCCTATGTTATTTGTCTAGACTCGAAAGTTTAGATATGTTCAATTGTGTAACTGAGATTAAACACAAAAGGCTAGTGTTTAATTCACTCAGTGTTGGCTCTGATACCAACCTGTCACACCCCGATTTCCACGTGTCACCGGTGGGCCCGGTGGGGGAGTATCGTGACGTGGTTGGCAACATAATAGTCAAACAACACAATAATCAATATGCACAGCGGAAGCAATGTAAAAATATGATACAACCGAATTTAATATTGTAATATCAAATGTCACAATATTCGGTAGTTTATCCACAGATGGATCGAAAATAAAATAGAATTAATAGTTCAACAGACTTCAGGCATCTTAAGCTTGCGAGACTTCTATTGATGCTAAGGAGAAATCCCAGCCAATTACGCTTAGTACCTGCATTTAATCTTTTTGGGAAAATACGTCAGTTTACACTGGTAAATACAATCAACTGACTCATTTTGGAAAATAATTGAAAATTGGTTTGGATGCACGTGGCATAAACATTTTATTTAACTTGGGAGAATTATTTAATATTATAATCTTGTGAACGAATTACATGTTCCTTGTGCGTTCAGTAGCCCGGATCTTGTCCGGGTTAAAGATCAATAGACACACCACATTATTCTTTTGTGCACTGACGGGTGTACGCCTACACCCCGCGCTTAAGTCGTGGCCATTTCGTAAAATGATGCCAAGGATATCCGGGACATGGTCATTAACCCCCCAAAGGCTTTAAGTAACAAGACTGTTTAAACGATCCGATCAAATTATTCAATTACGCACCCAATGGTGGAGGATTTGATGCCCGATCAAGCGGTATTCTATATACCGTAACCCAAGCCCGTACAGGAAAAATAAGTTAAAAGTATTTACCTGAGCAATGTATAAATCACAATAAGCAAATTTCAAGTAGCTTTTACTGGTTCTCCTAATCTGGAACGAAGTTTTATAATAACCTATTAGAATCCTAACGGGTCTTTAGTTAAGCTCAAGCTTAGACCGGTTAGTTTCAAAGATACGGTTCGTACGCACGATTAAGCGAAGACCGGATAGAATGTGATTTAGACCCGACAAGTTCAGAGACTTGTTTAATATGGGTCCTTTATGCACATTCTGGATTTTGAGATAAAACCGATAAGGTTTGACCCGTTTCGGCTAATTTATGTAAACTTGTTACATAAACCGAACCGAACGCGTAATAAGCGTAACGGGTAATAATGAGAGCCATTTACAGGTTTCCTAAGTTAATATGCTCCAAATATGTTGTGACATAAGTAAGGTGTCTTTTATTATGCCCGAAACGAATTTAAACACAAACTATGCCCCGTAGGGGTAGTTTGGTCATTTTAAAGGTTGTAAAAGAGTTTAAGTGTTAACCTGAGTTACAGGCCTGATGTAATCAGTAAATATACTAAATTTGCTAAGTTTTATCAGTAGGTTAAAGTATATATGTGAAATTTATCAATTATAACCAAACTATGCCCCGTAGGGGTATTTTGGTAATTTCACATAAGCCGAAAAGCTCAAATTTAAAGTCTGAGTTTAACAACTTTTGCTTACTGTTAAAATATTATAATTTTCCTCAAATATCAGTAGGTATCAACCCTTGTATGTTTAATATGGTTATAGTACATACTATGCGTTAAAAACGCTTAAAAGGTGATTAGAAGCCATTTCCGGGTTTGATACTTAAAGCTGATATTTTTATTATTCCAGAAGGCTTAAAATAATTTATTTATCATATGTGATCAGTAGAAAAAGTTTTGGAGTTAATTAGATACGTAAAACTCATTTTATGGCCCAAAAGGGCAAAACCGACAATTACCGGATTAAGCCTACGACTACTAGTTATGCTCAGCCTAAAATTAATTAAAAATCTTTAAAAATCCCAAAATAATATATTACATCAGTGGGTAAAGATTTTGGTATCAAAAAGTAGGCTTAACTAGGCTATACGCTAATTACGCCGTTTTATTAACATAAAGCTTTCATTTTGCGCTAATGAGCATAACTCCCAATTTACACCTCAAACTGATGTCAAACTTTGCATACAAGTTTATATATCAGTAATTAAAGTTTCTACTCTTTTACATTTCCAAAAATCACGTTTTAAGGTAATAAGGGCATAATGGTCAACATATGAGCAATTAGCGGAACCATGCATATTAATTGGATAACTAATGATCCGAGGTGTATAATCACAGAGGGTTATACTACCATGTAACCTGGTCCAAATTAAGCTCTAAGGCATTTCTAAATCATGCCTAAACGGGTCAGAACTGAAAGTCAAAGTATAAGTCAAACTATGCGACTTTCGGTTCCGAACCGGGTCTAAACAGGAAATTGTCGGGTTGAACATGTTTAGACATGTTATTACACTAATTACCAAGTTATATTAATGATCAAACAGGTTGTATACGTTCTACATTGCTAATTATGCATAAATTGAAAGTTAAGTATCCTGTTGACTTTTTCTTAGCAAGTTTGACCCGACTTTTGACCTGGTTAGAATGGTAATCAGGGGGAACCCTTTTGAGGTTTTATTACCCACATAATTACCAACTTATAACTACTTTTGATTCGACTAATCACTGGACCATTAGTGATTAATCTTAAAGTCAACCGTTAATTACGACGGTTTGACTTTTAAGCTAATACTAAGCTAAAACTTAATTAAAGAAGGATTAGCAAACTTACTGAAGTCCTATGCACGAAATGTGAAGCTTAGAGAGAGATCCTTAGCTCCAGAAATGCTCCAAATGTGCAGATGAAGGTGTGATCAATGAGTTGCAACTTATGGCCTTTATATAGTGAATTTTTCACCACAAGAAGTTGACACACAACTCTATCACTGACCACAAGCTGCCCACAAGTGTCCCTAGTGCTTAGGGGGTGCCTAGGGGTCGTCCATAATGCAAAATATCTGATAAAGGGTCGGTTAAACGCGAATGTAGGAGGCTGTCTAAAGTTTCTGTTATTGTACGTCTGACGCGGCCCGCATGCGTGTTAACCAACCTTTACGCGGGCCGCATGGACCTTCTGATCAGATTTTCATTTTCAAGTTTCCACATCTTTGTCCCTTGGCTCTTCGAAAGGGCAACGAAGCTTAATATTTGCAATTTGAGCCCTCTTTATTTACCTACAAGGGCTTTAGGACATATACCCACTTTGCCAAGTCCCTGGACACTTCCGGTTAACCCGAAAAGTCATAACTTTCAATGTTAACGCTTTAACCCCTCGCACACGAATTTGATCATAACTTTCTCATACGATAACGAAACTTTATGAAATTTATATCGCGCATTCTAGTGAGCATAATTATCAGTTACAAAGCTTCGGGTTTGTCAAAAGGTCACTCAGAGGTATAACTTAAACATGTTGACACATTTAACCCCTGTAGTTTGTAATCTCTCACTTTTAGCTTCGTATGATCCATGATTTATTCGTTTGATGCTATAAACATCATGTAGGGTTATTGTACAATATTTTATTCACTGTTGACATTTAGAACCCGTATATTCACATACTTTCCATGACTGTCAACTTTAGTCCTTCTATAACATTCTTTCACACGTTCAAATATATGACACGTGTCTACACATTATAGGACGTG
Source organism: Helianthus tuberosus (assembly GCA_030545235.1). Classification (NCBI taxonomy): domain Eukaryota; kingdom Viridiplantae; phylum Streptophyta; class Magnoliopsida; order Asterales; family Asteraceae; genus Helianthus; species Helianthus tuberosus. The sequence goes on from CM060362.1 coordinate 55,803,234, forward strand.
AATTTTCGAGGTGTTACATAACCCTATCCTTGCGGAAAACCAAGAAAAAGGAAAACTGCTGACCAGTGAAGAAGAAAAAGAAAAGGAAGCTGGGTACTTCACAGAAGCCATCAAGAAAATGGATCTAAAAGAAGAGAGCTCAGTGAGCCTTCAAAACCTGTTCAAAAACGTATTAACCAAACCTGCAGCAGATATCTCAGACACTGTACTTGAACAAAGAAAAAGACAAGAGCTGATTGAACAAGAAGCTGCAGAAGACATAGCTGCAGCAAATGAAGTAATAGAAGAGGCTTTTAAACGAATGTCTGAAGTTCAGGATACTGCTTTACAATTTTTCTCAAGGCCAAAATCTCCAAGCTCATCTGAAAATAAATCTCTCCCAAGAAACCCATTGGGTTTAAAAATACTAAAGTGGATGTCTGATCAAAAGACCCATGTATTGACCTTGGTCAGATCTAATGGCGAAGTGAAGTATATATCAAGGAAAGAAGCACTAGGTCTTGGTGTTGAAGATTTGCAGGATCTCCTTAAACTTTCACTATGCAGGGATGAGGATGACTCAAGTTCCAAAGACTTTGAAGCAGAATTTAAAAGACAAGCTAAGGAACTTCTGATGAGGAATAAAGATCCAAAATAATGAAGGGTTTTGGCATTATCTGTTCCAGGGGGAGATTGTTGGGATTGAACCCTACCAGAGGAACAGATAATGAAAGCCAAAACCGGACCATAACAGTGGATTCACAATAAGCAGTTGTTTACATTAGGCTTTCCCGTTGAAAGTGATTATAACAATTGATGGCTCTATATCCACTGTCCGTATACAACTGCCGATACCCTTTTAACTGCTGACAAAGCCCTGAAGAAGTAAACACTGCTGGATCTATCTACTGATGACAAAGCACTACTCACTCAAAGACTGATCAACTTTGAGGAAAGCACTGATGGAAGAAGATAGCAGTGGTTTAGTGTATTACTTGTCTTATGTAGAATCAGTGGTTAAGATTAGCAGTGTTTGTATAGGAACAGTTGTTACAGGTTGTTAGGTTGTTAGACGTCGCTTTCATGGTGACGTCAGCTGAGATGCTTCAGTGGTTTGGTTTGTCTATAAATGGAATAGTACCCTGTACTGTTACATTTGATCGTCTTGAGTGAGTTCTTCTCCTCAATTCAATCCTTTCATCTTGTGCAACCAACCGCTGAAGTATCAGGCTGAGGGGGAGTTTAGTTTGTAAGCTTGCATTGTAATCTTTTGCTTTGAATTGTAATCTTTCGACTCTATGAAAAGCAAATGTTTATCAAACTATATTCTCCTTTGATTGTGTTTACAGAGTTTGTTATTCATTTCCGCTGCACTTAAACCTTGTTCATTTCTGTTGATTTGTTCAATTTATACAAACTAACACAATCATTAGAGCTTCCGATCCTAACACAGAATTAATTAAATAAAAGAAATTCAAAAGAGTTTGAGTAAATTGCCAAAATCGTCCCTGTGGTTTTATATTCGCCAGTTTCATCCAAATATACTCAACTTAACAGAAAAATAAACTAAGTTAGTGGTTTAGATGAAAATGGCAAAAAGTTACAAACGTTGAGGGCAATTTGGTACAAAAGTGTCATTTTGGACAAAAATGACAAACCTGCCCAAACCTCAGGGATGATTTTGGCAATTAACTCTAAATTTTATAAGTTAAGACAGAAATTAATTTACAGCTTCTTTATATAAATCAGTTTTATAAAGAGAAAACGTCATTGGTGTGCAATACATAACAATCGATTATAACTTTTAGTATTTATCAGTTGTAGAGATAGAAAAAAATTGTAAAACGTTACATATTTTTTAAATGTGTTGAGCACCTAGGAAAGATGTTGGTAGAAATAAAGTATTTATTTAATTAAGATTATGAGGGTTACTAACTAATACTTATTCTGATTGGCTTGAGTAAAGAAACTTTTAGTTCATAGCATTATAATTACAATTTGGTGGGTAATTTTAAGGTTTGGCAACGATACGTTGTTTGATTGGGGGGGGGGGGGGGCACTGGCTTCTGTTTTTCCTTAGGAGCGAATTTAAAAGAGTAGAAGATGAATTACCAACTTAGTACATATGATAAGATTTTTTTTGACCTTTTTCAATAAGGTCATCAGCATTTTAGTTTTATAAAATTTAGAGGTTTAAGTAGATTTTATTTTTATAAAACTAATCTATATAAATAAAAAATTAGAAATTAATTTATGTCTTAGTTTATAAACATTCGCCTTAATAGAAAAATTAACTTAGTTAGTGGTTGGATGAAAATTTATAAAAATTATGTGACAAAGCTATTATTTTTTTTCATATAAAAATTGCATGTATATTCTTTTTTATTATATATGTAACAAAATTAATTAAATAAAAGAAATTCAAAAGAGTTTGAGTAAATTGTCAAAATCGTCCCTGTGGTTTTATATTCGTCAGTTTCATCCAAATATCCTCAACTTAACAGAAAAAATAAACTAAGTTAGTGGTTTGGATGAAAATGGCAAAAAGTTACAAACGTTGAGGGCAATTTGGTACAAAAGTGTCATTTTGAACGAAAATGGCAAGCATGCCCAAACCTCAAGGACGATTTTGGCAATTAACTCTAGTTTAAAAAAAGGTTAAAAACCAAATGATATTAGAAACGACGTTTATAAAAAATAAAAATACATATTTGTTTGTATATATAAAACATATTTTGCTAAATAATAATCGTGAAAATAACGAAATAATAAAAAAACTTAAGTAGTTGCATTAATAATCTCTTAAATATTAAAAGAACTTTGTAATTATAAAAAAACAACCCTAAAGTATATAATTATATAATTACCCTTACACTTAGCTGCAAAAAGAGTAACAAAGTTAGTGTCATAGGACAAAACCGTTATAAAATGCAACCTCAGAATCTGATATATTAAAATATTTCTTTTTAAGCTGAAAGGGTTAAAGTGACTAAACCACGAGAGCCAAAGCAGTAATTTAATCCATTTATAATTATTCAAACCCATACCAATCTTAAATGATACAAACACCGTATTCATAAGGTCAAATGTTTTGAATTTTAAAAACCTATAAACCATTCCAAAATTACCACAATATACTGCTGATGTTTTATCAACTTGCCAATTGTTTACACTTCACACTCACCGGTGAAAAAGGGAAATTCTAAAGCTACATGGTACGGGGATGATCCTTCAAGGGAGGATGATACGCCACGTCATCGCCACATCACCATCCTTAGGAGGATGATCCATCTCACAAATTTAGTGGAAATGAGAGGATGATCCTACCCCACCACTTATATATATATATATATATATATATATATTTTTAATCTCCCACTTTTTTTAACATTTAACAAATAAATTAAGAAAATATTTTCATTAATATTAAAACACAATACATAAACTTAAAAAAAAACATAAACTTAAAAAAAATCCAAATAAATTAAAAAACATTAATTTAAAAAAAAATCAACCACTTTGATGCTTCTTCATGATGTCGTTTTGTATTTTTAGCAAAGTCGAACGTTTCGGCTCGGGATAACTATCGACATCTATCGTTAATATTTCCCATTCCTTGAGCCGAATCTTTTAATCGGACAATCGAATTTTTTCTCCCGCCACGCGTAACTTTTCTCCCGCCACGCGAGACTTTTCTTCGATGGCCCACTCCTTCACCCTCGCTTTTTGGGCCGTGACCTCGGTGTACGTTTTAAATTGTATCATAAAATCGTCCATCTTCGGGCCAACCTTTTGCTTTTCTTTCTTCTTCGCCCGCTCCTTCTTCAATCGTCAGATAGTATCCCGGAACCGAGAAAACATTCCGGATGTTCGGTTGGGTCGGGTTGTTCGGGTTGTTCGGGTTGTTGGGGACGTTCGGGTTGTTCGGGTTGTTGAAGGTATCCATGGTAGAATATAATTTTATAAAAGTGGAAGATGTTTATAAAAAATGAGAGAGAGATGAGTTATGGTAGATGAAAAGTGAGAAAATGGTGTAAAAAATGGTGAATGGATATGAATTTGGAATGGATTTTTATAAATATGGGGGAAATAGCCGTTTGAAATTTTTGAAATCGGAAATGATTTTTTTTAATTCAATGGTCAACATTGAAAAGGGGGCCAATTTTGTCCGCATGCGCTCCGTCTCCAACGTCTTCTACTCGCCGGTCAAGACGGGGACGAGGGGGCGGCACGGTGTTGCCTTCGGCGCCGGTCCAAGACGGAGAGGGACGTTCCCCCATACCGTCTAGCCTAACCCTTAGTATACAAACTTCATTAATTTAAGTCGTTTTATATAAACACTAGGTTACAACCTGTGTACTATACGGGTAGCATATATATAATGTGAAAATAATTTGTTCATATCTGGTAATTACACAACTTATAATAATAATTACACAACTTACGCTACAATTATGTACATCGTACATACATAATTAAATAACTTATAAAAATTATTACGCAACAATGAGAATTAAACATGTTATACACACAACAACTACTTTTATTTTTTAGCAAGACTATACTTCAATTAAAGATTTTTTTTAAATAATATAAAACATGTTACAAATAATTGTAACAAAAATTAAAAAGATACCATAAATATGATGTATTAGTTTGCTATTTAAAAAGCATACCATAAATAATAAAAAATAGTGAGAAATAATATGGAGTTGACAAGTGGCAAAATTTTAGGTGGATACTTTAGGAATGAGTCAAGTGTACTCATATTTTTATTTAGACCATGCGTAGTGGTAAGGGTGAATAATGTCCCCACTCTTTGGCGTTTTCCGTCATGTGGCAGTACAGTCAGCAAGGGACATTATTGGGCGTTTTTCTAAAATGGGTGTAGTGGGGATGTGGGTATTATGTTAAAAAGGGGTGTAAAGAATTAAATAAAAAAAACTAACCAAAAAAAGATGATTGGCCAAGAAAAAAAGGGATTCTTCTGATTGGTCACCATTTTACCATTGAGCGTGTTTAAAAAAACGCCTGGAGGGCTTTTTCGCTCAATCACGCCCAAAAACGCCCAAGGGGGTGGGGACGGGGCAATATGGAGCGTGTTTGGGGGCTATTTTTGAAAAAATATCGCTCACTACGCATGGTTTTATAGTTATAATTATAGAGATCTACTCCACGTTATGTAACTTGTATTATTTGTAAATTTAGTCGATAATCAAAAATAGTGATTATAATAGCCCGTCACGTTATGTAACTAATAGCACTAAATTGAGGGGTTCAAATGAGAAGAATTTTTTTGTAAGAAGAAAAAAAGAAGTTTCAACCAATAATAATGCTTCATTTTACTTCATTTAATATTTGTATTTAATTTTAATATAAGGGTATATTGGTAAACTTACATAAATCATTAATTTGTATTCTTCCCCTTTAATAAATAACTAAATTAAATTTGTAACTCCTTTTCAAAATATATACTTTTTCCAAATTAAAAAAAAAAACAACTTAATTTAAAGTGTAGAATAAATTACTAGTTGTGTAGGATAAATTACGACTTGTGTAGGATAAATTTTGAGATGTGTAGGATAAATTTTGACTGTGTAGGATAAATTCTATAATATGTAGGGTATATGGAGGAAAATTTATAGGTTTTGTTGATTATATGTAGTATAATTAATGATTTGTTGACTAATTAATTAAAGAGAGAAAAATTAATAATATGAGTTATAAATAAAATAATATTTTACTAATTTTTCCTTTCTTCTTTTTCTTCTCACGTTAAATTTCTTCTCAAATAAACCTTCCCCTAGCACTAAATCAATAACTTGTTTTCCATAAAAGATTAGTTACATTTGTTTTTTTCATTAGACTTAACAAAGTTTATCCGAGAGGTTTACAATTAGTCAATTATAATAGGCTTGTATACAAATATAATTTGTTCAGTTCTCTAATAATGAAATAAAGTTTGTATACAACATAAACACGATTTCTCCACGGTTTCATCACCTATTTTACACACGCTATACCCTCCCATTTGTACTTATATATGCACACACATGCATAATGTAGAACCACCACCATGAGCACCTCCTACTCTACCGAAACCTCCCTAAACACCACTGGGAAACACCCGAACCTTCATGGAATACGCAGCCGAAATGGCAAGTGGGTGGCAGAAATCCGTGAACCTCGTAAAGCATCGCGTATATGGCTTGGAACATACCTAACCGCGGAAATGGCTGCAGCTGCTTATGATGTAGCGGCTTTGGCACTCAAGGGTGGTGATGCGGCGCTGAACTTCCCAGACTTTGTGGGATCATACCGAGTGCCAGAGTCCCCAGAGCCTGCCTTGATAAGGAGTGCTGCTGGGGAAGCGGCTGAGTTGATGAAATCATTTATGGAGCGAGAAGATGAGCAACACACACATGTCGCGAATGATGAGTTCATTGATGAAGAAGCAATCTTTTATATGCCCAATTTGTTGGTGGACATGGCTGAGGGAATGCTGGTGAGTCCGCCGCGACAGACGACAACCGATGATCGGTCGTTTGGGGACACTTCTGATTGTGACAACTTGTGGAGCTATCATTAGTTTTTGGTAAACAATATCATGTTATTGGAAAAGACTTTGGATCTTTATTTCATGGATGATAGGTTACATCATATAAATAATTCATAAAAAAAAAATCTCTATGGGTTTGACGTCTATTTTGTTGTAATGAAATAGTGTTTCTTGTCTCTTTTAAGTATTAATAATTTATTTGTAAGAATCTATAAATGTGATTCAGATCAATTCAATATCTGCACTGATAGAATCATATTTAGGTTTTTCAGATTCACATTGAACCAACTTTATCTACATGGTGTCATGTTCCTTTTTTTAGAACCTCGCTCTTATTTTTTTTAGTCCAATTCTTTGAACATCATCAAGGATTTAAAATTATACTTTTAGATTGGTGTTCTTGAGTTTTAAAATAATAACTAAAAAATTCAAAATATCTCAAATAAAAATTAAGTAACTTTTCATGACATAATATGCAAAGCACATCATGAATTTGGCGAAACATAGTAGCCATCAACATTTTAAAATAAGTTGTTCGAATGTTCCTTATACGTCACCTTTTCAGTTACAAGCTTTGTGCTCGGAGTACACCCAAGGGGACATGCACTTTTGGTCTTTAACGCTAATAAACATATTAAAAAGTCTAATATATATATATTTTTTTTATCATAAAATGACACTACTATATACTCGTTTAATTAAACATGTCAACCGCACTAGCTCCTCCTAGTCTCTCTGTCTCTTTCGATCTTTCCCTTTTGTTCTTCATGGATCACCATGTGTCGCCTTGGAAACAACATATGGTTGTATGATGGTTGAAGGTTGACAGGTTTTGCAAAGGCTGTTACACACCTGCTTCAATCTATCTTCACAAGGCCTCACAAACTCAACTGGGTTCCCCTTGGCTTTTCACTTCACCAAAAAACATCCCCATGTATGGGCCCGGCCTGAACTCAAGAACATGTACTCATGAGTGAACACTGAGAACTAAAGATGTCCTTTTAAAAAGTTTGGACCAAAGTCGTAATCTGGCTTACCACACAGGACATTGGTGTAATTATCTCTAAGGTGTTTGAAATCAGTGGCGGAACCAGTCCTGTTTTGTGGGTTCACATAAACCCACTTGGTTTGGAAAAAAAACTAGTGATAACTTTGTATATCTGCCTATTGGCACACTAAAGTGCCTATTGGCACACCAAACCCTAGCAAAATTAGGGTTTACCTACGCAGCGTATTGGTCAATACGCAGCGTATTGGGTTAACCCTATACGCTGCGTATTGACCAATACGCTGCGTAGATAAACCATGGATCTCAGTGCCTGATAACCAATCATTGCACAGAAAACAAGGGTCATATACGCTGCGTATTGGTCTATACGCAGCGTATATAAACCATTAGATTTTTTTGGGTCATTTTGAGAGGTTTGAGGGATCATTTTTTCACAAAGTTTAAATAAGCTGCGTATTGACCTCTAAGCAGCGTATATAAAGGTCTGAAAATGTCTTTTATACCCTTGTGTTGAGGCTATACGAAGCCAAATACAAGGGTAGTTGTGTCATTTTTGTCTCATACGCTGCGTAGGGACCTCTAAGGAGCGTATATAAAGCTCCATTTTTGTATTTTTTTTATTGTGTATTCCTTTGTTTATTTATAAAAAAAAAAGAAAATTATTTATAAAAAAACAATATTATTGGTAAATAATACAAATATATTGTTTTGTTATCGTTTAAATTAAATTATCGTATTCCTTTGTTTATTTATAAAAAAAAGAAAATTATTTATAAAAAAACAATATTATTCGTAAATAATACAAATATATTATATTGTTATCGTTTAAATTAAATTATCTTATCGTATTGCATCGTATCGTATCGTATCGTATTGCATCATATCGTATCGTATAGTGTATAGTATATAAGTCTCGTACAAAAAAAATACAAAAATTGAGCTTTATATACGCTCCTTAGAGGTCACTACGCAGCGTATAAGACAAAAATGACACAACTACCCTTGTATTTGGCTTCGTATAGCCTCACTACAAGGGTATAAATGACATTTTCAGAACTTTATATACGCTGAGTATAGGTCAATACGCAGCATATATAAACTTTGTGAAAAAATGATCCTTCAAACCTACCAAAATGACCCAAAAAAGTCTAATGGTTTATATACGCTGCGTAGAGAGCTATACGCAGCGTATATAAACCTTGTTTTCTGTGCAATGATTGGTTATTAGGCACTGAGATCCATGGTTTATATACGCTGAGTATAGGTCAATACGCAGCGTATAGGGTTAACCCTATACGCTGCGTATTGACCAATACGCTGCGTAGGTAAACCCTAAGTGTGCAGATAGGCAAACTGGGTGTGCAGATAGTTAGGGCCTTGTATGATTTGAAAAAAAATAGTGAGAATCTACCAAAACGAACCCACTGAAAGAAGTTCTTGGATCCACCACCGTTTGAAATATAATCTCATCTTTTATTAACTTAATGTTAGCCATGATTAAGTTCACATCTTGATCAGATTTGATTTTTGTAATTAAGAAAAAGAGAGGGCAAATATGTTTATGTGTTGCTCATTTGTTGTTAAAAAATTCTGGGTTTAAGGAAAATAAGCTTTTTGAAATTACTTGCGACCTAAAATACAATAAGAAAAAAAATATCAAAATAAGAGTGATACCACCGTACAAACTGGGAGTGTTCATCGAATCGAGTATCGAATTTTCGAATTATTCGAATAATTTTTTCCCTTGAATTCGAATTCGATTAAAACATACCGAATTCGATTCGAATTCGTATTCGAAATAAAAACCCTAGTCGTATTCGATATAATATATGAATTCGAATCGAATTCGAATAAATTCGATTTGATTCAAATTCTTTTAAAACATGTAAAAAACTATTAAGATGAAAAATAAACTTTAAAGCAACCATAAAGCACGATATCACATTAAAAAGTTTCAAATAAAATACCATAAGAATTATATTCAAAACAAGAAGTCGAGACTAACCACTCTTCAATTACAAGTTTATATTTTTAGGGTTAAAAATCTATTGATAGATTTGTTACTTAGGTTTTAATAATGGTCATTTAGTGGGTTTGGTAATGGATAATTTTAATACTTGGAACAAATTTTGAAAATAATTTATAGTATAGCCCAATAATTTATTCGAATTTCGAATCGAATCGAATTTGAAATTATAAATTTGTATTCGATTCGTATTCGATTTATTTGACTCGAATTGAATCGAATTCGAATTCTTATAATCAAAATGAATTCTTGATAATCTAATCGAATTTTGTTTTTTCAATTCGAAATGAATTCCGAACACCCCTACTACAAACACATAAAGATACGGTGGCTCGAGTGTATGTCCTTTTGTCAACTCATTGGCATTTACGTAATGTAAACATCACCTTGCATAAAATACGGTAGGGATCACAGGTCATCACATTTACTCATGAGTGACATTTGTCTCCCACTAAATTGATATGAGTTTAAATCTTTATAAGTGTAATTTTAGATGATAACTAAGGGTAAAAAAATGTTGTTAAAAAGTATATGTCATGCTTACTCTTCTTCGTGATCTTGGTATAGATCAAAAATCTTGTAGACTTTCCATGGTGATCCGTTAGAATTTTATTCATCAAAACTTGGTTCAATAAATAACAGTCAATCAATTAAGCGAGTTAACCAATAAAAAGCAGCAGGAAAAAAATAAGTGATCAACAATAAATGAAACCTGATAAGATTCGGTTACATACGAATACGAGCACCATGATAAGGTTATCTAACTACTGATGAGAAAGATATACCTCGGTTAATAACTAACCAGTTGAGACATCGAGGTTCAACAAACACGCGCTAGTGAAACAAACTAATGAAACGAGGGTATAGGTCGGGGTAGCGGTGGCAGTGGTGGTGGCAGACGTATCGGCGGCGACGGCTAGCGCGACAATGATGGTTGTTGTGGGTGTTTTTGAGAGTTTTTGTGCAAATTGTGTAACACTTTAATCCAACTCCATACATGTGACACTCTAGGTTTTCCCGAGCAACCTCCTTGTTTAGCATTATGTGTGCATATACTATTAAATGAAGATTTGTGAATTATCTTGATGTATTATGTGATGCTTATATTAAAACCCTAAGCCTCAACATCTCCTCTCTCTCTCGGATTCAACCGGTAGCATTTAGACTCTCGGATCAAGCTCATTACCCTCACTTGGAACTTCTTTCACCGACTCTCCATACCCTCCATATTCAACCGGTTAGTGTTTTGTAGTTTTGTTAATCTTTGGGTAACTTTAGGATGCATGATGACACTACTTGTTGAATAAATGGGTTGTTTATTAAGATGTTTGCTTTGAATGTTTAAGTGACGATTAAAGTGTGAACTCTTGTATAAAAATGTCTTGCTATGAATGATAAATGATTGATAGTTTAGGATGCTAACGACCACCCGATTATTATAGAACAAATGTGTGTTGATGATGGTTTACAAGATTGTCGTGATATATGTTCACATGATTCTTGGATGAATTTAAATAAGAAGAGGTGGTTTAATTGGATGAATTTAATGAAGAACAGTATGAATATGGGATGAATATCTGTTGAACATTTGAAAAATGCTTGTTTGATCCATTTTGATTTAGTGTTAGACAAGAAAACATGTTGGTGAAATTGTATTGGTTAGTACATAGGATCATGGAAATGAAATTCTATTGGATAGTACAAGTTGGACAGGTGTGTGGGTCGAGACCCCCGGTTTCGACTCGAGACCATCAAAGAGACAACTCGAGACCAAGCAGCAGACAACAAGGACTCGAGACTAGCTACTTCTCGACTCGAGATCTCATGATCTCGACTCGAGACTGAACTCGAGACCTCCAAGGTTGCTACTCATATATACATCACTCGAGAGCAGAGGTTGCGACTCGAGACCAGCCATCCACAACTCGAGACCGCATGATCTCGAGTCGAGACCACCTGGTCTCGACTGGGCTGTCCGACTCGGTTATTGGGCCACCAAATGTGACAACGTGTTTTGGGCTTGTATTTGTGGTACTGTGCCATGTGCTGATTGACTGTTTAAGGATTTGAACAGGCCTAATAACTTAAAAGATAATTGTATGTTATGCATGCTATGTGTTACGTTATGTGTAAAATATACGTTACTTGCCTGTACCCAAACCTGACCTATACTGGTAACCATGCTAGGACGTGGTGACCAGCGTGCTTGACCAAGTAAACTAATCTGCCGAGCAACCCAAGGTGAGTTCACACACTAAAAACATGCGTCCCAAGAAGGGACACGAACAAACTAAAGAATGCTTTCAAACTAATATTTCCGGGGGAAAATGCGAATGGGTATATTTTAAATTACTATTTCCGGGGGAGATACGTTTGGATATTATTTATATCACAACTAGCAAAACTAAACGAATCTCTATCATGTAAAGTCCCTGCTTATAGTACCGATTAATCGTCTGGGGGGCGAACGGGTTATTAGTTGATAGCGCTATTAGGTTTGACAACCTCACACAATGACCGGGGGAGAGATCAGGCGTGAACTAGTAGACCTTGCATCTTGGTCAATGACGATAGACATTGACTCGGGGCACAAAAATCTTCTTGTCAACAGTTTTGGTAACGCCAGTTTAGTAAGCTTTCATATGGGGTAGCTCCCCATGACGTGAATATAAATGCTCTATCTAAACAATCTGCGTTTTCGATAAGTTAAAACTTGATATCTCGTGAACTCGCCAACATTATGTTGATACTCTACTGCATGCTTTGCAGGTACCCATTGACTCAGGAGCTTGCAGCTTGGGAATGTGTAGTGGTCGTCTTAACCCATGTGTTGGGTTCTAAATAAACCTGAACTATGAACCTTATTTTAATCTGTTTTGTCTATGCTTCCGCTTTTTACTTAAACCGTTATTTGAACTTAAATCTTTGAACTTTGACTATGGTATTTACTAACCTTTGTGGTTGGTGAACAATATTATTATTAACTAAATCCTCAGTATAATTAGTGGGCTGGATCCTGGTCATGTCACACGCCTCGCGGTGGTACTCCGCATGTGGTTTTTTTTTTTTTGAGGGTATGACAGATTGGTATCAGAGCCATTGGTTATAGTGAACTCCGTTTTTAAAAAGGAAGTCTTTTTAAGAAAAACCAGACTATAACCCGTGACTCGTGACGATGCTACACTCCAAGGGCAAGACTCAACGTACTAGACCCCATAGCTTGGACTTGTGTTTACTTGCTTGTTTACTTTATGCTTTATGTTCTACTATACGTACTGGTATACCTAGCTAGATAGATACACCCCTCTTCTATCTCATTCTCGCTACATTACGACATCACACTCATACTGTGTTTTCTGGTTGTGAACACAATGAGTGGACGCGGAAGAGGAAACGTTAACATGACTCAGGCTCAGCTCACTAACCTGATCAACACGGTGGCTACAGCTTTCGCAGCTCACCCTGGAGGTCAGCATGCACCTGCGCAACCACGTGTTTGTACTTTCAAAACTTTCATGGATTGCAAGCCTCTCCCTTTCAATGGCACTGAGGGTGCCATAGGTCTTCTACACTAGATTGAGAAGGCCGAAGCTGTTTTTGCTGTCTGCGAGTGTCCCCCTACTAATTGGGTGAAGTTTGCCACTGGTACGCTTGAAGGAAATGCGCTTTCATGGTGGAAAACGCAGATTCAGATGCTTGGTTTGGAAACTGCTAATGCTACTGCATGGGAAGATTTCAAGGACATGATCAAGGAAGAGTACTGCCACAGGGATGATATCCACAAGCTCGAAAACGAGTACTTCGAGCTTAAGATGGTTGGATCAGAGATTGAGACCTACACCAAGCAGTCCAATGATTATGCTGCCCTCTGCCCTAACATGTCCCGACCTGCTTACCGAAGAATCGAGCTCTACCTCAAGGTTCTAGTTCCAGAAATCCAGAGTCATGTGACCTCAGCCAACCTCACTACGATTCAGCCAGTCGTCCGTCTTGCTCACAAACTCACTGATCAGGCTGTGGAACAGGGCAAGCTGCCCAAAAGGATCAGTGCTATTGCCGGAACTTCTAGTGATCACAAACGAAAGTGGGATGAAAATCAAGATAAGGATGCTAACCCTACTCAGGCCCCAGCCCAGCAAAAGAAAACTGAAAACAACAAGGGCCCTCAGCAGCAGGGAGGCTACCAGGGCCATCTCCCCAAATGTAACAAGTGTGGCCGACATCACAATGGGCCCTGTGCCAGGAACAAGTGTCAGCGATGCAACAAGATGGGGCATGAGGCCAGGGATTGTAGGAGTCCTCGTCCCGCAGGGCAGAACCAACCACAGCAGCAGCAACATCATGAGAATATCAAGGGTTGTTTCCAGTGTGGAGCTGAGGGGCATATTAAGAGGAACTGCCCCCAGTTAAATCAGAACGACAACAATCAAGGCGCTGGAAACAACAATCAAAACAACAACAATGCTGGAAATGGCGCAAGAGGATGGGTTTTTGTGATTGGAGCTGGAGAAGCTAGGAATGATCCCAACGTCGTGGCGGGTAAGTTCCTACTCGATGATCGTTATGTTTCTGTATTATTTGATTCTGGAGCCGATGCTAGCTATGTATCCCTACGTATTAGTAAGAAGCTTAAGCATACGTCTACGTTATTAAGATCTAAGCATACCGTCGAGTTAGCGAATGGTAGAAACGTTGAGGCCTCACACGTGATAAGTAACTGCAAACTAGTATTGTCTGGTCAGACCTTTAGCATCGATCTTTTCCCTTTCGTTCTTGGAAGCTTCGACGTCGTCATTGGTATGGATTGGTTATCCAAACATCGGGCTAAAATTCTCTGTCAAGAGAAAATGGTTCGTATTCCCCGTCGTTCTGGCAAACCCCTTATCGTTCAAGGTGACAAAGGCGGAGAAGTCACAGGCATCATTTCATTCTTAAAAGCTCAAAAGTGTTTACGAAAGGGGCACACCGCTATCTTAGCACTTGTCGCCGACACACAGGAAAAGGAAAAGAGGATCGAAGATTTTCCAGTTGTACGCGACTATCCCGAGGTATTTCCTGAAGAACTACCTGGACTCCCTCCTCACCGGCAGGTCGAATTCCAAATCGAACTAGCTCCCGGAGCAGCACCTATAGCTCGTGCACCTTATCGACTAGCTCCCGCAGAACTGAAGGAACTTTCTACACAACTGCAAGAACTGTTGGACAAAGGATTTATCCGTCCTAGTTCGTCACCCTAGGGAGCGCCAGTGCTCTTTGTCAAGAAGAAGGACGGCACATTCCGTATGTGCATTGACTATCGTGAGCTGAACAAGGTTACCATCAAGAACCGTTACCCACTCCCATGCATTGACGATCTATTCGATCAATTGCAAGGATCAAGCTACTACTCCAAGATCGATCTGCGATCAGGTAATCATCAGTTGAGAGTCCGCGACGAGGATATCTCCAAGACTGCTTTCAGAACCCGTTATGGTCACTATGAATTTCTTGTCATGCCTTTCGGAATGACCAACGCGCCTGCGGTCTTTATGGATCTCATGAACCGAGTGTGCAAACCCTACCTCGACAAGTTCGTGATTGTGTTTATCGACGACATCTTAATCTACTCGAAAAGTCAAGAGGAGCATGAGCAACACTTGCGTCTTATTCTCGAACTCCTTCGCAATGAACAACTATACGCCAAGTTCTTGAAATGTGACTTCTGGCTTCGAGAAGTCCACTTCCTTGGACACGTGGTAAATAAGGACGGAATACATGTCGATCCAGCTAAGATCGACTCTATAAAGAATTGGCCTACACCTAAGACACCGACCGAAGTTCGCCAATTCTTGGGATTGGTAGGATACTATCGTAGATTCATCAAGTGATTTTCAAAGATCGCTCAACCCCTCATGACTCTCACCCAGAAGGGTATTGCTTACAAGTGGAATGATGCTCAGGATTCTGCTTTCCGGAAGCTAAAGGATAATCTTTGTAGTGCTCCTATCCTCTCGTTACCTGAAGGTATCGACGACTTTGTGGTTTACTGCGATGCGTCTATTCATGGGCTCGGTTGCGTGTTGATGCAATGCAAGAAAGTTATTGCTTACGCTTCTCAACAACTTAAGATTCACGAAAGGAACTACACTACGCACGACTTGGAGTTGGGAGCAGTGGTTTTTGCTCTTAAGATATGGAGACATTACTTGTACGGTACCAGGTGCACCATTTACACCGATCACAGGAGTCTCGAGCATATCTTCAAGCAAAAGGAGTTAAACATGCGACAGCGTCGATGGGTCGAGCTCTTGAATGTTTACGAATGCGCAATCAAGTACCATCCAGGCAAAGCCAATGTTGTGGCGGACGCCCTCAGTCGAAAGGACACTACACCTAAGCGCGTGCGAGCGTTACAACTTACCATCCAATCTAACCTCCCTACTCAGATACGAGATGCTCAGGTTGAAGCATTGAAACCAGAGAACATTAGGGCGGAGTCCCTACGCGGGTCAAGGAAGCGATTAGAACAAAAAGAAGACAGTGCTTACTACGTAACCGGGCGTATATGGGTCCCACTTTATGGAAACTTACGCGAGCTTGTGATGGATGAAGCACATAAGTCTCGTTACTCAGTACATCCTGGTTCGGATAAGATGTACCACGACTTAAAGACTACATATTGGTGGCCAGGTATGAAAGCCAACATAGCAACCTACGTTAGCAAGTGCTTGACCTGTGCTTGAGTCAAGGTCGAATACCAGAAGCCGTCAGGCTTTTTGCAACAACCGGAACTGCCGAAATGGAAATGGGAGCAAATTTCCATGGATTTCATCACAGGCTTGCCAAAATCTCAAAGCGGGAACGACACTATCTGGGTCGTCGTGGACCGCCTAACCAAGTCTGCGCATTTCCTCGCGATCAAGGAAACCGATAATTATTCGAAGCTTGCTGCAATCTACTTAAAGGAAATAGTTGCTAGGCACGAAGTGCCAACCTCTATCATTTCTGACCGTGACCCACGCTTTACATCAGAACTATGGCAAGCTACGCATAAATCTTTTGGCTCACGTCTGGACATGAGTACTACTTACCACCCACAGACCGATGGTCAAACGGAACGTACCATTCAAACGCTTGAAGACATGCTGAGAGCATGTGTTATTGATTTTGGAAACGGGTGGGAACGACACTTACCGTTGGTAGAGTTCTCCTACAACAACAACTACCACACTAGCATTCAGGCAGCACCATTTGAGGCATTGTATGGTCGTAAATGCCGATCACCCTTATGTTGGGCGGAAGTTGGCAAAAGCCAAATTACTGGCCCGGAACTCGTAGTCGAGACTATGGAAAGGATTGCCCAGATCAGACAACGCATGGCGGCAGCTCGTGACCGTCAGAAAAGTTACGCTGATAAGCGTAGGAAACCGCTAGAATTCCAGGTCGGTGACCGGGTTCTACTTAAAGACTCACCCTGGAAGGGCATGGTTCGTTTTGGAAAATGGGGCAACCTAAATCCGCGATATGTTGGACCATTTGAAATTACCGAGAAGATCGGTAAGGTTGCTTATAGATTGAATCTGCCGGAAGAACTGAGTGCAGTGTACAATGTCTTTCACGAGTCTAATCTGAAGAAGTGTCTGTCAAATGAAACACTCATCATCCCTTTCAAGGAACTCACTTTTGACGAACAGCTACACTTTATTGAGGAACCGATTGAGTTCACGGATCGAGAAATCAAAGTCCTCAAACGTAGCCAGATACCTATCGTACGAGTTCGTTGGAACTTGCGCCGTGGCCCAGAGTTCACCAGGGAACGGGAAGACCAGATGAAACACAAATATCCAAAGTTGTTCCCTAACGAAACTCCCAGCACTGAAGCTACAACCGAATTTCGGGACGAAATTCCAAACTAACGGGGGGATGATGTGACACCCCGTTGAAACGTTCTCACTCGCACTAGCTTGACAGTGAATGCCTTAACATTCGGGACGAAAGTTCTTAAAACTTGGGGATAATGTGACACTCTAGGTTTTCCCGAGCAACCTCCTTGTTTAGCATTATGTGTGCATATACTATTAAATGAAGATTTGTGAATTATCTTGATGTATTATGTGATGCTTATATTAAATTAGGTGTATGTAATATATATATATATATATATGTATAAGTGAGCCGAGACCACGAACCCGACTCGAGACCACTCGGTCTCGAGTGAACAGTTGGGCCGTTTGGGCCGCACCCCTCCTTTAATCCATTCGGAGCCCATTAGGGTGCACCAACATGGAACGAGCATAAAACCCATGCTCCTAGCCGACCTTGCCATTTTTGGGCAACCAACACTCCCTCACTCTCACACACTCTCCTTTTCCCTCTCCTCTCATCTTTCTCTCACTAAAACCCTAAGCCTCAACATCTCCTCTCTCTCTCGGATTCAACCGGTAGCATTTAGACTCTCGGATCAAGCTCATTACCCTCACCCGGAACTTCTTTCACCGACTCTCCATACCCTCCATATTCAACCGGTTAGTGTTTTGTAGTTTTGTTAATCTTTGGGTAACTTTAGGATGCATGATGACACTACTTGTTGAATAAATGGGTTGTTTATTAAGATGTTTGCTTTGAATGTTTAAGTGACGATTAAAGTGTGAACTCTTGTATAAAAATGTCTTGCTAGGAATGATTTGAATGATAAATGATTGATAGTTTAGGATGCTAACGACCACCCGATTCATGTTGATATTATAGAACAAATGTGTGTTGATGATGGTTTACAAGATTGTCGTGATATATCTTCACATGATTCTTGGATGAATTTAAATAAGAAGAGGTGGTTTAATTGGATGAATTTAATGAAGAACAGTATGAATATGGGATGAATATGTGTTGAACATTTGAAAAATGCTTGTTTGATCCGTTTTGATTTAGTGTTAGACAAGAAAACATGTTGGTGAAATTGTATTGGTTAGTACATAGGATCATGGAAATGAAATTCTATTGGATAGTACAAGTTGGATAGGTGTGTGTGTCGAAACCCCCGGTTTCGACTCGAGACCATCAAAGAGACAACTCAAGACCAAGCAGCAGACAGCAAGGACTCGAGACTAGCTACTTCTCGACTCGAGATCTCATGATCTCGACTCGAGACTAAACTCGAGACCTCCAAGGTTGCTACTCATATATACATCACTCGAGAGCAGAGGTTGTGACTCGAGACCAGCCATCCACAACTCAAGACCCCTTGGTTGCGACTCGAGACCGCATGATCTCGAGTCGAGACCACCTGGTCTCGACTGGGCTGTCCGACTCGGTTATTGGGCCACCAAATGCAACAACGTGTTTTGGGCTTGTATCTGTGCTACTCTGCCATGTGCTGATTGACTGTTTAAGGATTTGAACAGGCCCAATAACTTAAAAGATAATTGTATGTTATGCATGCTATGTGTTACGTTATGTGTAAAATATACGTGACTTGCCTGTACCCAAACCTGACCTATACTGGTAACCATGCTAGGACGTGGTGACCAGCGTGCTTGACTAAGTAAACTAATCTGCCGAGCAACCCAAGGTGAGTTCACACACTAAAAGCATGCGTCCCAAGAAGGGACACAAACAAACTAAAGAATGCTTTCAAACTAATATTTCCGGGGGAAAATGCGAATGGGTATATTTTAAATTACTATTTCCGGGGGAGATACGTTTGGATATTATTTATATCACAACTAGCAAAACTAAACGAATCTCTATCATGTAAAGTCCCTGCTTATAGTACCGATTAATCGCCGGGGGGGGGGGGGGGGGGCGAACGGGTTATTAGTTGATAGCGCTATTAGGTTTGACAACCTCACACAATGATCGGGGGAGAGATCAGGCGTGAACTAGTAGACCTTGCATCTTGGTCAATGACGATAGACATTGACTCGGGGCACAAAAATCTTCTTGTCAACAGTTTCGGTAACGCCAGTTTAGTAAGCTTTCATATGGGGTAGCTCCCCATGACGTGAATATAAATGCTCTATCTAAACAATCTGCGTTTTCGACAAGTTAAAACTTGATATCTCGTGAACTCGCCAACATTATGTTGATACTCTACTGCATGCTTTGCAGGTACCCATTGACTCAGGAGCTAGCAGCTTGGGAATGTGTAGTGGTCGTCTTAACCCATGTGTTGGGTTCTAAATAAACCTGAACTATGAACCTTATTTTAATTTGTTTTGTCTATGCTTCCGCTCTTTACTTAAACCGTTATTTGAACTTAAATCTTTGAACTTTGACTATGGTATTTACTAACCTTTGTGGTTGGTGAACAATATTATTATTAACTAAATCCTCAGTATAATTAGTGGCTAGATCCTGGTCATGTCACACGCCTCGCGGTGGTACTCTGCATGTGGTTTTTTTTTTGAGGGTGTGACAATACATCCATATATATAGGGTATGGAGATGCATCCATGCTTGCTAAGTGCCGGAGATGCATGCGTGCTTGCCAAGTAGCGGACATGCATGCACAAGTTGGACAAGTGTCGAGATGAGCATGCATGCACGACAAGTGGTGATGCAAGTGTGCATGCGCGACAAGTGGCGAGGTGAGTGTACCTGTTTCACCTAGTCCATATACCCGTCTCTCATTTAGTACCCGCAATAAACAATTATATTATTAATAACGAGTATTAATAATATAAACCCGTTCACGATCATAAATATAACTACGATATGTTTCGCATATCGTTCGTAATTACTAGTTAAACAGTTAAGTGATTTTTAGTTTCTTCCCCACAGTGTAACTCATACGGGTCATAACTTGGATGGCCGCGTTAACAAATCGGACTGGTCCATTTTTCCAACAATCTCCCTGTTGGATAATTTTCAATTAAGCTCCTTATCACTGATGGTCAGAGGCGCTCTAACTACACATGGTTGTCCCCCAACAAGTTATGACACTTTAAAGTTATTAACCAAAACATCTTGGAACATCCTGTCGCAAGACAATGAGCTTATAGTCATCGTTGTCATCTATCCTTTTGGTATAAGACATCAATTAAATAATGAGACATGGATCGGATTCAATCTCACATGGTGTTCAATCATTATAGTTCTCGTTCAAGAATCAAAGTGGTCCAATCAAACATACAGTAAGTTTGGGTAAGGCCTTACCCTTCACCAGTTTAATCAAAGAGGGGGCCCCGATATCTAATTGTTAGATATAATGTAAGAGTACATAATCCCATCTTGACTACATACAACTAGCACTAAACTTCAGACCTACTCCCAACCAAAGCCTTTATGACTGACAGTTATGCTACAGCGGTTAACACTAATCAAACAATAGTCTTTAGTAAACGAAAGTTCTACTATGTATCTCAGGTTAGAGGATACTAAACGAGTATACCAAAATCAAAACATCTTATGACTAAGATCCATGAAGATGATTTGATGTGAGTTACATCCAACGTCATTCATAATGAGGTTTGTGAGTTTGAAAGTCAACTCCTTGAGTCCAAATTCAGAATAGTCTTAATTCAGATTAGTTCCCATGAGTCTGGCTGACTACGGATAATTAAGAATAAAAGATACATGGATTTACGTATTAAAAATCAAACACAATTGTAAGATATAAATTTTGCATGTAACCAGTAAATCAAAAGTGAATTCAAAAGGTACAACTATTTGAATGTTCGTACACCTAAATACTAAATCAAAACAAGAGGCTAGCTAATCTAAGACTAATAGCATCCCTGAGTTGGTCATGCTTTTCCTGAGTCATTGGTTTAATGAATGGGTCTACTAGGTATTAATTTGTGTCAACTTTGCTTATTATGGTGTCTCCTCGTTCCAGTATTTCCCGTATATGGTGGAACTTTTTAAAAATGTGATTGGCCGTGTGATAAGATCTAGGCTCTTTGCCTTGAGCAATAGCACATGTGTTATCACAGATTATGTTGATTGATTTCCGAAAACATGGAACCATATCGAGATCGGCTATGAATTTCTTCATCCAAGCTGCTTGTGAGCGAGAACATTTCGGTCACTCTGGAAGCTAGTGTCAGCGTAACACCTTACAATGAGCTTTTCTTCCACTCCTCCAAACACTAAGAATATATTTCTTCTCAAGTACCTCATAATGTTCTTTACTACTGTTCAATGGGAAATGCCAGGACTTTGCTAAAAATGAATGGTCATGCTTAAAGTATAGGAGATGTCAGGTCTAGTACATAATATAGCGTACATGATAGAACAAATCACTGAATCATATGGAACTGCTTCCATTCGTTTAGTTTCAATGCCTGTTGAAGGAGATTGCGATTTATTCAACATGTCATACCCTGTATTTCCCGGTGGGCCCGGACTTGGGGTACGTGACGAGTTGATACAAATACACATATAACACAGCGGAAGTCTTTGAAATTAAAATATTATTACAAATTATAAGTGTCCTCATGTTCAAAATAATATAAAGACGGAATTGAATAAAAGATCCACAGGCGGATCGAAAATAAACAAAATGGTTATGTAGGCAGACTACTAGGCTACAATGCATGGAGTTGCAAATTCCACTTAAGCATTTACCGGCCAACTTCCAGCCTATTTATGTATCCTTGCAACCTGCGCTTGGTCTTTTGAAGATACGTCAGTTTTTATTGGTAAATACAAATAATCGACACATTTTGAAAATAATTCAAAATCATTTTAGTGCATTAGGCACATGAATTTTCATAAATAACTTGGGAAAATATAAATATATCTTGTATACAGTTTTACATGTTTGTCAATACATATGGGGCCCGGTACTAAACACCGATAACATGATTAACCGACACGACACTTTAACCCATAAAGGGTATCCCCAATATGGGTAAGAAAAATATTTTATGATAGCATTAATATCTGTCGGGTGTACCTACACTTCGTGCTTAAGTCGTGGCCATTTGCAATTAAATGAGCCATGGATATCCAGGACACAGTCGCATTAACCCCCAATGTTTAAGTTATCAAGCAAAACAGATTAAAACGGGTTATGCGGATTTTTAGTCACAATCCGACATTGATCCCATACCCGACCAAGCGGTAATAATTTACCGTATTCTAAGCCCATATAGGGAAAATAGGTTAATAGTATTTACATGGCTTAATATCTTACAATCCAAGAAATTTATATAAGCACAACCGATATAACAAATAACTTAGCAAGGTTGCAATCAACTGGACGCCCTAGTCTGGAATGAATGGTATAGTAACCAATTAGAATGTTAACGGGTCCTGGTCATAGACTTTGGACCGGTTAACTATAAATAATGAACACGGTACGGTACGCTAGATTAAGCGGTGATCAGATAGAATGTAATTTAAACCTTCACAACTACTAAGACTAGTATGATATGGGTAAACATAATTACATGCTGGAATATAAAAGAAATTTGAAGGATTTGACCCAATTCGGTTAACTTACGTGAACTAAGTTATAAAAGCTAATCGTACGCGCATAGGCGGTATCGGGTGATCGGATAAGTGATAAACAAGTTCATTATGCCAAAACATTATAATTAAGTTACCATATCAGTAAGTAATCCATTTTGTATGTTCATCATTGTTAAAACCAATTTATTCACCAAAAGGGCATTTTCGGCAATTTAAGGCATAATGTACGAGCTTGTATAAAAACCCGAAAACTGATTATGATCAAGTAGAATATCCTAAGAAGGTTATCCTACACATAATTATGATCATAATGAAACTTCAAATCAGTGGCTAAGTTGGCTAAATCGGGTCAGAATCGAAAGTCAAAGCAAGAGTCAAACTGCTTGACTTTCGATTGCGAACCGAACTATAAACTGGAAATGATGGGCTGAACATGCTTAGACATGTTCTAATATTCTTTACCAACTGATTTGGTGTCAAACTGATGTGTTAAAACTTTTATAAGTTCATTTTATAAGTTTTCCAAAAATTGCCATTTGACTTTTTATTAAACATAACTTTGACCCGTCGTTTGACCAATCTAACTTGATTTCCAGAAGGTGCCCTTTAAAGGGATTATCACCTACCTTGTTACGATCACGTAGCCATGTTCGATTCAAACAATGGCTAGACCATAATGGTCTTAATTGAAAGTTAAAGCAAAAGTCAATTTTTTGACTTTCGGCTAAATTCTTAACCTATAAATGAAATGAGCTAAAGAGGGATCACTTACTAGTATTCCAGAGAAATATTGAACTCAAAGAAGGCTCCTTTTTTATCAGGAACAACTCCAAGTAGCAGATAGAGAGGAGAATAAGAAATGAGCAAAGGAAAATGCAAGCTTAGCTTGCTATTTATACTAGTTGAGGATGCATAGGATCAATCCAGGTGTTTGGGGTTGTTATCAGATCTCTCCGGGTGCCCCTTGACGTGTAGGAACCAAATTAAAGGTGGAAATTCGTGTGAACATGGCTAACCATGTAGACTGCCATAGCAGACTGAACAATCTGCCAGCTGCACCCCTTACGGACCGTAAGGGGCATCAGCTTATGATCCGTAAGCCTTTTTCGCGCCCACAGGTTTTAATGGCTTGCGGTCCCTAAGACTCAATGTCTTACGGTTCGTAACCGCTTATGAAAATAATGAAATTCATGCCTTACGGTCCGTAAGCTTTATTGGCTTACGGTCTGTAAGTGTTACTCAGAGGCCAAAAGTTTGGCATGTTAACACAAATGGTCCCTCCAAAATCATTCTTCCATAATTTTACATATTTAGTCTCTCTCGCCAAACAACGTGGCATAATTGAGAGTTAATCAGACACGTGTCATTATATAATTCGACACAAATTTCTGAGGTGTTACATCCTCACCACCTTAAAAGAAATCTCAACCTCAAGATTTTATTCAAAGAGATGGGGGTACTTTTGTTGCATATTGGACTTAACCTCCCATGTATACTCGGGGCCACGATGGGCATCCCATTTAACTTTCACAATAGGGATCATTTTCCTTCGGAGCTTCTTAACATGTCGATCCTCAATCGAAATCGGTTTCTCAACAAACCTCAGATTTTCATCAATTTGCACATCATGATGTGACATTGCTAGAGACTCATCGGCTAGACATTTCTTTAATTTACAAATGTGGAACACATCGTGAATTTAGTAAGCTCCTCAGGTAGCTTAAACTTATAAGCCACTGAACCGACGCATTCTATTATCTCGAATGGTCCAATATATCTCGGGCTCAACTTGCCCTTCTTTCTAAATCGCATCACACCTTTCCAGGGCGATACTTTTAATAAGACCTTGTCTCCTATTTGGAACCTAAGAGGTTTACGCCTCTTATCTGCGTAGCTCTTCTGCCTATCATGGGCAGCTTTGAGCCAATCACTGATTGGAACAATCTTTTCCGTGGTCTCCAGGACTATCCAGGTCCTGATAGTTGGGCTTCCCAACTTCAACCCAACAAACGGGCGTTCTACACTTTCTCCCATACAAGGATTCAAAAGGAGTGGCCTTCATGCTAGTATGATAACTGTTATTATAGGAGAATTCAATTTGGGGTAGGTGGTTGCTGTATGTGTGGGTGTGTATATAATTTTTAGATATATTTTAAGCTCTTTTTACTCGTGAATCAAGTTTTAAATTTATAAAACACGATATAATACTATCACTCTATACACGTTAGGGAAAGTGTACCCATCGCGGACGTAGTATAGTGATGGCAAGATACCGAGGTCGTCAAAGGACACAAGAGCTTTTAGTACAGGCTTATCGTTAACGTCTAATCTAACCAAATTTTGATAAAAAGTTTTGAAAATAAGAATAAAAATAAACTAGAAAACAAAAATAAAATATAAGTAAAAAACAAATAGACAAGAAGGAATCACTTGGTTCCAACTCCTCTGTTAGGCCCTTGAAGGTTTACGGATAAGTAGCTTAGTGGATAGAAGGAATTTTGGGTTAATGATGTAATTTGGGCTTTTTGGGTATGTTTGACCTAGGGTTAGGGAGCCTCCTCCCTAGCCACTTGCTATAAATAGAATGTTATGTCATAGGTGCATGGTAGGTGACTTGTTCAAATCTTGTATTAGACAATAGTAGATTGTATGCAAGGTTGATGCTTTTGTATACAAGAATCTTTCTTTCATCTCTTTGTTTCTTTACAACTTGTTTGTGTGATTCCGCCACCTTACAAGTTGTGTGATATCATTGTGATCTTGGTTTCGGGACTTACAATTGGTATCAGAGCCTTTCGAACCTGATTTCTAGGCTCGGATCTGATATCGCGTTGCTGGATACTGCTATTGGTCCGTTTTTTGAGTTACTGTTCTGGTTTCTGGAGTTTTCTGGACTGTTTCTGTGCATTTCAGACTGTCTTCATCCCATCTCGAACTGTCTTCATTGCATTCCGGATCATTTCGGACCATCATTACCCATCTCGGACTTGAAGATTTCCTGATCTCGGATCATCTGCCATCTCGGATCATCATCAAGCCATCTCGGCCCATCATCATCAGATCACGGCCCATCATCATCAGATCACGGATAGAGTTATCAGATTCCGGATTGTGTTTAACCATCTCGGATCACTTGTGTTTGAAGATTGCTTTGTGTTTCATCTCGGATAGAACCCATCTCGGACTACTATTCATTTCGGACTCCATCATTTCGGATCCAGTATTCATCTCGGACAAACCATTTCGGACTCTTCATTCGGACCACTGTTCAGACTTAAGAAACATCATGTTGAACCCAACCGGTATTATGAACGGCGTTGTGACCGCAGCTGATCTCGCTAATGCCACCCTTGCTGCCATTCAGACTCAGTCTTTGGCTTTCCATGAAGAACTTGACCAAGTTATCGGCAAGTCTACCAAAGTTCCAAGGTTTTTGTACAGGGACGACTACTATGAGTGGAAGTTTAGGTTTGAGTAATACTGTAAGGAACAAGAACCTCATGTTTGGAGAAGCATCAAGAATGGACCACGCACTATCATGTACGCTACTGAAGATGATCCTCAAACCCAAATTCCGAAACCTGAAGGCATTTACACTGAGGAAGACAAAAAGGTTGTTGCTGAGGTTTGTCAAACTTGTGTCACAGATGGTGAGTGTTGGAATCAGCACCTCAAATAGTGGAATGTATCGTCAACTGCTTAACTCGCTGCCTAAAGGATGGGATGTCGAGGTTTCTATGATCAAGCGTACCAAGGATCTAAATGCAATGACACTTACAGAACTAATTGCTACTATCAAGTCTTGTGAGATCGACAATCAACAGAGAGAAATGAATCACAAGAACTCACTAATGGTTGCTGGAATAACTAGCTCCAACAACACAACATTGATGTCCCAAGCTCATCCAAATCTGGTTTTCAGCCCTGTTAATGGAGTTATGAATCACAACCCGAACATTGTTTTCGGTCCTGTTGCTGCACCAAAATCCAACTACGTGTACGGAATGTCTCTTCCTACTTCTCAAGCACCTGTTGTCAATGCCACAAATGTGCAACCGCAATCTCAGCCTCAACCACAACATACTAATGCTACTTTTGGTTCAACCACTCAGTCTGCTCCTCAGAACACCCCATCAGTGGACCACATAACTTTCTTGACCAAACAAAATGAAGAAAAACTTGCTCTCACAGCCTCTATGATCTCTAGTTTCAATGCTTTCTTAGCTGGAGATCTCATGCCCTCAGGTGAGATAACGCAAGATGTGAATCAAGTGGTAGAAGAAGACTTGGACGAACTGGATGTGGCTTGGAATATGGCTATGTCAGCATTCTAGGGAGATAAGTTTGCTAAGAGATATGGGCGTCATCCTATGAATGCTCGTCCTGAAGTGCTGAGAGACAGGCTAAGGTGCTACAGGTGCTATGAACCGGGACATTTTGCTAGGGATTGCAAGAAGGCACCAACAGGATATGAAGCTACTCAAGCAGCTTCAACAAGGAAAAAAGAAAGGTCTATGGTTCCTGACATGCCTGTTGAGACTTCGACTTCAAGTGGACAGGGAAACTCCAGAGCTGGAGGGGCTTTGATCGCTCAGGAGCAAAATGGATTCAATTGGGCTGATGCAGTTGCTCAAGTGAAATCAATGAAGCTGTCTGAAACTGCTGCTGGGGAAAGGGTTCATAAGTGCTTGATGGCGATGACTGAGGAGCCCAAATCACTCTCTGAGACTGTAAACTCTCTTTTATGTACAAAACATTGTAGAAAGAAAGTTGCATTGCTGAGATCTCAAAACTCAGCATTGATCACCGATTACAACACTGTGATGGGAAAGTACATCAGTCTTCGAGAGAATAATAAAATTCTCTATGAAAAGATTGAAGCACTTAAGAAGGACATAGATCAACTTCACAGAGATGTGAACCAACAGCAATGTTGGGTTCATGACTACAAACATAGACTCACAGTTAAAACTCTTGAATGTGACTCTGTGAAGGCTGAGCTAGAGCTCCTCACTGGAAAGTACAAACAAAATGAGTTAAATATAAAAAAAATTGATACATCCAGTGACATGGTTCGTAATCTGTGTAATGTGCAACTTGCTTATAAAGTAAATAAGGGAAAGGGATTGGGATACACACAGGTTCCGCCACCATACAATCATAATTATTCCAGACCGCCTATCACTGAGCAGGAAATGGAAAATTATGACAAAATGATGTATGGCAAGCCTAGTGACTATGCTTCATATGAACCATCAAAATTTAAAAATGATAAATCAGCTGATTTTAAGAAACCAATGAATTTTGTCAAAAATGAAAATGTTCAAAACGAATCAGCGGACAGGTTCGATCACAAAAATGAAACTGTAAAAAATACTGAATCAGAAACTGAAACAAAAACGGAACCAGCTAACATGACCACAGAGGAGATGAAGGAAATGTCACAAAATTCTGATTCTGTTGAAAATAATGTACAGAGTTAGTAAGAACGGAAGAGAAGTCAGTCTAAAGAGGATGACGAATCACATCAACGTGCTGCTGATAATGTTATTTCTGATAAAAATGACCTTTATGCTTTGAGTTGTGTTTTTTCTTGGTTTGCTGAGACTTGGGGTGTTCCCACTAAGGCTGATGAATTTGGTGCTATTATTCTAGATTATGAATGAGATAAAAATGACAATGTTGAAAATGTTGATGAAGTTTTGACAGGAGAGCCTGATGCGTCGACTGAGGAACTTGAGACATCTGTTTCAAGTAACTCAGAAATCAATTCTGATGGTTCAGGAAACTGTACTAGTACACCTGAAACATCGAATGATACATCAGAAGCTTCCTGCAATGATGAAAAATTTGATGATTTTGTTTGTGATAATGAAGAAATTGTGGTTGAACGGGGATCATCTGATGATCTTGGTAGTCAAACAGAGGATTCAGGGATTTCAAATCTTCCAAAGATTCTGATTGTGATGAACAATCAGAATCAAGCAGCATTGCAACAGAAATCAGTCAAGCTGTCTTAGACACAGACTATTCATCATCTTACTTACCAGAATCTTCAAACGTTAAGAAATCAGAGGATAATATAGCTGAAGGAGAGGCATCCACGGAATACAATTCTACAGAAACTCATGAAATCATGAAAACTATAGAAAAGGAATCCATGGAAATTAATTCTGCAGTCGAATCAGATGATGAGACTGTTGAAGAAATTTTTATGGAAACCTTTTCTATAGAAACTCTTGAGAACATGGTCTCCAAGGAAAGGGAATCTACGGAAGTCACTTCTACAGACAGTTCAGCTATTGATCCCAAGGATACAGATTCAAAAAGGGAAAATTTTAACAGAGCGAACTCAACTGAGTCTGTTACTCCTAAAAAGAAGCGGTCACGTAGAAATAGAAGGCCAAAGAAAAAGAATGTGAAAAAGGAAAACCCAAATCTCAAGCAAACAGAACCTAAATTAAAGGGTAAAATCGCAGATGCTCACTCTTGTGATGAAAGCAGTGAGCAGGGTTCATCCAAGAACAAACATCCTTGCAAGCACTCAGTGTCAAATGAAAAGAAAAGACATGATCAGTTCACGAGAATAACGCAAGCTGAACTAAATGTCTTTTTCTCAAAAAGGCAAACATGTTTTAATTGTGGAATTCTGGGACACATTGCAAGAAATTGTGTTCATCGTCTGATACGTGGTCGAAAACCGGTGATCGTAATTGCTTAATTTAACGTTTTTACACAAGTTTTAATCTCGAATAGCCTACTTTTGATTAGATATGTATTTTGCAGGTCTAGCGGAGTTAAAGGAGCTTTTCGGAAGCTTTACGAGTCACCGGGATGAAAAACGAACCATTGGGAAGCGAGGCGGGTCAACCGGGAGCAAGGAATGCGAAAAACAGGAAGTGAAAGATCAAGGCACCATCGCCGACGCCCAAAGGGCCCGTCGGCGTCGCCTAGTGCAAATATCCGTCGCAAGAAATTGTCCGTAAGCAGCGATTTAGGCCGTCGGCTATTTTGAAAATTCCACTAACCATCGCCGACGGGGCTTTAGGCCGTCAGCGACGGCTTCCCAATGTTGACGACGCGAATTTGTTGTTTCTTTGGTCTTGGAACGAATCAAAAGACTAGGAGGGCATTCAATTCAGGAGTTACACATTGTTTTGAGTTTTGAAAAGTGATCTTGGAGCAATAATCATCTATCTTTTCATCACCAATCTACCAACCATCATATCTATCACCGAAATCAAGATCCGAATCATCATTCATAATCATCCTTCCATTAACCCTAATCCATCATTCCATTCATCCATCATCACTATCTTACCCAAAATCCTATTCAACCATTCATCCATATTTAAACTTCAAGATGACCCAATCCGAGCTTTCATCATCCGTTGATCGTGCCTCTTCGACCATGAGCGGCTAATTCTTGGAGGTTTCACCCCGGTGTAGGTTTTTGTAAGTTCTTAGGGTTTAAACATTGTATTTGAGATTCGGTTTATGACAAGTTGTGATTTGATTTTGAAACTTATGATAATTGTCTTGCATTGGTATTGTATTCGTGAATTATCGAGTGAATATTAAATTTGACTTCGCGAAATGTTTATGTGCAATTATGCCTTATCTAGGTTAGAGTTTACATGTTCTTGGTAACGAAGTGCATTGTGGTCCGTCACTTACGACGTTGATAGCTCTTGGCACCTAAGCCTCGTAACACTAAATTTGTTAATCAATTTTGCAATTGAATCGAATCTAAAACATGTAGAACCCTAGGACTTCAATCACCGAACCGGGTGTGAACCTTGTTTACATATCTTATTCAAAGTATAAATTAAGTTTTCTTGAATCATTACTCTTAATTGTTAATCAATTTACGTAGTTGCTTTACAAACTTTTCAATCAAACAAAAAGATACAAAAATACTTTAGCAAGCTTCATAATTGTGACATCCTTTAAGAATTCATCCAAATCCATCCGCAAACCACATACTCTTCGTGGTTCGACCCTTTGCTACCCCTAACTATTTGTTAAGGGTAATTTTGGACTATAAATATTATCTTTGATCGGAGCGCGACACTCCGATCAAATTTTGGCGCCGTTGCCGGGGAGTGCGTGCGCTTTGTGTTTGGATATTGTTTGAATTTACGTGATTAACTGTTTAAATTGCGTAGTTTCTTTTCTTGTACTTTGTCTTTTTCCTTGTTACGCGGGTGTGTTACTTGTGCAGGTTACTGGTAGTGCGTGCATACGCAAAACTCCGGGAGGACTTCACCGTTAGTCTACGAACCGGATATCGAAAGAGTAGCATGAAGAAACCTAGCAAGCCGGTTAGAAGCAACTCTTGCTTCTAATCAAACCAATCAAACACCACAATTCACACCGACCATTGAAACCGATTCAATGGCAAACCAAAACTCAAACCAAAACCTCAACCAAAACCAAAACCCGAACCAATTCCAATATCGAAGCAACTTCAATCCCGCCCAAAATGTTCAACCTATACCTCAAGAGCGACCAGGTGGTAATAACAACTCTGGACCACCCACACCACCTTTCCAAAACCAAAATCCCAACAACACCCAAAGAACACCCCAACAACAAAACCTTCATCGAAAAAATTCCTTACCCATCCACCTTGATGACCGGAATGTCAATTCCGACCATCGAGGCAATCGAGATCGTGGCAATCCTGCGAATGAAGACCCGTTCTTTAATATAGATGATTTCGCCATCCCCGATGATGAGTCGTTTAGTGTTCCCGATTACCAATCGCCAGAACATGTGAGTGTTCATACGGAAAATTCGGATGATGGGGGATATTACGATGATCGGGCTAATGATGACGAAGATTGGGGGTATGTGAATAGAGGTAACTTTTACAATGCAAGAGAGTTTGAAGATGATGAGTTTGGCTACCAAAACGCCAACTTGTTGGGGAACGATGACTATGGGTATGGGAATAGAAGACATGACGGTTACGAAAATAACCGCCAACGACGAAACAACAACCAAAGGAACCGGAATGATGGGTTTTACAATAACAACAACAATGCTAACCCTAACCGGATTCCTCGTTTTGTGGGATGGGGTAATCAAAGGGGTAACCAAGATGGAAACCGAAGAGGTGATAGAAGGGATAATCGAAGGCCGGTGGATCAAGAAGTTAACGGTCCACATCGTTTTCAACAACCTCCACGGGGAGTAAATGACCGTTTTAGACCGGTGGTTATGGATAATGACCCTCCAATAGTTTGTGAAAGGAGAATGTTCGACTGTAAACCTCATTACATCAATATACTTCCCCACTTCAATGGGAGGTCTAATGATGAACCGTACACGCATTTGGCGTAGTTTTCCTCCATTTATAACACTATTGGGGGGCACAACTTTGCATTAGAGGAGGTCAAGCTTCGATTATTCCAGTTTTCGCTAAAAGAAAAGGCGAAGCAATGGTTTCTTACACTTCCGGCGAATAGTATCCAGACATGGGGTGAGATGCAACAAATCTTTCTTGATGAATACTATTCGATGGCGAAGACCGATGACACTAGGGATGAAATAAGGTCGTTTCGGCAACTATCGAGTGAACCGTTGCATGAAGCGTTCACTCGATACAAAGAATTGATTCGGAAATGCCCACATAACCAAATAGAGAAGTGGGAATTGGTTAAGTGTTTTGTACGGGGTTTGGATAATGCGACGTGGAATCTCCTCGAGTCAACGAGCAATGGAACTCTATTGAGCAATCATGAAGATGATGATTGGGAATTCCTCGAGCGGATGAGCAAGCGGTTGAAGGAAAAGGAATCGACCGATAGAGCTAAGAAACACCCCGTTTCCCGGTCACTTCCCGATCTTGATTCTAAGGATCGAATTTCTACTTTAGAACGGGAGATAGCTCGTATGAAAAAGAAGGAGGTGAACGCGGTACAATTCGTGGTGTGTGAAGAGTGTGGGGATATCGGCCATAGGACCGATCAATGTCCAACGGGGCCGAGTGATTACACCGAGGAGGTAAATCAGGTGTATGGGGATCGAAAGCAATACGATATGAATTCCAACACTTACCATCCGGGTTTGATAAATCACCCTAATTTCCGGTATGGTAATGCCTCGAATCAAATGAACCCGAATTTTCAATCGGGTAATCAAGGTGGTTCTTCTCATAACAACCGTCAAGGTGGTAACCAAGGGGTTACCAAAGGAATTACAATCCAGGGGGTAACCAAGGGTATCAAAACCGTGAGAGCAATTATCAACGTGGTTACAACCAAAGCGGAAATGGGGGTGGTGCTTCAAACTCTCAAAGTAATGACTCGATAGATTCTAAATTTGATGCCCTCATGAATGCTATGAGTGCTCTTAGTAATTCACACCAAGAAATCAAAACCAAAATGCGGAAAGAGTTTGAAGTAAGAGATAAATCTCATAAGGCGTTGGAGAAGCAAGTGGGGCAACTTGCACAAGAGATGGGTCAAATTCGTGGAAGTGGATGAAGACTTCCAAGCGACACCAATGTGAACCCTAAGCATCAAGGGTCAAACTCGAAGAACATGAATGAGGTACCAATTAATAAAATTACCTTACGTAGTGGTCGAGTGATAGATAATGGTGTTGAGCCACCACCACCCAAGTTTGTTGAAGGGGTGGTGGAATGCGAGTGATGATGAAGGTAATAACGGTCAAACGGGTCAAAATAAAAATGATTTAAAAATTAATAAAAATACACCCGTTGTGACCGTTCCCATCCTAAAGGCTAAGGAAAAGGGTGTGGAGGTTAATACTGCCCCTTATCCCGAAGCTTTATTGGGACCATCTAAGAAGGTGGTGAATAAATGAGGCCAACAACAAGAAGAGATGTGGGAAATTTTTAAACAAGTTAAAATCAATTTAAAACTCTTAGATGCAATTAAGCAAGTACCCTCATATGCTAAATACTTGAAAGATTTATACACCCAAAAGCGGACTCACAAGTTTCCTAAGAAGCTTGATTTAACTGAAAATGTGAGTTCAATTCTTTCGGGTGCAGTTCCACCAAAACTTCAAGATCCGGGGGCGCCCATTATTTCAATACAAGTCGGTGAATTTAAAATGACTCGGGCACTTTTGGATCTTGGGGAAAGTGTGAGTATCTTGTCGGGTAGTTTATATGACCAATATGATTTTGGTCCACTTTAAGTGTCGAACACCACCGTGGTGTTAGTCGACTTGACCCCTAAACTACCCCGTGGGATAGTCACGGATGTAATAGTCAAGGTCGAGGACTTTAACTATCCGGTGGACTTTCTAGTATTAGATTATGTTTGTTTGGACCGAACCAAACAACCAACGGTGATCCTCGGTTGACCATTTTTTGCAACATCGAATGCCCAAATTAATTGCAAATCGGGCACGATCGACATGACTTTTGGTAACCGTCGGTTGCGGTTAAATGTCTTTTCAGGATTGACGGATCCTCTAGTCAGCGATGAATGATATATGGCGGACATTGTTGACGAGTGTATACCTCTATGCGACATTAGTGTCGAAAAGGAAAACACAATAGAGGAATGTTTCATGTTTGACAGGTTACAAGGAGAGACGAATCGGAGCATGGATGAGGAGGTGAAAGAGTTCGAGGTCATGGCGGCAAGGGAAGGAAGGCCCACTTGGACACATCAAGTGGAAAGTCTTCCGGAAAGCATCTACACAAAGTTAAAGCCGTCACTAGAAGAGCCTCCGGTGGTAGAGTTGAAGGCGCTACCCAAGCATCTTAAGTATGCTTATGTGGGTGAGGGTAGCACGCTTCCGGTTATCATTGCATCTAATTTGACCGGGGAGCAAGAAGAGAAGTTGATGAAAGTGTTGGTCACTCATAGAGCCTCTATCGGGTGGACCATTGCAGATTTGAAGGGAATTAGTCCCTCGGTGGTGATGCACAAGATCATCACGGAAGATGGAATGAGTCCTTCTCGCGACACACAACGGAGACTAAATCCGAACATGCGAGAAGTGGTTAAGAAGGAGGTACTGAAATGGCTAGATGCGGGTATCATATACCCTATCTCGGATAGCAAATGGGTAAGCCCGACACAAACAGTTCCTAAGAAAGCGGTCATTCAAGTCGTCACAAATGACGCAGGTGAAGAGGTCGCCACTCGGCCGGTAACCGGGTGGCGTATTTGTATTGACTATAGGAAGTTAAATGCTGCAACTTCCAAAGATCATTTCCCTTTGCCATTTATTGACCAGATTATTGAGAAATTGGCCGGACAAAAATTTTATTGTTTTCTGGATGGTTATTCAGGATACAATCAAATTGCTATACATCCGGAAGACCAAGCAAAGACTACTTTTACTTGTCCATACGGTACTTTCGCATTTAGGTGAATTCCCTTTGGACTTTGTAATGCCCCCTCCACCTTCCAAAGGTGTATGATGAGTATCTTTTCAGATATGGTGGGGGAGTCTTTGGAAATCTTCATGGATGATTTCTCAATATTTGGGTCATCATTTGATGCATGCCTTGACCAACTCGAAAAAGTTTTAAAAAGATGTGTGGAGAAAAATTTAGTTTTGAGTTGGGAGAAGAGCCATTTTATGGTTCAAGAAGGGATTGTGTTGGGGCATGTCGTCTCGAGTCGAGGGATCGAGGTGGATAGAGCAAAAGTGCAAGTCATATCCACTTTGCCTTATCCCACAAGTGTTAAGGGTATTAGGTCGTTCTTGGGACACGCGGGGTTTTATAGGAGGGTTATAAAAAGTTTTAGTGATATAACGAAACCCCTATGTAATTTATTGTTAAAAGATAAAACATTTGATTTTGATAAGAATTGCCAAAACGCTTTTAACATTTTGAAGCAAAAGTTGGTTGAGGCCCCAATCTTGCAATCACCGAATTGGTCTTTGCCATTCGAAATCATGTGTGATGCAAGTGATTATGCAGTGGGGGTCGTATTGGGTCAACGGGTAGACAAGAAACCAGTTGACATTTACTATGCAAGTAAGACTCTCTCGGATGCACAATTAAATTATACAACTACCGAGAAAGAGCTACTTGCGGTGGTATATGCGTTGGATAAATTTCGTGCTTATATATGGGGTACTAAGGTCATTGTATATTCTAACCATTCTGAAGTTAGGTATCTCATGGACAAGAAGGATGCAAAGCTGAGATTAATCGATGGGTTCTCTTGCTACAAGAATTTGATTTGGAAATTAGGGACAAGAAAGGGAGTGAGAATGTGGTTGCGGACCACTTGTCTCGATTGGTTGTGGAGGAGGATTCTTCCCGTGAAGAGATTAATGAGAACTTCCCAGATGAGCAAATTTTAAAAGTTTCAATATTACCATGGTATGCTAATATTGTTAATTATTTGGTCACAGGTAACTTGCCGGCTCATTGGGATAGAAGGAAGAGGTTGCACTTCCTTTCTCAAATCAAGTACTACACGTTGGAAGAACCGGACTTATTCAAGTTATGTCCGGATGAAGTCGTTCGATGATGCATACCCAATGAGGAGATTCCTAGCGTCTTGATGCACTTGCATTCATTTGCTTGTGGGGGGCATTTCAGTGGTCACAAAACCGGGCACAAAGTGCTCAATAGCGGTCTTTATTGGCCGACTATTTTTAAGGATGCTTTTAATTTCGCTAAGAACTGTGTCGAGTGTCAAAAGTTAGGGGGTATTTCTAAAAGGGATGAAATGCCCATGCAACCGATCCTCATTGTAGATATTTTTTATGTGTGGGGGATCGATTTCATGGGCCCATTCTCTAATTCGCATGGCAACTTATACATCTTGGTGGCGGTCGATTATGTATCCAAATGGGTTGAAGCGATTGCCACCAAGACGAATGACCATACCGCTGTTTGCAATTTTGTACAAACAAACATAATTTCGAGATTTGGGATTCCCCAAGTGATCACTAGTGATGGGGGATCTCACTTTAAGAATTTTAACTTTGGCAAACTTTTGAAACGGTATGGCGTTGACCATCGAATCGCTACCCCTTATCACCCACAAACAAGTGGTCAAGTGGAAGTTTCAAATAGGCAAATAAAAGAAATTTTGCAAAAGACCGTTCAACTGGACCGAAAGGATTGGTCGACGAAGTTGAATGACGCTTTATGGGCTTATAGAATGGCTCATAAAACACCTATTGGAACTACACCTTATCGCTTAGTTTATGGGCGAAATTGTCATTTACCGGTTGAGAGCTTGTGCATCGTGCTTGGTGGGCTATAAAAGAGGTTAACATGAAATATGACGATGCAGGAAAGGAGCGGAAATTAAAGCTTTGTGAGTTGGAGGAGCTTCGGGAAGAAGCGTATGAGTGTGCTTCAAAATATAAGGATGACATGAATAAGGCACATGACGCGAAGTTAAAGCCGAAAGAGTTCAAGGTGGGTCAAAAGGTTTGCCTTTACAATTCACGGCTTAAATACTTTCCCGGTAAGCTAAAGAGCAAATGGATGGGCTCGTATGTAATTACACGGGTCGGAAAACTTGGAGATATTACAATCAAGGACCCGAAGGATGGGTCGAAGCAAACAGTTAATGGGCATCGCCTTAAACTGTTCCTTGACGGTAACAATGTGAAAAAGGATGAGAATGTGGAATTGGTGAACTTCGTGGTAAGTTTGCCAACTTATGAGGTCAACTGAAAGGACCGGTAATGAGTTTTGTAAAGTTATGTACAATTTATTTAATTGTTTGAGTATTTTTGTGGTAATCGTTCTCATTCCGTACTAACCCTTGTGATTGTGTGAAGTCCGGACATTCTGAACGGTTCTTGAAGACAAAAGGTATGTTTTTAGACTTATTTGTGTGTATTAGGGACAATACACGACTTTTTGGAGGGTGGTAGGATCGTTAACAGTTTCGAGTTTTGAAAATTTAACTTATAAAAATTTACAAAAAGATTTTTAATATTTTTTAGGATTTTTAAATGTATATAGTCCCTTTACAAAAAGTTCATAAAATTCTTCCTATTTTTCATAAAAAAATAAAAAAAATAATAATAAAATAAAATAAACCGTCGCCGACGGTAGTCCTTTCCGTGGCCGACGGTGCCTCCAAAGTTGCGTCGCCAATTTATTCCGTAGACAATGACTTTGACGGTCGCCATCACCCACACTTTTTGATAACCGTCGCCGACGGTGAGGTTGTCCGTCGCCGACGGCTTCCCTAAAACCAGCCGACGCTGAATGGTTATTTTGGTGCAAGTTCGAACCAAATCAAATATACACCATAAAAACTTGACCCAAATAAGTTTTGAGCCACACATAGGACCCGAGAATCTTATCATATTCCCTAAACATCTAAAAACATCATCAAATCAGTAACCTATACATTCTCTCTTCCCCATCTTTATCTTCTAAAACTCAACTCTAGAACCCTAATCCTTCAACTTCCCATAACTTCTTCAAATCACCACCAAATCAGCTGATTTTTGAGCCTATCTTGGGTAATTTTTCGAGAGGAACAAAACCCCTATCACGGTTTTCATCAATTCTTGCTCGTTTGCAACATTTCTGGGCGTGATTTCTAGCGTTTTTGAAGGGTGTTTATCAAAGTCCTTTGCTTTGCACTTTTTCTTAGTCTTCTTGTTCATCTACATAAAAGGTATGGAATTTCATTCAATTTATGCATGATTATCATATGGTTTGTGATTTCTTCAGAAATTTTTTAAGCTTATTGTTTAAGAGTAGGTTATTTATCATAATGTATGATGTTTTAGCATAAATTTAAGAATGATTGCTTGATTTGGGTGGGATTTGAACATGCTCTAGTCTTAGTGATGTGATTACACTAATTAGATGCATGATTGAGCATAGTTGTGATGTTGAATATTGTTGAAACCATGAAACTTTGAAATTTTTTTTGTGAATAAACATGTTAAATTGATATGAAGATGATGAAATATGCGACTTTGTAAGTTTAAAAAGGAGATTTTACATCTAGTTATTGATTGAAATTCAACATTGCATATTATGTTCAAAGTTTGAGATTGTTTGAATAATTGGGTATGCTAATTGTTCTTTTGTCTTTTGATTGTAGCTATGTTCGGAGGAAGAAAGAGATCAAAAACTTCTGGACAAGGTTCATCTTCTGGAGCCGGGTCAGGCTTGGGGCAGTATCAAAGACGATGGGAACAGTTAAGCAATGTGGAAGAAGATGATGGGCAACTCTATCGACAGGATTGGGATTGGGAGGAGGCCAAGAATAGTCGATCTGCCTCAGTATGGAAAGACGAAAAGCAGAAGGCTCTTTCTCGGTACAGAAACAAAAGATTATAGGCAAAGATGTGGAAGATTAAAATGGTCACGGGTGTTTCAAAGGTTGTACCCGATAGAGTAGTATGTGAACATGCGGTGAATGTCGAGGAATTTCGCACGATTGGCATAACTCAAAGGTTTGAGAAGATCGGGTGGGAACGAGTACTAGATTGGGGTGAGGACATCACCACACGAGTCTATTTGGCTGCGGTTTGTGAATGGTTGTCAACTTTACGGTTTGAACATTCTGATGGGCCGGCTCCTATGTGGCAGTTAATTGGCAACATTGGCAAGAATCAAATGATTATGTCATTTGAGCACATGAATGCCATCGCGAGATTTGATTCATTGGGGGTTGAAGCATATGATTATTACGACTATGATCATTTTTTGGATAACAAAGTAAACACTGCTGATCCGGATCAAATGCTAGCATCGGTATTGCCAGGTTCTGGGGGTGCGGGAGAATCTAGGAACGATTTGTCCTTGGAGGGTAAAATATTACAAGGCGTTTCGTTGGAGAATGTTATGGTGCGGTTCGGAGGCCGCGGGACAGTAAAGGTACCCGACTGTCGGGTCTTACATTCGTTGTTGTATGGGACACCAAGGCTATCATGGCGTCAAATCGTGATGATAAACACGTGGGATACAAGGGAGTCATACAAGCGGAAGATGATCCCCTACGTGAGGTTAATCAGCGCGATGATTTTGCAGCAAAACGCATTACCCCAGGAATCACTTTAGGTTTCTAAACCCATCGATCAGTTTAACCTCACTTCAATGAAGCGGCATTGGAAGATAACGGTTAAAGTCTTTGGTCATCTTCACACAGTGGAGGATGAACAAGGAAATAGTTACAGGTACACTGATCAGGGTGATGATGAAGAGGGTGATGAAGATGAGGAGATGGTTGATATGGAGGATGAGCCGGAGCCTCCTGCTCCACGGGGACCAAGGCAGAGATACAGGCAGAAACATCAGGAAATTTCTGCCGATGTAGCAAATTTTGTTAATCAAAGACAGGGGTCGACGTACAGGAAGCGGGCAACAAGCGGTTTATGATATAACGTGTCGGCATGTATAGGTGAGGGAAGAGAATATGAGGAGAGAAGGAAAGCATGGGAAGAGGCGCTTGGGGGCCAAATGCAAGAACAGTGGGCTCTCCAAGCAGTCCATCGTGAGAGGATGGAAAAACAAATGGAGGAGCAGCAATTACAACAAGCACTACAAAGGTCACAAATGGAACGCTTGTTACAATTGCAGGAGGAAGATATGGCCCGAAGACGGGCATGGGAGGCAGATGAGGCGAGGCGTCAAAATGAACAAAGAGAATTGGAACGACGCCTATGGAGCGCTTTATGTGTTTCTAATCAAATGGCTATTAACAATGCCAAGGTCCTCCATGATCAGGAGCGACATCAAAGAGACTATGAAGCCGGCCTTCCTTATGCCGAACACTCGGGGTGGACCGATTACCCCAACCTCCCCGTTCCACGAGGCCCATCCAATCCAACCCCTCATTGGCCCGAGGCAGTTGGGTCCAGCTTCATTCCGATACCCTACCAGCCACCACCTCAAGGAGAGCCGGGCCCACTAGATAACTACAGGGAGATGTTCGAGGCCCTCACTAGTTATCCATACCAGCCAAACTCGCTAGTTAACCCTAACAAGAGATATCAGCGGTGAAGGCAAGGTATATTTTGTGTTGTTGTTGTATATTTTGGTTTCTTTATTTCTATTTCGTTATTATTTCTTTTTGCCTAGTTAAATGAACGTTGGGGGTGTGTTCCCTATATAACCCTCACGAGACCTCTCGTCCTCCCAAGCTATTGGGGGGGGGGGTCTAAAAGGGCTTGTTGCATAATCTAAATGCAACCGTGATTCCTACGAAAGTGAGTTAGGATTGTTATTGTTGTAAATTATTTTCTACAAAAAAATCAAGGTAAATTAACGCATGATTTGGTAAAACTTTCATAAAAATCGTAGAACTAAGACCCTAACAAATTTCAATGGTTGTGAGAAGCATGCTTCTACACAAGGGATTAGATTTGTAGGTACACCATGTTCGCGGGACAACCATTTTTGTGACGAGAAAAAGAAGAAGAGAGAAGCATCTAGCGACAAATATCAGGTGCATGTGTTTCCTTTTTAGCTTGATTCTTAGTTTAGTAATAAGTGGATTATAATTGTTTAATATTTTCTGGGGTAAAATTTTGGGGAAGTTAGCCGTGTCACATCCCTTGTGCGTTTTTAAAACTCTAGTTCTTACACATTGAG
This sequence comes from Helianthus tuberosus, assembly GCA_030545235.1. Lineage (NCBI taxonomy): Eukaryota > Viridiplantae > Streptophyta > Magnoliopsida > Asterales > Asteraceae > Helianthus > Helianthus tuberosus. Next base: position 55,844,737 of record CM060362.1, read on the forward strand.
GACAATGTTCACCTCAAGTGTGGGGATGGGGGAGTAGTAAAAGTTTTCGATTTTGACCCGTTCATTTAAACACTACACATTGAGGACAATGTTTACCTCAAGTGTGGGGATGGGGGAAAATTTCAAAAAAAAATTCAAAAATTTCTTGTTTCAAAAGCGATCTTAAAAGCACAAGTAACTAAGTCAACGAGGGATGGTACAACCCATTTGGTCTTTTGTCATTGTCAAGTTCAAATTAATAGCATGACGGGTATTTAACGGGTGGTTATTTGGGAATAATTTGCCTAAGGAACTAGCATTTTATGCATATCACATACCATATCCTTATACGTGAGGTTTTGAGCCACTTTTATATCATAGATTTACATATCCATGTTTCTTTGTTTGAGTGGACCATTAGTCGCGTATTGTAGAACTTGCAACTTTTGATACGTTCGAGACCATAGACCGAATACAAGCACGAGAATGATTAAGGCATTAGATAAACATTTTCCTTTTACACCATTTTTATATCCTTACCCAAAAATTATCCCCTAGTAGCCAATTTTGAGCCTAATCCTTTCGTTTGACCACCCTTTAGCCCATAACCGTTAAACCTTTTCTTTTAAACCCGTGTGATGAAAATTCGATTATAGGAGTCAAATTGTACAGTTGTGATTTATTTGTTCGCATAAAAAAAATCAGAAAATGTTATGAAAAAGATAGAAAATTGTTGAGAAAAGAACAAAAATATATGTTCTTAGTTGAGAAATAAAAGGCTAAAGTTGTTGCCTTGTAGTTGATGTTTATAGTTTAGTTTTGTTTAGAGTAGTCTTTCGTAATAAAAAATCAAATTTTCATCACCTTAGCCACTTTAAAATATCATATTTCCTACCCTTAGCCTAGCCCCGTTACAACCCTTACAAAGACCTTATGACTTGTGCTTAGTATTCGTGATCGGTGGTGGAGAAAGATTGAGTTGCAAGCCTATGCGGGTACGTGTTCTAATCGGTTTTGAGCAATTAATTGATTGAAGTGCTAATACATTATACACATTAGCCAATTTATAAGCCGAGTGGAGAGAACATTGTGAGGGATGTGCATGATTTGTTAGTTTTACGGGATAATCTTGGATAACCATTATTGTATGTGATTGTTCACTTGACCGGTAAATATGTTGAAAACTGTAAAAGTGTGTGAACTTTTGTCTGACAATTGACCTTCGTCTCGAGAATGGGGAGTGTATTCTTTGTTCGACTTACGTGAAAGTGAAAAACATATTTGCTTGAGGGCAAGCAAAAGACAAGTGTGGGGATGTGATACGTGGTCGAAAACCGGTGATCGTAATTGCTTGATTTGACGTTTTTACACAAGTTTTAATTTCGAATAGCCTACTTTTGATTAGATATGTATTTTGCAGGTCTAGCAGAGTTAAAGGAGCTTTTCGAAAGCTTTACGAGTCACCGGGATGAAAAACGAACCATTGGAAAGCGAGACGGGTCAACCGGGAGCAAGGAATGCGGAAAACAGGAAGTGAAAGATCTAGGCACCGTCGTCGATGCCCAAAGGGCCCATCGGCGACGCCTCGTGCAAATATCCGTCGCCAGAAATTGTCCGTAAGCAGCGATTTAGGCCGTCGTCCATTTTGAAAATTCCACTAACCGTAGCCGACGGGGCTTCAGGCCATCGGCGACGGGTTCCCAATGTTGACGACGCGAATTTGTTGTTTCTTTGGTCTTGGAACGAATCAAAAGACTAAGAGGGCATTCAATTCAGGAGTTACACATTGTTTTGAGTTTTGAAAAGTGATCTTGGAGCAATAATCATCTATCTTTTCATCACCAATCCACCAACCATCATATCTATCACCGAAATCAAGATCCGAATCATCATTCATAATCATCCTTCCATTAACCCTAATCCATCATTCCATTCATACATCATCCATCATCACCATCTTACCCAAAATCCTATTCAACCATTCATCCATATTCAAACTTCAAGATGACCCAATCCGAGCTTTCATCGTCCGTTGATCGTGCCTCTTCGACCATGAGCGGCTAATTCTTGGAGGTTTCACCCCGGTGTAGGTTTTTGTAAGTTCATAGGGTTTAAACATTGTATTTGAGATTCGGTTTGTGACAAGTTGTGATTTGATTTTGAAACTTATGATAATTGTCTTGCATTGGTATTGTATTCGTGAATTGTCGAGTGAATATTAAATTTGACTTCGCGAAATGTTTATGTGCAATTATGCCTTATCTAGGTTATAGTTTACATGTTCTTGGTAACGAAGTGCATTGTGGTCCGTCACTTACGACGTTGATAGCTCTTGGCACCTAAGCCTCGTAACACTAAATTTGTTAATCAATTTTGCAATTGAATCGAATCTAAAACATGTAGAAACCCTAGGACTTCAATCACCGAACCGGGTGTGAACCTTGTTTACATATCTTGTTCAAAGTATAAATTAAGTTTTCTTGAATCATTACTCTTAATTGTTAATCAATTTACGTAGTTTCTTTACAAACTTTTCAATCAAACGAAAAGATACAAAAATACTTTAGCAAGCTTCATAATTGTGACATCCTTTAAGAATTCATCCAAATCCATCCGCAAACCACATACTCTTTGTTAAGGGTAATTTGGGACTATAAATATTATCTTTGACCGGAGCGCGACACTCCGATCGTCGTCCCTACTACTCTAGGAACATGTGTTATCAGAAGGCCATGCACCCTCACTTTACCAAATATGGACCTTACAAAACAAGGCCTTCTGACAGAGACTGGAATCTTGCCAAACAGGAAAATAAAAAATATTCAAACATAAATAGGTTTCGAAGAAAAACAAAAATGTTTCCCTCAAACGGAAGTGTATCAGACACCAAAAATTGGAAACCTAAAACTCTTGTTAGATACCAGTCTCCATGTTCACAACCATCTACTTCTACCTCGTCACCAAAAACCACAAGCGATGTTAAAAGTCATATGAGCTTTCGTTAAGTTTCTTACATAGATAGCGATGGTCAACTCAAGTCCACAATGGCCTGGGTTCCAGTCTCTAACTGATTCCATTAAATGTGCAGGAATGACTACGGAGGGCTATCTTTAGACTCTGGTTTATTAATAGTGGTAGTTCTAGGCACATGACGAGAGACATATCCCAGTTGAATGACATCAAGATATTCGACGGAGGATGTGTCAACTTCGCTGGAGGAGAATCGGGAGAATCACCATGAAAGGCGCAGTCAAAAATGGCGTCCTCACCTTTTCAGACGTTAACTATGTCCCTGAGCTGAAGAACAGTCTACTAAGCATATCACAGATGTGCGACAAAGGAATGGAAGTTCTCTTCACTAAGAGTGGCTGCGTTATCTTCAAACCAGGAATTATCATACCTGAAGACTGGTTCCTAATAGAAGCTGAACGAAGAGGAAATGCTTATGTGATTGATATGAACAAAGCTCCTACTGATCAAGTTACTTGTTTGTTTTCAGAAATTGCTGAACATGATGCTATGCTGTGGCATCGTCGGTTGGGTCATCTAAACACGAAAAATCTGAATCGATTAGCAAAAGGAGGTCTTGTCAGGAACTTGCCAATCAAGGATTTTATGCAAATTGAGAAATGTGAAGCATGTGCTCGAGGAAAGCAGCATCGAAGGCCTCATAAATCCAAACATGTTCACACAACTTCAAATGTTTTGGAACTGCTGCATATGGATCTATTTGGCCCTGTTAATGTTCTCAGTATTGGAGGAAAGGCTTACTGTTTGGTCATCACATATGATTTTTCTCGCTTCACCTGGGTATTCTTCTTGGAACAGAAAAGTGAGACAACGGGATTGATCAAGAAATTTGTAATACTCATGGAAAATCAGGCAAATGAACGAGTAAAGATTATTCGCTGTGACAACGGAATAGAATTCAAGAATGCTAAACTAAAAGAATTTTGTGCGTTAAAAGGAATCAACCGACAGTACTGTACAGCAAGATCTCCTCAACAAAATGGAGTTGCAGAATGACGCAATCGCACTCTCATAGAATCTGCTCGCACAATGCTGATAGACTTGGGTCTTCCACTAATATTCTGGGCAGAAGCTGTAAACACAGCTTGTTATGTTCAAAATCATGCCTTGATTAACAAACATCACATGAAGACTCCTTATGAAATTGTGGAAGGTCAAAAGCCCTCGGTGCAACACTTTCGTACTTTCGGCTGTCCGTGCGTTCTTCTTCTCATGGATTCCAGAGGAAAATTTGAAGCCCGAGGAGATCCGTGCCATTTCATCGGATATGCTAAAAACACTTCTTATCGTGTTTACAACAAAGTCAAGAAGCAGATTGTGGAAGCATATCATGTGGATTAGTTGGAAGAAAATCCAAAAGATGCTCGTATTGGACCTGATTGGCTATATGATTATTCCTCCTTGTTTAAATCGCTTCCTATTTTTTCTGATGAAATTGTTGATGTAGGAGTCTCAAGTGCAGAAATGCCTATTATTGAAGATGAAGATGAGAATGTGCCTTGGCAAAATATGGTTAAGAAACTTACTATGGATCCATCAGGATCTCACAAGAATTCTACAGCACAACTTCACTCTTCCACTATTCAGGAGTCAAATCCCGGATCTTCGGCAGCTATCCCTGATGGTGGAGCCAGCAACACTGAAACCTCCGAAGGACCGTCAAACGTCCAAGGAGCCTCTATGTTTCAAGGAACAATTCCACCAGACTGTACTGTAGATTCTCAAGTAATCAACTCTGCTGCACCAAATGAGGGGGAGCCATCCGGAATAGCATCAAGAAGCTTTTCCAATTTGCAAACAAACCTGCAAGTCCCTGCCACAGCAATTCCACAACATGTTCAGAAGAGTCACCCAATCACGAATGTCATTGGCCCAGTGTCCGCTGGTGTTCAGACCCGCAATAAATCTGGAGACATTAATTCATGTTTATACTCATGTTTCATATCACAGATTGAGCTTAAAAATATTAGTGTTGCTTTGCAGGAGCACGGATGGGTTGATGCAATGCATGAAGAGCTCAATCAGTTCGAAAGGCTTGGAGTATGGAAGATCGAAAAGCTACCTCAAGGAAAACGAACTCTTGGCACACGATGGATGTTTCGCAACAAGCAAGATGATTCTGGAATAATTTTAAGGAACAAGGCTCGATTAGTGGTTCAAGGTTTCAGTCAAGTCGAGGGTTTAGATTACGATGAAGTGTATGCTCCAGTTGTGCGTCTTGAAGCCATCCGTATTTTCTTGGCATATGCATCCTTTATGGGTTTCACAGTCTATCAAATGGATGTAAAGACGGATTTTCTTTATGGGAAGGTCAAGGAAGAGATCTATGTTGCTCAACCACCAGGGTTTGTTGATCAAGAAAAGGAAGGATATGCCTACAAGCTGGATAAGGCTCTGTATGGTTTGCACCAAGCACCCCGTGCGTGGTATGCAACCCTAACAGAACATCTGCTCGCTCATGGGTACACCCGAGGAACTATTGATCAGACCTTGTTCATTAAACGTGTTAACAAAGACATTATTCTAGTTCAAATATATGTCGATGACATCATCTTCGGCTCCACAAATGATGTGCTCTGCAAAGACTTTGAAGAGGTAAAGAAGAGGAAGTTTGTGATGAGTTCTTTAGGAGAGATGACAATGTTTTTAGGTCTACAAGTTCGTCAGAATAATCAAGGAATCTTGATTCACCAGAGCAAATATGTAAATGACGTTCTTGCAAAGTTCAGCATGACAGACTCAAAGCTAATAGACTCCCCAATTGCAGAACGGCCGTTGTTGTCTGAGGATCCAGAGGAAATTTTTGTTAATCAGACACTGTATCGATCTATGATCGGTTCACTAATGTACTTGACTTCAAGTCGGCCAAACATTCTGTACGTCGTTTGTCAGCGTGCTCGTTATTAGGCTAACCCTAAACTCTCTCATCTAACTGCTGTTAAAAGAATCTTTAGATATTTGAAGGGAGCTCCTAAACTTGGACTCTGGTATCCCATATATTCGAACTTTGATCTATTTGCCTTTTCAGATAGCAATTTTGGATGGACAGACAGGGATAGGAAATCTACGTCAGCTGGATGTCAGTTCTTGGGAGATAGACTCATCTCTTGGCAGTGTAAGAAGCAGCAAATTGTATCTCTTTCCACAGCGGAAGCAGATTATGTTGCAGCATCCGCTTGGTGCTCCCAAGTTCTTTGGATGCAGCATCAACTAGAGGATTACGGTTTGACATATCTTGATACAACCATTTATTGTGATAATGATGCCGCTATCCAAATCAGTAAAAACCCTGTTTTTCACTCCAAAACCAAGCACATTGACATCAAAATTCACTTCATTCGAGACTGCTTTGACAGGGGATTAATTAAACTCGAACAGATCCATACTGATGCTAATACAGCGGATCTTTTTACAAAACCTGTCAGCATCTCAAGATTCAATGTGCTTGTAGACCTCTTGAAAATGATACGTTTCACAGACTGAGCATAAAAAAAACCTTCTTTATATATTGAATAAAGGGGTTTTTATGAATAACGGTATCATCCGGTAAATTTGTGCATACTTTTGCACAAATTTAGGGAGAGAAAAGTTGCTGGGAAATGAAATGAATTTTCATGCTAAAGAACTTGATTAACGCATGTAAGGTTTCAATACTGAACAGACTAGGATCCACAGCGATGTGTTGATAGGTCTAACGCTCGAAAACCAAAAAGAGACAAAAGTGATACAAACATAATGGACTGGACATCTCGTGGGTAATAGATCAACGATGTATGATTTCATGGTCTTAAATCCGGCGTTGATAGATAGCCAACGTCTGAGGTTTCGGGTCTTTATACTGATGAATCATCTGGGATATCAGGGTTGTCCCTATGTTGCATCCAGACTATATGCAGACCCGGGCACAGTCAGGATATCTTGCAAAAGAGCCACAAAAAGGGCCAAAACCTGGAAACAGAAGAAATCTCACTTTAAAGAGAATTCCATGTGCTATTAAAGCCAAATTCGTACCGTTAAAGGTATCTGTCTCGCCCTCGTCAGAACTTCTCAGGTCTCTTTGTTGTACGGAAGTACTGACCTTTTCACCAGGAAGTCTGGCATTGAAAAAAATTTAAGGATGATCTCAGTATACTCACCTGCTACGATGAACTGTTGTGCTTACCTTGATTGCGGGGGTATGCGTTGGAATGGGACACACGAATGTTGTAGTATAATTCTACCTAAAGCGTATCACAAAGCTAAAAGTTGAAAATTGGGCATTAGATTTAAGAGGACAAGCATATTAACAATTGCGTGGACCAGTTCAAGTAAGCAAAGAGCTGAAAAGTGTTCCTTAATTAGTTTAAAAACGATTTGATCCCGCGGCAGTCTTCCCAAAGTTACCCCAGTGTCGGTATTTCATATATTTATATTCTTACATTATATTATTATAATTTTATTAGTTTCTCGGTGGGTAGATTCTTTGATTTTAAAGGGGGTATTTTGCTGTTTTGAAAAGATTAGATTAAAATAATAATCTGGATAGGCCCACCATCTCGGACAAATCATCCGAGATGGGCCTGGCCCATAAGCCCATCTAGAATGCATTTAATGTGATGATGACAAAGATCCGAGACACAGATCTCGAATCATTCCAGACAGTTTCTTGAATTCTCTCTTAACGTTCCTCATCTCGGACCAACTCGGACAATATCAGACCCATTCCGGATTGCAGGTATAGGATTCCGGACTGAAAAAGAGGATCACGGATGATCTCAGACTGAGAGATCATCATCTCGGATGATCTCGGATTAGCAGACAACCATCTCGGATGATCTTGGATGGAGTGACTATATCATTCCGGATCAAGAGGTCCATCCGAGATTAACCCTCATCTTTCAGACCTTGACTAGGGTTGACTTGAACCTTTTGACCTGAACCTCCTTGACCTGGCCCTTTGAACTGCTTATCTGGACTGCCTTTGAACTCTATCTTAGCATGCTTGCTTATGTTTGAACTTTTGACGTGTTGACTTTGTTGACTCGTCATTAACTTCAAATATAAGTTAACACTTGTTTTTAGAAAATTCTAACATCGAAATTTTAGTGCAGAAAATGGCAGGCGCTATGATGTAAGAGAAAAATCATGTTTCTTTATTTATATTGAGCCACTTCCTTAAGCTTGTAGTGCTTCGCGGCACTTTTCCTGGATTATAACAGATCACCTGAAACATGTTTGAAAAAGGTTTGGTCAGCAGGGAAATACTGGGGAATCATTCTTTTTACTAAAACGACACGTTGTTATAATTTACAGTTTTAAGAGCGATTATAATGTTTATATATCAACCAATTACCCAACGGTATTTGTCACTCGACTTATTTCTGTGACTATGGTCATATCACCCATTGGCTAACCCGTTGTCCAATGGTGACGATTATCAAGTAATGTATACAAAACCCCACATACCGGCTGTAATATGGAGATTACAAAGACTTAATCCCTGTAATTATAACTTTGAAAACATTTAATAATTTATAAAGTACTTTGATCAAAAGAGAAAGACTCACATTGCAGATTTAACACGGGCAGAGTTTAATTTACTGATTATCTTTGTTACCTAAATTAATAACATGCACACGAACTAGGTTAGTAACTAATACAGAATTTACGATAACTCACGAGATTAAACCCTCACAACGAATGACAAAGTGCGATACTTAAACATCCATCGAATTCACGACGAATGACAAAGCATAACCCTAATGTGGGCAGCACTTAAACATCCATTGGATAGTTTTAATCGATCGGACATTGAACCGTAGCAGCGATCGAGTTATTACCCTGTTATCGCAGCAGAACTTCGAGATTATATGTGTTTTGGGATTGTTTCTACAATATCTCAGTGTACGTTTTGAGTTTGAACGTCGAACCAACGCAGGAACTCACGTGCCAGACTCCCCTATTTATACTTGGAAAACGACGCCCTCGCGTGGCGCGAGGGGTCTTCCCTACCATAGGGTAGCCCCGTGTCCTAGTAGGCTTGCTGAGTTGGTCGTTCGTCAAATTTCGAATCACACGTAAAACTGTGTTGATATTATCAACTAGGGTTTACCACCCCTGAGTTTTAGGGGCCCTGATCCTGATTCCGATTGTTCTGAAAATTTTAGGGTTTATGTAAGATCACTTGGGGGTCTTAATTAGGGTTTCCTATTGGACAAAATATAATAAGAAGTAATAGTTTTGATGAGTGTTGTTACATTGGATCTCTCATTTCGGGGTCTAAACGACTGTCCCCTAACTCATGCCTTACGAGCAGAACCAGTTATATGCAACAGCTGTATCAACACATTCTAGAATACTGCAAAAATCAACAAACAAGGAGCTGGATCAATTGAAGCAATTGTTCAAAAGACGAAGATCATTGTAACTGAGGCAATAGTGCGAGAAGTATTATGATTGGGAGATCAGCCACACCATCCAACATCTTATGATCAAACCAGAGTTTAAGCTGCACTTAGAAGGATGAGCTATGAAGTGGGTTATCCAACAGTTTTGAAGAAGTTATTTCCACCATACTGGAGGTTGTTAGTACACTTCTTCCTACAGTGCATCGCAGAAAACAAGGGCGGATTTGATCAACTCAACAAGACACAAACTTCTGCAATCGTGGCATTGGTGAATGGTTGGGATTTCAATTTTTCTACTTTTATCTTTGATAATATGAAGAAGATGCTTGAAGATCCGAAAAAGAAGATTTTCATGCTATATCCAAGGTTCATTCAGATGATTCTTGATGATCGATACCCAGCGTTGGTCAAGGGCCCAAACTTTATCAATTTAAATCCAATGGGGCCGAGCTGCTTTGAGAACGCTTGTAGAAATAAAAGAGCTAAACATCACAACATTGAAGGAAGATTTGCTCTTGAAAAGCATGGTAGGTTTGCAGATGTTGTGCAAGGAGCTCCTGTTGCACCAGTTCCCCCTGTTGCTCCAGTTCCGCCACCAATCAATGTTCAAATTGCGGAAGAGCACGATGTAGAGAATATGCAACAAGTACAACAGGTGGCTGGCAATGAAGAAGAAATTAAAGTTATAGATTCAGAATCAGAGACAGGCTCTAGTGAAGATACCGATTCTGAAAGCGAAGTGGAAATAGTGATGTCTGATAAGGAAGAGGATACTGTTTGCAAGCATGTGCCATTAACAAGTGAGAATCTAGCAGCGTTACTTCTAAGTTTACAGGGTGGTGATGGAAACCCATCATATGTCTCCAACGTTGATGTTCAAACTGTTGCCGCCACATCGCAAGTTGAGAAAAGAATCGAAGCAAGAGCTGATGATGCTGAAGAATCAGCTAAAAAGAAACAAAGAACCGACTTCGCACCTGATGACATTCTCTCTGGCCCATCGACTGCCCTTGAGTCCACTCCAATCATTGATCCTCAGCCTGATCCATAAACAGAAGATGCATCGAAGAAGACAAACACAGAGGACCCAGATCTATATGATTTTAACTTTGATTTTGAAGCCACCCCCTCACAGCCAGGCAGTTCAAGTGGCGGTGTTCAATCCAAAGCAGGAAGCTCAAGTGGGGGAGGTAATACTGAGCATGATGAAGCAGCTTTCCGTTATGCGATTGAGAATAGACAAATCTTTGAAAGCGAAAGTGATCGTGATGAAGATGAATACGTTAAAAGGTTGAAAAGGCGTGTGGTCGTATTAGAACAGGATGCAGAGCTGAAGAATGCTCAGATCGTTTCTCTTCAACAAGACACTGCTTTGAAAGAAGCCCAGATCTCATCACTACAATTACAACTCACTAACAGAGATCACACAATAGAGCAGCTACAAGGTGATGTAGGGATGCTGATGTCCATGGTATATGATCTGAAGGTAAAATTAGAAAAGAAGTTTGGGAACGAGTTTGTTGATAAAGAAGATGAGCAATTTTATGTTGGAAGAACTGAACAAACTCCAGAACAAAGAGCAGCAGCACATGCAGCAGGTGAAGCAGAATATGCAGCAGCTTTGGAAGCTTATCTGGCTGCTAAGCCAAAGAAAAAGAGCAGCAAATCAAAGAAGAGACAAGAAAAGGAGAAACAGAAAGAGAAAGAGAAGCAGAGCAATAAATTGTTGGTGATGAAGAATCAAGATCTAAATCCTCTTGATGAAAACTTTCAATTGAAGGATCCCACGAAGAGGCCTGACAGACTAGTAATGGAATTAAGATCTTCTCATTATGATGTGGTCGGAAAAAAATCTAAAGTTGCATGTTGGAGGTATGAGCATGATAAGCAGATGTGGCTGGTTACGCGCAAGAGTGGTCACAGAGAATATTATGCTAAGGAAAGTCAATTTGAGTCTTGGACGAAGATTGATTTAAAGAGCCTTCTGCGTGCTCCCTTTTATGATCCTGATCTAAATCGAAGAGGTAGAGGTTGGGCATTCCACTCCAGACTTGAAAGAGAAGTGAGAACCAACTTTGCCACAATGAAGACTGCCGAGCCAACTATCAGAATAAATCTTGGTGTTCGTGACCCTCATACCAAGCGCACCGTCAAATCAGTGATTTGGCCAGCTACTGACAAAGAGAAGATCATTCCAATTGTGAAGAAGTTTGAGAAAGGAATTCTGAAGAATTTCAAGTTCTGGGCCTATGTTCCTAAAATGGCCGAAGCTGCCATTGTCACTGAAGAACAATCCATCAGGATCCCGAATTCATATGATATGATGAGTTTTCATGAAGAAGATATCATGGTTCTTACAAATCACCAAATCCAGACCAACGAGAAGTATGAAGAGTGTGCGAAGGCCTGGAGAAGCGTTACTGCCAATATATTAAACCATCACCTGTTTGCTCCATATCAAGATGAAGGGGGTCCTCATGTCTGATGCAGCTACTAATCCAGTAAACCTAGGGGGGATTGTTAGGCCATTGAAGGTTTATGGATAAGTAGCTTAGTGGATTAGAAGGAATTTTGGGTTAATGATGTAATTTGGGCTTTTTGGGTATGTTGGGTCTAGGGTTAGGGAGCCACTTGCTATAAATAGAATGTTATGTCATAGGTGCATGGTGGGTGACTTGTGCAAATCTTGTATTAGATAATAGTTGATTGTATGCAAGATTGAAGCTTTTGTAAACAAGAATCTTTCTATCATCTCTTTGTTTCTTTACAACTTGTTTGTGTGATTCCGCCACCTTACAAGTTGTGCGATATCATTGTGATCTCGGTTTTGGGACTTACAATCTTTTATGTATCCTTTAATGATTTCCGCAGTTTGGGCATTTTAAGAGATTATCTTTAAGTTATAGTAGTAGGCCCCCTTCCAGGCAGCATTACCCTCAATCTATTGGTCTGATTTAGCAGGGATACAGTCCCGCAAGGTCGGATTATTGAAAGATAATTAAGTAAGTTATTAATGCAAAAAGTGGTAGGTCCCTTCCAGGCAGTGTTACCCTCAACCTATTGGTCTGAGTCAGCAAGGATACAGTCCCGTGAGGTTGGTTTAATGTTTTAATAGTAGTTTATAGATAAGGGATTCAAGCGGTTCTTACTTCTCCTGAGGCGGTTAAGACCTACCTCTCGTGAAGTCCTACTAAGCTTGAACCAGGTTCTCGCAGGATCTATACACTGAACGACACAAGAATATACCCAACCACCCTTCTAACCCCCTTCCAGGCAGTTAACGTGCTTTATATAGACCGTAACAAAACGAATGAGTGAATCAACAAAACATGAAGAATGATTAAGTAAAATTCACCTTCAATATAGAAAACTAGTTAATAAAGTCATTAATACATACCCAGATAAAAGGGAGCCAAAGGTTGGAAATAAAAAAGTAATACATAAAAGATTTGTCTTCACCAAGTGATATAGGAGTTTAGCCAATCATGGCCTTTGTTTGATAAGAAATCGATCTATCGATCTTGGATCCCGAGACTGCTACACACTCTTAAAAATGGAAATGGAGGATGGTGGTGGGTGTTGGTGTCGTAGTGGTGGTGGAGTGGTGGTAAGTGTGAGAGAAATGGTTTGCCAAGGGATGGTTTGGAAAGAAACCAAGCACCCTTATTTATAGCTGAAGTCAAACGGTTCACACGGCCCCGTGCCCACCTAGCACGGCCTCGTGGCCTTCCTTCTCTCTCTTCCTCATTAACTGCAGTGTCATATCTTGTACTAACATGGCCCCGTGTGTCAACGGCACGACCCGTGGCAATTGTACTTGCTATACTATCTAAGATTCTGCGAATCTTAGAGTTGACCACGCCCCGTGTTGAGTTAGCACGACCCTATGTTGGTTTGTCTGGTTTGTCTTTTGATGTTGTCTTTTCTTCTGCAAGGAATCTTGATTGGGCACGGCCCCGTGCCAGAGCTTCTGTTTTTGTTATTTTTGTTGGTTTCCATGTGGATGGGGGTTTGGCGAGTTGTGTCAATCCTTCTTCTTTGCATTTATGTTGGTTTCTGCTGTTAATTTGTTCCTTTGTGTGTTTAAGCTCTTTGATTCTATAAACTAAAAAGAAACAAAGAAACATGCTTTTTTCCAACATTAGTACTGAAAAAGTGTTGATTTATGTCGTATTTGACATAATTTATATGTTGTATTTTACGAACATCAGTGGTCATCCCAGCTACCACCTAAATGAATCACACATACTCTAAGCATGTCTTCCAAAGTTTGAATGGTATGCTCACTCTGTCCATCAGTCTAAGGATGGTAAGCCGTACTGAAATTTAATCTCGTGCCTAATGATTGTTGGAAACTCTTCCAAAAGTGAGATGTATATCTCGTATCTCTATCAGATACAATAGATACTGGCACGCCATGCAGGGACACAATTGCATCCACATATAATTTGGCCAATTTTTCGGAACTGTAAGTCTCCTTAATTGGCAGAAAATGGGCTAACTTAGTCAGTCTGTCAACGATAACCAAAATCGTGTCATTGCCACGTTTGGTCTTAGGTAACTTAGTAATCAAGTCCATAGTTACCATCTCCCATTTCAAAGTGGGAATTTCAAGTTGTTGTAGAAGTCCTGACTGTTTATGATGTTCAGCCTTAACTTGCGAACACGTCAGACACTTAACTACATAGGTGGCTATGGATTTCTCATACCCATCCACCAATAATTTCTTTCTCAAATCATGGTACATTTTATCACCTCTTGGATGAATAGATATCTAGAATTATGAGCTTCCTGGAGGATCAGATCTCTGAGTCCTCCGAAGATAGGAACCGAAATACGATTATTAAACCTCAGGATTCCATCATTCCTAGGTACCAACTAATCAACAGTTCCACCCAATTCTTCATTAGAAGCATTTGCTTCTAATAAGGCTTGCTTTTGAGCATCCAACAGCTTCTCATTAAAGCTAGTCCTGAGCTCAATACTTTTGGCGTTAAAACTTATCAGCTTAACCCGTTCCTTGCGACTCAAGGCATCAGCAACGACATTTGCCTGCTGGGATGATAACGGATATCACAATCATAATCATTCAATGTCTCCATCCAACGGCGTTGTCGCATATTCAAATATTTCTTGTTAAACAGATGTTGGAGAACTTTATGGTCAGTGTATATAATACACTTTGTGTCATATAAATAGTGTCTCCCCAACTTTAGTGCAATACAACGGCACCTAATTCCAAATCATGGGTGGTGTAATTCCTTTCATGCACCTTGAGTTGTCGTGATGTATATGCAATCACCTTGTCTCTTTGCATGAGGACACAACCCATACACGTATGCGAGGCATCACAATATACCACAAAGTCTTCAATACCCTCAGGTAGGGTTAAGACTGGAGCATTGCTCAATTTATGCTTTAGAATCTCAAAGGATTCTTTCTGTTTGGGGCCCCAGTCAAACTTGACATTCTTGCATGTCAGAGTAGTCACAGGAGTGGTAATACGAGAAAAGTTCTCAATGAACCTTCTATAATAACCGGCCAGTCCTAAGAAACTACTGATGGGGATTGTGATTTGCAAGCCTTAAGTGTATTATCTTGTGTGATTTAATGTGTTTTATGCGATTATATCTTTCGAATATGATAACTACGAGCTATTGTGGTTTTACAGGTTCATTGGCATAATTCGGAGAAATTAAAGTGTGTGGAAGCGAAGAGGAACAAGCAAGGATGTTTATCAAGAGAAATCATATCATTCGGGACTTGTTCGGGGCCAAAATATAGCTTGGATTCATGAGAAATGTGAATTATTAAAGTCCAATGGCCTTGTGGTAATTAAATGAAAGCTTAGTATAGTTAATATGTGAAGGTGATAAAGAATCATGAAGTACAGGGGTTGAAAATGACAATAGTTGAAAGATTGTTTGGCTGAGTAAAAGAGTTGTGGAATCCGCCTCCACCTACGGTTCATGAACCTCCACCTACGGTGGTGGATGTTTGGTGTAAAAAAGAAACAAAACCTCCAGACCTTCACCTACGACCTGAACCTCCAACTGCGGTGGAGGCAAAGTTCTGAATTGAGGTTATACCGTAACCTATCGTACATAAACCGGAGGCTACGGTGGTTCGTATATGGCAGCGCGTGTTTGAGGTAATTGAAGGGTATAAAATGGTTTTTAAACCCTAATTCAATAACTATCATCTTGGGGATGAACTTGGAAGTACACAAAGAAGATTTTAGCTTTCAATTCCATTTTCATCATCATAATTCTCCTATTGCTTGCTGAATAAATCATGAACCAATCGTACTTCCAAGCTTTTGAAGATCAAGATTGCGAGATGAGTGGCTAAATTTCTTATGGTTTCCTCCGGATGGAGGGTTTTTTGTAAGTTAGATGATTTTATGTGTTTGTGACAATCATATAACTCAGTGATCTAAGAATTCGATGCTTTTCACCTTTGATTTGATTAATCAACTGTAACCGGTTGCGTTTTCCTTAACTTTAATCTTTTGATCATCCAATTCCCGAGAGTTCTAGTAATTGGGATATATTTGCTATGGGATTAGGGTTGGTAATTGTAACTGATAATTATTTGATAACCTTCTGTTATGTATTAACCGGAGTACTTAGTCTTTGATTATCACAATTGAGAAATTCAATTAAGCACTTATGTCTATGTGGGTGTTTCGATTAAACACATAATTGAATCTAGCTACAAACCTGAAATTCGGAGGAACCATTGGTTCTCCTACTGATTTAAACTTCAATTTTAGTTGTTAATTTAGATAAGCAATCAAACCATCAATTGAGTTTTACTTTTTAGCAATAGTTAATCAATACTTAGCATCGTGACACTTTCCACAATCCTCTTCTGGTTCGATATCCGACTTATGCTATCTACATAGTTTAGTTGGTTTTTGCATGTTCTTAACGACAGATATCAAAATGGCGCCGTTGCCGGGGAGGCGTGCGCAAAGTGTTTAGTGTCAAGCTTTTAGTAGAAATAGATAAAAATCCAAAAATAGTGTCATTTTATTTTGTTTTGTTTTATTCAGAATTACGCGAGGTTTTGTTTGTTTGTGTTGCGCAGGTGATCTTGTACGTGCATGCATCATACGAGAAACTCCGGAAAAGCTTCACCACTAGTATTTGATCTGGAAATCGAAAGAACCGTTAGGCACACCCAAGTTGTGCAACGAGAAAACAAGATAGTGCAAGCACCAACTTCAAATCTCAAAACAATGGAGAATTCAAGAAACCACGAAAAGCAATCCGAAAATTCACCTCTACAAAACCAATTCACACCGACTCCTACACAGCCATCACCCAACACCACCATACCAGCACCACCACAATCCACCCAAGCTACTACTACTACTACTACTCCACTACCCCCAATGCCTCCACCACTGTTCCCCGATCTAGACAATCTACCGCCTTACTCAACTCAACCAACATCCTTTCAATACCCAACATTCACCCAAACCCCTAACATCCAACATTCCTCACCATATGTGAGGATTCTTGATGATCATAGCACTACCCCACCTAATCAAACACAACCCATTAACTCATCCACTTCAATTCCTTTACTGACATAACCCTCCCATTACCAACCAGCTCAGCATCAACAGTTCTCTTTTAGGACTTCAATATTTGGTCAGGGGAATTTGGGGATGGTTACAATGAGTATGATAGTTATGATAATCAAGGTGAGCGGCAAGAAATGCAATTGGGTAATTACCAAGGGAACATTGGTTTGAGAGTATTAGAACGAGGAAACTCGAGCACGTTTGGGTATCAATGGAAATTTCAATAAGCAATTCCAGGAAGGCCTTTAGACATACCATTACCGCCACCGGTGCAACAAATGTTGGTTCAACAGAGGCCTCTACCAAGGAATTTAACTCCATCGATCAACAATTTTGAGGGTTTTCTAAGACGAGTTGACCGACCACCGGTGTGTGGTGTCGAAAGCCACTTCAAGCCCGCGATTGCTAACAACCCATCACCGGTTGTGATTCCTCAATTACTAGGAGGTCGATCATTTGAGGTGCGAGCACAGTTAATCTCCAACTTACCCAAATACTATGGTTTAGCACATTAAGAGCCATATCTGCATATCACCGCGTATGATGCGCAGTGTAATACTATTGGGGGTCAGGGTTTCACAGCGGACGATGTGAAATTGGTTCTTTTCCAATTCACACTCGAGGACAAGGCACAACAATGGTTTCACTCTTTGCCATATGCTTCGATATTTACATGGCCCGATATGCAGCAGCTCTTCCTGGATGAATTTTACACGCCACAATGGACCGATAATGCTAGGAAAGACATTCGGAATTTCCAACAGCAATCTGGTGAGCTTTTCCATGAAGCGTTTAATCGGTTCAAGATGATGATTAAGAATTGCCCACATCATGGTATACAATTGTGGGAGTTGCTTAATGCCTTCCATGAGGGGTTATCGGATGAGGAGGCGAGAGATCTTAGCTCGATATCGAATGGTACATTTGGTACAAATTACGAGCATGAGGATTGGGATTACCTGGAGAAGAACGCACATACATCTAAAAGAAAAGCACAACCATCGAGAAGAGGTCGTCAATCAGTGGTGAGGGCGGTCGAGCACACACTTGAGGCCGGAGGACAATACCCGGTGTGTGGTCATTGTGGAGATATCGGGCACATAGTTGATCAGTGTCCTAGTTTTGTAGGTAAACAAAATGAGGTAAGCATGCTGCAAGGTAATGGAAATAGGTATTCAGGTTCCCAAGGCAATAATTTGTACTACCAGCCCCGTAATCAGAATAATTATCAAGGGGGTAATAACTTCAGTTATCAAAGAAACTGCCAGCAGGGTAGTGGGGGTAGTAGTGAGATGATGGAGATACTGAGAGCAATGCAGCAGGAGATGCAAAAGAGAGGTCAGTTGGATGATTTACGGGCTCAAAAGGATGAGATTCGGGACAAACCCATTCAATCACTGACCACACAGATGGGGCAGCTAGCTAGTGAAGTAGCAGCATTGAAGTAGCAACAAGGGAAGTTGCCAAGTGACACTCAAACAAACCCCAAGAATGCAAAGAATACATTGATCGGTGGGGTAAATCATGTTCCTAAAAGTAAATGTTATGATAATGAGTTGTATGCTTCTCAGGTTATTGGAGGTTCAAGTGAAGCAACTACAGAAGGAAGCGGAATTGATTTATGGGAATCGATTGTTCCAATCCGAGTTAGAAAGTTCAAAATCCATAAGGAATTACTGGACTATGGAGCGGGAGTGAGCGTATTACCCGGTAGCTTGTATGACAAGTATGATTTTGGTCCGCTACAAGCGTATGATAGCATGGCCATATTCGCGGATGCAAGTTTCAAGCAACCTTGGGGGGGTTGTGAAGGATGTGGTCATCCAACTAGGAGAGTTCTACTACTCGGTGGATTTCATGGTGCTCGACTATGCACCATCGAACATATATGAGCAGCCACAGGTGGTTTTGGGTCGCCCATTTCTGTATACCGCTAATGCACAGATTGATTGCAGAGGCGGAATGGTCACCATGAGCTACAAGAATCGTAAGTTGTACTTTAATGTGTTTTTAAAAACTATTTCTTACAATCCTGTTAATGATGCTTGTCACACAATTGCTACTAACAAACATGTTTCAAGTGTGACAAAGGAAAGGTTAGATGCGAGTGGACATCGGGTAAAGAAGGCAAGTGCAAGAAGGCCAGTTGGTGAAGGAAAACCACATGATGGTGGGTTTGGATGGGGTAATGAAGTTGATTGTAACCCCAACCGGAGTGGAGCTATGGCCCTCCCTAAAAACTGGATGGATATGTATGGAGAGAAATGGGAGGGTAAGCATTCATCTGAACCACCCTGAGCACAGCAGGTACGGTCTGGCTGAAGACCTTTAAACTTAGCGCTCTCGGGAGGCAGCCCGAGGATGTAGAGTAGTGTACCTTGTTTGGTTTCGTTTTGTTGTGTTCGTGTTTTAACAGGTTTCTACAATTTAATCATCATGGATGCAATAATTCAAGTGTGGGGATGTTGCTATGGAATGCATCTATTCTGGTTAAAGCACAACAGCCGCATCATCACAGACACATGATCAGGTGCATGTGTTTATCTATCCTGTGTTTTATCTGTTTTTGTGTACTTGGTGGTGTGAAATTTTTGTGTTAGGAGTGGTTTTGTTTGTGAGTCGAGTTGGTTATTAGCCGTTCATGGTTTGCGGGTGGTATTTCTCGAGTTTAGAGTATAAATTGCACCATACATTGGGGGCAATGTATCCCAAATGTGGGGATGCGGTAACTCGAGAAAGGGTTGGTATGACTGTTGATATTAAATGCTTGAAGGGTTGAAATTGTGAAAAATTGAAAAATTTTGAAAATTTTTGTCTCAAGTATGCTTGAAATTCATGAAAACCAACATTTTCAATTACTAAAGGATTCCTACTGATATTAAACTAACTTAGATCCCTAGTCTTGGTTGTCCCTTTAAGTTTCATGAGAGTATTTCTGACAAGTTTTAGAAAATAGTTAAAAAGAGATGCCTAACTAGGGGTAACATGCTTTAGGAATTACACATGCTACATGTCGGCAACCCAATTTCCTTTTGTTCGGTGAGATATTTGAGCCTACTAGATTGTTAGTTGAATTGCAATAAATGTTCAATTGTTGAGTGTAGGCCATATGTTGCTTTCTATTAGAACTTGTGTGGTTTGATACGTGCCGAGACTGTGCTTTAGCGTATACACATAGATGATAAAGGCATTAGGATCCTTTCATTGTTTCATATGTTGATTGTTTATCCATCCTACCTTAGTAAACCATGTTGAGCCTTTCACCCTTCGTTTGTTACACCTTGTTGGCCCGTTTGATTACCAACCATGAATGAAAATTGTGTGTTAGATATTTGTTGAAAAGAGAAAAAAAAGAAAGAAAAACAAAAAACAAAAATCATTGTCATATTCGTGTAAAATAAATGGGTCGGAAAATCACCCAAAGTGTAAGTAGTATTGTGAATAAGTTGTCATGGTTTGATATATTCATTTGTGTTCGCCAATAAACATAAAAATCCAAAAATACTTCCTTACCTTTACCCTTAACCCAAAACCCAAAAGTCCTTTTGATATGTGCTACGTTATTTGATACAATGGAGGTGTGATTGCTATATAAGCTTATGATTGCAAGGTAGCATATTTGGTTTTGAGCGAAATATATACTAGCACATTACACGTTAGTCTTAATTAAGCCGAAAGGAGTGATCGTTGTGAGGGGTGTGTGGCAGGTGTGTAGTAATATAAGCATGTTAGTTTTAGTTAGGCAAGTCTTAAGTTGTTTAAATGTGTATCAACTACTTGTCAGATTGTCAATCTCGATTGTGTTAGTCTATGGGATGGGTATGACTTGGGACTTTAAATTGTTAATTCGGTAAGGGATTTAATGGTGATTTGTTAATAAGGTGAGTAATTTTGTAATGGTTGCTTGAGGACAATCAAGGTTAAGTGTGGGGATGTGATGGAGAGTGTGAAACGCGAGCCTTAAGTGTATTATCTTGTGCGATTATATCTTTCGAATGTGATAACTACGAGATTTTGTGGTTTTACAGGTTAATCGGCGTAATTCGGAGAAATTAAAGTGCGTGGAAGCGAAGAGGAACAAGCAAGGATGTTTATCAAGAGAAATCATATCATTCGGGACTTGTTCGGAGCCGAAATATAGTTTGGATTCATGAGAAATGTGAATTATTAAAGTCCAAGGGCCTTGTGGTAATTAAATGAAAGCTTAGTATAGTTGATATGTGAAGGGGATGAAGAATCATGAAGTACAGGGGTTGAAAATGACAATAGTTGAAAGATTGTTTGGCTGAGTAAAGGAGTTGTGGAATCCCGCCTCCACTTACGGTTCATAAGCCTCCACCTACGGTTGGTCGATGTTTGGTGTAAAAAAGAAACGGAACCTCCAGACCTTCACCTACGACCTGAACCTCCACCTACGGTGGAGGCAGAGTTCTGAATTGAGGTTTTACCGTAACCTACGGTACATAAACCGTAGGCTACGGTGGTTCGTATATGGCAGCGCGTGTTTGATGTAATTGAAGGGTATAAAATGGTTTTTTAAACCTTAATTCAATAATTATCATCTTGAGACAAACTTAGAAGTGCACAAAGAAGATTTTGGCTCTCAATTCCACTTTCATCATCATAATTCTCCTATTGCTTGCCGAATCAATCATGAACCAATCGTATTTCCAAGCTTTTGATGATCAAGATTGCGAGATGAGCGGCTAAAACTCTTATGGTTTCCTCCGAATGGAGGGTTTTTTGTAAGTTAGATGATTTTATATGTTTGTGACAATCGTATAACTCAGTGATCTAAGCATTCGATGCTTTTCACCTTTGATTTGATTAATCAATTGTAACCGGTTGCATTTTCCTTAACATTAATCTTTGATCATTTAATTCCTGAGAGTTCTAGTAATTGGGATATATTTGCTATGGGATTAGGATTGGTAATTGTAACTGATAATTATTTGATAACCTCCCGTTATGTATTGACCGGAGTACTTAGTATTTGATTATCACAATTGAGAAATTAAATTACACACATAATTGAATCTAGCTACAAACCTGAAATTCGGAGGAACCATTGTTTCTCCTACTTATTTAAACTTCAATTTTAGTTGTTAATTTAGATAAGCAATCAAACCATCAATTGAGTTTTACTTTTTAGCAATAGTTAATCAATACTTAGCATCGTGACACTTTCCACAATCCTCCTCTGGTTTGGTATCTGACTTATCTTATCTACATAGTTTAGTTGGTTTTTGCATGTTCTTCACGACAGACATCAACTACGAATCTCAGACGAAGTCTTAGGTGCTTCCCAATTCATAATGGCTTCAATCTTGGCGGGATACACTTGGATACCACACTCACTAATGACATGTCCAAGAATCTAGACCTCTCTAATCAAAAACTCGCACTTAGAGCACTTTGCGTAAAGCTTCTCTTGCTTTAGCAATTCAAGAATTCATCGAAGATGTTTCTCGTGATCATTCTGATTACGAGAGTAGATAAGTATGTCGTCAATGAAGACTATGACAAACTTATCTAAATACGGCTTGTAGACTCTATTCATGAGATCCATGAATGCTGTAGGTGCATTAGTGAGCCCAAAATGTATCACTAGAAATTCGTAATGGTCGTATCTGATCCTGATGGCAGTCTTTGGAACATCTTCACTCCTAACCTTCAATCGATGATAACCAGGTCTCAAATCTATCTTGGAGAAGTAACTAGCTCCTTGCAGTTAGTCAAACAAATCATCAATCCTGGGCAGTGGATAACGATTCTTGATCGTTATCTTGTTAAGCTCACGGTAGTCAATGCACATCCGCATTGAACCGTCTTTCTTCTTGACGAATAAGATAGGAGCTCCCCAAGGCGAGGAACTAGGCTGAATGAAGCCTTTCTCTAATAGCTCATCCAGTTGAGTCTTCAGTTTCTTCTTCTCTGTGGGTGCTAATCGATATGGAGCTCTAGCTACAGGAGCGGCTCCTTGCAAGATGCCGATCCTAAACTCGACCCATGTCTCTCCGGGGGTAGACCGGGTAATTCTTCAGGGAACACATCTGGATATTCAGAGATGACTGGAATGTCTTCAATCTTTGGCTTCAGTTCATCTATCGTCACTTGTGCCATGTAGATGACACACTTGTTCTTCAACCACTTGGATGCCTTAAGAAGAGATACTTTCTCAGCCAAACCATAGTGTAGATCTCCATGAATGGTTAACGTTTCACCAAATGGGGAATTAATCTCAATAAGTTTCTTATTACAAGCAATACGAGCTTGGTTATGAGCTACCCTAATTGTTATTATATAGTAATATAAATACCCAAAAGTCATAAAGATTTCTTACTTATAGGGAAGGTGGATTAAATTAAAATACCAATAAAAACCAAGGAAATTGAATAATTAATATGTGAGAGACCTAAATTTTGATAAATTATATAGGGAAAATGATAGTGTAAAAATGATTTAAATTGGTTTTTGATCGTTTTCTCGCGATTATCACAAAATAAGTGTTTTCACGATAACCACTCCTTATATAAAAAAAATGTAGTGTTATCCAGTTAATCTACTATTTACAAGTTTATATACATGACAATATTAATATTATGGATTATTTAGTTTATATACACGACAATATTGATTTTATGGATTATTTGTTTGAGTGTTTAAGCATCTTTTCAAAATTGGAAGGATTCAGTTAAAAGTTAAAACTGGTATTTTTTTTACTGAATTAAGGGTGAAGGGAGTGGTTAAACAGGTGAAAGTGGCAAACTTTAAAATGGACCAATCAGAGAGTGCCACGTCAGAGAGGGTAAAAAGTTTAACCTTTGCTGAAAAGTGTTGGCAATGGTTTAGACACTTGAAAGTGGCAAACTTTTTTTTTTTTAAATTATATGTTAAAGTGGCAACGGTCAACATGCTTTGCATGTTTGTCGATCGGTGAGTTGTAGCCGATTTCACAAGAAGGCCGCGCGGCAAAGAAGGACGGCGCCGGTGTTGCCGCTCGGCAAACCGGTTTGCCGACCCCTTCACCGCTCCACTCCCTTCACCCTAAGAGTACATATCATAACGAATTATGAGCATCTTTTCAAAATTGGAAGGATTCAGTTAAAACTGGTATTTTTTTACTGAATTAAGAGTACATATCATAACGAATTATGAATGTTTTGTGACTTTTCATGAGAATCTATCTACATGTGGTATTGTTTCAATGAATAGGGGACAAAATAACCTCTTTCTGGACCTATTTTTGAACAATTATTTGATTTATATTAGATTTTTCTTTAATAATTAAATTTTTAGACAAACTTTTTTTAATTAAGATGAACGTAAAACAAGTAAAAAATCGAGTTCAAGTTCAATAAAGAAAACTCAAATTTCTTTGTAAAAGAAAATTCCGAAAATAATTGTAATATAATATATCTATTACATTTTCCCTTAGTTTAAACTAATGCCAAAATAGTAATTTTACAATGTTGCCTCCACTGTATAACTACAGACAAAAGATGGAGGAATAGTGTGAGGCCTGCCCGGAACTCTCCCATTGGCCCAACAAATTTATGATTTTATCCGCGCTTTAAAATTACGATTTTACCATTAGTTCAAAATTACGATTTTGCCCCGTTTAAATTTACAGTTTCGCCATTAGTTTTGTTTTCTTCTTCCCAGGTAAATTACGATTTTGCTCTCAATTTAAATTTACATTTTTGTGATCGGTTTTGTTTGTTTTCTTAGTTAAATTACGATGTTGCCACCAGTGTATAACTACAGACACAAGATGGGGGAATAGTGTCAGGCCCAGGGGCGGATCTATGTTGAGACTTACGGGTTCACATGAACCCACTCGGTTTCAAATTTTTAGTAGAAATGTTGATAGAAAATTTGGTATGAACCCATAAAAAAAGTTTGGGATGAACCCATTAACAAAATTGTAGATGGCGGAGTGGTTATATTATGTACTTTCATGCTTGAGGTCATTAGCTCGACTCCTGCTCCTGTTAATTCCTTTTTTATTTTATAATCTAAAACAGAACATAGGGGTTTAACATTAAACCAGCTCCCCCATGACCCTATTTTTGAAACCAACAAACCACGATTCACGAATATAGATCCCCAAATCTCTAAATAGGAACCTAACCATTGAATTTGTTATCTTGGCAACATTCCTGTACATGCTAGTAATGAATATGTTTTTTAACATAAACCAATTAAATTAGATTGTAATCTCATAAGTTTTTAGGGAAAGATCAGCAAGGACATCAATAGCTCCTGTAAACCGGTTGTTTTGCAAATAGATGAATCCAAAGCGAGAATGATTTTTATTAACAGATCAGAGGTTATTTTACTATTAGTTGGCTTGCATATAGATGGGCCTTTGGGTTTTTTTGTACCTTGTATTAATCAACATAATAGAATACAGAAAAATACCAATCTTTAGTCTGAACTTAGTTGTGGGTCGAATATGTAATGCAGCGTTTTCATCTTGAAAACTCGTAGCGAAAAACTATGAGTACTCTTTTTTTAATTCATAAAACCATCCTACTTATATTATTTTCTTTCGAAATTTCTAATGATAGTGAAATTTTATTATTGTATTGTATCTTTATTATGTGATGAACCTTACCCGATCCGAACCGTCACACCGACCCGGAAATTTTTATGTCCGGTACTATGAAATGAGCATTTAAAAACAGTGAACCCACTGAAAAAAATCTCTGGATCCGCCACTGGTCGGGCCTGCCTGGAACTCTCCCATTGGCCCAACAAATTTATGATTTTATCCGCGCTTTAAAATTACGATTTTGCCATTAGTTCAAAATTACGGTTTTACCCCCAGTTAAAAAAAATTATGCTTTTGCTCACGACTAAAAATTACAATTTTGCCCTTAGTTAAAAATTACGATTTTGGCTCGTCTAAATTTACAGTTTTGCAATTAGTTTTATTTTTCTCCTCCCAGCCAAATTATGATTTTACCCTCAATTTAAATTTATATTTTTGCCATCGTTTTTCTTTGCTTTACTATTTTTTTGTCCTTTTTCGCTTTATATATATATATATATATATATATATATATATATATATATATAGGGGACCGCTAGAATGAGAACCACCACGAGTTATGAGAACCGCGAGAACCACGTGCCACGGAGGGGCGTTGACCACGATTTTTTTTTACAACTAGATCCGTATATTTTAATTACATTCGTAAAAAAAAATTCAAACGGCGCGCCCGAGGGGGTAGTTTTTTACACCCAAAGTTTGTAAAAAAAAAACAAAAAACAAAAAAATAATAAAAACACCAAACTTTGGGTGTAAAAAACTACCCCCTCGGGCGCGCCGTTTGAAAATTGTTTTTTACGAATGTTGTTAAAATATACGGATCTAGTTGTAAAAAAAATCGTGGTCAACGCCCCTCCGTGGCACGTGGTTCTCGCGGTTCTCATAACTCGTGGTGGTTCTCATTCTAGCGGCTCCCTATATATATATATATGGGATGGTTCAAATGAAAACCACTTTTATTGTGAAAACTCGAAAACTAACTAAAAAAAGCCTTAAAAACACACCAAAAATTTTTTTTTCAATTTTTTTTATAAAAAATCGCAGGTTTTGTGTATAAAAAAAAAACTTTTTTTCAAAAAAAAAATTGTATTAAACATGTGTAATACTACACGTGTATGTGTACTACACATGTGTAGTATTACACATGTGCACTACAAAAAAGAATATTTTTTTTTTTTGAAAATGTTTTTATATACCAAAAGTGGCGAAAATTATTATGCAAAAAAAAATTTGGTATGTTTTTTTGGATTTCTTAATTAGTTTTCGAGGTTTTCACAATAACTAGTGGTTTTCATTTAAACCTTCCCCTATATATATATAGGGGAGGGCTATATAGAAAACCCTAGAAAACCCAACCTCCCGACTTTTTTTTTTTTTTTTGAAAAAATAACACATGTATTATACATGTTTTTAAGAGTTTTTGGCCAAAAAAGCGCCGAAGGAATGATTTAAAAAAAAAATTCAGCAATTTCTGTCTTTTGTGCCTAACACATGTTAGGCAACCGGACATTGCTGAAATTTGTTTATTTTTTTTTTTAAATCCCTTCGGCGCTTTTTTTTTTTTTGCCCAAAACACTTTAAAACATGTATATTACATGGGTTATTTTTTTCAAAAAAAAAATGTCGGGAGGTTGGGTAAAAATGGGGGGAGATTTGAGTTTCTAGAGTTTTCTAAAAATTTAAGGGTTTTCTGTCTAGCCTTCCCTTATATATATATATTATAGTTATTATTGCGCGAAACTATTAAGAAAAACTTTCGCAATTCAGTTGGTTGTATGAACATTCAAATATAGTGAGTGTCTCAGGTTCGAAGCCCTTCATGGGAAAGAAATTTTTTTATTACCTGCTACCAAATAAAAGTTTAAAATGTTTCGTTTATTTTTTTTCTTTGTCTATTATTTTTAATAATATTTTCAGTGATTTATTCCTTCTTTTTTTTCACTTTTATTTTGTTTTCTCTGTTTCTAAATTTGTAATTTTTATAACCAACCAGTACGGTACCAGTATTTACGGGTAAAACGTCGGTAAGTAACGATACCGTATCGGTATCGGTACCGGTAATGAACGGGTGTATTCGGTACCGGTACTACTTTTCCCAGTTTTTCGGTACCGAACGGGTACCGTGCTCATCTCGTTACAAAACGAAACGAATCGATAGGGTTCGAATTCCCCGCCACGTAGCGCGAGGAATTTCAGTAGCTTAAAATATAATATAATTTATTTAACATGTTTTTTTCCAAACTTAAAAAAATGTACACAAATGTGAACCCGTAGGTTGCCACAGGGTGTTAATGTGGTGGCAAATTTGTAAGGCTCATTTTGAGGCAAAAATTTGGAAACATTGATGAAATTGTTATGAATGCACCATAATGTGGTGACTCTCCACATATGTAACCACCATCTCTTCATGTCCTTTGTATTAATGTAAGAACACTATATATTGAGTTCTTTGTATTGTATGTTGATATCTAAATGAAAAAAAAAATTCATATTCATTTATTCTCTATAGTCTTGTTCTCTCTTGTTTAGTATAGTTGTATATGGATTGCTAATAGACCATTGTTTTACAACACGTTATCAGCACGAATTGCTGCAAGATCTTCATATCCATGATTTGGTTTTTCTTTCATCCATTCAGGTAACAATACACAAAGCTCATATTTCTACTTAGTAATTGTTTTATTATTTTAGACATCTTGAATAATGTTATCGTATCTATGAAAAGTGAAATTAAAAGTAGAAACAATTGACCTGCAGCCTTTCACCTTGGACTTCATGGCTCCATGTTTTGTCCTCATTTTATTGTTTTTGTATATAATCATAACTAGAAAATTTGGATTTAGTTTTGTGAATATTTTGATGGCATGAAAGTAACTGAGAAGAAAATGACTAAAAAATAAATTATATTTGATTTGTTTTCAAAAAATAAATAAATAACAATGTTTAAAGCCTTTGAAGATTATTTTTTTTCATGCAATTGCTTACGTTCTTCATTAGCATCACATCAAAAATGTGTGACTTCTACTTTATAAAATCGGACTCTTTCATGCCATTTACTACATTTTAGATTTGTAGTATTTCAGATTTCCTCCAATATCATCATTAAGTCATCATGACTCGTGACCTCATTATTTTTTTTATTAATA
The DNA here is from genome assembly GCA_030545235.1 of Helianthus tuberosus. Taxonomy (NCBI): domain Eukaryota; kingdom Viridiplantae; phylum Streptophyta; class Magnoliopsida; order Asterales; family Asteraceae; genus Helianthus; species Helianthus tuberosus. The sequence goes on from CM060362.1 coordinate 55,873,429, forward strand.
TTTTTTCTTTTGGTTGTTCTTATATGGGCTCGATGAAAATCTTGCCTAGGTTAACTAGTCATAATATATTATTCATCCATTATAAATGTATGAAAGTTTAAATGTTATATATAGTATTTACATTTGCTAGTAACGGGTCAATATGATCATCAACATGCACATAAATTATTTGTTTGTACTAAGAATTATTTTGACATTTTGATTTCAACTAAGAAATTGTATTTAAGATGATGAGCCTAATAAACTTTGTTTGAAAACAAGTTAATTTGCATATATCTAATTAATATTTGCCGAAGAAACCTAATTTTCTATGTATTTAATCGGCCATATACTTCACCGGTTGAAATCTCGTTGGAATTGATAATTTGATATACATGATCTAGAATTATGCTTTTGTGTTTGGCTGATTGCTTTCTAAAACCACCAAAGAAATTGAAGGGGGGTTAAGAAGAAACGGGATGGTAACTAATTACTATAATTCAATTTTTAAATTAGCTATAAAGAGCTATAATGAAATCATTTAAATTAGCCATAAAGAGCTATAAAGAAATCATTTAAATTAGCCATAAGGAGCTATAAAGAAATCATTTATAGTGGCAGTTAACATTCCCTATTAGTTTATATAATTAATAAAAAGTTTATTAGCAATTTAGATAAGTTTTACATCTTTGCCATTTCATTATATTCTTTCAACACTTTTATGTATTATTTTCATTTACGTTTTTCATCATAACACATGTTTTAAAGGTAAAATAACTCTTGCATGTATGATTAGTTACATTAAGCATCAATCATCTTTATTATTATTATGATTATTCATTCTGGTATTCAAAAAGTAAAAGTGTGACACTTTATTGCATTTCTAGTTCATAAAGTAATAGCCTATAATAATATTAAATTTCTACATATAGTGACAAACTCTTGAGTAGAGTTATTTATGTCACTTGTTTAATTTTCTATTAATATAATACACTATTCAGGAGGTGTATTGATGTCTTTTATGACAATTGAATAGAGATTTTATGGCAAAATTAAGTACTTTTCATGTGGTGTATTGATGTCTTTTATGACAATTGATTAGAGATTTTATGGCAAAATTAAGTACTTTTCATGTGCTGTATTGATGTCTTTTATGACAATTGATTAGAGATTTTATGGCAAAATTAAGTACTTTTCATGTGGTGTATTGATGTCTTTTATGACAATTGATTAGAGATTTTATAGCAAAATTAAGTCTCTAATTATGTTAAACTTTTCACCACCCATGACTCTTGCATACTTAGTAGGCTATGTGCCTCTTTTGATGAGGCTAGTTGAGGTTATGTGATGAAAATATTATTTATATTGGTTGAATAAAACAATTTCCATTTATCAAACCTCAAATATGCTTATAAAGTAGTAATATTAATATATATATATATATATATATATAAGGTTTGAAACAACCAGAATGAAGGTTGTGTGGCTCTAAGCCATTCCTTAAGGTAAATGCAATGATAGATTAGTGAAAGGTCGAGATCATGTACATAACAAAAGCAATTGTAATGATAGCACTATGAAACTTGTGTGGTTATAATCCATTCCCTAAAAGTGAACGTGATGATATAATGATCGTTATGTTTGTTCTCTTGTTCATGGTGATATAAGGTCATGATCATGGTAAATGATGAGGGAAATCTTTTTCTTATGTTTGTTCTCTTGTTCATAAGTAAACTACTCTGATGTTAGTTACTTAAATTGATAGATAATAATTCTTTTGAGTTAGTGTTGATGCTCATTTATACTGAATTTCACATGAATCCTAAATCAATGTTGAGAACCCGAAGTCCTCCCAAATGTATACAAAGTCCCGTTTGTTTTAATAATGATTTTTCAAGTTCAACCCAAACTTTAGTTCATCGCACTTGGCGTTTTTGGCTAACATATAGCCTAGTGATGGAAAACCTTATGAATAGTACAACTATAATATTTCACGTGGTAGAAATGCTATTGATACTATTTCACGTGTTAATAGCATATTAAATGCTCCAGAAGAGCATCGATAGTTTACCCGCTGATATCGAATTTTGTAATTCATAATGCATCATATTCTTATGTATACCGAAGAAATTTATTAAGTTTCCACTATGTTTGAATGAAAAGTCATCACCTTTGAATGGTGTAAAAGAAAATGTACTAAATATCTAAAATATATCATATAGTAAATATGGCCAAGAAGACTATATTAGGAGTTACTAGAAATGATACTAATTTTCCACAATATTCCATTAAATCAAATATGGTGAGTAACCAGATGTTACTAGAATATTTATACGTTCACCACATGGCATGACCAAATAGGTCATCAAGATAGCATCATGATATGCTAAACAATCAAACATGCTAACCGGTACCTTAGCACCTCTAAGTAATCTAAAAACATTGCTCCCAAAATGCCTTATCATATGTCTAGTTAGTTTTTTTTTGTGGCAAATAATTTTTTATGCCCTTCCAAACAATAGACTCCTACAAACAATCCCTCTTATATGGGACCATTGAAATGTAGAGTTGTGTGGATTGTGGCATTCATACATGGTTACATGTGAGGTTTTAGCTACCCGTATGTAGCATATGCCCAACACTATGGAACGTTGTTTTTTTGACATGGTTTAACACGGTTCTTTGACAACCCAATTGTAGGGACCATTGTTGGGCACAATCGAGACGGAATTCGTCGATTGATTATATCAATTCAAAACCAACTGCTTATCACAAATACTCCCCATTACAACTGGTCTCCTGAAGAGAACCAAGTTTCCATTTTTTTATATATATTTTGTTTTGCAGCCTATGTACCAATAGCGCCACCATAACATATAAAATGGGATATGTACATCGTATTCCCAGTCTTAGGGGGAGACAAGAAAATGAAAGACTGGTAACATAAAAAAAATGCATCATATTATATATCGACCCCTGAAGTGGTCAATGCAAATCTGAAGTCCAAAAGAAAGAGCGTGTATTTGCAAATAATAACAAATGAAATACAAGATGCATTCACTAACACAAATAAGGTGACAAAGTCACATATACCAGCTTAAACTTATCTGCTCGAATGGAAGTACTCACAAAATGATTATCATATTAATAAATTGTGAGAGATAAATCGGTTCCAAAAAGATAAAACACACAAAACACAAAAAGAGCAGAGTAACGCAGTTGGTGTAACCCCAAAAGAGGTGGCACATAAAACACCATAAGTGGTTACCCATAAGTGGTTACATACAAAACCCCAGAAGTGGTTGCATACTAAACCTTAAATAAGGTTGTTGTCAAAACCCCAAAGGAGGCTAATAAAGTTCTAAAAGAAACTCTAGTACCAAACAAATATGAGATCGCGATGAATTATGTACAAAATAAGTACAATATGGAACCGTAATGAAACACGTGTAAAATGATATATTTGATTATGCTATAGCAATAGATGTAATCGATGAAAAAAAAAAGATTACGTATATAGAAAGTGTGCAAGAGTGTACGCACACAAATAGCCAAAATGGCTACATGACTTAAGGTTGAACTAAATTTGCTCGACAAACTAAACATTTTTGAACCAGCAGTTCGAACACCCATAGACGTCAAACCAGTAGGTTATAAATGGGTGTCTTTAAATAAAAGGAAACGTAAATAATAAGTTTTTGCGATGTAAGGCACGCATTTTAACATAAATATTTTTCCCAAATCCCAGCAGTTGATTACGAGGAAACGTATACCCCTGTAGTGGATGCGATAATCTTTAAATGTTTAAGCGGCCTCACAATCTCAGAATGACTTCAGTTAAAACAACTTATGGATGTCATCACCGTATACATGTACGAGACAATTGCAAATGACATCTGTATGAAAACCCCCTGAAGGATTAAAAATGCTCAAATCATTATGAAACAATAACCCCATAGGTGTTATATATATGAATCTTAAAGGAAACTACTCGTATGTGGTACAGTCGACTATACTCTGAAAAGAGAGGTATAATTTTGATAAAATGAGCTACATCTATTTAACAAGATTTCACTCTTACAGTGATAATGTAAACATCATCGAGAGGGAACTCTCAAACTAAAGAGGAAATTTTTGAATGACCTTTACAAAGTGTAGTTATTCTCGACCTGTAGTTCGAGTATATATGTACTATTTTTGCTCATCAATCTAACTACATCTAGAAGATATTACATAGAAAAAGCTCATTCGTTGAGTACATGAACGATTGTCTGATCGCTTGACATAGAAAAAATATTCTTATCAACCCCAAGAAAGAGATGTTGAACTACTTAGTCAAGAAGTACCATACTTAATTGCGATCAGAGCATTGACGTATCTTGCAAACAAGACGACATCTGATATTACATTCTTGCTAGATGTATTGGTAAGATTACAGTTCTAATCTCAAATGTTGCACTCTTTTTCCCTTCACTAAGTTTTTCCCATTGGGTTTTCTTGGTAAGGTTTTTAACGAGACAACATAACTGATCCAGTAGTATCAGTTTATCTTATAGGTCCTGAAGTACTAATTTAACATCATCATAAATCATGTTGTTAATTATGTATAATGCGTAGTGCACTATTTTTCCCATTGGGTTTTCTTAGTAAGTTTTTTTTAATGAGGCAACATATCTGATCCAAAAGTATCAGGGTGAGAAAATACGCGTTGTACTCTTTTTTCCTTAGCTATTGTTTTATCCCACTGGGTTTTCCTAGCAAAGTTTTTAACGAGACAGCATCACCTAGCATATTAAAAGAATAGTAGACTATTATATTTCATCATGTGGATAGTCAATGGGGAGTGTTATGAATGCACCATAATGTGGTGACTCTCCACATATGTAACCACCATCTCTTCATGTCCTTTGTATTAATGTAAGAACACTATATATAGAGTTCTTTGTATTGTATGTTGATATCTCAATGAAAAAGAATTCGTATTCACTTATTCTCTATAGTCTTGTTCTCTCATGTTTAGTATAGTTGTATATGGATTGCTAATAGACCATTGTTTTTGTGACAACTGTGTTCTGTAATCGATTTACGATGTAAAACAATGATGATTATTAATAAAACAATGTGATTTGGTGTTATTATATGTGTTTTGGTGTTTCTATGTGTGTAATTGTGTTTGGTGATTTTACAATTTGATTCGATTCCAATTTCAAGCTTTAAATCGCTTTTTGGAAGGTTATACGCAAACGGGTGCTTAAACGCAGTCAGTATAACGCAACAAACACTCCGGAATAGTGACATAGGCTTAACATACCTTAAATAACCTTCACATAACTTAGAAATAAGTTTTGAATGGTTTGGTGTGTTGAAATCAACTTTGTTCGATCGCAGGGACTATTTGTGTCAAACTGTGAAACTATGCCGATTTGAACTGTAACGAACATTCCGAAACTTGATCATAAGTTAAACATACCCTAAATAACCTTTACATAGCATAGAAATAGGCTTTGAGGGGTTCGGTATGCTAAAATAAACTTTATGGTCATTCAGGGACTAAAAGCGTCAAAAAGTGCACAAGTTTGCACTTTCACGCATATCTTACGTTCTGAATACATCCGGACCTCCAAAAATTTATGTAAGCATTAAAATATTTTATTTAGTGTTTGGCATGATAAAATTCCTTTCGTCGCTTAATTTGGATCGTTTTTGCGTTCGTTACAACTTCCGTCGTAATTAACCGAACAACGCAACCGTACGACCAAACGAACCGACATCCGAGATACTTTTGAGCACATTTTAAGTTCCCTATACTTTAACTTCATTTAAGATCTTTGAGATGGGGTTAACGGGGCTTAAACGTGTCAAAAATGCATCGAAAACCAAGTTTTGGGGCTGCAAGGACTAAAACTGCCAAACTGTGAAAGTAGGTCCTTACGGACCATAAGGACCTTGGCTTACGGTCTGTAAGCATGTCCCAGATGATCAGAAGTTTCTTTCCAGCCTGTTTACAGCTGTTATGCACTCCAAACACCTTTGCACATGGCATTTCCTGAGTATGGGGGGGCCATTTTGAGGTACCATGGTGTTGCAACAAGTGTAGGGGTGAGATTGAATCACGGTTTATGAGAAACGATCCTAACGGTGGTCCATTTCTTATAAATACCCACCATAATTTCACTTCTTCCTCACAAAAATCTGATCTAAAGTGCTCTAAGTTGAAGCCTTTGCTTCATACCTGAGCTATTTGGATCAAGATTAGCTTGCGGGGACCCTTTGTAAGTGTTCCTTCGTTCTTTTATGCGTTTTAGCTTAAAAAGTCAAACTGCGTTTGACTTTATGCTTTGACCAGTTTATGGTCAACACGAAGTTCGTTTGAACTTCATAACGTGAGCGTAATCACAATGGTTATAGTCCCTAGTGACTATACCTACTGATTATCACGTTATCTAGGCTCAGTGACGAGTCGTAGTTTCGGCCAAAATGCGTATTCTTGCGTATTTTGTAACCAAACTACTTGTGGGTATCAAAACCGTTTGTTTTGATACCAAACCTGTTTTCAAACCTTGTTAAAGATGTTCTAACATGTTTAGCTCGTCACTTTTTAGATTAGTGCTTATGTAGAGTCGTAAGTCAAGCGGACTAAACACCCGCTTAGACTTTCGAACACGACCCGTTTGGTCGATCATTAGGATCCGACCAAACATGGTTAGTGACCATAGTTGCATAGGGAATAACCTTCCGAGGTTATACCTTATGGTCACCTAGTTTAGGTAGTTGTATGATAAGTAGATTATATGCCTTACGTAAATTACCAAAATACCCTTTTCATGTATAATTAGTAATTAAGCTTATGTAACCTAAACTTTTGTGACATAACTGATTATACATCATGATTAAACTTGTATAGGCATATAATACTTGTCATGGGACTAGTTAGACGTCTCGAACGCGCATTTGCGTGCACGACGCGTTAAAGTAGCATAAGCTACCTTAGTGGGTCACGACGGGTCGAAAGCACTTAGGTTAGGTTCCGATTTAGAATGTAGGCTTTGTTAAACCATATCACATGAGTTCCAACACTCATTTGGTTTGCAAGACCTCATTCTGTCCGATCTTCCGATTTAGGCGTCGATTATTTACTAGTGATTCAATTACTAGGTGCTGCTTGATTTCTCTGGTTTACTCGAGTTTGTTGAAGTACTATTGATTGAGGATACCTTGCACTACATGTGAGTACATAGTTCCCCTATTTTACTGTTTTCAATTGTTTTGGGGTGATTCATATGTACAAAATGTTTTCAAGGTTTAAACGATGATTTCAAAAACGAATAGAACGATTTATACTAAACTAATAACGATTTCGATAATGTGAACGAACTTGTTGGTTGTAGTTACATAATGAATGACATTCATTAATTTTGGCCGAACCGACCAGTATTAGGTTATGGTACCATAGGATCCGACAAATCCCGTTATTGCACTATACCTATGGTTATGTGTGGGTGTTGTGGTAACGACTGAATCTATAATTATTAACTTACCCTTTGGGGGTTTGTTAATACGAGAAGCGAGGAACGAGGTAGTCGAGTCACGAAGGTTTGAATGTTATTAACGAGACGACCATATATAAGTTTTTCACAATTAAAACGATGATGATCTAAACGATTTAAACGAGTAAACGATTTGGAAACGATGTTAAACGATTTGGGTAAACGATTGATTTTGGCTAGTGTTTAGATAACGGGACGGGTGTGATGTGGTGAAAACATGGTAGATACGCCGCTGGTACTTCTTATATATAAGTGTTTTCAACATATTACATACCGTGGCGTTATTTAGTTCACTTGGGTAAATGATATTGAAACGATATCACTCAACGATGTTTTCGAAATAATATACGAGTTTTATTAACTAGTTTATACGAGATGTTTTACAAGATGGTTTTCTAAAACAAAAATCTTTTGGGTTAAGAATCATGGCTACAAAATTTTTATAAATTATAACCATCTTGATTTGAGTTGGTTAATAATATTGCAATATTATACACTTTCTAAAAACAAGGTTTTCGAGGTATTGCAATATAAGTAAACAAGCCATGATTCCGATACTCTTATAAAATCTTTGTACTCGCCAGCATTTCTTTGCTGACTTGGTTTTTACATATGTTTCAGGTGTTGTTGCTTGATTGACGTTCTAGGATGCATGCGTCACATAGGATCTGGATGAGGCCTTAGTGACATAAAACGATGATAGTCGATATAAAACTTGTTTGTTACGTGTTAAAACAATGTTAATGTTTGATATTATCAATAAAAAAAACACTTTTTGTATCCATGGTTATGAAACGATAATTCTGTTACAACACTCCCCGATGTTTCCGCCACGCTTTGTTGTTTTACGTGGTCGGGGTGTGACAGAAGAGTTGGTACCAGAGCTAATGGTTATAGGGAATTAGGTTATTAGTAATGCTTTGACCTAGACTATAACTTCTAGGACCCCAACGCGAGTTTATTTGCGTTTAGATTTTTAAAACAAAATCGTCACATATTCTTAGGTGATAACCACAACGAGAACACAATTTTCGAACCCGCTTTGAAAACTAATCATCTGTTCTAGGATGATTGATTACTAGGTTTTGAACCCTCTATTGTAAGGTTTTGAACCCTTCCAGTTTGACTCATTTTTGGCTTAGTGCCTTCTGAGTTTTCAAAATCTCATCAAAGTTTGGGTCTAAATAATGTGAACACGTGCAAACTGGAAGAGTGAGTGCCTGTACTCTGAGTTTTCTATCTATGGCTAGAGTGTTCGTACAAATCCACATAATCGGACCAGTCACTCTTACCTGGGAACTCTTGGAGTGAGTGTTCACTTATAGGCGAGCATGTCTTCGCGATACATTATTTTTGACCTATTTACTATGATTAGTCACTGCGTGTCATTTGTTTGTTCGAGGTAACAAACAAATGATCGCCTTCCTTGTGTTTTGTCAATACCTCTTTTGTTTTTTCTAATTTTCAACTTCACTCGATTCTCATATTTCCTTGTTAGACAATGCCTCCTCGACGTGAAGCACAATCTTTCACTATTGAAGAAATCGCAGCCCTGGTATCTCAGCAAGTGGCTGCTGTGCTTCCCGGTGTTGTGACCCAAGTCCACGAGATATACAACAACAACAATAATAAAAACAACAATAATGCACCGTGTAATTTCAAGAACTTCAATTCTGCAAAGTCGTTTAAATTTTCTGGGTCGCAAGGAGCAACTGCGCTCCTGCAGTGGTTTAAGAGTATCGAGAGCACATTCAGACATGTGCAGTGTCCGAATGCGCGTAAGGTTGAATTTGCTTCGAGCGTGTTTGAGAAGCGAGCGCTTACCTGGTGGAATGATATTATGTGCGACAGGGGTGCCGAAGTGGCGTTGGCACAAACATGGGAAGAGCTTCGGGCTCTCATGATGAAGGAGTTTTGTCCCTGTCACGAAGTTCGGGCTTTGGAGCGAGAGTTTGGCGATTTAAAGCAAGATGGGGCTGAACACCGTGCGTACACGAATTGTTTTGAGGAACTCAGTCTATTGTGTCCCACCATGCTTACCCCTCTGGAGAAAGCAATCGAGAGATATATCGATGGTCTACCCGATTCTATTCTGGAGATTGTGACCGGTGTTAATCCTACTACCCTTCGTCAAGCAATCGAGTTGTCTGCTACCCTGACTGAGACTCAAGTCAGGAAGGGTAAACTCACCCGCAAGGGTGATAAAAAGAAGGCGACTGACTCAGGGAAGAACAAGAAAAAGGATAAGGGTAAGGAAGGTGAGTCGTCGAAGAAATCAAGGAAGCGAAAGGGTGCCCAGAATTTTGCTGTTACAGCACAGACTGCTGAGAACCCGCAGAACCCACCGGCTCAGCCACCTACAAAGAAAGCGTATGATGGTACCGCACCTCATTGTGCTCGTTGCAACGGTCATCACGTTGCACAACAAGCTTGCAAACAATGCACAACGTGTGGTAGACTTGGGCATTTGGCCAATGTTTGTCGTTTGGGACAGAATCAGGTTGCTCAGGTTCCAGCTCCGGGTCTAGGGAATGCTGCAAGATTCCCACCGGGTTCATGTTTTAATTGTGGAGAGTATGGTCACTTCCGCAACAACTGTCCGAGACTGGTGAATGCAAACGCAAATGCTAACGTGAACCCGAATGCGAACGTCAACGTTAATGTGAATCCCGCTCGTGGGCGAGCGACAATTTGCATGCAATCGAAGCGAGGGCTGACAACGAGGTTGTCAATGGTACGTTTCTTGTTAACAATCAACCTGCGTCTATTCTTTTTGATTCTGGTGCCGATAGAAGTTTTGTTTCATTATCTTTTAAGCCTTTGCTTGCGATACTTAGAACTAAACTGAGGAAACCCTTATCTGTCGAGGTTGCTTCTGGTAAACCTCTGGTTCTCGATTCTGTTATCCATGATTGTCAGTTAAACCTTGATAACCATCTTTTTCCTATTGACCTCACACCGATGCAACTTGGGAGTTTCGATATTATCGTTGGAATGGATTGGTTAACCAAACACCACGCTGAGGTGGTTTGTTTCGATAAGATTGTTCGTATTCCTTTGTCTTCCGGTATGTTTTGGAAATTCGTGGTGAGAAACCTTCAGGTGGTTTGAAGCTTATGTCGTGTTTGGAAGCCCAAAGGTATTTACGAAAAGGATATGTTGCTTTTCTGGAACATGTCACCGAGGAGAAAAGCAAGAGCAAGAGTATTCAGGATATTCCGATTGTTCGGGATTATTCGAAGGTGTTTCCTGATGAACTGCCTGGTTTGCCTCCAGTTCGTCAAGTCGAGTTTCATATTGACCTTGTACCCAATGCCAACCCAATTGCAAAAGCACCTTATCGTCTTGCACCGTTGGAGATGCAAGAGTTATCGAAGCAGCTTCAGGAGTTATCTGATAAAGGATTCATCCGACCGAGCTTTTCACCTTGGGGAGCTCCTATCCTCTTCGTGAAAAAGAAAGACGGATCCTTTCGAATGTGTATCGATTATCGTGAGTTTAATAAGCTCACCATCAAGAATTGATATCCCCTACCTCGAATTGATGATTTCTTCGACCAGCTGCAGGGTGCTTCATGCTTTTCCAAGATCGATCTGCATTCTGGGTATCATCAACTTCGTGTTCTCGAAGAAGATATTCCCAAAACTGCTTTCCGCACAAGATATGGGCATTACGAGTTCACTGTCATGCCTTTTGGTTTGACAAATGCTCCAGCTATCTTTATGGACTTAATGAATAGGGTCTGCAAACCTTATTTGGACAAGTTCATTATTGTGTTCATCGACGATATTCTCATTTATTCAAAATCTCGAACCGAGCACGAGCAACACCTTCGCTTAACATTGGAACTCCTAAAGAAGGAACAACTTTTTGCTAAATTCTCCAAGTGTGAATTCTGGCTTAAAGAAGTTCAATTCTTGGGTCATATAGTCAATGAGCAGGGTATTCATGTGGATCCATCCAAGATTGCTGCTATTAAGGACTGGAATACACCGACGACGCCTACAGAGATTCGATCTTTTCTTGGTCTTGCTGGTTATTATCGTCGATTCATTTCAAATTTCTTGAAGATTGCGGTTCCACTCACTACTTTGACTCAGAAGAATAAGCCTTTCGAGTGGGGACCCAAGCAAGAAGAAGCGTTCCAAACGCTGAAGCAGAAGTTATGTAATGCTCCTGTTCTATCTCTGCCCGAGGGAAGCGATGATTTCGTTGTCTATTGCGATGCGTCTAACTTAGGCCTTAGTTACGTCCTTATGCAACGAGGTAAGGTTATTGCATATGCATCTAGACAGCTGAAAGTTCACGAGAAGAACTAGATAACTCATGATCTTGAGTTAGGAGCTGTGGTTTTCGCGCTTAAAATCTGGAGACACTACCTCTATGGAACGAAGTGTGTGGTTTTCATAGACCACAAAAGTCTCCAACATATTCTTAATCAGAAAGAGCTGAATATGAGGCAACGACGTTGGGTTGAACTCTTCAACGACTATGATTGCGAGATTCGCTACCATCCTGGTAAGGCGAATGTCGTAGCTGATGCGCTTAGTCGAAAAGAACGAGTCAAGCTTCATTCTGTTCGAACTCTAGCTGATCTTCAATCTCGTGTCCTTCAAGCTCAACAATTTTGTGTTTCACAAAATTTGATGGGAACGGAATTACCACGTCAACTTGAGCTTATGCTCAAAGCGAAAAACGATGGTTTGCTCTATTTTAAGGATCGACTGTGGATTCCGAAACAAGACGATCTTCGCACCTTGGTAATGGACGAATCTCATAAGTCTCGATATTCTATCCATCCTGGTGCTGATAAAATGTACAAGGATCTTCGTACTCGGTGCTGGTGGCCTGGTATGAAGAAGGATGTTGCCTTGTATGTATCGAAATGCCTAACTTGTCTCAAAGTCAAGGCCGAACATCAACGACCTTCTGGCTTGCTTGTACAACCAGAGATACCGGTTTGGAAGTGGGAGAACATTGCGATGGATCTCATCACTAAGTTACCGCGTACATCTAAAGGTCATGATGCTATTTGGGTTATTGTCGATCGATTAACGAAATCAGCTCATTTCATTCCGATTCGGGAGGATCTATCTACTGATAAACTTGCAAAGATTTATGTTGATGAGATTGTGACACGACATGGTGTGCCCTTGGATATCATCTCTGATCGTGATGCTCGATTTTCATCTAATTTCTGGAAGGCCATGCAATCTGCTTTGGGAACCCAACTAAATCTAAGCACTGCTTATCATCCCCAAACAGATGGCCAATCTGAGAGAACGATTCAAACTTTGGAGGATATGCTTAGAGCATGCGTGATAGACTTTGGTGGTAATTGGGATTCTCATCTTCCACTGATCGAGTTCTCTTACAACAATAGTCATCATGCTAGCATTAATATGGCGCCATTCGAAGCTCTCTACGGTCGAAAATGTCGTTCACATGTCTGTTGGAACGAGACCGGTGAAGCTCAGCTTACTGGACCTGAGCTCGTTCTGGAAACAACAGACAAAATCAAGAAAATCCGCGATAATCTTGTGACAGCTCGAAACCGTCAAAAGAAATATGCGGATTTGGGACGCAAGCCCTTAGAATTTCAAGTCGGAGATCGTGTCCTACTCAAGGTTTCACCTTGGAAGGGATTCGTGATATTTGGAAAGAAAGGAAAACTTGCACCTCGATATGTGGGACCATTTAAGATTGTGGAAAGAATTGGAAAGGTTGCTTATCGACTAGAGCTACCTCCAGAGCTTGGAAATATTCATCCGACTTTTCACGTGTCCAATTTGCGAAAGTGTTTAGCTGACGCTGATCTACACATTCCTCTCGACGAGATTCGAATTGATGAAACGATGCATTTGTCGAGAAACCTGTGGAGATAGTGGAACGTACATACAAACAGTTGAAGAACAAACGGATTCATTTGGTCAAAGTTCGTTGGGAATCCAAACATGGCCCAGAGTTTACTTGGGAATGTGAGGACTAGATGAAGGCAAAATATCCGCATTTGTTTTCACAAGCTTCCTCTAATTAAAATTTCGGGACGAAATTTCCTGAAGTAGGGGAGACTGTGACAACTGTGTTATGTAATCGATTTACGATGTAAAACAGTGATGATTATTAATAAAACAATGTGCTTTGGTGTTATTATATGTGTTTTGGTGTTTCTATATGTGTAATTGTGTTTGGTGATTTTACAATTTGATTCGATTCCAATTTCAAGCTTTAAATCGCTTTCTGGAAGGTTATACGCAAACGGGTGCTTAAACGCAGTCATTATAACGCAAAAAACACTCCGGAATAGTGGCATAGGCTTAACATACCTTAAATAACCTTCACATAACTTAGAAATAAGTTTTGAATGGTTTGGTGTGTTGAAATCAACTTTGTTCGATCGCAGGGACTATTTGTGTCAAACTGCGAAACTATGCCAATTTGAACTGTAACGAACATTCCGGAACTTGAACATAAGTTAAACATATCCTAAATAACCTTTACATAGCTTAGAAATAGGCTTTGAGGGATTCGGTATGCTAAAATAAACTTTATGGTCATTCAGGGACAAAAAGCGTCAAAAAGTGCACAAGTCTGCACTTTCACGCATATCTTACGTTCTGAATACATCCGGACCTCCAAAAATTTATGTAAGCATTAAAATATTTTATTTTAGTGTTTGGCATGATAAAATTCCTTTCGTCGCTTAATTTGGATCGTTTTTGCGTTCGTTACAACTTCCGTCGTAATTAACCGAACAACGCAACCGTACGACCAAACGAACAGACATCCGAGATACTTTTGAGCACATTTTAAGTTCCCTATACTTTAACTTCATTTTAGAGCTTTGAGATGGGGTTAACGGGGCTTAAACGTGTCAAAAATGCATCGAAAACCAAGTTTTGGGGCTGCAGGGACTAAAACTGCCAAACTGTGAAAGTAGGTCCTTACGGACCGTAAGGACCTTGGCTTATGGTCCGTAAGCATGTTCCAGATGATCAGAAGCTTCTTTCCAGCCTGTTTACAGCTGTTATGCACTCCAAACACCTTTGCACATGGCATTTCCTGAGTATGGGGGGCATTTTGAAGTACCATGGTGTTGCAACAAGTGTAGGGGTGAGATTGAATCACGGTTTACGAGAAACGATCCTAACGGTGGTCCATTTCCTATAAATACCCACCATAATTTCACTTCTTCCTCACAAAAATCTGATCTAAAGTGCTCTAAGTTGAAGTTTCGGCCAGTGACAAGTCGTAGTTTCGGCCAAAATGCGTATTCTTGCGTATTTTGTAACCAAACTACTTGTGGGTATCAAAACCGTTTGTTTTGATACCAAACCTGTTTTCAAACCTTGTTAAACATGTTCTAACATGTTTAGCTCGTCACTTTTTAGATTAGTGCTTATGTAGAGTCGTAAGTCAAGCGGACTAAACACCCGCTTAGACTTTCGAACACGACCCGTTTGGTCGATCATTAGGATCCGACCAAACATGGTTAGTGACCATAGTTGCATAGGGAATAACCTTCCGAGGTTATACCTTATGGTCACCTAGTTTAGGTAGTTGTATGATAAGTAGATTATATGCCTTACGTAAATTACCAAAATACCCTTTTCATGTATAATTAGTAATTAAGCTTATGTAACCTAAACTTTTGTCACATAACTGATTATACATCATGATTAAACTTGTATAGGCATATAATACTTGTCATTTGCGCGCACGACGCGTTAAAGTAGCATAAGCTACCTTAATGGGTCACGATGGGTCGAAAGCACTTAGGTTAGGTTCCGATTTAGAATGTAGGCTTTGTTAAACCATATCACATGAGTTCCAACACTCATTTGGTTTGCAAGACCTCATTCTGTCCGATCTTCCGATTTAGGCGTCTATTATTTACTAGTGATTCAATTACTAGGTGCTGCTTGATTTCTCTGGTTTACTCGAGTTTGTTGAAGTACTATTGATTGAGGATACCTTGCACTACATGTGAGTACATAGTTCCCCTATTTTACTGTTTTCAATTGTTTTGGGGTGATTCATATGTACAAAATGTTTTCAAGGTTTAAACGATGATTTCAAAATCGAATAGAACGATTTATACTAAACTAATAACGATTTCGATAATGTGAACGAACTTGTTGGTTGTAGTTACATAACGAATGACATTCATTAATTTTGGCCGAACCGACCAGTATTAGGTTATGGTACCATAGGATCCGACAAATCCCGTTATTGCACTATACCCATGGTTATGTGTGGGTGTTGTGGGTAACGACTGAATCTGTAATTATTAACTTACCCTTTGGGGGTTTGTTAATACGAGAAGCGAGGAACGAGGTAGTCGAGTCACGAAGGTTTGAATGTTATTAACGAGACGACCATATATAAATTTTTCACAATTAAAACGATGATGATCTAAATGATTTAAACGAGTAAACGATTTGGAAACGATGTTAAACGATTTGGGTAAACGATTGATTTTGGCTAGTGTTTAGATAACGGGACGGGTGTGATGTGGTGAAAACATGGTAGATACGCCGCTGGTACTTCTTATATATAAGTGTTTTCAACATATTACATGCCGTGGCGTTATTTAGTTCACTTGGGTAAACGATATTGAAACGATATCACTCAACGATGTTTTCGAAATAATATACGAGTTTTATTAACGAGTTTATACGAGATGTTTTACAAGATGGTTTTCTAAAACAAAAAGTTTTTGGGTTAAGAATCATGGCTACGAAATTTTTATAAATTATAACCATCTTGATTTGAGTTGGTTAATAATGTTGCAATATTATACACTTTCTAAAAACAAGGTTTTCGAGGTATTGCAAT
The DNA here is from genome assembly GCA_030545235.1 of Helianthus tuberosus. Classification (NCBI taxonomy): domain Eukaryota; kingdom Viridiplantae; phylum Streptophyta; class Magnoliopsida; order Asterales; family Asteraceae; genus Helianthus; species Helianthus tuberosus. The sequence goes on from CM060362.1 coordinate 55,889,793, forward strand.
ATAAGTAAACAAGCCATGATTCTGATACTCTTATAAAATCTATGTACTCGCCAGCATTTCTTTGCTGACTTTGTTTTTACATATGTTTCAGGTGTTGTTGCTTGATTGACGTTCTAAGATGCATGCGTCACATAGGATCTGGACGAGGCCTTAGTGACATAAAACGATGATAGTCGATATAAAACTTGTTTGTTAGGTGTTAAAACAATGTTAATGTTTGATATTATCAATAAAACGAAACACTTTTTGTATACATGGTTATGAAACGATAATACTGTTACAACACTCCCCGACGTTTTCGCCACGCTTTGTTGTTTTACGTGGTCGGGGTGTGACAGTTTTACAACAGAAATAAGAATGTCACAATAGTATATTTAATAAATAAAGTTTACATTCAAGAGTTGAAAAATAAGCATGTTGTACAATTTTTTATACAATGTACACCGAGATATAAAAAAACTTGTAAAAAGATATATACCAGATCTGGCTTTGACGATATGTATGTTTATGGTTTGATAACTTGCAAAAACCATAAAAAAAGAATGGTGGTACTGGGACGATTTTTATTTGGGAGGTACACTCAGGTTTGGTAAAAATTTATGTGCATTACAAAATATTTTTTTTACAATAGTTTGATTACATAAAAGTTATATCATATGTAACCTACAAAAGTAAAGTCATGATATGCTAATATGGAGAACGACGCGTATTTTATGATACTCAGAATCCATAAAAACAAACATCAATTTTGGTTCCAGTAGTATCAATTCCGGTATCGATATTGTTCAGCCGGTAACGGTTCGATTAGTAACGACGCCGGTGCTCTTAGTAGTTTACGATACAAAATAATATTTACAATAGCTTCACTACACAAAAGTTGTTCTACGTGACCAAAAAATAAAGTCATTTTACATCGATCAAATATCATAATCGGTTTTGATACTACCGGTATCAGGACCGATATTGTTCGATCAGTATCGATTCGGCTTGTCACACCACCGGTACTATACATGATATAGTTTACAATACCAAAAACATATTGTATTTTAAACTAAACTTTGCTTTAAAAAAACAATAAGATCGGAATGTTGAGAAATAAAAAATAAACTCAACTGCGTATTTACTTTTTCAATATAGTTAACGAACAAAAGTTATTAAAGAAAAATTAAAACTGTAAAAAGTTAAATGGATTAAAAGTGTATATTAAGTGAAATTGAAAAAAAAAAATCCTACTCTTTTTTTTTGTAACGTATATGTGTGTGTGTATATATAGGGGAAGGCTATAGACAAAACCTACTTGAGTTGTGTAAACTCAAGAAACCTTTGTAAAAAACCCATGTAACATGTTTATTTGTTATAAAAAAATAAGAAATGTAATATACATATATTTGAACATTTTTTTCAAAAAAACACCGAGTAGTTTTTTTTTTAAATGTTAAAAATTTCATGTTACATAATATATATGTCCAAAAAAATGTGTAACGTACAAATTTTGAACATTCTTAAAAAAAACTAGTAGGCGTTTTTTTCATTTTTTTTTCATAAAAAATGTTCAAGAACATTTATGTTACATTCCGTATTTTTTTAGAAAAAAAATAAAAATGTTATATAGGGTTTAGTTGGGTTTTCTCAACTCACATTGGTTTTTGATTTATCTTTCCCTTATATAGGGGTATATATATAGGCAAATTATAGAGAGAAAACTCACCTTAGTTAAGAAAATTCAAGAAAACCTTATGTAACAACCTTTTTTTTCTAAAAAAAATAGGGAATGTAAGTTTCATGTTATCGAACGTCTTGTAACAAAAAAAAAACATAAAGCATCAAGAGGATTTTTTTTTAAATTCAGTGTTTTTATATATATGTGCTAAAAACTAAATTTTTAAATTTTTTATAAAAAATCCTCTCGGCGCTTTTTTTTTGTTACAAAACGTTTGATAACATGTAACTTACAATCCTTAATTTTTTTAGAAAAAAAAGTTTGTTACATAAGGTTTTCTTGAGTTTTTTAACGTGAGTTGTCTTGCTATACCTCCCCTATGTATATATGTTTATACACACACACACATACACCCACACACACACACACACATATATATATATATGTATATATAGGATTAGGTTTAAACGTGAACAAAATCCCAAGTGGATGATTCACGTATGAGGTCGATAAGGATGATTCACGTATGAGGTCGATAAGGATGATTCAGCATACAACGTCGCGAATAGTTGTAAAAGATTATGTTTTTTGTTTTTTCGATTATGTTGGGTTTATTGTTTTTAGAAACTGAAACTTGTAATTATATGTTTTTTTGTTTGGTTTGGAAAACATTATGGAACTTGTAATTTGTTAAATATAAAATAGTTTTACAGATATTGTTTCTATGTATGTATTATGTAGCTAATTACACATATGTACGATGCTGAGTACACATGTGTACTGTTCTAGTTATATCCAAGTACACATGTGTATACCGTTGAAATATGAAGGTTACGTGGATCTTAAAAATCAAAATTTGAATTCTGGTGATGAAATCTAAAATAAAAATTAAAATTGAAATCCGGTGATTTGTTGTTTGTTTTGATGATTATCTTATTAATAAATAAAACATAATGTGGATAATGAATTTAAATTAGGAAAGATGTAACTTAATTCAATTATTAAAATAATGATTTAAATCTAATTGTTTATATAATTACAATCCTACCATTAACAACTAAAAAGGAAATCAAGTGTCCTGATCTGTTCACGCAGTTCACTCTTAGGAGGTTGTTCACGCTGGATCCCTACCATATATATATATATATATATATATATATATATATATATATATAGGATAAGGATCATTACAGAACACTAATTATTGCGAGAACAAAAAGAACAACTTTAAATCACTAATTTTTGGAATTTAAGGTTCACATTTTATAAATTTTATGTTTCTTACATTCATATGTGTATTATATATACATAAAAAAAATCATATATTTTTCCCTACACATAGTTTACATACATGTAGGTAATTTAGCCTACACATAACCTACATGTGTGTAGGTTATTTAAAAACTGAAGATTTTTCAGTTTTTGTTTTAAATTCTAGTGTGAGAAACAGTAAATCTTACATTTATAATATTTTAATTTACTTTTTAGGTTTTTAGGATTGAAAAAATGAGTGATTCATTTTGTTCTGCGTGTTCTCGCAATATTTTGTGTTCTGCATAGAACCTTCCCCTATATATATATATATATATGTCACGGCCCCCGACCCGGTTTTACCCGTTTCAGGAGCCGCGGGACAGAAACCCGTGGTATTGTTTATTTTGGCAGCGGAAATTTTAACAGGATCTTTTAAACTGAAATGCCCAATTATTTTATTTCACATTTTGGGACAAACCCCATAATTTACAAAACATGTTTATTTATTTTATTTACTAAGCCACATTCTTCAAGCTGGTGTGCTACACGGAACTGTTTCCTGGTTCACAGTAAATCACCTGAAACATGTTTAAAAAGATTTTATCAGCGGGGAAATACTGGCGAGTCATTCAATTTGCACAAAATGACACATTTATAATTTACAGAATTAAGGGTTTTTATATTTGCTCATATCTTATAATTAGCTGGTTCAGCTGTCACTCGACCGAATCTATGACTGTGGATATATCACTAATTAGGCTCGCCCACCTAAAGTGATAAATCGTTAGTAGTAATGTGCACAAAACCCCCCACATACTGCCAGTAATTAAAGATTAGCAACGACTTAATCACTGCAAAGTATAACTGGAAAACATTTAGGGTTTTGTAAAACAATTTGATAAAAAGAGAATGACTCACATTGCACGTTTAATTGGATAGAACCTTGCCTACTGATTTAGCCTTGTAACCTAGTTAAATAACAATGCACACGAAACTAGGTCAGTAACTTAATACAACATTTACGATAAACTCACGAAATCAAAACTCTCACGACGAATGACAAAGTATAGCCCGAATTCGGGCAGCACTTAAACATCCATCGGATCGGTTTCAATCGATCGGACATTGTATCGTAGCAGTGATCGAGTTATTACCCTGTACTCGTAGCAGCGTTTCCCTATGTAAATCTACGAATTTGAGCAGTATACTTCGACTTTTGAAAAGTTTTTCGAACACAGATGAAATGCTCATGCACGTTCAATTTATAGCAGAAAATTGAGTCTCTCGCGGCCCGCGTAAACCTTGAAGGAATCTTACGTGGCCCGTGAGGGCCACCCTAGCTACGGCTAGGGCTAGCGTGTCACGCGTAGGTCCGCCACGTGTCTGGCACGTGGCCTGAACGCTTATCCGGAGATCTTCAAGCTGTGGCGGCCCGCGTAAGCTTCCCTTAAGTCTTACGCGGCCCGCAAGCGACCCCTAAATTCTGAATTTCTTGATTTTCAACAAGGATTAGGGTTTTAGGGGTCCAGGTTTCTACTTACGGGTCGTTTTGGGACAGTTTTGCAGGTCCTTACAATATATATATAACTAGGTTAGAATCTCGTGTATTACAAGGGTAGAATAAATGTGATGTTATAAAAAAAAAGTTATAACTTTAAAAAGCCAGTGTATTGCATAAAATTGAATAAACACGTGTATTACATGAGTTAAATAAAATATAACATAAGAATAATATTTTATTATATACTATAGATACAAATAATAAGTACAATAATTAAATTCATTTAAATATTTAAAAATAAAAGGTTTTAATATTATTATTTAATAGGAGAGAGAAGTGGGATAACAAAAATATAAATGGCCCAGAATTGTGACATGTTTCCCCTTAGAATTCTTATTTATTATATAGTATAGATAGATATAGGTACATATGATATATAAAGCAATTATAGGGAGATATCTCATATGCCTTAAAAAACTCATTGGTGGATATTAATAAGCCACATGATATGTGTAACGCTTCGCATTTTTTGAACTTTCCTTATTTAGAAAGTGTAATTGTATTTCTATTTTTAGAAACTTTTACTTGTATCGTATTCATATTTCTTTTCCCAAATTTGTAATCCATGGCTTTGATCATAATGAAACTCGATTATTTTATATATACTTATGTTGTACATTGGAAACTTGAATACATGTTCATACGCGAAAACTTATACTTGAAATACTTGAAACATCCATTATACATGCTTTATACTTATACACTATACTTGTATGCTTAAAATACGTAAAACCGGCTGAAATACGCGAAACTGGCCCGACATAACTCCTTCATTCGAATGAGAACCCTTCGCACGAACGAGCCCTTCATGGGAACCAAGCTGGTTTCCTTCGTACGAATCACCCACTCGTGCGAACTGACCTTAGTTGCACGAGCCACCCATCCGAACCAAACCTCACTCCACACCTATAAATACGAGACCACCCATCCAAACTTACACTTACAGGCAGAATATTGCATTAGTATTCTAAGTGAGTTTAGTTCACTTCTTTACTTACTTTTCTACTATTTTCTTTCATTTTCATCTACTTCTTCAAATCTTCTTATGGGAAAACCTCTAGGATGGTTTTCATCAGTTTGCAAAGGCAAGCTAAGGTGAAACCTCACCCCATTGAGGTCCAAAGTAAGATTGAAAGTTCTGTTGTTATAAAACTTTTTATACATTACATTCTGGTCTGAAACTTGGTGAAATATGGTACCCACCGAGCTCACAACTAAGTTCATAGCTGTGGGTTCATGTTGAGGTTGATTCCCACCAAGAAACAAGACCGTTTGTATGATTTAGGATCCATCTGCACGAACCAGTCCATTCGCACAGATTGACTTCACTCGTGCGACTGATTCCATCCGCACTAATAGGCAAACTGTTACTTTTAATTCATACGTAATCTCAAGTGTTTAAACCATACCAGATTCACCATCCTCAATATGGATGAATCTGTATTCTGGTAGAAGTGTGAACCGTGGGAGCCTTGGCTTTCCAAACTAGTTCCACTAACTCACTTATGTACTTGTAAATGAACACCCAAGCAGTTTTCTAGAGTCAAAGTAAGTTAACCCTGCCTTGCCTCCAACACTTGCCATGTTGGGAATGCCACGTCCGGGTTGTCCTTATTTGGCTGCTTGGATTACTTTATTAGTTAGTTCTATTATTCTTATTCTTGACCAACCGGGTTTATCAACTATGCTGATAAACTTTGAGCTTTGGTGAATCATATAATGAGGTGTTATACCTCCATGCTTGACTTCCATAAAATCTATGACAATACTAGACTAATAATCTATGCTGTATAAGATATATATATATAAAATATACTTAACTAGATTCACAACGATAACTAGTTAATGTTTAAATGTTCGAAAGGACCTTCGGTTCGCATGAACTGGCCCATTTGCACGAAGAGAACCTTCTGTTCGCACGAACAGGTTCCCTTCACACAAAAGGACCTCATATTCGCACAAACTGGTCCCCTTCGCACGAAGGAACCTTCTGTTCACATGAAGGAACCTTCTGTCCGTATGAACAGTGTTATGAACTAAGGTTATTTCATCTCCATTCTAAATTCCTCGTTTTGATTCTGATGGGCAAGTTAGGACCCATGAAATCACATGAACTCAGTGTCAAAACGAGTACTTATACAAGATGTATTTTCATGTATACGTAATTTCTATACTTCAGTTCCAAACCGAATCCTCCGGCAAATCCAATCAACTCACGCACCTTCGTTTACCCATTGTAGGGTAACCTCGGTGTTCCAACCCTCAACTCGTCAACTCGCGGATTAAAAAGAAAAGCTTTGCAAAACCGTGAGTATACTCAACCCCTTGACTTTTTACACTTTTGGGTGCAACACATTCATGCTATCAAACTCACACAAACACACATACTTTATGCTCAAAATCACAAACAAACAATCCTTCATACATGCTTAATATGTTATGCTTGAATTCGTATATGCTGGGTTATTCTTATGCTTTATACTTGTCATTAATTTGTTTCAAGCCTAGCTTAATATGTACAGCGCTATAGGAGTAACGCACCACCCGTATTCTTGAGGTCATATTAAGTTAAACACAGAACGGTCTTATCGTTGCTACGATAAGATTACGCTAGCGGGAATCTTTGGGTTGACATTTATAGTTGCATCCTAGTTATACGTTAATTCTAGATAACAATTATGCCATGTGGATTTGTTTAAACTCTTTATATTATGCTAGTAGATAAACTTGTATACTCGCTAGTACTTTTTGTATTGAACTATACTTTGAAACGTGTTGCAGGAATTTGAGGACGACGATGATGATGAAATCTAGTAGGATTGACTAGAAACTCACTTTAGAATTCTAGTATTGTTGTTGTATTTGTTTCATGTACCTTGTAGTATTTGTTTCATGTACTTTGTTGTGCTTTATTTTAAATGTTGTAATCGAATGTTTATCAATGAAATGAAATTTGATCTTATTAAATATTGTCGCAAAATAGTGTTATGAAGTCTCTAGCTATCTCGTTTTCGTCTCACTCTGGCGTTTCCGTCATCGTTTGGGGTGTGACAATATATTACAAAGTTTGTTGAGGGTAGTTTCGTAACTTAATATGGTTTGTTAACTGTTAAAACTTTTGTGTGACAGAAATGTTACACTTTTGTGTCAGATCAGAGAGAAGAGAGCATGTGTTACAATTTCACCTGCTACATTTTTTTAACTTCACCTCTTACATTTTTTTTGGTTTTGATTTTAGTTTTTTAGAAATTATGAAGTGTATCGATTTTAGAATTTACTAAGTTTTTAATTGCAATACACGTAAAAAAATATGTTACATTTTTAGCAGGAATATGATTTGTGCAACAATTAAAGAATCTTACACTTTATGTTAGAGGGGATAGAAGTGTTAAAAATTGTTACACTTATCTCTGACGTGTTATCGTTTTCAAAAATACTCTTTTTGTACATCGTAACTATTTAAAAAAAAAAGTAAATGTGGTTTAATCTTCAACATAAATTAGATTGGTTGGATGAAGAAGATGAAGTTTTCTTTGTTTTTTAACTCTATAAGGTTTTCTTATTATTTTTCCGTAGACATATAGATATAAATATAGATGTAAACTCAAGACTTCTAATTTTACTCATAATAAACATCCTCTTTTCTTTTTTAATTAAAAAAATACATAATAAAAACGAGCATTTTATTCTCTTTAATTTGAGTATATTATTGATACAATTTATTAACTTAACAACAATTGATATGTTAATTACTTCATTAAAAGTGTATGTGGGTGAGCAAGAACCGAACCATTAACCGAAATGGAACCGACAACCGAAGTAACAAAAAGCTTACTAACCAAAATTCGATCATCTGCTTTTTTTGTACCCTCTATTAATCGAAATCAACCGAACCAAAACATTCATATTTTAATATATTTCATGTTTTATATTTCTATCCATGTATTCGTACCTTCATTTCATGTATTTCTAAGCAATAATATTAGACCAAGTTTGGTTATTAACCGAAATAAACACAACTGAACCGAAAATCGACAACTTAACCGAATAAACCGAATTGTTTAACAAAACCGATTGGTTAATAAGATAGATTAACCGATGACTTCGATTTCGGTTGAGGCTAATAACCAAAACTAACTAAATCATCGCGTGGGCATCCTTTATTATATTAATTACTAGCATCTCATATGCTGAAGATTACACAAAAAATATATTCTACCAAAAACCCATATCACACTAATTAAAACGGCCTTACTAATCATCAGGTAATCGGATCCTGGTTAAAGTAAAATAGTTCAATTGCATTTTGTTACAGATGAAGTTAGATCTGTAAGAGATGGTTATTGATGTGCATGTATTTAATAAACTTGGTTAATATTGAAAAGGGAATTGGCTTGTAATAATCTCACCTATACCTTATTGGCCATTAATAATCCCACCTCAGAATATTTCTCCCACCAGTCTCACCTTTCACTTATTTTTCTTACAATTGTCCCCTATTAAAAAAACTTAATGGAGTTAAACTTTTTTCTAAATTACAAACAGATTTTTTAGGACTTTTGATCAGAACGATGATACGGGTCCATTAATGTAAAACTTACTTCGAATTCGTGCTCCAAGTGTCTTAATTTTGGTTAATTAGAAATTTAAACACCCGAATTGAAGCGCCGTTTTCATTGTTTGGAGCATCGTTTTGAGGCAAGTTTTACATCAATGGACTCGTATCATCGTTCTAATCAAAAGCCCTAAAAATTGTTTGTAATTTGGAAAAAAGCTTAACTCCGTTAAGTTTTTTTTACGGAGGACCATTGTGGTAAAAATAGGTGAAAGGTGGGACTGGTAGGGGGAATATTATGAGGTGGGATTATTAATGGCCAATAAGGTCTAGGTGGGATTATTACAGGCTCCAAGTGTCTTAATTTTGGTTAATTAGAAATTTAAACACCCGAATTGAAGCGCCATTTTCATTGTTTGGAGCATCGTTTTGAGGCAAGTTTTACATCAATGGACTCGTATCGTCGTTCTAATCAAAAGCCCTAAAAAATTGTTTGTAATTTGGAAAAAAGCTTAACTCCGTTAAGTTTTTTTTACGGAGGACCATTGTAGTAAAAATAGGTGAAAGGTGGGACTGGTAGGGGGAATATTATGAGGTGGGATTATTAATGGCCAATAAGGTCTAGGTGGGATTATTACAGGCCAATTTCCGTATTGAAAACTACTAATTATAAGATATTATTTGCTGGTTATCTCACTAGACTCATATTTAATCAGACCTATTATTTACCACTGAAATTTCTTTAATTCGTCACTTGAGTAAAATAATACATATTTACGAATTTTGGTGACAACTTTTCTATTTGACTGAAGAAATTATTTTGTATGTTAGGACATGAAGTTGATAGTTTTGGATAGCATGAAACACGGGTAAAGAGTGATTGGGACGGAGCATCGTAGAAAACCTGATATGTTCAAGTAACGTGAAACACATCACCTGTATTTGATATATGAGTGGGACTTGTGCATGCAAAAAATTCAATTAATATTTTTCACATCAAGCGACACCAGTTTGACCCAAAAAAACACACTTGTTATAACAGTTTCATATTGTTAAAGAATGTGACCCAAAAAACACACTTGTTATAACGATTTCATATAAATACATACCATTCAATTCCTCTATCATGGGTTATGCCTAGTAATTGATGAGTGGTGAGTGATTCTTTTTAAGTTTTTTTTTTTTACAATTTAATAATTATTTTTCGACAATGAATATTCGTTAATTTTAAGCAATTACTTATACTTATTAAATAACGTTATATAATAATTAAAAGTAACATTGCGATGAATCGATTTGGAACAGGTTATTTTGGTTTGAGTTGGAACCGTTTGGATTAAATGGTTGGTTGCGTTCATGGTGTTTTGTAGATTTATAGGTGAGTTTTTTTTTTAAATAATTTTTTTTTTCACAACTAGCCATTTGTAATGGTAAAAAAAATAGAAGTATATCTAATCGCTTTCAGCTGTTAAAATCTTAACCCCTTGTTATCATGACAACACTGACGACTTCACCGCTCATTGAGCACTGTGGGGCGGTGTGGTATTCACATGATGTGGTCTCTTACTCTTTCACTGTCACAAAATATAAGGCTATTCGATGTGGTTGTGACGGTGGAGGAGACATGGAGCGCCATGTGTCTTCTGCATAGGCAGAGGGAGCTTTGCCCTCGAAAACCACAAAGCCATGGTATGGTGGGCGTGGTGGAGGGGTTGTTTTTGGTTTTTTTTAATTGTAAATTTAAAAACAATCAATTAAATAAAAAACATTTATATTAATTAAACCAATAAACACAATAACAATTCTACTAAAAAGATACATAAAAAACAGAATTACATATTTTAATTATCAGCGTTGATGTATTGTGGAAAATTCCAAATGTATTTAATCAAATCCGCTCAAAGGTTGTGATGACTTGGTTTGTTGGCCTCTCACCCTCTCACGGTCATAAAGTATAAGGCTATTCGGCATGGTTGTGACGGTGGAGGAGGCGTGGAGCGCCATGTGTCTTCCGCATAGGCAGAGGGGGCTTTGCCTTCGAAAACCACAAAGCCATGGGATGGTGGGGCGTGGTGGAGGGGTGTTTTTTTTTTAATTGTAATTAAAAAAACAAATCAATTAAACAAAAAAAACATTTATGTTAATTAAACCAATAAAGACAATAACAATTCTACTAAAAAAGATACATTCTACGAAAAAAGATACATAAAAACAAAATTACATATTTTAATTATCATCATCGTCGTTGTATCGTGGAAGATTCCAAATGTATTTAATCAAATCCGCTCAAAGGCTATGATGAATCTATTTGTTAAAAGTTTCACGTTCTTTTAATTGTCTCACTTTATCACAAATGTCTACAATATTTGGTTGTGTATCCTCCTCATAATGTTCGTAAGTTACGTGTCCTTCATCCTTCAAAATTATATTGTGTAAAATATTCACGCGTACATCACATTTCCAATTCTATATTTTTTCATAATCCTACACGACATGTTCAAAACGCATCATCTTTTCTACAAAATACCAAAAGCTTGTTCGACGTCTTTTTTTTACAGCCATTTGAGCTACGTTAAACTTTCTTCTCTTTTCATCTAACGTTGTATCATGTGTAAATGCTTTTACAATCACGACATATCGGGTAAATTCTATTCGCTAGATAATATCCGTATTGTACTCCACCTTGTTTACAAAAAAGAAGGCCTTTGATCCAACATCGTTTATTTAGTCAATAAAAATTGGTGATTGATTAACAATATGTATATTGGTATTCGAAGCAACCACACCAAAAAAATGCATGCCAAAACCAAAGATCTTGTGATGCAACCACTTCAAGCATCATAACTGGTTTTTTTATGATGCCCACTTAGGTGTTGGTCGCACCACGCAGTTGGACAAAGTTCTCACTCCCATTTGATACAATCTATACTATCGATCATTTCGGGAAAACCATGTCTATCTTCATGAAACTCCAATTTTTTTTGTATATCACTAAACGTAGGTTTTCTCAAATATTTTTTTATGTTGTTCAATAACATACTCACAAAAATATTGAAGACTTTCCCTAGCCACTCGTTCCGACATTTTTAAGTAGTCATCGATTATGTCGGAACTAGTGTCATGGACCATGTCTAATCGCAGCCATGACTTTTTGTAACGTGCTAAATCTCATACTACCATGCGCATCGGGTTTTTGTTGGAAAATTTCATATTTATTTTGTAAATCATTTGCAATTCTTATAAATAAACCTCGGCTCATACGAAAACGCTGCCTAAAACTCCTATCATCATATGTTGAGTTTGGTGAAATAATCACTTACCAATAAGTCATGTGTGGCGAGCCAATCGCGTGTTATATTTCTTCCTTTTGAGTTATGAGCTGCCTTTATATTCAAATATAGTTTGAACGACTTTTTGAACCGATGAAATTATTAGTTTTGTCCCTCGTCAGATGAAGATGATAAAACAAATTTGTCAAGCGAAGAAGATGATGAACTTAATGATTGCATTTTTATGTAATGAAGAATTAGAGAGTGAAAGAAAGTGTTTATGTGGAGATATAGGTTGAATAGGTTGTGATTTAATAGGTTTATATAATAGAATTTTAGGAAAACAAAAATTTAAACATTATAGCCGTTCAACGGCTAGTTATCATCAACCAATCACCACCATCCACCTCACAAGCCCCTTCATCCCATGCCCGGACAAATCTTCAAGTCTCCCCCTACCACAGCAACTTCTCCATGTCATATCATATACGAGCCGGTGTTGGCGGCGTGAAATGACTCCCCTCTCACGCCCCACACCGGTGGTCTAACAAATGAAAAGTGAATTTACATAACTACTAAGAGAAAATAAATGATAACAGTGAATTTAATAGATATGTCTATCTTTTAAAATTACTAGAAGAACACTCTCTCCTCATAAATCACAATGTCTTCTTCTATCTTTTGAACTCTTTCGATTCTTCTAGGGTTTTCTGTTGTTTCTGTCTTCTAATCTATCTTTTGAACCCTTTCGATTCTTCTAGGGTTTTCTATTGTTTCTATGATGAAGTTCACAGTCAGATTACAAAGCTTAGTGCCAAGAAGTGTTAAAACAGTACATGTGTTTGTGTCAGACAAAAAATTATAAAACAAATTAATAATACCTGGTCTGATCAATAATATTTTTTGTGCAAATATATTTGAAGTTGATGGATGATTTTGTTTATCATGTGGCTCATGATTATTATGTGGTGTGAGACTGTGAGTTACAACTGGTCGAGATGCTTGCAACTGGTTTCGTGATTAAGAATACAATGTTGCTTATAAAAATTATAAAAGGAAGGTTAAAAGAAAAGATTGCATACCAGTGGGCATTAGCCTAGTGACTATTTATAAAAATTGTGAGGGTTTAAATTCTTATAAGTGAAATGTCAGATGGTATTTATGTGTAAAAAACTGATAGTTGTGCTTTCAAATCCGAACATAACAAAGAATTAATCTTGAAATTTGCATTTCCATCTGTGTTCACTTTCCCATGATTTTATTTTATATAGATACAAAATCCACATAGGGGAATAGTGTCAGGTAGTTGTCTGACACTTCCCCATTGGTTCGAACAAATTACGATTTTACCTTAACTTAGAATTACGATTTTACCTCCAGTTCAAAATTACGATTTTACAGTCTTGCCATCGTTGCAAGCAACCCCTGTTTCCTGAGGTTCGATAGAGATGTACGGGACAGGTTGGAAGAGGAATCCATACCCTTGGTGGGTTTTAGCAACAGTGTCTCACACCCCCTGGGGAAGATCAGGCTCCCCTTCACGGTGGGGGTAGGGGACCGGGTACGAACTATAGAGCTGATGTTCACGGTGGTCCGAGCCCTTTCCAAGTATAATGCAATCCTGGGCAGACCAGGGATTGGCGATCTGCAAGCCAAGGCCTCCACCCCTCAAAGGGTCTTAGTGTTCCAGACTCCTCGGGGGCTAGCATGGGTAAAATCCTCATACAAAGTTGTGTCATCAATCTCAGAGGGAGAAGCCGGGAGAGAATCCCGAGAAGAAGGGATAGAGGAATGGGCAATGAAAGGTTCCCGGAGCAAACAATAAAGGTAGTAAAGCACCTGAGTGACAAGTGCAAAAGTGCACTTAAAGAATTGTTGCTCCTCGACATAGACGTCTTTGCATTCCAGCATGGGGATATGACTAGGATCCCCCGGAGCTTGACAGAACACAAGCTCAATACCCACAGCTGGGTAAGACCTGTTAAACAAAAGAAACAGAGCATGGACCCAAACAAGAGCAGGGCCGCCTGCGAAGAGAAAAGAAAACTCCTCAGAGCTGGGATAGTCAGGGAGGTCAGGTATCACTCATGGATAACCAATCCAGTCATGGTCAGCAAGAAGGACGGGAGATGGAGGGTGTGTGAAGGGGTATGGTCCCAAATATCGTGTCAGCACGACCGCGAATGACCATTACCCTCATTAAAAACCCCCAACATCAATTAACCCTCCAGTGTCCGCGTAGACACACGCGAACACTGCGGTCCAATCTGTCCATTGATGAGAAGACTTACCTTAGGGACGGAAACTAATGTTACGCATAGAGATGCGGCCTCGCACCGCATCCTATGAACATTTTCGTCACGACAAGGGATCTGGACAACAGTAACAGTTACTCAATAGGCGATGCGGCACAACACCGCATCCCGCGCAAATCATGGATGGAACAACCAATGCGGGAACAACATCAATGACCGCAAGCAGCGATGCGGCTTGGCACCGCATCCTGCCTACAAGGCAAGTGGGTCTGACACCACAGTGCAAGTGGTACTGGGAACAGTCGCCTACTGGCCCACGTATGTACAACAGTCTGACACCACAGCAGGACGTGGCAACACCACAGCAGGACGTGGCATCACCACAGTGTCCGACAGGTCTGACACACCTGCAAATAGCTGTGCGATGTCAGGCTAGCTACTCAACCACCCTCCTTCACTCCTCGGCTATAAATACTCACCCCAAACCAGGTTTGAGGTATCACTTCTCAACTCTCTCAATACTACTACTATCATACTTTGCTTCCCAAGCAAATTACTGATTCTCACGCCGGAGAGTGGTAACAAGGAGCACCCCCCACCCCATCCTCCTTGTTACGAGTCACGGTTTGTTTCCTTGTGCAGGAAACCCACCACCAGACGATCCAGCCAGCGATCCTCGGAAAGAAGGGATTAACCCTCTTGACGAGACTAGTGAGTTAACCCAACCCGGTTAACCATTGTTTCATCATTGGCGCCCACCGCTACTCTTAGCACTTTTTTCCAATCATCCTTTTCTTTCCAAAGATGTCTGATCGTCAAAACAACAATACCGGGGATAACCTAAACCCCGCAAACCAAGGGCCTGCGGGAACCATTCCCCTAGGCCCAAATGCCCAACACATTGGCACATCAGCGCAAGGGGGCGTATCCCTTAAGTTTGGACACGATCTGTCACAATACGCTGCTGTCATACCTCCAGGCATGAACCCTCATACCTGGTATGACCAACAAGCGGCCCTTCTGGCCGCAACGTACAACAGAGCTTGTGCAGACGAACAAGGAGGTATCGGACCTACCCCGATACCGCGTACACCTGTCGGTCGTGTTTTACGATACGACGACAGGGCCCCCACACATCCAGCCTCCAGAAGCAGACAGGAGGACCGCGGCTCCTCTTATTGTGATGTCCGCACACTCAATGAGGACGATTCCTCATACGGGTCCCGACGCAGGGACTCCGTACATAGCCGTTTAGGCCCCCACGAAGAAAGAAGGCGACAATCTACAACTCGCCGCCACACAAACATTCATAGTCGTCTGGGACCACAGTCCCACCGTGAAGGGTATGGTCATACCGATCCAGATGACAGTACATACCGCGGGGAATCCCATTCCACTAACAGCAGACCGGGAGGACGCAACTATGTTCCTCCCACTCAACCCCGCACTACATACCTTCGTGCTGCAAAGCACCACCAGGGCATACCTTATAGACCAAAGTCTGCGGCCGAAAACTCTAAGTTTGTCCCAGAAATCGCCAACGCCGATGTCACCACCACAAAATTCCCATTGAACATTGGGAAATACAACGGCTCAACCGACCCAGATGACCACAAC
The DNA here is from genome assembly GCA_030545235.1 of Helianthus tuberosus. Classification (NCBI taxonomy): domain Eukaryota; kingdom Viridiplantae; phylum Streptophyta; class Magnoliopsida; order Asterales; family Asteraceae; genus Helianthus; species Helianthus tuberosus. The sequence goes on from CM060362.1 coordinate 55,905,964, forward strand.
AACATCTTCGTCGGCGCGGGGTGCAACGGTAAGTGGGACGAACCTACCTGGTGCCATTTTTTCCCACAGACCCTAACAGGTCTGGCCAGGGCATGGTTCGATTCTCTGCCACCAGGGTCACTGACCTCATTCGAGGACTTACAACAAAAGTTCCTCGCACACTTTAGCCAGCAACGACGCCATGAACGTGATTCAATGGACGTCATGAACATCTGGCGCAGAGACAACGAATCGCTTGACGCATTTGTTGTCCGTTACAACAAAGAAATCCTAGAGATAGGCGACGTTGACAACCAGATGGCACGTAACCATTTCATTGTTGCGGTCAAAGACGAACAAATGGTTATGAATATTTCTAGCGGTAACGGCTTGCCTAAGAAGTGGGAAGATATCATGGCTAAGGTCAAAACATATGCCCAAACGCAGCGGTCTCTCAGACCGCACATGTCAAAGGCACAACCCCTAGCGGAAGGCCAGTCTTCCTGACAAGAATCCAAGCGCAGCAATAAGCGCAACAGGGACACATGGAATCGCGGCAGCGATCCCAAGCCATATGTCCCCCGGAACAACCAGCCCGACGCAAGGGCTACAATCAACGCCCAACGAGAAAACCGGGCGTCAAAGAAAGAGTCTCGGGACCGCAGCTGGACTGAGATCAACCAGTTGCCAAGCGACGTTCTCCTCACGGATGCGCAATTCCTGAGACCGACCCAACCAATGAAGTCCAAAAAGAATCAAGATCTCGCACTCTACTGCGAGTATCACAAGGACTCGGGCCACACCACGAACAACTGCATCAGTCTCCGACTGGAGATTGAGCGAGCCCTAAAAGAGGGGAAACTGCAACACCTGTTGACAGGCGCACAAAAAGCAACCAAGCGCATCACTCCCCACAATGAGGGCACCTCCACGGGTAAGAGGGCCATGTACGTGGCCTCTACCCACATGATCAATGGAGGAAAAGGAAGACCGCGTAAGGCGGCGAGAAAACCGGACAATGACTGGAAGGACGAGCAAGTCGTCTTTCCAAAAGTCCGAGGCGGACCGCGCGATAGACGCGCCGTGGTTATCACAGGGCACCTAGCTCACTACTGCACCGAGCGATTGTTCATCGACCCGGGCAGTACGTCCGATATTATATACGAGCAATGCTTCAACCAGTTCGATCAAGAAGACAAAGATCGACTGCAGCCAGCGGACTATCCGTTGGCCGGATTTTCAGGGGAAACCGTATTTCCCCTGGGACAAATTACCTTCCCTGTGCGCCTCACCAACGGAAGGCACACAACGACGGAGGAGGTGAACTTCATGGTTTTACCTCACACCTCAAAGTATGACGTAATTCTCGGGAGGGAGTCCCAAGGCGACTTCAACATGATAACATCCGTCCCCCACTCTGCCATCGATTTTCCAACCGAAACGGGGATCGCGATAATATACGCCCAAAGAGAAGTCATGTCTACGGACGAACTGCGTCCGACAAAGGTAGCAAGGCCTACCCCCAACACTCAACCAGAAAAATGGGTTCTTAATGCAAGACACCCAGAGCAAACAGTCACGTTGGGCCATGCCTTGACACCTACCATCAGAGCGCGCCTGAAGCAACTCCTCTTCAGAAACCAAGATATTTTCGCGTGGACACCCAAAGATATGACAGGGGTACCACGCGAAATTGCGCAACACTTCTTAAATACCATGCCAGGTATCAAGCCCGTGATCCAAGGCCAACGCCACCTCGAATCAGCAAAGAACGCAGCGATGGAAGAGCAGGTACAAGAGCTGCTCTCCGCAGGCATCCTGCGGGAAGTGAAATACCAGACTTGGCTGTCCAACCCAGTCATGGTAGAGAAACCAAGCGGGGGCTGGCGCATGTGTGTCGATTACAAAGACCTTAATAAGGCCTGCCCCAAGGATTGTTACGCACTCCCAGAGATCGACGAGAAGGTCGACAACCTCGCACCATTTCGATGGAAGTGCTTCCTCGATTGTTACAAAGGCTATCATCAAGTACAAATGGCAATCAACGATGAAGATAAAACGGCATTCCGCACTCCTACCGGGAATTACTGCTACACCAAAATGCCGTTCGGGCTGCGCAACGCGGGCGCAACCTATCAAAAGCTGATGAACGACACCTTTCGCGGTCAAATCAGCAAAAGTGTCGAAATCTATATGGACGACCTGGTCGTCATGAGTATGGAGGAAAACACCATGCTCGACGACATCGAAAGAACATTCCAAACTCTGCGAAGCGTTAACATGAAGCTCAACCCAGGGAAATGCTCGTTTGGAATGGAAGAAGGCAAATTCCTTGGATTCATCATAACCAAAGATGGATTCAAGGTGAACCCGGAAAAAGTTCAGGCGATCGAGCGCATGCCATCGCCTTCTACGATGAAGGAAATGCAACGACTAGCCGGTAGGCTAGCCGCACTCAATAGATTCTTAGCCAACCATGCAGCTAAGTCTTACCCTTTCATCAAGACCCTGCGGAGCTGTCTAAAAAAGGAACAGTTCCAATGGACCACAGAGGCCGAAAAAGCTTTCCGGGAAATGAAAGAGTGTTTGATCCAACTCCCAACTTTAACCGCACCACGAAAAGATGAGCCACTTATCTTATACCTGTCTGCCGCGGACAACGCGGTAGGCACGGTACTTATAGTGGAGCGGGAAGGAGTCCAAACACCCATCTACTACATCAGCAAAATGCTCAACGACCCAGAGACAAGGTACTCCATCATGGAAAAATTGGTACTGGCACTAGTGCACGCATCGAGACGTTTACGACGTTACTTTGCAAACCACGTCATCACGGTGTTAACCAACTATAGGATCGGCCCGATCCTATCAAAACCCGACATCTCTGGGAGGTTAGCAAAATGGGCAATCGAGCTGGGCGCGCTTTCACTAAACTATAAGCCGCGCCCCGCAATCAAAGGCCAGGTCTTGGCTGACTTCGTCGCTGAAATACCAGCAAACCGCATCCAAGAATGCGGAGTATAAGGCTCTACTGGCAGGGTTGCGTTTAGCAATTAAACTCGACGTCAAACATCTGGAAGCACACGTCGATTCACTACTAGTTGCAGGGCAGATACGCGGTGACTATGCCGCAAAGGGGGATACCATGATCCTCTATCTCGAACAAGCCCTGCAACTGAAGTCAAAGTTTACCTCCTTCAATATTCGCCACATCAACAGGAGTGAAAATAAACCCGCGGACGCACTATCAAAACTTGCGTCCACCAGCTTCCAACACCTGGCAAAAGAGGTACGCATCGAAATTCTGCAAAATCCCTCGGTACCCCTGCGCCAAGTCAATGTCATCCAGTACGGTACAACTTCCTGGATGACACCGCTCATTTCATACTTACAATCAGGTGTTACCCCCGAAAACAAAGCAGAGGCACGCAAATTGCAACACAAAGCGTGTCATTACCGAATGGGAGACGGTATCTTATACCGTAAATCATACCTGGGGCCACTCCTACGATGCGTCAACCCCCAAGATGCCACATACCTTATCAACGAAATTCACGAGGGGATATGTGGCATACACGCAGGACCACGCATGGTGGTGGCCAAAATCATGAACGTCGGGTACTATTGGCCGGGCATGCACCTGGATGCAGTCAAAGTCTTACGCAAGTGTTTCAATTGTCAGCGACATGCTCCCAAGACCTTGCGTCCCAAGAACAACTTGATCCCCGTCACCACCGCATGGCCATTCCAAAAATGGGCAATCGATGTGGTGGGACCATTTCCAGACGCACCAGGAGCAGTGAAATTTATCATAGTAGATGTTGATTACTTTACAAAATGGGTAGAGGCAAAGCCACTTGCATCAACCACCGCTATGATAACAAGGAAATTCGTGTGGGAACATATCATCTGCCGTTTCGGTCTACCAATGTGCATCGTCACCGACAACGGTACCAACTTCGCTGCCGACGACTTTCAAAAATGGCTAAAAGAGTTAAACATTGAACACATATTCTCCTCAGTGGCGCATCTGCAAGGGAACGGCCAAGTCGAGAGTATCAATAAAAGCTTAGTCGAAGGCATCAAAGCACGGTTGGGAACAGCCAGACGCGGCTGGGTTGATGAACTCCCAAGTATTTTATGGGCTCACAGGACAAGCCCAAAAACAAGCAACGGCGAGACCCCCTTCAGCCTGGTCTACGGTACTGAAGCGGTGATCCCCGCGGAAGTAGGCCTCCCCTCACCTAGAATGTTGGCCATCAACAAGATGGACAACAATGAGGAACGCAGGGTTGACTTAGACCTCTTGGAAGAAAGGCGCGAAAATGCTACCATCAACGAGGCCAAGTACAAAACCAAGTTGGAAAAGTACTACAATGCACGCGTTCGCATTTGTACCTTCAACCCTGGAGACTACGTCCTTCGTGACAACGAAGCATCCAACGCAGAACGCCCAGGGAAACTTGCCCCCAAGTGGGAAGGATCGTACCTCATCCAAGAGGTCCTGGGCAAAGGCGCGTATAAACTACAAACATTAGAAGGCGAAACTATCGCACGCACATGGAACGCACAGCAACTTCGACGCTGTTATATGTAAGCCATGTTTTCTGCATGTAATCTATTGGGCCGCAGGCCATTTGCAAATAAATAAATAGGCGATTCAATGCAATATTGTTTATTTATTTCTATTACAAATGCGTGTTCCATTCTGAGGTATACACAAAAACAGATCAGCAAAATCTTCATTCGTGATACCCACACAGAATGGTAACCACACGCAACTATTGTAATAGGCCAGCAATGGCAATACTGTTTGTCTAACCAGAGAAAAATCTTCATACTTGCATATCACCTAGATATGCAAAAGGCAATTACAGATTTAGTATTACTCACAGTAACACTAAACGCGTACAAATTCAAACATGCAAGTACTAAAAACACTTGTAAAAATTGAAACAACAATTCTTTATATTCAAAAAATTCCTGCACCTGCGCGGTGCACAAGGAATTTACATAAAGTTTTGTAACGGTTACATAAGGAAACAAAAAGGGCACGCAGGCCAATCTAATCTTCCTTTGTGCCACTGGGGCCCGCACCATCCGTGCCCTCAACATCTGGTTTTTTCCTCATCATCTTCATCAGCGTATAAGACTCGCAAGCGGTCCACATAATCCTCCGATTCTAGACACTTTTCAAGTTCTTCAAGATCTGTGAGGGTTGTTTCATTAAACTCCTTAACCGCAGCAGCAAGAAGCGCTTCAGTGTCCACGCCATGAAACCCGGACCGCTCATCAGTAAGCCCGCCACGCGCTGCAACGTTCAAATGACTAATATAGCGGTTGTAGCCAGCTTTGAAACCAGCATCCCGGGCACGCTCCCTGCTCTCGTTAATACCTGCTACGGTCTTGGGTGCGTCAAGAATGGCAGTAACAATCTGCGAAACATGAATACAATGGTTATCAAAGGCAAACCTACAACAAAAATAACAAGGCAACGGATACTTACATGCCCGATCCCGCGCATACGCATCCATTCATGATCAGCCTTGAGCAACCCAAGTGAAGAAGCGTGGCTATCCCTAGCCTCTTCAGCCTCTCTTGCCCGCACTTCAGCTTCAGCAGCACGGGCAGAGATTTCCTCAATAGCGACCCCCCGAGTCCGCACTTCAGCCTTTTAAACAAGGAATCAGAAGTATACAAAAAGAATCAACAAACTTGTGAGACACAATTTCAAAGTTAGGAAAAACTTATACCTGTAGGTCCAAGATAGTTTTGCTTAAGTTGGTACGATCAACATTTTCCCCTTCAAGAGCTTTTGCAGCACGAGCCTCCGCCTCCTTGGCCTCTTCCAGAGCCTTGGCAAGACGAACCTCTGCTTCCTTGGCCCCTTGGGCAGCCGCAACGGCCTCAGCTTTCTCTTTAGCCAACGCAGAAATTGCTGCCTTGGCATTTATAAGCTCCTGACGAACATGAAAGAGAGTTTCATTCTGTTTACCCCAAGATTCTTTCCAAGTCTTGCGCTCATCAGATAGCGTCTTGCGCTCATTAGAAAGGGTTTCTTTCCAACGTTTACGCTCATCAGACAGCAGTTTTGCAAGGGAACGAACCTGTTTAAGCTCAGCAGTTGCAGCCCACTCTTCAGTCTGCTTATGCTTCTCAAATGCAGCTTTATCCCTCTCAAGCTGCTCTGCACCCTCACGTGCAGCCTTCACCAACTCCTCAGTCTCTGCACGCAACCGCACATTCTCTTCCTCCCTGCGCGTCAACACCTTATAGTTTTCCATAATGGTGTTGGCCATTACAGAACTCCCAACAAGCAGGGAGGAGAGTTGGTTAATCTGGGCTTCATTTGATAAGTCACGGGCTCGGTTGACTTCAAATGGGGTGCCCAGACCACACAAAATCTCCCTACACGCAGAGGGATCAGCGGAAACGTCATCCCCTTGCATCACAGACCACGGAGGGCGGTGGTAAGACATGGCCCGGTCTTCTGTATAGGAGCGATAATAATACTCCAATTCAGATTCTTCAGGCTGAATAGGAGTCTCTACAAAACCCGCACCACCAGAAACGGAACCGGAAGCCTTCTCGGCAGCAGGAGACTTTGGCTTTCCAGTGTAGCCAAACTTCAAGTCAACCTCATCAGTATCCTCTGGGGTGATAACATTATCACCCGAATCAACAGTATCATAGATTTGAGCCGCGGGACGCTTCCCAGCGTCCACCTCCCGCGCAGAGGCTTCAGGAGTAACAACCTTATGAACCCCCACACCCGCAGCAGTGTCAGGCGGAGGGGGGGGGGGAGGAGCATCAAAGATGAAACCTTCATCTTGCGGTTCTGAAATCAAAACAAAATACTTTAAAGTACAAGTATAAACACAAAATACTTGTTAAAGTCATGCATCACATACCAGATACAACCGCAGGCTTCCTTGGTCCAACAAAGGCCTTGCGCCTGGTCTGAATTTTCGGCTTCTTTCTCCCACCAGCATCACCAGCTTCCTCCGTTTTCCTCTTCTTCTCGTCACCTGGTTTGGAACCCGCAGTAGTTCCACCTGTGGCCGCACCAGCACCTGGAACACCCAAGCCCTCAAGGGTGTTAGATACTACCACGTAATCGGTATATCTACGGAAATGAGAACGAGAGATACCTGCTGCATGCGGCACCAAAGTCGGAACAACATGCGCCTCAGGGTTTTTCTTACCGCGACCCCGCACGGCTTTATCTGCGTGCTTCTTCTCAGCATGTTTTTTGGGGGCACCCTTTGACTCAAATTTACCAAGGTTCCCAAGTGTACCTGCGTATAGAATATCAGCAACAAACCTTGTAAAGCAATAAAGGTTATGAATAATACCTTTGCCCTGCGGCAGGGGTGCAGTCATCACCTCGCGTGAAGCAAAGCGGAACAAAGGGACAACCGTCATGTTAAAACCTTTACCTTCCGCAGTCGGAATAAGATCAACTTTGCCAGTAAAAGTTGGATCAAATATCTTCCACACTTCCACAATTTTTGATAATACATATCCAAATTAATAACAAACACGGGAATAAAGCAACTGCAAAGAGTGGTAACACTTACCACCAGTTTTTTCCCGCACCACAGGCGTGAAATTCCTCTTAGGCCGGGTCAACATCATCCGCAGCACCCACAACTCATTGTTGGTCAGCTACCTATGCTCAATGGGTTTCAGCCTTGAGAACCACTCCGCGGTCTCCGCGGTAGGCATAGCAATATCCTCCGCAGGGATAGGCTCATTGACGTTACGCATAGTCATGTCCACAACAACTGCGGCAGCTTTAACGTAGAAGAACTTACACTTCCACTTCGTAATACCCTTCGGAGGGGTCATCAACTTGATGCTTCCATACCGTTCTCTAAAGGAAAAGAAACCGGTATTCACCGTCAACTGGTAAAACCCCCGGAAGTTTTCAACGGTAACCGGCAGACCAAGAGCACGAAAAGTTGATTCAAAATGTCTAATACGGATCATCCCAAAAGGACTCATCTGGGAGATATGGATCTTGTAATGTTCCAAGACCTGAGCAACAAAAACTGTTAATGGTAAACGAAGGTTACCATCAGTAAAACACTCGGCCCACATGGTGATGTGACCGGCCGGAGCACAGGCACCAGTATCACCAGTTTGGGGATAAGCAGCCCCATACTCATGAGGCATCTCAATCCTGGCCATCAGTTGGTCGAATGAAGCTCTCGACCATTTCAATGGTGGTAGGCCACCACCAGGAACACTGCCACCATCATCTTCTTCTTCTCCGGCCACCGGAGAAGATGCTTCAGGGTTTTCACCCTCCACATTATGTGGGTTAGATGGATCAGCCATCAGAAATATGTAGAACAGAAGTTTCTAGTTAAAGAAAAAACTCAGAAAACTCAAAAGATTACCGGAATAAAAGACAGATTGATCGGAGAAGACGAAGGGAATGTTCTCTCTCTCACCAGAATTTTTTTCGAAAAATTTGAACAGTGAGGGGAAACCAAACGGTTCCCCCTTTATATGCGATACAGTAAACCGCCTCAACACGTTCAAAATAGGCGAGTTACAAGACGACACGTGGTCAGCAACCTTTCCGCTGACGGTTATCACGCGCGCGTGGCCGCCCACGCGCCTGACAGAGAAGACTTTTTCACTCCCTGCTACAGTGCAGTTATGACCTCGGTCAGTGCAAGCGTCTTTTCAAATCAGCACATGTCAGAATCCAACCAACTTCAACAAACCCACACGTGCAATCGTGACGTAGGCAACAGAAAGCGACAACCTTATCCAAACACAAGCGGCATGCGGTTTCGCTGGTTTACCGCACCATAACCCATACCGCATGTCGTTTTTTACATACCCCTCAAAAAAGGCAAAAATATATGTCTGTAAATTATATAAAGGGGTATAAGTCATAAACCGCACATATCCACGAGCACACGTGGAATATGCGGAGATGACGCACACCAACCCGCACAGGTGTGTCAGATACTCAGAACCAGCACGGTTCTTTGGACTGCGAAAACCGCTTCTCAGGATGCGGTAAACCGCACTCCATGAAAGCTTCTTCAAGCTTCAAAACCCTCGTTTCCGGTTCACAACCACAGAGGGAACACAAACAGCTTCTCCTTAAGGAAAAGGACAAGTATGTTGAGCAACCGCACATCAGCAACCCTGTTACCTGAACCTTCAAGAGCCACATCTAGACTACAAAGCTTCTAGAAGCGAGTTCTTTGCTGCAAACCGCAACCATTCGTGCGTGGTTACTGCAAACCACAACTATACGAACGGTAGCTACGGAAGAGCCACAACTAAGTCACCAAGCAGAGGAGCAAAGCTACTTCAAGGAAAACCGCTTTCCAAATAAACGTGAAGGAAAGTGGCTACAAAATGAATGCGGAAGAGTTTCAACCAACTTCCCAAGTATCTAAGGAGATCTCTTCCGACAACACTGCTTACAGGAAAACTACTTTCCAACAAAGCGTGAAGGAAAGTAGCTCCAGAACAGCGGTAACAAGTCTGCCTATGACTAGTTACCCACCTATGGACCGCATAGAATAAACAATGGTGGGCACAACCCTGCCTATGACCATGTTTATCTGCCCATAGTCCAGATTCACATTGTTCGACCAAACACGGCCAACAACAACGCAACTACCCCACGATCCTCAAAGAAACAGGGCCAACAAAGTTCGGCAACGAGGTAACCGCAAAGAACGCGCGGTTACTAGAGAGCTAAACCTCTGAGAACGTGCGGTTACTTGAGAGATAAACCGCAGAGGACGTGCGGTTACTAGGAAGCTAACTAGAGAACGCGAATACCCCACAGAACAGGGTTCATCATTACATGTCCAGTTGCTAAACATAGAGCTTGAGCAAAGTACGTACAACTTTGCACTAGCTGAAGCAGAGGTTCCAACTAGACTGAAGAACACATCTTCAGTCACGATCTCAAAGGTTGGTTCGAACCCTGCTAACACCTTCAGTCACCGTCTCAAAGGTTGGTTCGAAACACCAACAGGTGGCTGATGACATCAACAAAAGGCAGACTAAGAGACAAGTCCATGGCTGAGAATTCCGCATCAGATGGAACTTGCTTACCATGCACCCTTCACAAAGGAAGAAACAATCCACTAGAAAGGGCCTACTACGTAAAGAAGGTGCCATCTGCATGGCACAATCTTAACCTTCTAGACAACATAGTCCAGTATCCCTCCCACATGCGACTCGCATACGGAAGGAACACTAGACTGGGGGGACTTGAAGACGTATGGTCCCAAATATCGCGTCAGCACGACCGCGAATGACCATTACCCTCATTAAAAACCCCCAACAGCAATTAACCCTCCAATGTCCGCGTAGACACACGCGAACACTGCGGTCCAATCTGTCCATTGATGAGAAGACTTACCTTAGGGACGGAAACTAATGTTACGCATAGAGATGCGGCCTTGCACCGCATCCTATGAACATTTTCGTCACGACAAGGGATCTGGACAACAGTAACAGTTACTCAACAGGCGATGCGGCACAACACCGCATCCCGCGTAAATCATGGATGGAACAACCAATGCGGGAACAACATCAATGACCGCACGCAGCGATGCGGCTTGGCACCGCATCCTGCCTACAAGGCAAGTGGGTCTGACACCACAGTGCAAGTGGTACTGGGAACAGTCGCCTACTGGCCCACGTATGTACAACAGTCTGACACCACAGCAGGACGTGGCAACACCACAGCAGGACGTGGCAACACCACAGCAGGACGTGGCATCACCACAGTGTCCGACAGGTCTGACACACCTGCAAATAGCTGTGCGATGTCAGGCTAGCTACTCAACCACCCTCCTTCACTCCTCGGCTATAAATACTCACCCCAAACCAGGTTTGAGGTATCACTTCTCAACTCTCTCAATACTACTACTATCATACTTTGCTTCCCAAGCAAATTACTGATTCTCACGCCGGAGAGTGGTAACAAGGAGCACCCCCCACCCCATCCTCCTTGTTACGAGTCACGGTTTGTTTCCTTGTGCAGGAAACCCACCACCAGACGATCCAGCCAGCGATCCTCGGAAAGAAGGGATTAACCCTCTTGACGAGACTAGTGAGTTAACCCAACCCGGTTAACCATTGTTTCATCAGTGTGCATAGACTACAAGCATTTAAACAAGGCTTGCCCCCAGGACTGTGTAACACTTCGTAAAATCGCGACCAATATAGTAAAGACACGTGTCATGGACTTTAAACGTATAATTGATTGATCTTGAGGGACTAAAGTTGTCAAACAATGTAAATATGTAAGTATAAGGATCCAAAGTGTCAACATGCCTTTCTTGTGCCTCTGATTGACCTCACACGACGTTCGTATTCTTTAACGAATAAATTATCGAACATAGAGAGTCGTTTGTGTTTAAAATAAGGATCTTACGAAACATAGGGGTTAAAAGTGTCAACATGTTGAAAAGTAACCTCTGAGTGACCTTTTAACAAACCAAAAACATTGTAAGAATTAAATATTTCGCTCTCAAGAATATTGGATATTAAATTAGTGGGGTTTCGATGAAAACAAGACTTTTCGGGTGATCGTACAACTAACCGGGAGCTTAACAGAGTTAGTTTATGACCCAAGGTCCTTAAAATTTAACTATATGGGTCCAAAATGCAATAAACGAAAGTTAAATGAACATAATATGGACCAGGGACCAAAACTGCAATTGCTTAAAGTTGTTTTCCGGTAACATAGGAGTGTCGCGGCCCGCGTAAGACTCTTAAGGAGTCTACGCGGCCCGCGTGAGAGTCCCAGATGCAAAAAAACAGGACAGTTGCATGTCCAGCCAATTCCACCGCCTTTGCATGCATTATGAGCAATACATGGGGCTTGTAAACGGTTTTTATTGCCCTAGGGACACCTGTAAACATCTGAATTACCTCCTAGGTGCAGATGGAGTGATCTTGGAGCATCACATTTGCTATATAAGGGACTTGTGATCATGAGTTCATTGCTCATTTCAAGTTTTACTTCAAAGCTTACTCTTGGAAGTCTTCTGGAGCTAGAGGAAGTTTTCTTAAGTTCATATTTCGTGCTAAGTGTCCTTGTAAGCATTCTTAACCTCTCTAGTTCAAGTTTTATTAGTTTAATGACCAAAAGTCAAAGCTATCGTAATTAAGCTTTGACTTAGTGATTAATCACTAATGGTCCAGACATTTCTCGAATTGAAAGTAGCTATGAGTTGGTAATTATGTAGGTAATAAACCCTTAAAAGGGCACCCACTGATTTCCACTCTAACTTGGTCAATTGTCGGGTCAAACTTAATTATAAAAAGTCAACAGAATCTAAATTTTACAAATAAACTCATAACTAACAATGCAGAGGTTATGGAACCTGTTTTAACATAAAAATAACTTGGTAAATAATATAAGAACATGTCTAAGCATGTTCAACCCGACAATTCTGAGTTTACGCTCGGTTCGGAACCGAAAGTCGTAAAAGTAGACTTTTGCTTTGACATTCAGTTCTGACCCGATTTACCTTAATTTAGATATGCTTTAGGGTTCCTTTAGGACCATATTATAGGTGAGTATAACCCTCTGAAGTTATACAACCTGGTTCCTTAGTAATCCGATTCGTTTGCATGTTTCCGTTATTTGCTTAAAAGTTGACCATTATGCCCTTTTGATATTTAAACGAGATTTTTGAAAATGTGAGAGGACAAAAACCTTTATTACTGATTTATAAACATTTCCTAAAAATTTGACATCAGTTTATGGTCTAAATTAGGAGTTATGCTCAATATCGTAAATGAAAGCATTTTTATTAATTAAACGGCATTTTCAACATAAATACTATTTAAACCCAAATTTTGACACCAAACCTTTTACCCACTGATGTAATATGATATTTAGAGATTTTTGGAAATTTTTATTAAATTTTAAACTGATCATAACATAAGGTTCTTGCATTGATTCGGTAATTGACGGTTATGCCCTTTTTGTTAATAAGATGAGTTTTACACATCCTTTACATATCAAACCTTTTTCTACTGATTTTATATAATAAATAAGTTATTTTAAACTGTAAAGGCTGGTCAAAATCTCGGATTTCTTTAATAAACCCGAATATCGTCAAATACCGACTTTTAGGCGATTTAGGCGCATAGTATGGTTTAAAACCATATTAGGAACCTAAGGCTTGTTACCTACTAATGTTATGAATATTTTTTTGTACTTTAATGGTAAGTAAAAGTTTTGAACTTAGGTTTCCAAATTTGCCCCTTAAAGCTTATATGAAATGACCAAAATGCCCCTACGGTGCATAGTTTGAACATAAATGATAAATTTCACATATATGCAATATTCTACTGATATAACTCACTAAAATAAATATTTTTACTGGTCATTTTAGACCAGAACCTCATATTACTATTTAACCTCTTTTATAAGCTTTAAAATGACCAAAATACCCTTACGGGGCTTAATTTGGTTTTATATTCATTTTGGGCATAATGGAAGGTATCCTACTGATATCATAACACATTTTAAGCATATTAACTTAGGGAACCTGTTCATGACTCATTTGGTTACCCTTTATGCATTTTTCGCATTCGGTACGGTTTATGTAGCTAGTTTGCATAAATTAACCGAAACGGGTCAAACCTTATCATTTTCACTTCAAAATCTAGAATGTGTTTGGTTTACCCATATTAAACAAGTCTTCATACTTGTCGGGTCTAAATCACATTCTAATCTGGTCTTCGCTTAATCTTGCGTTTTGAACCGTATACATTTCTTTAAAACTAACCGGTCTAAGTTTAAACTTAAGTAAGACCCATTAGGAATCTAATAGGTTATTAAAACCTTCGTTCCAGATTTAGGAGACCAGTAAAAGCTACCATACTTGCTGCTTTGTTATACGGCTGGGATTAAAATTTATATTTTAGCTCAGGTAAATACTTTTAACTTATTTTCCGTTATACGGGCTTGGGATACGGTATTATAATAATACCGCTTGGCCGGGTATGTAGTTATTTAAATCGGATGGTGATTAATATATTTACATAACCCGTTTTAATCTGTATTGTTTGATACAATGCCTTTGGGGGGTTAATGACCATGTCCTGGATATCCTCGGCTCATTTATTAAATGGCCACGGCTTAAGCACGGGGTGTAGGCATAGACCTGACAGTTGCGTATGTATAAACGGTATCTCACTCTCTTGTGGGCATATACTTGTGGCGTGTCAATTAATATAATTCGGCTCTTCTAACCGGTCCCGAATGGACGACAAACATGTAAAACTGTATACAATATTATTTTAAATAATTGTCCCAAGTTATAAAAGAATTTTGTGCCAAGTGCACTTAAATCAATTTTCTTAAACATTTTTCAAAAGAGCCAGTTAATTGTATTTACCAGTGTAAACTGACGTATTTTCAAAAAGTTAAGTGCAGGTACTAAGCGAAATAGGCTGGAACTCCTGGGTGATTAAATAAAGAGTTTTGCAAGCCTTATCACTTAAAGTCTGTTGAACATTTCCTCTTTTATTTTGATCCGCCTGTGGATCCATCTCACAGATCGTTTTGTAATATTTAATGTTACTTTCGAATTGGTTTGTAATATTTTTACTTTAGACTTCCGTTGTGCATTGAATTGTGATTATTTGACTATGATGATATCAACTACGTCACGATACTCCCCACCGGGCCCACCGGTAATACGTGGAAATATCGGGGTGTGACAGACTGTTATCCCCTCGCGGGGATAGACGTCTAAGTGGACTCTCTAGGCCAATACCCTTTAAAGTGTTTCTTGATGCATACAAGGGCTATCACCAGATCCAGATGTCGTTGGAAGATGAGGAAAAAACAGCCTTTGTAACAAACGAGTGCACCTTCTGCTATACCAAGATGCCATTCGGGCTAAAGAACGTTGTGGCTACGTACCAATGGTTAATGAACACCTTATTCAGGGAACAACGGGGAAGAAACCTGGAAGTATATGTGGATGGCATCGTCATAAAAAGCCTGACGGAGATGGCTATGCTGGAGGACGTCACAAAAATAGTTAGAACCATGCAGGAGGTTAACATGAAACTGAACCCCAGGAAGTGTTACTTCAGGGTTGAAGAAGAAAAGTTCCTAGGGGTGGTGGTCACAAAAAGGGGGATCAAAGCGAATCCCGAAAAACCACAAGCAGTGGCTGAGATGCAGTCTCCCAGGTCCTTGAAGGACATTCAACAGTTGAACGGCAGGTTGATAGCGCCCAATCGGTTTTTATCAAAAGTTCCAGATAGGACCCTACCCTTCATGAAAGTTTTGAAGGACTGCCTCCAGACAAACAAATTTAGGTGGACCCCTGAGGCTAAAACAGCCTTCTAAGAAATGAAAGAACACATATGCAAGCTTCCGACCTTGGCCACCCCCGTATCGGGGGAGGACTTGTTCCTGTGTTTGTCAGCATCTAGGACTACAATTAGCGTCGTGATGTTGGTAGAGAGAGAAGAAAAGCAGATCCCATATACTTCATCAGTAGGACGCTAAAAGGTCTGGAGGAACGGTACTTGCCCCTAGAGAAGCTAACTTTGGCGCTAGTCTTTGCTTCCAGAAGACTTAGGAGGTACTTCCAAGCTCACAAAATTATTCTGCTAACGGATTAACCCCTTCAGAAAGTGTTGAGGAGACCTGATCTCTCCGGTCGACTGGCTAAATAGGCTGTGGAACTGGGGGAACATGCTCTAGAATACAGAGCAAGGACTTCAGTAAAATGTCAGGTATTGGCGGATTTCTTGGTAGAAGTCCCGGAAGAAGAAGCAGAAGAAAAGGAACTCCTCAAATGGAAAGAACTGGAAGATGGGGAGAAAAGAAAAGAAGAGGAGGCGGTATGGAAGCTATACACTGACAGAGCTTCAAGTGAAGAAGGGAACGGAGCAGGGATCACCCTTGTGAGCCCTGAGGGGATCGAGCTAACCTATGCCATCCGGCTAGACTTCGAAAATACTAACAATACAGCCGAATACGAGGCACTCCTGGCAGGATTGAGGTTAGCTAGGAAGATGAGAGCGAGGCACGTGGAAGCTAACACGGACTCCCAGCTGGTGGTAAAGCAATACAATGGGGAATACGATGCAAAAGACAGCTCCATGGCTCAACATGTAACCAGAGTGAAGGAACTGGCTCGGACCTTCGATAGCTTCAAACTGGAATATGTCCCCCGAGGAAAAAATAGAAAGGCAGATGCCCTCAGCAAGTTGGCCTCGGTGGCATTCGACCACCTGGCCAGAGAGGTAAAGGTGGAGGTTCTGACCTTCCCCTATATCACGAATGAAGAGGTGGTAGCAGTTGATAGGACTGGGGAGTCCTTGATGACCCCCATTATAAAATTCCTGAAGGACGGGGTCCTCCCAGAAGGTGAATCGCCAGCCTAGAAGGTAAGAGTCAAAGCTCTACAATACGAACTCATAGACGAGGAACTCTACCGAAGGTCATACCTAGCCCACCCTCCCCCTAAAGTTTGTGGATGAGGAAGAAGCGAAGTATGTGATACAAGAGATACACGAGGGAATTTGTGGTATGCATTCAGGGCCAAAAACGGTCATAGCTAAGGCAATGAATGTCGGGTTCTATTGGCATCGAATGTACGAGATAGCTTTGTAAGAAATCAGAAAGTGTGACAACTCCCTATGACCCATCGCCACAAACACCCCATGTTCCCGGGCTCAACATCTTGGCCATTACAAAAGTGGGCCATAGATATCATCGGACCATTCCCGGAGGGCCCAGGTGGGGTTAAATTCGTCGTGGTGGCCATCGACTACTTCACCAAATGGGTTGAGGTCAAGCCCTTGGCAATAATTACGGGAGAGAAAATGAAGAGATTCGTCTTAGACAACATCGTATGTTAGTTTGGGATTCCACTAGAGCTGGTTAGCGATAATGGCGTTCAGTTTGCAGGAAAACCTTTCAAGCCCTGGTGTGAGCAGATGCACATATGACAGGTTTTCACATCGGTTACCCACGCTCAGAGTAACGAGTTAGTGGAAAGGGCTAACCAAAGTGTGATCCGGGGGATGAAAGAAAGATGAGGGCGAAAACAGAAAGGCTGGTTAGAAGAATTACCATTCGTCCTCTGGGACTACAAGACAACCCCAAAGGTTAGTAACGGGGAAACCCCTTTCAGCCTAACTTATGGGACAGAGGCAGTGATCCCTGTTGAGATAGGTTCGCCCACAGCAAGGATGAAGCTATGGGACACCAAGAATGAACAAGACATGTCGATGAACCTCAACCTCCTAAAGGAAAGAAGGGAGATTGCTGCAGTAAGGGAAGCCAAGTACAAAAGGCAGATAGAAAAATACTACAATGCTAGAATGAAGAAGCTCAACCTAGTTCCCGGGGACCTGATCCTGAGGGCCAACGAAGCCAATTTCCAGGAAAACACTGGGAAGTTGGGACCCAAATGGGAAGGACCATACAAGGTCGAATGGGCCAATGACAAGGGAGCATGCAAATTAGAAACACTCCAAGGCAAAGAAATCCCAAGGACTTGGAACCTAATGCAGCTCCGAAAGTATTTTGTGTGAAGAACAACCCTCGTAAGGGAAAGCAAGAGAGACGGCCTGAAGGCCAATTTTGTAAAATGACTTATAGCTAAGTCCTCTCCTTTTTATTTTTATAAGACTATGTAGTGGGGGTTCCCCTCCCCCAACACGTTTGGTAATGAATGGTTTCTTCTACAAATTATTCTAACACCTCAGGACTATTAAAGAACATAGTCTGATAACTAGGTAATGCACTAAGGCAGACATGCCTAATGACTGCAAATCCCAAGAAGTAAGAAAAGTAAATGACATACACACGTGTACATCAGTATAGCATACATGCTTATCAAAAAGCCCGGGCGTGGGGCAGGACGAAGTCGACTTGTCCAAGGGAAACAAAAAAAACAATTTATTGCTATGAACAGCAATCACAAACTCGTTTAAACTGATCCCTTATAAACAATACAAATTTGTAAATAAGCTTCAAAGTAAGTGTATGAAAACACACTAGAAAATTTGTAAATGAACTACGAATTAAGTGTACAAAAACACACTAGAAAATTTGTAAATGAACTGCAAATTAAGTGTACAAAAACACACTAGAAAATTTGTAAATGAACTACAAATTAAGTGTACAAAAACACACTAGAAATCTTGTAAGCAAGGAACAAGATGTGTGCAAACACACACCATAAACAAAATTTGTAAAACAAACTACAGATAAAAAACTGCTCTCCCTTGGCAACTCCTAGCGAGATACGGTCTTGAGGACAAAAGACCTAAGGAAAACTGCAGCGGTCAACCTCTCCCGAGCCATTGATACTGGACCGCAGTTGCAAGCAACCCCTGTAAAAAAGAGAAAAACATACAGCGCACAAGAAGGGATACACAAACACCCCAGAAACATGAAAAACAACCATGGATAGCAAACGTCAACAAAGCTAGACATAAAGAAGGAGGCCCAACACAAAGGCCTCCAGCCAAAAGATAAAGTGTACAAGGTGCAACGTGTTTAGTGTTTAGTATAACCATATCGAAGATAATTGTTTTAAAAGGAAACTGTGGAGAATCCTCTCCTGTCAAGGACTTGGGCGAAGAAGGGCCAGCAGGTGTAAGCAACGATTTGAGCTCGTCCAGAGACATCAACGAGTTATCAGTTATTTTGGCAAGTAAAGCGGGGGTCTTAGCACCAAGTTCTTTATCTAATTTGGCCAGTTGTTTCTTGGCCTTTGAATTGTAAAGGGGGGTCTCTTTCCTATTCAAACCCTAAGAAGAGTAAGAGTACCCATCCTTCAGACCCGACTGATAACCTACGTCCCTATATGCCCTGTAAACCCTCTCGAGACTGCCTTTAAATTCATCAGACTAAGAAAAGGCAGAGAGGAAGAGCCCAAACCCATGAGACAGCAGCCAATGGCGTTCGCTAGCCAACTTCTTGTTATCATCCATCGAGATCCCCCAATAAGCATACAAAACCTCAACATCCGCGGCAGAGACAGAGCCAGCTTCTTCATAATGCTTCATGTCTGCAAGCAGGCTATCCCTTTTATCCAGACAAGCCCTCCGTTCTCACTCCCAGGCTCTCTCTCTCTCTCTTTCTCTCTCTCTCTCTCTCTCTCTCTCTCCCTCTCTCTCTCTCTTTTAGCTCCAACAGCGCCCCTGCATTCTGAACAAGGAATGGGGTATTCATATAAAAAAAAGGAAGGAAAGGGAGAAGAAACATAACCCCCTTCTCCAAGAGCTTCCTTTCAGTATCAACCACCAGACACCGGAATTTGGCAGCAACAGTTTGGGATGTTTTTAACTCGCTCAGTAGCCCCTTGTTTATGTCCCTCAATTCGTTAACCCTTTGCAACATGCTGGGCCCCCTGAAGAAACCTTCACAGATGGACATACTGTATTGATCATCAAAAAGTTTCGGGTCCAGTGCAAGTTCAGCAAAAAGGGGTTCTAAGGGGGAGCGAGGTTGAAAACCCTCTAGCAACTTGAATTTGTTGGTGCTAGTGGCCTGGGCAGGAGAAGCTTCAACAGCAGGATCGGTAGGGGCAACACTGACCCTCGGGGCTTTACCCTTAGCCTGGGACGAAGCAGGAGCCGGCCGGGATCAAAATAGGGGATTTGGAACTCCCATATATATATATAGAGAGAGACAGAGAGAGAAGGAGGGTAAAGGACCAAAGCATGCAAAGAAGGGAATAAAAAGAAAAAAAAAACATGATGAACTTATAAGGAGAGGTTCGCTAACAAGGCTTGAGGATGGCCTCAAGGTCTTCAAGTGTTTGGACAAAGAACCCTTGGCGTTGGTTGGGGGAACCTCAGAAGCAGCCCGGGATGCTGGAAGAGACTTCTGACCATTCGCACTCCTAAGCCTTAGACGGATGTTTTGGGGCTCAAGAATTACAACCTTAGAACCAGCTTCAGGACCTGTCTTGCGTTTCCGAGATAAGCGACTGGCTAAATCCTCATGTTCTTCACTACTAATGTTCTTCATAGGGGGAGAGTTCTGAGAACCCTCGGTCCTCTCTGAGGAACCTTCCTCGGTGGAAGGAGCCTTCTCCACTTCCCCGGCAGCAGCAGAACACCCAACATCAGGAGTTTTTCCGTCAAGGGCGTTCCCCATGTCCGGTTTATCCACACCACCAACCACGAATGACACCCCCTTACAATCTGTAATGCCCTGCCTTTTCATACTTTCTATATTTAGAAACCCTCGTTTGTAATTCTATTTTTGGTAACTTTGTATTCTTATAGTCGTTCCTTCGTTGTAATCGATGTAAAATCCAAGACTTGAATCATAATGAAATTGGTATTTTCGTTGAATTTATGTTTATTATACTTCATACATGTTCACACATTCAAGAACATCATTCATACGACACTCCATTCATACCTTGTGCAAAAATTGTCAAACTTGCAACTTGTAAACTATATGCTACATTTATACAATTTCAGCACTTAGTTACGACAAATATACATGTTTATACATGTTTTATATTAATTTTATGAGTGAAATACATAACACACCCTTAGATATGATCCTTGTGCCTTAAACATCTTAAAATACACCAAAAACATCGAAACTTGGAAGTTAAGGGGCCAAATGGAACAAAAATCAAACTTTGGCCCATCAGACCTTCTGGCGGCCCGCGAACAAGTTAGGGCTTGGGCTTCGCGGCCCGTGAGAGCAGCCCAGCACGCAGAATGTTGATCAGCCGCGATTTTGAGCGGGATTTGGTGTTTTGTTTAAGTTTTAAACATGTTTTAGCATTTAATACTTCACCAAACTCAACCCTAATCCTCCCCTATAAAACCCAAGCATAATCCAAACATTTTACAGTTTGCAAATCATCCACAACACTCTCAAATCTTTCTCTAATTAGCTGTTAATCACAAGTTCGAGCAGAATCATACCAAGTTACAAAAGTATGCATAACTCTCTCATTTCTTAACCTTTTCACTTGATTCTTTTTCCCACTTGCTTGGAACAACCTTAGGAACATTTCCAGAGGTTTTCCATGGAAAACCAAGCTCTGGAATGTCACCAATAAGGCTCCAAAGTGGACTATTCATTTCTGTTTTCATGTAAACTTTATTAAACTTAACCAAACTTGAGTTATCTCATCTCAAACCTGTGTCCTAATGCTCATAATCAATTGAATCATTAGTTGGACTTAAAATTAAGGCTGAGACAAGTTAAATCAGAGGTTAAAACCTCACAAACATTCTGTTTTAGAAAGGGTTTTACCCACAAGAAGTGTTCAAGCTTGAAGCTTGATGTATGTGGGATTGTTAGACTAGCTTGGGCTACCTTTCATAAGAATCCACTCACTTCTTGATGTTTTCCATAGATCAGTTGTTCTTATTTCTCTATTTACTTGTAAGTTCATAACCCTCCTTGTTGTTTCTAACAACAAGTGTAGTGGTGAACAATAGAGGTACCTAAATGGAAGACTTGATTATTCCTACCTCATGTATGAATTATATGACACAAAGAGGTACCTAAATGGAGACTTTAATCTCCTACCTCATGCTTGACCTATAGGACCTTGTAATCTCTATATAGTAATCATATATTATCTATATAATCTATAATTATCCAAGTAACTAGACTTTGATGATAACTTATTGGTTATTTGTCAAGTGTAAGTTACATCATCTTTGACCATGCACTTGTTACGATTCTAATGGACCTTTGAATCCATGAAAACACACAAACTCTTTTGAGTTTCAATAGTGTCAAGAACAAATGTTATGTGTACAAGATGATTATTTTCACATATGTCTATTTTTCATGTACTAAAACTCCAAATCCTTAGACCAATTGTAACCATCTCTTAAAACCCCAAGTCAAACATATTCAACTTTCTAGTCTCGACAACTTCGTCACATTGGATAATCGGAAAACACATGCAATTTTGTGAGTATACTCGAACCCATTTTACTTTTTAAACACTTTTGGGTGCAACATGTATTCTATGTAAAAACACTAAACACTTGAAACTATTTGAATCATATTCTATCCACATGTAAACATGTTCACCTCCCGCTAGTCTATTGGGAGTTATTCTATAAATGATTTGATGCTTGTTAATTTCATATGCTATGTAAACTATTAGTGTCTATATGCTCATTAACTTCGTACAAGCCCACCTTAACAATTATAGCGCTATAGGAGTAATGCACCGCCCACTAGTCTTGGGGTATTGTTAAGTTAAACATGTACCTCCCGTTATTCTTTGGGATAGGCTATTTTAACGTATTGTATTCTAGGGTTTGAACATATAGTGACACCGTTTCAGCGTATTAGTAACTTGCATCATGTTATTTATGTTGGAGAACACGTTAAACAATTTTATTCTATGTTATACTATGTATCAAACTTGTATACTCGCCAACTTTTTGTTGATTGTATTTTTATACATGTTGCAGGATGATAGACAAGATGATGCTAAATGAAGAAACAAGATTTAAGTGGACTTAAAAACACACCTAGATTAAACTATTTTGTTGTTGTATATTCGAAACAATGATGTTTATGTCGATTTCTTATATTATACTTTAGAAATTTATGAAAATCAATTTTAATTTATATTGTCACATAGTGTTATGATGTTTTGAGCAATTTGTTCGTCTCAACCCGATGTTTCCGCCATCGGTTGGGGTGTGACAGATTGGTATCAGAGCCATAACTATAGGGAATTAGGAAAAGTATGAATGCTTTTACCTAGTCTATAGTTTTAGAGCCCTATTTTTACGTTTTGCTTGAAACTACTTGCATGCTACTTTAATTACTTCTTATTTATCCTCTTTTTATCTTTTAAACGTATATACCACTTATGTGTTAATACTTGATATGCTATTCTTATGTGTTAATACTTGTTTTATTATGTGTTAATGTTCGTTTTAATATTTCATTCTTTATGTGCCATTCTTGACATGTTTATACTTGTTTGTTTAATCTTCAACATACGCTTTTCCTCATACATTTTACTCGACTATTCTAAACCCGCAAACACTCGTATTATACAAACGAGATGACTTCACCAAAATAGGCGTGAAATCCACAATTTTGTGAACGACTCTTAATCTACCTATCCTTTTTACACAAGATTCGTCATCAAGTTAGGAGTGAAGTCATCGCCTTGATGAAGAAT
This sequence comes from Helianthus tuberosus, assembly GCA_030545235.1. Classification (NCBI taxonomy): domain Eukaryota; kingdom Viridiplantae; phylum Streptophyta; class Magnoliopsida; order Asterales; family Asteraceae; genus Helianthus; species Helianthus tuberosus. The sequence continues at coordinate 55,929,132 of CM060362.1, forward strand.
TTCAATTTCAAATTCTAGTGGACCCTCGTCAACGTGTTGAAATTAAATTTGGACCCGACGAGTACCAACCACACTTAGGGCACGAAATCGTCAAGTTAGGGGTGAAACCCTCATCTTGTCGACTAGTCCCACTCCTTGATTTTCATAAATCCCGCCAAGTCTCGAATTTTCGATTGAATTGAGACATGTAGTAACCGGAAGGGTGAATACCATTAACCGATGTGTCGGCGAGAGTATACCACCTATTAGGCCAAAACATGCTTCTCGAATTCAAAAGACCTTTCGACCACTTTGGTTAGTCAACATTCCGTTTTGGAACCATCCAAGTTTTAATCGAATTTACGTTTTATTATTCTCGATCATTTATGATACAACTTCCTCTTTTCGAAATTCAAATATTTTTTTTTTTTGAGATTTCACCTTTGTGCATATATCATACTAATACTTTCTCATGCATTTATACATTTTTACATACATGATTTCACATAACTTTATTTATATCCCTTGTAACAATAAATGGAGGCATATCATCAAGATAGAAGTGATTTCCTTACCTTGACGACTAACTCCGTTTCTTTTCTCATCTTACAACGACCTCACCAACGAGTTAGGGGTGATTCCCTTACTTAGGTGATCGTTACCAAGACTTACTTTTAATAGACTTTATTATGTACACACCATCACATTTATACCCAAATTGATTATTATTAGTCAAATTCTTATTTATCTCAACATGCATTGCCTATTTAAACCTACTTCTTATCCTACAATCTATTTTCACATTCTCTCACATCCACGGAATTCTTAATATTACCGTAAACGCTCATTTCTTGATTTTCAAAATTTCACGAAATGCTACTTATCAATTCAGTTGGCCCAATAAATCCATTGCCGAAAAAACTTCGTATTCCACTTAATTACTAAAACACACTCACCTCGCATCATTATACTAAAGATTGTTATTTTTCAATTGAGAATCAAACCAACTTGTCATACAAAATATTACAAATATTATTCGATCGTTTACCAAAACTCTTTTCAAAATCAACAAAGTATTTTATTGAGAACACTTTTCACGATCACTAAGCTCATATACCAAATTTCTTTTTCTAAGGATCAATGTTTTCACAATAACCTCTAAACTTTGAATTTCTTCGTTAATGAAAAGTTATTTAGAACGATGTAACCTCATTAACTTCTAGAACCTTTTCAAACATTACTCGATACGTCAAATGAATTTAAAACATGTGGGCAAGGAAACTTCATAAGAACCAATAATTTTCAACTTATGTAAATTCTTTTAAAACAAGAGTAGCATTTTCATTCTTTTACCAAGCACCATTTCACGCAACCAATGGATGTTTTATATCCTCTTTACTTGCACAAACTAGACTTTAGATTCCCAATTCTACTTAATCTATTTTGATTCAATTTTGCTCAAGCAACTACACGCACATATCATTTTACACGTTTTAGTCAATAACTCACAACAATCTCATGCATACCACTCGTTTTCTTCTCCTTCTTACTCAAACCTTCGTAATCTTTTACGTACTTTAATTTGTAAATTTCGATTAATGTTACAAACAAAATCATTATTTCTTACACTCATATTTATACATTTCATGTCCACACTTATATCCATACTTACACATTTATGTTTATAATTCAAAAATCATACATTTACGTTTATAACCACACTTATACAATTTCGTTTGTATCTATATTCATACCCATAAACACATTCATGCATTATACATTGGTACTTATATTCATTTCCCCTCATTTACGTTTATACTAATGTTCACATTCATATTTTCATTCGTACATTTTTCATACTTAAACATGTTTTACACCTATAGTGATATTCACATTCATCTCATACATTTCACTTACACCTACACTTATATAATTATGGTTACACTAATATTCACAATCATGTTTTACTCATATTTATTCAATTATGCTTACACTTATCTTCACGTTCATACACTTTGTTCATACTTATACAATTATTCCTACGCTTATATTCATACTCATACCTTCTATTCATACTCGAACATTCATGTTTTACACTTATATTCACGTTCATATTCGTGCCCATGCATCTTATGTTCATACTCATACTTATACTCGTATTCATACTCATGCGTTTTGTATTCATATTTATACTCGTAATCACATTCGTACTCGCACCCATACTCTCATTTATACGATTTACGTTATACTCGTACTCGCATTTATACTAACATTTATACGATTCCGTTATACTCGTACTTAAGTTTATACTCTCATTTATACGAATTGTGTTTATACTCATTTTTCATATGCGTGTTGTTTATACTTGTGATCATACTCTTAACCATGCGTTTGTCGTTATGCTCGCATGCATCTTCATATTTAAAACTTATACTATGCTCATGCTTTTATTCATACACAAAATTTATACATTCGCACTAGTACGCGAGCGAAACCCGAGGGAATTCGCTTACGTTGGTCTTATACTATCTGGAACGCAGATATACTTATATGCTACATTTCTATACACACACGATCTTATTTTCAGAATTTATGTATACCTTAATTCATATGCAACTAGTACAAGCTATGCGGATCATGCGACGATCAATATAATCGTGGGTGCATACGGGATTATGATGATAGGCGTATGAGAACCATAGATTGTACTACTGCATATGGTAAAACACGGAATGTATCATTGTACCGAATAACGAAACGGATGTAACATGGTCGAAACATGGTCGAAACATGGTGGATACGCCGCTGGTACATCCTATATATAAGTGTTTCCACCATATTACTAAACTTTCGTAGAACGTGCCATGAGTAATTCAGTGCTTTGCAAATCGTTGGACGTAATTCAACTTTAAACAACTCATAAACGCATTATATCTGATTATCCATGACGAGACTTCATTCTTAAGCACGCTACTTTCGTCTATCCAGTACTTATCCTATTTTGATACTCGCATTCGTGTATTCAACATCAATCGTTCACTTTTATACTCTCATTATTCTCCATTATTCTTTGTCCTCTTATACGAACCTCGTTCACAATCAAGTCTGTTTAAACTTTCAAATCCTAACTTGACGCCTTAACTTTAAAACTGTCTTTCTATTCTTATTTCTTGTGTAAACGTACTTAGTAGACCGTTATCACTTTATTCAAAGTACTAAACCTTCTCGTTCCTCTCAATAAACAATTTTTTTTCAAATGTGTGATTTTATACTATCTTTAAAACTTCCTACGCAAACTACCCCACTTTCATCGAATACAAACCGATTTGATACAAAGATCTCCTTTGTAAATACGATACTTATTAAAACACCTCCAAATTTAGTTATTCAAAATTTGTTCAAACTAGCTTTACCTATACACGTTTTACTCATGCTTATGCCTCAAAAACATTTTTTAGCCAAACAAATTCTTTTACAAACCCACCTTGTCGTTCTTCAAAATTTCATACTTTTCAAAACATTTTAAATTTTCCAAGTCTCAATTTTTAATAATCACATTTTTGCCAAAACTCTTTCAACTCTTCCTCTTGAATAAATTTCGGGACGAAATTTCCTAAAGGAGGGGAGACTGTAACGCCCTGCGTTTTCATACTTTCTATATTTAGAAACCCTCGTTTGTAATTCTATTTTTTGTAACTTTGTATTCTTGTAATCGTTCCTTCATTGTAATCGACGTAAAATCCGAGACTTGAATCATAATGAAATTGGTATTTCCGTTGCATTTATGTTTATTATACTTCATACATGTTCACACGTCCAAGAACATCATTCATACGACACTCCATTCATACCTTGTGCAAAAATTGTCAAACTTGCAACTTGTAAACTATATGCTACATTTATACAATTTCGACACTTAGTTACGACAAATATACATGTTTATACTCGTTTGATATTAATTTTATGAGTGAAATACATAACACACCCTTAGATATGATCCTTGTTCCTTAAACATCTTTAAATACACCTAAAACATCGAACCTTGGAAGTTAAGGGGCCAAAATGGAACAAAAATCAAACTTTGGCCCATCAGACCTTCTGGCGGCCCGCGAACAAGTCAAGGCTTGTTGTGTCAGAAAGATCTTCTTGCATGTCTGTTAGGTAAGAAACCTGAGAAGGTGAAGGATGAAGAATGGGCTGACTTAGATAGAAAAGCCCTAGTAGTCATCAGGTGCACTTTAACAAAGAGCATGGCTTTCAACATTATGAAAGAGACTATCGCTCGTGGGGTTATGACAACTTTATCAAACATGTACGAGAAACCTTCCTCGTTGAATAAGGTATACTTAATTAGATAGTTGGTTAATACTCGTATGTGGGAAGTTGCGTTCATTACTACTCACACTAATAATTTTAATACCTTTATATCATGTTTATTATCATTTGATGATGAGATACAATTTTTGCTTCTTTTATCTTCAATACCGGATAGTTGGTCAGGATCAGTCACCGCTATTAGTAGTTCAGCTGAGAACACTAAACTCAAGTTTGCGAGAATCTGTGACTTTATCCTAGGTTAAGACATTAGGGGGAGGAGTGCATGTGAATTATCTAATGCTCTGCTTAGCATTGAAGGAAGACGTAGGAAGAAAGAAAACAGAAACATTAATAGAGGAAGATCTAAGTCAAGTGGCAAGAGGGGGAGTTCAAAGACAAGGAATGACATTACTTGCTGGAATTGCCCATAGCTAGAGACAAGAAAGAAGTGAATGCTGCTACAACCTCAGATTCAGATGATGCTTTGATCTGTTGTGTAGAGGACACACTCGAATCCTGGATTATGGACTCAGGTGCATCATTTCATGTTAACTCAAGCTCGAGAAAGATGAAGAATCTCATATAAGGTAACTTCGGTACTGTAAATCTTGCTAATAACCAAACTTTAGAGATGAAAGATGTCAGGGTAATTCCTAAACTGAAAAGGATGTTGATTTCCATTGGGCAAATAGATGACCAGGGTTATGATGTTATGTTTGGGAAAAAAATAGAAGGTCATCAAGGGTAGTATGATAATTCCCAGGGGGAAAGAAAAATGGTACTTTATATATGGTTGAGGTACCTGCAAGAGGTGCTAATGCGGTGACCAGTGGACCGAGTCTATCTAAGTTATGGCATCAACGACTCGGCCACATAAGTGAAAAGGGCATGAAGATGCTTGTTGCCAAAGGTAAAATTTCATATTTAAAGAAGGTTGAATCTGAATTTTGTGATCCTTGTGTTTATGGAAAGAAGAAAAAAGTATCTATTGTGAAGAGAGGAAAAACACCAAAGGCTTAGGAGTTGGAGCTTATCCATTCAAATGTTTTCGGACCAACACATGTTGAATCCTTGGGAAGCTTAAGGTATTATTTGACTTTCATATACGACACCACACATAAGGTATGGGTCATTTTTCTTAAACTTAAACTCAAAGTATTTGATGTCTTTAAAAAATGGAAAATTGTTGTTGAACTTCAAACTAATTGCAAGGTAAAATGCTTAAAATCGGACAACGGATGACAGTACATTAGCGTAGAATTCACTATATAATATGCTCAGTGTGGCATTCGGATGATAAAGAGAGTCTGAGACACTCCTCAACAAATTAGAGTTGTAGAAAGGATGAACATAACATTAAACGGGAGAATCAACAGTATAAGAATCAATGTAGGGCTTCCAAAGATGTTATGGGCAGGTGCAATTAACACTGTTGCCTATTTTATCAATCGGGACTTTCAGTTATATTAGGTTTCAAAGTACCACAAAGTTATGATCACTTGAAGATTTTCGGGTGTAGTGCATATGATTTGGTTCAATATGGTGATAAGATAGATGCAAAAGCCAAGAAGTACATCTTCATTGGTTATGGGTTAGATAAAATGGGCTACAAGCTTTGGGACTCAAAAAGTAGAAAAGTAGTCAGAAGCAAGCATGATATATTAAACGAGGATCAATTAAACAAAGATAGAAAGGATTCGAGCTCAAGGGTTCAGAAAGAGTATGCTGAGGTTGACATTTGCAACCAGAAACCGACTCTGGAGCCGGTTACTAAACCCTAAAACTGATACTAGTGTCGACATAGTTTCTAAGATTAAAGATGGTGGAAATGAAGAGTCAAGGCGGGTTTTTGAGAGTGAGAGTTTAAAGTTTGAAGAGAAGCAATCCTCACAGCCGCCTGACCAGACTGTAAAGTGCTCCACCAGAGCAAAGAAAAAGCTTGACATGTATAGTCCAGGTCCTTCAGTTAATTATATTCTTTTGACAGAAAATGGTGAACCCGAAAGCTACTCTGAAGCAGTCACAGTGAAAGCTTCACGCCGATGGGAGAATGATATGAAGGATGAGATGAGCTTACTAGAAAAGAACAAGATATGGGTCTTGGTTAAGTTTCCGCCAGACAAGAGAGCATTACAAAATAAATGGGTCTTTAAGGTCAAGGAAGAACAGGTTGGGCCCAAATGGTACAAAGCCCGTTTAGTGGTCAAGGGATTTCAAGAGAAAATGGGAGTTGATTATGATGAGATCTTCTCTCCAGTGGTGAAGATGACTACCATCATATTGGTTCTAAGTCTTGCAATTGTAGAAAGTTTGCATCTAGAACAACTAGATGTGAAAAAAAAAACATTTACTATATGGTGATCTAGATGAGGACATCATATGGCACAGCCTGAGGGGTTTTAGGTTATCAGGAAAGAAAATTGGGTCTGTAAACTTGTAAACTGAAGAAGACCTTGTATGGTCTAAAACGGGCACCTAGACAGTGGTACATGAAGTTTGATAATTTCATGGAGAGGTCGGGATTCAAGAGCTTCCAGATGGATCATTGCTCCTATCTAAAGAAATTCAACAACTCTTATCATATTATTATTAAATGTTGGTAATATGTTGATTGCAGGTGAATATGAATGAAATTAGTAAGTTGAAGAAGCAAATGTCCAAAGAATTCGAGATGATGGATTTTGGTCTAGCCAAACAGATACTTGGGATAATCATTGTTAGAAACAAAAAGGATGGTTCTTTAACACTATCTAGGAGAAATACATAGGGAAAGTGTTACAGATATTCAAAATGAATGATGAAAAGACCAAGCCAAGAAATACTCCATCGGGAAGTCATTTGAAGCTTACCTAAGATTAGTTTCCTAAACCTAAAGAAGAAAGATCATAAATGTCTAAAGTTCCATATGCATCAGCAGTCAATAGTCTCATGAATGCCATGGTATACACTCAACAAGATATTGCTCATATTGTTGGTGATGTTAGTCGGTTTATGTCAGATATGGGAAGAGAACATTAGGAAGTTGTTAAATGGGTGCTCAGATACTTGAAGGGTACATAGAAGATAGGGTTATGTTTCAGAGGAAAAGATGCCATTCTAAGGGGTTACACAGATGCTGATTTAGGTGGATGTAAAGGGACATTTAAGAGCACTACAATGTATGTTTTTACAATGGGAGGAACAACAGTGGGCTGGATGTCCAGACTTCAAAAAAGTGTAGCTTTATCAACAACAAAAGCCGAGTACATGGCTATTGCTGAAGCAAGCAAACAACTAGTTTGCTTGAAGACTTTTCGTGAAGAATTGGATAAAGAACAACTTGTTTACGCATTGTACTATGACAATGAGAGTGCGGTGAAACTTACCAAGAATCTCGTGTATCATGGGAAAACGAAGCACATCGGGATGAGATACCACTTCGTGAGATGATTGATCAGTGATGGAACAATCAACTTAAAGAGCATCTCAGGTGCGAAGAATCCAGCAGACATGTTTGTTGTATAATTGGTCTAGAACATGTAATTCAAAGAAATAAACAAACCTGGAACCCGAATTGAAATTGCAAAGTTTGTGGTAAAACCTGGATTAATCTCTGAATCGTATGAGAACTATCAGATAAACCTATTTGCGGGTTACACGCAATGATTTATCGGATTAGACAGAGATCACTCTTGTTGGAATTGAATTTGGTTGAATCTGTGAATGAGAATTGTGAAGAGCACACCAGTAACCGTCCGAGTGCTGTTCGTTTTCTTATGATCGATATTTCTCCAAAATCATCTCTGACTTCATAAGGCCTACCTTTAAAATTGATATGGACTTCCTTTTTTTTTAAACATTATTGGCCAAATAGAACTTTCTTAAATCAACCACTATTGGCCCAAAGTCCAATCAATGGACTAAAACATTTAAATAACTTTTTCGATTTACTGATGTATAATGTATTGTTAAGAAATTAATAATATTAAACATGTTGAACCCAAATAATTATTAGATTCATCAAACTAATAATTAAATAATAGGCCCAAATAACATTCGTGTTAAACGAGCCCGCACTCCCGCGTCACCTAACTCGATTAATCACCGAAGTTATTATCTCGATCAACAAGTTAATCCAATACCCTAAAATCCGTTGATAACACTAAAATTACCAACATTCCTCCCCCATTTTAGTGGTATCCATGATTAACTTAACCATTCTCACAGAAACACAAACGCATGCATAATGAAAATGTCCTGAGGATTGAATTTTCACTTAGTATATTACACGTTACAAATATTAGAATAACAGGGAGTCTCTATGGATTGAACCCATGTTATCCATTTAAATACATGTAGGTAATATACACAAACGTTTACAAATCCAAATTCCACTTGACACAATATTTTACTAGCCTGTGTCCTAATCCTTCAAAGAATATATCAAAGCTCAAGTCCAAAGCTTCTTGAAGCGGCTAAACTTCATATTCTTATAGGTAGTTCATTTCTCTTGCACCTGCACTGCAATTTATCAATGAACTATTAAGAAGTTCAACTTCAACCTACTTTATCTTGCAGTCTGAACACATACCTTGGGATGATTTGCTAATGTGTTCCAATATCGTTATGACAAGCTTTCCGCATTGAATTCTGCATCTAACGTTGTATTAGATGGGAATTGGGTGTCTTGACATAAGATATTTAAAATGGACTTTAAACCCATCCCTTTAGCTGATTTCTTCACGAGATCTCTTCCTAACCCTTTGGTTAGATGATCAGCTAAATTAAGCTCAGATCTAACAAACTCAACGGATATCACACCATTCATGATTAATTCTCTAATCATACTATGTCTAACACCTAAGTGTCTAGACTTCCCATTGTACACTTGACTATATGCCTTAGCCAATGTAGCTGCACTATCGCACCTGATAGAGATTGGTGATATCGGTTTTGGCCACAATGGAATCTCATAGATCAAATTTCTGAGCCACTCAGCTTCTTTACTAGCTGCAGCTAAAGCCACAAACTCAGATTCCATAGTTGAGTCAGTGATGCAAGTTTGTTTCTTTGAAGCCCAGGAGATAGCACCTCCACCAAGTAAGAACACCCATCCACTTGTGGAGGAATGATCTTCTTCCTTATTGTTTATCCAACTTGCATCAGAGTACCCTTCTATAACCGAAGGAAACCCTGAATAGCATAAACCAAAGTGCAAGGTTCCTTTTAGGTACTTAAGCAGTCTGTTCACTGCTTGCCAGTGTTGAGCACTAGGATTACTAGTAAATCTGCTCAACTTACCTACAGCATAAGCTATGTCAGGCCTTGTGCTAATCATAGCATACATCAAGCATCCAATGACCTTAGAATACTCTAATTGTGAAACTGAATCACCAGAATTGGGCATTAACCGGATGCTCGGGTCTAGAGGAGTGCTAACAGGAGAACAATTATAATGATTGAATTTCTTCAACACTTTCTCAATGTAATGAGACTGTGTCATGGTTATACCATTGTTACTCCTTTTAATCCTTATTCCAAGGATCACATCCGCCTCCCCCATATCCTTCATTTCAAAATTCGAAGACAACAGTTTCTTTGTCTTATCAACCTGATCTTGGTCAGTGCCAAAGATCAACATATCATCTACATATAGACAAATAATCACTCCTTTACCAGAAGATTCAAATCTACTGTAGACGCACTTATCAGCCTGGTTTAGAAGAAAACCATGAGATAAGATCACCTCATCAAATTTTTGATGCCACTGCTTAGGTGCTTGTTTCAAACCATATAATGATTTGATGAGTTTACACACCTTGTTCTCTTGTCCAGGTAATACAAAACCCTCAGGTTGTTTCATGTATACCTCTTCATCCAATTCGCCATTCAAGAACGCGGTCTTGACATCCATTTGGTGAATTACCAAATTGTGAATAGAAGCAAGAGCTAAAAGAAGTCTTATGGTGGAAATTCTTGCAACAGGAGCATAGGTATCAAAGAAATCTATTCCTTCCTTTTGTCTAAAGCCTTGGATAACCAACCTGGCTTTAAACTTATCTATGCTACCATCAACTTTCATCTTTCTTTTAAAAATCCATTTGCAACCCAAAGGTTTGCAACCAGGAGGCAAATCAGTCAATTTCCATGTATTATTATGCATGATAGAATCCATCTCATCTTGGATGGCTTCTTTCCAGAAAGCAACATCCCTAGATGCCATTGCCTGACTGTATGTCTTAGGATCCTCCTCAATATTGAAACAATATTGATACTGATGTTCAACCCCATTCCTGGTTCCTTCCACCAAATAAAGATGAAAGTCAGAGCCAAAAGACTTGGCTTTCCTGACCCTAGTACCTTTCCTGGGTTCAGTACTAGTAGATGGTACATCTTTGGTACCAACAGAGTTATTACCAAACTCAGTTACAGCTGATGTTTTCAAACTATAAGGCATGTCCTTTAGTCTAGGCACAGAAGAAAATCTATCCTCATTGCCAAAATCAGCAGTTCTTGATTCAATCACAGTGTGGACAGAAACATAGTCATTTGGTTCTGTGACATAGAACCTATGAACAGGGGAATGCTCACCATACCCAATAAAGATGCAATCAATGCCTCTTTCACCTATGTTTCTCAATTTTGGTTCAGTAAGCTTTACAACAGCTCTACAACCCCAAACTCTAAGATGACTTAAGTTTGGTGCCTTTTTGTACCAGAGTTCATGTGGGGTTAATTTAGACTTTTTATTGGGAACTCTATTCAACAAATAACAGGCTGTTAACATAGCCTCACCCCAGAAACCTTCACTTAACCCAGAATAGGACAACATGGAATTAACCATTTCTTTCAAAGTCCTATTCTTCCTCTCGGATACACCATTTTGTTGTGGTGTATAAGGAGCAGTGGTTTGATGTATTATACCAGTAGACTGAAAGTAAACTGGATCATAATACTCTCCACCTCTATCAGTACGAAGGTTCTTTATCAAACAACTTTGATGTCGCTCTACCTCTTGTTTATAAATTTTGAATTTATCAAGAGCTTCATCTTTTGAATGCAATAAATAGACATAACAAAACCTAGAGGCATCATCAATAAAAGCAACCACATACTTTTTATTTCCAAGTGAGGGCGTACTATGAAAGTCACATAAATCAGAATGAATCAATTCTAATACCTTAGAATCCCTTTTAACATCTTTAAATGGTTTCCTAGTAATTTTAGTCAATTTGCAAGTATGACATTTACTACAGTTTTGCATGTCAAAGGCAGGTATTAGGCTCATTTTAGACATATCTTTCATCCTATAATAATTAACATGACCTAATCTAGCATGCCATAGACGTGAATCATACTCAACATTACTAGAGGATCTAGATGCCATACAAACAGATTCAATAGCAGACGGGACATTAATATTAAGCATAAACATGCCATTACATAAATATCCAAATCCAACAAAGGTGCCATGTCGAGACAAGATAAACTTATCCGACTCAATGACCTGTTTATAACCACAATTGTTTAATACAATTCCAGATAAGAGATTCTTTCGAATCCCTGGTACATACAACACATTATCTAATAATAGATGTTTTCCAGAAGTAAATACAAGTCTAACTTTTCCAACTCCTATAATAGGCTCAGTTACAACATTTCCCATCCTAAGTACAGATCCATCTTCAATTGGTTCGAATTCCTCAAACCATTTGAGATCCTTGCACACGTGACTCGTAGCACCCGAGTCTACCCACCATGCAAGCATATCATCTTGTACATAAAAGGATTCAGAAATAAATGATACATAATTCTCAACTGAATTATGTTTATAAACCATTGGACTTTTTGAGTCCAATAACAAACCCGAAGACTGGGTTTCATTTATTTCACACCCAGAGGGATTTTTCCCGACTTGTACACTTCTAGTAATTTGGCCCAATTGCCCCATGTGTGTACCACCACAGCCAACGGGCTGCACCTTTGTATTAAATTTGTTTGATTTAGAAACATTACCTTTTATTTGTTTATTATCCAAATCACAAAATAAATTTTGTTTATCTGAATCAAATCCAATTTTTTTGTTTTGTAAATAATTAACATGTCCCGAATGACCAATTGAATCAACTACAAAACTCATAGGTTTTGTCAAACTTAAAGTGGAATTAGTAAACGTACCTTGTGAAACATTCGGATCTTTCGACCCACTTGGACCCGCTATGTTAGCTTTGTTTCCACTAGTAATCTTCCCACGACAATCTTTCTTGAAATGCCCCGGTTTGCCACATCTCCAACAACCCCTTTTTGGTTTCTTATCGAAATCATTATTATCCGGGTCAAACTTTCTCTTATTACCCATTTAAATCCCAAATTCACTCCACAAAATTAATTGGTTAATCTTTGTAAAAGAAAGATTTGATAGTGAACAATTGAGATCGACCAAACAAAAAAAAATTCGAAACTGATATATAGAATTAAATCTACTAACCACACTGATATATGCTAGTTAAATTACAGCCTAAATTGAAATATATTGGTGACTAAATAGAAATCCAATATACAGTGTACTAGCACCAATTATCTTATAGAACTAATAATTAAAACATCAATTTTTTTTTTTATCCAATTGAAAACGTGTATTCAGAAAGCAATTGATTCCAATTGTATTTCTTTGAGTAGGCTATGACCGAATTCCAAATAATAATTTTCAACTTTCAATTAAAAGTTTTTTTTTTTTTTTTTTCCTCTCCAAATTAATGGTTTAACCAAAAAAAAAAAAAATCTTAACTTGAATTTATTTTCCAAATTCATTCACCCCAAAACAAATAACGATTTAATTATTAAAGTAATTAATCACTAGAATATGTGAATTAGGGTTAATTCACAAACTACAGAACAGAAAATATTCACTGTACAATATTTTTCGAACTTGAAATCACAACCAATGACCAAATTGAACCCTAAAATAGGTTTATCTTTGTTGTATAATTGGTCTAGAACATGTAATTCAAAGAAATAAACAAACCTGGAACCCGAATTGAAATTGCAAAGTTTGTGGTAAAACCTGGATTAATCTCTGAATCGTATGAGAACTATCAGATAAACCTATTTGCGGGTTACACGCAATGATTTATCGGATTAGACAGAGATCACTCTTGTTGGAATTGAATTTGGTTGAATCTGTGAATGAGAATTGTGAAGAGCACACCAGTAACCGTCCGAGTGCTGTTCGTTTTCTTATGATCGATATTTCTCCAAAATCATCTCTGACTTCATAAGGCCTACCTTTAAAATTGATATGGACTTCCTTTTTTTTTTAAAACATTATTGGCCAAATAGAACTTTCTTAAATCAACCACTATTGGCCCAAAGTCCAATCAATGGACTAAAACATTTAAATAACTTTTTCGATTTACTGATGTATAATGTATTGTTAAGAAATTAATAATATTAAACATGTTGAACCCAAATAATTATTAGATTCATCAAACTAATAATTAAATAATAGGCCCAAATAACATTCGTGTTAAACGAGCCCGCACTCCCGCGTCACCTAACTCGATTAATCACCGAAGTTATTATCTCGATCAACAAGTTAATCCAATACCCTAAAATCCGTTGATAACACTAAAATTACCAACAATGTTTACCAAGTATGTAGTGCTGGATAAGCTGAAAGCTATGCAGATTCAACTGGCCTTCAGGAATAGTGTTGAGAATGTGGGGTAACTAAGGAGATTTGAAGATCATAGGGATTTTCATTTACAAAAGTACATAAGAGATGCTACAGTTGATCCGGAGACAAGTGGGAGATTGTTGCGATATGTAACCTTCGGCTCAAGTGGCCCAACCGAGAATTAGAGAGAAAGAAGGGAAAGTGTTCGGCCGACTACAGCCCTAATGGGCCTAGTTTGTTAGTTTCTTGTTTAGCAAGATAAACAAAGGGATTAACTCTAATTCTAGTGTATAAATATATCTCTTGTACTTGTAACTCATTAATCACTCAATAATACGAAAGCCTAGTTACCCCAGTGGACGAAGGTTGCACACCGCGACTGAATCACGTAAATCTCTAATATCAGATTTCTTGCTTTTATGTTTATTTGTGTTCGTGTGTTACTCGTTTGATCCTCAACACTTTTCTCAATTTACCATTGAGGAAGTCACTCTTAACATCAATTTAATAGACTTCAAAGTCTTTAGATGCTGCAAATGGTTAAAAGCTTATAATGGTTTCTAACCTCTCAAAAAGTGCAATTGTCACATAATAGTCTATTCCTTTCTCATGGTAATAGCCATGTGCAAATAATATTGCCTTATTTCTTACAACATTTCTTACACCAGTTATACTCTCATCTTTTATTTCTTACAACATTTCTCATGGCAATATCCTTATGCAAATAATATATACATAATCTTAATGTTGAGGTCTCTTACTCTCTTGAGTTGATATTGAGCCTTCTTGTGAGTCTGCATGTTAGGGGATAGTTATAACAATGTGCAGGTCTCACGTTGGTGATAATAACTACCACCACTGGGACCTCACTCTATTGTAGCCTTTCAAACAACCCACCAGTCTAATAAATACGTGTTATTGGTTGAAGAGAAATTATACTTCCATCATGATATAATGAGTCACGTCTTTAGCATAATTTGATTTCAATCTCAAGCCTAAGCATTTTGGGAACACATGCAATGCTAAACTTTAATAAATTTATCGCTTGTATATTAGACCTTTATATTTTATGTTGTAAAGAGTTTAAAATGGTGACTTTGAAGTCTGCTAAGTTTCAATTTTGGCCTGGGGTTGAACACTTCCAGAGGCAACAATTACACAATGCCATTTTGATTCGGGGAATTGTCACAAGTAAATGAGACCCAATGGAATGGCCGTACTTATCCTTGTCGTAAACATAAATCAAACATATCCGTGTTGCACATAATGGGTAACCTATGGAATTATCGAACATAATACTAACTATGAAATAGTCGCACATAATAACTAACCACTTTGATTTATCGTTTTTCAAAATCGTAGTTAACACTTCGATTCAAAATTTTCACTAAAACCAGTTGTTTCGAACCATGAGCATAATATTTTATATCTTTTAAAAGAAAATTTTCCTACACGCATGCTTAGCACTAGGGGTGCACATTTTAGAATTTTTCAAAAGCGATTCTAACCAATTCCAATTCTATTGAACGGGGTCAATAACTGGGTATTGATGGAACCAGGTTTAGGTATGGAATCATATTTTAGAGAGGGAAGTGATCAATTCCGTTCAGTCAAGTATAACCCGATTGTGACCGGTTTCAGCGCATAGCATTACAACCCCATGCATACCCCCGGGTATGAAACCGATTCCTCAATACCCGGTTTCTTTTGCACCTCTTAACCAGAGCCGGCTCAACCATTTTGGTGGCCTAAGGCGAAGTAAAATCTTGCGGTCTTTTTCCCAAAAAAATGTATGTAATTGAAAGTTAAACTTGAAGGGCCCAAGTGTAATTATTTGAAAGATTGTGTTAAAATTTAAAATCAAGAAAAAAAATGCTGAACCAAGGATTCAAACCCGGGTCTCACCAACATCCAGACATACACAAAACCACTACACTACCAATCATTGATCTGTTGATAACCCATACCCTAAATCTTTTATAAATGGACCGTGGTTTCATCAAATTGTGGAGGCCCTATAGGTTTGGTGGCCCAAGACCCAAAAGCCTCATTTGACTTACCCTTGGGCCGGCCCTGCTCTTAACTCATTATTATACATATTAATTCAAACTCACCATGAATAGTAAAACAAATATTATATTCAACGTTTTTTTTAATTTTTCGATTTCAACCCTTTTGCTTTAAGTAATATACGTTGTTAACTCATTTAGTTTTTATTACATTTATTTTTCTTTCGATAACTCGCGTTCATTATCTTATTTTAAAAACTAAATACGTGATCGTGTTTAATAAATTTTTATCAATATTTTACACAAATTTTGTTGAAAAAAGAGTTTTATTCAAGACAATACAGTAATGAACCAAATCAATACCGGCACTGGTATTGTTTGTTATTTTTGTAACCGATATCGATATTCGTTTTTATGATTTTTTATCAACATCAGTAGCGGTATTGTTATTATGTTCCAATTTCCCCTGTTATGCTTTAAATAATATACGTTATTAACCAATTTCTATTTTTTTAATTTGATTTTCCTCGAATAACTTGCGTTCAACATCCTTTATAAGATGAATATGTGACTATGTTTAATATTTTTTTTTCTCGGCGTTCATGTATGAACACTGTTGAAAAAAAGGAGTTTTATTCAAAATAGTATAGTGACGAATCGAACCTATGCTTACATTGGTACCGGTATAGTTATTATCAGAACCGAAACCGGTCTTTGTTTTTATGGTTTTTATCGACATCGGTGTCGTATTGTTATTAACGGAACCGATAATCGTTTGTTATAGTTTTTGATGTAAAAATATTCTTTTATAGTATGATGAAAAGAATCAGCACAACGGGCGGGAAAATGTCGCTAGTTAAGGATGAAAAGAATCGGGCTTTGTTTCATCTAAGCCCAATCAAATCAACCCAACCCAACATACTTCACATCAAGATGAATCAGCCCACTAAACAACCGACCCAACTTTTCCCCCTTTCCTTTTCATTGGGGAAGAACACACCACATCACACGAAATCATCAACCAGATACATACTATGATGTCAGAATCCATAAATTAGCTTACCTCACTCGTAATCCAATCAAGATTATTCAAATATCAATTCAAGTGTGTAACAAAGCGACCCACAAGGTTATCGATTCGCAAATCCACATGGTAACTAACCCCTAAAAATCTCTTCTTTATTACACTTAATTATTCAGGGAATCCGAAATCAATTTTGGTGGATTAAATTGTTTTGTATATTCAGGATTTGTTCAGGAAGGTGATAACACAACCTGGAAACCCAAAAGATTTTGCTCTACAAACAGTTCAAGAAGCAATTAAACCCCAGGTTCGTTTTTTTTAATTATTTGTGTGATTTTGAAGAATGACAGCAGACCCATATCTTTAATTTTTGTTTTTAACAATTGTATACATACATATTGATTGTTTAGTAATATAGTACTAGTTTTGATTTTGAAGTCACTTTCAGAAAAATGTTTGATGATTACAATGAGAATGTAGGGGGGGGGGGGGGGGGGGGGGGGGGGGGGATTGTTGAAACTATAATATTTGAGGGATTTCTTTCATTAGTAGGTTTTAGTAAGTGGTGATGCATTGTTGGACGTAGAACCGATTTTTAAGTAGAGAACTGTGAGAACCGGAATACCGGACAAACAACTGTACATTTTGCGGTTCCATTATCTTTCTAACTCCCATTATATTATAATATGTGAAGCGCCATAGTTGTTAACGGCGAATAGGGATAAAGTACCTATATGCCACATAGCGAATAATGATAAATAGCGGGCGGCTATTTTATAAATAGCGATACACTAGAAAAAAATTAAAAAAAATTTACATGTATATTATATCAAAATACCCTGGTGTATATGCTAATTTACATGTATATTTAACAAAAACCAAAAATCCAGCTATTTTAGAGGTATATTTAATTGCTATTTATATTAATAAACAAAAAAATAAATAAATTGTCGTTATCTATCGCTACAACCCCTAATAGCGAGCCTAGACCTATACGCTACATAGCGCGCTATAGCGATCGCTTCGCTCGCTACTGACAACTATGCGAAGCACTGCTTACAAGTACTTCAAAATTAGTTTTGTATTGAACGCGCAAACACTGATATAAGTATTGGGTATTGTAGTTTTGTACTCATATAGTTTTCTCATCATTTTGTGATATTAGTGGTCTTCAAAATTTTAGCACCTTTTGTTTTGTTGCTGTTTTGATTCACTGTGCGACACTCTGTACTATCTGTTTATCGGGATACTATACTTTAAGTCTTTAACAACTGTCACAATGTTATGTATCACTTTTTACAAGTCTGTTATAGTTTCTACACATCAATGATAAACTATGTATTACGCAGAGGCAAACGAAGTTGGTCCAGGATGAGAACCAATTGTTGGAAAACATTCTAAGAACGCTACTTCAAGAGCTGGTGGTACGTTCCCATTGTTACATACTTTCTTTATAATCATGCTTTACATGGTTTAGTTACAAGTAAACATGCCTCAACTTTAGGGCTGCAAATGAAGCGAATGAACACGAACAAGACCTTGTTCGTGTGCGTTTGTTAAGGAGATATATGTGTTCACGAACTATTTATGAACACTTACTGAACGAGATTTTCTGTTCGTGTTCATTCGTTAAGGAAATGAACGTGTTTGTGTCCGTTTTTTTATATAGGTAACGAAGGCAAACGGACGTTCATGAACGCATACGAACACAAACTAATGTTCATGAACACAAATGAAAACAAACAAACACAAACGAGCGTTCATGAAGATGACATATAATGCATTGATTCTTATTAAATATATTATTTGTCATAAAAATAAAAAAAAAAACACTAATGAACTATCGAACATAAACAAACACGTTACTGGACGTTCACGAGCATAAATGAACGAAAGCGACCTCTGTTCATGTTCGTTAATTTAACTAAACGAATGAAATTTCTTGTTCGTGTTCGTTCATTTATTAAACGAATGAACACAAACTGAACTTCCCACCGCACGGTTGATGAACTGTTCACTGAACGTTCGGTTCATTTGCAGCCCTATTCAACTTCAAGTTATGAATATTCGTTAGTATGGCACCATGGTATTCATTATACTTTGTAATTCTTTTATTTAACTAAACGTTTAAGCATGCTTGTGAGATTTCTCTTTTTCTACTTTGATAAAATCTGACACCGTTTTACCCGTTACACTTTAGTTTACTGATCGTTTATTATTGCCTTTTTCCCTTTTTGTTTGGTGTAGTCGGCTGCAGTTCAATCAGGGGAAAATACTATGCGATACGGTGGGTCAATTGATGACAGTGAAACCGCACAAGGGCAAGTACCCCGTCTTCTTGGTAAGTGAACGTTTCACGAGTTCGTTAAAAAACACAAGACTGAATCTTATTAAATTGGTTAAAACATTTTAATGTATAGCTTATTTTGGACAACGTTCGTGAACTTATTTGTGCATTTTCTCGTCAGACATTGTGCTATATCTTTGTGAAAACGAACACATTGAGGGGGGCATGATATTCCAGCTTTTGGAAGATTTAACCGAAATGTCCACTATGCGAAACTGTGAAGACGTCTTCGGTTATATAGAAAGTAAGCAAGACATCTTGGGTAAGGTATGTAAATTCTCTCTACCTTAATGACTTCATTTTGTTTAACATTTGTTGATATAATTTATTTGATGGCTTATTTGATTTCTGTTACGTGTTTGATTTCGTGCAGCCGGAACTGTTTGCACGGGGTAAGCTAGTGATGTTAAGGACTTGCAATCAACTTCTTCGTCGTTTGTCAAAGGTATTTCATTCAACTATCTTTAAATCCCCTATATATATTATATATATATATAGAGAGAGAGAGAGAGAAAGAGAGAGAAAGTTTAAAATACAAGACCACCTTATTGTGCGATGCATACGCGAGCATCTTAACCGCACATCTGATCTAATCTAGGCTTTCAATTGAACGCGGTGGCACAATAGTAATTTACTTTGCATAATTACGCATGGGTTGGGTTAACCCTAACTAGGCACGTTATATTGCTAGTCGTGTACACAACACACGATAAGGAGGTCTTGTACGTTAACCGACCCTCCCCTCTCTCTCTCTCTCTATATATATATATATAGGAGAAGGATCCGTTAGGAACCACCCTTTATTGCGAGAACCCGTGTGAACACAACCAAAAATACCTAAAAAATCTAAAAAACAAACAATTTTTCTTTAAATATTTTTTTTTATAAAAATTGCTATTTTCGTTAATAAAAAATTTATTTTTTTTGGATACTAAAAGTAGCCATTTTTATAAAAAAATATTAATTTTTTTTGTGTGTTTTTTAGATTTTTTTGGGGGTTTAGCTTTATGGTTTAGTTTTTAGCATTTAGCTTGGGTGGGGGTGGGGTTAGTTTTTTTTAGGTTTTTGGTGGTGTAGTGGGTTTATTTTGTTGTGTTCACTATGGTATATACTGAAGACCTTATTCTTTGTTGTTTACAACAGTTTCCTTTATTGATGCATTTTGCAGGCAAATGATGTGGTGTTTTGTGGACGCATCATAATGTTTCTTGCTCATTTTTTTCCATTATCTGAACGTTCGGGTAATTATTCTTACTTATTGTATTTTTCAGCACTATATTTTTATTTTTTTTTTCCTTTCAGTTTTTTTATTGAAGTGTCATGTTATTCCCTGTGCATCTACAGCTGTCAATATTAAGGGTGTTTTCAACATTTCAAACGAGACAAAATACGATAAGCAAGCACCAGACGGAATTTCTATCGACTTCAACTTTTACAAAACCTTTTGGAGTTTGCAGGTCAATTTATTAATTTCCCCTAGAAAAATTTTTTTTTTTACTAAAATTTAATATTGTTATCTCAGGAGTACTTTAGCAACCCTGCTTCCGTTAGTCTTGCTACCAAGTGGCATAAGTTTTCGTCTTCTTTGGCGGTATTCTTTCCGTGACACCTTAATTACTATAGTTTAAATGTTTAATACCAACCACTAGGGCTGCAAACAAACCGAACGAGCATGAACAAGGCGTTGTTCGTGTTCGTTCGTTAAGGAAGTTATGTGTTCACGAACTGTTCATGAACGCTTACCGAACGAGATTTTCTGTTCGTGTTCGTTCATTAAGGAAATGAATGTGTTCATGGTCGTTTGTGTTTGTTCATTAAGTTTAGCTAACAAACGTTCATGAACATAAATGAGCACAAACGAACGTTCATAAATAAAAATGAACACAACACAAAGGAACATGTATTAAATTTTGAATAAAATCGGTATCTTTCATCACAAATGTTACGTAGATCCACCCATAGTATACTAACCTAATATTTTATTAAATAATCTAAATAAAATACAATACACTGTTATTTATTAAATATTTTATTAGTGAGAATTTTGAAGTCTTTAAATACAAAATATAAAAAATTAAAACCCCAACGATAGTTCGAACCCAAACGAACATGTTGTTGAACGTTCACAAACATAAACGAACGAACGCGACCTCTGTTCATGTTCGTTCATTTTAACTAAACGAACGGAATTTCTTGTTCGTGTCTGTTCATTTATTAATCGAACGAACATAAACGAACTTCCCGTCGAACGTTTCACGAACGGTTCGCTGAACGTTTGGTTGGGTTCATTTGCAGCCCTACCAACCACTCATGTTTACTTTTTTTAAAATCGGTTGTTTTTCACAATGGCATGTGCAGGTTGTTTTGAATACATTTGAAGCGCAGCCTTTGAGCGATGAAGAGAGTAGTGCTAACAATCTTGAGGATGAAGCCGCAACGTTCAGTATAAAATATCTTACGAGTAGTAATTTAATGGGCCTAGAGGTTTGAACTCTTTTCGTATCGGCATTTGCATTTAAAAACAATCCCATATTGGTTACACTCATCATTTACGTTTTCTGGTCTAATACAGTTGAAGGATCCAAGTTTTCGACGCCATATTCTTGTTCAGTGTCTAATTTTGTTTGACTATCTCAAGGTAACATGTGTGTTTTATGTATTCGTGTTGAATATTTTATTTTGTCTTGATATATAGTAAATTTTCATGCTTTACTTTTTTAGGCCCCTGGGAAAAACGACAAAGATTTACCTTCTGAAACGATGGTTAGTGATAGCTCTATATTTTCTTTGTTATTTAAGAATATTTATGCACCTTCATGGATGGTCCAAAGCCTGACTCGTTTCTGAACTAAATTTACGACGAAACATAGAGTAACTCAACTCAAGTTTATGCCGTCGAATGAAGACATGTTATAATTGACGCAACACGTTTCCAAACAAAGTTTACGTTGAAACGTAGACAACCTTGAAATGTACATAAAAATAAACACGAAAACGTGTTATATTTGACCTGGCTCGTTCTCGAATAAAGCTCATGTCAAAACGTAGACGAACTCAAATTTATACCGACAAGTGCATAAAAATAAGAACGTAAGAAATTAATTTTTTGAAGTAAAAAGCGATATTTTACAAACCTTTTAGAAATTGAAAGGGTTAAAGGTGTAACACCCAGAGAGTTGGGGGGGGGGGGGGGGGGGGGGGTTGCATGGCCCGTAAGATACCCCACCGACCATACCTTTGAAGAGTACATACAATATGGTAAGTAATATGTGTGTTTCTTTTTTCAAGAACATAACTTAATCGTTAATTTTAATTGTAGAAAGATGAGATAAAATCATGTGAAGAACGAGTAAAGCAACTTCTGGTTCTGACCCCACCAAAAGGAGAAAAGTTTCTTCAAAGCATCGAGCATATATTAGAACGCGAACGAAATTGGGTATGTGTCCCTCACTTTTTTTCTCAAGTCATATCAATATTAAAAGATTTAACGTTATTTATTGTTCCTTTGTGAAACGTGTTTTAGGTCTGGTGGAAACGTGATGGTTGTGGTCCGTTTGAAAAACAACCTGCGGAAAAGAAAAATGTTCGAGACGGAGGGAAAAAACGGTACACATTTGTAATAAATTTGACGGTGTTATTTGCAAATGAACAAATGATGGCTTTAGTATTCGATGTAATAATTAATAGAGTAAAATGCCATTTTCGTCCCTGAGGTTTGGCCATTTTTACGACTTTCATCCAAAGGTTTGTTTTTCCACATCTGGATCCAAAAGGTTTGAAATCTTGCCATTTTCATCCGGCTCGTTAACTCTATCCATTTTTCTCCGTTAAGTCAAGGGTATTTCCATCTCTTATGTTAACTTAAAGGGCAACTCGGTTTTTTTTTCAGGGGTATTTGGTCTTTTTAAATAAAATGAAAAAGATCGAATTGCCTTTTAAGTTAACAAAAAAGACGGAAATACCCTGATTTCACGAAGAAAAATGGATGGATTTAACGAGCCGGATGAAAATGGCAAGATTTCACACCTTTTGGATCCAGATGCGGAAAAAAACAAACCTTTGGACGAAAGTCGCAAAACTGGCCAAACCTCAGGGACGAAAATGGCATTTTACTCTAATTTAATTAATAATTAATCTCCTAATTTTAACCTTCAGTCGTCCACGATGGAGATTGGGGAATAAAGAACTCGCTCAATTATGGAAATGGGCAGAACAAAATCCGGTGCGTTAACTACAAGTTTGTTTACTTCATGTAATGGGTTCTTACGTAATTATTTGCCAATATTAAACGATCTCAAACTTTGTTTGTTACTTGTGCAGGATGCTCTAACTGATCCTAAACGTGTACGAACACCTGCTGTCAGGGAACACTGGAAAAAGTTAGCAGACGATGTAAGTTCCTCAGTTATTAAAGTTTACTTTAGCTTATTTTTCAATATTTGTTAGGATTTTCTTTCTAAATTGCAGATGGATCCAGAGGCTGGAATTGAAGCAGAATATTCTCACAAGAACAATCGGGTTGGTCTCGGTTTTGATATATGTATCTATCGGGTTGGTCTCTTTTTAGGTAATCTAATTGGTCTGTAATTTCTGTAGGTTTACTGCTGGAAAGGTCTTCGGTTTTCAGCAAGGCAGGATTTGGAGGGATTTTCTCGAGTGAGATTTATTTCTTTAAATCCTCGAATACATCGACAATTATTATTATTATCATTATCATTATCTGTTATCTGTTATCTGTTATCATTATCATTATCAATTATTTGTTATTATGATAGTTATTATTTGTATTAGAGTAAAGTGCCATTTCCGTCCTTGAGGTTTGGCTAGTTTTGCGACTTTCGTCCGTAGGTTCGTTTTTCCGCATCTGGATCCAATAGGTTTGAAATCTTGCGATTTTCATCCGGCTCGTTAACTCCATCCATTTTTCTTTGTAGATTCAGAGGTATTTCTGTCTTTTTTGTTACCTTAAAGGGCAATTCGGTCTTTTTCACTTTATTTAAAAAGACCAAATACCCCTGAAAAAAAACTGAATCAATCGCCCTTTAACTTTACAAAAAAGATGAATACCCCTGACTTAACAGAGAAAAATGGATGGAGTTAACGAACTGGATGAAAATGACAAGATTTCAAACCTTTTGGATCCAGATGCTGAAAAACAAACCTTTGGACAAAACTAGTCAAAGCTCAGGGACGAAAATGGCATTTTACTCGTTATTTTGTTATTATTTTCTATCGAGTTTTGAGCCAAATTTCTTGCAGTTCACTGACCATGGTGTTGAAGGGGTTGTGCCCTTGGAACTCCTGCCGCCCGATGTCCGAGCTAAATATCAAAGCAAACCAAACGACAAGTCAAAACGTGCTAAAAAGGAAGAAACAAAAACAGTTGCGAATCAAGCAGAAGAGAACCAGGTAAACAACCATAGCCCCTCCATTATAATACATTTTGACTTTTAAGGTCAAATCTATACTTTATTGATTTAATATACTTCTATATTGTTCAACAAATTTAAGTTGAAGATTTTGCTTCTTGTAATGTTTATTATATAGCATGATGATTATGAACTTTTTTTCAAAAACTTGTAACATTTTTGAATCTTAACTTAAAAGTCAAACTGAATTTCTACTTTCTTGGAAATTTATATATTCTAATCAGCTTTTTGTCCATTTGGGAATTTAAATATTTTAATTAGCTTGTTGTCCATCCTTTTCCAAGTAGTTAATGGTAGGGATGGCATCAGTACAATACCGGTACCGAAAATACCGGTACCAAATTTGAACAAAACTAGGTACCGAATATACCGGCACGGTTCAGGTACGGGTATTCTGGTGTGGTACCCTCTTTGTTACCACTGTTTTTTTATTTTGAGTAAACTGCCATTTTGGTCCCTGTGGTTTGGTCACTTTTGCCACTTTAGTCCAAAACTCAAACCTTTTGCATCTGGGTCCCTGTGGTTTCCGTTTTATTGCCATTTTGGTCCAAAAATGAAATCAGATCATATTTGTCTTATAAAATCCTTCTATTTTGTCCTTTTCCACAGGGGCAAAATGGTCATTTCCTTTTTATAAATAAATACCAGATTTTATAAGACAAATATGACCTGATTTGCCCCTGAGAAAAAGGACAAAATTGTAAGATTTTATAAGACAAATATAACCTGATTTCATTTTTGGACCAAAATGGCAATAAAACTGAAACCACAGGGACCCAGATGCAAAAGGTTTGAGTTTTGGACTAAAGTGACCAAACCTCAGGAACCAAAATGGCAGTTTACTCTTTTATTTTTTGAGCACTCGTACGGGTACCAAATAGGTAAAATCAGTACCAGTACAATACAGGTACCAGATAGGTGAAATCAGTATGAGTACCGGTACAATACAGGTACCAAATAGGTAAATCAGTACGAGTACCATAATACGAAATAAAACATAATATAAAAGAACTCTTGAAGTTCTATATAAAATTTGGTACCAGTACCATTTTTTACCTATACTCGTACCAATACTGAAAGTACCGAAATCGATAATACTGAGTACCCCGATACATGTACGTACCGAATACCTAAAATCGGTACGGGTACGGATATGGGTATTTGGAAAAATAAGCTCATCCCTAGTCAATGGATTAAAATTTGATTACAAAATTTTTATACGATATTAATAATCTAAACTTTTACTGATTAATATGATTAGGAGGATGCAAATATTATAGTATAATTTGGGGGTTTTTTTTTTTTTTCCATTTTGCTCATTGACCTGCAAGGGGATAAACCATAAACCAAATCAACTCATCCGTAACTAAATGAACCAGTGAGCTGATTTTTTCATTTTTCAAGATTGCAACGCGTGAGGCTGATGGTGAAGGCAACAGACCGGATATTGATCTGTCAGCAACGCCGATGGACACCGCTGATGCTGCAAGCATTTCACCGGAAGAACAGCAAAAACGAACCCCTGATACGGATGGTGGTCAAGAGCCCGGTCAAATCGATGAACCAGACCCAGAACCGGGAATGATTGATGGTGAAACCGATACAGAAGCTGACTCAGTTGCAGCGCGTTGAGAGAACAGATTTGAACTTGTATGAAAGATTGAAAGTTCTGTAACACCATATGATGTACCATGATTTTGTAGCGATTTTGTTATCTAATTATTCTTGTGGGATTACCATTGACGTTGATTTTGGTTTATAGTCTATCTAATTCGTTATCATGTGTGGAAACCGAAATTAGAAACATTCGGCGAGGGTATTTGGGTAAGTAACTGCTGTAAGATTAATTAATGATGAACTAATTGTAGAATTTAAGGTACTTTATTCATTACAGGAATATGTATATAACAGTCTTCAATTCAGGTATGTCAAGAAGACAACAATTTGTTGAGTTAATATCAGTTATTGTGGTCATGCATTATATTTTCGTCTGGTAATATGATCCTATGTAGTCAAAGGTGAGCTCTTGGCGCATAGGCATAGTTTAGGCGCCTCGAACAAGCGCACGGCGATGTTTTTCATCAGTCGCATGAGGGGAGCGACTTTGTCCAGTCAGGCACCAAACCAGCTGGAACCGGTCGAAAGCGGCCTGAACCGGACAAAAGCGGCTGAACCAGTCTTAACCGGCTTGAACAAGCCTTATGGCTCCTTGATTTGACTTGCCTTCCCATTGTAGCCTTCTTCCTTGCTAACATGAAGCAATGTTGTGGATGAAAAGCACATTGAAAAACAACTATTCTCCGTTAACATACCATATAATATTACTCGTAGCCCGTTATTTGTCCTTAGCTAATTTGTGGATGGCTTTCTGAGGAGGTGCAACGGGTGATGAGCACTGGTTTTGAACTGAAGAAGAAGGCATACTGATTGTAGTGAAATTTTATGCTGATGGTTGAACCTTTAAATACACAAAATTTGTAGCTTTGGAGGGAAGCACTGTATCTGCATTTGAAATTTGATCAATGTTAAGGGCATTCTTGAATTTGCCAAAAGAATGATTTGATGTTGTTGCAGAGAATTGATTCTTTTGTAACCAAATGTATATTTTATCGTAGAACGAATTATTGAATGTAACATACCTTTTGTAATGAAGATTTGTAGTTGATATATGATGGTGATGATGATGATGATGTGTGATGTTAACTGTCTCTTAAACATGCTTAACACTAATGACGCTTCGCTAATTACATACTTAACCCTTAACGACGTCGTTAATCACAGATGAACTAAATGATTAACCCTAAACACTATACTTAATGACATACTTAAGAACCCTAATGACGTTTTGCTAATGACGCTAATTACCCTAATGGCGTAATTAAGCTAACCTAATTACATACTTAACACACTTAACTGCATACTTAACCCTTAACGAGGTCGTTAATCATAGATTAAATAAATGATTAACAATAAACTACGTACTTAACTACTAATTATTACCTTAATGACAGTTAATAATACATTAACTTAAAGATACCTCAAGTCACAAGATATCAAAGATATCTTACTTAGACTAATTACTACAACACTTTTAGTTCAGTATTGTTAAAGCCCAGTACTACTAAAGTCCAATTACAACTGGGCCAACTAATTACAGGTCCAGTACTAACTAAGCCCAACACTGTACAATTCCAGATACGAGAATACAACTAAGTTACTTAACACAATTATACTACGTATACTACAAAACCGTATACCACATACTACGTCCACTAAATCCAAATACGTATAACTATACTAAACTCTGACACAATCCAACTACGTATATACACTACGTATTATACGCCAAGTACTTAATAAATTAATTAATAAAACCGATCAACTACAAACTGTTCTTGGTGGAAGTGGTGACGATGACGACGGCGGCGGCGACGGCGGTGA
The DNA here is from genome assembly GCA_030545235.1 of Helianthus tuberosus. Classification (NCBI taxonomy): domain Eukaryota; kingdom Viridiplantae; phylum Streptophyta; class Magnoliopsida; order Asterales; family Asteraceae; genus Helianthus; species Helianthus tuberosus. The sequence continues at coordinate 55,957,333 of CM060362.1, forward strand.
CGACGACGACGATCATCATCATCACAAAGTCTTAATAAATTAATTGATTAATATCCTATCTATAGGCGATACTTTTCAGGGGAAAGTTTATGTACAAATAAGTTAACGTACGAAACGTATGAATAACATGAAAAAGCAAAAAGCACACGGTGGCATTTTTGTAATTATCTGCTTGTAAGGTAATTATCAAAATTACTCTACAAATGATAGTGTAGAGTAATTTTGTAAAATGTTCTTGTAGAGTAATTTTGATCTTGTAGGGTAATTATCAAAATTACGCTAACTCTACAAAATTACTCTACAAGAAGATTTTACAAAATTACTCTACAAATGATCAAAATTACTCTACAAGATAATTTGTAGAGTAATTTTGATAGTTACTGATAATTACGAAAATGTCACTGCGTTTTTTTGTCTTTTCTTTCAGTTCGTACGTTTTGTACGTTAACTTTATTTGTATTTGATATTTTACCATACTTTTCATCATCATCGTAACAATATTATGTTTTTTATTTTATATAGAGAATAGCACTAGATTATTAATTTTCTATGCCTATATTACATTTTTTTATTATTGTGTGTGCGCTTGTATTGTGCACTTGTATTGCACTTGGTTGTTTTTATAATATTTAGAACAGTTTTAGATTATCAACCTTCAGGATGTTTGGGATTGAGTTTGTAAATGAGTTAATAGAGGTCAAGTGTATTAGAATTATCAACCTTCAGCACTTTGCGCTTGAGTGGTCAAATACAATGACTAGAGAGGTCAAGTGTATTAGAATAGATAGATATACAAATTCAATCATTTACAAGTAGATCGGTTGAAATTATCAATGTTTTAAAAACCGGTTTTTAGTTCATACCGGGATGGTCTTAAAAATGGTTCAACCGTTGTATCGAGTGGTTCAACCGGATGAACTAGTTAACTTTATAATTTCATAGAGATATAGAGATATATACGTACATGAATTATATTTGCATAACTTATCAGTTTTAATTTTTTTTCACTAACATAATAAATTATAATATAACTATTATCATGTCCTCTTTCTTTTTCAAGTTTCAAAATACAATTTTTCACATAACATTGCTTTACCCGTATAGACATACCTACATACATACATGTATATATATGGAGAGAGAGAGAGAGAGAGAGATACATCGAATTGCTTCAAGTCTTTCACTTTTTGACCCACTTGTGGATGGATCTATTTACTCTCAGATTATTTTACTGAAATAAGTAAAACTACTGATGAAGGTGGAACTTGAAGCATTATGAAGACGGAATGATGAACTGATGAAGATAGAGCGGAATCTTGTGGATGAAGTGATGAACCGTAAGTGATGATGGTTTTGAATGTTGATCGATGGTATATATATATGATGAAACTCTAGAATACTAAAAACCCAAATAACCATGGGCCGGTACCGGTATTACGGTTTAAATCGGTATACCGGATTTTACCGCCGGTACGAATCTTATGCCGTTTCACTTATTTACCGGGGTGTTTCGTACCGGATTTGCATCCGGCACCGGTAATACCAGTATAACCAGCCGGTATTTACCGGTTTTTAAAACACTGGAAATTATCATATCTTTTACTACTGATAGGGGATGATGGCATGTATTTCCTCTACTCCTGCCGAGACTCACGCTCTATAGATTTCTTCTTCTTTCTTTTCGTAGTTATAAAATCGTTTTCAATTATAGAATTCAAATTAATAGCTCAAGTGTTAAACGATGTACTTCACATAAATAACTATTGACGAATGCCATCACCACTTTGGTGGGGTGGTAGAGGCTTTGTGCCTCTTGAGGAGAGATCAGGTTCAATTCCTGACAAGAAGTAAATTTGGTGTAATTTAGAAGTAGAAAAAAAACTATTGATGAATAGATCATGGTGTTAAGGTGGGTGAAGGCCAAGGTTGGTTTGGGCCAAATGAACGGTGATTGCAGAGGGCCCAAAATTTAAACTTTTTAAATATATATTTTATATATACTTAAAAAACAAAAGTCCTTATTTAAATGTAAACTATAAAATAGTTAAAATAAATTTATTTAGTATTGACCTGATTCTCTCTCTCTTTTGAACCTTCAATTCCACATGCAACTAGCTTTGGCTTCATGGAGAAGATGGAAGGATAGAAATGTGCAAATGAGAGCTCTAATACGGATGATATTTGTTATAAGTGTTTCTAAATTGAAAAATTACCATATTGCCCTTCGTTTTGGTAGTAAAAAGACGTTTGTCCCAGAGACTTAATTGAATCAAATTGATAACCATATGGACTGGACTGTTGAGTTTTTTCAAATAGTGACAGAACCTGCGATTGAGTGTAAACCCTAGAGACTGGGGTGGTGTTTGTTTTTTGGCCAGAAGTACTTCTGGCCACTTATGTCTGCGCCGCGCAGACGCACGCAGATGTTTGAACTCTGCAGCTTGTTTGTTTTCCGGAAGATCTGCAGACCAAAAACGTCTGCCTCACCTCTTCCCCACGCAGACATGGCCTTAAGTCTGCGGACCTCTTCTCCTGCCCACAGACCTGCATCACCTACACCACCACACATCTCCGCCACCACCTCCGCCACCACCTCCACCACCACGTCTCCGCCACCACCTCCACCACCACCGCCACCACATGCACCCCCACAAAAAACACCACCCAAAACCCCCAAATCGAAACCACCACGTCTCCGCCACCACCTCCACCATCTCCGCCACCACCTCCATCTTCTTCCCTGCCACCGCCGCCGGTGCGGCTCCCAAAACCCTCAAATCGAACCCAGAGAGAGTGAGAGAGATACCGTAGAGAGAGAGAGAGAGATTGGAGACCGGTGGTGGTGGTTGAACGACGAAAACCCCTAAATCGAGATTGGAGACCGGTGCTGGTGAGATGGCGGAGATCGGTGGTGGTGGTGGTTGAACCTAGATCGGAGATGAAGGCGGAGGTGGTGCGGTGGTGGTGGTGCGGCGGTGGTGGTCTGCAGATTGTAGAGAGAGAGTAGAGAGAGATCAATGTGTGACTGTGTGTTGTGTGTGTGTTTTAAACCTTAGAAGAGGTTTTATATATAAAAAAAAACAAACCCTCTTCTCCTTGCAGACTGCAGACATTTGGTCCACCTCTTCTCCTGCAGATGTAGTCCGCAGACTACAGATATTTTCCCGCAGAAAAAACAAACAGCACCTGAAAGTATACTTTACTGGTCCTTTAATTATAGTGGGCTTGGCCCATTAACATAATAAGTTCATACATGGGCCGACACAATCATATGCCAGATCCAACGGCTGAAACTAAAACCCAATACCCCACAAAAACTCAACGGCTAAAAATCATTAACTCCGATGTGCACACCTGCACATTATAACATGTCCCCAATTTCAAAATTCACACTCAAAAAACCCTAAATCGATCTCTCTGATACATGAAGCGGCTCGGTGTATCAGACTCCAGTGCAGACACTAATTCGTTTGTATGAATCTTTGATCCTTTTTTATTCAGCTTTGTTGAATCTGTTTTTGCTGTAATGGATTGTAATGAATTTAGCTAAAGTTAGTGGCTTTTTTGTTTAATTAATTAGTTTTGGCGGTGTTTGTTGTAATGGGCTATGTGAAATTAGCTGTAGTTAGAATTAGCAAAGTGAAAAAGTGTGTGTGTGTGATCGAAGCGAATCGGTTGGTTTAGCTGGGTTGACGGTTTGGTATTCGGGGTTTAACTGGTTGGCGGACTGTTTGAAAGATGAAACGAGCCCGGTTAATCTTTTTTGTTTTTTGACTAACCTTAGTTGTTAACGGCGAATAGCGACAGATAGCGATAAGGTACCTATATGCTACATAGCAAATAGCGATAAATAGCGGGCGCTATTTTATAAATAGTGATACACTAGAAAAAATAAAATAAAAAAATATATGTATGTTATATCAAAATACCCTGGTATATACGCTATTTTACATGTATATTTAACAAAAACCTAAAATCCAGCTATTTTATAGCTATATTTAAATGCTATTTATATTAAAAAAAGAAAAAAGAAAATTAAAGGCCGCTATCTATCGCTACATACCATATAGCGAGCATGGACCTATACGCCACGCTATTCGCTATAGAGACCCTAGCGATCGCTATTGACAACTATGGACTAGACTACTAGAGTAATTATGCTAACACTAGATTAATTAGTATTACTCGACAGTTTCTTAACTAGAGTAATTATTGTACTCTGTTTCTTTTTTTACTGTAATTACTCTCGTTTAAAACTGTAGGTAATATCTTTTAGTAGTTTAATTTCATTTGTACAGGATCTCACCCCTTTATGTGTATATATTATATTAATGAACATTTTTATCATTTTTTTATTAAGTTTATGTACTAGTGATTTTGGAAAAAGAATGAGAAACAGTCTGAATAGCCAAACCGAAGCCGGTTGGGTTTGTCGTTTTCTAAAACTGTAATTAACCACCCCAAAGTTTTCACCGAAGCCAGCCGAACTGTACGATGAACACCACTATAACTATACATAATGTGGTAAAAAGCTATACCTTAAAAGTTGTTGCAGGGTAGAAGTCATTGATATTTTATGCTAAGTATCTTCATTCCTCATATAAATAATAAATTAATTAATTATCATTAAATAGTAATCAGAATTCAATGGAAATGAAATCTTGTTTAGATGATTGTGCTTTTTTTTTTGCTGATGATATAACTGTGGTTTAGATTCTTACTGTTTTTATACGGTTTCAGAGTAAAAAACATATGGTAGGACCCCAAATCGATTTTCCCTGGGCAGCATCATCTCAACCAAAAACAATGGGCGCTCCATCGTTAGACATGCAACGGGCTGAATCATCGAGACAACATGTGCGAGCTCTTAATACCCAATTTGCAAGGTCTGTCATCTGCTCCGAGTTTGCAACTTACAATTTTTTGTTTCGATAATTCAATTGATTGTTTTAATCTTTAACGGTTTGTATTTTGGTTGTGACCAGTTGGGTCCAATCTCAGTTACAAAACCACCCTGATGAACTTTGGGAAGATGGAGTCCGTGACTACCTAACGCACGCGTCAAACATTTTGGTCTCGATCCAAACTCATAGCTCAAATTATATATGTTATAGTTATACACAAGGAAACACGATCTTTAACTTTTAACATTTGTTGGTGTTCTTAATATAGGAGAAGTTTAGTGATGTTGTTAACTGGCTCAAATCAAATTCGACAAAAAGTGAAAATTTATCGGAACCCGGATCACATGTTGCTCAGAAGAAACTTGTTACCGATAATAAGGGTATTACAAATGTGCCCTTACAAGAGAAAACATCGAACGCCCCACTTTCTGGACCAGCCTCAATGTTTGCAACGTCAGGTTTTGTAAGCTCATGGAGCCCCCGGCCTCTCGGCAATAGTCAGTCGACCCAGTCGTCTTTTTCGTTTGGTAGGCGTTGCTTCTCATTATTCCGTTTCCGTTACTTATGAGTTGTTTTAACATTTGATTGTATTGAGTTCTTTTCTTTTCTTTTCTCTCAGGGGTACAAAGTTCAATCGGTGTAAAGCCAGATGCTTCAAAAGATGCGGATGGTGGTAAGACACGAAATATGATCTTGTCCTTGGTTTATAAAGGCGTGCTTGATGCGCACGGGGCGCACCACACTTGGGTCAAACTTGGTCAAAGTTGAGGTTTGTAGACGGGTGACATGTGTAAACAACTAAACGCATAAAAAGAACGCATCATGTACTTGAAGCTCTCACCTCGCTCCCCGGCTTGCGGGACCAAAACGCCTTGAAGCGCAGCACGCTTTTTTTAACCAAGATATTGTCACGATCATTTGGTTATTTTGCAAGATATAATTTTATTCTTGTTTATAGTTTGTTCATCTGGTGAACTATATGTGACAGATGATGAAGCTGAGCAGCCAAGTAGCCCATCTGTGAAGAAGACCGAAGAGATTGGCATCTCGGTGGTGCATGAAGTCAAATGTAAGATCTATATCAAGGTAATTATTGAGAAATGGTCAAATGACTTCTTTTGGCAGATGCATATAAATGTTAGTAGTATTTTTAGGACGGGAAGAGTATCGATACTTATATACTTTTAGGCTATTTCATATAGGATAGAGATCAAGAGAAAACCACCACGAGTTGTGAGAACTTAGAGAACTCCTACTTGCCGGGCGATTTTGCCACTAATTTTTGCACACACGTAGATAAAAATGTTACAAACACACCTGTAAAAAAATCCCGAGCGGTGTTTTACGCCATTTACACCACTGTGAAAAGCTGCTGACATCAGCATTTACACCCATTGTAAAGGTTTTTTCCGGCAGTATAAATTAACAAATACTTTTTTTGGAAAAGTTGATTTTTTTAGGATTTTTGGTAAAGAATTATTTTTTAAATCTCAGCCGTACATCTGATCTAGTCTAGGCCTTCAATTGAACGCGATGGCACAATAGTAATTAACGTTGCATAATTATGCACGTTAGAATAGATAATTACGCATGGGTTGGGTTAAACCCTAATTACGCACGTTATTTGCATAATTACGCATGGGTTGGGTTAACCCTAATTACGCACGTTATCTTTTTTTTTTTTACAAATAATACATAAATGTACTGTTCATGTCTGACTTTCTCTCCTTCTATATGTTAAGTCAACTGATCCGACAGATAAAGATGCATGGAAAGATAGAGGCACGGGACAACTAACCATCAAATGCAAAGAAGGTGTTTCCAAAGGCACCAAAGATTCCAAACCCACAATTCTTGTTAGAAATGATGTATGTTTTTTTTCTTTTGTTTAGTTTATAACTTTTGTATATGTTTTATAACATATTTTGTATTTCGCTTATGATAGGTTGGAAGAATTGTGCTTAACGCATTGCTATATCAGGGCATCAAAACAAACTTGCAAAAGAACTCCATTGTTGCCATATTTCATACTGCGGTATGTTCATATATACTTAAAAATAGGTTTATCACATGTTTGTTTTGGGCTTAAAGGGATTCGAACGTATAAAAGGGTCTGAATTTTTTTGTACGTCACGGACCTAACACAAAATTCATGGGTTTGGGTTTAGTCTGAAGTATTCGTGTCGAACCCATGAACATGGTTAGCTAAACGCGTTGGGTTTGATTTAAATTTAACCTGATAAGTTCGCGGGTCTGTAGTTCATTTTTTGTAACTTTTTTTAAAATGTGGTTTATGTTTTAAACTGATTGGAGATTTTATTCCAAAACTTGAAAGGTAAAAAGAGAAATTGGCATCAAGTTTTGTAGTTAAAACGTAATTGTTTTATACACATTTGTGGGTGTTTAACAATATTGCCATTTTTGTCTTTTAGTGAACAATTTTTATTTACACTCCATCTTTAATAAGTTTAATATTTGGCCTCTCAACTTTAACAAAGTTATATTTTACCCTTTTTAACTCGTTTACACTACAACCCCTGAACTTTAATAAAATTATCACTTGAGTTTAAATATTATGTTACGTGAATTTTTCTAATGGTTTCGTAACACTCCACGTGAGTTATTTTTCGTAACATTGTTAAACCGGCCGTTTATTTTAAATATTTTTAAACCATTGGTTTTTACACCGCTTGACGCTCATAGCTAAATACACCATTGCAAAGTGCTTTTTTAACCATTGTTTAAACCAACCCGCTGCAATGCGTGGTTGTTGTGCTTATCTTTGTATACATTTTTTATGTATCTTTGTTAGAATAACTTGGCTTTGATATACGACGTAGCTTTTCTATGACTTTCGAATATACCACCGCGACGAGGTTTTTTATCCTCACGTAAAATGTCCCATCTTGATTTTCTTAATTTTATGTACGTTTCGAACCCGCCGCTGAGCACAGGTTAACCCACTAGTTTTGTTATTAAATTTGTTATCATAGACAATTGATATTTAATATGCAAAACAACAAAATGAAATTTCGGGGATCATGTCGGATTTGACTGGTCAACCTGCAAACGCTACCTATTTATCATTATCACCGCCTAAACTCATCTGCCCATTTTTTCGCAGGATGATAACGAAAGTGACAATAGCAAAGTTGTTGCAAGAACGTTTTTGATAAGACTTAAAACCGAGGACGATCGAGACAAGCTGGCAACTGCTATTAAAGAATACGCTCCTGCTACTTAAGCCTGTGACATGTGTTACCTCTCATTGGTACACCATTAACCGAAAGTAATGGACGTGGTTTTGTCAATGGGTTAACCGTTAATTTAATAATGGCTATGACCATGAAGACCAGTTATGAACCAGGTTAGCAGAATGGTGCGAGTTGAGGTAGGTTTATTTACAACTTGGGAAATTCCCTCTTGCATGTTGTCTGTATCGTATAAATGAGATGTGAAGATGTACTAGCGATTATGGTCGAATGCAAATTAGAGAGCGTTTTTTTTACCTTTGAAAAAAGACTTTTTGCTATTGTTATTTTTTTTCAGTTCTATACAGAATCGGTCGCATGATTCGGGCCATAGAGCCATACTTGAAATCCAAATGCCTCACACCTCTAAAAGGATCCATAGTTATGTTGTTTCAACCTTATTTCTAGCTTTTTTCATTTAATCAGTTATGGTAATTTTTGTACACATAATAATGTCTCTTTTTATGTTTGACGACCCATGTGAATATGGCCTTCAAGTGTTGGTTCAATTTGTGCATGGTCTGTTTCTAGGTTTGTAGTGTGACATTTCTTGGATTTCCTTACAAAAAAAATATACATTTGCAGTGTTTTGAGAGTTTTACGTATGTATAAGATAAAATATTTGGGTATGCTAAATGCGACCAAGCTGACTCGTGTCCAACCCGAAAAATACTTAAACATGTTAGGTCCTCGGTGTTTGATTTCTATCCAGTCCGAGTTTTGGTCCAAAACCATAACCATAACCGTGATGTCGGTTAATGGATAACCATAACCATAACCGGTCGGTTATGGCGGTTTTAGTTAATTGGTTTTGAAAGTTATAGCGGGTCGGTTATAGGCGGTTAACCGTGAATTTAAAAGCAAATGTAAAAATAACTCAACTTTTTTTTGAACCTGGAATAAATTGTTATTACATATTTCCACACAAAGTGATATTAATACCGATTATTACCGAAGTGTGAGGTTTATTGGGGAACACTAAAAAAGTGAGGAAGAGTGGGGAACCGACTCAAAAGAACTCCGATTGGACTCATTCCAGCGACGTTGGAACCGGCTCGTCAAACCCTAATTAGGATCTCTTAACCCTAAATCATAACCCCTAAACCCTAAATATATTAGGGTTTGGCTTTTAGGGTTTAGCTTTAGGGTGTAGCTTTAGGGTTTAACTTTAGGGTTTAGGGTTTAGCTTTAGGTTTAGCCTTTAGGATTTAGCTTTTAGGGTTTATAGTTTAGATTTTACTGTTTTAGCTTTAGGTTTTAGCCTTATTTTTTTAGCTTTAGTGTTTAGAGTTTAGGAGTTAGGATTTAAGGTTTAGGTTTAAGAGATCCTAGTTAGGGTTTGACGAGCCGGTTCCAACGCCGCTGGAATGAGTCCAATCGGAGTTCGTTTGAGTCGGTTCCCCGCTGTTCCCCACTTTTTTAGTGTTCCCCAATGAACCTTCCCCTATTACCTAATACTCAAAAAAAAAGTGATGATATATTCAAATAAACATTTAACCAAAACAATATGACATAACCCCTAAATACTAAAACCTTTTAACCAAAAACATCAAGTATTAAAATAATGGTGAAAAGTCCTAATTCCTATTAAGATTTACTACATGTTGGTTCGGTTATGGTGGATATGGAAAATTGATAACCATAACCGACCCGCTACTTTCGGTTTTCAGAAAAAACCATTAACCGACCCACCAGCTTTTTATTGGGTTTGGTTTTTTCGGTTCGGTTTTATCGGTTAATTTGGTTATGGGTCGGTTAATTCGATTTTTTGCACACCCCTAGTTGGGTTTGTCTTGAAATAGACTGTTAAATCGCTCTCTAGGGGACATCTTGAGCTTCGGTCCACAAATCTGAACGGCGACTCTACAATCACATTTAATTGTAAAGATCCCAGAGACTTAGATGTATTGAATGATTGAGACGTAGAAATAGTAGTATAAGTAATTAGCTTCTTTTGTCTATGTATATTAACATCGATCAATATTTCTTTACTACCATAAGTATATGACATCGATACTTTCTTTTCTTGTACTTTGACCTTTTAAACTCTCCTTGATAAACTATTTAAATTAACATATGATAAAAAGCAAAGCCAATGAACAGTAAAGGAGGACATTTTGGTAATTTCATCATAACCAGTTGCCACGCATCCAAAAGGCTTTTCGTTTTTTAACACCAACATCCAAATACCCACCGTCCCTTCTCCTTTGTTCAAAACATAACCCTAACCCAGAGAGTCTGGAGAGAGAGAGAGAGAGGAGCAGAGATGCCTCCAGCAGTCCAGCTTCGACATGGTGGACGCGCTGAACATGGCTCTCCGGCGTCGACATGACAGACGGGTCCGCCGTACATGGTGGTGGGGTTATGTCGGTTCTCCGGCGTCGGCAACGGTGAAGAGGCATATGGTGAGTTACGATTTTCAGCCTGCCGTAACGGTGGAACCTCCGGTGGTGTATCAGAGTAAACAGTCAGATGTGGATTTGGAGGCTGCGACAGGATTAAAAGAGAAACAACCGGTCAACCAGTGATTTCAAGATTTGCGAGTAGTCGGAAAGCGGTAAAAGCCAGTCTCGAAGGTGAGTTTTCTGATTAATTAATTTTTTTTTTTGCATTTTTTATTTATGGTTTCGTAAGAAAGGTATTCAGGTCAGGTCAGGTTCAGTCGGTTTTTAAAAGAATTTTGGGCCGCAATTGAGTGTAACATGTACTCTATCATGATTGTTGGTTAGAATCATCATCAAAATGATCAAGGTGTTGAAACCAAATTTTTTTTTGGTGGGATTTCGATTGGATGAATGTGGGTGAGAGCTTCTTGATTGAGCTATAGTGAAAGTTGCTGATGCTGGTGATCTGGTCATCGCGATTATTTTTTCTCGAATTTCAAGTATTATTTTCTCGAATTTTATGTCGTTTTGGTTAACCGGTAGGGTTCGCATTTCTTGAACGTAAAGATTTAACCTTTGATCATTCGATTCGTTTGATGTTTTACAGATTTTGTATCAAGTATAAGACATTGTTGGATGATTATTGGTTGATAATGAAGGTCTTTGTAATCACAAACAGGTACTTATGTATTCATTACTTCTTTCTAATGGTCTTTGTAACCACAAACAGGTACTCATGTATTCAATATTTCTTTTTCATGGTGATTATTTATAGGAGGATGGTTTTAGACTAAAACCAATTAAAAAGGTAAAAAAAAAAAATCTTTAAATTAATTTACTTTTTCGTTCATCATGAAAGAAAAGATCGAAATGAAGTTTTATTCCGCAGATGTTATTGTTGGGGTTAGGAAGATCAAGGCTTTGGGGTATGTAGATCTTATAAGGAAATACTAATTTTCATTTGGAAATTTGAATGAAATGGAAAAACTTTTATAGACAAAATGTACTTTATTTTTAGATTCTGTAATATTGTGCCAAGAATGTTCCTTTAGCTACTTAAGCATTGGCTCTCCATAACGGCAAAGTTGCCTGAGTCTTTTGTCCAATAACCACCATATTGAATTCTTTAAATTCTTTTATGTTGCTACATCTGTTATGCTTAATCCATGATGCTGATCTGAAGTTCATTTGAGATTAGCAAAGGAATGATGCCGATGATGAAAACGTCATCTGGGATAAACAAAATAGTGAATTGACGAGGCCGTGATGATGATAGGGCAGGCCTCACCTGAACTATATTTACTTATGCTCTGAGCATCCGAATATATTCACGTTTTACAATTTATAAATCCTATTTGTTTACATTACACAGGCCTGGTGTCTATTAGAGAAGGAGAAGGTTATAATTGTCTTATTAATGTGATTATTTATACTTTGGTGTTCGAATTAATTAGCACTAGATTAGCCTGTGATAATGGGGAAAGGTCTATCCTTGACGTTTCAAGTATGTGGATGGTAGGCGCTCACCTTCAACCTCTATTGCAGCCACGGTTAGTTGATTTATTTAAAGTTTAAACCCTCTTGAGGCTCTTTAGTCTATTCTCTGTATATTATTACTAGGTTGTTTATGGTTTCGATCAGGTATGTCTCATTTTACTACGTCTACTTCCAATTTCTTTTACTCGCAATTGGATACTACTTCAGTTAATTCCAGTTTGTTTATTTTGATATTAATTGCAAGAAGGGAGAACTGTGATTTCTGGCATAACTGTGTATAGAAGAAGATTGAACAACATCAAGAAAACATAAAGCTGCTCTCATGAATCAATTTAAGTCTTCAGCATAAATGTATGATTGTTTCAGCAGGTTCATATGTTATTGTATTGTTTTATATGTAAACACTATGCAAAAGTCATCCATGTATTATGCCTTTGGATCCGTTTAGCGATTTGGCTACATTTCAATAAAAACTAAATATTCGGTACCAATTATTCTTGATCATTCATTTTAGATGCACAAGTCGAGTTTTGAAAAGTGCATCTGAAGGCATCCAAGGCAGCGTTAAAGATTACCATAAAAACAACTGTAACTAATCATAAACCGTACAAGACATTGATTTTTGTCGGCTGCAAGTATAAGCAGCACTATGTTGAATAAATATTGAACCGTAATTACCTATTACAAACATGACTGATCCACTTTAAACACAATAACAAAATCGTCGCGCAACGCGCGACAGCCAAAACCCCTAGTTGATTATAAAAAAAGTATATGACATTGTGATTTTGGAAAGATGGTGGATCAAATGAATGGATGGGTGTATGCATTTTAAGGTAAGTATAGGCATCTCCTTTAGATATCACCCTATTGACCTATCAACTTCATATATTCATGTGTAAATATCATGCCTTAAATAGAATCTAAATATCATGCCTTAAATAGAATCTAACAGCTTTCTTGATATAAAGAACTTTAACCTTTCCCTCAATGAATTTAATAATATCCATAGCATAAACCTTTGGTATATCCTATTTCTTCAATGGTTTATGCGTCAAAACAAACACATATATAAGCTCAAAAGTATGGGAACTTTCAAAGCATGGTTATGCACAAACACAAATGTTCGGTTTTACAAACACATATATAAAAATGTTACAAACACACCTGTAAAAAAATCCCGAGCGGTGTTTTACGCTATTTACACCACTGTGAAAAGCTGCTGACATCAGCATTTACACCCATTGTAAAGGTTTTTTCCGGCAGTATAAATTAACAAATACTTTTTTTTTGGAATAGTTGATTTTTTAGGATTTTTGGTGAAGAATTTGTTTTTGAAATCTCAGCCGCACATCTGATCTAGTCTAGGCCTTCAATTGAACGCGATGGCACAATAGTAATTAACTTTGCATAATTATGCACGTTAGAAAAGATAATTACGCATGGGTTGGGTTAAACCCTAATTACGCACGTTATTTGCATAATTACGCATGGGTTGGGTTAACCCTAATTATGCATGGGTTGGGTTAACCCTAATTACGCACATTATTTGCATAACTACACACGTTATCTTTTTTTTTTTTTTTTACAAATAATACATAAATGTACTGTTCATTAGGGCTGTTCATTTTTATCCAAAACCCGAAACCCGACCCGAATTTAAAGCCACCCGAACCTGAATTAGCGAATACCCGAAAAACCCGAACCCGACCAACCAGAACTTTAAATGGTTCGGTTATCGGGTCACTTTTTCCAGGCCAAAAACCCGAACAACCTGACCCGAAAAACCCGAAACACGAAACCCGAAAAAAAACCCGAACATTTATTGTTTTTTTGTCTTATAACAGTGTTCATGCCTGACTTTCTCTCCTTCTATATGTTAAGTCAACTGATCCGACAGATAAAGATGCATGGAAAGATAGAGGCACGGGACAACTAACCATCAAATGCAAAGAAGGTGTTTCCAAAGGCACCAAAGATTCCAAACCCACAATTCTTGTTAGAAATGATGTATGTTTTTTTTTTCTTTTGTTTAGTTTATAACTTTTGTATATGTTTTATAACATATTTTGTATTTCGCTTATGATAGGTTGGAAGAATTGTGCTTAACGCATTGCTATATCAGGGCATCAAAACAAACTTGCAAAAGAACTCCATTGTTGCCATATTTCATACTGCAGTATGTTCATATATACTTAAAAATAGGTTTATCACATGTTTGTTTTGGGCTTAAAGGGATTCGAACGTATAAAAGGGTCTGAATTTTTTTGTACGTCACGGACCTAACACAAAATTCATGGGTTTGGGTTTAGTCTGAAGTATTCGTAATTCGTGTCGAACCCACGAACATGGTTAGCTAAACGCGTTGGGTTTGATTTAAATTTAACCTGATAAGTTCGCGGGTCTGTAGTTCATTTTTTGTAACTTTTTTTAAAATGTGGTTTATGTTTTAAACTGATTGGAGATTTTATTCCAAAACTTGAAAGGTAAAAAGAGAAATTGGCATCAAGTTTTGTAGTTAAAACGTAATTGTTTTATACACATTTGTATAAACATTTATGGGTGTTTAACAATATTGCCATTTTTGTTTTTTAGTGAACAATTTTTATTTACACTCCATCTTTAATAAGTTTAATATTTGGCCTCTCAACTTTAACAAAGTTATATTTTACCTTTTTTAACTCGTTTACACTACAACCCCTGAACTTTAATAAAATTATCACTTGAGTTTAAATATTCTGTTACGTGAATTTTTTTAATGGTTTCGTAACACTCCACGTGAGTTATTTTTCGTAACATTGTTAAACCGGCCGGTTATTTTAAATATTTTTAAACCATTGGTTTTTACACCACTTGACGCTCATAGCTAAATACACCATTGCAAAGTGCTTTTTTAACCATTGTTTAAACCAACCCGCTGCAATGCGTGGTTGTCGTGCTTATCTTTATATACATTTTTTATGTATCTTTGTTAGAATAACTTGGCTTTGATATACGACGTAGCTTTTCTATGACTTTCGAATATACCACCGCGACGAGGTTTTTTATCCTCACGTAAAATGTTCCATCTTGATTTTCTTAATTTTATGTACGTTTCGAACCCGCCGCTGAGCGCAGGTCATAACCCACTAGTTTTGTTATTAAATTTGTTATCATAGACAATTGATATTTAATATGCAAAACAACAAAATGAAATTTTGGGGATCATGTCGGATTTGACTGGTCAATCTGCAAAAGCTACCTATTTATCATTATCACCGCCTAAACTCATCTGCCCATTTTTTCGCAGGATGATAACGAAAGTGACAACAGCAAAGTTGTTGCAAGAACGTTTTTGATAAGAATTAAAACCGAGGACGATCGAGACAAGCTGGCAACTGCTATTAAAGAATAGGGAAAATTACCAAATTAGCCGCTTGACCAGGCCTTTTACCAAAATAGCCATTTGACCAGGCTTTATGCGCCTTCAATGCAAGTGAACGCTCATTTTTATGCACCTTCATAAATTCAGGGTGTAGCGGCTTGGGCATGGGTTGAAAGCTCATAAATTCAGGGTGTAGCGGCTTGGGCATGGGTTGAAAGCTCATAAATTCAGGTGCATAAAAATGGGAGTTCACTTGCATTGAAGGTGCATAAAGCCTGATCAAATGGCTATTTTGGAAAAGTGTCTGTTCAAGCGGCTAATTTGGTAATTTTCCCTCAAGAATACGCTCCTGCTACTTAAGCCTGCGACATGTGTTACCTCTCATTGGTACACCATTAACCGAAAGTAATGGACGTGGTTTTGTCAACGGGTTAACCGTTAATTTAATAATGGCTATGACCATGAAGACCAGTTATGAACCAGGTTAGCAGAATGGTGCGAGTTGAGGTCGGTTTATTTACAACTTGGGAAATTCCCTCTTGCATGTTGTCTGTATCGTATAAGACCATGTGTAGTGGTAATGTGTATAATGCCCCCACCATGGGGCATTATCCGACACGTGGCGTCCCAGTCAGCGATGGGGCATTATAGCAAAAGTGACGTAGTAGGGCATTATGCCAATAACCCCATATTATTTTTAATGAAAAAAAAAAGCAAAAGCTTTGTCAAAATACGTGGCAGTCTTTCGTCCATATGTTCAACACACACAAAAGTCAAAGGCTTTGTCAGACAAAGCTCATCTCTGATTGGTTGGTCAAGTTCTTGCATAGCGTTTTAAATAAAACGCCGGAGCCATTTTTTTTCGAAAAAAACGCCCCAAAACGCCTAGTGTAGTGGGGGGAGGGCGTTATAAGGCGTTTTTTTTGAATTTTTTTTAAAAAAAAACGCCCCACTACACATGGTCTAAATGAGATGTGAAGATGTACTAGCGATTATGGTCGAATGCAAATTAGAGAGCGGTTTTTTACCTTTGAAAAAGATTTTTTGCTATTGTTATTTTTTTTCCAGTTCTATACAGAATGGGTCGCATGATTCTGGCCATTCGGCTCTATACTCATGAACAACTCTGTTTGATTCGGGCCATAGAGCCATACTTGAAATCCAAAGGCCTCCTCACACCTCTGAAAGGATCCATAGTTATGTTATGTTGTTTCAACCTTATTTCTAGCTTTGTTTTCATTTAAAGAGTTATGTTATTTTTTGTACACATAATAATGTCTCTTTTTATGTTTGACGACCCTTGTGAATATGGCCTTCAAGTGTTGGTACAATTTGTGCATGGTCTGTTTCTAGGTTTGTAGTGGACATTTCTTGGATTTCCTTACAAAAAAATATACATTTGCAGTGTTTTGAGAGTTTTACGTATGTATAAGATAAAATATTTGGGTATGCTAAACGCGACCAAGCTGACTCGTGTCCAACCCGAAAATACTTAAACATGTTAGGTCCTCGGTGTTTGATTTCTATCCAGTCCGAGTTTTGGTCCAAAACCATAACCATAACCGTGATGTCGGTTAATGGATAACCATAACCATAACCGGTCGGTTATGGCGGTTTTAGTTAATTGGTTTTGAAAGTTATAGCGGGTCGGTTATAGGCGGTTAACCGTGAATTTAAAAGCAAAGGTAAAAATAACTCAACTTTTTTTTGAACCTGGAATAAATTGTTATTACATATTTCTACACAAAGTGATATTACCGAAGTGTGAGGTTCATTGGGGAACACTAAAAAAGTGAGGAACCGACTCAAGAACTCCGATTGGACTCATTCCAGCGGCGTTGGAACCGGTTCGTCAAACCCTAACTAGGATCTCTTAACCCTAAATCATAACCCCTAAACCCTAAATATATTAAGGTTTGGCTTTTAGGGTTTAGTTTTAGGGTTTAGCTTTAGGGTGTAGCTTTAGGGTTTAACTTTAAGGTTTAGGGTTTAGCTTTAGGTTTAGCCTTTAGGATTTAGCTTTTAGGGTTTATAGTTTAGATTTTACGGTTTTAGCTTAGGTTTTAGCCTTATTTTTTAGCTTTAGGGTTTAGAGTTTAGGAGTTAGGATTTAGAGTTTAGGTTTAAGAGATCCTAGTTAGGGTTCGACGAGCCGGTTCCAACGCCGCTGGAATGAGTCCAATCGGAGTTCGTTTGAGTCGGTTCCCCTTCCCCACTTTTTTAGTGTTCCCCAATGAACCTTCCCATATTACCTAATACTCAAAAAAAGTGATATGACATATTCAAATAAACATTTAACCAAAACAATATGACATAACCCCTAAATACTAAAACCTTTTAACCAAAAACATCAAATATTAAAATAATGGTGAAAAGTCCTAATTCCTATTAAGATTTACTACATGTTGGTTCGGTTCGGTTATGGTGGATATAGAAAATTGATAACCATAACCGACCCGCTACTTTCGGTTTTCAGAAAAAAAACATTAACCGACCCACCAGCTTTTTATTGGGTTTGGTTTTTTCGGTTCGGTTTTATCGGTTAATTTGGTTATGGGTCGGTTAATTCGGTTTTTTGCACACCCCTAGTTGGGTTTGTCTTGAAATAGACTGTTAAATCGCTCTCTAGGGGACATCTTGAGCTTCGGTCCACAAATCTGAACGGCGACTCTACAATCACATTTAATTGTAAAGATCCCATAGACTTAGATGTATTGAATGATTGAGACGTAGAAATAGTAGTATAAGTAATTAGCTTCTTTTGTCTATGTATATTAACATCGATCAATATTTCTTTACTACCATAAGTATATGACATCGATACTTTCTTTTCTTGTACTTTGACCTTTTAAACTCTCCTTGATAAACTATTTAAATTGATTATAAAAAAAGTATATGGCATTGTGATTTTGGAAAGATGGTGGATCAAATGAATGGATGGGTGTATGCATTTTAAGGTAAGTATAGGCATCTCCTTTAGATATCACCCTATTGACCTATCAACTTCATATATTCATGTGTAAATATCATGCCTTAAATAGAATCTAAATATCATGCCTTAAATAGAATCTAACAGCTTTCTTGATATAAAGAACTTTAGCCTTCCCTCAATGAAGATAATAATATCCATAGCATAAACCTTTGGTATATCCTATTTCTTCAATGGTTTATGCGTCAAAACAAACACATATATAAGCTCAAAATAGTTACTATTTTGAGCTTATATATGTGTTTGTTCCTCTTATATAAAAAAGAGGAGGAGTTAACAGAAATACAAGGGAATATGCAACATATAGAGACATATTGACTGGTAAGAAACAAGTAAACGTTGAGAGTAACATGAACAGAGACGAGGCTTTGGGAAAGAGGAACGATCATACAAAGTGTAGTGACAAAGTAGCTGGGGAGAGAAAGCATGCATCGAGTGAAAGTGAAGGAAACAGATTAGTTATACAAGTTGACAATGAGGAAACGAAGGCAACTAGAAACTGGAAGAAAAGATCGTTAATAGCAGAAGTGAAAGACCTGGAAAAATTAAAAACACTGGGGGAGAGTCTACCGACAATGTTTCCGAATACCATGGAGCTAAGGTATTTGGGAGCGATGAAGTTCATGATAACATTTGGGTCAGAATTAGAAGCGGAAGACTTTAGACTGAGCTTCAATGATACATGGGAAGAGGTCTTTAGCTACGTCAGAGAATGGAAATGAGGGATAGAAAAATTTGAAAGATTAGCCTGGGTAAAGATGGTAGGTATCCCGATCATGCTATGGGATAAAGAAATATGCGAGAACATCAGAAAAAGAGTATATATGGACAACGTAAACATCAATAGCGGGAATTTGAACGAGATAAGAATGGGAATTATAGTGGATAATGGCAAAGAAATTAGAGAAGAAGTGACATTAAAGTATAGGGAGAATGAATTTACGATATGGGTGTCGGAATTGTCAGGGATGTGGGCGCCGGAATTTATCCCAGGTAAATATATGTTGTTAAATCCAGTTGAAGGGAACATGACGCCGGAAAACATAGAAAATCAGCCAAGTGAGAAGACGCCGACGACTACTGTCACCGGAGATGAGGAAGACGAAGGGGTAGAGAGTCAAAACGTCGGCATCAATTACGACGAGGTAGTTAATGATCAAATGCTGAACACGCGTTCTTTCGCCGGGAATTGGGAGGAATTTTTTGGAAAACATAACAGCATTAATGAAGGAACAGGTACTAAAAGCGAAAATATGTTTGGAGATTGTAAAAAGTGGACAGATGGGCCCATGAGCAAAGGAAACTTTGAAGCCCAAAAAATAGAGAAGGAAGAGAATGTTGGGCTGGATAAGAAATGGAGGACTGTTAAAAAGAAAAAAGTAAATGCGGACCAGGCTTTCGGAAATAATAAAATTAATATACCAGACTTGAATGTGGGTATACATGACCCGAACGATCCATTTGAACTTGATGACCTAATTTGGCAAATAAATCCAAAGTCAAAAATTAAAAAGAGGAAGAAAAGGTGTGCTGTAAGATTCGAGGCAAAAAGACAGAAGTTTGTGGTTCCAGATATCAACAAAGAAGTAGAGAATGAACAAGAGGCTGACATCGAAGAAGGAAATCAGAATGACAAAGGGGCCACGTGTGCGAGAAGTGAAGAGTTCGGCCAGAATCAAGAACAATCAGCTCAAACAAACGGCTCAAACAGACAAGAAGAAATTAATAAGGAGATTGAAGAAACATATGTGGTAGGAGAAGCAATCAAAATAAAGGTACGCAATTTCCATGAACAATTGAGAGAAATAGTGGAGAATGAAAGGGTGACGGACATGCAGCCATGAATATTTTGTCTGTGAATATAAGAGGGGCGGGGGGAGAGGAAAAAGCGGGGTGGATAAAAAAGGTTGTCAAGGATCATGAGGTGGATTGTATCCTTATTCAGGAAACACAGATAATGGGTATTAGAGAGGAACAAGTTAGGAATTGGCTAAAAGAAAATATGGAAGTGATAATAGTGGATGCGCAGGGGAGATCAGGGGGGATAATAACAATATGGGATCCCCAGGTTTTCAGAAGGGTGGAAGAGAGAAAATTTGAATATTTTGCTGTAACATCGTGCTTTATTGAAGGGTCGGAAGAGAAACTAAACCTGCTGAATGTATATGTACCTAATGACATTACAAGAAAAAGGAAAGTCTGGACTGAATTGCTGAGCATCAGAAATCAGTGCGAAGGGATGTGGGTAATGGCGGGTGACTTTAATGAAGTAAGAACAGAGGAAGATAGAGTGGGTTCAAAGTTTGATGCTACTGGAGCAATGGCTTTTAATAAACTTATTGCAGAAGCCGGATTATTGGAGTACCAAATGACAGGCTCTAGATTCACATTCATGACAGAAAGCGGGACTAGTATGAGCAAAATTGATCGGATTTTCGTTTGCGATATGTTCATGAATAAATGGCCGTGTGCAAAACTGGAAGCATTACCTAGATCATTTTCGGATCATAACCCAATGTTATTAACCTGTATAACAAAGGATTATGGGCCGGTCCCGTTTAGGCTATACAACTCGTGGCTATCGAAAGCAGGAATAGATGGAGCAATTATTGGTGCCATAGAGACACAAGTAAATGGGGAAGATTGGATAAGAAATATGGGAGCATTACTGTAAAATATAAAAGCAAAAATTAAAGAATGGAGGAGGAAAGAAAAAGAGAAAGAGGAAAAGGAGGTGTCGGATGCAAAAAAAACGGTGGAGAAAATCGAGCAAAAGGCTGAAGTAAGAGAACTAAAAGAAGACGAAAAGGAAGCAAGAATAAAGGGGAGACTCACTATTAGAAAGCACGAAAGACAAAAATTACAAGATTTAAAGCAAAAGGCAAAGTTCAAGTGGGCTAAATTGGGGGATGAGAATTCGAGCTTCTTTCATAAAATTGTGAATTGTCGGAAAGCAAGAAACAGGATAAATAAAATCGTAATTGACGGAAAGACGATTTGTGAACCAAAAAAAGTTAAGATGGAGATTATGAATGCGTTTTCGAAGATGTTCGAAGAACCTATGAATAAGAGACCGGAGATGGATAGGAGAGGTTTCAATAGGTTAACAGAAGCACAGGCAAAGAGAATGGTGAAAGAATTTACAAGCCAAGAAGTAAAAGAAGCAGTTTGGGTATGTGGTGAGGATAAAGCTCCGGGTCCGGACGGGATGACCTTCAAACTAATAAAGAAATACTGGACGCATATGGAACCATATATAATGAAGTTGATGAAACAGTTTCACGGTAATCCAAACATTCCGATGGGTTGTAATGCTTCCTTTATAGCTCTGATTCCGAAGGTACGTGATCCTACGCTAGTTAAGCATTTTAGACCCATTTCATTGATCGGTATCATATATAAAATTATCGCAAAAGTGCTGGCTCAAAGATTAAAAGCAGTAATACCCGATTTGGTGAGTAATACTCAAACTGGATTTATAGAAGGAAGAAACATTTTAGAGGGTCCGTTAATAGCAAATGAAATCATATCTTGGGCAAAAGGTAATAAAAAACGGATTTTCCTCTTTAAAGTGGACTTTGAAAAGGCATACGACTCTGTTAACTGGAATTTTCTATTAGCCAATTTAAAAGCAATGAATTTTCCTTTATTATGGAGAAAATGGGTTGGGGCGAGCTTAAAGTCAAGTAGGCGTCGGTTTTAGTTAATGGCTCGCCTACGATGGAATTTAGAATGTCACGTGGTTTAAGACAGGGGGATCCGTTATCGCCTTTTTTATTTATTTTAGCTCTTGAGGCTTTAGACGTAATAATGAAAAGAGCGATAAAGGCGGGCCTATTTAAGGGGGTTGTATTACCAAGAGATGGGCCTATGGTTTCACATTTGTGTTATGCGGATGATGCAATGTTTATAGGAGAATGGTCGGAGACGAATATTAAGAATTTGAATCGGATTCTTAGATGCTTCTTTTTGTGCTCGGGTTTGAAAGTGAACTTAGGAAAGTGTAGACTGTTTGGGGTAGGGGTTCAAGAATCGGAGATTGACAATATGGCTAGAAGGTTAAATTGTAATGCTGGGAAAATTCCGTTTAATTTCTTGGGGGTACCGATTGGAGCAAATATGAAGAGAATAAAAAATTGGAAACCAATTATAGATAAATTTAGCTCTAAACTTTCATCATGGAAAGCGAGGTGCCTTTCGATGGCTGGGAGAATTGTATTAGCTAAAGCAGTCTTAGGTGCACTTCCGAATTATTTTTTGTCTTTATTTTACGCACCAAAAAAAGTGATAACAGAATTGGAGGCTTTAAGAAGAGATTTTGTGTGGGGGAAAAAGAACGGAAAGTGTAAGATGAGGTGGGTCGCGTGGGATAAAATGATTAAAGCCAAAAGATATGGTGGATTAGGGATCGGGGATATTCGTAGTGCTAACCTTGCACTAATAGCGAAATGGTGGTGGAAATACAAGGAAAACCCAAGCGCACTTTGGGTTAGAGTTGTGGACAACATTCATTATAAAAGAAATTCGAGCTCTTTAATTCCTATGAAGAATAAATTAAGTGGCACCTGGAAAGATATAAGTGGAATTGAGAAACAGTTTGGTGAATTGAACCTATCCTTAAAGGATAATTTGGTTTCTTCCGTAGGTAATGGCTGTAAAACCAAGTTTTGGACTGATGTATGGGCTGGGGAAAGAACACTTAGAGAACGTTTTCCAGCAGTATATTCTTTGGCAAAGAAGAAAGACATAAAGGTGAGTGAGTGTTCAAAAAGGAGTGAAAATACAGATATGTGGGAATGGGAATGGCACCGTGGGGCAAGGGAGATACAGGAACAAGAACAATATGCAGAATTATTACAAACGTTAAAAGAGTATAAGTTAAAAGATTGTGAAGATAAATGGAGATGGAGGACGGAACTGAATGAAGAACTGTCGGTGGCATTGCTTAGAAAAGAGATTACGAAAGCCTGCTTAACAGAAAACGATACGGCATGGAAGTTTTGGAACAGATGGGTACCACCGAAGATTAATCTGTTCGTTTGGAGAGCTATAAAAAATCGAATCCCGGTAAAAGTAGAGCTGAAACGCAGGGGGATTGTTTTCGATGATCAAACATGCTCAAGGTGCGGAGAAGAAGACGAATCAGCTGAACATTTGCTGCTGAAGTGTGTACTGGCTCGGGCGACTTGGTGGAACGTTATGGTATGGTTAAAGCTACCGGTATGCGAAAGATACAACTCAATTGAAGAAGTGTTTCAGCATATTCAAGGCTGCAGCGGGTCAAGTGACTGGAAAAAACTGATTACGGCAATTGTTATGATAACATTGTGGCAAATTTGGAAGAGCAGGAACGAATTGATTTTTAACGGAACAAGCGGGTCGATTACAAGAACGATGGACGAAATAAAAGAACTAGCGTTTATGTGGATTAAAGAAAGGTCGACCTTTAAAAACATAAATTGGGAGAGGTGGAAAGATTTTAATATTAGAGACATAGTTAAGTAGTGTGGTAGTTTTGTTTCGTTTGTTTTTTTTTTTCGTTTTGTTTTTGTACTTTTCGGGTTTTAAAGCTTGCTGGCCCTCGTTCTATAATCATAGAATTCCCGCCGTTCAAAAAAAAAAAATATAAGCTCAAAAGTATGGGAACTTTCAAAGCATGGTTATGCACAAACACAAATGTTCGGTTTTACAAACACATAGATAAAAATGTTACAAACACACCTGTAAAAAAATCCCGAGCGGTGTTTTACGACATTTACACCACTGTGAAAAGCTGCTGACATAGCATTTACACCCATTGTAAAGGTTTTTTCCGGCAGTATAAATTAACAAATACTTTTTTTTGGAAAAGTTGATTTTTTAGGATTTTTAGTAAAGAATTTTTTTTTTGAAATCTCAGCCGCACATCTGATCTAGTCTAGGCCTTCAATTGAACACGATGACACAATAGTAATTAACTTTGCATAATTATGCACGTTAGAATAGATAATTACGCATGGGTTGGGTTAAACCCCAATTACGCACGTTATTTGCATAATTACGCATGGAATGGGTTAACCCTAATTATGCATGGGTTGGATTAACCCTAATTACGCACATTATTTGCATAATTACTCATGGGTTGGGTTAACCCTAATTACGCACATTATTTGCATAATTACACACCTTATCTTTTTTTATTTATTTACAAATAATACATAAATGTACTGTTCATGCCTGACTTTCTCTCCTTCTATATGTTAAGTCAACTGATCCGACAGATAAAGATGCATGGAAAGATAGAGGCACGGGACAACTAACCATCAAATGCAAAGAAGGTGTTTCCAAAGGCACCAAAGATTCCAAACCCACAATTCTTGTTAGAAATGATGTATGTTTTTTTTCTTTTGTTTAGTTTATAACTTTTGTATATGTTTTTTAACATATTTTGTATTTCGCTTATGATAGGTTGGAAGAATTGTGCTTAACGCATTGCTATACCCGGGCATCAAAACAAACTTGCAAAAGAACTCCATTGTTGCCATATTTCATACTTCGGTATGTTCATATATACTTAAAAATAGGTTTATCACATGTTTGTTTTGGGCTTAAAGGGATTCGAACGTATAAAAGGGTCTGAATTTTTTGTACGTCACGGACCTAACACAAAATTCATGGGTTTGGGACTTTGGGTTAAGTCTGAAGTATTCGTGTCGAACCCATGAACATGGTTAGCTAAACGCGTTGGGTTTGATTTAAATTTAACCTGATAAGTTCGCGGGTCTGTAGTTCATTTTTTGTAACTTTTTTTAAAATGTGGTTTATGTTTTAAACTGATTGGAGATTTTATTCCAAAACTTGAAAGGTAAAAAGAGAAATTGGCATCAAGTTTTGTAGTTAAAACGTAATTGTTTTATACACATTTGTATACTATTATATATAACATTTATGGGTGTTTAACAATATTGCCATTTTTGTCTTTTAGTGAACAATTTTTATTTACACTCCATCTTTAATAAGTTTAATATTTGGCCTCTCAACTTTAACAAAGTTATATTTTACCTTTTTTAACTCGTTTACACTACAACCCTGAACTTTAATAAAATTATCACTTGAGTTTAAATATTCTGTTACGTGAATTTTTTTAATGGTTTCATAACATTGTTACTTTTCGTAACATTGTTAAACCGGCCGGTCATTTTAAATATTTTTAAAACATTGGTTTTTACACCGCTTGACGCTCATAGCTAAATACACCATTGCAAAGTGTTTTTTTAACCATTGTTTAAACCAACCCGCTGCAATGCGTGGTTGTCGTGCTTATCTTTATCTACATTTTTTATGTATCTTTGTTAGAATAACTTGGCTTTAGTATACGACGTAACTTTTCTGTGACTTTCGAATATACCACCGCGACGTGGTTTTTATCATCACGTAAAATGTCCCATCTTGATTTTCTTAATTTTATGTACGTTTCGAATCCGCCGGGGAGGGCAGGTCACATAACCCACTAGTTTTGTTATTAAATTTGTTATTATAGACAATTGATATTTAACATGCAAAACAACAAAATGAAATTTCGGGGATCATGTCGGATTTGACTGGTCAACCTGCAAACGCTACCTATTTATCATTGTCACCGCCTAAACTCATCTGCCCATTTTTTCGCAGGATGATAACGAAAGTGACAACAGCAAAGTTGTTGCAAGAACGTTTTTGATAAGACTTAAAACCGAGGACGATCGAGACAAGCTGGCAACTGCTATTAAAGAATACGCTCCTGCTACTTAAGCCTGTGACATGTGTTACCTCTCATTGGTACACCATTAACCGAAAGTAATGGACGTGGTTTTGTCAATGGGTTAACCGTTAATTTAATAATGGCTATGACCATGAAGACCAGTTATGAACCAGAATGGTGCGAGTTGAGGTCGGTTTATTTACAACTTGGGAAATTTCCTCTTGCATGTTGTCTGTATCGTATAAATGAGATGTGAAGATGTACTAGCGATTATGGTCGAATGCAAATTAGAGAGCGGTTTTTTACCTTTGAAAAAGACTTTTTGCTGTTATTTTTTTTTTTCAGTTCTATACAGTATCGGTCGCATGATTCTGGCCATTCGGCTCTATGCTCATCAACAACTCTATTTGATTCGGGCCATAGAGCCATACTTGAAATCCAAATGCCTCACACCTCTAAAAGGATCCATAGTTATGTTGTTTCAACCTTATTTCTTGCTTTTTTCATTTAATCTGTTATGGTAATTTTTGTACACATAATAATGTCTCTTTTTATGTTTGACGACCCTTGTGAATATGGTGTTAGGATCTGAGGCTCTCATGATAGTGTTTGTTTGTATATAGTTTAAGTGCAGCGGAAATGGAAACAAACTTTGTAAACACAATCAAAAGAGATAATAGTTTGATAAACAATTGCTTCTCATAGAGTCGAATGATTTACAAATCAAAGCAAAATATTACATATATGCTTACAAACTATACTCCCCCTCAGCCTGATGCCCCAAGGTTGGTTGCACACAAGATGAAAGGATTAGACATGAGAAGAAGAACCCACTCAGTCAATTCAAATGTAACAGTACAGGGTACTGTTACATTTATAGGCAAACCAAACCACTGAGGTATCTCAGCTGACGTCACCATGAAAGTGACATCTAACAACCTAACAACCTATAAGCACTGATCTATAACTACTGATCATACAGACACTGATTACATACTAACTACTGATGTATAAACACTGATTCTTCATTACACTGATGTAGTCAACCACTGATGTCTAAGCATCAGTGCTTTCTTCAAAGGGTGATCAGACCTTGAATGGGCAGTGCTTTAACTCTTTCAGCAGTGCTTGAATTCCGTCAGTAGATTGAGCTTCAGCCTTTAATCTTCATCAGTACTTTAGTGTGGTCAGCAGTTGCAAGGCGGCAGTTGTACAGGACAGTGGTTTGGCCATCAGATGTTCTTCAAATCACTTCCAAGGGGAAAGTCTAATGTAAACAGCTGCTTATTATGGATCCACTGCCCTGATCCGGTTTTGGCTTTACATCATCTGTTCCTCTGGTAGGGTTCAATCCCAACAATCTCCCCCTGGAACAGATGATGCCAAAACCCTTCATTATTCTGGATCTTTATCACCTCATCAGAAATTCCTTAGCTTGTCTTTTAAATTCTGCTTCAAAGTCCTTGGAACTTGAGTCTTCCTCATCCCTGCAAAGTGTAAGCTCAAGGAGATCTTGCAGATCTTCAACACCCAGGCCCAGTGCTTGTTCCCTTGATATGTGCTTCACTACACCATTAGATCTGAGCAGAGTCAATACATGGGTCTTTTAATCAGACTTCCACTTTAGTATTTTTGAACCTAATGGGTTTCTTGGGAGAGGTTTATTAGCTGATGAGTTTGGAGATGGTGGCCTGGTAAGGACTGCATGGGCAGAGTCTGCAACCTTTGATGACATAGGATTTTCAGCCAGCATTTGTTGAAGAATCATTTTTATAATGTAATCTTCTGCTGCTTTATCCTATTTTGTCTCTTCATCCATCTGTTTTTTTTTAATCTTCTTTTGTCTGAAGATAACAGCAGTTGGAACAGTGTTTTGAATAGCAGTGTTTGAGGAAATAGGTGATTGACTAACAGTTGTTGAAACAACTTGTGTTTCAACCACTGTTGCCATTACAACAGATGTTGTAACATCTGTTGTCTTCTGCATTTTAGCAGGGGATGATGGTAGTGATGAGGTAGTTTTTGGTGGTGATGGTATATTTGGTGGTGTAAGTGATTTTGTGGGAACAGAAGTTGTGGTTGGAGTAGTAACTGGCTTAGTTTTAGAAGTTGTGGTGGTTGATTGCCTTGTTTTTCTAACAGGGCTCTTCTTTAATGAAGTACCAACCTCTTCTTTTCTTTTTGCAGAACTATCCTTTTCACAACCAAAGCTCTGCTCTCATCCCTTACCCTTTTAATATCAGCAGTGGTTTTGAGACCAGCTGAATTGACTGGTTTTGAGACCAGCTGAATTGACTTGACTTTGAACGATCCTCATCTGTGTATCTTCATCATCTGCTTGAATTTTCAGGGTTTCATCACCTCCCTTTTCCTTTTCTTTGACAGATGTTTCAGCAGAAGTTACTGAAAGATTTTCCTCAGAGTCATTTTTCTCCCCCTTTTTGGCATCATCAACTCTTTCGAAGATAGTGCAGGGGTTTAAACAAATTCCACAACTCATCTAGAGTAGGAGCAGATGATGGAGTAGCTGTTGGAGGTGGTGCAGCAGTGGATGGTACCGTTTGTGCTTTCAACAACTGTTACAGCAAGTCTTTGATTTCTGCAACAGATGTATCCAGTTTATCAATTCTAGCCGTCAATTCTTGGTACATTAAACCATCACCCAACTTAATGGGGTCATCTGATTTCCCACTAGCAGTGGTTTTAACAGTGGTTGATTGAGGAAGTGTATCCCAAAAATCATCCACTGTTGCCCCTTTGTCTTGGTACTGGGGACTTCTTTCTTCATAATGAGAAACACTTTTTAGTGAACCAGTGAAGACTGGATACACAAGAGTTCCCAGTGAAGAAATTGCCTTCAAGGAAGTCTTATTGATGAAACTACTGTCCGAGTGCAAACCAGTGGGTTCAGCACTTGTAGTAGCTGCTTCACTTGAACTACCACCAAGAGTTACTTGTAACTCAAGGGGTGTAACCTCCTCAGTTGTTGCTGGGATAGCAGAGGTATAAGCATCAGACTCAGTCACTTGTTGGAGTGTACTCTCAGTGATAGGCGGTTGAGAGGAACTGATTTATGTCTGAGTTATATCCAAAGCATGCAACAAGGTCATTATTGATGGTGGTATTTGTGAAGTGATGATGAGAGTTGAAAGTGAATTTGCCCCGGGCAGTGGGCTGTGGATGATAGAATCAAGTGATTCCAGAGCATCATAATGTGGTGTCCCTGTTCTTACAACCTGATCTTTTTGAAAAGAAGCAGGAGGAGTTTCAGGCATGGGTTGAGACCTTTCTACCATCTGCTGTGAGGAAGTAGCAGCAGTGGTTTCTAGTGACTTTTGTGTTGTCACTGGCAGTTTCTCTGGGATCTCATCTTCCAGAGTTGCCTTTATTGTAGGTTTTGGGGGCTTTCTGGATGTTTTCTTTTTGGTCTTTTTAGTGGTGGCAGGTGTGGGTTTCACAGCAGTTGTGTTACTGCTGTGATCACCTTGAGCAGTGGGCTCAGCAGCAGGTGTCTGAGGAGCAGTGGTAGCTGCTAAAATCTGCTCAGGCACCTCTGCTTTTGTTTTGGAAATTTTTGATAGCCTTGTAAATGTTTTCAGGTGTAAGGCCATTTATTTGAAAAAGTGAGGATGGCATCTGATGCACACAACTGTTGAATAACATCTATCCACGTGTAACCTCTGTTGTAAATCAGTGTTTTGCACAAACAGAGGATACACTTTGGTAGTGGATAGATTTTACTATTTAACAGAGTTTTAATGCCATCAGTGCTTTGAACAGACTTTGAGGATTTATTGAAAAATTCAATTTTAAACTATTTTTAAGGTTATTTTTGATTTTTCTAAAAACATTTTTATGCATTTTACACATGGAACACAAGAAAGCTTGCTTTAATCCATGTTTAGCACTCCAATCATAGGGATCAAGTTTTTAACAGTAGATGAATCCAATTTTTAAGTTTGTACATCTACCACCTGATCTTTAGGATGGACATGTTAAAGATGAAATCAAACCTTTTTATAGCAATCCCTCACAAAGTGATGTCTGATAATGAATGATGGTGAATTAATGAGATATTGAACTTTTGATGATATATTTCAGCTACTTGATTGCCCTGCATACAAACAATCTTTTGAGCAACTATACCAAAATTCAATAACATATTTTGAAGTTACAAATAGTTGGACTTTTCAGCAACAGCAGCAGCATCATAATATTCTTCAATCTGTGGTTGGAAATATCTGCTACATGTGCACAGTCAATAACACCTTGATGTTTGTACTTGTTTTGAGTTTGATAAAACTTGTCAATCATGCTCCTAGCATATGCAATGTTCTTTGAGGACCCACTTTTCGCCAAATAGATTCTCATCCTTTGGCTGTGGCACAAAGTTTTCAAACTTGTTGTCACTGAACTGCTGAAGCTCCTCTTAAATGACAGCTACCCAACTTTCTGTCTTTCAGTGCTATAAGGCACATGACTTGTTGATGGAATGGTAGAAAGTCAAGAAGAAGACAAAGGTTTTGGGATAAACTTTTTATAAGAATCCCTTCCAATTGATGTTGTCAAGTGTATGGTAAAATGGATGTGATTAAAAAGGATTGAGGTTTAAAAGGTGAGGCTGCAAATGTGAGTCATCTGAGCTAACAACTGTTGGTGACTTTAATGATCCAACAACTGTTTGAAGGTGAAAGTGGAGGAATAAAAGGAATTGGTGATAACCAGTGTTGATTTTTATCCACTGTTAGTAGATTTTTATCAACAGTGGTTGTGGACTTGGAAATAGAGGTGAAGGGCTACTTTGATCAAGCAATTGTTGAGGTAGCAGTCAAGTGATTTCTATCCATTTTTGATGGACTTCTATCAGCAACTGATGGTGGATCAGTGGGTGAGCTTTACCAGCTGTTTTGTACATCTGCTGCTCAGATGAAGGAAATGATTTTGTCCTGTGATAACACAGTATCGTATCCAACATCTTTTAATGGTGATAATGAGATATCTGAATTTCCCTGAATAAATGAATGCACATAGTTGCTTGATGACCATTATTCACCCAATTTTGGACTCTTAAGTGTTTTATGTTTATACTCTTTTCTTTTGATTTCAAAAGTTTTGAGATAAACACACTTTTGAGTTTTTGTAATTTTTCTTCTTTCCCTTTTTACCCTTTCCATAGAAAAGTATTGAAACTTTTACTGGAAGGTTTTCTAGGAAAAAAAATACTCAATCCAAAATCATTTTCAGCAATGTTTTGAGAGATTTGGTCATTTTTGCACATGCTTATGCCAAATTTCACATTACTCATGATTTGGATATTTTGACTGCTGATTTTCTTAATGTATTCTTAACACAATTGATTTTGGTCCTTTTAGAGGACACTCAACCTGTTTTTCAATACATAAGATTCAAATCACTATAGTTTTGATTTCCCTCTTTTTATGTTAACAAAGACACTAGTGCTTTTATCCGCACATAGGCTTTTGTCAACCATGAGGTGAACACCTTAGCTGCAGTTATGATGAAAACAACACAAACTTCATAATAACATTTGAAATCAATTTTGTAACGAGAATAATCACACCAAAATCACTAGACAAGTTTCCAGATCTGAAACTATTGGTGATTTATGCATGACATCACTTGTTATGTGAATTTTGTGTGTCTTATGACATCTTGGTTGTTTTACAGAGTTTTTGAATAAACAACTTTGAACGTTATTACTCGTTACTCTGTTTTTCAACAAATACGACCAACCTTAGTATCAATGAAATTTGAGCTGAACTGTTATGTCAAATTGATTGTTAGATCGAATTTGACTGTCCAAGCTCTGATACCAATTGTTAGGATCTGAGGCTCTCATGATAGTGTTTGTTTGTATATAGTTTAAGTGCAGCGGAAATGGAAACAAACTTTGTAAACACAATCAAAGGAGATAATAGTTTGATAAACAATTGCTTCTCATAGAGTCGAATGATTTACAAATCAAAGCAAAATATTACATATATGCTTACAAACTATACTCCCCCTCAGCCTGATGCCCCAAGGTTGGTTGCACACAAGATGAAAGGATTAGACATGAGAAGAAGAACCCACTCAGTCAAATCAAATGTAACAGTACAGGGTACTGTTACATTTATAGGCAAACCAAACCACTGAGGTATCTCAGCTGACGTCACCATGAAAGTGACATCTAACAACCTAACAACCTATAAGCACTGATCTATAACTACTGATCATACAGACACTGATTACATACTAACTACTGATGTATAAACACTGATTCTTCATTACACTGATGTAGTCAACCACTGATGTCTAAGCATCAGTGCTTTCTTCAAAGGGTGATCAGACCTTGAATGGGCAGTGCTTTAACTCTTTCAGCAGTGCTTGAATTCCGTCAGTAGATTGAGCTTCAGCCTTTAATCTTCATCAGTACTTTAGTGTGGTCAGCAGTTGCAAGGCGGCAGTTGTACAGGACAGTGGTTTGGCCATCAGATGTTCTTCAAATCACTTCCAAGGGGAAAGTCTAATGTAAACAGCTGCTTATTATGGATCCACTGCCCTGATCCGGTTTTGGCTTTACATCATCTGTTCCTCTGGTAGGGTTCAATCCCAACATATGGCCTTCAAGTGTTGGTTCAATTTGTGCATGGGTCTGTTTCTAGGTTTGTAGTGTGACATTTCTTGGATTTCCTTACAAAAAAAAATATACATTTGCAGTGTTTTGAGAGTTTTACGTATGTATAAGATAAAATATTTGGGTATGCTAAACGCGACCAAGCTGACTCGTGTCCAACCTGAAAATACTTAAACATGTTAGGTCCTCGGTGTTTGATTTCTATCCAGTCCGAGTTTTGGTCCATAACCATAACCATAACCGTGATGTCGGTTAATGGATAACCATAACCATAACCGGTCGGTTATGGCGGTTTTAGTTAATTGGTTTTGAAAGTTATAGCGGGTCGGTTATAGGCGGTTAACCGTGAATTTAAAAGCAAAGGTAAAAATAACTCAACTTTTTTTTGAACCTGGAATAAATTGTTATTACATATTTCTACACAAAGTGATATTACCGAAGTGTGAGGTTCATTGGGGAACACTAAAAAAGTGAGGAACCGACACAAGAACTCCGATTGGACTCATTTCAGCGGCGTTGGAACCGGTTCGTCAAACCCTAACTAGGATCTCTTAACCCTAAACCCTAAATCATAACCCCTAAACCCTACATATATTAAGGTTTGGCTTTTAGGGTTTAGTTTTAGGGTTTAGCTTTAGGGTGTAGGGTTTAACTTTAAGGTTTAGGGTTTAGCTTTAGGTTTAGCCTTTAGGATTTAGCTTTTAGGGTTTATAATTTAGATTTTACGGTTTTAGCTTAGGTTTTAGCCTTATTTTTTAGCTTTAGGGTTTAGAGTTTAGGAGTTAGGATTTAGAGTTTAGGTTTAAGAGATCCTAGTTAGAGTTCGACGAGCCGGTTCCAACGCCGCTGGAATGAGTCCAATCGGAGTTCGTTTGAGTCGGTTCCCCTTCCCCACTTTTTTAGTGTTCCCCAATGAACCTTCCCATATTACCTAATACTCAAAAAAAGTGATATGACATATTCAAATAAACATTTAACCAAAACAATATGACATAACCCCTAAATACTAGAACCTTTTAACCAAAAACATCAAATATTAAAATAATGGTGAAAAGTCCTAATTCCTATTAAGATTTACTACATGTTGGTTCGGTTCGGTTATGGTGGATATGGAAAATTGATAACCATAACCGACCCGCTACTTTCGGTTTTCAGAAAAAAACATTAACCGACCCACCAGCTTTTTATTGGGTTTGGTTTTTTCGGTTCGGTTTTATCGGTTAATTTGGTTATGGGTCGGTTAATTCGGTTTTTTGCACACCCCTAGTTGGGTTTGTCTTGAAATAGACTGTTAAATCGCTCTCTAGGGGACATCTTGAGCTTCGGTCCACAAATCTGAACGGCGACTCTACAATCACATTTAATTGTAAAGATCCCAGAGACTTAGATGTATTGAATGATTGAGACGTAGAAATAGTAGTATAAGTAATTAGCTTCTTTTGTCTATGTATATTAACATCGATCAATATTTCTTTACTACCATAAGTATATGACATCGATACTTTCTTTTCTTGTACTTTGAACTTTTAAACTCTCCTTGATAAACTATTTAAATTGATTATAAAAAAAGTATATGGCATTGTGATTTTGGAAAGATGGTGGATCAAATGAATGGATGGGTGTATGCATTTTAAGGTAAGTATAGGCATCTCCTTTAGATATCACCCTATTGACCTATCAACTTCATATATTCATGTGTAAATATCATGCCTTATATAGAATCTAAATATCATGCCTTAAATAGAATCTAACAGCTTTCTTGATATAAAGAACTTTAACCTTTCCCTCAATGAAGATAATAATATCCATAGCATAAACCTTTGGTATATCCTATTTCTTCAATGGTTTATGCGTCAAAACAAACACATATATAAGCTCAAAAGTATGGGAACTTTCAAAGCATGGTTATGCACAAACACAAATGTTCGGTTTTACAAACACATATATAAAAATGTTACAAACACACCTGTAAAAAAATCCCGAGCGGTGTTTTACGCTATTTACACCACTGTGAAAAGTTGCTGACATCAGCATTTACACCCATTGTAAAGGTTTTTTCCGGCAGTATAAATTAACAAATACTTTTTTTTTTGGAATAGTTGATTTTTTAGGATTTTTGGTGAAGAATTTTTTTTTGAAATCTCAGCCGCACATCTGATCTAGTCTAGGCCTTCAATTGAACGCGATGGCACAATAGTAATTAACTTTGCATAATTATGCACGTTAGAAAAGATAATTACGCATGGGTTGGGTTAAACCCTAATTACGCACGTTATTTGCATAATTACGCATGGGTTGGGTTAACCCTAATTATGCATGGGTTGGGTTAACCCTAATTACGCACATTATTTGCATAATTACGCACGTTATCTTTTTTTTTTTACAAATAATACATAAATGTACTGTTCATGCCTGACTTTCTCTCCTTCTATATGTTAAGTCAACTGATCCGACAGATAAAGATGCATGGAAAGATAGAGGCACGGGACAACTAACCATCAAATGCAAAGAAGGTGTTTCCAAAGGCACCAAAGATTCCAAACCCACAATTCTTGTTAGAAATGATGTATGTTTTTTTTCTTTTGTTTAGTTTATAACTTTTGTATGTTTTATAACATATTTTGTATTTCGCTTATGATAGGTTGGAAGAATTGTGCTTAACGCATTGCTATACCCGGGCATCAAAACAAACTTGCAAAAGAACTCCATTGTTGCCATATTTCATACTGCGGTATGTTCATATATACTTAAAAATAGGTTTATCACATGTTTGTTTTGGGCTTAAAGGGATTCGAACGTATAAAAGGGTCTGAATTTTTTTGTACGTCACGGACCTAACACAAAATTCATGGGTTTGGGTTTAGTCTGAAGTATTCGTAATTCGTGTCGAACCCACGAACATGGTTAGCTAAACGAGTTGGGTTTGATTTAAATTTAACCTGATAAGTTCGCGGGTCTGTAGTTCATGTTTTGTAACTTTTTTTAAAATGTGGTTTATGTTATAAACCAGACATTTTAGGCCCAACCCATTGCCTATGGGCTTTAGGGTTTATAGCTATGTTCTATATATTGTAATGTTGAATAATGAAGAATAGAGTTTTATCCCTAATTCTCTTTGGTTTTTATCACGTTATCAGCACGATTGCCTCTACACACAGGCTCTTCCCGGAGACTCATCATACAATTCTCTGTTCATCACATTATCCTGACAAAATGTCGAACTTATCAAATCTTAAATTCACTGCACTTGAAATCTCTGGCAACAACTACCCCTCGTGGGCTTTTGATGCTAAAACCCATCTGGAAGCAATGAGTCTGGGGGAGACAATCATTGATGGGAATAAAACGTCCCTTCAAGAAAAAACTAAAGCTATGGCATTCCTTCGTCTTCATATTCATGAAGACCTAAAGAGGGAAAACCATACTGTCGAGGACCCTCTTGAGTTATGGAAAAACATTCAAGAAAGATTTGATCACCTGAAGTTGGTCTTACTTTCTAAAACTCGCTACAAGTGGGCTCATTTAAGGCTACGAGATCATAAGACTGTTAGTGAGTACAACTCTGCCCTACTTCGCATCACCTCTGAGCTTAAATTATACGGTGAACAAATCACCGACAAAGACATGATTGAGCAAACTATATCAACGTTCCATGTATCCAACATGCTCCTGGCGCAGCAGTACAGGGAACGTAATTTTACAAAATATTCTAAGTTAATATCATGTTTGTTGGTCGCGGAACAAAACAACAAGCTCATACTACAAAATCATTAAATGCGTGTTATGTGATGATTTTTTTTTAGACTATTTGAACTATTGTTATGGTTTCATTTAAAACCTAGTGATGTTTTGATTTATAGTTGCATGATGTTTTTATCATACTCAAACATGCAATTTCTTATACTTAACTTGTTTTATTATTTCCAGAAGAAATATGTATACTAGCTCCAGCAGAGCTATTATTGGTGATGAATGTCTGGTAGATAGCGGTAGTACTAACACTATTCTTAAAGATATGAAATTTTTCTCTGAGTTGTTTCCGGCAGAGACACCGATTAGTACTATATCTGGTGTCAGTAACCTTATCGAAGGCTCCGGCAGAGCACACATAATATTATCATCGGGTACCCAACTAACTATTGACAATGCATTATATTCAAGTAAATACAGAAGAAATTTACTTAGCTTTAAAGATATTCGAAAAAACGGTTACCACCTAAAAACAATATCTGAAAATAAAATTGAATATCTTCAAATTACTTCAAATAAAAATGGCCAAGAAACAATTGTTGAACAATTAGAAGCCTTATCCTCTGGATTATATTGTACTAATATCAATCCTATCGAATCATACATGGTGAGTAACCAAAAGCTGTTAGATAAAAACACATTCAATATATGGCATGACCGTCTAGGTCACCCTGGTAGCATAATGATGAGACGAATAATCAAAAGTGCAACTGGGCACCCTCTCAAAAAACTTAAAAGTTTTGCTACCACAAGACTTATTATGTGCAGCATGCTCTTTATTATGTGCAGCATGCTCTCTGGGCAAACTTATTACTCGGCCCTCACAAACTAAATTGATACATGAAACCCCATCATTTTTGGAAAGAATCCAAGGGGATATTTGTGGGCCTATTCATCCTCCTTGTGGACCATTCCGCTATTTCTTGGTCTTAATTGACGCATCCTCAAGGTGGTCACATGTGAGCCTTTTAGCTACTCGAAATGTAGCATTTGCCCGACTTTTAGCTCAAATCATACAATTGAGAGCCAATTTCCCCGACAATCAAATTAAAAACATCCGGATGGATAATGCGGGAGAGTTCACATCTCAAGCTTTTAATGACTATTGTATGTCAATTGGGATAAATGTTGAACATTCTGTACCTCATGTTCACACACAAAACAGTTTAGCTGAATCTTTGATTAAAAGATTACAAATAATCGCTAGACCACTTTTAATGAGATGTAAACTACCATCTTCTGCATGGGGACATGCTATTTTGCATGCTGCTGCACTAATTAGATTGAGACCAACTGCTGATCATGAATACTCCCCATTGCAACTGGTCTCCGGACGAGAACCAAGTTTGTCCCATCTTAGAATTTTTGGTTGTGCGGTATATGTACCAATACCGCCACCACAACGTACTACAATGGGACCCCAAAGAAGACTGGGTATCTATATTGGTTTTAACTCCCCGTCCATAATTAAATATTTAGAACCAATGACGGGAGATATGTTTACAGCACGGTATGCTAACTGTCATTTTGATGAAACAATGTTCCCAGTCTTAGGGGGAGATAAGGACAAAGAAAGACTGGTAACACAAGAAATAACGTGGAATGCATCATCGCTATCAAATCTCGACCCCCGAAGTGGTCAATGTGAATATGAAGTCCAAAAGATTATACATTTGCAAAGAATAGCGAATGAATTACCAGATGCATTCACAGACACGAATAGAGTGACAAAGTCACATGTACCAGCATCAAATGCACCTGCTCGAATTGAAGTAATCCCAGAAGCGATTACTATACAACGAAAGCGTGGGAGACCAATCGGTTCCAAAGACAAAAACCCACGGAAACGAAAAGAGCAAAGTAACGCAGTTGGTGAAAACTCACAAAAGATTATAAGTGAAACCCCGGTAGAGGTAAATGTCCCAGAAGAGACAACTGTGAATCCAGAGGAAAATGAAGTTTCAGAAGAAACACCGGTACCGAATGAAAATGAGATCTCTATTAATTATGTACAAGATAGTACACTGTGGAACCGGAATAAAACACGTGTTGATGATATATTCGCATATGCTATAGCAACGGATGTAATCAATGAAAATGATTACGTACCTAAAACTTTAGAAGAGTGCATACACAGAAATGATTGGCCAAGATGGCAAGAAGCCATAAATGCCGAATTAAATTCGCTCGAAAAGCGACATGTTTTCGGACCTGTAGTCCGAACGCCCATAGACGTCAAACCAGTAGGTTATAAATGGGTGTTTGCAATAAAGAGAAATGAAAAGAATGAGATTGTGCGATATAAGGCTCGACTTGTAGCACAAGGGTTTTCCCAAATCCCAGGAGTTGATTATGAGGAAACGTATTCCCCTGTAGTGGATGCGATAACCCTTAGGTTCCTAATCGGCCTCACAATCTCTGAAGGACTTCATATGAGACTAATGGATGTCGTCACCGCATACTTATACGGGACACTTGAAAATGACATCTACATGAAAATACCTAAAGGATTAAAATTGCCTGAAGCATTAAAATCAACACCTCGAGATATGTGTTCTATAAAGCTCCAAAGATCTTTATATGGTCTCAAACAATCTGGTCGTATGTGGTACAATCGACTTAGTGAATATCTCGAAAAGGAAGGATACAAGTCTGATATAATCAGTCCATGTGTCTTTATAAAACGATCACTCTCAAATTTCACTATAATAGCAGTCTATGTTGACGATATCAACATCATCGGATCTCCTGAAGAGATAGAGAAAGCTGCTCAGTTGTTAAAGAAGGAATTTGAGATGAAAGATCTTGGTATGACAAAAGTATGCATCGGACTACAATTCGAGTATCTGTGCAATGGCACATTTGTCCATCAATCAAACTACATCCAGAAGATGTTAATACGTTTCAATATGGATAAAGCACATCCGTTTAGCGTACCTATGGTTGTCTGACCGCTAGATCCACACAAGGATCCTTATCGCCCTCAAGAAGAAGGCGAAGAAGTACTTGGTCCAGAAGTACCGTACTTAAGCGCGATCGGTGCCCTTATGTATCTCGCAAATAACACAAGACCTGACATTGCATTTGCAGTACATGTACTAGCGAGATACAGTTCGAATCCAACACGTAGACACTAGAATGGCGTAAAACATATATTCCGGTATATTTGCGGGACACAAGACTTAGGTCTTTTCTATCAGAGAGATCAAAAGTCCCAGCTTGTTGGGTATGCTGATGCCGGATATCTATCAGATCCTCACAAAGCAAAATCTCAGACAGGTTACGTATTCACATACGGTGGCACAGCAATTTCTTGGAAGTCAACTAAGCAAACACTTACAGCAACATCATCAAACCATGCCGAATTGATAGCACTATATGATGCTGGTCGAGAATGCGTGTGGTTGAGATCAATGATTAATCACATACAAGAAGCATGCGGATTAGAACAGATCAAGAAGGAGCCGACAATTATTTATGAAGACAATGCTGCTTGCATAGCTCAGATCAGAGAAGGTTATATCAAGGGTGATCGAACAAAGCACATCTCACCAAAGTTCTTCTCAACATATGACTTGCAAAAGGAAGGGGAAATTGATGTTCGCCAGATTAAGTCAAGTGAAAATCTAGCTGACCTGTTCACGAAATCTTTACCTAGAAGCAGTTTCGAGCAGCTATCACACAAGATCGGTCTTCGTAGATTGAAAGATGTTTGTTGAATTCAGGGGGAGAATTATACACGCTGTACTCTTTTTCCCTTAACTAAGTTTTGTCCCACTGGGTTTTCTTAGTAAGGTTTTTAATGAGGCAGCATAGCTGATCCAGTAGTATCAGTTTATTTATTCAGGTCCTGAAGTACCTATTTAACATCATCCTGAAGTACGTTGTTAAACTGTGTATAATTCTAAATGTCTGAGGGGGAGTGTTATAAACCAGACATTTTAGGCCCAACCCATTGCCTATGGGCTTTAGGGTTTATAGCTATGTTCTATATATTGTAATGTTGAATAATGAAGAATAGAGTTTTATCCCTAATTCTCTTTGGTTTTTATCAGTTTAGCTATGTTCTATGTTTTAAACTGATTGGAGATTTTATTCCAAAACTTGAAAGGTAAAAAGAGAAATTGGCATCAAGTTTTGTAGTTAAAACGTAATTGTTTTATACACATTTGTATACCATTATATATAACATTTATGCGTGTTTAACAATATTGCCATTTTTGTCTTTTAGTGAACAATTTTTATTTACACTACATCATTAATAAGTTTAATATTTGGCCTCTCAACTTTAACAAAGTTACATTTTACCTTTTTTAACTGGTTTACACAACAACCCCTGAACTTTAATAAAATTATCACTTGAGTTTAAATATTCTGTTACGTGAATTTTTTTAATGGTTTCGTAACACTCCATGTGAGTTATTTTTCGTAACATTGTTTTTAAACCGGCCGGTTATTTTAAATATTTTTAAACCGTTGGTTGTTACACCGCTTGACGCTCATATCTAAATACACCATTTCAAAGTGCTTTTTTAACCATTGCTTAAACCAACCCGCTGCAATGCGTGGTTGTCGTGCTTATCTTTATATACATTTTTTATGTATCTTTGTTAGAATAACCTGGCTTTGATATACGACGTAGCTTTTCTATGACTTTCGAATATACCACCGCGACGAGGTTTTTTATCCTCACGTAAAATGTCCCATCTTGATTTTCTTAATTTTATGTACGTTTAGAACCCGCCGCTGAGCGCAGGTCATAACCCACTAGTTTTGTTATTAAATTTGTTATCATAGACAATTAAAATTAAAACCTATATAACTTTTCAACTTTTTTATGCATCATCAGTTGTACATTAGGCTTTGCGTGTTTTTCAAAAAAAAAATTGAGCTTTTATACACATGTCCACATTAAAAACAAAATCAGATCATTCATCTCTCTAAAAACCCTAGATGAATGACTTTCAAGTGTCTCACGGATTTGTACACTGTAGCCACCAATCATCGACGAAATTGCAGGTTTCAGTAGGCATTCTATTTGCATTATTTGTCCCTCATTCTTTTTCCAGATTGGCCCTACATGTTTAACAATTTATTTGTCCCTTATTTTTTCTCTGTTG
Source organism: Helianthus tuberosus (assembly GCA_030545235.1). Classification (NCBI taxonomy): domain Eukaryota; kingdom Viridiplantae; phylum Streptophyta; class Magnoliopsida; order Asterales; family Asteraceae; genus Helianthus; species Helianthus tuberosus. The sequence continues at coordinate 55,998,949 of CM060362.1, forward strand.
ATTCTTATTGTGGGTGTTGAAGATGATGAAGATAGTGAAGCATAGAAGATAGCGCAGTTATGCTTCGTTTCTTGAGCCAGTGGTCGTCATCCACCCGTCGGCAAACTGGATTCTCTGCCCCAATCATCCACCCATGGTCTCTTGATTCCGCTCCACCGTAGAACACCATACCTCCGCCTGTAGATGAGATCGAGCTCGCGAAACAGAATCCGCAAGATATCACTGCTTGCCTGTTTAACAACGCCGAGGATACACGCCCTAAGTTTGAGAACGGCGGAGGTGGTGGCGGGTATACTAATAATGATAGCAAGGGTTTCAGTTCTGGTCCTATAGGCTACAGGTTCAATTTGTTGATTTGTTGCGTTATATTGTTTGTGATTTTAGGGTTTGTGATTGTGATGATTAGTTTGGTGTCAATTTGTGAGTGAATTGGACTAGAAAGTAGAATATATATACTAAAGAAGCTTCTAATTGTTTTAGATTAACTTGAAAGAGCCTATTTGGTTGTCTGCATGTACGAAATTGAACTTGTGAGTTGTCTCCAGATGAATGGAAGAAGAAAACACGCCAAAATTTGGCGCCCGCACATAGGCATTACATCGGACGGAAGGTAATTTTTGCTTTTATTTGTTTATTACATTCCGACAAGAGAACTCGAGCGCCCTTTTTTTCCTCTTAAACTCCTTTGTCTAAGTAATTGAAAACAACAATCGGGTCTTGACCAGAATGGTAAACCCAACCATACATTAATCCTAGATCAGATGTTCAAACAAATTGCAGTTTGACTTTGTGTTTGATAAATTTTCCACAGGCAATTTGGTATGTGAGCATGCAGGTAAGTGGTATTGGTCAAACTTAATATATGTTTTGGATCTTACGTTTTTTGAGAAACCACTTTTTGCTAACAACTTAAAAATTTACATAACTTTTGCTTTTGTAATGCCTAGGTTTGACATCAAACATGTACTCTGGGCTTTTTTGTATTAGTTTTCATGGAAGTTAGCATATATTTTCACGTCTGTAGATGGTAATCTAGAATAAATAACCAGGGTAGGGAATAACATGATGAGGATATTATAAAGCTATGCCAATACCCTTCACCAACATTAGGGAAGCACCTTTGTGAGTAAACAACTTTTGAAAGTTAAAATAGTTGTACTTTGTGATTTCAATTTTAATGAAATTTAGCCGTGTTAGTTTTGAGGTTGGATTGTTAGTTTTATTTTTTATATTAGGATCATAACTAATGTGTATATTACCTATCCGAACTTGATGCTTGAGTTACCAAAATATTTGATATATTTTATAAGTTATCAAGTTGTAGTAAATGATGGAATATCCAACTTTTGTTATCTAAAATTAGAAGTCGACATGCATCAATACAATAAGTGACATTCGTATTATGTTCAAAATCTGAAGAACTAACTTTTGTTTACTATATTTGACATTATGAACTTTATCATTTGGCTTTTATCAAACGGATTATTAAAATGCGTCCGACCTCTTTTTTTTCCTTTCCCAACACTATGAAAGAGGTACATTGTGATGACAATTTCTTTTATCTCTTACTAGATACCAATGCATTAATGTATGGCCAAGGGGGTGTTTGGGTCTATTAATCAGTGAGAATAATAGGACGATATTGTTTATGTAGTAACTTACAAGATTTCCATTCCATTGGCTAATGTTTGTGCTTTTCAGATTGACAAAAAAGATCTGTCCTTGAGATTGGAACATAATGGAGTCATCCTGAATAAATTATGTGTACAATACATGCTACTTTCTTATTTTGAAATGTGATAATAACTGATTGTTCAAACATTGCAGTTGTGGTGGAGGATCATTAGGTGAGGCTCAAAGAAGAGTACAAAGGGTCAGCACTTTCCTTGATAAAAGCTAACGAACACACAATATGTCATGTTATTCATTCTATGTTTGCGATATAATACGTCATGTTATCCGTTCTATGTTTGCGATGTGCCCGCGCCGCAATGCGCGCGGCTCTAATTACTAGTTGATATTTAATATGCAAAACAACAAAATGAAATTTCGGGGATCATGTCGGATTTGACTGATCAACCTGCAAACGCTACCTATTTATCATTATCACCGCCTAAACTCATCTGCCCATTTTTTCGCAGGATGATAACGAAAGTGACAACAGCAAAGTTGTTGCAAGAACGTTTTTGATAAGACTTAAAACCGAGGACGATCGAGACAAGCTGGCAACTGCTATTAAAGAATACGCTCCTGCTACTTAAGCCTGTGACATGTGTTACCTCTCATTGGTACACCATTAACCGAAAGTAATGGACGTGGTTTTGTCAATGGGTTAACCGTTAATTTAATAATGGCTATGACCATGAAGACCAGTTATGAACCAGAATGGTGCGAGTTGAGTTCGGTTTATTTACAACTTGGGAAATTCCCTCTTGCATGTTGTCTGTATCGTATAAATGAGATGTGAAGATGTACTAGCGATTATGGTCGAATGCAAATTAGAGAGCGGTTTTTTTACCTTTGAAAAAGACTTTTTGCTATTGTTATTTTTTTTTTTTCAGTTCTATACAGAATCGGTCGCATGATTCTGGCCATTCGGCTCTATACTCATGAACAACTCTGTTTGATTCGGGCCATAGAGCCATACTTGAAATCCAAAGGCCTCCTCACACCTCTGAAAGGATCCATAGTTATGTTATGTTGTTTCAACCTTATTTCTAGCTTTGTTTTCATTTAAAGAGTTATGTTATTTTTTGTACACATAATAATGTCTCTTTTTATGTTTGACGACCCTTGTGAATATGGCCTTCAAGTGTTGGTACAATTTGTGCATGGTCTGTTTCTAGGTTTGTAGTGGACATTTCTTGGATTTCCTTACAAAAAAATATACATTTGCAGTGTTTTGAGAGTTTTACGTATGTATAAGATAAAATATTTGGGTATGCTAAACGCGACCAAGCTGACTCGTGTCCAACCCGAAAATACTTAAACATGTTAGGTCCTCGGTGTTTGATTTCTATCCAGTCCGAGTTTTGGTCCGTAACCGTAACCGTGATGTCGGTTATGGCGGTTTTGGTTAATTGGTTTTGAAAGTTATAGCGGGTCGGTTATAGGCGGTTAACCGTGAATTTATTAAAAGCAAAGGTAAAAATAACTTAACTTTTTTTTGAACCTGGAATAAATTGTTATTACATATTTCCACACAAAGTGATATTAATACCGATTATTACCGAAGTGTGAGGTTCATTGGGGAACACTAAAAAGTGAGGAACAGTGGGGAACCGACTCAAAAGAACTCCGATTGGACTCATTCCAGCGGCGTTGGAACCGGCTCGTCAAACCCTAACTAGGATCTCTTAACTAAACCCTAAATCATAACCCCTAAACCCTAAATATATTAGGGTTTGGCTTTTAGGGTTTAACTTTAGGGTTTAGGGTTTAGCTTTAGGTTTAGCCTTTATGATTTAGCTTTTAGGGTTTATAGTTTAGATTTTACGGTTTTAGCTTAGGTTTTAGCCTTATTTTTAGCTTTAGTGTTTAGAGTTTAGGAGTTAGGATTTAGGGTTTAGGTTTAAGAGATCCTAGTTAGGGTTCGACGAGCCGGTTCCAACGCCGTTGGAATGAGTCCAATCGGAGTTCGTTTGAGTCGGTTCTCCGCTGTTCCCCACTTTTTTAGTGTTCCCCAATGAACCTTCCCCTATTACCTAATACTCAAAAAAAGTGATATGATATATTCAAATAAACATTTAACCAAAACAATATGTAATAACCCCTAAATACTAAAACCTTTTAACCAAAAACATCAAGTATTAAAATAATGGCGAAAAGTCCTAATTCCTATTAAGATTTACTACATGTTGGTTCGGTTATGGTGGATATGGAAAATTGATAACCATAACCGACCCGCTACTTTCGGTTTTCAGAAAAAACCATTAACCGACCCACCAGCTTTTTATTGGGTTTGGTTTTTTCGGTTCGGTTTTATCGGTTAATTTGGTTATGGGTCGGTTAATTCGATTTTTTGCACACCCCTAGTTGGGTTTGTCTTGAAATAGACTGTTAAATCGCTCTCTAGGGGACATCTTGAGCTTCGGTCCACAAATCTGAACGGCGACTCTACAATCACATTTAATTGTAAAGATCCCAGAGACTTAGATGTATTGAATGATTGAGACGTAGAAATAGTAGTATAAGTAATTAGCTTCTTTTGTCTATGTATATTAACATGGATCAATATTTCTTTACTACCATAAGTATATGACATCGATACTTTCTTATAGTTTGACCTTTTAAACTCTTCGTGATAAACTATTTAAATTGATTATAAAAAAAGTATATGGCATTGTGATTTTGGAAAGATGGTGGATCAAATGAATGGATGGGTGTATGCATTTTAAGGTAAGTATAGGCATCTCCTTTAGATATCACCCCCTATTGACCTATCAACTTCATATATTCATGTGTAAATATCATGCCTTAAATAGAATCTAACAGCTTTCTTGATATAAAGAACTTTAGCCTTTCTCTCAATGAAGATAATAATATCCATAGCATAAACCTTTGGTATATCCTATTTCTTCAATGGTTTATGCGTCAAAACAAACATATATATAAGCTCAAAAGTATGGGAACTTTCAAAGCATGGTTATGCACAAACACAAATGTTCGGTTTTACAAACTAATAAGGAAAGTAGTTGTAGGGTTTCTCTCCCTTGGCAGTTATATACTCTGTGTTAAAGTAAGACCGTCTTGATCTTTAATCAAGACATTTATATCTTTGGTCCAATAAGAATGTAACCGCCAAAGGAGAGTTGCCCTTTGACTACTTTGTTTACAATCAAGAATACTCGTTCGTGTCAAGTTTGTTCGATATATATCTTGCAAAATCAAAGGTATGATAGAAGATCTTGATAAAATTGGGGCTTTTGTGTGTTGCAACTCATATTCTATATATAAAGTGTGTATTGTATCTTGCTATAGTGTCCATTAGAGGGGGTTTGAAGGGTCCGGTGACATCTGAGGTAATATTTTATATCATTAAAGGTAACCAAACCTAAGAAATTGAAAATAGATTAAATTGCACAAAACGTCCTTTATGTTTTCTCAAACTTGCAGGTTCCATCCTTAATGTTTAAAATTTACTAAAAACACCCTTTAAGTTTATTTTTGTTGCTAGTTTAATCCCTTACAACAAACCGCGTTACTTGAATCAGTTAAATTCCCTCACATGCATAACATGTGAGGGTAAACTCATTTTAGTTGTTCTTCTTATTAAAAATAACAAAAACACTTAGAATAAAAAAAAAAGCCTAACACGCTTGAAACCCCAATTCCCCCCCCCCCCCCCCCCTAAATCCCTTCATCCTTCAAACATAACAAGACTTTCCCCCATACTGATCTAAGATAACTCATGTACCAGGGACGAATCTAACCACTATGTTTGCGGATCCATCGTCTCCACAAAACTGACTTCTTTTATCAATTCCGATTCACTGAGCACTTGCTCACACAACTGCTTTTCCACAAACAGAAGAACTTTAACCAACTGGATCCATTTCTTATCTTCTCATCCAAAACCTTGCACCCAATCCTCTGCACTTCTTCAACACTAACCTTCTCAACCCCAAGAATCGACAAACACTCGTCCAACACATCTCACCGAACATTACAATACACTTGACAACACTCTTTCTCATAACCAGACCTAATCATCCTATCAGCAATCCCTTTGAGCTCCTTAATCGCATCCGCATAAACCAAATCAACATAAACATCACTTCGAAGCTCAAACTCTTTCATAACAATAACCACTACCTCCACAATCATCTTCTCCATAACTACTATCAAAATCATCCTCAATTTCAGTCTTGTTAACCACAAAAGAAAATGGTAAAACTCATCTTCAAGCTCAATCTATTACCTCACTATTACAATCAGATTGAATATTTAGGTTTTCTATGAATTTGATAACTGTATCAACAACTTAAATGTGTGTTAGGGTTTTTAATTCAAGTTGATGAAAAGGAAAATGGTTTTAAGTGTTTTTTGTGGGTTCTATGAGAAGATCAACTAAACTGACGAGTTTACCCTCACATGTTATGCATGTGAGGGAATTTAATTGATTCAATTAACGTAGTTAGTTGTAAAGGATTGAACCAACAACAAAAATAAACTTAAAGGATGTTTTTAGCAAGTTTTAAACATTAAGGATGGAACCTGCAAGTTTGATGAAAGATAAAGGATGTTTTGTGCAATTTACTCTTGAAAATAATATGTGAGCGATACAAAAAAGCATGCTAATTTATTTCATTTATTTTTTGTATTTCATATTAGTGTAAGGGTATATTGGTAAACTTAGATAGATAATTAATTAGTAGTCTTTCTTTTTAATAGCTAACTTTTTTTTGAAAAGTATACTTCATTAACACGCCTCCGACCCAAAAGGGCAAAAGGCCAAACAAAACACAACCCCCGACCCAACCGGGCAAAGGGCAAGCAAATTATAACATATACAACGAGTATTTATACCACTCTCCCCAACTAATATAATTATATGAAGCTCTATTTTTAACCTAACCGAAGCCCCTTGATTTAATCTCCCCTAAAATGTCTTGCGGGCTATGCTTTAAATGCTTGAATATCGACTCGTGTTTTCCTTTTAATAGCTAACTACATTAAATTTGTAACATATTCCAAAAAATGTATTTTTCAAACAAGAAAAAAATTTAATTTAAATTGTAGGATAAATTAAGAGGTGTGTAGGATGAATTACGAGTTGTATATAATAAATTTCAATATGTATAAGATAAATTTCAAAACGTGTAGAATAAATTTTGATGTGTGTAGGCACAAATTTTAGTGTGGAGGATTAGGGCTGTAAACGAACCGAACGAGACCTTGTTCATGTTCGTCTGTTAAAGAATATATGTGTTCACGAACGGTTCATGAACACTTACCGAACGAGATTTTATGTTCATATTCGTTTGTTAAGGAAATAAACTTGTTCGTGTTTGTTTGTTAATTTTAGACAACAAACGAAAACAAAAGTTGATGAATACAAATGGAAAAAAAAACAAACACAAACACGCATTCATGAATAGATTATATAATACACTAACATTTATTAAATATTTTATTTGTCAGGATCTTGTAATATTTAAATAAACTATAAAAGAAACACTAATGAGCTATCGAACACAAACGAACACGTTACCGAACGTTCACGAACATAAATGAACGAACGCAACATTTGTTCATGTTTGTTCATTTAGCTAAACGAACACAAATGAACTTCCCGCCGAACGGTTCACGAACTATTCGCTGAACGTTTGGTTTGTTTACTGCCCTGTGGAGGATGCTACTCTTTATAACTAATTAATCAGTCAAAGGTAATAATAAATGAGATAAAAGAAAACTATTTAGTGCTTCACAATTATACCCTTTGTTCTTTTTCTTCTCAATTTAATTTTCTTTCCGGATGAACCCGGATACTTGTATTTTCTACATTGTGTGACTTTAATGGATTTTGTCGTTCATAGGGTTGTGTGCTTTTGATTGCTTGATTACATTGATGTGTATATTTTTAATAATGTTAAAGGGTTTTAGCACTTTATTATGTCGAATCGGATTTTTTAGAAAGTTCTTCGTTTTTACAAACATTACGTGATCAATTGATTATAAATAATAGACAAAATTGCAAAAATCAACCTTTATGTTATATCTAAACTGCACTTCATACCTTTAACTATGAAATCGGCAAAACTCAACCTTTATATTCATGTTTTGTTACATTCTATAACCTTTACAACTAACGTCATCCAAAAACTCAGTTAAGTTACCTCACATGCTTAGCATGTGAGGGTATTTTAGTCTTTTCCCATTGTATTAATACAATTTATATATTTATTTATGTATTTATAAGATTTTTAAGAAAACCAAGGATGTGTTGTCCATCTCTCATTAGTTCCTTTTTCTTGTGGGGCCATCTTCAACATCAACCATATACATCATCTTCTTCTCTATCCATCATCCTCCGCAGCATCAATATCTCCATCGTCCTCATCTCTACATCAATGTCAAACAAATCATACAAACTTGTTTTTTTTTTATCAAAATCGAATATTCATATATCCCCTTCTTAATTAAAAAAGAAATATAACCAACCATTAATCGGCAATTGATTCCTTGAATTCCAGCCCACCCCACTATTTCTACCATTTCATTAGCATTCATCCTTTAAATTTATCCACATCTTATACATGCCACTATCATATTATATTGATGACATGAATCATGAATCATGTCACAATATCACATGCTTCTTGTACGAAGCACGTGCAAATTGGTCATCAAATTTCACAACTCATGTAAATAACAAAATCTTGCTATACTTAAAACAATTAAGTAATATCAATACTAACACTAATATTAATATTGAAAACTAATTAAACAAAAGCAGTTGTGGTGGTTAAGTTTGATACACACAAATGGTGAAACACAACATCCTGCTCACTAACAACTAATTAATAAGAAAGCTTTAGAGACAAATCAGGTGAAGACACAGTCAGGCTTCCTTCGTCTCCACCAGTTATAGCTGTCACAAATGATCCCTCACTACCGCGTAACCCGATTGTTCTAGCAACCAAACCACCACTACCACACCATCGTTAATCATCCCACACTCATCAACTCTTTCTGCTCCTCAACTCCATCACATTTCCCCGGGAAAAACTCATACTCCGTCATCGAACCACCATCGTTTTGGTGAACTGACATAACCTCCCTCACCTGCCACTTTAAGAACCTGCACATCACAACCAGTCATTGAACCTCCTTCACTTCACAACCCGCTACTTTAAGAACCTACACATTAGACTCATCTTCACTAACCTGCGAGACGTACGAGATGGCGGCTTGGCAGATTGCTGCAGTTGAACTCGAGATGGCGGTGGTGGCATGTTGGTTCCGACAGAGGTTGCGGTGAGAAGATGTAGGGTTGATGATGAGAGATTATTTATGGTACTATATTTAATAGGGGAAAGTTCATTTGAGAAGAAATTTAATCTGAGAAGAAAAAAAAGAAAGGGCATATTAGTAAAATGCTATTTCATTTATAACTCATACTAGGTTATCACCCACGAACTTCGCGGGTAGAAAAATTTACTTTATATTAATCGAATTATGTCATTAAATAAAATAAAAATACATGTTTTAGAACGTAATTTTTTTTATAATTGTTTTGAATTGAAAGTTGTAGTCAATGGGTTGCGAGTAAGGTCAGAAACTTCGGGCAAGAACCGGAGGCAGAAACTTGCCTCTCTAAACGACCCATGAAACAAAAAAAACTTTTATTTTTTAAAATAAAATATACACATGAAGTTGTTCGAACCTGCAAAACAAACTCATTTAATTAAATTTAGAAATTAATTAAAAGTTTAAATTAGAAAATATAAACAACAAAAACTTTATTCATTAAAATATACACATGAAGTTGTTAACCTGAGCTTCACCAACATCTCTGCATCATCGACATCGCAGAGTACATCCAAAATCATTTAACATCCTAAACCTGTAACAACCACCCAGATAAGAGACTTAATCTTCCAAGTACCTTAAATGGTTTGTCGGATCGTTCAAAATCTAGTATGTTTAACGCAACTTCACAGCTCTATGAAACAATCGACTCCAGATCTTTGGAGAATTCCTCAAGTAGAGATATACATTGGTCATCTACAAAAATGGTTTATTAAGGTTAGAAACATCAAGTTTTTCATAAAAGTGTCCCGAGTCAACCCAGCACAGCCGTTTTGACCCTAAAAATCATGTTTGACTACCTACCCAATATAGTCCATTTTTCACAAAATATTATTAAAAAGTATAGTAGATTTTAGAAGCATGGTTACCTTATATTTTTGGTTTTAAAAATGTGGCAACTCTCTCTCTATCCTCTTTTCTCTGTGTTAAATTATTCTTTTTTTCCTTTTCCTTTCAGTTTTTTGTTCAGAATATAATTCAGATTATAACAACCTCTCATTTTTTATACTTAAATGTGAATCTAATAAGTTCTGTTCAAACTTATTTGTCTACAATCAACAAAATCTCATATAACCAGCAATTTCATGCTCAATCAATGTAACACCCCGAAAACGGGTTTGGTAATCAAATCACGTTTACATTAAAAGACGGGTAATTTACCTTTAGTGGTAAAAGTAACCCGGTGAATATTTGGATTATTAAATAAACAAGAATTTACTGACTAGGAATTATAACCTAGTTAGCTAATATTCTAGAAATAACCTATAATAAGGTTAAAAACATGCCAAACTATAAGTTACACAAAAGATGAGGGGTTAATCTTGTAAAAAGTGAAACTAGAAATAATTAAAACAAAAAAAACCAAACACACCATTTTGGTGTCTGGTTCGATCAGGAGAAGAGAAGGGCGACCAGGGTTCTTCAAACCCAAAAAACTTCACAAATCTCAGAAATTGGAGGTTCAATTCAGTCCCAAATCAAGTTCTAAACACGAATTAATGATCACCTCACTGAAGGGATCATAAGGTATGCGAAATTCTAGTATTTTGATTCATCTCAAGTTCTAGGTTAATTGTGAAAAACTGAAATTGAGCTTGATTGTGTCATGCATGAGTGAATCTTGAAGTAATATGATGTCTAGGAGTAAACCCTAGTCAAATAACATGTTAGATTGTTGGATAATCTATGAGATTCATGATGATCCATTGATAAGCTAAGTGGGTTTTATGTTGATATGATGAACACTCATGTTAGAATGTAAGATTTATGAATATTGAGATGATGATATAAGTTCTTGATATAGTTCATGAACACTAGACTTAGAGGTTTAAATGTGTTGATGTAAATCTTGGTAAAGATAACTAGTTATGAACTAGTTAGTAAATAAGTAATATTATGCACATTAGATGTTTGTTAAAATGCCCGAATGAATGTTGACATAATGAAAGTATGAAAGAAACGCGTAATTGGCTAACTCGACTAACTACGTGTAATACGGAATAATAGGGGTTCGAAACGTGATGTTGATTGAGCTTATTGTGTGTATAATGTGATTGAAGTTAGTTGACTATTGAAAGTCAAACTGACCTATAATCCGATAAATGGTAGTTTTGATATGAAATTTGTAAGGTGGAATAATCGTATTAAATTATGATTAAACTAACCACCTTGAAAACGATGATGATAGTTTGATGATTAACAAGCTAGGTGAGAGCTTGGGAACAAAGCGGGTCAAACGAAGCAAGAATGACGGAAAAGCATAATTCGGATGCAAGGTAAGTATAGCTTACACTAGTCTTATATGTTAGAATACTCCCTTACCGTATTAGTTACGAAAAAGACAAATACATAATTGAGGTATGATGTTCCGACGTGTAAACGTACGGAACAAGGTAGTCTAGCACGACAAGAAACCATGTTGATGGTTTAAAAGGAATTAAATCGGTAATTCGATCATTTTATGACAAATGGAAAATGAGCCTTTGAATGGTTACCTTATAGGGTAAACCAAAACAAACAATAAGGGTAAAAAGGTAAATTGGTCATGCGTTGACCATAACTATTGGTTTTGAAAGACACTGTAAGGCGTAAGCCATAACAGGCTAAAAAGCGTTAAGAAAATCAATTAATAAGTGAAATGGCCACACGGTGCAAACCGAAGCGAGTCGTATAGATGAGATGGTAATAAATATCATCTCGCCAACATAATCGGTCACTTAGACCAAATGGGTCAAACGGTGAAGATATCACCCTTTGACAATAGCGACTAATGATTATTGTCGAGCTATATTATTTCAGGTGTAAATGTCAAATTGGTGTTAGCAACGCTATGAATTAGCGGTTATAAAAGCAAGGTATTAAAAACGGGTCAATATATTGATCTGCGCCAGGTATGTGAAATAAGGTAACACTCATTTAGAACATATGATTCAAGAGTGTTAAAAGAGGTCAAAACGGACATTTGGTTACTTGTTAGGTAAACCAAATGTTTTATGTAATGAACATGGCGTTTGGAAAGCTTAATGACTTTTCAAACATAATTATAGATTAAAAGAGGGATTATGGGTCCAATATACTTTCAAAAGTCCTTCATTGTTAATAAAGGACTAAAATGGACCAAAACGCCCTTGGTGGCTAAATTGACCAAACAACCTTTAAAAGTTGTTCGGAAATGAGTTTTATGATTAAATGAATACTTAGATTAATTATAGAAGCAATTGAAAGCGATTTTAGGCTCGAAAGTGCTTAAGAACCCTTAACGGGTCAAAATAAGCATACGAGTGAAAACGGGTTTAAATTGTGTAATAAACCTATGATTAGAATCTAAAATGGTAAGTAATATTAAATTAAAGAGTTGTATGTGATATAGGAATCAAACAAATACGTTTGTTTGATAAAATGCGTAAACGGGTCAAATTTTGGTAAAAGAGTAATAAGCCGAAGACTTAAAGGTCTTAAATTTTGTTAAGCCGAATGTCGGATTTTAACTCCATATGATGGAGAATTAAATTACAATCATCTAGGAAGAAACGGTAGGTCAAACGGATAAGCGGTTTGAAAGATACGAAAGATTTCGTGTCAAATTACGGCGAAATGTAAAGGTGGGATGCAGGTGCCACCGTAAATTACGGTGCCACCGTAATTTACGGTGGACCTGATGTGGTTACGGTAGTAACCTTCTGATTTACGGCAGAAGAATATGAACCGAAGGGCCACCGTAAATTACGGTTCCACCGTAATTTACGGTGGAGGTTATTTTCAATTTCTTGTTTTTAGGATAAATTGTTTCCCGGATTGTTTGAATACGTTTTAGACCCCGTAAGACTAAAGCATTTCATGTTTAATGAAATGTAGGTACACTTTGGGATGCCGGAAGACGATCAAGCTCAACGAAGAACCGAACACGATAATGATACACGCTTCCGCACTTTGACACATTGTAAATGTTAAACAACGAATCCAACCACGATAGTTAGAATAACTTATGATTTGCAAAAGTTTTAATAAACCCGTATTTCCGATGTATATGATAGTGATTAATTACATGATTATCTTTCAAAATATCTTGTAAACCTTGGTTTACATGAACGGGTGTTACAAGTTGGTATCAGAGCGCTGGTTTAAGAGATTCAAGTATGGTGGGAAAACTATGCTTGGACTTAAACCTTATGCTCCTAATAAAGATGGGTGTTCGGTTCGAGGCTTGATTGCAAATCCGGTAAGTACACGTATGCTAATAGTTTAGTATGCTAGTTGTTGTAAATAACACATAGGGCTATCGTGTAACACACGTTACCCCAATTAAACGATTGATGTAGTTGACGAAAATACGCGCGTTGACGTGTATAGTAGAAAATGCCTTGTATTATAATACGGGCGATTATTGAAGTTGACTTTACTAACTTTTGTGAATGTTTTAAATGAAGGACACTCGCGTTTGAAGATGACGAGAGTCAAACGAATTATGGATATGATGATGGAACGGTCCGAGGTACGACAGGAAGAGCATACTCATTAAGGACCAAAATCGCGTAACGGTCGCGAACAAGACTAATGACAAGAGAAGCCCGTTAGGGCAAGCATCACCAGGTGCACACTTTTAAATTTAATCGCACGAGTCGTTATATGCAACAAACACGTAAGTAATAACGGTTGCATACACATATGATAGAACTTGGAAAACCTGATTTCCAAGAGAAATTTAATAGGAAATGTGTTATTCACAATGATGAATAACAAGACTTATTTATATAGAAACTTGGATGAGAGTGATCATCCAAGTAAGTATTCTCAATACAAATCCTATTGAGAAAATTAATGATCACATCAATGAATGTGAATAAATGTTTATAAAAAGGGACATTGTACATGTTCAAGGATAAACGATTAAAGCTAATAATTGTTAACTAACAATTAAATAAAGTTTTACCACATGAAACCATAAACATGAGGATAATTTGAGGAGTTACTTACATGGGACGTGATGTGGTAATTATAATAAGGTCGCGCGTACCACGTGTTGATCGCTTACTCTGGCCAAGTAAGTAGTGAACACATGATAGCATGAGCTTCTTATAATGAGCGCAGTTATGTCCGATGTAGTAAGGGCGGGGTGAATGGGACTAAGTAAAAAGTACCCAAATGAATCAGACAAGCAAAATATTTGATAATAATGTAAACGCACAACCGAGTGACGGAAGCGTATTACATTAGGATAATGAGCCCGAGTGAAGGGACAAAGAAGCATGATTAAACAAGTATTGGGAGGGAGTGTACTTACACTCGAACCCAGAAAACGCAAGCGTGATTAAACAAGTATTGGGAGGGAGTGTACTTACACTCGAACCCAGAAAACGCAAGCATGATTAGACAAGTATTAGGAGGGAGTGTACTTACGCTCGAACCCGGAAATTGCAAATGAGTCCCTTAACGGGTCGTTTTTGTAAAACGTCCAACTTAAAGACAAAGTCGGAATATAAAAATGAAGCGAGGTCTTAATGCATACCGGAAGGGTTGCAATAATAACGACTTCGGTAAAACACCCGGTTGATGGGTAAGGATTTAAACACATGCGTAAACCGAGAGACGAGAACATGAATTTAAAGTCAAAAGACTCGGATTATGAGTTATGACTAAAAGACCATAAAATTTCGTAAACAGAAATTTTGATAATTATATTCAACCATTTTGAGGTTGAACGGGTTGAATAAAGTATAAATGCTTAATGGCATAAGTAAGCGCAAGCCGGATAACGGTAAGCTTGAGACAAACTGACGCGTAAATAACGTCAGAAGTCATAAAGTCGGAGGATTAGCCCGGAAGTAAACAAATGAAGCCTTAGACTACGGTCAAGGTCAAATGAAGTTCAAGGGTAAAAAAAAAAAAAAAAAAAAAAAAAAAAAACAAATGATTTTCAAACATAAAAAGAGTGCTTTGACACCATATATATATATTTCAATATAGACATGCGTAAAAAATGATCTACGGGATCAATATAACCCTTGGGGTTATAAACAATGGAAAAGTCTACGAGACTAATATGACCTACGGGTCACGACTAGAAAGAAATAGACTACAAGGACCTAGCCTTAAAGAGGTGAAAGTCTAATAAAATAGCCTATAGAGCAAAACGATAAAACTTACGGGGTTAATTAGACAAAGCGACGGATAAATTGAGAATCTCCGCATAAAACAAAGGCTGTAAAAGAATAAATTTTGGACTGTCAATATCCTGGAATGGATAATTGACAGAAGTTAAAGAGAAGATCCTAAAACTAAAACTTCGGTTTTAGTAAGAAATAGTGTTTTTACAAACGTGAATTCTGATAAGAATTTAAACGATAAGTATGAAAGATACAAGTCTTGACACTGTTAGGCGCAAGACAATATATTCGAAAAGTGAGATATTTTCGAAAATGAAAGGTTGATATAAATTAAATATGATGTAACACATTCACGGTCAAGAAATGTAATGTGAAGTAGAATCACATTATAACAAAGCAAGCGGTAAAAAGGAACTGAACAAATAAGTCTAGTTAGTGAAACCGACCAAAGTCAGCAATTCAAGTTAAGAAATTTGGTTCGCTTGTAAACGGTAAATTCGATATAACTAAACCGAATGAATAAATTTGAAAATAAAAGAAATTGTTGCTAGAGGTGAAAGATTTCACTAGAGACCTTTAAACGGGTCAAAGTAATGGATTCATAAAGAATTCGATAGTATATGAAAGCGAGGAATATCGCTAAGTTAATTAAACTAGTGGAAATAACGAGATTACGTTATTTCCAGTCGCATTATGTCATGTAAGATACGTAGATGATTAATAACCAAAAGAATATTACCATACTTTTCTGGTAATACTAACAATCAATTAAGATACGAGAAATGCTTAATTGATTATCGAGAACAAATACATGGAATTGAACTCGATAAATTAAGTAAGAAAAGGTTTCGAGGACGAAACCTCTTTAAGGGGGGTAGACTTGTAACACCCCAAAAACGGGTTTGGTAATCAAATCACGTTTACATTAAAAGACGGGTAATTTACCTTTAGTGGTAAAAGTAACCCGGTGAATATTTGGATTATTAAATAAACAAGAATTTACTGACTAGGAATTATAACCTAGTTAGCTAATATTCTAGAAATAACCTATAATAAGGTTAAAAACATGCCAAACTACAAGTTACACAAAAGATGAGGGGTTAATCTTGTAAAAAGTGAAACTAGAAATAATTAAAACAAAAAAAAACCAAACACACCATTTTGGTGTCTGGTTCGATCAGGAGAAGAGAAGGGCGACCAGGGTTCTTCAAACCCAAAAAACTTCACAAATCTCAGAAATTGGAGGTTCAATTTAGTCCCAAATCAAGTTCTAAACACGAATTAATGATCACCTCACTGAAGGGATCATAAGGTATGCGAAATTCTAGTATTTTGATTCATCTCAAGTTCTAGGTTAATTGTGAAAAACTGAAATTGAGCTTGATTGTGTCATGCATGAGTGAATCTTGAAGTAATATGATGTCTAGGAGTAAACCCTAGTCAAATAACATGTTAGATTGTTGGATAATCTATGAGATTCATGATGATCCATTGATAAGCTAAGTGGGTTTTATGTTGATATGATGAACACTCATGTTAGAATGTAAGATTTATGAATATTGAGATGATGATATAAGTTCTTGATATAGTTCATGAACACTAGACTTAGAGGTTTAAATGTGTTGATGTAAATCTTGGTAAAGATAACTAGTTATGAACTAGTTAGTAAATAAGTAATATTATGCACATTAGATGTTTGTTAAAATGCCCGAATGAATGTTGACATAATGAAAGTATGAAAGAAACGCGTAATTGGCTAACTCGACTAACTACGTGTAATACGGAATAATAGGGGTTCGAAACGTGATGTTGATTGAGCTTATTGTGTGTATAATGTGATTGAAGTTAGTTGACTATTGAAAGTCAAACTGACCTATAATCCGATAAATGGTAGTTTTGATATGAAATTTGTAAGGTGGAATAATCGTATTAAATTATGATTAAACTAACCACCTTGAAAACGATGATGATAGTTTGATGATTAACAAGCTAGGTGAGAGCTTGGGAACAAAGCGGGTCAAACGAAGCAAGAATGACGGAAAAGCATAATTCGGATGCAAGGTAAGTATAGCTTACACTAGTCTTATATGTTAGAATACTCCCTTACCGTATTAGTTACGAAAAAGACAAATACATAATTGAGGTATGATGTTCCGACGTGTAAACGTACGGAACAAGGTAGTCTAGCACGACAAGAAACCATGTTGATGGTTTAAAAGGAATTAAATCGGTAATTCGATCATTTTATGACAAATGGAAAATGAGCCTTTGAATGGTTACCTTATAGGGTAAACCAAAACAAACAATAAGGGTAAAAAGGTAAATTGGTCATGCGTTGACCATAACTATTGGTTTTGAAAGACACTGTAAGGCGTAAGCCATAACAGGCTAAAAAGCGTTAAGAAAATCAATTAATAAGTGAAATGGCCACACGGTGCAAACCGAAGCGAGTCGTATAGATGAGATGGTAATAAATATCATCTCGCCAACATAATCGGTCACTTAGACCAAATGGGTCAAACGGTGAAGATATCACCCTTTGACAATAGCGACTAATGATTATTGTCGAGCTATATTATTTCAGGTGTAAATGTCAAATTGGTGTTAGCAACGCTATGAATTAGCGGTTATAAAAGCAAGGTATTAAAAACGGGTCAATATATTGATCTGCGCCAGGTATGTGAAATAAGGTAACACTCATTTAGAACATATGATTCAAGAGTGTTAAAAGAGGTCAAAACGGACATTTGGTTACTTGTTAGGTAAACCAAATGTTTTATGTAATGAACATGGCGTTTGGAAAGCTTAATGACTTTTCAAACATAATTATAGATTAAAAGAGGGATTATGGGTCCAATATACTTTCAAAAGTCCTTCATTGTTAATAAAGGACTAAAATGGACCAAAACGCCCTTGGTGGCTAAATTGACCAAACAACCTTTAAAAGTTGTTCGGAAATGAGTTTTATGATTAAATGAATACTTAGATTAATTATAGAAGCAATTGAAAGCGATTTTAGGCTCGAAAGTGCTTAAGAACCCTTAACGGGTCAAAATAAGCATACGAGTGAAAACGGGTTTAAATTGTGTAATAAACCTATGATTAGAATCTAAAATGGTAAGTAATATTAAATTAAAGAGTTGTATGTGATATAGGAATCAAACAAATACGTTTGTTTGATAAAATGCGTAAACGGGTCAAATTTTGGTAAAAGAGTAATAAGCCGAAGACTTAAAGGTCTTAAATTTTGTTAAGCCGAATGTCGGATTTTAACTCCATATGATGGAGAATTAAATTACAATCATGTAGGAAGAAACGGTAGGTCAAACGGATAAGCGGTTTGAAAGATACGAAAGATTTCGTGTCAAATTACGGCGAACTGGAAAGGTGGGATGCAGGTGCCACCGTAAATTACGGTGCCACCGTAATTTACGGTGGACCTGATGTGGTTACGGTAGTAACCTTCTGATTTACGGCAGAAGAATATGAACCGAAGGGCCACCGTAAATTACGGTTCCACCGTAATTTACGGTGGAGGTTATTTTCAATTTCTTGTTTTTAGGATAAATTGTTTCCCGGATTGTTTGAATACGTTTTAGACCCCGTAAGACTAAAGCATTTCATGTTTAATGAAATGTAGGTACACTTTGGGATGCCGGAAGACGATCAAGCTCAACGAAGAACCGAACACGATAATGATACACGCTTCCGCACTTTGACACATTGTAAATGTTAAACAACGAATCCAACCACGATAGTTAGAATAACTTATGATTTGCAAAAGTTTTAATAAACCCGTATTTCCGATGTATATGATAGTGATTAATTACATGATTATCTTTCAAAATATCTTGTAAACCTTGGTTTACATGAACGGGTGTTACAATCAAAGGTGTCACAATCAAACACAGACATAATTCAATCTACACATTTCTCAAAACACAATCTCTAACATCACTAACCTGTAGCAATAATTCAAAACCCTAACTAATGTGTTGTGCACTCACTAATATCTGCTACACATGTCTCACTTATTCATCTTCACAACTTCAAACACATCTTATCTAACACCTTATGCCAATCAACAAAATCTCATATATCAATCAGCAATACATAAACCTTGAATATTACTCAAACACATCTTGTTTAATGAATCAAAATAAAAACACATAAACCTTGAATATTACTCAATTTATGACTACTATCCCACAAAACAAAACTTTGTCAACAAATTATACTAACTTATGCAATGGTAAACCATAAAAATAACAAATTAATTTAGATGATTAGCCTTGCAGAAAACCCAAATCAGGAAAGTTTACTCGAATCGTTAACGAAAAAAATCAGACTCGGATTGGGTTACTCAAGCGGATATTAATCACTGGAATAAGATCGGGTATCAAACATAAGAGCACACATGAGTTGATTAACGGAACAAAATGGTGAGGAAAAGAATACACATCAGTTAATCGAATAGAGATCAATTTCCCATAGGATCCCATTCAAGATATATAGATATAGATAAAGAACGGTGCAAGATATACCTTTCCTTCAACTTCTTATAGGATCCCATTCAAGAGTTCCTTGTAGGGGAAGGAGTCTGAAAGAAGTTTATCACCTAAAATTACAAAACACAGTTTGAAGTAGATATGCAACTCGAGTACAAAAACAATAGTCGAAGACTCGAAGCATTCCTAAAATTACAAATAATATAATCAAAGCATCTCATAAAAAAACATCAAGATTTCAAAGCATTCAAAATTTAAAATCAAACACAATAATTGTTTACTTCAAAATTTAAATTTAAAATAATGATTGACTTCAAAATTTAAAATTTAAAATCTGAAAATCAAATCACTAATATCCAATCCCGTAAATCAAGCAAACTTATTAGGAAAGTCTAACCTTACAAATTTAAATTCAATTTACAGATTCGAAATATAAAATCAAACACATTAATGGCAAACTTTCAAATTTAAATTTAAAATAATAATTGACTTCCAAATTGAAAATTTAAAATCAAACACAACAATGGTTTACTTTAAAATTTAAATTTAAAATGATGATTGACTTCAAAATTTAAAATCTGAAAATCAAATCACTAATATCCAATCCCGTAAATCAAGCAAACTTATTAGGAAAGTCTAACCTTGTCAAGCAAAATCAACCGACATGGTACTAATTTCCAACCATAGTGTCACACCCCAACCGATGGCGGAATCATCGGGGCGCATCACTAGGCGAATCAGATTGCTCAAGAGAATCCATAACAACTATATTGCGATAATATTTAATATCTTCGTTATCCCATACTAACAAATAATACAATCACATAAGTTATCACAGATTTATACGTATTTATACAATCACAGTAGTAATACGGGTCACATAGGAGACACGAATTTCCTAAGTTCTCACACAATGACTTGTTGTTTATACGTGTATATATATAGGTATTTATATAACTGAAATTTGTATTCATACACATACAGGTCGGTTTAGAATATGCGAGGACGCATTGAGGTGAGAAAACGAGAGCGAAGACGATAGATTATGCATTAGTTTTGTTGCGAACGTTCGGGTTTCGTTTTAGATTGCGATGGCTGTGCGAATTGTGCGTTTATAAAGTAGGGAGTGAAAATTGTTAAATCGAGAAATCGACAAAGCGTAAAGTTTCAAAGCGTAAATAAGTTCCGATCATTTGTAAAATTGGCGGGTCGTATGATAGAGTGCCCTGGGTGTTTAGGCGTTGACTACCCAAGGTAACCCAACTATATCTAACAAGTTCGAGTATGCGCGTTGACCTAGAGGACTTCATGCTTTCACTGGGATGCAGCTCCTGGCATTCGTCTTCCTAGTCATCGCGTGGCTCGAGTTACCGTGATAGTCGAGTCCTTGGTGGGAGCTTTTGAAAAACAGTTTATAGAGAGTGGGACGACTTATTAATTAAGGTACGGGTTTCACCCCTGTCTTAACAGTTTCGTTCCTAATTGTGGTTATGCTCTCGAATAAATTCGTGAGTTCCACTAGATTTCGAAATGGAGGCTTTCGTCGAGGTATGGATGTCACTCCTAACTCGATGAAAGGTTCTCGTGCTAGAAAAATGCGCTGAGTGAGCAATCCTATCGAGAGTTCTTGGTTTTCACGCCTGATCTCGACTGGGTCGCTCGGTTTCGTTATGCGAGTATTTTCGAAAACGTGTGTATTGTGCCGGCCTTAGGAAAGGCTAAGTAGTATTTCAGCCTTAGGAAAGGCTTCTTCGCGTGAAGTTGTGGTATGCGGTGTTCACACTAAGTTGTAGCTTTTAGCAATTTCGATCGAGAGTATCAAGTAAGCCCGATACAAACCCCACTGGGTTCGTACGAGTCGGCCTGTTGGTACTTAGACTATAGACTAGGTCAATTTCTAAGACGTCGACCCGGACTAGGTCGAGTCTGGCCTAATTCCCTATAGTTATGGCTCTGATACCAATCTGTCACACCCCAACCGATGGCGGAATCATCAGGGCGCGGCACTAGGCGAATCAGATTGCTCAAGAGAATCCATAACAACTATATTGCGATAATATTTAATACCTTCGTTATCCCATACTAACAAATAATACAATCACATAAGTTATCACAGATTTATTGTCCTCTCGAACAATGCAAATCCGACAACCTAGATTTTAGTTGAGTTTCTAGACTTCCTAGCTTGATTTGATATAGTCTGCGATCTAACCTGCAACATACGTTAAAATATTTGTCAATACAAAAGTATTGGCGAGTATACAGGTTTGATAAGTATAGCATAATAGAATAAAAGTGCTGCGAATTTCCGCATGCATAAACGTAACACACGACATATATACTCACAAAACTGATACTACCAACTAAGTCCTCGATGCTCGAGTGTACGATGGCATAACTAGACCCCGTCGGGCGCAATAGTACTATACTAGTCGTGGTGGGACGTCGCGAGTATAAGCCCTAGCACATATGCAACTAGCATCACGTATATTTATGCATAACAGTTATTCGCAAGTGATAATTCGATTGATTGAATAATTTCGCTTCATAAGTTCGATTTGTTAGAAACGTATGTTACACCCAAAATTCGATTAAAAAGGGGTCAAGTATACTCACAGTGCGTATTTAGCGGAAATACAACTTGTTCGAGTCGGTTGCGAGTATGTCTGTTTTGATCCTTGAAGAATAGAGTAAACGATATACGGTTAAGCGAGATTAGCCTTGAAAAGTTACTCATTAGGTCGAAAGGTCCTCATCCGTGCGGATTGATATGCTATCCGTCCGGATGACAAGTCATCCGTCCGGATGGCATGTTATCCGTCCGGATAACAGGTGGTGCGTGCGGATGAGTGATGCGTGCGGATGAGTGTGCGTGCGGATGAGTGTGCGCGCGGATGGACTGGTCATGCGTGCGGATGGACATGTCATCCGTGCGGACTGACATGTCATCCGTGCGACTGACAAGAGTCATCCGTGCGGATAAGAGTCATCCGTGCGGACTGACATGTCATCCGTGCGGACTGACATGTCATCCGTGCGGACTGACATGTCTGTTTCGCACTCTGAACACTGTTTCCGAGTGTTTAACGGAAGGAAAACGTTCGCTTTTACTAGGGTAGTGTAATTTCGCACTAACACTTGAAGTTCCGTCAATTCCGACTCGTTCTAACGGCCGAGAATCACCCCGTTCCATCAGATCTGGCCTTTCATGATGGTTCTTCATGGTTAACTCGAAATCGCACAGATTTAGGTGAGATTTGTCATTAAAACATGTGGAAATTACCCAGATCTAAGTCGTTTATGATGGGATGAGGCCACAACTTGGAGTTTATAAGAACTCTTGGTGACATCACCTCAAAACGCCTGAAATCCGCAGATTTCACGGTTAGAATTTGAGTTTCGAAAGATAGAATGATGTAGAATCGAGTGTAGATTGTAGAAGTACAAGTTTTAGGTTGAAATCTTACCGGAATCGCGAGGAAATCGAGAGAAAAGGGTCTTGGAGCGTGTTTGGTTGAGTAGGAGCTGTCACATCACTGTTCAAGTGATGTGACATGGTATTTATAGGCAAGAGAGGAGAGGAAAGAGTTCTGGCCCGGATAGCCCATCCGTGCGGATGGCCCATCCGTGCGCATGCCCATCCGTCCGGATAGCTATCCTGACGCGTTGGACTTCTCTGTTTTGTTCGTTTTGATAGTTTTCGAAGCGCGTACTTTCCATAATTAGTTTATATTATCATTATATTGTTATTATATATATATATATATATCACTAGGGGTCATATTTACGTATCCATAATCCAAAGTTTCGATAATTAACAATCGGTTTCCGATTCGAGTATGCGATTATTAGCGACGTTTCACGACCATCAATGAGGGTAGTGTAGGTCCTTTCTTGATGTCATCGTGAACGTTATTTCGTGTAGTGCCTCAAAGACTGACGGGGTACCGTTTACTCGCACTGTCATCATCGTCATGACGACTGGAGCTACAACACTCACCCGAGGGTCCTTGTTAGCATTAATTGTTTACGTTCGACACATCACGGCCACTGAGGAGGGTAGAATAGGTCCTCACTCAATGCCTCCGTGAGTGTTAGTGTGATAACAGTGTAGTATAGCAATACTGTAGCTTGAAAATATGCGATTATCCTTCGAATAGCGATATATACGATATAGTTACATTATGATCCGAATCTCTGGTGCTAGGCGTAAGGAGTATTACGAGTAGTAACAACGCACAAAAGTGCGGGTTGTTACACATAGCAAGCATATCTCTGTCCAACATAGTTGCAGCCAAAAACTACGAACAATCCAAAATAAACACCTAATGAATCAAAATAAAAAAAACATAAACCTTGAATATTACTCAATTTATGACTACTATCCCCCAAAACAAAACTTTGTCAACAAATTATACTAACTTATGCAATGGTAAACCATAAAAATAACAAATTAATTTAGATGATTAGCTTTGCAGAAAACCCAAATCGGGAAAGTTTACATGAATCGTTAACGAAAAATATCAGACTCAGATTGGGTTACTCAAGCGGATATTAATCACTGGAATAAGATCGGGTATCAAACATAAGAGCACACATGAGTTGATTAACAGAACAAAATGGTGAGGAGAAGAATATACATCAGTGAATCGAATAGAGATCAATTTCCCATAGAATCCCATTTAAGATATATAGATATATAGATATAGATAAAGAACAGTGCAAGATATACCTTTTCTTCAACTTCTCATAGGAACCCATTCAATAGTTCCTTGTAGGGGAAGGAGTCTGAAAGAAGCTCTTCACCTAAAATTACAAAACACAATTTGAATTAGATATGCAACTCGAGTACAAAAACAATAGTCGAAGACTCGAAGCATCCCTAAAATTACAAATAATATAGTCAAAGCATCTCATAAAAAAACATCAAGATTTCAAAGCATACAAAATTTAAAATCAAACACAATAATGGTTTACTTCAAAATTTAAATTTAAAATAATGATTAACTTCAAAATTTAAAATTTAAAATCTGAAAATCAAATCACTAATATCCAATCCCGTAAATCAAGCAAACTTATTAGGAAAGTCTAACCTTTCAAATTTAAATTCAATTTACAGATTCGAAATTTAAAATGAAACACATTAATGGAAAACTTTCAAATCTAATAAGTTCTGTTCAAACTTATTTGTCTACAATCAACAAAATCTCATATAACCAGCAATTTCATGCACAATCAAAGGTGTCACAATCAAACACAGACATAATTCAATCTACACATTTCTCAAAACACAATCTCTAACATCACTAACCTGTAGCAATAATTCAAAACCCTAACTAATGTGTTGTGCACTCACTAATATCTGCAACACATGTCTCACTTATTCATCTTCACAACTTCAAACACATCTTATCTAATACCTTATGCCAATCAACAAAATCTCATACATCAATCAGCAATACAATGCACAATCAAAGACCTCACAATCAATTTCAAACATCAATCAATATACAAAATTTCTCAAGGCGCAAATTTTAATATCACTAACCTAATGCGCTACTACTCAATAATGTGTCAGTGCCATGAAAAAACTTCATAACCTTAACTAATGAGTTAACTTACCAACGCTCAAGGCTGTATATTTTCCCAATGTTGTTTGTCCGACGCATCGTCACAAATCTAACAACCGAGTCAATCAAATTATTAGTTAAAACCCAATAAACAAAGTATACTAATATCCAATCCCGTAAATCAAGCAAACTTATTAGGAAAGTCTAAGTTGTCAAATTTAAATTCAATTAAAGATTCGAAATTTAAAATCAAACACATTCATGACAAACTTTCAAATTTAAATTTAACATAATAGTTGACTTCGAAATTGAAAATTGAAAATTTAAAATCAAACACAATTATGGTTTATTTCAAAATTTAAATTTAGAATAATGATTAACTTCAAAATTTAAAATTTAAAATCTGAAATAAAATCACTAATATCTAATCCCGTAAATCAAGCAAACTTATTAGGAAAGTCTAACCTTGCCAAGCAAAACCAACCGACATGGTACCAATTTACAGCCATAGCAAGCATATCTCTGTCCAACATATTTGCAGCAAAAAACTCCGGACTATTCAAAATAAACACCTAATGAGTCAAAATAAAAACACATAAACCTTGAATATTACTCAATTTATGACTACTATCCCACAAAACAAAACTTTGTCAACAAATTATACTAAATTATGCAATGGTAAACCATAAAAATAACAAATTAATTTAGATGATTAGCCTTGCAGAAAACCCAATTCGGGAAAGTTTATCCGATCGTTAACGAAAAAAATCAGACTCAGATTGGGTTACTCAAGCGGATATTAATCACTGGAATAAGATCCGGTATCAAACATAAGAGCACACATGAGTTGATTAACGGAACAAAATGGTGAGGAAAAGAATATACATCAGTTAATCGAATAGAGATCAATTTCCAATAGGATCTCATTCAAGATATATATATATATAGATAAAGAACGGTGCAAGATATACCTTTCCATCAACTTCTCATAGGATCCCATTCAAGAGTTCCTTGTAGGGGAAAGAAGTTTATCATCTAAAATTACAAAACACAGTTTGAATTAGATATGCAACTCGAGTACAAAAACAATAGTCGAAGACTCGAAGCATCCCTAAAATTACAAATAATATAGTCAAAGCATCTCATAAAAAAACATCAGGATTTCAAACCATTCAAAATTTAAAATCAAACACAATAATGGTTTACTTCAAAATTTAAATTTAAAATAATGATTGCCTTCAAAATTTAAATTTTAAAATCTGAAAATCAAATCACTAATATCCAATCCCGTAAATCAAGCAAACTTATTAGGAAAGTCTAACCTTTCTAATTTAAATTCAATTTACATATTCGAAATTTAAAATCAAACGCATTAATGGAAAACTTTCAAATTTAAATTTAAAATAATAATTAACTTCATAATTGTAAATTTAAAATCAAACAAAATAATGGTTTACTTCAAAATTTAAATTTAAAATAATGTTTGATTTCAAAATTTAAAATTTAAAAATCAAATTATACTAACTTATGCAATGGTAAACCATAAAAATAACAAATTAATTTAGATGATTAGCTTTGCAGAAAACCCAAATCGGGAAAGTTTACATGAATCGTTAATGAAAAATATCAGACTCAGATTGGGTTACTCAAGCGGATATTAATCACTGGAATAAGATCGGGTATCAAACGTAAGAGCACACATGAGTTGATTAACGGAACAAAATGGTGAGGAGAAGAATATACATCAGTGAATCGAATATAGATCAATTTCCCATAGAATCCCGTTTAAGATATATAGATATAGATAAAGAACAGTGCAAGATATACCTTTTCTTCAACTTCTCATAGGAACCCATTCAATAGTTCCTTGTAGGGGAAGGAGTCTGAAAGAAGCTCTTCACCTAAAATTACAAAACACAATTTGAATTAAATATGCAACTCGAGTACAAAAACAATAGTTGAAGACTCGAAGCATCCCTAAAATTACAAATAATATAGTCAAAGAATCTCATAAAAAAACATCAAGATTTCAAAGCATACAAAATTTAAAATCAAACACAATAATGGTTTACTTCAAAATTTAAATTTAAAATAATGATTGACTTTAAAATCTGAAAATCAAATCACTAATATCCAATCCCGTAAATCAAGCAAACTTATTAGGAAAGTCTAACCTTTCAAATTTAAATTCAATTTACAGATTCGAAATTTAAAATGAAACACATTAATGGAAAACTTTCAAATCTAATAAGTTTTGTTCAAACTTATTTGTCGACAATCAACAAAATCTCATATAACCAGCAATTTCATGCACAATCAAAGGTTTCACAATCAAACACAAACATACTTCAATCTACACATTTCTCAAAACACAATCTCTAACATCACTAACCTGTAGCAATAATTCAAAACCCTAACTAATGTGTTGTGCACTCACTAATATCTGCTACACATGTCTCACTTATTCATCTTCACAACTTCAAACACATCTTATCTAATACCTTATGCCAATCAACAAAATCTCATACATCAATCAGCAATACAATGCACAATCAAAGACCTCACAATCAATTTCAAAAATCAATCAATATACAGAATTTCTCAAGGCACAAATTTTAATATCACTAACCTAATGCGCTAGTACTCAATAATGTGTCGGTGCCATGAAAAAACTTCATAACCTTAACTAATGTGTTAACTTACCAAGGCTCAAGGCTGTATATTTTCCCAATGTTGTTTGTCCGACGCATCGTCACAAATCTAACAACCGAGTCAATCAAATTATTAGTTAAAACCTAATAAAGAAAGTACACTAATATCCAATCCCGTAAATCAAGCAAACTTATTAGGAAAGTCTAAGTTTTCAAATTTAAATTCAATTTACAGATTCGAAATTTAAAATCAAATACATTAATGGCAAACTTTCAAATTTAAATTTAACATAATAATTGACTTCGAAATTGAAAATTTAAAATCAAACACAATAATGGTTTATTTCAAAATTTAAATTTAGAATAATGATTAACTTCAAAATTTAAAATTTAAAATCTGAAAATAAAATCACTAATATCTAATCCCGTAAATCAAGCAAACTTTTTAGGAAAGTCTAACCTTGCAAAGCAAAACCAACCGACATGGTACCAATTTACAGCCATAGCAAGCATATCTCTGTCCAACATAGTTGCAGCCAAAAACTTCGGACCATCCAAAATAAACACCTAATGAATCAAAATAAAAACACATAAACCTTGAATATTACTCAATTTATGACTACTATCCCACAAAACAAAACTTTGTCAACAAATTATACTAACTTATGCGATGGTAAACCATAAAAATAACAAATTAATTTTGATGATTAGCCTTGCAGAAAACCCAATTCGGGAAAGTTTATCCGAATCGTTAACAAAAAAAATCAGACTCAGATTGGGTTACTCAAGCGGATATTAGTCACTGGAATAAGATCCGGTATCAAACATAAGAGCACACATGAGTTGATTAACGGAACAAAATGTTGAGGAAAAAAATAGACATCAGTTAATCGAATAGAGATCAATTTCCCATAGGATTTCATTCAAGAATTAACTAAATACAAAAATTATAACTAAATGACTCACGATAAATCATCATCAATAATTTTAAGACATTGACATATGGAAGTTGTTCTCCCCACAATAAGGTTGCAAAATCATACGGTATTTCCTATCAATCGAAAC
Source organism: Helianthus tuberosus (assembly GCA_030545235.1). NCBI lineage: Eukaryota > Viridiplantae > Streptophyta > Magnoliopsida > Asterales > Asteraceae > Helianthus > Helianthus tuberosus. The sequence goes on from CM060362.1 coordinate 56,027,880, forward strand.
AAAAAAAAAAAACATATAAGTTGCAATAACTTATTGTGTGCACAAAACTGAAAACTTAAGAAACATACAAAAAATATAGGATCATAGTCCCCAATCAACTTTAACAACGAATGAGCGTTGTTTTCATGATCCATAACTGCAATGGAAGTAACCACTGTTTTAAAAAAATATAACGGTAATCTATTTATAGAAACAAAGTCTATTTACATAAACCGAATCATAATTTCGAATACAAAAATCATCTTTAACAACACTAATCTATTTATAGAAACAAAAACAACTTTAAAAAGAAATTAAAGACATCTTTAAAGAATTAACAATTAACTAAATACAAAAATTATAACTAAATACAAAAAATTATAATTCACAAAACAAACCATAAGAACTTCAAAAGATAATCACATAAAATTTCAAATTAACACCTAAAGACAAAAATAAAAAAGAAAGACTATACATATCAAAAAACAAACAACACCAACAAAACTGAACTAACCTGTTTTTGGTCGGCGAACAATTCGAAAAATATAGGATCATAGTCCTCAATCAACTTTAACAACGAAGGAGCGTTGTTTTCATGATCCATAACTGCAAAGGAAGTAACCATTGTTTTAAAAAATATAACGGTAATCTATTTATAGAAACAAAGTCTATTTACAGAAACCGAATCATAATTTCGAATACAAAAATCATCTTTAACAACACTAATCTATTTATAGAAACAAAAACAGATTTAAAAAGAAATTAAAGACATTTTTAATGAATTAAAAACTAATTAAATACAAAAATTATAACTAAATACAAAAAATTATAACTCACAAAACAAACCATAAGAACTTTAAAAGATAATCACATAAAATTTCAAATTAACGCCTAAAGACAAAAATAAAAAAGAAAGACTATACATATCAAAAAACAAACAACACCAACAAAACTGAACTAACCTGTTTTGGTCGACGAACAATTCGAGTCCGATTGTCACAAAAGATTGAGTGTTTACCATGACAAAAACAAACCATAAAACATTCATAACATATGTTATTAATTTAAAAAAAAAATACCGAACAGAAAGGATAAAATCAAACCTACACAAACTTAAAAAAAAAAGAAAACAACTATAACATTTAACTAACCTCTGTTGTTTCACGAATGATCGGAGTCCGATTTTATCCAAGATTTAGGGTTCCACATGAAAAACAAAATCAACAAAAATCAGTAACTTTGATAAATGTAGATGATGATAATAAAACCTATGATTTTGATTTTGTTTGCAAAAAAACAAAAAGATAAATGTTCAATCGCTTGATTAAAGATACACAATAGATAAACAACAAATTATTACAACATACCTTCAATTTTTATGATCAGATCTACAAAGTTTAGGACAAAGAAGAAGTTAATAGCATTCGAAGCAATCTTTATAAAATCATGTTTCTATATAATTGAATAACATAAATAAAGCAGATTTAGGATCGATTGTGTAGATTACAATCGTAAAACAAAGAAATCAGAAACAATAAAATCAAAAACATAGAAACATACCTTTGATTGGTTAATAGGATTGATTTGTGTGAAGAAGATGATGTTGCAGAGGTTTTTGGCTATGGTTTGGAACTGAGGATCTTGGTGGTGGCGGTGGGAGAGAGGCTGCAAATTAGTTTTTCTAGGGTTTGTAAAGTGTGTGCAAGAAGAATGAGAAAAAAGGAAATATATAATATCCGTCAGGCTTGACCCGAATTCAGGATTTCGACCCGAATAACAAACGGATCCCGTGTTTTTTATCTTGAAATAGTGATTGTAGAAGCCATATGTGATTTCCCTCCTAAACTAAATTGCCACATCAGCCAAGATGGCCAAATACAAATGCCACCTAGCCTAAATCCATCTCATATATATATATATATATAGATTATTAATTTTTCTCTCTTTAATTAATTAGTTAACTAATCATTAATTACCCTACATATAATCTACAAAACCTACACATATCAAAATTTTCCTACATATATCCTACACATTATAGAATTTTATCCTACACGGTCGAAATTTATCCTACACACCTCGAAATATATCCTACACAACTCGTATTTTATCCTACACAACTAGTAATTTATTCTACACTTTAAATTAAGTTGTTTTTTTTAATTTGATAAAAGTATATATTTTGAAAAGCAGTTACAAATTTAATTTAGCTAGTTATTAAAGGAGAAGAATACAAATTAATGATTTATGTAAGTTTATCAATATACCCTTATATTAAAATTAAATACAAATATTAAATGAAGTAAAATGAAGCATTCTTATTGGTTGAAACTTCTTCTTTTTTCTTCTTACAAAAAAATTCTTCTCATTTGAACCCTCCACGTATTAAATAATGATTTAAAAAGACTAAAATACCCTCACATGCAAATCATGAGAGGTAACTTAACTGAGTTTTTGGACGACGTTAGTTGTAAAGGTTATAGAATGTAACAAAACATGAATATAAAGGCTGGGTTTTGGCAATTTTATAGTAAAAGATATGAAGTGCAGTTTAGTTTAGTTATAACATAAAGGTTAATTTTGCAATTTAGTTTGAATATTATGTAGTTTGGTAGATTTATACATTATGTGTGATTATGTCTTATATGCTATCTTACTTACTATATTAATACATGTTTTGTGATTACTTACATACGCTTGTGTATACTACATGCAATACTTCTCTTTCAATATTAATGATTCATCTAGCAAATTATGTGATTAATGCAAAAGACTAGCATGATTGCATCACAATGATGTGTGAAATACATTAGTTTATAAGAATAAATGGTATAGTGAGGTTCATCCCATTATGAGGAAGGGCTGTCACATCACCATCCTTCATGAGATGACCCTCCTAGCAAAATGAATGGGATGAAGGATGGGCCTACCCCACACCTATTATTTTATAATTTTTTAACTTTTTTTTTGTTAACTTGATAAAAACATCTTAAAAATTAAATAAAATTAAAACATAAAACAACATAATTAAATAAAATTAAACCATAAAACATAACATAAAGAAAAACTACATATCATAAAAAATAAAATTACTAATCCTAGAAACGGAAAACATAAAAGCGAAAAAAATAAAAAACGATACGACTAAAAAATACGAAACAACCTACGACGTCCATTTTTTCTTAACTTACTCTTTCATCCTCTGGTAAACCTCACGTTCATCCTCCGGAACCGAGTCGAGATCCAACCTCATAATCCTAAAATCCTCCGCTCGAGCATGGTCGGCCGACAAGTTTTTCTTATAACTATATTTTTCGGTCGTGAGCTCCATGAACGAACGGAATTCGGATATCAACTCGTCCATTTTCGAACCCGCCTCGGAAAACGTTTGGCTCTATCCGCCCCCTTTTTCTCTTTCCGGCCGCCTCTTTTTTTGCTTTGTCCCTTCCGGGGGGACGTTCCTGTCACAGCCCCCCGACCCCACCCTGGGAGCGAGAGTCGTGAAGCAGCCAGATGGTATCGGTGTTTATTAATTACGCAGGGGAAATTTTTTTCATCAGGATCGTAGTTAGGAAATAATTTCAGAGTTTATAAAACACCATACTTTTAATATTAAACAAATTGGCTAAAACCCATATTCCATTCAATTGTTTTTACAGGGATAAACCCAAATAAATAAAACATATATTTCTTCTTTTATTCAGGGATTTATAGCCACTTTATTTAAGCCTTCAGTGCTCCATAGCTGGCTTCTATTATCTTTATAGCAAGTTACCTGAAACACATTTTGAAAACATTTTATCAGTAACAAATACTGGCGAGTTCATTCCATTTTTTATAAAATATATTGTTAACTCAATCAGTATTTGTCACATGGTGGCAGTTCCGATGTGATAGTGGTCATATCACTCATTGGCTCACTTTCGTCCAATAGTGAAGGTTATTAAGTAATTATATCTTAATATTATTCAAAGTATCTGTCACTAGGCGATTCCCGTGACGGTGGTCATATCACTGTTGATCATTCTTTCAACTAGTGACTGGGGTCATAAGACTGTTGATCATTCTCTCAACTCGTGCCGGTGGTCGTATCACTGTTGATCGTTCTCTCAACTAGTGACTTTGGTCATATTTCTGGTCATATCACTGTTGATCATTCTCTCAACTAGTGATTCTGGTTGTATCACTGTTGATCATTCTCTCAACTAGTGACTCTGAATTTAGTAGTGTCCAATGACATTTCTTTGTCAAATATATTTTCTATGGCATAAAACCAATTAGCCTAGAAAATGAAATATATCATTTTCTGTCAAATTAATACCTATAACTTTATCAAATATAATATATTAATTAAATAATTGTGATATTATTACTTAATAAATTAATGTGACTAAGATTTAAAATATAATCTTATTATAGTTGACATATTTTATTATGATATATACATTTATTGACTAAACATTATTTTATAATGTTAATAGTAAATTTAGGTTTATTAAATATATTTTTTTAATATAACTAATATATTTTAATAATAATTAATAAAACTCTATTTTATATAGACACCATTTAGATTTATTTCAATCATACATTAAATTTATTAATTATTTAGTGTAAAAATAATATTAGTTATAGGTTATGGCCACTGGGGCACAATTTCCCCCGTACTTGTGGTCATGCTACTATTAGCTAATTTTTTGACCAATAGTAACGAGGATCAAGTAATGTATAAAACCTCCCATATCGACAGTTATTGCAGAATACAAAAATTTAATCACTGTAAGTATAACTGATAAATATTTAGGATTTTGGAAAGCATTTTTAAGGGTAAATTACTTTTTGAGTCCCTGTGTTTTATGGATTTTAACCACTTGAGTCCAAAAGCAAAAAGTTTAACGACCTGAGTCCCTATAAGCATTTTCTTTAACTATTTGAGTCCAAATTTCTAACACTGTTAGAATTTTTTGGTTAAGTATTGTTAAATGACTAAAATACCCTTATAATTAATATTATATAAAATAAATCCTATATATAATGTTATCCACACCTGCATACACAAAATTTACTCAGACCTTTCATCCCTTCTCTCTCTCTCTCTCTCTCTCATCTAGACCCTTACGCCACCATTAACACCACTGCACCACCACCATCCCCACCGCACCTCCACCACTATCACCACCTTCCGTTGACCGTCAACCACCACTGTCACCGCCTGCAAACCGCACCGTCAACCACCACTGTCAACCACCAACTGCATACGAGACCACCACCACTGTCAACGACCGCCTGGATACGAGACCACCATGTCTCCGTCGCCTCTCCCTCTCCACCTATCCAACAAAAGTTCAACGAAACTCTAGAAAAAGAAACCCTAATTTTTGATTTTCCCCAAATTGTTAACTACAAATCAGCATGTGTCGGATGATGATGAAAGGAACGGCGACGGAGGTGGTGGTGTTCGGTAGAAGGAACGGCGGTGGAGGTGATGGTGGCAGCGGGGGTGGTGGTGGTCGGTAGAAGAAACGGCGGTAAGATATTCCCTGTTTACGTTTTGAGCAAAAAGGTCATATTATAATGAGATGCAGCCAATGTGAAAATAGTAAATCATATTGCTACTTGTGTTTTGAGATTTGTGTATTAATGTGATTATTGTCCATTCAAATTTCAGGATATTGGAAAAGCTTAGAAGATATGGTATTTCAGGGATACTGTCGTATGGGTTACTGAACACTGCTTATTATCTAATTGTCTTTCTAGTAGCATGGTAAGTAATATTCTTATCCGATCTCGAGGGCCAATATTTTTAAGTAATTGAGCCAGAGGTTTGACCAGTTTAAGGGTGAGGATGGATTGTTAGGGTTTTGATTCTCAACTGAACACGAAGACATTTGGAATTTGATGCAATTACATTTGAATTGAAGATGAATTTGGTTGTTGAAATTTGTGTTGAAGAGTTGAGCTGCTTTTTTGGTTATTGTTTTGAGTGGTGGGGATGGTGGCTGTGCGGAGGTGGTTGTGGCTGTGGTGGTGACGGTGGTGTTGATGGTGGTCTAGAGAGAGAAAGAAAGATGAGAGGGAGAGATGAAAGTGAGAATACACAGGGAGAAAGAGATATAATAGAGATAGAGCATTTTTTTTATTTTTTAATTATAAGGGTATTTTAGTCGTTTAACAATACTTAACCAAAAAAATCTAACAGTGTTAGAAATTTGGACTCAAATGGTTAAAGAAAATGCTTATAGGGACTCAGGTCGTTAAACTTTTTGCTTTTGGACTCAAGTGGTTAAAACCTATAAAACACAGGGACTCAAAAAGTAATTTACCCCATTTTTAAATATAACTATATCACAAAAAGGTGATAAAACTGTGAGAAAAGAGGATGGACTCACTTTGAAACTTTAGGGTTCAACTAGAAAGCCTTCTGGTATAATCTTGGGTATAACTCCTGAGCTATTTAATAAAATATATAATGCACTCGTGTTAAGTATAATAACCCAAATTCAACTTTATTCCTACGTCACGAGACAGAACCCCAACGAACTTAGTCGGGCAGAGCCTTGACATGCGTTATGGGACTCCAGAGCAATCGGACAGGGTATCAGTGATTAGGGGTTAAAACACTTAAAACATGGCAGAGCTTTATTATTATTATCATGGGATGAATAAAATAAAATAAAATTATATGTATGAAGAAGAATAGAAGGGGCGACACACTATGAAAGGTTTGAGCAACTTCTCAAATTGTAAATGATCCTATTTATAGGAATTTCTCCAAAATGCTTGGAGTTCATATAACTTACACGTACACACTTTGAAGGACACCTACCATTACTCATTAATGAAGATGTTTACTTTATTTTTTTTTTCTCTATAGGCCACGTAGAATGTTTAATTATTATAATATATATGAATTCAATATTTCATTAATTTATTATTTATATATTATAATTAATTCAGCTACTTCACTTTTTTGGCGCTTATAACTTCTAAAATATAACGTTTTATAAAACAATGAATATGTCATTAGAACGAGAATAATTTTATCTACATTTTGAACAAAGTTTCGTTAAAAACGGAGTAAGTCCAAATACAATGTATTTTTATAATTTAATTATTAGACGGTCACTAGGCCCGTCTAGGTACTTTATATTTCTAACAGTCAACTTACACGTAATCTACCCGTTTAATAATATAAGTTTTATATACTTTATTTTAATATAGAAAATAGAAATGTCACACATATATAAAATCATGAATCCGGTCTCGGAAGTTTTACTCCGTTTGGCGGTTGCGAACTCATTTGGAACCGGCCTTCATTTGTTTTCTTTCTTTAAAACGTTCCATGCTCGGAGGTGTTGGGAAGGAGTTGTATTCTTAGAGTCCCATTTAGCTAAAGCAAGGTTGAGAATGTCCTCCTCGTTACTCGCACTAGGAGGATTAGTGTAAAATTGGTTATAAATACCGCTAAAGGTGTTGATGGCCTTGCTCATTTTACGCCACTTGCCAGAGACGGAATCGATATCACGCATCGGGCCTTGCTCCATAAGCGGGTTAAATTTAACCGTTATCGCCTTCCAAAAACCGGTACCCGTTTGGTTGTTCCCTAAATTAAAAAAAAATGGCCTTAGTAAAATAAAAAATAAATCTTTTTAAATTTAAATTAAAAAAATAAACTTTGGTTCATACCGACAATCGGGCAAGTTGAGGACTTAACCCACGCAATTGCTAGCGCCTCCTCCTCTAATTTTGTCCAAGGTCTCGACTTTGGTTTCGAACCGCCTTTGGTTTCGACTACGGTTTCAACCGCCTTCCCCTTATTATTTTTTGCGCTTGAGATTTTAAGGTGGCGATTCGGGGACGACTTCTTCATCATCGTCAAGTGGAACCGGGGGGGATGTTGGCGATTGCGATTGGAACTGCGCTTGAGATTCAAACGAGTTGCGTAGCATCATTTGTTAGAGTGCTTGGTAATGTTGCATTTGTTGGACTTGAGACATTTGTTTGAACGCGTTGGGTGATAGTTGGAAACCCGAAAAGGTAAATTGCGGAGACACCCATGAAGGATTGATAGTCGGAGTGTAAGCGGGAGTCGAAAAAAAGTTAGCTTGATTCGGGTTCGGGTTGGGATTGTTTGGGTTGAACGGATTCATGATTTTATAAAAAAGATGGAGTTTTTTTTTATAGAAATGGATGAGAGAAGGGAGAAGTTGGGAGATTTTGGATAGAGTTAATTTATAAAAATGGTTGAGGTGGGGTATTTATTTAAAGTAAAAAAACCTTTAAAAAAAATAGCCGTTGGCAACGGCATTATTTCAAAAAGTTGGCCCGTCGCCAACGTCCTTGGGCCGACGGAGAAAATGGGACGCCCTAGAGGGGGGCGGTGTGGTGGTGCGGCGTCGGGGCTCGCCGGGGCAGGGCCGGTCCCCATACCGTTTAGTCTAATTGCTAGAAAAAATGAAGATTTTAAATCCTAATAATGATTAACATTAAAATAGCTTTCAGTTTACCAATATTAAGATGTGTATAAACATTGTTTCTTTTTAAATGATTGACAGTTCTCCAGTCCCATGTTATACATCGATACAAAATTAGAAGTTTACAAAGAATGTATGAGATAGTTGTTAAGAAAAACAATAATAACTAGAATTATCATATCCGCCGCGATGCGGCGGGATTGCTTACACATAACCAAAGCCAAATGTGTGTTAAATGAACCTTTTTTTGTTTCATTTACTTCGCCTAGTCTACCTACAAAATGTTTTTGTATTGATTTGTTTACAACTTATCTTACTAACACCAAGTGTGTTAGGTAGATAACTTGTACATAAGGTGCTTCCTATGTGCGTTTTTGTAAGATTATGGATGTAGGTGATGCGGGCTACACAGTGTTCCAGGGTGCAGCCATCCAAAAAGCAGTCTTCTAAGCGATCGTTCTTCTTCACGTGTCTTCTTTGCGACGCGGCTTGACTCTGCAGTGGTATGGGAAAAAAAGGACATTAGTTAAAGAAAAGCTTATCGCCTAACATTAACCAAAGTGTAATGTCTTGAAAATACAATTATGAATTACAACAGTTGAAAGCAAGTCTAAAAATAGTGCCTCTAACCCCAATAGCTAAGATGCCAACGGATGTACCAGTTGAGTCAAGTTGCTTACGTTTAGGTAATTAAGTAAGACACGACATACAGCCACATTTAATAGATAGGTTTGTTGTTAAATGGTATTAAGTGATGCACCTGGTGACCCAACTGGCGGACGTTTTTCTGGTTGATTTTCGGGTTAGGTGTTGTGGGAGGGATTGCCAAGACACTATGTTCTTGAGAGGTTGGATAGTATTCGCTTACTATCTCAGCTTTTGTCACGTTTGTTACTACCACATGCCCTTCCTTGTCGAGACGTGCATCAGCCTTGCCTCGCCTATCATTGACGCCATTTGTTGTGGGAGCGTTTTAGGATTGGTGCAACTGTGCTTTGTTATAAGGTCTTCGCAGCTTCTCTTGAGGAGGGCAGAGGACTGCCATGCCGTCACTGAAGAAAGTTACCTCAGTGGGTTTTGTTGCTTCATTGATAATGGCATTAACACTATACCTGCCAACAAATGCCATCTTGCTTTCAACTTACTGATGTTGACTGATACATCTTTTGTATTAGGTTTTTTAGTAAAATATCTTGTGCTATTCCACATGAACTTTGATTGTGCTTCTTGGTGATCCCAGCTCTAAAGAGGGTATCTTTTCAGTCAGCATTTGTAGGAACCTAAGAAGTGATCATAGAGAACTCAATTCATATCAAGTATACCTCTGAAAAACAACAGTTATACTAACTTTGTTTTATTACCACTTTGATAACATCTTTACAAATAAAACTTCATTTTGAGACGAAACTCCGTTAATACTAAACTCCTTTGACCTTTCTTGATGATCAACATTTACCACCTATCCCAAAAATCCCTTTAAATCCCACCTATCTTTAAACTTACCTCTATTTCTCATTTACTCTTAACACCTCACCGACACTCATTAACCTGCACCTTTAATTCATCTTATAAAATCAACCATTTTTCACACATCTCAATATAAATCTAAATCTATGATCATTCAACCATGAAGACTTGTCAACCTCGATATAAATTATTTATGTAGAAAAAAAAACCTAGTTTCTCAAGCTAAAGCAACACATATTGTAACAGAAGTAAATTAGCTGGAAAACCATAGCAATTGAGCTTCAATTTCATGGAAGAAATCCACTTGAAGTCTAAAAACTAACTCCCTAGATGAATCCAAAACGGTTGGTGTCAAATTCGTGAACAACGAAACGTCTAAAAGGATTCAATCAGTAGTCAAACAATAACCGAAGTTCATCATTTCCCTAAAAGTAAAACCAATTTAGGTTTACAAAATTACTAAAACATAAATTTAAATATATACATGAGAACCACGATGAACAGAAGTTGGCTAAAATCCAATTAAAGCATACCCTAAACCGGCTCACAGTCGATTCAATCAATTAATCAGCAGCAAATCGGCACATGTACATGAGAACATCGATGAAAAGAAGCCGACCAAAATCCAATTAAATCATACCCTACACTGGCTCATAAGTTAACCTGGTTTGAAATCGAAGCAGATATGCGGAGATGAAGATGGCAGAAGGTCGGTAGCACCGGTGGCCGGTAACCTGGTCTGTATGTAATCTGCTATGGTGAGTTGGGAGAGAAGCAAATGGGATGCGTGGATACTCTAATTACATGAGCAATGAAATTACGAAAATACCCTCAAATACTGTAGCAAACACCTGATGTCAATTGATATATATAATAACTAGGTTACAACCCCGTGTATCACACGGGTTGAATAAATAAATACTATCGTAAGCAAATAACTTTAAGAAATATAATATTGTTAATTTGTTGCTTATAGTTATATTTTGTTAGAACGGTTGCTTATAATTATTATAAGATTGATACACAAAGCGGATTAGTACTTTGTTACTAAATATAAGTGAGTGATACGTAACATTCTTTGAAACCCTGTATATTAGGCTATAGGGTGTGGTTATGACCCTCATGACCACCATGACCCTCCACGTCAGTGTAATGTCACGCACCTGTAATCCACCATCCAAAACCACTACTCTAACCATACAGGATATGATGCTGAAATTATGCTAAGAATTTTTTTTTCTAGAATTGACAACCGAGAATGTGTGTCGTATTTACCAGGCGTTTTCTTGATAATTCTTTCCCGATTTGTAGACCGAATTCATGACAACCGATAATTCTTTGTTGCAAATGTAAAAGCTGTTTTCAGCAATTTTTAAACATTAAGGCTGGAACCTGCAAATTTGAGGAAACATAAAGGACGTTTTGTGTAATTTACTCTTTATTTTAATTTATCTTTTTCTAAAGAAAAATGGAAATGATTTCTTGAAAAATGGGAAGGAGGACCATGGTTACTATGACGAATCATGTTCCTATGTGGCGAATCATGTCCCAATCATTACACTCACACCCTTTAGTCTTAAAAAAGTTGAATATCATTTATTTAGTTATTTGGAATCATTTATTAATTAATTTTTTTATTATTGATAAAAAAGTAAAAAAAAATAATAATTTCTTTTAGGTTAGAAGTTAGATATGCTATGGACGATATATATAAATAATATTTGAATTCATTAGAAGTTACATAAGGATGATATCTATAATTAATATTTGAATTCATGAATAATTAAAGTATATCATGTTATCAACTATTTTAGAGAAAAAAAATAGGAAAATAATATTTAATAAATTAAATTAAATAATAATTATCTATAATTAAGGATGTTCTTGAATAATGATTTAAATTAAATAATAATTATCTACAATAAATGATGGTCTAGAATAATGAAAAGTGTCCTTCAATTGGTTCCTTTTATTATAAACGTTCCGTTCGATCAAAAGACATAACATAACAATCTTACGAAGTAGGGTGTTGATTCATCACACCGGTTCATGACATATACATATCCAAATGAAATCGTATCATATATATTTACATAACTCTTAACCAAACCAACACACCGATTAAAGCATTAAAAAAATGCTATATTAATTAACTACAAACTTAAAATTGATAAACTATAAATGGGCTCCCACATTTTTGGTTCTGATTTAGATTTTATGCCTAAGACTTCGTCCGATTTGTATGCATATTATTTTATCTAAATCTATATTAATTTAATTAATATTTAATAATTTAAATTAAATAATAATTATATACAATTAAGGATGGTCTAGAATAATGACAAGTGTCCCTTTATTGGTTTCTTTTATTATATAGTACTAGTGGGAGACCCGCGCGTTGCGGCGGAACTTTGGCTTACGGCGACAATGATGTGGACGTGGTTGTCACACCAAGAATGCTCAATGTAGACATTAAGTGGCTCATTTTGGAATGCATGTAAACATAATGATAAATGAAAAAAGTGTAAGAAAACTGATATCAAGATTTTTTTATAAAAGCAATCACATAAGAACAAAAATTTGATGTAAGCTATTTATAACATTTTATTGCATGAAATCAAAAGCCAATTGAACTAACCACAATGCAAAAGTGACCAATCAAAAGCTTTGAGCAGCTGATGCAACTTGTATTTGTGAATAAAATAAAAGAGCCCATTATGAAAGATGATTGGCACAACACAACTTAATTGAGCCATTAAGCAATTAGAATAGAATTTACCCATTGACTTCCTTTACATGTTTAGAACTACATTTGCTGATATAAAAGACTACCAGTAACTATGACTGACCTGCATGTATCAAAAAACATAGGAGTACCATTCAAAAAGACTCTTAAGTGGTTCTAATCTCATTTGAACACATTTTCACCTTTGTGATTCTTTGACCCATTCGATCACATTACACGTTTGTTATTGTTTAACCCATATGTGCAGCTGCATTTTATACCTTTTTTAACACGTTTGCAGCCGAGTTTTATGCATATTTTTATCACGTTCGCAGCTGTGTTTTTTTCACCTTTTTATCACATTTGCAGCTGTCTTACGTCTCTTTTTACCACATCTTCAGCTGCATTATATGCCTCTTTTTATAACATTTATAGCCGCATTTTATACCCTTGAGTCAGATGTAGCGCTTCGAATTTTTACCTTTTTATCACACTTACAGCAGTGATTCATAGGTGTAGATTCCCACTGTTGTGATTCATCATATATAATTTTATCTTGCTCCCTTCTCACCAACTCATTACAGCTATACAAGTTGAGATGATTAAAACTATCAATACTTCACACATAAAAAACAAAAACATAACAAAAACTTACATCCTATTCTCACTTTCTCAGAAAACCGTTGTTTGTTCGGCCATCCTTCTAATGATCCGCAAACCCCAAACCCCAAACTATACACCCAAAACTCCCTGCCGTTTTCCCATATCACAACCACTTCTCCATTGAACCAGCTGGGTGCTTTTTCCCGAACCAGTTTCTCCAATCAATACCATTACCTGCACCATGAACCAGTTTCTCCAATCAATACCATTGTCTAGCGTTGATGTGACTTCCGTTATTATAAAAAATTCCGTTACAATTATTTTCATTATTGAATCAAATTTCTCCCTTGACATTCCACGTCTAGAAATTACACCAATTTCCAACCATAAATTACAGAAGCTGAAACATGTGCAGAAATAATGTTACACTATCTTCATACAGGAAAAATAAAAAAAACAACGTAAAAGGAAACAAATGAGCAGTATAGGTCGCAAGTCGCCCAAAGCGTTAATGCACAAAACCTCCTAAAACAATTTTATTAAAAAAAATTACTACTGAAATCTTTTGTAATCAAACTGATGGTAACTAAAAAATGTCTCAAACCGGTAAATCCTAAACAAATCCAATCTACCCCTTAGTTAAAACGTAACCATTTTCCACCTCTGGTAAGAATTACATACACCACCTACATCTTCTATCAACTTCCCAAACCTTCATTTTATTTGTTCCACATAACGGCTACATATTTGTTCCACATTTGACAAATATACCCTTACAAGTTCTCTCCTATAATGACGGTCTAGGCAACGAAAAGGACGATCCACTCTCTCCCTACAAAACCAGTTAGCACATGTTGGTATTTTTCACCATAAATGTTTTCAAATGCCCTTCCCTAAACAAAACCCTAAACCTAGAATTCAACTCCTCTGTATCAAAAGGTACCATCAAATTCTTTACAGGACGCGGCATAAACGACAATCCTCTGTCTAATAAAACCTCCCTCAGATACACAACATGCCTGTTTCTAAAGGAAAACCCCCATTTCAAGAAAATCCAAAAACATCAAAATTGACATAAAAACATGATATTCTCAACAGTAATAAAGCTACAAATTCGAGCACATTCAAGGGAAGGGAGAAGAGAACACACCCCAACCTTCTATCACCGCCGTTGAGTAGCACGACCACCAAAGTCGCTGGTTTTCTATCTCTTTCGCAGCTTTTGAGAGTCGCCGAGCGTTGCAACAGAGTTGACAATACGCGACGGGATTAGCTAGGGTAGCCAAGAACCTACAAAGATGAGAATATGATTTGAGGAACCATACACATAATAGAACAATTATGAAAATATCCATGTATATGTAATTAAATTCTTTTCATTTTTTAAAGATTTTTAGATTTAATAGATTTCCAGCTGATGCATTAGATCAGTTTAAAGAAGTGAGTTTGCTACCATAAGCCAGCTTCATTGGGAGGTGCACCAATATTTGATATCAATTGCAGCATCTCTAAAAGCTCCTATAATAGCTTTTTTCACATATTTAGGACCACAAACAATTATTGTGCAATGCAATAATATCTAATATCTGGAAGTAACACTCTACCTTGGTAAGAGCAACATAAGGAAAATTAATCCCGATTAGGTATCAAACGATTATTCCCGCAGTTGCAGATATAATAAGTCTCACACCGTCGCATTGCTTCTTCTTCACATGTCCACTATATGAAAAAAGAAAAAAGAAGTAGATACTTAACATAGTATGATCCAATATACAGAAACAACCCAATAAGATTTGATCATATACTAACCCTCGATGCGTGTTTTTCATTTTGCGAAAGAAATCCCAATTTCAAAGGCGTAAGCAGTTGCATGAACTATTGTTACAGCAGGATTAATGGGAGCATGTTGGCTCCTTCATATCTGGAAAGAAAAAGCATTATTGTTGCAAGTTTTAGTACTAAATACTAAAATCAAACCCCAAAAAGGACAAAGACAGCAGAGACTACAAACCTCATCTATATAACCAAAATGAATAAGCACCTACAAAATGGAGAAAAGATACATGCTCAATGGAATCAATGCTTAAACAGAGCTAACGTAGATTAGCAATACTGATATGTCATCTTTCTTATTTGTGTCTCATCTACATGGTAATCTGAACACATGACTTAACCACATAGATTATAATAGAAAACAACAAGATTGAACACAATTCCAATTCAAACTAAAAAGCTTATGCTTCCGAAATCAAAAATATTGAGTGATACCTATATAATCGCTTGCCTTCCCACATATTCAATAGTTATATAGGCATTTGAAGGAATACATATTAAAGATACACATCATTCAAAAAATTTAGCCTTACAACTGGGGACAGAAGTAGAAATTATAAGTCCTCATTATCATCTCATCATCAAAAGCCACATTTTATCTTTTGCAATCATGTTATGGACAATTTACCCTGAAAAAAAAGAAGATACAACATTTTGTTAGTAGATTCCTAGTATATCGCACATAATCCGTCTCAAGAGAGTCGACTTCTGATCAATTCCACATATAATAAACAAACTTGCTAAAAACTGAAAAACTATAAGAAGAGTTAGTAAATCATAAACCAAAGACAAGCGACGCAAGTACATCATCAATGCTTGCAAGTGTAATCCATGGCTGCAAAAGAAGAAGAACGATTGAATCAACCAATTTCATAAACCTAACAAAAAAATATATGATGGAGAGAAGATTTAAAAGTAAACTGATGTAACAGTAGGGGTTGATTTCAGAAAACCAACGTGATGGCTGCAATTTGGGGCTTTTTCTCATACTGTAGTTTGCTTCTCCGATCAAGTTCTCTTAGCCCTAATCTCACCGCTCAATTTTCGATCAGAAAAGGCAATAACGATCTCTTGTATGTCAATCAATTCTGCTGGAATTGCAATGAAGATGAAAATTGAATGAACAGTGTGAGATTTGTAACTCTGAGCATAACTAAATATAAGGTAACGGAAGGAAGATGAAGAAGAAGGTGGCCGGCTGGTAGCCTCAACGATGAGACCTAATTGATTGAATAGGTAATTGCAGCGACGCTTTAAGTCATCCTAGCATTGTTCAGTTGTAGACGACGTAATACATTGAATTGGGGGCAAAATTGGAAGAAGGGGATGAAAGAACAGGGAAGAAGGCATGACTCTTCCTCTGCCGTCTTAAAATTTTAGTGGAAAATTACGTTTAAGTACATAGGAAATGTATTATATAGTACTAGTGGGAAACCCGCGCTACGCGGCGGGATCATAATTTTTGCTGATACGTATTGTAGACACTGCGCATATGATTTGTTAATTTGAATGATTTGAACAATTTGGATTATTCTTAGTTTGTTCCCTTCTATGTGTGCATTCTAATAGTGCTCTAGAAAACAAATGTAGCGTGCTGAAAAGTAACAATGCTATATTTATTACGAAACGGAAAATCATTTGCTTGTAAATACACCGGAGGAAATGTAGGTTGGATGTTGAATTAGTAGGTAAGGTATATTTTGGTATATATGTTGTCTCCTCCGTTGGTGAACTGCAAAATTTGTAGTATATGGGACATGAGGTTAGTATATTTTGGTATATATGTTGTCTCCTCAGTTGGTAATAATAGTTTATATCATATTGTACAACAAATCGTAGAGAAAGCAAAAAGGTCTTGAAAATATTTTTATTTTAGTTATCCTTGATAATTAAAGTTCATTAACTGAGATGACAAAACTGGGCCAATTGGCTTAGGGTTTCCGAATGAAACATCGTTTTTTGGCCTAGTGTTGATACATATAAATCTATACAAAAATTAAACAATTGTGATTTTCTCTGAATTGTACCTAACATTTTAAGGGTCATGTTTTATGCATGCGTGTTTGCATTCTCAAATGATGTATATATGATAAGACCTCAAACAAAAGTTAAAATAACTTTAGCCAATAATAATGATTCTAAGAAAACAATTGTGTCCGGCTAAAGACTTGGGGACATCAGCGTCTCCAAGTGAACCTATCCTTTTAAGGCATAAATAAATATTCATGGAAGAATGTGTGGTGGTGGTCTGATTAAGCTGTGTATTTTGATGTCACATCATTTTCCAGATCCATACATGTTTCTTCCATAGGTATGAGTCTCTCAAGGGTCCTTTTGTAATAACATCCCTCAGCATGCAGTTCCTTTCTTGATCTTGGGATCTTCACGTCACCAATTCTCTGTAGCCGGCGCAAGTCTTCAAGCTCGAACTGGTTCAGATCATCATATTCTTTGAGAGTGATGTCAGGCTTGCCTTCGAAGAATTCAATGACTAAGTTTGTGCTTAGCGAGTCCATTCTCCACCTCTTGATCATCTCTAAGCTACCAACGGGTTTTCTGGTATAATTTGGCAGAGGGAAAGTCCAGCCTGCTGCATTCATGGCTTCAGAGTAAATCTTTCTAACATTCCCCTTTCTCCATACATCAAAGCGTTGACCTGGTTGCCGACTGAAGTTTGCATATTCGTTCTTGTAATTTCTTCTCAGATGGAGTTCTAAACTTTTTGCCAGATGATAATTAGTAGGGTTGTACATGTTTCTGTCAACCATTCTATCAAGCGTTTCTCGTGGTAACTTCATGACATCATGAATCGAGTAGAATCTCATATGGTTACATCTGCAGAGGCTGTATATTATGTATGTTTGGGCCATATCACATTCATTACTCACACTCATGCACATCATTGTACACTCGCATTCAGAGAAGCACACCCACATCATGCAATACCCACCCATACATACATACTTAAGCATATCAGATTACACACGCACACATACAACACATCATACACACGCACAAATTGATTCTCTTTCCTTCGTTTATTCTATTAAATCGCCAGAAGATCGAACCAGAACCCATCTTGATTAACAAAAAAACCATTTAAAAGACCAAAACAAAATTGTATTAAGTTAGAACAATAAGTCTTGAAGCTTACCGGAATCGGATGAAGCAATAACGACTACCCGAGACACCGCACCGGCGGAATAGGGTGATGGTGGTGGCGATTCATGGTGCCAGAGCATATGATATGATGTGTGGTGATGGATTGCGGCGACCTCTCACAGTAACGGCAGAGAGTGATGTGTAGTGGTAAGTGTCGTGGTGGGGGTGACGTCGTCGAACGATAGTTGTTGTTGACGAAGAGGGTTGCGATTTGGTCACGGGTTATTTGGCAGTAGTGCAGTATCATCAAAGCGGTGACGGCGAGTGCTTAAAATCACACATGGTATAGTGAAGTAAAAATATGATACACCCTATTTGTTCATCAAGATTGTCTCTTATGGCAAGGTCTTGACGGTTCAAATTCCCTAGTGATTGTCATTAGAATGGAAGGGTTACGAAGATTGATGACGTCGGTTATGGGATTTGGAACGAGCAAATAAATATGTAGTTGAGTTAAAAAGGCAATAATGTTACATGCTTGTAGAATATTCAATTTAAATATTTGTTTGAGACAGGACATTGTGAATGCCATCTGTGATGACGAAGACATTAAAGCCATATCATTTGTTGGTTCAAACACGGTAGGCAACTTTATTGTTTTACCATTCTGGGTTCGTTAAAGGCGGGTATGCATATATATGCAAGAACATCGGCAACTGGAAAACGCCTTCAGGTACAATCACTTTAGTGATGATGATGCGTATATTATTATTATTATTATTATTATTATTATTATTCTTTTACTATTAATATATTGTATAAGATTATTATAATTAATCGTTAATGTATATTAAATATATAGAAGGCAAAAAAGTGGAGTTATTGATAATGTCTCAAGGTTTATTAAATGAAGTTTAATAAATAGAGATTATTGAATTAACTTGTTAGATTGAGGTTGTAAAATTCCAATTCTATCCTTTCAATATGTAATGTTACATGCTTGTAGAATATTCAATTTAAATATTTGTTTGAGACAGGACATTGTGAATGCCATCTGTGATGACGAAGACATTAAAGCCATATCATTTGTTGGTTCAAACACGGTAGGCAACTTTATTGTTTTACCATTCTGGGTTCGTTAAAGGCGGGTATGCATATATATGCAAGAACATCGGCAACTGGAAAACGCCTTCAGGTACAATCACTTTAGTGATGATGATGCGTATATTATTATTATTATTATTATATTATTATTATTATTATTATTCTTTTACTATTAATATATTGTATAAGATTATTATAATTAATCGTTAATGTATATTAAATATATAGAAGGCAAAAAAGTGGAGTTATTGATAATGTCTCAAGGTATAAGATTATTATAATTAATCGTTAATGTATATTAAATATATAGAAGGCAAAAAAGTGGAGTTATTGATAATGTCTCAAGGTTTATTAAATGAAGTTTAATAAATAGAGATTATTGAATTAACTTGTTAGATTGAGGTTGTAAAATTCCAATTCTATCCTTTCAATATGTATTATATAGTAGTATAGATATAGATATAGATAATGTATATTAAATATATAGAAGGCAAAAAAGTGGAGTTATTGATAATGTCTCAAGGTTTATTAAATGAAGTTTAATAAATAGAGATTATTGAATTAACTTGTTAGATTGAGGTTGTAAAATTCCAATTCTATCCTTTCAATATGTATTATCTCTATAATACATATTGAAAGGATAGAATTGGAATTTTACAACCTCAATCTAACAAGTTAATTCAATAATCTCTATTTATTAAACTTCATTTAATAAACCTTGAGACATTATCAATAACTCCACTTTTTTGCCTTCTATATATTTAATATACATTATCTATATCTATATCTATACTACTATATAATACATATTGAAAGGATAGAATTGGAATTTTACAACCTCAATCTAACAAGTTAATTCAATAATCTCTATTTATTAAACTTCATTTAATAAACCTTGAGACATTATCAATAACTCCACTTTTTTGCCTTCTATATATTTAATATACATTAACGATTAATTATAATAATCTTATACCTTGAGACATTATCAACAACTCCACTTTTTTGCCTTCTATATATTTAATATACATTAACGATTAATTATAATAATCTTATACAATATATTAATAGTAAAAGAATAATAATAATAATAATAATATAATAATAATAATAATAATAATAATAATAATAATAATATACGCATCATCATCACTAAAGTGATTGTACCTGAAGGCGTTTTCCAGTTGCCGATGTTCTTGCATATATATGCATACCCGCCTTTAACGAACCCAGAATGGTAAAACAATAAAGTTGCCTACCGTGTTTGAACCAACAAATGATATGGCTTTAATGTCTTCGTCATCACAGATGGCATTCACAATGTCCTGTCTCAAACAAATATTTAAATTGAATATTCTACAAGCATGTAACATTACATATTGAAAGGATAGAATTGGAATTTTACAACCTCAATCTAACAAGTTAATTCAATAATCTCTATTTATTAAACTTCATTTAATAAACCTTGAGACATTATCAATAACTCCACTTTTTTGCCTTCTATATATTTAATATACATTAACGATTAATTATAATAATCTTATACAATATATTAATAGTAAAAGAATAATAATAATAATAATATACGCATCATCATCACTAAAGTGATTGTACCTGAAGGCGTTTTCCAGTTGCCGATGTTCTTGCATATATATGCATACCCGCCTTTAACGAACCCAGAATGGTAAAACAATAAAGTTGCCTACCGTGTTTGAACCAACAAATGATATGGCTTTAATGTCTTCGTCATCACAGATGGCATTCACAATGTCCTGTCTCAAACAAATATTTAAATTGAATATTCTACAAGCATGTAACATTATTGCCTTTTTAACTCAACTACATATTTATTTGCTCGTTCCAAATCCCATAACCGACGTCATCAATCTTCGTAACCCTTCCATTCTAATGACAATCACTAGGGAATTTGAACCGTCAAGACCTTGCCATAAGAGACAATCTTGATGAACAAATAGGGTGTATCATATTTTTACTTCACTATACCATGTGTGATTTTAAGCACTCGCCGTCACCGCTTTGATGATACTGCACTACTGCCAAATAACCCGTGACCAAATCGCAACCCTCTTCGTCAACAACAACTATCGTTCGACGACGTCACCCCCACCACGACACTTACCACTACACATCACTCTCTGCCGTTACTGTGAGAGGTCGCCGCAATCCATCACCACACATCATATCATATGCTCTGGCACCATGAATCGCCACCACCATCACCCTATTCCGCCGGTGCGGTGTCTCGGGTAGTCGTTATTGCTTCATCCGATTCCGGTAAGCTTCAAGACTTATTGTTCTAACTTAATACAATTTTGTTTTGGTCTTTTAAATGGTTTTTTTGTTAATCAAGATGGGTTCTGGTTCGATCTTCTGGCGATTTAATAGAATAAACGAAGGAAAGAGAATCAATTTGTGCGTGTGTATGATGTGTTGTATGTGTGCGTGTGTAATCTGATATGCTTAAGTATGTATGTATGGGTGGGTATTGCATGATGTGGGTGTGCTTCTCTGAATGCGAGTGTACAATGATGTGCATGAGTGTGAGTAATGAATGTGATATGGCCCAAACATACATAATATACAGCCTCTGCAGATGTAACCATATGAGATTCTACTCGATTCATGATGTCATGAAGTTACCACGAGAAACGCTTGATAGAATGGTTGACAGAAACATGTACAACCCTACTAATTATCATCTGGCAAAAAGTTTAGAACTCCATCTGAGAAGAAATTACAAGAACGAATATGCAAACTTCAGTCGGCAACCAGGTCAACGCTTTGATGTATGGAGAAAGGGGAATGTTAGAAAGATTTACTCTGAAGCCATGAATGCAGCAGGCTGGACTTTCCCTCTGCCAAATTATACCAGAAAACCCGTTGGTAGCTTAGAGATGATCAAGAGGTGGAGAATGGACTCGCTAAGCACAAACTTAGTCATTGAATTCTTCGAAGGCAAGCCTGACATCACTCTCAAAGAATATGATGATCTGAACCAGTTCGAGCTTGAAGACTTGCGCCGGCTACAGAGAATTGGTGACGTGAAGATCCCAAGATCAAGAAAGGAACTGCATGCTGAGGGATGTTATTACAAAAGGACCCTTGAGAGACTCATACCTATGGAAGAAACATGTATGGATCTGGAAAATGATGTGACATCAAAATACACAGCTTAATCAGACCACCACCACACATTCTTCCATGAATATTTATTTATGCCTTAAAAGGATAGGTTCACTTGGAGACGCTGATGTCCCCAAGTCTTTAGCCGGACACAATTGTTTTCTTAGAATCATTATTATTGGCTAAAGTTATTTTAACTTTTGTTTGAGGTCTTATCATATATACATCATTTGAGAATGCAAACACGCATGCATAAAACATGACCCTTAAAATGTTAGGTACAATTCAGAGAAAATCACAATTGTTTAATTTTTGTATAGATTTATATGTATCAACACTAGGCCAAAAAACGATGTTTCATTCGGAAACCCTAAGCCAATTGGCCCAGTTTTGTCATCTCAGTTAATGAACTTTAATTATCAAGGATAACTAAAATAAAAATATTTTCAAGACCTTTTTGCTTTCTCTACGATTTGTTGTACAATATGATATAAACTATTATTACCAACTGAGGAGACAACATATATACCAAAATATACTAACCTCATGTCCCATATACTACAAATTTTGCAGTTCACCAACGGAGGAGACAACATATATACCAAAATATACCTTACCTACTAATTCAACATCCAACCTACATTTCCTCCGGTGTATTTACAAGCAAATGATTTTCCGTTTCGTAATAAATATAGCATTGTTACTTTTCAGCACGCTACATTTGTTTTCTAGAGCACTATTAGAATGCACACATAGAAGGGAACAAACTAAGAATAATCCAAATTGTTCAAATCATTCAAATTAACAAATCATATGCGCAGTGTCTACAATACGTATCAGCAAAAATTATGATCCCGCCGCGTAGCGCGGGTTTCCCACTAGTATAGTAGTATAGATATAGATTATAGATAGATGACAAATGTGAATGCAATGACTATTCAAAAGTCAAAAGAAGAATTAATCATCCACACGAGAAAACAAAAGGGCTAACACAACCCTTTATACTCTACACCAGAGTTTTTAACCAAACTAGTGTTGATGGAGAAAATATTTACCAAAATGGTATTCCTTAAAAACTATTTACCAAAATAGTGTTCTTTAAAAATTATTTACCAAAATAGTATTTTTTATTTAATTTTATTTGCATTCTCTTCTTAAACCAAAATATTAGCCTTCTTTTGTGTTATCCTTATTCAATCAACTTAATGTCAATATATTTATTCTTATATAAAGCTATCTATTGTTTTTAATCAATCGATTCAGTATTGTTTTTCTTTGACAAAACAAGATATCTTGTTTCTCTTCACCTTTAACAAATCCTTGAGAACTAATCCAAAAGTGTTTGCTAATGTGTAACCGTACACTGATGTTTAGCCAACAAACAATACGTAACACAAGTTGATTTGGCTCGATTGATTTTGCTCACTGTTATGAAAAATTTATTATAAGTAACAAATAGGATCAACATGCATATTTAATTTTCCTGTTTACGATCTGTAAAAAAAAGTTTGAATATATTTTAATAATTAAATTCATATGCCTAGAATTAAATGAAATTGAAATGGGAGAAAAAATTAAATAGAATGGGAGAAATAAAATGTCAATGGGAGAAATAAAATATCTGACGACCGGTTAAATGGAAATTTGTACATAATCATTCGTTTCATATTGATTTGCTTAATGGAATGAACATAGACGAATGCAAATCAACGCAATTGAACACACAAAATACGTGTTCCTGTTCGTTCGTTTAATCAAATGAATAAAATGTGTTCATGGTCGTTAAATGAATGGAATGTGAACGAAATTTCGTCAAACGGTTTATGGATTGTTCGTTTCACGTATAGAGCTACTGTTGATTGAGAAAATAATAAAATAAAAGAATTATTGGTAAAAAAAAACTGTAAATCAAAGAAACAAAAAAAACCGTATCGATTGAGAAAAAAATATAAAAGAAAATATATATTTAAAAAGGAGAATCGATTACTTGACAAGATATATGTAGAAAGATTTTTAATTATGTAGGTTAAAAACAAAATGCAAATACAAAATTAAATGGAAAACACTATTTTGGTAAATAGTTTTCAAGGAACACCATTTTGGTAAATATTTTATTTACCAACACTAGTTTGGGAAAAAACTCCTCTACACCAAATATCAAAATCAAAACAAGAAACACACCAAGCAACTTATGTTGCGTGATGCTTAAATTTATATCATAACAAACATACTAAACAAGATAAAATACTTATTTACAAAGTTTTTATCGATTAAGATAAGGCCCGTAATCAACATAAAACAAATTTGTAGTAGTTAATTACAAGAACATGTCCATGACATGCTTAGGGACCATTAGGTTCTGAGTTTGATTTTCACAAGGAGGTTTTCCTAGATTTATTATTAGGTTTTTGGTTCGATTTCCACAAGAAGGTTTTCCTAGATTTATTAGACCATCCGTAGTGGGCATGATTCTGTCGTTTTTCTCCCCCAATCGCGCCCCATCACGCCGTAGCCCCACCCCCGGGGCGTTTTTGGGTGTTTTCTTTCAAAAAAAAAGCTTCCAGGCGTGTTTCAATCCATGCCCATAATCACTTTACTTGGTCAATCATGTAATTCCAACTCAAATACCTTTATATTTAAATTAAAAAAAACAAGAAAATATTAATTAGGTAATCATTGATGGGGCATTATTGGGCATTATCCCACTACGCCCATTTGTGAAAAACGCCCATAATGCCTCTTTGCTGACTGGGGTGACACGTGTCGTAAAATGCCCATAGGTAGGGGCTTTATTCATGTGTACCACTACACATGGTCTGAAGTTTCCTTCTGAATTGGTGTATAGATATTATAGGTTAGTGGAGATGGATATAAGGGTGTAATCGGTGCATGCCTAATGAGATGAGGCAAACTTTCCCCGACCCAATCATATTGCGCCATGTCATTTCCCCTCTCATTCTTGCCTCTTGCCCAAAAACATAAGGGGTGGTTTCCCCCAAACCATTAAAAAAAAAACAAAACATGTGATTGGTTAAGAAGATACTGGCCCCACCACTTACCTCTTTCCTTATCTTTGCCGCATGCGGCATGGTTTCCCCGCAAATCTCCTCCCTTCAAGTGTACCGCGCGGCAACTTGGTGATGGCGGTGGGGTTGCCGATCGGCAAAAGAAATTTCCGATCTCTTTGACTAACCCACCCCGTACACCCTAAGTGGATGGTTCCGCTAGTAACACGATGATACTTTAGTGGTCCGTCAGTGATCCAAGTTTTTCGTTCAAAAAATAAAACTACAAGAACATATAAAGTGGCAAAGTAGGTAAATTGAGTGATCTTTGCCTAACCCACCCCGTACATCCTAAACGGATGGTTCTGCTGATAACACGATAATACTTTAGTGGTCCGTCAATGATCCAAATTTTTCGTTAAAAAATAAAGTGGCAAAGTTGGTAAATTGAGTGAAGAGGAAGGGCGACTCTTAAAGGGGAAGCCATAGCTACCTAATTCCCCCGCTACCCCTTTGCCCAAGTTGCTGCTGTATGTATGCATATATAACTAACTGTAAATAACACATTCTCTCTACCAAATACAAACAAAATCAAAATTCAGATCGTTGCTTTCCGTTTGATCCGGTGAATATTACGATTTTAGTTTCATCTATGGCTCCTCAAAATGTAGGAATTCTCGCCATGGAAATATACTTTCCTCCTACATGTATTCAACAGGCAATTCTTCTATATCTTCTACTCCAATTGTTTTCGCTTAAATTCATTTTCAATTTCTCATGAAATTGTTCCGTACGATTGAAATTTCATTTCTGTATTTGATACAAAGTAGATTTGATACAGTTATTCATAATCTCGAATTATTATGGATTTTTGTTGTTGTTTTGCTTTTAGTTAAGCTATTCACGCTACTGTTAGATACAGATATATGTTGTATCTGCCCTAAACATTGTTTAAATTTGAACTGATTATCATTAGAATGTTGATGATGCTGCTCTATGTTTTGAAATAAGTTATAAACCGTTGTTCCGGATTGATTTTGAATTTCTCATGAAATTCAATTAGAATTTGTTTTTTGTATTAAGTTGTTGTGAAGATTGACAGTTAGTTGCTCATGCGAAATGGTCTGATATGGATTTTTGTGGTTTGTTTTGCTTTTGGTTAAGTTATTCACACTACCGTTTGATACAGATATATGTTGAATTTGCCTAAATCTGACTTGATTGATTGTCATTACTCATTAGAAATGTTGAAGATGCTTTATGTTTTGAGATCATTTATGAAATTTCGTTCTGAAATTTGTTGAAAAACTTGGATTGAAGACAGTTTTCTGGTGGTTTAGACTTTTAGGCTCTGTTTTGCTTTATATAAAACCAAACCAAACCAAACCAAATATTAATGTCATCTAGATAGCATGACTAACTCATGTAAGTTGTGTTCATTTTATGAACAAATAACTTAATTTAATTGATTATAATATCAATAAGATAGAAGGAATGCAATGGTTAACAATTTGCAAGAAGGAATAAAAATTAGATTTGAAATTTCGCCGAAAAGCTATTAAGTTTGGAGGGAAGGGATATAAAATGAGTCTGATTTTGGAAGTTAAAATTTTCAACATGTATAGACACTTCAGGATTTTTAAATTAATTTATAAACTATTTGGCGTTATTAAGTTTAATCTTGTAAGTTATCGAAGAGTAAAATTGATTGCTTGTTTTCTTAGCTTAGTATGTTCTGCAAGTAAAGTAAAAGCTATTTCAATTTATTTGTGTGGTCTGTTGATCAGTTCTGATTAAACTTAATGGAAAACATGAAACACATACCTGTAATAGTATTCAAAGCAGTGGAGAATCCAGTCAGAGAACCAGCCATAGTGTTCGACATGCTTGTCAAGTTGATTCGGTTCCTCCTTAGGGTGTAAAGTAATGATGGTGATGATAACCGAAAGTAGGGTTAGGTTCGGTTAGAGGGAGAGAGAACGAATTGATGTTAATGAGGGTTGATTGATTGTGTAAAGTGTGTACCTGTCTAACCCTTTAACTCTCTAATAAGCCCCTTATTTATACACCCAAGAGGAAACCTAATTAGTTAATAAGGGTAATATGGTCCATCAACAATTACCAACTAATTATTAATAGGTTATTAATATATTTTGATCTAATATAATATAAATGATTATATAGGCTACAAGATTAAATACTAAATAAATAATATTTAATCTAACATGGTCTTTTTCCGATACATACTTGTAAGCAATATCTTTGATTTTGGAGTGCTGTAACCTTACTTAAAACATTTTTGTTTTTTTGTTTTTGGGTAAATTATTTTACAGGACATCCTAGAGGATTTTGATGGAGTTAGTAAAGGCAAATACACCATCGGACTCGGACAAGATTGCATGGCATTTTGTTCAGAGGTGGAAGATGTCATCTCTATGGGGTTCGTACTTCACCATGATGTTACATAATTCGATCGTTTGAATCATAGTTCTTATATAAACTTTCTCGACTTCAGATTGACAGCTGTCACGTCACTACTTGAGAAATACGAGGTTGATCCTAGACAAATTGGCCGGCTGGAAGTAGGCAGTGAAACCGTTATAGACAAGAGCAAATCCATCAAGACTTTCCTTATGAAAGTTTTCGAGGTACTAACAACTAACAAGTCCTCTTTTGTTACTCATTGTTGCTAATTTTCTTGTTAAAACATAACGATTTAATCTTCTAACCTGTTGCAGGATTGTGGGAATACCGACATTGAAGGCGTTGATTCAACCAATGCTTGCTACGGTGGAACCGCAGCATTATTCAACTGTGTAAACTGGGTGGAAAGTAACTCATGGGATGGACGTTATGGATTGGTTGTTTGTACAGATAGTGCTGTAAGTCGTATAACCTGTGTCATTAAAATAGTCTAGCATAAAATATAATTACAATACAACCCGATTCATAGGTCTATGCAGAGGGACCCGCTCGACCTACCGGAGGTGCAGCTGCTATCGCAATGCTGATTGGGCCCGACGCGCCTATCGCATTTGAAAGCAAATTCAGGGCAAGTCATATGTCTCATGTTTATGACTTTTACAAACCTGACCTTGCAAGCGAATATCCGGTATCCCTCAATCCCTATAATTAACATTTTGTAAACTACTATATTGTATAGAGTAAAATGCCATTTTCTTCCCTGAGGTTTGGCTAGTTTTGCGAATTTCGTCTAAAGGTTTGTTTTTCTGCATCTGGATCCAAAAGGTTTTAAATCTTGCCATTTTCATCCAGCTCATTAACGGCTTACATTTTTCTCCATTAAGTCAGGGGTATTTTCGTCTTTTTTGCTAACTTAAAGGGCAATTCGGTCTTTTTCAGGGGGTCTTCGGTCTTTTTACATAAAGTGAAAAAGACCGAATTGCCCTTTAAGTTAGCAAAAAAACGGAAATACCCCTGACTTAGTGGAGAAAAATGGATAGAGTTAACAAGCCGGATGAAAATGGCAAGATTTCAAACCTTTTGGATCCAGATGCAGAAAAACAAACCTTTGGACGAAAGTCGCAAAACTGTCCAATCCTCAGGGACGAAAATGGCATTTTACTTTATTTTATATGTTTGTTGCTTAATTATGAATGTATATGGTTTCTGTAAGGTTGTTGATGGAAAGCTTTCTCAAACTTGTTATCTCATGGCATTAGATTCTTGCTACAATGGATATTGTCACAAGTAACGTGCTTTCTAGCATACTATTGTCAAATGTGACTAGATATTATGTTACAAGTTGTCTTTAAAACATTCGTGTTTACTAAAGGTACGAGAAACTAGAAGGAAAACAGTTTTCGATCGCTGATGCCGACTATTTCGTATTTCATTCTCCTTACAACAAGGTAATCGGTTAAACACGCATTGTACGGAATTTACAGTAGTAGTTATCTTCATCTCTTGTTCTAACATTCATCTGGATTTGTGCAGCTTGTACAAAAGAGCTTTGCTCGATTAGTATTCAGTGATGTTGTTAGAAAAGCCAGGTCTATTGAACTTGACAATTTACGTCATATTTACATTCTTATTCTTATATTGGACATGAAAACGATCTCTTATTGTTCTCAGTTCTGTTGATGAGTCTGTCAAAGAGAAGCTCGGACAGTTCACGTCGTTAACGGGGGACGAGAGCTACCAAAACCGTGATCTTGAAAAGGTACTTTTATACACCGGTTTCAATCGTGTCGGGTTGAATCTTTGAACCCAAACATGTTAAAATCAGTTATAAATCTGTTGTTAGGCATCCCAACAAGCGGCAAAACCATATTACGATAAAAAGGTTCAGCCCGGAACTTCAATCAACAAGCAAGTTGGCAACATGTACACAGCTTCTATATACGCAGCCTTTGCGTCACTCGTTCATAACAAATATAGTTCTCTGGTAACCATCTTAATTCACATTTTGACACTTTAATGGGGTCTCTTGGGTTTTCCGTAACCAGTGGCGGATCCAGCCGGAGAAATCACTGGGTTCCTTTTTCCAAATCATACAAGGTTTACACTACAAAAAAAACGTTTTTTTTCCAAATCATACAAGATTTACACTACAAAAAAACGTTTTTTTCCAAAAAGACTGGGTTCCTGGGAACCCGGTCTTTCTATACTAGATGGTTACAAAAAAATCTGAACTGATTTGTGCCTATTACTTTCAGGACGGTAATCGGGTGATGATGTTTTCATATGGAAGTGGATCATCCGCCACAATGTTTTCACTCCATCTTTCTGAGGGTAAATCGCCTTTTAGTTTGTCAAACATTGCAAAGGTGATGAATATTGATGAGAAGTTGAAGAGAAGGACTGAGGTATGCTCGTGCTACTTTTTACTAAATTAATAAAAGAGTAAACTGCAATTTTACACCCTGAGGTTAGGGGTCATTGGCATGTCTACCCCCCTAAGGAAATAATTGCAATTTTACCCCCCACTGTTTGACCTTATGTCGCACTTTTACCCCCCGACGTCAAATTGGGTAACCAGTCAACATAATAACCTGACGGTCAAAGGGTATAAATGTCATTTTGCTCTTATGTCAAGCTTATTTGATACAACACCCCCTATAAGAATCATACCACCGCATACTTACCCCCCAACCTTCCCACCATCGACCTTACCTTCTTCTCCGGCGATCCGTGTCTCTCCGGCGACATCTCCTCTTCCGATCATTCTGCTCCTCGTCCGATCGTTCTTCTCCTCGTCGGATCACAACAACCACAGCCGCTAGCTTCATTCTCAGTGGAAATGCCGGTCTTTTGGATAATCCGCTATATCATCCGCCACACCAAAGGTATAATCGGCCAATGTTAGTTAATCAGTGTCAGATTTAGTCATTATCATGTTATAAAACAGGGTTTAGGGTCTGATTTGGTTCACTGTTGGTTTTTCTACAGTTGACCTGACGATGAGCTTATCAAGCTCATCTTTGGTGCTCCACCTGGTGGTCTCCGTGTTTGGGAGGCCTGTCCTCAACTTCCATCTACCACCGGAGAGTTGAGCGGATGGATGTTATTTAGCTTATGTGTAATATGTAGGTTAACTTAACTTAATCGAACCTTTTGTGTAATATGTAGGTTAACCTAACTTAACTTATTTAGCTTTTGTTGACATTATGTTTGAAAAAAATTAGGAGCACACTCATGTGCATTTGCAGGTTGTAGGCATAAGTTGAACAGAGTTTGGGCATAACACACAACAGTGCCATAAGTTGATTGTATGCATTTGCAGGGTGTGCTTAATCATTTGCAGCTTGTTTGATTGTATGCATTTGCAGCTTGTTTGATTGTATGATTGTATGCATTTGCAGTTGAACAGAGTTTGGGCATAAGTTGATTGTATGCATTTGCAGGGTGTGCTTAATCATTTGCAGCTTGTTTGATTGTATGATTGTATGCATTTTGCAGTTGAACAGAAGCACATGGGTTTGCAAATTGTACCATAAGTTATGTGCTGCAAATTGTACCGACCATAGAACACACCCTGGTTGATCATGTATACACTCATTATGTTGACCTGGCTGATCATGTATACACTCATTATGTTGACCTGGTTGATCATGTATACACTTATGTACTGCAATTATGATTCTGGATGTGCTGCACTTATGTGCATACACTTATGGTCACAGTTTGGGCATAATCATGTACATACACTTATGTGGTGCAAATTGTGCCATACTCAAAAGTGCCATAAGTTCACATTAGCAGCACACTTATGTGCTGCAAATTGTGCAGCACACTCAACAGTGGCTTAATCAGATTCTGGATGTATACACTTATGTACTGCAATTATGATTCTGGATGTATACACTCATTATGTTGACATTGCAGGTATGATTGTTTTGTTCCCACTGGTTGAACAGGTATTTGCTTGTTGGTTTGAACACCTTATAGAAATAACTGATTGTAATTTACCAGTTTTGGAGTCTTTGCTTGTTAGGTTTCAGATTTTTTAACAGGTATGATTGTTACGTTTCAGATTACGTGTTCAAAGAACAGGTATTTGCTTGTTAGGTTTTAGATCAAAGAACAGGTATTTGATTTTGGCGGGAAGGGTTTTGTAAATTTTAGGGGGTAATGTTGTGTGTTAGCACAAAGTACAGGGGGTAATAGAAAAGGACAAATTAGTAATTTACCAGTGGGGGGTAATTGTGCGACTTAACAGGAATGTTGGGGAGTAAAATGTAAGGGTAATATAGTCATTTCAACTTAGACTTAACAGTTCTGTTACCCAATTTGACGCCGGGGGGTAAAAGTGTGACATAAGGTCAAACAATGGGGGGGTAAAATTGCAATTATTTCCTTAGGGGGGGGGGGGGGGGGTCGACATGCCAATGACCCCTAACCTCAGGGTGTAAAATTGCAGTTTACTCTTAATAAAATGATTCAAGATAAATTTTTATAACCATAATAAACTTATATTTGTTACTTGTGGGCAGCTTGCACCGGAAAAATTTGTCGAACTCATGAAGGTGATGGAACACAGGTATGGAGGCAAAGATTTTGTGACTAGCAAAGATTCTAGTCTTCTAGCGCTAGGGACCTACTACCTCACGGAAGTTGACTCCAAGTACAGACGGTTCTATGCGAAGAAGACCTCCGAGGAGTCTTAACGCTCTTGACCGGTGAATGTTGCTAGTGGAACCTTCTGGCTTGGGTCTCTTTTAAGGGTTGGGTTTGGTTTGGCTTGGGGTGATATTGTAACTTGTAAGTAAAGATAGGAGACCGATAAATAGTTTCTCACTGTCGATCGCTATTTCTCTTCGTTTTCACATAATGTCTTTACTAATAAACGTTTGATGACCCAAAATCGGGCTGGCTTTAGACCACGGTCCATAAAGATGGTGCTAGTGGCTTTAAAATGGCTGAACCAGTAGTTAAAACCAGGCTGACCAAACACACAACATACAGTCTGGATTCTTCAAACCACATGATACAAACCAAGCACTAGCAGTCTGGTTCTCGGTTTGCTTTTTTACTTCACTTACGGTCTCATGTCGGCTCTCCATCCGGGTCAAAAGACTAGCAACAGATTCCTAAACAATTCATCTACAACGGTTAAGTTTGCAAATGTGTTCCATTTAAATCAATTAAACAAATCTGTGACTTGTGGACCCCGCATCCGCTAGTTTTATATATTTGGGGTCCACAGGTCACATGATTTACGAAATCAAAGATTATTTAAAATGAAATAATTATAGCATACGGGTACAACAAGTTTTATTATCAACCAAATCAATCCAAATGATACAACACTGAAAATATAGAAGCCATACAATCATGAATAACATGTACAAAAACAAAGGAACTAAGCTCATCATTACAACAATAATGGCTAATGTAAGACAATGCACAATGATAATGGCGGCGAATGTAAGACGATGAAAAAAGAAGTCAAACACTCAAACCTCTAGGTATGATCAAGCAGTTTTCGGGGTCTTACGGTTGGGCTCAAACACGTACTTTATGAGTGAATCTTTAATAGACAAAAGTTCAGGAAACTCGGTTTTCAGCTTAGTGGTGTCAAGCTCATTGTTACTTCTTGGAGCAATGATCACTTTAGCCTGCTCATCAAGAGTGAAGTTCTTCCAAGTAAACTTTGGGTCAATGTAATCGCGATACATTTCCAAGATCTGATTGTGGCTAATGCACCCGGGGTTTGTGAAGTTGTAGATCCCGGTGAGATTTCTCTTTGCCATTTCTATAGAGATCGGGAGGAGCTCGTCAAGAACCGTCATGGAGTTTGGGATGTCGACCACTTTCTCATAACGGGTGATTTTGGTGATAAAGTTTCGCGGGTTTGTTAAGTCGGAAGATATAGGCATTCGAACACGCAATGTGCATACGTTTTCGTAGTTCTTGAGCAAGTCTTCCACCTAAACATGAAGAGAAAAATTTCCTATTAAACAACTGAATATCCCTTTTGGTCCAAGATTATATATTTGAGCTTCATAACTGAGACAAAATTTGAAGTATGAGGATGGAAATATAAGATATTACAAGTCATGTAGTATAGTTGATGCTATATTTGCAAGAATCTACATACCAATTTTAAAATTGAAGTCTTTAGTTTGACTCTCAAAGTCAAACCAACACTGTCTAAGTTTTATGGTCAAAATTTAAATGAATTTTAAAACCGGGCGTTGCTATATGTACAACTGGGTAGTATACATTCACATCACATGACAAAGCTGACAGTCCCTAATATGTATACGATCCGTATAGGTGTATACGGGTCATATAAGTGTATATTGGTCGTATAGCTTACATTTCCTTGAAAAACACAACTCATACAAGTGTATACGAGTTGTATAAGAGGCTTGTATAACTGTATACACGAGTCGTAAAAGTGTATACGTGTCGTATAAGACATCCCTGACATCTTATATGGCTCGTATACACCTATACAATTCGTATACATGTCAGGTGTCAAAATAAGTCTTAAAACATGCTATATATATTAAAGTTGACACTAGGCATAAAACATTAATATCAAATCCAAATTTCAAAATAATAATATTCAAATTGACTCTCAAAAGTCAAAACACTCGTATCTTTTTCTTGAAATTTCTCAAAACCCATTAAATCTTTTTCTTGAAATTCCACATGAATATCAAGATTCACACATAAACATTTTATCACACGAAATCATCCAAATTAAAAATAATAATAATAAAAAAAATTATAATTTAACAACATTACCATAGCTTTAGTCTTGGAATAAAACGACCCAACAAAATTCGGACTATCGTCTTCCTTAAACCCAACACCCGACCCGAGTGGATGCTCCAAATCATATTCAAATATACAGCCAGTAGCAAAATTAACCAAAACCAACCCATATTCACGGCACACGTCAGCAAGCGTCAAAGTCCCAACAACATTAGCCCGAATAGTCTCAACCTTATGAGTTTCACACCAGTCAACGTTAGGTCTTCCTGTAACGCCGGCAGCATTAAACACGTGTGTGGGCTTAACGGCGTCAATGTCAGCGATCAGGGTGTCACGTGACTCGAGACGACCGGAGCCGTAATGATATTCGATGGATTGGGTTTGACAGAGGGTGCCTAATAAACCTCCGATCCAACCGGTTTTGCCGTAGATTAAGAATTTGAATGGTTTTGTTGAGGGTTTGTTTTGTTGGGAACTCATGATTTGAGATGAGGGATTATGGGGGTGTTTTGATTTGAAAAAGATGGGGGATTGGTGTTTGGAAATGGGGATTTGGGGGTTTGGGGGATATTTGGAAGGTGGTTTGGGAAGAAGAAGAATTGAGGTTGAAATGTTTGGGATTAGGGTGACCATTGGATTGTTTTGTGGATTGACTTCTGTGACCCCCCATTTGACCTTTTTTTTTATTTATTGTGTGTGTTTCATGTGTTATTCGTCATGGTATATGTTGGTGTATCTGGAACATGGTTGTAAAACAAAATTTCCAAGGCCGAGTACTCTACGAGTAGTCGCTATAAGGTAGGCTGCCGAGCCGACTTTTTTCGATTCCGCCTAATTACTCGAAGTCGGTCAAACGCGGTCAACCTCGGCCAAAATTGGATCTAGTAGGTCAACTCGGGCCTAGTTTGACTTAAATAATGATAAAACATAATTTCTATGTCCATAATATTAAAGAATGAATATCATTTTCACGTATTTTATTATAAATATTAGTAAATTTATGCTATTTGACATATATTTAACATCCAAAAAGTAATTTCTTTATAATTTAACATGTCCGAGTACTCCCCGAGTACTCTCCGCCTAGACCGAGTACTCTCAACTCCCCCGTCGACCGACTAGGGAGCGCCTAGCGACTTTTGCAACCATGATCTGGAATGGTAGGAATGAGTTGGCATTCGATAACAAGAGAGCTACAACTCAAGATATCATGGGATAAGTTAAATCTAGTAATTACGTTTGGTTGAAGAATAGGTCTCCTTTAATTCCATTAGTTGGGTAGCTTGGTGTAAATGCCCTCTATACGTGTTGTAATTGTCATGTCCTTTGCCCGTTTAGGTCGAGGTCGTGTTTTGTAATTGTCTTTTCCCAGGGCCGGCCCAATGGGTTTGTGGATCTAGGCAAAGGCCTAGGGCCTCCAATTTTTAAGGGCCTCGAGATTTTGGATCTGGGCCTCCTTTTCAATAATATTAGCTTCCAAGCCCAAATGAAGATTCCTACATTTTTAACTCCAAGCACTGAGATTTATTAGGGATTTAGGGTTGCTCTGCTTCTTATCTTGTTTGTTGTCAGACATGTCAGGCACGCACAGGTGTTGCACGCAACCATAGATGAAGATTCATCTCTCATCCCTATTCTGCTCTGCTTCCTTCCTAGGGATGGCAATCAAACCCGAACCCGCTGGGTAAACCCGAAACCCGACATATTTGGGACGGGTTTGGGGTCGTTTAATCGGGTTTGGGATAGGTTTAGGAATAGTTTTTATTTTTTTCGCGGGTTTGGGACGGGTTTGGGATTTAGTGATACCCGTTTACCCGACCCAATTACCCGATAAAGTGTACCCGTTTACCCGATTGTATACCCGATATAATTTCTTTTATATTATTAAATATGTATATATATGATACATCCATTTTTTTACAAATATAGGTATTCTATTCCGTATACATTGTAATTATTTGATACATATTTTTATAATGACAATACAAATGTAACCGATTAGTAGTTACCCAGTAGATACCCAATGACTTTTGAGATGAGTATACCCAACGAGTAGTCTTTTTAAATTAACGGGTTTACCCGAAACCCGCGGGTATACCCGATACCCGATGAGTATTTACCCGCTAGAAATCCGACGGGTTTTGGGACGGGTTTGGGACAAGTTTATCTAACTGGGTTTGGGTTTGGGATTACCTAAACCTGTCCCAAACCCGACCCATTGTCATCCCTATTCCTTCCTAGCTATTACAAACGACACCATGGACGACTTAGTTTGCTTAATGATGGCCTCCCAAGTCATGATTTGAGGAAAAATTAGGGGAGTCATCATGTTAATTTTGAAATTAAGGTAGGTTAACGACTATTTCATATGGTATAGGTTTATATATGTGTCTTTTACTCAATCAATTTTTGCCCTAAAATTCGAAATCTCTGATTGAGGCTTTGTCTTTGTTATTGTGTCTGAGATTGTGACTTTGGTTGTGGAATTGCAATTGATTATTGATACTGTGGTTGCAAGTTAATATTGGGGTTGTGTTTGGAAGGCATAGAACCTGTTCAGACTTTCAGAGAAGAGAAGAGACTAGTGAGAAGTGGCTATTGCACAGGTAATATTTCATATTTCGATTCCTATTTTATATTTCTTAGAAACTATCATTGCTATTTGTTATTAGTTAGGTTATATCTAATTGATATTTGCTACAAAATTGGGGATTGTTGTGTTGGAAATTGTGATAATAGTTAGAAACTATGATAGTAGATATTTGCTAGATTTCAATTGCTATTTGATATTTGTTAGAAACCGTGATAGTAGCTAGGCTACATGTTATGTCAAATCGAATCCAAAATTTTGAATCCGGTTATGCAAAAAAACAAAACGATAATATACCTACAAACTAATAATTGTGTTAACCATTCCTGTAACCGTTGCTACCGCAGAACATAGCTTTTCCAAATAAAAACTAATAAAAAATTACTTAAGATCTATAATGTCACAAGAAAGATTAAACGGTTTAGCTATTATGTCAATCGAAAAAGATCTTTTAGAAGAATTTGGTTTACGATAATTTCATCAAACAATTTGCCTTAGTGAAAGCTAGAAAAATAGATTTTATTTAAACGTATAGTATAATTATAGAAAACATATGATTTAAAAAAAAAAATTAACTACGCCAATTATAAACTTTTTAGTTGATAATTGCCGGTCCCAAGCCCGGATAAAGGAGGAGGATTTTGTTACTTAATATGTTGAAAATGATAATTTTGCAAAAGGACCTCCACTTCGTAGTTCGATTAGGGCCTCCGAAAACATATGAACGACACTGTCTTTTCCCCTTTTGGGTCGAAGGCGTTTGTCTATGAAGTTAATTTTCAAGAAAAAAATGGGTGGGCAATGCGACCTTGAAAGAGATGTTTCTTGCCATAATTGGGACCGGTCCGTGTTACGCTCTTCGAGTCAAGAGGTATTGAAATTGTGAAAAACCAGATATACTCAAGTTAAGGGGGATGGGGCACCCTCACGGGTACAAGGTTTAAAGTCGTGCCACAACATCGTTGTCATCTACAAGGGTAGGTGTGACTGTCGTAAGGGTGATGCAAAAACCGAGCTAAACTATGTAGATAGAATAAGTCGGGTATCGAACCAGAGGAGTATTGTGGAAAGTGTTGCAATGCCAAGTGTGATTATCTATTGCAGAAAAAGAAATCTTGATTGTGAGATTTGCTAAATTAAACGAATTAAACTGAGTTTTTATCAATAGGAAGAACAATGGTTCCTCCGGAATTCAGATTCTTAGTTAGATTCAATTATGTGTTTTATCAAGACACTTACATAGACATAAGTGTTTAACCTAATTAACAGATTGTGACATCCACAGACTAAGTACTCCGATCCATACATAATGGGAGGTTATCAAATGAATATCAATTACAATTACCAACCCTAATCCCGCCTCAAATATATCCCCATTACTAGATGATGTGCTAAAAGTGGTCTAATTAAACTAACGAATTTTAACCTAAACTAGACCCTCTAAGTTTTAAATTTATAACTAAGACTCTCTAAACCTAGACCACACAACCGGCAAGTGTACCGATCAATGCAGTATAGCTACCAGTAAGTCCGAGTATCGAACCCACAAGACTCTCTAATTACGCTAATTAGACTCTATCTAGACCTAGACTGACACAGACTCTAACTGTTTAATTGGTTGGGGGGGGGGGGGGGATTACGGAAAATCTAAGGAAATCTATTTAAACTAAATACTAAATTAAAACTAGACTAATACGAAAGAAGACAAAGGCTTTTCTTATATGATGAACGAGACCACCTAGACTAGAATCCTGGACTGATTTTAAGAAATTACCGATTAAGTTAACTGCATAATTTATGGAACCGGGATCATATGATACTAAACCTATTAAGATCCAACTAAGCCCCTCGACCCTTCTCAAGGAGAAACTTGTGGAACTACCTAGGCCGTTAATCCTACCGGTTATTAGACGCCTTTCCAGTTGTCTAATTATTGTGTAAGTACCCTAATGTTGACCTACTCTTTTCCAATCATAGATCTAGGGTAGTTTGAATTAATTAACTTGACATGATAGACTAATAAGACCGACAGGTAAACTAAGACATGACCTTTTCCAATGACTATCTAAAGCAATTCGTCGGGTAAGACCTATCAATAGCCCCTCACTTTCCAGGTATTAGGACTAGCAGACCACTCAAACCTAGCAAATTACTAACAATTACTTCTAGGGGTTACCGGCCGATTCTCCCTAAAGAGCTAAGATTTCTTACGTGATATAGACACTCACCAAAATCCTAAACCCTAGTATGACTCTATGTTGTGATATAGACCGTCACTAAGAATCATACGAAGCAAATATCAATAACAAACCAAGTTGAAGTACGCATATGCATCAAATCAATAAAACAAACTCTTTACTAAACACAATTAGTCCATAACATTCATGCAAATAACAAAAACGGTAAAAACTTTATTCAATCCATTCAACTAAGTCTAGGTGGTATAAAAAATTAGCCAAGGAACATAATCTTAAAAACGATCAAACAAGGTTTCAAACAAGAATTCATCTGAATAAAACAAGAAAACTAGAAAATAAAAGAAACCGAATAATAAAACCCGGTAGTTCCTTGTTCTCCAAGCTTCCCGCTCGATCCCGATGATTCTGTAGCCTTGAACCTAT
This sequence comes from Helianthus tuberosus, assembly GCA_030545235.1. Taxonomy (NCBI): domain Eukaryota; kingdom Viridiplantae; phylum Streptophyta; class Magnoliopsida; order Asterales; family Asteraceae; genus Helianthus; species Helianthus tuberosus. Next base: position 56,067,716 of record CM060362.1, read on the forward strand.
GCTTCACAATTCGTCCCTTGCTCCTGTCTTGCGTCTGATATTCTGATGTCGACTAGAGCTCCCCTCTCGAGTCTCGATATATCCAATAATGTATGGGATCGATTATGGCTGATATATATTTACTTATGTTCCTTCGGGTTTTAGTACTTATCATAATATTATATACATATCCTCACGAAGCCCAAAACCCCAAACTTCATGCGCAAATCTTGGACACTAAAAATCTTTCATGGGCCACTGTCATGCTTTACGTCCAGAATCTTTTTTTTTTTGCTTCCAAGATTTATTAGGATATTTTGTTCCATGCATAACAACATTTAAGTAATTGATAATTGGCCCAACCATCCATCATATTCACGAAATCTACTGGCTTGTAGTCTTTGGCGGCACCTTTAATAGATAACATAGAGATAGCAGGCTGGGCCCACTCGAGAAAAATAACGGCAATTTTACTTCGGTCATTGGCGTCTCACTTTGCTCAAGTAGCTGGATATTTCTTTATTACTCATTTTTCACTCCATTTGCACCAGGACCTGCCAAAACACATAATAATATAATATAACACTAAAACTAAATAAAAATAAAAATAAATAAAACTTATACAATAATTATACAATTTACACGGGACAAATATGTGTATTTTACCCCACATCACTAGAACTCTCGGGAATTGAATGATTAAAGATTAAAATTCGATAAAATGTAACTGTTTACAACCAATCAATCAAATCAAAGGTGAAAAACATCGAATGCTTAGATCACTGAGTTGATAATAGTAAAAAATACTTAACGTCACCTAACATACAAGAATCCTCCATCCGGAGGAAACCACGAAGGAGTTAGCCGCTCATCTCGCACAAACGATCTTCAAATGCTTGAAAGATTGATGATTGCATGATGATTCGGGTGTTGTGGAAGGATTATGATGGTTGATGATGATTTGAGAGCCCAAAATAATGATTCTTGCTGCCAATAATTCGTCCAGTAGAAGAAATGAGTGAAAACTAGGGTTTCCAAACCTTAAAACCCTCCAAAATAGTCAAACTCGCGCGCCTCTTTAATCTCGTCGTAGCCTATGGTACATGTACCGTAGGTCACGGTGTAATATGCTTAAACATTCTTCATGAGCCGTAGGTGAAGGTGGGGAGCGTAGGTGAAGATCTAGCCATTCTGTTAACCATTCTCATAGATCACTCATCAACCGTAACCTACGGTTGATGTATCGTAGGTGACAGCGAGATTCCACGGCTCTTCTTTTACTTCATTTATCAACTTTCCAATAATGACAATTAAGCCCCTGTACTTTAATCCTTTGTATTTCCCTTGTATATTTACCACACCTATCTTTCAATTAATCACCCAATAGCCCTCGAGCTTTGTTGCTTCGCATTCTTCACTCATCCCAGCTATCATTTTGACCCGAACAAATCCCGATTGGCTTGTTTATCATTCTCGAGCATTCCGCTTCATCTTTAAACTCTTTAACTTCTCCGAATTACGCAATTAACATGCAGAACCACAATTTCTCGTAGTTACCTTATCCAACGCATTTAATTACTTAAAACCGAACAAAACACGCAAGATAAATACTTTAAAGCTCGGGTTTCACCCTCTCCATCACATTCCCACACTTACCTTTGATTGTCCTCAAGCAAACCAATCTGGAATTACTCACCACAGTAACAACACCTCCCTTAACCAATGCAACAGTCTAAGTTCCCAAGTCATACCCGTCCCATAGACTAACACAATCGAGATTGACAGTCTGACAAGCAATTGGTGAAATTTTTAAAATTTAAGACTTGTCTATTTAAAACTAACATGCTTATGATTATAACACATGCTACACGCCCCTCATAATAGACTCTCCTCTCAGTTTAATATCTGAACTAGCGTGTAATCATAGGCTTGTATAACAATCACACCTCCACTGTAACATGTAACACGGCACATATCAAAAAGACTTTCAGGTTTTTGGCTTAGGCTAAGGGTAGGAAAATTTTGGCTTTTATTTATATGTTTTTTTTATAGCGAACAAACGAACAACCAAACCGTGACAACTTTATTTGCAAAACATAACGACTCACACTTTTGGGTTGGTTTCTACCCAAGAACATAAACAATATTCACAACAACTCTATTTTTGTTCTTTTTCTATCTTTTTTTCTTTTGTTTTCCTTTGTTTGTTTTTTTTTTTTTTTTTTCAAATATTCACTACTTTGTCATTCACGGTGGTATCAACACAATTCACATTGGTGGACAAACGAAAGGTGTATGGCTCAACAGGGCTACTAAGGGTGATAGTTGTGTAACATAGAACACACACAAACATATGTAAGGAGGAACCTAATGCCTTTATCATTTACGTGCACATGTCAAATCCACAATCTCAGCATGCATCAAATCACACAAGTTCTAACACAGAATAACATGTGGCCTGCTCTCAACAAATGAATTCATACTGTAAATCATTCTATCAGTTTTACAGGCTCAAAGATCTCACCAAGAAAGGGAAAAAGGTTACCGACATGTAGCATATGCAATTTAAAGTATGTTACCCCTAAATAGACATCTCTTTTCAACTCTCTTCTCTAAAACACCTGCCAGGCCAATTCTCATGAAACTTAGAGGAATGACCATGACAAGGGACTATATTAGTTTACTACCGGCAAGGAACCCATTAGTGATTGAAACTTTAGGTTTTCGTATCCATTTTAGCGTACTTAAGGCGATGAATTTTTTTCAAAATTTCCCAATTTTTTCATTTTTCATCGATTTCAATCACTTTCAATCTCTTTCAAGCCTTTATACCAAACCTTTCCCGGGTTCCCACATCCCCACACTTGGGCGACATTGTCCCCAATGTATAGTGCTTTTAAAACAAACCCGGGAATAACAACCAACTCATCCCATGAGCGACCAATTCCTAACATAAATAACATAAATACATTCCTTAAACACAAATAGTTCAACACTACCAAATACGCTTAAACACACAAAAATAAAACAAAATAAAATTGTCTTAAATAAAATACGAGATCAAGCACATGGACCTGATCAATGAAGAGGATCAGAGAGTGCTTCACTGGTATGACGGACGTGGTGGCCCACCATAACTCCCCAATGTATCATAAAACAAGCTTATGTCGAAAATGTTCGCCAAGCCTCCTCCTGTTGGCGGATCCCGCTGCTGCGATGATGACTGTGGCTCTTGTTGATGCTGTTGGGACGAATACTCATACGGTGGCGGGTGATAAGGGTATGAACTCTGAAAGTGTGGCTCAGAATACTCTCTCTGCAACTACTTCGAGCCATGAACTTGAGGCGTAGGGTGTCTAACCATACCAGGCTGATATGGCGGATCTTGACTATAATCCACATAGGGTGGATTTCGTACATAAAGAACCCCCCATATAGTAGTCATTGTGCCTTCTCAGTTGATTTTCATCAAAAGCCTGCATATTCAAATTCATTTCGAAGCTCATGTGCATTGCCCGATTATGTACCATTAATTCCCTATGTTGATGCTCCCTTTCCGCGTCTTGCCTCAAGCCCTGATCATATATCGACTATTGAAACGGCTCCCATGTAGCATATTTGGGTGGACGCATACTCTCCACCCTTGCCTGCATCTCATCGTCGAATATACCCCATGAATATGCCGACTTCCTCGGCTCTTCAACTTGTCGGCTCGACCCTTCATCCGTAATTATCCCAGCCTCTCTCTTCCTTCGCAACAACTCCTCATCAATGGAGTCCAGATCATCCATCTCACCCCTGCTCGGTTTCTCCTTCCCCCATTGTAGTACCTTCAGCTTCGCCCCATCACCAAACTTTACCTTGTGCCACAACTTTGTTTTCTTGTATGAGTGCTGCTCATTCGATACACAACATGTGGCTTACTATACAGTCGATCATTCGGTAAAATTGCTTGGTGCTTTTCCAGTAAGGCACTAATCAACCGCACATGGGGAATTAACTTCTTTCCCTTTTGATTCCGACACCTCCAAACATTCATCATTACCAGGTGTCGGATGGAAAGCTTCAACTTTCCGGTCATAAGGGCATATAAAATTGGGACTTCCAACAGTCTCACCGATGATCGATCCCCCAATCGCGGAGCAACATTCGACATTACAAAGCTCAACAGCAACCGTACCAACAGTTTCAAATGATCTCTCTTCATAGCGATTGCACCCTTATCCAACAAAAACAACTCCGCGTGCACCACGCTTTCACTCGCCAGTTTCTTTTGGTGTAGAAACAAGTCGTTCTCATCAACGAATTTGTAGAACTTATCCGGCTTAGAGTCGAACGACACCAATTGTTTCAGAGTTTTGAATGATAAAGTGACCGGCTTATCATTTACCGTTCTGGTCAAGGTGGTTGTTTTTGGCGGGCTCGCTCCATCATCTTTCCTTAGCGTGCTTAACCACGCCATCACACTCTTCACGTATATATCCCCCTTCTCATTACCACGAAAGTCAATCATTGCCCCCAACCAAGATCCTTCAACAACTTATAGAAACCCAAGGCCCTGAAATCCGGCCTGTAAACTGCCTTCTCGAGGCACAAGTTGTCTTTGATGGATCGCTCTTCTCCCATCTTCTCACAGAACAATTGCGCTTGGTACGCTTCGGGTATTTTACTCAGCGGCCCCGTTTCCCACTTGGGTTGATATGGATGATCCCCATTCCCATGCTGCTCTTCCTGAGGCTGCTCCTGAACATCTTCCATTGCCACACCCCGAATCTCGATTCCTGTGCCCTTTCTCTTCTTTGCTTTAGACGGAGCATCAGGCGATTCCACCGCCTTCTCCTTTCCTGGTCTTTGTTGACCCATCTGCACACAATTCAACCAAACAACCTAAGGAATCAATTAGTGTACTTTAAATCACATGGCAATAAAAAAAAGTGTGTATTCTCATGAAACCTCCCCACACTTGTTCTATGCTATGGCTACACTTGTTTACGTGTGAAATCATCACCCATTAGGTTCAATTCACTGACTTTATTAAGAATTTCAGAACTATTTTCATTCAATAACTTTTAAACAAGTTTCCTATAATGGCCAGTAGCCATAACATTCATCTAAGCCCTTATGCATACCCCTGCCCTCTTCAATTAAGCAATTCAAGGAAAAATAACAAATTTATGACTCACTACACACTTAATCAACCATTACATAACTAATCAAGCATAAATCGACAAACTATACCTTGACTCCTTCAAATATAAGCAACATTGGGGTAAAAATCATACATTTTCACTTTAAAATGTTTTGAAAACACTTAGATGTCTTGGGATTGAAGTTTGAACAAAAACCCCCAATATTGAATTTTTAGGGTTCTTCGTGTCGGCTTGATTTGCGCAGATCTGTCGATTTTCGGAGGAAACCGAGGTTGGGTTTGTGTTCCTCTCAGAAATTTAAGCAACTTAGGTTCTTGAATGGTTTGATTTGGTGGAAAACGAGTAGATTAGAGATCTTGGTAGCTATGGAGGTTTTAGAAAATTTGGGAAGAAGATGATGTAATTAGAGGAATATGTGGTGAGGAAGGGATGGTAATCTGAATTAATTGATGTTTGGTGAGATGGATCGAATGAAATTTGGGTTTTATTGTTTAATTATTGGTTACATACTCGACTCGGAGGTGTATTGCGCTGAATTACGCCGCGCCATAGCCTGCGGTTTGGTACCGTAGGTTACGGTGCCAACTTCCTGCTCATATCAGCTTCCTTAGACCGTAGCCTACGGTTGGAACCGTAGGTTATGGTCATTAATCCTGTATTCAATCGATGGTGAGGCCGTAGCCTACGGAATGATACCGTAGGTTACGGTATGACTTATCTGCCCATTAAAGGCTCCCGAGACCGTAGGTTACGGTCCATTGTGCCATTTTTTTAATATTAAATTGGTTTTAAATGGATTTCTTTGAGAATTTTATCTTGAAACTTTTATTTTTATAGATTTACTCGTCCACTCCACCCCTCTGTAAAAAAAATCATGTCGTCCTTGACATACCCGTTGATTCGAAACATACCTGGGTGGTACCAACTTCCCCGCACTTGCTCGATGCTGTGGGTAGAATCTCTGGAATCCCTTCAAACCCTTAAAACAAAACAACTAGAACTATACATAAAAATGACACGTAATATGTACCGAAATCCGGGTTGCCTCCCGGTAGCACTAAGTTTTAGTCTTCAGCCGGACTTCTCATGACCCTCAATCGGTCATATACTCCGGTGAACTTGCAAGGAAGCTCACCTCATCCGTAGATCTTGTATCAAGATCATCAGCATCTAAGTACGGCTTCAGCCGGTGTCCATTCACTGTTTGTCTCTTTTGGTCCTTCGGGTCCTCAATCTCTACGTCTCCAAACCTTCCCACTCTCGTGATAACAAATGGACAGACCCATTTGCTTTTCAATTTCCCCGGAAATAACTTCAGACGTGAGTTAAACAACTATACCCTTTGACCTACCGCGAAGACTTGACGCCTCAACTTCGCGTCATGCACCGCCTTCATCTTGTCTTTGTGCGCGGCTACGGTATCGTACGCCTCATTGCGTAGCTCTTCAAGCTCAGTCAACTTCAACAAGTTGTGGGCACCTGCATTAGAATAGTTAGTATTGACTTGTTTAATGGCCCATAATGCACGGTGTGAAATTTCCATTGGTAAGTGGCATCCCTTCCCATACACCAATCGATAGGGTGTAGTGCCAATAGGAGTTTTGTAAGAAGTGCGATACACCCACAAGGCATCATCCAGTTTGGTTAACCAATCCTTACGGTCAACTTGCACTGTTTTCTTTAAAATCTCCTTAATCTGCCTATTGGACACTTCGACCTGTCCACTCGTTTGTGGGTGGTGTAGTGTTGCAATTCGATGGTCTACGCCATACCGTTTAAGCTGTCTGCCAACATTAAAGTTTTTAAAGTGAGATCCCCCATCACTGATGATCACACGGGAATCCCAAACCATGAAAAGATGTTCGATTGAACAAATTTACAAATAACGACATGGTCGTTGGTCTTGGTGGCGATTGCTTCACCCCATTTAGAAACGTAATCAACCGCCACCAAGATGTACAAGTTACCATTCGAATAGGGGAACACTCCCATGAAATCTATTCCCTACACATAAAAAATATCAACAACCAGAATTGGTTGCATTGGCATTTCATCCTGTTTAGAGATCCCACCCATCTTTTGACTGTTTAAACAGTGTTTAGCAAAAACAAAAGCGTCCTTAAATAACGTAGGCCAGTAAAGGCCAGACTCGAGAATCTTATGACCCGTCTTTTGACCGCTAAAATGGCCACCCCATGCAGATGAATGGGCATGCTGTAAGACTTATGCAAACTATGTTTCTGGAATGCATCTTCTAATAATCTAATCAGCACCAATCTTGAACAAATCTGGTTCGTCCCAAATACATGTCTTCACTTGCGCGAGGAATTGTTGCTTCCTACACTTATTACACGCTTCTAGCACCGTACCTGAAACAAGATAATTGGCAAAGTTAGCATACCATGGTCCAGAATTAACAGACATAATAAACTCATCCGGGAATTGCTCGTTGATCTCAAGTGTGACATCCTCTACCCACGAAGGTAGTCTTGACAGATGGTCAGCAACAACATTCTTACACCCTTTCTTGTCTCTGATCTCTAGATCGAATTCTTGCAGTAATAGGATCCACCGAATCAGCCTCGATTTAGCATCCTTCTTCTCCATCAGATACTTAACTGCATTATGATCAGAATACACAATTACTTTACTTCCCCAGATGTATGACCGGAATTTGTCTAATGCTTAGACAACTACAAGCAACTCTTTCTCCGTTGGGGTGTAAGTGAGTTAGGCATTGGAGAGAGTTTTGCTTGCGTAGTAGATAACGACCGGCTTCTTATCTATTCTTTGCCTGAGTACAACCCCAATAGCAATACCACTTGCATGACACATTATTACAAAAGGTTTTGCCCAGTCGGGTGATTACAAGATTGGGGCTTGTACCAGTTGTTCGTTTAACACATTGAAAGCTTTTAAACACTCATCATTAAATTTAGACATAACATCTTTCAAAAGTAGGTTACACAATGGTTTGGTTATGACACTAAACCCTTTAATGAACCTACGATAAAACCTGGCGTGTCCTAAAAAGGAACGGACACCTTTAATGTTTGTTGGGGGAGGTAATGTAGAAATTACTTTAATTTTAGCCCTATCTACCTCAATTCCCTTACTCGACACCATGTGTCCCAAAACAATACCCTATTGAACCATAAAATGGCTATTTTCCCAGCTAAGTACCAAGTTAGTTTTGACACACCTTTCTAAAACCTTAGACAACTCATTTGGACAAGTATCAAATGATAAACCAAAGACTGAAAAGTCGTCCATGAAGATTTCTAAGGCATCCCCGACCATATCTGACAAGATACTCATCATGCACCATTGAAAGGTGGTCGGGGCATTGTACAGCCCGAATGGCATTCGCCTGAATGCGAAGGTACCATACGGGCATGTGAATGTGGTCTTTTCTTGGTGATCGGGGTGTATGGCAATCTGATTATACCCCGAATATCCATCTAGAAAGCAGTAATATTTATGACATGAAAGTTTTTCTACTATTTGATCGATGAAGGGCAAAGGAAAGTGATCATTTGATGTAGCAGCATTAACTTTTCTATAATCAATACATACACGCCACCCGGTTACCGGCCGAGTGGCTATTTGCTCACCATTATCGCCGTTGACAATCTGAATTCCTTCTTTCTTGGGCACTGTTTGGGTTGAACTTACCCATTCATTGTCAGAAATGGGATTGATGATCCCGATGTCCAACCACTTGATTACTTCCTTCTTTACGACCTCTCGCATGTTGGGGTTTAAGCGCCTTTATGTATCCCGTGCAGGCTTTCCATCTGCATCAGTTAAAATTTTATGCATTACTATAGAAGGGCTTATACCTTTCAGATCTGCGAGAGTCCAACTGATCGCTGCTCGGTGATTCTTTAGCACCTTCAGTAGTGCTTCCTCGTGTTCCGGTTCCAAATTCACTGCAATAATTAATGGGAGAGTTTGATCCTCCCGTAGAAAAGCATACTTTAAGTGCTGCAGTAGCTCTTTCAGTTCCACCTTTGGTGGACTAATCAATGACGGCTTCAATCCTGACGAGATTTTAGCCAGAAGGCTTTTCACTTGGTGAGTCCAAATAGGCCTTTTCTCTTGTACGGACAGTGCTTCTAAGCTCCGCACTTCTTCTTCCAGATCACATGTGTGATTCTGCTCTATCCTGTCACACAACAAACATGACTCAGAGACATCATCCTCAAAATGAGGATGACACCCATCAATGATATCTGCCATGAAACATTCATCACTAGGAAACATGTCAGAAACATTAGAAAACACATTTAATCAGACCTTTCTATTGCTGAATGTCATATCGACGGTGCCAGTACAACAGTCTGTCAATGCATGTTCAATGGCTTAGAAAGGTCGGCCCAAAATCACGTTTGGTTGCTTAATTTGATCAGAAGAGACATAATCAAGCACCAAAAAGTCTATCGGGTAGTAGAACTCCCCCACCTTAACAATCACATCGCGAACGATCCCCCGAGGAAGCTTAGGGGTCAAATCTGCCAACACAACGGTTGTGTTGGCATGACGCAGCAGACCAAAATCATATTGGTCATACAAGCTTCCTGGAAGGATGCTCACGCTAGCTCCAAGATCCAACAACGCCTGGTTCATTTTAAAATCTCCCACTTGAATAGGAATTAAGGGTGTTCCAGGATCTTGCAACTTAGGTGGAAGCACTCAATTCAAAACGGTGCTGACCCTTTCAGTTAAATCAATTTTCTTAGGGACCTTGTGTTGCCGTTTTGAGGGCACATATCCTTCAAATATTTGGCATAAGCCGGAACCTGTTTAATGGCGTCAAGTAGAGGTAAATTGATTTTAACTTGTTTAAACACCTCCCAAATTTCCTCTTGTTGAGGCCCCTGTTTATTGATAATACTTTTATTACCCGGATTCTTCAAGGCTTCAGGAAAGGGAAGTGGAATTGGTTCCCCTTCCTTAGCCTTGGTAGGTTCAACGTTTTCGGTACGGGTGTTAGAGTTGGCGTTATTATCAATTTTAATATTATTAGGTTTTGACTCATCCCCGCTCTCACCATCTTCACCTAAATCCTCCACCACGCCGTCAAACATTTGTGGTGGAGTGTCGACCTTGTTATAAACTTTACCACTACGAAGAGTACTTACTTAGCCGACTTGACTGCCCTTCTTCTGATGAGCGGGATTCGTTGTTTGTAGCACTAGGCAGCCTTCCGTTGTTCTGCTTCAACTCCTTCAGCTCACTCGCGAGTTGGCCCATCTGTGTAGTTAACGATTGAATGGCCTTATCCCGTACTTCATCCTTCTGTGATCGCACATCATCCATCCGATTGCGCTTCTGCATCTCCTGCTGCATTAGCTTCAACATCTCCATCACATCATTACCCTCAGTGGCATTGGAGGGTCCAGTTGTTCCTTTCCGATTATTCTGATATCCCCCTTGAAACCCTTGATTGTTACCCCCTTGAAAGTTACCTTGAAAACGGGGTTGATTGAAGTTTCGTTGACCACACGACTGGTTATTTCCTTGAAAACCCGAATTGCTCTGATTGTTTGCATTCCCGTAACTGGAATTCGGGTGGTTTCTAAGCCCCAGATGGTAGGTATTGGAGTTAATATTGAATTTTCGACCACCACCTCCACTACCTTACACAAAATTGACGTCATCGATGCCACCGGTAATACTAGGGCACTGATCCGCTATGTGCCCTAAATCTCCACAATGCCCACCGAAAGGCATTTGCCCACTAACTTCCGGTGTATTTTCCACCGTTCTCACCACTGAGTGTCGAGTGCTTCTCGAAGACTGTGCCTTTTCCTTCGATGTTCTCGCATTCTTCTCCAAATATTCCCAGTCGACTTACTTGTAGTTTGTACCAAATGTACCATTTGAGATTGGGCTCAAATCCCTTGTGTCCTCATCTGTTAAACCTTCGTGGAAGACATTGAGTAGTTCCCACAGTGGTACCCCATGATGCAGGCAATTCTTTAGCATCATTTTAAACCGATTAAATGCCTCATGGAAAAGCTCACTGGTTTGCTGTTGGAAACCCCAAATGTCTTTCCTAGAATTGTTAGTACGCTATGGCGTGTAGAACTCATCCAAAAAGAGTTGCTGCATCTCGGGCCATGTAAAGATCGAAGCAGATGGTAACGAGTGGAACCATTACTGAGCCTTATCTTCGAGTGTGAATTGGAATAACACCAATTTCACGTCATCGGATGTGAAACCTTGACCCCCATTCGTATTGCACCTAGCATCATACGCGACAATATGCAGATACGGTTCTTCAGTTGCAAACCGTGGTATTTTGGTAAACTCTGAATCGACTGAGGTCGAACCTTAAATGACCTACCATGTAATTGTGGTATAACCAATGGTGAAGGATTATTAGCAATTTCTAGCTTGAAGTGGCTCTCGACCCCCTATACTGGTTCTCGATCAAATCTTCTTGGTATACCCTCAAAATTGTTGTCCGGTGGAGGTAAATTTCTTGGAAGCGGTCTTTATGGCGCTTGCATCTATGGCATGGGTACTTGTTATGGTATTGGTGAGATCGGCATTTGCTGAGGCATCGGTGGAATTGGTACATTCACCAGTCCTGTGTTAACTGGTCGCTGATTTACCGGTTCAGGTGCGTGAATCGGTTGTTGATACCCGGCTGCTTCATAACTTCCCCTGTTAACCGACCTAAATCCCATATTATACCCTTCTTGATTTCTAACATTCATCATCTTTCTATCATACTGATTTCCCTTGTAGCTCTCATATGTTTCATATCCACTCTCGAATTCCATTGCACCATCCTGTTGCTCAAACATTGCAGTTTTGGCAGAATAATGTTGTTGCTGGCGTGAGGGTTGGTAATATGCAAGTTGAGTTGGAAGAGGTTGGGTGGTAAATGAGTTAGATGGCCCAGTTTGGGTAGGTGGGGGAACAGTTTCATCAGTGACAATCCTCACGTATGGTGAGGAATGCTGAATATGAGAAGTTTGGGTGTATGAGGGGTATTGAAGTGAATTAGGCTGGTTGGTGAATGGTGGTAAGTTATCTAAATTAGGGAACGATGGTGGTGGCATAGGTGGAAGTGGAGTAGTAGTAGCTTGGGTAGATTGTGGTGGTTGTTCAAATGGTATAAAGGTGTTTGGTGCGGGTTGAGTGGGTGTTGGTGAGAATCGAGTTTGTTGAGATGGGGTTGAAGGTTGATTAGTTGAGTTTTCCATTGGTTTGAGTGATGGTAGCGGTGAATTCAATATTTTATTCTCTCGGTGCAACACTCGGGTGTGCCGAACTGTCCGCTTAATTTCTGGATCGAAAACTAGAGGTGAAGACTTCCAGGACTTCTGAGTATGATGCATGCACGTACGAGATCACATGCGCAACACAAACAAGAAAAACCTTGCGTAATTTTGAACAAAACAAAATAACAATATTTTTGGATTTTTATCTATTTTTACTAAAAAGCTTAACACTAAACACTATGCGCACGACTCCCCGGCAACGGCACCATTTTGATGACTGTTGAAGGGTCATGCAAAACCGAGCTAAACTATGTAGATAAAATAAGTCGGGTATCGAACCAGTGGAGTATTGTGGAAAGTGTTGCAATGCCAAGTGTGATTATTTATTGCAGAAAAAGAAATCTTGATTGTGAGATTTTTGATTTGCTAAATTAAACGAATTAAACTGAGTTTTTATCAATAGGAAGAACAATGGTTCCTCCGGAATTTAGATTCTTAGTTAGATTCAATTATGTATTTTATCAAGACACTTACATAGACATAAGTGTTTAACCTAATTATCTGATTGTAACATCCACAGACTAAGTACTTCAATCAATACATAATGGGAGGTTATCAAATGGATATCAATTACAATTACCAACCCTAATCCTGCCTCAAATATATCCCAATTACTAGAACTCTCGGGAATTGAATGATTAAAGATTAAAATTCGATAAAATGTAACTGTTTACAACCAATCAATCAAATCAAAGGTGAGAAGCATCGAATGCTTAAATCACTGAGTTCATAATAGTCAAAAACACATAACGTCACCTAACATACAAGAATCCTCCATCCGGAGGAAACCACGAAGGAGTTAGCCGCTCATCTCGCACAAACGATCTTCAAAAGCTTGAAAGATTGATGATTGCATGATGATTCGAGTGTTGTGGAAGGATTATGATGGTTGATGATGATTTGAGAGCCCAAAGGATGATTCTTGCTGCCAATAATTCGTCCAACAGAAGAAGTGAGTGAAAACTAGGGTTTCCAAACCCTTGAAACCCTCCAGAATAGTCAAACTCGCGCGCCCATTTAATCTCGCCATTGGCTACGGTACATGTACCGTAGGTTACGGTGTAATATGCTTGATTATTCTTCATGAGCCGTAGGTGAAGGCGGGGAGCATAGGATAAAGGCCTCGAAATACATCAAACCCCTTAATCTAGATTTGTAGTGACGAGAGAAGGAATCGATGCTAACTTAACGCGTCTGCCACATATTTTAAATACCCGCTTTGTGCTTAATAACGAATAAAAATCTTGTAAGTATTCGAGCCATTTAGCGTGGCGAGGATTAAGTTTGTGTTGTCCCTTAATGAAGCGTGGGGCTTGGTGATCCGAGAACAACACGAACTCCCCCAACAACAAATAGTGATGCCAATATTCCAAACTCCGGATGATGGCGTACAACTCCTTATCATAGGTGTTGTATTTTTGTTTGGCATCGTTGAGTTTTTCACTAAAGAAAGCAATGGGTCAGTTTTCTTGGCTCAAGACCCCACCGATGCCAAAACCTGAAGCATCGCATTCAACTTAGAAGGCCACTTGAAAATTAAGTAACGCTAGTACAGGTGCTTGGGTGACCAGCTTCTTTAATTATTCAAAAACTCTATTAGCGGAGGGAGACCACACAAAAGTTACAAATGGATCGACGATAAAAAGAAGTGAGGCCGTGAAAACTTCGAACTTCATGGATGGATGTAGGAGTCGGCCATGACATGATACCCTCAATCTTGGAATCGTCCATTCGTATGCCTTGTTCGGAAATAAGATAGCCCAAAAAAAGAACCTCAGGTGAGAGGAATTGGCACTTCTTGCCATTGGCAAAAAGTTTCCGTTCTCGTAGGACGGTAAACACTTGTCGGAGATGGCGAAGATGTTGCGGTATGTGATGACTGAACCAAGATGTCATCGAAATAAATAACGACACATGACCAATAAGAGGCTTGAAAACATGGTTCATTAAGCACATAATGTACTCATAGCATTCGAAAGCCCATAGGGCATAACCATCCACTCATAAAGATCGTCTCATGTTTTAAATGCAGTTTTCCATTCATCTCCTAGTCGCATACAAATCTGATGATATCCGCTACGAAAATCAATTTTAGAGAAAATTGAGGCGCCCTGGAGTTGATCAAGTAGGTCTTCAAACCGGGGTATAGGAAATCGGTATTTTATGGTAATTTTGTTGATGACTCGACTGTCATCACACATGCGACAAGCACTTCCAGGTTTAGGTACCAGCAAAGCGGGAACAACGCAAGGGCTCATGCTTTTTCGAATGAGCCCTTTATCCAGAAGTTTAACTACTTGCCTGTGGAGTTCTTCAAATTGTTTCGGGTTCATGCGATAGGCTGGTTTGTTGGGGATAACCAATCCTGGAATAAGATCAAAACAATGTTGAACCTCGCGTATTATTGGTAACCCGGCTGGAATGCCATCATGAAACACATCTTTAAACTCCTTAAGAAGGGGTTGCATCTCGAGGGGAGGTTCTTCTGTTGACACATTCTGCTCTACAATCACAAGGGCATCTAAAAAGGTGGCTTGGTGAGTTTGGTAAAGTCAATAAAGGTTGATTTGGTGAGGATCACAACTTCTAAACCTATTTCACGAGTGTCCAAGGGAGTGAGGGTGATGTTGATGTCGTCTTTCCGAAAGGAATATGTGTTTTTGAACCCATCATGTTTTGTTCGCCTATCATATTGCCATGGTCGTCCTAAGAGGACATGGCATGTTTCATTGGTATAACCTCGCACCATACCTCATCGGAGTAATGACTTCCAATTGAAACTTAACGAGGCATCGTTGGGTGACTTTTACCACATTTCCTTTCTTTAACCATGTTAACTGATATGGATGTGGGTGGGGTTCAACTTTTAATCCTAACCTTTCAACCATACTTGTCGCCACCATGTTCTCGCAGCTTCCTCCATCAATGATAATAGTACAAATCTTTCCTTTGGTTGTGCACTTAGTACAAAAAATGTTATTTAAGAGCCAGAGTGTGTCATCGGTAAGGGTTCCCAGAGCTGTGCTAAGAACATGTTGTACGACTAAGGATTCTCCTTTGTCTAGATATTTAATTTCATCGTACGTATCTGGTTCCTCTTCTACTTATGTGTCCTAAACAGGGATTGTGTCTTCAGTAAGGGTAACAAGATGTTTGTTCGGGCACTCTCCAGCATAGTGTCCCAACCCATGACACTTAAAACATCGATTGACAAGTGCTGGAGCAGGCAATGAATTAGCTGAACCAGCCCCAGTCTTAGCTTTGATTGGGTTGAGTTGGTTGGTTGCTGCAACTGGGGTCAGAACACGAAGATTCTCGGCTTTAATTGGGCTGAGTTTGGTCAGGGTGTTTTTGCCTCTTGTTTTTAGTTGTTTCTCTACCTTCAATGCTAGATGGCAAACATCATTATAACCCTATAAGGCTGGAGTTGAACCACATCTGCTATGTTGGGTTATAAGGCACCCAAGAACCAGGCGACAAGCAGTTCTTCTTCCTCCTCAGCTCTACACCTCATTCTTAGCCTATCAAACTCACTAATCAAGTCCTCAATGGTGGAACTCCGTTGAGACATGTTATGATATTCTACGAAAGCATCTTGGCAATAATTAATTGGTAAAAATTTCTCTTGCAAAATTTTTTTCATTTTCTCGGGTTGTAACTCTTGACCTTCCCTCCTAAGCCTATCTTTTTACATGATCCCACCACAATGAAACATATTTATGAAGTTTTATAGCAACGAGTTTTACGTTGTACGTGTCAGAAATCTTTCTTAGATAAAAAATACGTTCTACGTGTCAGAAATGTTTCACATTTCGAAGGGGTGATAAATTCTCTAAATTCTGCCTTCAACTTATCGTGGTAGCGATTTATCTTCATCCTTTCAGACTTCACGAAGTTTTGACAAAAATTCATCTTGTCAAGAAACGTATGAGTAATCTCATCAATCGACTCCTTCTTTTGACGAAGGCGAAGGAAATCTTCTTGGATTCTATCTATCGCTGACTGTGGGCAATGGTATTTTTAGAACAGTTCCTTAAATTCTTGCCATGTCAAGGCTTGAATTTTCTCCTCCCCTATCTCTTTACAATAGGCATCCCACCAATCTTTAGCTTGAAGTTGGAATAATCCCGTCGCAAACATCACTTGATCCTCCTTCTCACACCGACTTCTCAAAAACACTGCTTCCGTACTCGCGATCCACCTTTGACATGCTATAGGATCAATCTCCCATTTGTATGGTAAGGGGTTACAAGCCATGAACTCCTTTTACGTGCATCTACAAGTTCCTTTCTTTCATTGTATCTTGCCGATCATTTCTTTTAATTCATCCATCTTGCTTACCATCATCGTTTCCACCATTTCTAGTACATGGCTCTCTACTTCTTGGGCTAACCGAGGGATGTTTTGTCACACCCTGAAATATCAGAGCATTGGCGTGACTGGACTGGACTGGTATCTTCATTGCACAGCAGAAGCAAATAAGCTAAGTCTTTTAGAAAATTGAACGCCACTAAGTACTCGTATCTCCAATGGTTCTCCTATTCCAACCGTGCCATGATTTCTGAAAAGTAACTTGAGAAAGAAACATGCGAAAAATCAACATAAAGTTGAGCGAGTTCATAGTTTGTTTGTAAAAGATTTGAAATAAATCTTTTTGATAACCGGTTTGTGAAATATTATTGAGAAAACGAATTTAAAAATCATTTTCTTGTCAAGTTATATGGAAACTTTGTATTTGTAACACATTATGTTCGTAGAATTATGTATTTGTAAACTCTTGTATTTGTAAAGTTTGTATAACCGTCAATGCCCACCCCGACTTTGACTTCATGCCCGCATAATCCTATGCTTTGAATTTGTATAAAACATGGTATGTAATTTGTATCAATTAAGTATTTATGTAAGTATCGAGATTGTTAACGGGTTGCAAGGCCATTAACATGTGACACGACATAGGAAGCATCCAAACCATAGGCATTTTTCTAGTTGTCGATTCACGACTGAGACACAAAAGCACTACTTGGTACTAGTTTTCACCAAGAGTGTGGCTGCCCGAAAACCCATTAGATCTAACCTTTTGTTCTGCGGTCTTAGTATGTACACGATTAATGGTGCTTATGGTACCCTATTCGTGACACGATTTCAAGTATCATTCCTTATTTCTTGTATCCATCATACCATAACACATGTATTTTCCCCAAGTTTAAAAAGTATGTAAAAGTTTAAAAGTGGGGACATAATCTCACTGTTCTGTAAACATTTAGTAACATGTACTTTACCCCCGAAGTTAAAAACTGAAAACAGTTAAAAGAAAAGGGGGAGCATGAACTCACGGGGTTGTCTCGTTTTACGTACACAGAACGTCCCAATCCCATTATTATAACTAGGACAATCCCGTCCCTAATCATTAAAATCATTCACGTTTCGAAAATACGCATTTGTTTTGTAAAACCGGTATCATTAGTACAAATCATTCGTAAACCATTTGGGTTCTATGTAATACGCATGTGTAAGTGGCCCGTAATTTCTACGAGACCCGATATCGCAACCCAAACTCCATAGTGCCGAAAGAATAAAATTTTTAAAATTAAAAGGCGTATAATAGTGGCGTTGTCAGTATTTCGTACGGTTTTGTTTCGTTATCGTTTGATGTTCCGCAGATTCCACACGAACCTCCTTACTCGTACTGTAAAGTCGAACAAACGTTCCTAGGCACTCCAAAGGCCTAATTAAGTTAATTTGCGCTGTAAACACTATTTATTATCGCGTAATCACCTGTTAATCACGTAATTAAGAGCCATAAATCACCGGTTGTCACATTCTCCCCCTGTTAATGAAATTTTGTCCTCGAAATTTAGACTACGTTAACTCCTTAGAGTTACGTTATGTGTAAGTAAATACGAATAATGTCAAAGGAAACGAGACATACTGACCAAGTTATCAGGGGTCCAATAAAAGAGGAATTTCGAGCAATAAAATTCCAAACGAACATTCACAATATGCAAGTGGATTCTAGAAACGATAACATCCACTAAATGGAACTTTGAATTAACAAGTTCAACGAAATAGTTTTGCATGAAATGCTTGATCATGATCAGCCCAAGCTACAAGTTTGTATTGACACCACAAGGTGTCGTAGTGATCTAAATAATTCAATAATAGTGGTGATCAAACAAATTCACCGTGTTTGAAGTCAAATGAAAGCGTAATAAAGTGAATCTGAAAGTTTGTTTCAAATGACATCATAGAATTTTCAATTGGAAATGGAACATCAAAGAAATAATGTTTTTGATCGAAGATGAAGAAGCAATGGATATCGCAAAACTTTCGATCGATAATGAAAGAACCGTTAGTAGGTACACCGGAATATAAAATGAATTTGTGTACCATTGTCTTAACACACTATTGTATTAAGACTGCTGTAATATGATAAATCAAAGCGGATTTAAAGCAAATCAATAAATAAATAATTTAAATCCGTGCATGAGATGTGTAAACGAGATTAGCGCAAGCTTCAATTAGTGAAAACACCATCACAAGGTGTTGAAATCAATAAAGAACTTAATGGAGTCGTAGACCAAACAAGTCCTCTACGACTCGGAACAAATGAAACACTTATTTGAAACGAAACCACATGCGCAACAAACGATGCATGCGTAACATATGAGTCTTCAAGAAATGAAGCAAATGAGTATTTGTTATAATGAAAGAATGATCGTGATACAATGACCATTAAAAGGAGTAGAGATGCGAAAATCTACTCACTAGATGCAAAAGTCTGAATTTCAATAAAGAAATTCAAGGACTTTACCTAGGGTTTCATGTGACGACCAGTTGTTAGGTGACATTACCATGGAATGTCAAACATAGCGTATTCGTCATTATTGAGTTAGGGGGAATGCGGAGACATACGTCTTCTCCATAGCATGACTCGTGTCGTTTGCAGGACCGCGTGCCAAACCGCCGCTTCCTCGAAAGTCGTATGTGACGTACTTCAACCTCCGTTGATGTATAGTTAAGTTTCACGTATACCTGTGCACTAGCGTTTCGTTAAGCGTAGGCTGCCTACTCGGGAAGTCAAAATATCATAGACAATATGGTTAATAGTGCGTGCCCGAGTTAATATTCGCGGTTCCTACGTGTTGACCTTTAATGAACTTCAAAATAAGTTTCCGAAGGTCTTTAAATGCATGTTTCCTAAAATCTCAGAGTTTTGTGTACTGCATGTAACTGTTTTGTGTACTGTGTGTAAAACACCACTTTAGCGTATGTTTGAAAACAAAATTTTGACAGTTTGTTTTTCGGCAACGGTTGGAGACCATATTCGAGTACTATGCATTCTGTATGTATTCAGGTTTTAATATTCTAAGTTCCCAGAGGAAAGGTGAGGTTAGAGCCTAGGTATCTCTACATAAACCTAATTCGTTGTAACCTATAGCTCTGATACCAATCTGTCACACCCCAAAATATCAGAGCATTGGCGTGACTGGACTGGTATCTTCGTTGCACAGCGGAAGCAAATAAGCTAAGTCTTTTAGAAAATTGAACGCCACTAAGTACTCGTATCTCCAATGGTTCTCCTATTCCAACCGTGCCATGATTTCTGAAAAGTAACCTGAGAAAGAAACATTCGAAAAATCAACATAAAGTTGAGCGAGTTCATAGTTTGTTTGTAAAAGATTTGAAATAGATCTTTTTGATAACCGGTTTGTGAAATATTATTGAGAAAACGAATTTAAAAATCATTTTCTTGTCAAGTTATATGGAAACTTTGTATTTGTAACGCATTATGTTCATAGAATCATGTATTTGTAAACTCTTGTATTTGTAAAGTTTGTATAACCGTCAATGCCCACCCCGACTTTGACTTCATGCCCGCATAATCCTATGCTTTGAATTTGTATAAAACATGGTATGTAATTTGTATAAATCAAGTATTTCTGTAAGTATCGAGATTGTTAACGGGTTGCAAGGCCATTAACATGTGACACGACATAGGAAGCATCCAAACCATAGGCATTTTTCTAGTTGTCGATTCACGACTGAGACACAAAAGCACTACTTGGTACTAGTTTTCACCAAGAGTGTGGTTGCCCGAAAACCCATTAGATCTAACCTTTTGTTCTGCGGTCTTAGTATGTACACGATTAATGGTGCTTCTGGTACCCTATTCGTGATACGATTTCAAGTATCATTCCTTATTTCTTGTATCCATCATACCATAACACATGTATTTTCCCCAAGTTTAAAAAGTATGTAAAAGTTTAAAAGTGGGGACATAATCTCACTTTTCTGTAAACATTTAGTAACATGTACTTCACCCCCGAAGTTAAAAACTGAAAACAGTTAAAAGAAAAGGGGGAGCATGAACTCACGGGGTTGTCTCGTTTTACGTACGCAGAACGACCCAATCCCATTATTATAACTAGGAGAATCCCGTCCCTAATCATTAAAATCATTCACGTTTCGAAAATACGCATTTGTTTTGTAAAACCGGTATCTTTAGTACAAATCATTCGTAAACCATTTGGGTTCTTTGTAATCCATTCGTATCATGGTTTAGAAATATGAGCTTTCGTTTATCGATGAATTGTTTATTTTTGCAAAACTTGCATGTCTTTCCACCCCGAAAACATTTATAAAATGTAAAACAGTGAAAAGGTGGGGTTATGAACTCACCTGAATATTCCTGTGCAAAGCTTGCTATATACGACTTCGTAATGTCGTTTCCAAGACGTGGCTTGCTAGCGTGCATTATATAACATCCCTAATCATGGAATATCTTATTAGTTTCTAAACAAAATCGGTAACTAAACTACGTGTCACCGAGCTTTACCGAATCGTTAACCGAACGATTCGACGGTAGGTTGTTAATTTAACGAAAATGACTAAGTTAAACTTTGTCACCCCGAGAAGTCGTTTGTGTATATAGGAATATTCGTATGAAAGTAATATATATTGCATCTTGTATATATTTGCCAAAACATATGTATATGCCGTTTCGGTATTTGAAATAAATATAAAAAGTTATATTTATTTTATATAAGAATTCTCGAGTTGTTGTGTTTGAAATAAATATAAAACTATATTTATTTTTATAAAAGAATTCGTGTCGCTTGATATTTGAAATAAATATATATATACTATATTTATTTATAAAAGGATTCGAGTTTACGTTTGAAATAAATATAATAATAACTATATTTATTTTTGTATAATAGTTTGCGTCATCGTCATTTTTGTAAGTTGTAAAGTGTTATCGAAGATATTAAACACTTGTATTTAACTCTATAAAAGTAGTTCGTAGTCAATCGGTTATGTTTTTATATTAAAACATGTTTCGCTTTATAATAAGACACGCTTTGGTTTTATGGATTTTCTCGAAAAACGAGCAGAGTTTCCTCTGTTTTTGGACGCCCCCGACAACACAAGTTGTCGTTATTTTTCACAATTCAATCAATATATACGTAATGTTTGTCAACTAAATCAAAACGTATACTATAATCAATTTGGGTTCGAGCTCGTTTGTCACGTACGATTAAACTATATAAAAACATAAATACTAAACGCGTCGTTAACTTTACCACTCTTCGTGTCGAAACGTCGTGTCGTGTCGCTTGACTGAGTTGACCGAGTTGATTGTGTTGACCGGCTGAGTTGACTGAGTCAACTTGCTGAGTTGACCGAGTCAGCTCGCTGGGTTGACTTGAACCGACCGCGCCGCGAAACTCGAACCACCCGAACTGAACCAAGACCCGTGTTGACCCGAACCCATCTGTTGACTGAGTTGACTCGGCTTGACCGAGTCAACCGAAACCAAGATTGAGTCTGACCTGAAGCCGCTTGACCCGAACCACTGACTGAATCTGCTGAGTTGTTCCTTGTAAACCCCAAATTTGAATCGTATCTGAACCGAATGATCTTCTCACCAAACATAACCCGTATCAAGAGTCTGACCAAACATTTATCATCATCTTCAAACTTCAAGAAAATAAAAAGGAAGCAGGTTTATCGGAAATTTTCGAAGGAACAGGGATTACCCGAGTGAGTTGAACCAAGACTGAACGACAACAACCAGCACCTCCACCGCGGATCGCCGTCACCGGCGTCCACTGCTGCTGCCAATCACGGCGGTGCTGCCGTCGCCGCCGCCTGCTGCCACCACCCTGCTTTCTCTCTCAGCGTCTCCTTCTCTATCCCGTCTCCCTCTCATTTCTCGTCATCGAAACCTCACACCGCCGCAACAGTCATCAAGAAGGGGGCGGGGAGTGTTCGGTGTGTGTGGGTGTGTGTGACCAGGACCTCGAACACTACTGTCGTCGCCATTGAAGTGCTGTCGCCGGTCAGATTAAACTCCGGTCACCGGGGTTCAGTCGGAGAGGGAGATGAGATCGAGAGGTGTGGGACTGTGGGTTATGTTTGATTGAACTTAGAGCATTCACATGCAAATAATCAAATTCTGTGTATGGTGTTTTTAAAATATAAAAAGTAAAAAAAGTGGTTGTGAGTGGAGGAGAGAGAAAATGTTACTGTTCATCTGTATATTTGGGGGGGGGGCACTGTTCACCCCCTATAATTTTTTAATATATTTTGAAAGTGGTTGTGAGTGAAGGAGAGAGAAAAAGTAATGATAAAATTATAAAAAAAAAAAATTATTTAATTGAAAAGGAGAGAGAAAATGTAGTATTTTTTAGTGTAATTTATGGTGAAAATATGATGGAATGGATGTGAATGCTCTTAGGATGAAGGAGATGAGGTTCCTTCATTTTATTTGTGTGTGTATGTTATAAGCTGCAGACAAATAAGGGTCTTTTATAAAGGCCTTGTAAAGATCTCTAGAGATCTTGTAGAGATATGGTTGGGATTTTGGTAAATCTTATAGAGATTTTGCATAGATCTTATAAGATCTTAATAAGATTTGGTAGAGATTTTATAAATCTTGTATATATTCTAATATATTATGTGTAGGTTTAGGCTTGTGGGTTTTGGGCTTGGGCCCAGGGCCCACAAGCCCATCTCATGTGTAAGTGGCCCGTAATTTCTACGAGACCCGATATTGCAACCCAAACTCCACAATGTCGAAAGAATAAAATTTTTAAAATTAAAAGGCGTATAGTAGTGGCGTTGTCAGTATTTTGTACGGTTTTGTTTCGTTATCGTTTGATGTTCTGCAGATTCCACGCGAACCTCCTTACGCGTACTGTAAAGTCGAACAAACGTTCCTAGGCACTCCAAAGGCCTAATTAAGTTAATTTGCACTGTAAACACTATTTATTATCGCGTAATCACCTGTTAATCATGTAATTAAGAGCCGTAAATCACCGGTTGTCACATGTTTGCCTCAATCGCCCTTCCAACTTCTTCCATAATCATTGTTTTTACTTGCTCTTGACGTGCCACTTCGTCATCATTCATGTCTCTACCATCCGCCATCTACACAATCATATCTTTCTTTTATTAGCAAATTCGTTCGTTAACTTTATCGTGGTTATTTATAACAATTGTCATCATAATTCGTACTCATGCGTTCATTCTATAGTTTAATCAAAATGGTCATGTATTATCCCCGTGCCATCAATAAGTTAAAGGACTTATTAACTTATACTTTCTTATCATTCTTTTCGAAACGTCATGTTCCCGACATACTTTCCCATAGTTTAACTAGATTCACATACTCTCTATTGGTTATTTTCGCCTTTCAGGGCTTCTATAAGAGTTACGGGACAGTTTCAGAAGGTACGGGGCTCATGGTAGGTCAAAACAAACAAATCAGAGTTTCTGGGCTGGTGAGGGGCGTCGGGGACGCCTACTTATGCGTTGGCGACGCACTCTATAAATCAGCATTGGGGATTTTTTGCGTAGACAGGAGAATTGCGCGTAGGATACAAGCAGTCGCGTCGGTTACGCCTCCCCCAAGTTCCAAACGCTGATTTGCTTTTATTTGGCTCGTTCGACCTGTTTCCAAGTCCCGTTTTAACCCGAACTTACACAAAACGTTCCGAAACATCCCGTAACATCCCATAGCATCCCATAACCTCCCGTAACATCCTTATTCGTTAAACAAAATTTAAAAAAAAATTAAATTTACTTACTTGCTTTGCACCTCGAAGCGAACACACACTACGTACGAGCTTTCAGTTTGAGTTCAAGCATCTTGATCCTTGTACTTGAATCCCTCAAACCTCGGCTCTGATACCAACTTGTAATGCCCAAACTTTTTATCAATCATTACGATAAAACAAACCTATGACCAAATTTGAACTTTTACAATTTCTTAAGAAAAACATTGGTCAACATAGAAGTTGGCCATATCTAGTAAATTATACCAAATTGTATGTTTACAAAAGCTATACAAACATAAGTTTTTAACTAATAGTTTCAACAAACATACTTAAAAGTTCATAACCACAAAAATCGACTCGTTTACTACATGAAGATCGGAAGTGTGTCGCGGGCGAGATGTACTAGTGTGTTCGTTCCGAGCTTCGCAAGTACCTAAAGCTTAGCCTTACCTATAAACATAACGACAAGAAGTAACATTAATTAGTTTAAACACATCTAACTAACTTCCATCAAACATGATGTTCTAACATTCAACATATTTGTATGTACTTTTTCCTTTCTCTTTTTTCCTTGCTTTTAATTTCCAATTCAAATTATGTAACCATTCGGTTATGTCATTCTTTCGCATTTGACCCGTTCCAAACAGGTCATTGGCATAGTCATTCTTTCGTATATCATTCCTCCTTAATTAACCCTTTCACAACGGATTTCTAGCATAACTATTCCTTGTTTCTCATTCTTTTACTTGTTCGACCCATTCGTAATGGTCAATAGTATAATCATTCTTTAAGTTTGCATTCTAGTTGTTGACCCATTTACAACAAGTCAACAACACAACTTATCTCTAATATGTTCTTCTAATAATTTGACCCGTTCATATCGAGTCGACAATATAAATCATTTCTATCTTGACAAGCTAATCATTTGACTTGTTCGCATTAAATCAATAACAAAATCATTTCTACAATTTAGAATATAAGTACCTCATCTAACAATTTAAATTGTACAAGTAACGTACCTCGGTTTTGACTTCCTTCTTGCTTCGTGTGACTCGAACCTTCTTCCTTTATCCCTATACATAAAACGTTTACATTAAAAACTTCACATTCCATGCTTACTTCTCATAAGTATTTTTGGGATAAAGCATCATAACTCAACACAAGTGTCGTTTACATACTTAAAACATGATCATCATATAGGGTCCGAAGTTAAAAATGCAGAATTTCTATTTGAGGCATTTTATCGAACTCTTGGCGTGTGTACCACAAACAAAGCATTATGTACAAGTGTTCGAAGTATAGTCCTACTAGTTCATTTCATAAATTATCAAAATCAATCAAGTTCATACATTTCTTTCATTCTACAAAGTATAGTCCTACTAGTTCATTTCATAAATTATCAAAATCAATCAAGTTCATACATCTCTTTCATTCTACATCAATTTATCTAGAAATTCTCTATTACATACAAGATTATATATCAAGATTACACCTATTTGCGTTTACTTGATCATCATATTCATCATAGTTTTTACATTAAGTGGGTTTATACTTCAAATCATTCAAATGACCAAAATCAAACATAATTCTTGTTCTATAATGTAATCCTAACTCACAATTACACAAATTTTCATATGAACTCATGATTGGGTTGAAACCCACTTTCTACAAATCATCAATTTAAGAAATTCGACTTACCACTTTGATAAACAAGCTTAGATGATTAGAAATCCGGGTTCATGCATTAGTTTGGCTTTGATTTTATTTCTAATTCTGTTGATTTCTGATCAAAGGGTTTTCCCCCTTTTTTCTTCTGCTTGGGTCATTCCAGACACATACATATGTGTGTGTGTGTGTGTTTAGGTTTTGATTTATTTTTATTAATCTACTTACCCAATGTTACAAGTTTAGCCCATCCATTTTAAAGTGTTATTTTTAAATGGGATAGTATACATTCTTATGCTAACATTCACTTATATTTTAACTAGGTTATGTACCTAGTTATTTTTAACACATTTTGCATATTTAAACTTTTTGGGGATGTTACACGTATCATTGGTATACATTCATTCAACTAAAACACGTGTATGCACTTTCATAAAACCAATTACATGCCAATCAGTTCCCTACATATATCACACATATAAGTTTAAGTTACTTACGTTCACTATGATTACATATCTACAACACACATACAAGTCTCGATTAACTTATTTACATTCGATTATCATACTCATTCATGCATACAACTATCCACCTATAAGCTTTTATCAATTTTTATCACCTTTCAGGGTTCTAGTGGGATCACGAAACAATTTTAAGGAGGTACGGGACTCGCGGTATGAAAATCCAACAAAAACAGTCATTCGGACATACGGACAGCGTCGGCGACGGCCTAGGGTCGCGTCAGCGACACCCCGTGCGTTATCGCGTCGTCAGAAAGTGGCGTAGACAGCAATTTAAGGCGTCGGAACTTAAAGGTAGCGTTGGGGACGCCATAGGGGCCGTCGAGGACACCACAGGGGCCGTTGGTGACGCCCCTTTGTGTTACCGACGTTGTTTTCCTTTTTTCAGCTTGTAAGACTTGTTTCCAAGCTCCGTTCCGACCCGAACTGACCCATAAAGTCCCGTAACATTGCGTAACACTCCGTAACATCCTGAAACATCCCGTAACATCCTGTTTCATTATCTGTTATGCAAAATCCTTAAAATTTAAATGTACTTACTTGCTTTGCGTCTCGGAGGGAACACACACTATGCATGAGTTTGTTCATTCAACTCACTAACCGTGTGTTCCGGGGGTTCTAAGACGTGAGATAGTCATTATTCAAATCCTCAATTCATTCCATACCTTTTCCAACCCAATCCCCATATTCTTTGGCTAAATATTTCGACTAAAAGTTTTGACCCGTTTGCTCCTATGATGAGGTTTCACCGGGTTGACGTCGTACAACCATTACAACCATTGTCATCCTAGCATTTCCGCTATTTTCAAATCCTTACTTGATTTCAATTATTCATATGTAAATAACTTATACATAACTTCACTTAAACAAAATAAGAAGTGATTCCGGAAATCACTTACCTTGGGCGTTCATATTAACATCCGCCTCCTTGCCTCCTTTTGACCCGTTAGCCTTCCATGCTTCCATCCATCTTGACATGATCCATATACTTTCATGTCATCACATTCTCATTCTTGTTAGCATATATGATTGTACATATAAACGATAATATCAAATTCATATTTCACATTTGAATTTCATTAGTCAATTCAAACAAGCATAAGGCATACTCCCAAAATCACATCTTTTCAAACTTCATATAATTCATCACATATTGATATAACACGTACCATATGACTTTCTATAATATTACAATTGTGACAAAAAGTCTAACCTTGCTACTTATGCACAGTTGATTTTCAGAAAGTCAACAGTTTATCATATCAACTTTCGACTTAACCTCATACATCCGTGTCATCATAGTAGACTATACTAATGACACTATATACATTTCATACTCATGATGCAATACTCATTCAACCACATGATCACCTAGTTATATGCACACACCAAACATATTCAATTTCGTCCATACGAGTAATTCTCATAATTATACAACTAACACCATGATCCATGCTTAGCAACCCAACATCATTCTAACATAATCTCCACATGAACTATATCTAAAACATATTTCTCATGTTAGTTTACTATCAAATACATCATTATCACATTCTATACATGTTTACCCATTACTTGCATACAATTTCACATATTATTGTCATTTATACATTTAATCAAACACTTGGTGTGCGTACTACTTTCTAAGCATAATGTACAAGTATTTCATGCTTTTCTTCCTACTTATCACTTTCATTCATCAACACAGGTGAACATCATACAATTTCCATACCATACTCAATCTATATAACAAGTACACATCACATACTACATAATACATCAAATTTGTGCAAGAATTGAACATGGATACTTCATTCATCTCACCACCCTTACTACTACAAGTAGATTTTATCCCAAAACATCAAATTACTTAAATCTTATATAGTTCATGTTCTATATTGATGAAACACTGGTTAACACCTGAGGTGAAACTAGCCTGTTTGTCTCTTTCGTGGGGTTCAATCTCCTTTGTTACTCGCCAAATGACGGATCCTGCAAAACAGGAACGCCGTTAGCTTGTTAATAGGGGAATATGGGGGTTTCCCTCTTAACCAGGCTCCGGCGTGAGAATAAGTTCTGTTCTAAGGAGTAAAAACAGTGTGTGTTAAGAGTGAGAGAGTAGAGAGTAGTCTCAACCTGGATGATGAAGGATCCTATTTATAGCCGGAGGGTGAGAGAGGGAGGAGCGACCTTGCCAGCTGCCATGGGGCGCCAGCTGTCCGACCAAGGGGAATATCCTCTTGGTCTCCTCTGCTGTGGTCAGGATAGTGGTACACGTGGCACGCCCATATTTGTCCATGCTGGAAACATCGTACCGCTGTTGTCGGTCTGCTCCTTGATTTGCTGCAGGTCTACATGGCGCTCGATGGGTGGTGACACGTGTTGTCCTTTATGTCAGAAGGAGCATCTTTGGTGCCACCTTGACGTATTCCAGAAGCTTCTAGAAGCTTCTGGATTTGCTTGCTGATGCAGACGCCATGCAGGATTAAAAAGTGGTGTGGTCCTTGCCATGTAGGCAAGGGATTGGGACCATACCTCTTCAAGTCCCCCCAGTCCAGTGTGCCTTCTAGTTGAGTTGATCGTCTAGGAGGGATTCTGGACTTATAAGGGAAGTGGTTGTTGGTGTTGTCGGAATACATGTTATTTTGTATGGTTTCTCGTAATAGTAGCATCGCGCGTGTCGTGCTGATAATCTTGTAAAGTTGAGCCAACTGGGCGCGTGGCGCATGGTGTATTGGTGACTTTGTAAAGTTGAGCCAAGTGGACGCATGGCGCATGGCGTATTGGTAACTTTGTAAAGTTGAGCCAAGTGGACGCATGGCGCATGGCGTATTGGTAACTTTGTAAAGTTGAGCCAACTGGACGCATGGCGTATTGGTAACTTTGTAAAGTTGAGCCAACTGGACGCATGGCGCATGGCGTATTGGTAACTTTGTAAAGTTGAGCCAACTGGACGCATGACGCATGGCGTATTGGTAACTTTGTAAAGTTGAGCCAACTTGACGCATGGCGCATGGCGCATGGCATATTGGTGTTTCCTTCTGGAGGAAGTTTCTGTGCTTGGGACAAAGAGAATTGATGTGACCGTCTGATGTCTCTGTCTTGTCTGAGGTGAACAGTCGCCTTTTCAGTGGTATCAGTTACTTTCCATCCCTTTGTCAGATGTGTGCCGCCCACGCTCCCGGAAAAAGAGGTGACGGTTTCTCTTTCCGCTGACGTATCTTCTCGCCATTGGGTGACCTTCTGACTTCCTGACGGCCCACTACCCATCACATTTAATGCGATGGGTATAAATATATGGCGATTCTCTTTATTTTTCACTTTTCAAAATTTGAACTCCGGTTTTCTCTCCCATTCTTTTATCTTGCTTCCCCTTTTTCTTGAATTCATTCATATTATCTTTCTTATCTTCTTTCGATATGTCTGGGGTGAATCCTTCATCGAAGAAAAGGAGGAACAAGGGTAAGAATCCTCCGGGCCCTGACCAGGCGACTATAAATTGGAAAGAGGAAGAGTTCCAGAATTTGGTGAGGGAGATGGGTTTCCTTCCTGAATGGGGTGCTCAGTTCCCCACTCCTGGTTCTACTGCCATGGACGCACCTCCTGGGTATATTACCTTGTATGCTGCTTTTTTCTGGGAGGGTAATTTCAGACTTCCGATGACCAAGTTTACTGCTGAGGTGTTGAGGAATTATGGGCTCCATATTTCTCAAATCAACGCTATTGGGCTTCCCCGAGTTACCCATTTTGAGTTTGTCTGCAGAGCCAACCGTGTGGAGCCAACTTTCGAAATGTTCAACGTGTTTTACACTGTGACTTACACCAGTGGTTTTTACTCTTTTAACTCCCGGACTAGTGGTGTTATCCCCTGTTGTTCTGTTCCTCTGAAAAGCCTTCATGATTGGAAACAAAAATTTTTCTACATTCGTCGTGGTGTCATCCCAGTAGATATGCACTATCGGTCAGTGAGTGAAGGTATCCCCAAGATAGACGTGACGGTGGATTTTGCCAATCAGGAGTGGTACAAGAAAGTGACGCACAAAGCGACTGCTATTTCTCAAATTGAGGAGAGAGCATTGGTTGGTGCCGGTATGAGCATGTTGTGGCTTCCGAAGAACCCCTTGGGTGTTCCGGTTTATGGTTATCAGGGCCGACGTATGTAATGTTTCTTTGGTTGTTCGCTCTTTTCGCTGATTATTGTTGTGTTTCTTCTTACCTCTTTGTACCTTGCAGTTGGTTATAGCTTATTGAATGTGATCGACCCGAAAGCCGGTGGAGCAGTGGTTGAAGCGGTTCAGGAGAATGGGAAACCGACGTGGTTGGATCAGATTCGCAACCGTTTCTTGCATCCGACTAACGGAAGTTTTACCACCTATGCCAACACTGTTTTAGGTGAAGATAGTGAAGATGATGTTGATGATCTTACTCGAGAGGAAGTGATGTGCACAAAGTGGTTTAACAAAAACAACTAAAATTAACCCTAATTTAGACACTCTAAGCTTTAAATTTATAAACTAAGACTCGATCTAAACCCTAAACCACACAACCGGCAAGTGTACCGATCAATGTAGTAAAGCTAAAGCAAGTCCGAGTATCGAACCCACGAGACTCTAAGGATTACGCTAAGACTCTATAAAGACTAAGACTGACACGACTCAAACTATTTGTTTATTGATTGGGGGGGGGGGGGGGGGTTTCTAAAAATCCTAAAAATGCAAGTAATGAAAAACTAGATTAGCTAAATGACTAACACGAACTCTAACGAAGACTTTGACCAGAGATGAATGAAGACTACCTAGGCTAGACGCAAGCTAAACTCAGAATGGATCTCTATTCGATGATTTTGTGGTGTGGAACCGGGATCTTTGGATACTAAACCTATTAAGACACCACTAAGCCCCTCAAACACTCTCAAGGCGATTCTTATGGCACTACCTAGGCTGTTACGCTCACCGGTTTTCTAGATTTCCTCTCAGTCCTCTAGTTTCTTGAAAGTGCCTATATAAGACGCTTTACCTCTCAGCGCGAACGTCTAAAGCAACTACGGGTTTTAATCTTGGTTTAATAGACAATGGAATGTTAAGGACTTATAACCAAACCGAGACCTATTAATAACCTCGAGCCTCTCAGCGACGAGTTTAGCAGCACACTTGATTTTATTAAATTAGCGAATATTACTTCTAAGGTTACTTACGCGTTTTCACCCTAAAGGATTAATGATCTATTACGTGATAAAGACCGTCACCAAGGATTATACGAAGCAATAAACAATAATAAAATAATCGTCAAGCACGCATATGCACCAAGTTAAATTCCCGAAGCTTTTACAATACAAGAAAAATCCACAACCACGCCAAAAATCGAATAAAGATTCAAACTTTATTTAACTATTGTCATTAGCCTAGGTAGCATAATATAACTAGCCAATAAACATGGTTTTAAAAACAATCAAACAAAGTTTAGAACAAGAATTCATCGAAGTAAAAACAAGAAACTAGAAAATAAAAGAAATCGTAAGGTAGAACCCGTAAATTTCTTGATCTCTAAGCTTCCCACTTGACCCCCAATGATTCCAAAGCTTGATTTCTTGCAAAACAATCTTCAAACTTCGTTCAGCTTCTTGATCGTCTGATCTTGTTGTTGTCGACAATGATATTACTGTTTTTCTCCCCCTCAGACGTCTGATGTTGCGTATGTGCGTCCTCAGCAGATGATGTCCAATGTGCCTCTCTCCTTTCGTCCGAGGTGTATTCTCAATATATCATAATCCTTTTTACGTGGCCCCCAAGATGTTTGTGCGTCTGATGTGTTCAGCCCAATGTAGCCGTAGCCCCCATCTTTGATAGAATGGGCTTTGGCCCAACAATCATAGTGGCTGCCTCCTAATTATCATATGCCACTCCCAATATATGGCTTATTATGTCCAAGATAGTAATTGATATATGATCTGATGTCTTTGTCCAACTAACTTCTTATTCAAATAATGAAATTCTCTAACAGCTCGTTGACTTGATGTCCATAAGCCCATCTTTATCTAATCAATAATGATTATTGACACTTTCACAAATCATCACTAGCCCATCTCATTATTATATAATTCACCCTCTAATTAATATATTATGCAGCTTTTTATTGTTAGAGAAAGCGGGCTCGGTCCACTCATAGAAAATAGCGGTGAATTTCCTTCGGTCTCTGGCACCCCACTCTGCCCAACTGACTGGTTATTTCCTAATTACTCGTTTTTGCTTTATTTGCACCAGGACCTAGCCAAACACAAAATAATGTAATATAATACTAAAAACTAAAAATAATAAAAAAAAGCTATACAAAAATTATACACTTTACACGGGACAAGTATGTATATTTTACCCTACATCAGGAAGTTATTGTTCTCTCAAGTGAGGGATCTGATAGACCTCTTGAAGGCCTAACTTCTCATTCCCCGCGTGCAGGTCCGGTGCAGGGGGTTACATATGAGCCTGTTAATGAGCCCGTTGATGATGATGTGGAAATCCCGGTTGAGACTGCTGAACAGTTAGAAACAAGGAAGAAAACAAGGGCTGACAAGCCCGAGAGGAAGGAGAAGAGGGCGGAAGAAAAAATCACTGAGACTCCTCGTAAGCGACCCTCCACACTTCCCATCCTAGATTATGTTGTCGTTTCTGATACGTTGCCTGGTTTAGGGGTCGGAGAGAAACGCAGTGGGCCCGATTCTGATGACCGTGCTACTTTGACGGAGATAATGAAGAAAAAGGCCCTTGATGATAAAAAACGGAATCTTGATGAGCAGGCTGCTGTCATGCTTGCGTCTAAAAAAGCCAAACTTCAGAAGGAGACTCCTCCTGCACCTTCAGAATCTGAAATTGATCTGGAGATTTTTGCTGCTAAGAAGGGGAATCTCTTGGAGGAAATATACGCGACCTCTGCTTCTCCAGGTAGAAGCTTTGCTGTTTTAAACCTTGTTATTTGGTTTTTGGAATCATGTTTTTGACTTACGTGATTCGTTTTGGTGGTAGGTGTGAAGTTAGGTAAGATTCCCCGAAAGATTGATATTTCGAAGATTACTCCTCCCCAATCTCCACCGTCTAGGACATTTGACATGTCTCCTCCCCGTGACGAATTGGGTGAGAAGAAAAAACAAGATGACGTAGATGCTGGGCATGTTGGTGAAGGTGGTGGTGATACAGGTGGTGCTGGTGGTGAAGGTCGTTGTAAAGGTGTTGAAATCGAGGTGGAGTCAAGTGAGACTACTCCTCGTCAAACCATATATACCAAGCGTCCACCGGGTGGTGGTGGTGGCGCTACTTCAGGAGTGGTTCGGAGTCCTGAGTTTGAGAATGTTCAAGGTGGGTCTTGGGATAATCACAACCCTGCCTGCGATGATCTGCCTCATGCCCCTCATTGGCACTTGACTCAGGGCTCTCGGATGAATGATCTTGCCGATTGTCATGAGTTCTTCAGCTTGTCCCTCCCTCCTGCTGAGAGGTTGTTCCAGAAAAGGCATAACCGATTTGAGCTCTTAGATGATCACGTTCGAGCGGGGGTTAACTTCTTCGCCACCTCCCAAGATATTGTTCGCGAATGGAAGCTAATGGGGGAGGAGACTCTTGAGTTTGAGAATGAGAAGAAAGCATTTGTTGAGGAGAAGGAGAGGTTTAATGTTGAGAAGAAAGGTTTGTTGTGGAGGCTGTCAGATGCGGAGGAGAAACTCGCACGGGAAAAACAGGCTAACTCCGACAAACAAAAGAATTGGGAAGCTGCTTGTGAGCGGACCAATAGAGAGTTGCAGGCCCAACATGACACGATTGTGAATTTATCAGGTGAAAAGAGGAAAATCAGTGATGAGGCTGAGTAAGAGCGCGTTGCGGCTCAAAAAAGGGAAGAAGAATATCTCCAACGCATTGCTAAGTTGGAAGAACTTGCTGAAGCAAAGGTTGCTGAATACAAGGCTTCTGAGCCCCTTGTTGAGGAGACATCTGCCGATTGCAAGTGGTTGTTATCTCGCGCGGTTCCTCTGGTAACTTCCTTTGTCTATGTTTTGTTCTCAGTTCTCGTTGGTTATTCTTCTTATGTTTGTATGTGCGTTTGCGCAGATTGCTGAACGTATAGTGAAATCTTCTGAGCTTGCCCACTATATGTTTGAGTTGGGTCAAGCGGGGTACAATAGCGGTCGGAAAGATGGTTATAGTGAAGGTAGGGCTGCAACTGTTAACAATGAGAAAGATTATCATTTTGAGTTCTACAAGGAAGATTGTGGTGCAAAGTATGCCGCGAAACGGCGAGAGTTTGCGTCTTTGGAATTTGCTGTAGTTAAGGCTGCCCAGAAGTTGTCTCGGAAGCCTTATGGTGTTGCCCTATTAAAGAAATCTCTCGGTGATGAAGGTCACGCGGCTGGAGGCGCTGGAACTAGTCATCCAGAATGAAGAATTCCGACCTGCGTGCCGTGTATGGCCTTGGATGGTCTTGTAACTGACTGACAGTCTTATAGACAATTTCAACTTAACCTTTTGTGCACAGGTTACTTGTGTTTGCCTGTGAACGTTTAGCTATGCATGGCATCTTTTATGTTAATTTTTACCCTTGGTATTTTGCATGTGAATTTTGTTATCGTCATAATATGTGCATGTGCAATTACTTTGATTAGGTATCATGAATGAATGGTGGCGCTGACAGGTTGTGTTGCGTTAGTTACAACGTTTATTCTGTCGTTTTTGTGCGCAGGTCGGTTCGTGAATACGGAGTGATCGAGTTACAGGTTATTGTGTGGACCCAGCTGTGTTCATCTTTGGGGGTCTTTACAATGTTTGTATACCCTGTGTTCGATGCTTTCGTGTTTATATGGGCACGAAGTATTTATTTGGCGTTTTTAGGCTTTAGTTGTGCTTTTGACCCTGCTGCGCACTTGTTTATGACAGGCCTTGGAGGTCTACAATGTTTCCTAAGGTCGAGCCATTGATGTTTTCGTGTATGCCCAAAGTAATATATGCAGTTGTGACAAGAAATTCGCATGAATAAGGATAGCTAAAACACTTCTTGTATTAATGCTAACTGTGTTGGCGCACAGCCGTTACAAGTATATAGAGAAAACTTCAGCTGTTACATGTAACATCTTCTTAACTGTTGGGCATTCCAGGTTCTTGGGACTTCTTTGTCATCTAGGGTGCGTAGCTTATATGCCATTTTTCCAAGTACTGCATCTACAACATAAGGCCCCTCCCACTTGGGGGCTAGTTTTCAGGGTTTTTCGGCGTTAGACACCTCGTTGTCCCTCAGGACGTAATCTCCCGGGTTGAAGGTGCAGATTCGAACTTTGGAGTTATAGTACTTTTCCAGCTTTGTTTTGTATTTCGCTTCATTGATTGCAGCCATCTCTTTCCTTTATTCTAAGAGGTCAAGGTCTAACCTCCTTTCTTCCTCGTTGTTGATCATGTTCATGGAGAGCATTCTTGGTGATGGCAGCCCGATCTCTGCTGGTATCACGGCCTCGGACCCATAGACTAAGCTGAATGGTGTTTCTCCGTTGCTTGTTTTGGGCATCGTCCTATGGGCCCATAATATGCTGGGCAATTCGTCAACCCAGCCTCTTCTTTGTTCTCCCAGTCGTGCTTTGATGCCGTCTACGATGCTTTTGTTTAAGGCTTCTACTTGACCATTCCCCTGCGGGTGCGCAACCGAGGAGAAGGTGTGCTCTATGTGTAGCTCTTTGAACCATCGCTGAAGGTCTTCTGCAGCAAAATTTGTACCGTTATCGGTGATAATTCTCAGGGGCAGCCCGAATCTGCAGATTATCTGTTCCCAAATGAAACGCCGTACTACGGTAGATGTGGTTGACGCCAGTGCCTTTGCCTCTACCCATTTTGTGAAGTAGTCCACCGCGACTATAATAAATTTCACTGCGCCCGGGGCTTCGGGGAAAGGGCCAACCATGTCTATTCCCCACTGTTGAAATGGCCACGCCGTTGTTACGGGGACTAGCTCGTTCTTGGGGCGCATTGTCTTGGGGGCATGTCTCTGACACCCGCTGCATTTTCTCAGAACCTTCACTGCATCTAGATGCATCCCGGGCCAGTAGTACCCGGCGTTCATCACTTTTGCTACTACCATTCTCGGTCCGGCATGAATGCCGCAGATCCCCTCATGCACTTCTCTGATCAAGTAGTTTGCGTCTTTTGGGTCGACGCATCTTAACAATGGCCCAAGGTATGATTTCCGGTACAAGATCCCATCTACCATCTGGTAGTGCTCGGCCTTATATTGAACCTTTCTTGCCTCAGCTTTGTTTTCTGGTAATATCCCAGACTAGAGGTACATGATTATGGGTGTCATCCAAGACGTCGTTCCCAACTAAATAACGCTTACTTCTCTAAGTGGTACCGATGGGTTGCTCAAAACTTCTATTCGCACATCCTTGGCTAGGTGCTGGAAACTTGTGGATGCGAGTTTACTCAGCGCGTCTGCTGGTTTATTCTCGCTCCTGTTGATGTGGTGCACCTTGTAGGAATAGAAGTTTTGCAGCAATGTTTTTGCTTGGTTTAAGTAGAGTGCCATCGCGTCTCCTTTGGCATCGTACTGCCCATTGATTTGTCCGGCCACTAACATTGAGTCCACATGCGCCTCAATGTGTCTGACTCCCATCTTGATTGCCAATCTTAAACCGGCAAGGAAGGCTTCGTATTCGGCTTCGATATTTGTGCTTTTGAAGTCTAGCCTGATGGCGTACGTGAACTCATGTTTGTCAGGGGTTACCAGCCTAAGGCCTGCGCCTGCACCGTCTTCATTAGATGCGCCGTCTGTGTATAGTAGCCATGGTTCTTCTGTTTGTTGCCTTTCAGCTTTCTCCATTGCTTTACACTCTCGATCCTTTCGTCAGGCACTTCCGTCATGAAGTCAGCCAGTACTTGGCCCTTGATTGCTGGTCTTGGCCTGAAAACGACATTATGGCCTCCCAGTTCTATCGCCCACTTTGCTAATCTTCCAGAAATCTCTGGCCTTGCGAGGATGTTGCCGATGTTGTAATTTGTTAATACGTGAATGACGTGGTTGGCAAAGTACCTGCGCAGCCGTCTTGATGCATGGATTAGTGCTAGCACTAGTTTTTCCATTATGGCATACCGAGTTTCTGGGTCAGTCAGAGTACGAGACACATAGTAAACTGGTGTTTGGACACCTTGGCGATCGAAGAGTAAAACTGCCCCGACTGCTCTATCGGACGCTGATAGATATAAATACCAGAGGTTCTCCTTTCACTGGTGCCGTCAAAGTTGGTAATCTTATGAGGCAATCTTTCATCTCGCAGAATGCGCTCTCGGCTTTCGGAGTCCACTGAAGTTGGCTTTTCTTCATGCAGTTGCGGAGTGTCTTGATAAACGGGAAAGATTTAGCAGCGTGATTGGCTAGAAAGCGGTTAAGTGCTGCCAACCGTCCTGCCAATTTTTGCATCTCTTTGATAGTTGATGGTGAAGGCATTCTCTCGATTGCCTGTAGCTTTTCAGGATTTACTTTAAAACCATCTTTCGTGACAATGAAACCCAAGAATTTTCCTTCTTCCATGCCGAAAGAACATTTCGCTGGGTTTAGCTTGATGCTTACACCGCGCAGTGTATCGAATGTCTTCTGAATATTCGCCAGCATCATACTTTCATCTTTGCTCATGATGACTAAGTCATCCATATACACTTCGATGTATTTGCCGATGGCGTCACTGAATGTTTCATTCATCAATCTCTGATAGGTCGCCCCTGCATTCTTTAGGCCGAAAGGCATTTTGGTGTAGCAGTACAGCCCTGTCGGCGTGCGGAATGCGGTTTTGTCTTCATCTTGGACGGCCATCTGAACCTGGTGGTACCCCTTGTAACAGTCAAGGAAGCACTTCCATCTGAATGTTGCTAGCGAATCAATCTTTTCATCGATATCTGGTAAGGCGTAACAGTCGCGTGGGCATGCCTTGTTCAGATCCTTGTAATCTACGCACATTCTGCAGCTACCATTCTGTTTCTGTACCATTACAGGGCTCGCCACCCAAGTTTGGTTTCGGACTTCTCTGATGATACCAGCTTTCAACAGTTCCATGACTTGCTCTTGCATAGCATCGTGTTTTATGTCTCCCAAGTGGCGTTTGGCATGTACAACCGGTTTTGCGTTTTCTAAGACGTTTAACCGGTGTTCTGCTATGTGCCGTGGAACACCCACCATGTCAGCTGGTGTCCAGGCGAACACATCCATGTTTTCAAACAACAACTTTTTTAGCGCTGCGTGCGTGAGATCGGACATTGCAGGGCCCAAGGTAACTGTTTGTTCTGGGTATGCGTTGTTTAGCACCCATTTTTCTGCCTCTGCGCGTGGTACAGATTTGCTTGCCTTTGCTGGCCTGATTTCGTCTGTTGCCAAGACTTCCTTGCTTGCATAGATCAACGCTACCCCTGTCTCTGTTGGGAATCCCACGGCTGAATGTGGTCAGGAGCAGATCATACTGAAGTCTCCTTGGGATTCTCTTCCCAACAGGATGTCATGCCTTGAATGCGCTGGTAGTACCATGAATGTGACCTCCTCCGTTCTCGAATTTCTTCCGTCTGAGAGCAGCGCTGGGAATGATATTTGGCCTAGAGGAAAAACGGCTTCATTGCAGAAACCGGTCAGCGGGTAATCTACCGGTTCTAAGCGCGCTTTATCCTCTTGGTCGAATTGATTAAAACATTGTTCATAGATGATATCCGCAGTGCTCCCTAGATCTATGAAAATGTAA
The DNA here is from genome assembly GCA_030545235.1 of Helianthus tuberosus. Taxonomy (NCBI): domain Eukaryota; kingdom Viridiplantae; phylum Streptophyta; class Magnoliopsida; order Asterales; family Asteraceae; genus Helianthus; species Helianthus tuberosus. The sequence goes on from CM060362.1 coordinate 56,107,133, forward strand.
TCGGTTTGGTAGTGACCAATACACCGGATATAATTGTGGGTCTTCTTTCTCTTGGGCCTCCTCTTACAACCGGGAAAATAACTTGTCTTTCGCGCCACGAGTCATCTTGCGTGCGCTTGTTATAATTTTTTCTTGGCTTTCATGGACCTCCTTGAACCATGTGGGTTTCTAATTTCTGGAGTTTTTTGTTATCTGGCCCTTCTTCTCTTCTTTGAATCTGGCGGTAGTCACGCTTTCCACCTTTTATCAGATGAGTGAGCTTTCCGTCTCTTAAGGCCCTTTCGATCTCCTGCTTAAGGCTGAAGCAGTAGTCGGTTAAGTGGCCTGTGTCTTTATGAAACTCGCAGAAAAGATTTGGGTCTTGGCCCCTCTTGTTTCGCATTTGTAGCGGTGGCTTGAACTGGTGGTTCTCAGTTGACAAGACTTCTGAAGGGGTTTTCGTTAGGTGTGTCCACTGTTTGTCTCTGTTTTCCCATTTTACTTCTTTTCGGTGGGCTATCTGATTGATTGTATAACGCGCATCCTCCTTTGCTGGGCTTCTTTCTCTGTGACCGGATGCTTTCCATGGTTGGCCTCTGCCCTTCTTGTTATGCCGGTCGTTATGGTTGTATCCGCGCTGACGGTTGTCATCACCGGGCAACTGTTTGTCAGTTTGCGCGATGGTTTTTGCTGCCTCAATGAAGGTTTCCCAATCTTTGGGGCCTTTATCTCTTCCCTTCACTCGCTTGATCAAGTTGTCACATTTTACTGCCCTCATAAAATGCGCGCGCATCATCTTTTCGCCCACATCGCCGATCTCCAAACATTCTTTGTTATACCTCGTAATGAAATCTTCCACGCTTTCATGGTCCTTCCTCCATGTATTCAGACAGTCTGCCGGATCTCTAGTATGCCTGCGCTGTGGAGAGAAGTGCGCAAGGAACTTGTCTCGAAAATCGATCCATGACTTGATTCTTCCTGCTGGTAGGCTGTCAAACCAAACGCGTGCTGCGCTGACGAAGGTTTGAGCGAAGAGATGGCACCAAGTTGGTAAATTCCATCCGCCTGTTGCTCCAGCACCGTTAAAAACTTGGAGGTGATCATCTGGGTGTGTCAAGCCGTTGTATTTGCCCACGTTGTATGGCAGTTTCGTTTTGTCGATAGCGGCTGTGGCAATCTCTTTGATGAATTTTGAATTTTCAGTCATGTCGTCCGAACGATAGCTCAAGGTGTAATCATGCTCTGCCTTTGGGTTATAACCTGCACGCTTGTGAGGTTTGTATGCTTCATGTTCCGGCGGCAATCTGCTGAACACTGTGCTTTCTTTGTATGTCTCATCGTCTTCCTCTTTATAGTTATCAAGCTTGTCGTTTATGTTGCGCGGACCTAAACGACTTTGTATTGGCTTCCTTGGTGGATGGGAATACTGCACATAGTTGCTTTTCGTTTCACCGTAAGTGTCGCGTGTATCATTCGCACTTGGTTTCCTGATGTTTGGCACAGGTCCTTTTTCGGGACGCAAATTCCATGCATTGGTCTGCTGAGTTGTGTGCATACTCAGAGACCTTTGCGGTGGGGTAACAAATGCGGACTGGTTGGCTTGTGCTTGGAGCAAAGCCTGTTGCGCGCTGAGTTGTGTATATACGAGGTTTATCGACGCCATCTGTTCGGCATACCAGGAAGCCAGAGTTTTTCCTTCAGGTAACCCCAAAAGTGCAGAGAAGTTCAGTTGTGTTTGTTCCGATGGAGCTGAGGGGCCAGCTCCATGGCTTGGTATCTGCACTGGTGGGGGTGTTTGTTGGACTATTCCAGGCGGAGGTTAGAAAGTGGCTCCATTTGTAGTTTGGGTGATGATCCTAGGTGGAGGTTGGAAAGTGGCTCTAGTTGTGTTTTGGCTAACAACCCTGGATGCACTTCCAAAGATACTAGGAAAATCATTGTTCATTTGCCGTTCTTGGATGATTTTGTTCCTTTGGCCCCTCTGGACGTGCGCGGTGTCCGAAACAAGCTCAAAAGAAGAAACTTCTCCATCCACCTGGTGGGAAGGGTTTGTGTCGGCCATTTTGGAGAGTGTTTTAAACAAAAAGGAGATGAAAAAGGTTTGCAACAACTGCGGTGGGCGCCAATGATGAAACACTGGTTAACACCTGAGGTGAAACTTTGTTACTCGCCAAATGACGGATCCTGCAAAACAGCAACGCCGTTAGCTCGTTAAGAGGGGAATATGGGGGTTTCCCTCTTAACCAGGCTCCGGCGTGAGAATAAGTTCTGTTCTGAGGAGTAAAAATAGTGTGTGTTAAGAGTGAGAGAGTAGAGAGTAGTCTCAACCTGGATGATGAAGGGTCCTATTTATAGCCGGAGGGTGAGAGAGGGAGGAGCGACCTTGCCAGCTGCCATGGGGCGCCAGCTGTCCGACCAAGGGGAATATCCTCTTGGTCTCCTCTGCTGTGGTCAGGATAGTGGTACACGTGGCGCGCCCATATTTGTCCATGCTGGAAACATCGTACCGCTGTTGTCGGTCTGCTCCTTGATTTGCTGCAGGTCTACATGGCGCTCGATGGGTGGTGACACGTGTTGTCCTTTATGTCGGAAGGAGCATCTTTGGTGCCACCTTGACGTATTCCAGAAGCTTCTAGAAGCTTCTGGATTTGCTTGCTGATGCAGACACCATGTAGGATTAAAAAGTGGTGTGGTCCTTGCCATGTAGGCAAGGGATTGGGACCATACCTCTTCATATATGGTGATTCTAACACATATTCATGATTAATTTCATACAATTTCATGGATTAAACATAAACCCACTTCATACAAGATCACCAAATCTCAAATTACGTACAACTTACCACATGTTTGTTTGGTTGAGATGATGATAATTCTTCATTCATGCATAAGATTGGATTCTAATTTAATCACCAATTTGGGGTTTGGGTTGTTTGAGAGAACCCTCTTCCACTCACTAGCATCCATCGACACACACACACACACACACTTCACACACATAAAAGTGCAGAATTTTGACCCCAACTTTCTTTTTGTTGACCATTTTATAAACTTTCAAGGAATGTCACCAATGATCCCTACACTTTCCTTCCTTCCTTCCACTTGAAATAACATAAGATACTTATTAGCAAATCAAAATATCCGAGTTTTGGGGTGTTACAGCAATTTCTACAATATCACGTGGGTCTCTTGCGTCATCTTCGTTGCCTCAGTCGGCGTCTCTATGATGATGTCGTCGTTGATCTCCTCCACGTTCTTCCATTGAGCCGAGCTGGGTTCTGATACCAACTAATGTAACTTCTATAGCAAACAAAGGTAAACAGAAATTCCCAAACGGCCAAACCGGAGAAGGGCCAAATTTATTGATAAACAAAACAAAAGTCTTCCTTTTTTCCAACAGGAAGATCAAGAATATAAACTAATCGCCACTTAGGTTATAGCCTAGTGGTCAAAAGGAATTATCTACAGTGAGGAGACTAAGGTTCAATCATTGGGAGGTGTAAGTATTTAAGGGAAAATTAGCCGTTAAAAAAAACTAATCTAGATCCTACAAAATAGGTAACAACTCAAAGAGATAAAACCAAAGTAAACAAAGTCAACAATCAGAAAATACTGTAAAATTAAATAGCAGATAAAGTCTTACTCTTTAGGGCCCCCTCCAGCTGGATATTCACGGATCAGGCACATGGGCTGGGCTTTGGCTTGTCGTGTCCGGGTTATTGCATCAAATATGTTGGTTTTGTTGATCGTTAAGAAAAGAATTATTGGATATTTTGATTAAGTATATTACCTGACTTGGAAAAAACTAAATTAAGTAGGAAAAAACTATGGACGCAAATGGATCGTAAATTATTGTAGAGTTATTACAAGACCGAAAGTGGCAACCACATATTTTTGTGATAACTAGCCATTTATCTTTTAAATAAAATAATCAAGTATATGAGCATATCAAAGTCGGAGTAAGCACATTGACATAAAGTTTCATTACATTCGAAGGGCAGGTAGCATTTAGCAAATATATGTACTAAGCCTCTAAGGTCAACAACTTCCACACCAACTAGAAGAGACGTCTCTGATAATTCACGTACCCTGTTCGAACTCGAAAAAATATGTCCTTCCGTAGTGTTTTATTAATATTTAAAAAAATCAAATTAATATTGGGCTCAATAAACATAATGCCAAGTGGGCTAAATTTTAAACCATAAAAAATGATTTGTAAATGGGTCTATATTGGAATTGTTACGTGTTTACTATTTAAAAAAAAATAATAAATAACATATATATGTCGGATTTTTTTTTATTAAAATCTTTTGCCCATTGAAATCAAGGGCCTTGTGCGGAGGTCCTCCTCGCACACCATCATAGCCGCCACTGCCAACTTAGGAGAAATTCATGTGGCGAGACTAGCGGTTTCTTTTGTTTGCAGACTCACTTCCAAACAAACTACTATACTTGAAACTATTGGAATGAATTCGAATATATATATTGACAGAATGTTTGATAATTGTTCTTGATTGAATTGGTGAATCCGAATGATACATACATCGTTTACATATATACACGAGGGGTTTTAGATAACTACCCCAACTTAGGATATAAAAATAATAATAAGAAATATAACATAACCTATATTATATTGATATTAAACTTATAATAGGATCTAGCTTAAGACTAATATTTTGTCTAATACCCTCCCGTAAGCTAGATCGAAGTGGCTATGGAGTCTTTTTAAGTGTGTCCATCACAGATTTGCAACTGATTCTTTAGACGTGTAAAGACTTTAAGTTGCATCGCCTTGGTGAGCACATCTGCAATCTGATTTCCTGTGGAACAAAAGCGAACTTCTACATCATTGTCTTAATCAGATCTCGGATGAAGTGATACTTGATCCTTATATGTTTACTCTTGCCATGAAATACGGGATCCTTGACTAAGAATATTGTTGATTTGTTATCACAGTGAATTATCATCAGGCCCTCGGTTCCTTCTTGAAGTTCATCCAGGATTCCTTTGAGCCAAAGTGCTTGACAACCAGCCATGGAAAGGGCAATGTACTCAGCTTCCATGTTACTTGACTGAATATCATCTGCATCGCTTGAAACTGGTACTTCAATTCTATTTTGGTCCTCCACTGCAATGTTTTGGTCATCTTCATTAGCATTACTTATTTCTATCCAAGACTCTCCATCACTTCCTTTTGTAGTTGCCCAATGTTGATTTTCACTGAAAATCACATCTCTACTTATGATCATCTTGTTTGTCATTGCATTGTATAGTTTATATGCTTTGCTATTTTCACTATATCCAACGAAGATAACCCGCTCAGTTTTATCGTCTAACTTGGAACGATTTTGTTTGGGAACATGTACATAGGCAATACAGTCGAACACACGGAGATGATCTACATTTGGCTTTCTTCCACTCCATACTTCTTGTGGTGTTAATTTCAGCACACTTTTGGTGATTGCTCGGTTCAACAAGTAGGTAGCACAAGCCACTGCTCGGCCCAATAAGCATTCGGTAGTTCCTACATTTTTAACAAACTCCTGCTTAATTCCATAAGAGTTCTGTTTTTCCTTTCAGCTACTCCGTTTTGCTGAGGAGTATAGCTTGTTGTGAGTTGATGATGTATTCCATTTTCCTTGGGAAAGTTTTGAAATTCATGTCCACAATACTCTCCTCCTCTATCTGTCCTTATGCCTTTTATTTTGTGATCTACTTGGTTTTCTACTAGTTGTTTGAAGTTCTTGAAATAACTTAATGCTTCAGATTTGAACTTCAAGAAATATACCCACGTCTTTCTCGAGAAATGATCTATGAATGTAATAAAGTACTTGCAACCTCCAATGGATTGTGTTCTCATGGATCCACATATATCGGAATGAATAAGCTGTAAAGGCTTACTTTCTCGCCATGTTGCCTTCTTCGAGAATGGTTTTCTAGCATGTTTGCCGAAAATACATCCTTCACATATATGCTGTGATTTAGCAATTTTTGGCAGCCCACTTACTGTCTCGTTCACTCCCATGTCTTGCAAGGTTTCAAAATTCAAGTGTCTATATCTCCGATGCCATAAGGTTGAGGTATCTTGTGTCGTCATGTTACATACTCTAGGAATTATATCATGTTTCAGATTCAGCGGGAACATTTTGTTCCCTGTCATCTTTATAGTTCCAATGCAACAACCGGATGAATCATTAATAATGCATCCTATATCATTAAACCTCACATCATAGCCCTTTTGCACTAGTTGTCCGACACTCAATAGATTGTGTTTTAATCCAGCCACATCAAACACATTTGGAATTCGCTTCTCATGTTCCTTAATTCTGACATTAACATCTCCACATCCTAAGACTTCTAATCGTTTGTCGTCTCCGTTTCGAACTTCCCGTCTTTCTGATTCATTCAGATTTATGAATAAACTCATGTTACCCGTCATGTGATTACTGCATCCACTATCCAGGTACCAGCAATCGTTCTTAACTACTTCTTACACATTAAAAATCATGAACATAGTGTCATCGATTTCGTCTTCTGCATCATCTTTATACAACAAAACATTATTTGACCGATCGCTGTCTTCTCGCTTGTTGCAAAACCTTGCCGTATGTCCTAACCTTTGGCAATTATAACATCGGATCATACCGTTGAACTTACCTTTTCCTTTCCCTCGTCCCCTTCCAGAATTATCGGTCCTAAATTGTCTGGATCTATCATAACTATTTCCTTGAACTTGGAAAGCCTGATCTACTGATGCATCATCATACTGTTTTAACCTTAATTCATGTGATTGAAGAATACCTAGCAGCTCCTCGGTGGAGATTGCATTTAAATCTTTCGATTCTTCAATGGCCACTACAACCGATTCATATTTCCTAGTCAAACTTCTGAGAATTTTTTCAATTACACGTTGTTCTTCTACTCGTTCTTCATTCATGCGTAATTGATTGACTATTATTGTAGTGCGATTGACATAATCTTCTATGGTTTCAGTTTCTTTCATTCTTCAACTATCGAATTCACATCTTAGGGTTTGAAGCCTTATCGTTTTTACCCTATTCTTACCCAGAACTTCCCACGCTTCTTTAGACGTTTTGCATGTTGCAATGCGTTCAAACACCGTTTCATTCACTGCCTGAAACATAATATTCAGTGCCTTCTTGTCTCTTTTGACTTTCTCCTTGTAAACATTCTGTTCATTCTCTGGTGCTCCGGATGCAATTTCTGTATAACCTTTCTCCACAATTGTCCACAAGTCTTGCGATTCCAGTAAGACTTTCATCTGTATGTGCCGATGGTAGTAATTTTGTCCCAGTAATTTTGGAATCTGGGTTTGAATTCCACCATTTGTTGTAATGTTTGTGATGTCTGGTGTAACCATATGATTCGAAGTCTGATGATGATGTTTTTGTAAATCGTTGAAATTGATTGTGGATCGGTGGCTCTGATACCACTATATTGAAATGAATTCGAATATATATTGACAGAATGTTTGATAATTGTTCTTGATTGAATTGGTGAATCCGAATGATACATACATTGTTTACATATATACACGAGGGGTTTTAGATAACTACCCTAACTTAGGATATAAAAATAATAATAAGAAATATAACATAACCTATATTATATTGATATTAAACTTATAATAAGATCTAGCTTAAGACTAATATTTTGTCTAATACCCTCCCGTAAGCTAGATCGAAGTGGCTATGGAGTCTTTTTAAGTGTGTGCATCACAGATTTGCAACTGATTCTTTAGATGTGTAAAGACTTTAAGTTGCATCGCCTTGGTGAGCACATCTGCAATCTGATTTCCTGTGGAACAAAAGCGAACTTCTACATCATTGTCTTAATCAGATCTCGGTTGAAGTGATACTTGATCCTTATATGTTTACTCTTGCCATGAAATACAGGATCCTTGACTAAGCATATTGTTGATTTGTTATCACAGTGAATTATCATCGGGCCCTCGGTTCCTTCTTGAAGTTCATCCAGGATTCCTTTGAGCCAAAGTGCTTGATAACCGGCCATGGAAAGGGCAATGTACTCAGCTTCCATGTTACTTGACTGAATATCATCTGCATCGCTTGAAACTGGTACTTCAATTCTATTTTGGTCCTCCACTGCAATGTTTTGGTCATCTTCATTAGCATTACTTATTTCTATCCAAGACTCTCCATCACTTCCTTTTGTAGTTGCCCAATGTTGATTTTCACTGAAAATCACATCACTACTTATGATCATCTTGTTTGTCATTGCATTGTATAGTTTATATGCTTTGCTATTTTCACTATATCCAACGAAGATAACCCGCTCCGTTTTATCGTCTAACTTGGAACGATTTTGTTTGGGAACATGTACATAGGCAATACAGCCGAACACACGAAGATGATCTACATTTGGCTTTCTTCCACTCCATACTTCTTGTGGTGTTAATTTCGGCACACTTTTGGTGATTGCTCGGTTTAACAAGTAGGTAGCATAAGCCACTGCTCGGCCCAATAAGCATTCGGTAGTTCCTTCATTTTTAACATACTCCTGCTTAATTCCATAAGAGTTCTGTTTTTCCTTTCGGCTACTCCGTTTTGCTGAGGAGTATAGCTTGTTGTGAGTTGATGATGTATTCCATTTTCCTTGAGAAAGTTTTGAAATTCATGTCCACAATACTCTCCTCCTCTATCTGTCCTTATGCCTTTTATTTTGTGATCTACTTAGTTTTCTACTAGTTGTTTGAAGTTCTTGAAATAACTTAATGCTTCAGATTTGAACTTCAAGAAATATACCCACGTCTTTCTCGAGAAATCATCTATGAATGTAATAAAGTACTTGCAACCTCCAATGGATTGTGTTCTCATGGGTCCACATATATCGGAATGAATAAGCTGTAAAGGCTTACTTGCTCGCCATGTTGCCTTCTTCGAGAATGGTTTTCTAGCATGTTTGCTGAAAATACATCCTTCACATATATGCTGTGATTTAGCAATTTTTGGCAGCCCACTTACTGTCTCGTTCACTCCCATGTCTTGCAAGGTTTCAAAATTCAAGTGTCCATATCTCCGATGCCATAAGGTTGAGGTATCTTGTGTCGTTATGTTACATACTCTAGGAATTATATCATGTTTCAGATTCAGCGGGAACATTTTGTTCCCTGTCATCTTTATAGTTCCAATGCAACAACCGGATGAATCATTAATAATGCATCATTTATCATTAAACCTCACATCATAGCCCTTTTGCACTAGTTGTCCGACACTCAATAGATTGTGTTTTAATCCAGCCACATAAATCACATTTGGAATTCTCTTCTCATGTCCCTTAATTCTGACATTAACATCTCCACATCCTAAGACTTCTAATCGTTTGTCGTCTCCGTTTCGAACTTCCCGTCCTTCTGATTCATTCAGATTTATGAATAAACTCCTGTTACCCGTCATGTGATTACTGCATCCACTATCCAGGTACCAACAATCGTTCTTAACTACTTCTTACACATTAAAAATCATGAACATAGTGTCATCGATTTCGTCTTCTGCATCATCTTTATGCAACAGAACATTATTTGACCAATCGCTGTCTTCTCGCTTGTTGCAAAACCTTGCCGTATGTCCTAACCTTTGGAAATTATAACATCGGATCATACCGTTGAACTTACCTTTTCCTTTCCCTCGTCCCCTTCCAGAATTATCGGTCCTAAATTGTCTGGATCTATCATAACTATTTCCTTGAACTTGGAAAGCCTGATCTACTGATGCATCATCATACTGTTTTAACCTTAATTCATGTGATTGAAGAATACCTAGCAACTCCTCGGTGGAGATTGCATTTAAATCTTTCGATTCTTCAATGGCCACTACAACCGATTCATATTTCCTAGTCAAACTTCTAAGAATTTTTTCAATTACACGTTGTTCTTCTACTCGTTCTTCATTCATGCGTAATTGATTGACTATTATTGTAGTGCGATTGACATAATCTTCTATGGTTTCAGTTTCTTTCATTCTTCAACTATCGAATTCACATCTTAGGGTTTGAAGCCTTACCGTTTTTACCCTATTCTTACCCCTGTAGGCCTTGTGCAGAACTTCCCACGCTTCTTTAGACGTTTTGCATGTTGCAATGCGTTCAAACACCGTTTCATTCACTGCCTGAAACATAATATGCAGTGCCTTCTTGTCTCTTTTGACTTTCTCCTTGTAAACATTCTGTTCATTCTCTGGTGCTCCGGATGCAATTTCTGTATAACCTTTCTCCACAATTGTCCACAAGTCTTGCGATTCCAGTAAGACTTTCATCTGTATGTGTCGATGGTAGTAATTTTGTCCCAGTAATTTTGGAATCTGGGTTTGAATTCCACCATTTGTTGTAATGTTTGTGATGTCTGGTGTAACCGTATGATTCGAAGTCTGATGATGATGTTTTTGTAAATCGTTGAAATTGAGTGTGGATCGGTGGCTCTGATACCACTATATTGAAATGAATTCGAATATATATTGACAGAATGTTTGATAATTGTTCTTGATTGAATTGGTGAATCCGAATGATACATACATCGTTTACATATATACACGAGGGGTTTTAGATAACTACCCCAACTTAGGATATAAAAATAATAATAAGAAATATAACATAACCTATATTATATTGATATTAAACTTATAATAAGATCTAGCTTAAGACTAATATTTTGTCTAATAGCAACAACATATTTGCTTACATGTAACAACCTAGAGAATAAAAATGTGTTTGAAGTCAGTCACATACTTGCAATGGTTAATTAACATATACATTTTACAACTGAACTATTTAGTGCTAGCTAGCTAGCTTTAACAACTACTCTCCACCACAGTTTTGATCATGATAAATGCAACAGTCAGTCTATGTTTTATCTTTTGCGCTTGGGTTTTAGAGTGGTTACAGAACTCGAACTGCTGTGCCAATTTCTTTTCCTTTGATTAATAAACCAATTGTTAATTTGCTTGAGTTGTAGCCCCGTTTCTTCCACCAGTTTCGCCTTGTCATCTTCCTGTAAAAAATAAAATAAAATAAGAGGAATTTTTTTATTTATCATAACTTAAATAATACTTTATTTACACAACATGTGTATAGTTTGGAATATTTATTGCTTACAGTTGGATATGGCCATTTGGAATGTTGTTGCCACCAATCTTTGAGCACAGAAGTAGTGTCTCCTGGTAATTTTCCTGCTCTCCTCTTTCTCAGTATTTCCTCTCTTACATCCTCTATTTTGGATCTAAATCCCTAAATACAAGCAAGTTGCAATATGCTTTAAATATATTAATATTTTGTCATGAAACTTAGGAATATGAGTTGTAGATTTTTTTTGCTCATTAAGGTGGTTTTGAAACCATTGTACAAATAGGCATTTCGCTAATAGGGCCAAGAGAATTCACTAGTTCCACTTGGTATAACGAAATATTGGATTCTTTGTCAGACGAGACTTGAGTTCACGAGTCCTAGTAAAATGCCTTTTTGTGCGATGGTCTTCAAAACCCACCAAGATATGCAAGTTGTTTTGCTAAACCGCGTGGTTCTATATAGAGTTAGTGGGTGACAGAGTGTGCAGGATTAAGTGGACACCTGTTTAAGTTCGATTTTCAGTTCTTGGCGAACTCTGTCTATTAGAGTACGTTCAGATTCAGTAGGGAGACCAAAACCCAACATGTCACCGGATTGATCCGATGGAAAATCCATTGCCATCTCATCTTCACCATCATCTTCTGACATTGTTGCTCCTGACCCTTCTCCTAGTGTTACTCCTGAAATTAATAACAACATTTTATAAACATTGTTTACTTCATATTGGGACGGAAGTCTCTCCGCTCTCACTCTTCCACGTCCCAAAATGCTAAAAATGTCCCCGTAAGAATATATAATGTGATATCTTTAGTTTTCATGAAAACGCTAGTTTGAACATTTTTTAAAGAATTAGTTTTACTTAAATTTCTTTTAATTGAATTTGTCTTTCATGTAACCTTGTTTTCATTAAAAACATAAAAAGGACAACTAATAATGTTTGTATTTATACTTTGAGACCGGTTTTGCAAGATTTTCTTACTTTTTTGAATTTTTTTTGGTAGAATTCTCTATTGTTTTGCCTATTTTTCCAACTATGGTATATATTTCAACCCATATTGAAGTTAGTTTTCCAAAAACTTAAAAACATGATATTCGCAAAGATTGATGTCTAATGTCTTCACCGTTAATCAATATGGTCTCGAATGATTGTGCATTCTATAACTGCTAACGTAACTTGTTTAGATTTCCCTTTAATCTTGGGTAATTCCTAAATACCAAAAATGATTTAACGACCTGCAACCAAACCCATCACAACCACCCAGCTGCCACCCACCCACCTGCAATCAAACCCACCACAATCACCTGCCACATCCACCTTCTAACACCACCTCGTGTGTGGATCGTGTGTGTATGAGAGAGCGACACACACACACAGAAGAGAGAGAGAGAGTGAATTTCAGTTTTTTATATTTTTTTATTTATATGTTTTTTTAAAGTAGTCCTTGAATATTAATTATTCAGACACTAGTCGTCCCTGGAAAGATAAAATAATAAAAATGCACTCATGTGCAATGCAAATGATCAGATTTAATCAAAAAAAAAAAAAAAAAAACTGAGTTAGGCTCAAAGGACATACCGTGCAAGTTTTTGAAACATTAAGTATAAAACTCGTCAATTTTAAAGACAAATGATACCACCTATAATTTAATGTAAACTTAAAGAACAAAACTTGTAATTTACTCTTAATTATTTAAATGAGACTATTTCTTTCAACCAAATACCCTTTTCATTTCTGTTTGACTGTTATCTAAAATCATTTCTATGGATTTTCAAATTATAGCGTTTTGTTTGACGACAACCTTTAGTTAGAATTTCTTGTTTTTATTTCTGTTATTATTTAAAGATGTCATATTGTGATGTATATAAATCTCGCAAGAGAACATCATGTACAGTTCGACTTAATTAATAGTCATAAAGTTTGTGTCAGGAGTTGGGTCGACTTGTTCAGTTACGTTACTATTTGCTTATATTATTTTGTAATTTGTAATAACCTTAAATAGTAAATAGCATAGGGTGACATATACCATAAATAGTTTTTTCATTATTAAAAACTATACCAAAAACTTAAGAGGACGTTCTTTCTCAAACCAGACAAACAATAAAGGGAATTTGTGACTGTTCGACGGAAAGTCCGTTTATGTTTGTTCGTTTAATTAATAAACGAACATAAACATGAAATTTTGTTCAGTTAATTAAATGAACGAACACGAACATATATCTCATTCGTTTAATTACGTTCATGAACATTCGTTCATTTTCATTTGTTTATGTTATTCATTAAAGATTTTTTAAGATTTATTTATTTTATCTAAACTTTTAATATTCCTTAATTCTTATTCATTTCATTATCTAAACAAATAAAATAAGAAACTTTATATCCACCTTCTTTATGAATCACTCCACTTTCATTCTTATTAACATGTCGAAAAATATTATCGACTTTTTATGCATCGCTTCACTTTCCTTCTCATTATTAACATAGAAAAAATACTATCGACCTTCGTTCAACGATTAGGGCTTCAAGGTTTAGCATCACCCCTTCTCACCATCCACCTCTAGTCACCGTCGTCTTCGCCGATTTTATTTGTGTTCGTTTTTGTTCGTGAACACGTTCCTATTCTTAATAAACGAACACGAACATAAGATCTCGTTTAATAAGTGTTCATAAATCATTCGTAAACACATTATATCCTTAAATAACGGACACGATCAAGACCTTGTTCGTATTCGTTCGATTCATTTACAGCCCTACTTTCATATATACAACTTACTCGTAGCCTAAGGCTAACACGTATGATGACACACGAAACCAATAACATATATATTCTATTAATCTCCGGCATAGAAAATGACATTGATTGTTTTCATTTCTGTAGCTTTTAACCAAATTTTTATATATAATATAACCTTTTTTTTGTTTTTTTCCATGCCCATGTTTTTCTCCTATAAACTTTCGTTTGTAAACATCTAAATTCTAATGCATTATTAATCATGGTTAAAAAGTAGTAGGTAGTGTTTGTTCCTCCCACCCAACAACTCAACTAACACCACCTTCTTTCGGCTCACTATATACACATTAGATATATTTATAACATTTTATATATAAAAATAAGATAACCAGAATAGAATTCAATTCGTGGTCCTACATTTTTTTAACGGTGAACTTCATGCATAAGGTTATCACACTCTAATTAGAGAGCCCCGTATTGTCTCACTTTGACCAGACTATGTTGTCTTAACCGGACCTACGCTCTTCAAAGTTTGGCTTTTTTGGGCGTTCGGCCCAGGAAACCATACCGTCGGTTGTCATTTGACAGTCGTTGTGCCACCACAAGAGCAGAACTCCCTGGCGTGACACACGGTGGGATGAAAACCCGATTGGGCTCGGGAATCAAATTGACAACCTCATTGCCTATATCCACCCCATTATAAGACAAATATGAATTGAATTAATTTAAGACTCTATTGGAAACCCAAGTCTTCTATCACTAGACCAAGTGGGAGGATAATTGGTGGTCCTACATTACACCCACCTTTATGTTGTATGCGATGGAATTAGGGATTGGAACAAAACCGAGCCCAAGGTGATAATTTCTGACATAAAGTATAACATGACACAAATCACATTGTAAAATAATTAGTTTTTTTTTCTTTTTCTTTTTAACTGAATAACGTAAACTTATATATAGCATAATAAGCAATAATTTACATCGAGATAGTTGATAAACGGTTAGATAGTCGTGTTTAAGTCAGATGAGTCTGTGAAGTATTACTCAAAAGCAAAATTAATTTATCAAATATAGGGTATGTACTTCAAATCATGGTTATATGATCATGTGAGCATTAGGGGCTTAGGGCACAATAGTATATCTATTATCTATGTATGTCAATATACATGGCCGGCCCTGGGGTGGGTGGGGATGACCATATTTCGAGGGCACATTTTTTAATGAAAAAACCCGATATGTATATGTAAAATATTTTTTTTAATAGGGTACACATATACAAACACCAACATAAGCCCCCTTATAAAACTATTCTTATGGTTTAGATTAATTATTAACCATTTTGACTTTAGGTTTAGACCTTTAGTGAGCGCAATACCTAATTTCGTTAAGGCCTAAGGGCACATTTTTCGAGCTCGAACAGGGTACACGAATTCTCAGGGCCGGCCCTGTCAATATACATACATACATGCACATGTGTATTATGTGTGTATGTATATAAAGAATATGAAGAGAAGGGGTTACCAGTCATAGCTTGCAAGTTGTGCTCAATTTCACGGCAGGCCATGACAGCCTCGACAGCATCAACTCTGACATGTTCTTGCAGCCTATCTTTGAACGCACATAAAACCACCAAATACTGTGTCTGTTCCATTCATGCAATTTATTATGTAAATTACATTAAACTAAAAGATGATAAATTTACACTAAATTAACAAAAGAAATAAAATAACAAGCATCAATATATATTCTTCAAAAGAATTCAAAACAACTCAAAAAC
The DNA here is from genome assembly GCA_030545235.1 of Helianthus tuberosus. NCBI lineage: Eukaryota > Viridiplantae > Streptophyta > Magnoliopsida > Asterales > Asteraceae > Helianthus > Helianthus tuberosus. Next base: position 56,122,721 of record CM060362.1, read on the forward strand.
TACATTGGTAAATAATGGTTTTTGCATATTTTTTCTTCAACAGATGAATGACAATACATGAAAACCCTATTACCAAGTAACTATCACAAAAAAGAAGAAATAACTACAAAGCCATAACCGGGTTCTTTTATTCACTCTTAACAATTTTATCTAAACCTTTTGATATCTACAAGAGGTAGTAAGATCAAATACAAACCATATTTTGCATACAAACTGTAAGAACCATTTAAAAAATGTCACGTGTCATCCAAACAATTATAGAGAAATTATAAAATAATATCGTAAATAATATCAATTATATTAAATTCCCTATAAATATGCTAACAAGCAATTAATTCTTTATTTGGATCTTACTTTTGTTTCAATGTGTTGATTATGAAAAGTGTTGATATCATTCAAATTAAATATGTGATAAAATCAATTATCTTAATTAATTAATTTCCATGTGCTAATATAATTCAAAAGTGCTACTTTTATGTATGTATTGTTTTGGTATGTGCTAATTTAACTTTTTTTACGTGCTAGGATCTGTTCTTACGGTTTATAGGATAAATATGGTTTGTACCGGAACCAACCCCCTACAAGAGATGAAGAGAACCACAAGAACCATAAGTAAATAATATTTTCTGTTATTAATTAATTAACTAAGAACTTGTTTATAAAGATTTAAACTAGAAAGAAAATAACAATTAACAAACAAACTTAAAAATAAATAACAATAATTATAATTATAATAGATAATAAACGCGGCTAACACTCCTTACACGTACCAAGAAATTGTCTAGCTCGTGGCGGTCATCGGGGGAGGTAGGGTGGCGATGGTGGTGGTTGGAGATGTAACGAAGGAGGACATGGTGCGCCTGCGATAGTTGAGCATCGACAAGGGGTAGTTGGTCGATCGGAGTGGCCACACGGAGACACCCTACATGGGCTGAAAGAAGATGTTGGTAGAGAGGGTGGTTAGCTATCTCCACCTTCATCTGGCGGTTTTGATCACCGGAAAGGGACACTAACATATCGGTAAAACCACCACCATCATCACCACTGGTAACCACCATACCTAGAGCTTGATGTTGCATATTATTTTGTAGAAAGAAAAACACTCAAATCTTTAAAACTAAGCATGTAAAAGCAAAATAAAGATGTAGGGTTTTTAGGACCACTTATGCATTAAAGAAGCATTTGGCCAGCCAAAGAAAGCAATATCTCTTCTTTTCTTTTTCTTTTCTTTTTCTGCTTTTTACATAGAAAAGAAAGAAAGAGAGAGGACAGGTTTATAGGGATTAGAGACGAAATAATTTTTTTGTTCACATCTGAGAAATCGTTTTGTTTTATTTTGGACTGATGATAGGTATACATCTAAAACATATAAAATAAAGAGTTCCATACGCTTGATGTAATGTGTTAAAATTTGAATATAGAGTAAAAGGAGTCAATTGTTTTCTGAATCTTTGAGTTTTGATGATTTTATAACTAGTCGACTTCAACATTAAAACTTTAACTACAGGGCCGGCTCAACCTATTGGGAGGTCTAAAGCGAAATAAAAATTAAGGCTTTTTCCGAAAAATTAACATTTTTAAACGACCAAATTCATATTTTTGATTTGACAGAAATATAGGAAGCAATTAACAAAAATACAAAAAGGAGGAGCAACATAATTGTAGTTTGTAGTTATTGTTTCCCATCCCTTGGTTCTGATTTTAATTTCAACTAGGTTTATTACTATGGCCGCGTTACGGCGAACTTCTTTTGTCATTTAGTCTGTGTTTACATGTGTTTTGAAATCACTACGAGCGCGTTACGCACAGAACCGCTGACAAGAACAAAAAGAAAATGTAGAAAAAAAAAACAGTATAAGATAACCGAAAGAAAATCAACAAAAAAAGTTTTATGGTAATGATGTTGTTCGTATGAAACCCGTGGTCAGAGATGAGAAAATGGTATTGGATACCGGTACCGAATTTCCCGAACCGAAAGATTTTAAGTCAATTCGGTAGCAACCTTTTGCTTTCCTGGTACCGGTTTGCTACCAGTTTTTACCTTCATATACCTGTACCGTAATCGGTATTTTCGATACCAGTACCAATTTAGTATCGGTTGGCACCGAGCTCATCCCTAGCCCTTAAACTAAAAAAAAGAAAACACAAAAAGTTGAAGAAAATCAATATAAAAAGTTGCACGATACCGTTGGTGTTTGTACGGTACCCGTGATCAGGGATGAGCAAATGGTATAACCGAAAGAAAATCAACAAAAAAAGTTTTATGGTAATGATGTTGTTCGTATGAAACCCGTGGTCAGAGATGAGCAAATGGTATTGGGTAACGGTACCAAATTTCCCGAACCGAAAGATTTTAAGTCAATTCGGTTTTAACTTTTGGCGTTCCTAGTACCGGTTTGCTACCAGTTTTTACCTTCATATACATGTACCGTAACCGGTATTTTCGGTACCAGTACCAATTTAGTATCGGTTGGCACCGAGCTCATCCCTAGCCCTTAAACTAAAAAAAACACTAAAGTTGAAGAAAATCAATAAAAAAATTGTACGATACCGTTGGTGTTTGTACGGTACCCGTGATCAGGGATGAGAAAATGGTATTGGTTAGAAGTACCGAATTTCCCGAACTAAAAATTTTCAATATCAATTCGGTACCTATATTTGATGTTTTCTGTACCAGGCTGGTGCCGGTTTTTACATTCATGTGCCGAGACCGAACAGGACTGTACCGGTATTTTGATAAAAGATGGATAAATGTGAAAAAAAAAACCTGCCATGTGGCAAGGTTTAAATGGAGAAGGTACTATTCATTTTAAATGAAAAAAAAAACAAAAGGCTTGCCACGTGGCAAGCTTTGAATGGTGAAGGAGAAGACAACCAATAAGGAAAGTTTACTATTTATTATGAAGTGACAGTTACTATTCATTAGCTTTGTTTTTTAATATATATATATATAATGTTAATAATCACAGAACAGCCTAACAAAATAGTCACTGTGTTTGAAAGATACCTCTAACCCAAAATAAAAGAAAAAATAATTAAAAAAAAACCCTGTCCACTCAAAAACCACAAAAAACATAAATTAAATCAGTAAGCTCCATAGATTCGAACCAGAGCTTTTATGAAGACAATAAGGCTATTTTACCACAACAAAACATAAGCATTAGTATTTGTCATCTAATTGTATATCTATAAAAAGGCTATGTCGGCTGGAATTATTTTTTTAATTTTTTTTCTTTTTTTTTGTCTTTTCCTAGCCACCTTTGACTTTTTTTTAATTTACGTTTTCGGCCCTTATGCTTTGTGTGTTGTTTCTTAAATACCAACTTTTTTTGCAATTTACATTTTTCATCAACTTTTTAACTTTACGTTTTACCCCTTGCACTAATTTTTTTGTGGTTTTGTTTTTTACGTATTTTTTCCCATCTCTTGTAATGTACGTTTTCGGCCCTTATGCTTTGTTTGTTATTTCTTAAATACAAAGTTCTTTTGTAATTTATAGTTTTCGTCAACGTTTGAACTTTATGCTTTTACCCCTTGCACAATTTTTTTCTTTCTTTTTTGTGGTTTTGTTTTTTACTTATAACCTTTAATTTTCAGCAGTGACTCTTACAACCTCCTAACTTTATAAATACTTTTTAATCAACTTTGACGTCTTTATTTTTATTTACGTGTCGCTATAAACCTAAGTTGATTAGCAGCTATGTCGGCTGGAATTATTTTTTTAATTTTTTTTCTTTTTTTTTGTCTTTTCCTAGCCACCTTTGACTTTTTTTTAATTTACGTTTTCGGCCCTTATGCTTTGTGTGTTGTTTCTTAAATACCAACTTTTTTTGCAATTTACATTTTTCATCAACTTTTTAACTTTACGTTTTACCCCTTGCACTAATTTTTTTGTGGTTTTGTTTTTTACGTATTTTTTCCCATCTCTTGTAATGTACGTTTTCGGCCCTTATGCTTTGTTTGTTATTTCTTAAATACAAAGTTCTTTTGTAATTTATAGTTTTCGTCAACGTTTGAACTTTATGCTTTTACCCCTTGCACAATTTTTTTCTTTCTTTTTTGTGGTTTTGTTTTTTACTTATAACCTTTAATTTTCAGCAGTGACTCTTACAACCTCCTAACTTTATAAATACTTTTTAATCAACTTTGACGTCTTTATTTTTATTTACGTGTCGCTATAAACCTAAGTTGATTAGCATTCACACTGACAACCTTTTTACTTTGTAAATACTTTTCTAATCGACTTTCCCACTTGATGTAAGACATGTGTCTTCATACTTTTGTATCGGATGAAAAATCGGGTTGCCCCGCCGCGAAGTGCGGGTGTAACACCCTAGTTAAATATTAATATTGCTATTAAATTTATATATAATATTTTTGTAAAGAGACCCTTAAATTTTGGTGGCCCAAAGCCCTTGCTTCACTTGAATGACCCATGGGCCAGCCCTATTTAACTATATATCTATTTACCTTGCATGGTTTTCATTCTATAACTCTTTGAGTCCAATTTACTAACGCCGTCCATTAAGTCTATTAGCTTGAAAGGCATTTTAGTCATTTACCTATTTTAATATTATATATATTAATATTATATGTATTTCATTATTATATATATATAATATAGACACACATTCACATAGAGAAACATCACACACAACTCCTATTCTCTCTACCCCTTATGATCACTATCACCATCCACCTCCACCCCACCCCACCCCACCCCATCCCAACCGCACCACTCACCGCCCAAGAATTCCGGCCACCCCCACAACTTCAACAATCACCGACCACCTCCATATAACCACCATCAACCACCCCAACTTCAACAATCACCGTTGTGTTAATCCTTACAAACCCCCTCCAAAATCCAAGCCCTAAATCACTATTTAGAAAAAAATGGCAACACTAAACCCTATAATTGCTTACACTCCCAAGTAGTGGAAGATGATGGTATTGTGGTAGTGGAAGTGAGAGAAATTGTTTGACAAGGGATGGTTTGCAAGTGAGCCAACCACCTCTATTTATAGTTGGAAACAGGAGACTCACACGGCCCCGTGCCTGGTGGGCACACCGTGTCCTTCATCTTTTATGTCTTCGTTTAATGCTCTTGTCAGCTCTTCTTCACACACGACCCCGTGTGTCAACGGCACAACACCGTTGCATTTGTACTTGTTGTACGAACCTAGATATGCAAATCTGAGAGTTGACCACTGCCCGTGCTGAGGTGACACAGCCCCATGTCTCTTGCCGTTTTCTGTTTGTCTTTATTCTCTAAGGAATCTTGACTAGGGCACTGCCCATGCCTGGCAGGCACGGCTCCGTGTTGGGCTACTGACTTGTTGCTTTTATTCTTGGAGTGAAGCTTAGAGGGTCGGTATAATGTGTCAACTTCATTTCTTTGTCTTTTATGTTGGTTTTGTAGGATCGTCGTACGACCGGAATGAGTCGATCAGAAAAGTTCTAATCCATATCAAAGGCGGAATTCAATGATGCAGACTTGATTATAGCTTGTATAACACGTATATTCATTTTAAATGCCTTGTTTATTGATTTCACAGCTTTACAGATCACTTGACAGTTCGACAACACCTCGGCTCTGAAATCAGCAACGTTACAAATGAATGACCAAGAGCTCCTATTTATAGATGTTGCCAGTTGACATGGACTGGCTTTGCCACTTCACACGAAGTGGTCACTTCGTATGAACTGGCTTTGCCAGTTCATGTGGACTGGTCAACCAACACTAAAACCCTATTTTCTTGACTAACGAGCTCTGGTTTATCCTATCTAATTACAAGACTCGATACAAGACGAAGTTGACAGACATTTGCACCAACATGTTTTTGTCGTTAATTTGTTCCTTTTGTTTATTTGGGCTTATTTTATCCTGAAAATCAAAAGTAAACAAAGAAATACATTTTTTTTCCAACATTAGTACTTAAAATGGTTGTTTTTATACCGTATTTGATACAATTTATATGTTACATTTTATGCATATCAAATACCCTGTCACTTGTGTGACAACTGGCACCAAACCGGTAATTTCCGTACACTTTAATTATTATTTAATGACTGCAATTATGTGCTTAAATGTCAACATTGTCTTATTACATACTATACAAGTGAATTCATGCACGTTTTATACTACAAGAATTACTTTATACAACGTTGCGTCAGAAATACTAGTAAACTCACCGGTAAGACACATTGTGTCCACAATTTTGTAGAAAGCAGTCAGACACTAGAATTGGGGCCTAGGTGTAGGTCCAATGACAAGTGTGACACCCCGGGAAAACCAGGAAAACCATACAACTTAACTAGCTTCCTCAGTGAGTGCCCACCAAATTTCGGGACGAAATTTCTTTCAACTTGGGGATGATGTGACAACTCGAAATTTAGAACCTTTCGTTGTATGCTTAAACGTGTGAATAGTTATCTTGTGTGATCAATGACAAATGAACCTTTATGTGATTATGTGTTATTTGTGTGTGCTTGTATGTATGCGATGTATGTATATAGGAACCGAGATAACACGAACCCGACTCGAGACCATGTGGTCTCGAGTGAACTAGTATAACATACGGGCCGGTTGGGCCGCACACACATACACACTTAGCCTATCCGAGAGCCCACTAGGGTATATCACTTGGAGCGGATATATATACACTTGATAGATGGCCATGTTACCATTTTGGACAACATTCATACTCTCCTCTACACACACACACTCCTCATCCTCTCACTAAAACCCTAAGTCACAACATTGTCCCTCCTTCTTCTCGGATCCAACCAACCGACCACAAAAGGGCCTCTCGGACTTGCTTGTTCACACCAAACGAAGCTCCATCTTTCACCACTTCACAACCGGTTAGTGTTTATGATGTTTGTTAGTGAAATTATGATGTTTGTTGTTGTATGAATGATAGAACTTAACTAGTGTAGTGTATGCTTGATGATGTTTATGAACCGGATGCGTATTGTATTTTGAGTTGATAATGATGTATGATTTTCGGTTGATGATGATGATTTGATAACATGTTTGCTTGTTAAGGTTCATACATGATAAATATAGATTCTCCTTGAATAACCGATGTTAAGGTTGTTGTTGTTCATCTAGGATGCATATGCTTCCTTTCTAGACAAAGTCATGATTAGAGTGGTTGCTAATGTTTCATGATAACTTAACATATGAATAAGTAGAAAAATGTTTGAATGTGGTGCTATTATGTTCTCGGATTGAATATGTGAATGATAAGGATCATTGGTGCATTAAACTAAGTAGATTATGTTGACATAAATCGGTTTAATGAGCTTGTTTGTTCAAAAGATGAAAACCCTAATGATGAACATGATGAACACATGAAGAACTTGATGAATATGTTATGAACATGGTTGAATATTTGAATTCTGATATGTTTGATCCAAAATGGTAATTTGTTAGACAAATAAACATGTTTATGAGAGTAGTACAGACTGTTTCATGAAATCATATTCTCATTGGATAGTACACTGTTCCGAATCAGCTTATGTCCACTCGAAACCATCAGTTGCGAGTCGAAACCATGCACGATGAGTCGAAATCTCCCGGTTGCGACACAGATTGCGAGTCGCAAACACCTGGTTGCGACTCGAAACCACACATGATCAGCCCACCAACTTGGTGACTCGGAACCACAGTTGCGAGTCCAGTTGCGACTCGTAACCAAAACAACACAAACCGAAACCGTGGTTGCGACTCAGGTTGCGAGTCGCAAACGCCTAGTTGCGACTCGGGATTATGCACAGATACACGCTGTTTGGGCTTACATCTCATTTCGGACTTAATTGTTTGGGCCGAACTCTTGGGCCCGAATGCACAGACCTTATATGCTAACTGTTGAACGTGAATCTGCCATGATTAAACATGAATGCCATGAACGTTACTTGAGTACATTATGCTAGAAACATACGTGCACTACTTGAATACGAACCTGATTGTATGATACAACTATGGTAGGACGTGAGTAGCCTCAACGTTGCTTGTTTGACTTTTCTGTGTTTTCTACCGAGCAAACCAAGGTGAGTTCACACCCTCTACAAAGCATGGGATTCCCAGGGGTCGGGAATTGGGGTTAAGGAACTGGGTTCCTCGTCCTCCTTGGGTAGGACAGCAAAGGTTCAGGAATGTAATTCCTCGTCCTCACGGACAGATAACTCGTACTAGACCAAAACTCTATCACGAAGTCCCTCATTTTTATATCGACTTAATCGCCGGGCCAATGGCGAGCGGGTCATTAGTTAGATAGCGCTATTTAGGTCTGACAAACCTCACACCGTGCCGCAGAGGACGGGCGTGAACTAATGGATCTGGGGCACGTCAATGATGATAGACATTGACAGTTTCAGGGCACGTAAACATGACTACAGTCAGCAGTCGATATGGTAACGAGTCTAGTAGATACATGGGGTAGCCCCCACGGCCGAAATGCCAGATAACTAACACGGGGTAGCCCCCACGGCTGGATTGCCAGAGTAACCGGGAATAAACAAGTCACGTTTTTAACTATGAGGTAACCCCCCCCCCCCCCACGGCAGGATGCCAGCTAAAGGAAACTGTTTTCGAAACGACTTAAAACGAACACCCAACCGTGAACTCACTCAACTTGTTGTTGACTCGTTACTACATGCTTTGCAGGTCCTTAGGTTTCTAAATGGAGCTTGCACGGAGGAGGATCGTTGTGGGACATGGACGGCTGTGGGCCATGTTAAACTTTGAAACAATTAAACTTATGTTATGAATTAAGACTTATGCTTCCGCTTGCAACTTAACTATGTTTTGTTTGAACACCAATTGTATTGGTTGGATTTTATAACTACTTATATGCTTGTTCAATATAATTGGTGGCTGGATCCTGGTCAGTCACGCCTCCAAACAGTGGTACTCCGCAGGTGGATTTTGGGGGTGTGACAACAAGAATACATTAAAACCCAAGAGTACATACAAGGGTTAACATATAGACCATCCGGAAGCTAAAATACGCACTAAAAAGCACCCGAAACGCACTTTAAGTGCAGAATTTTATTAAATTCAGCTATAATCAGCTTTTCAACGAATAAATATTATGCAGAAATCATGATTTATCATCCAGAATACTTCCCTAAGTGTCGGGAATTGAAAGTGTTACAAAAAGGGTACTTAAAAGACACTAAACGGTGCAATTTAGCACTTTAACGAACCTGTATTTAACCGAACAACCGGACATTACCCGGAACACCAAAATATTGTTAGATGCATTGTTTAATTATTTCTTGGCTAGTTATGGTTCCCGAACACCCTAACACACACTAAAATATCTAGTAACTAACTACACTAACTAGATACTTGGTATATGATTACAGGGTAAATACATGGTTCAAAATTTAAACATTGCCCCCCCCCCCCCCCATCATAGTGGACGGTCATATGTGTGACCCCACCAAAATCACCATTAAATCTTATGTGATCTTCCTAAATCCTCCTAAGATATGCCAAGATTATGTTGTGTACTATGTGAACATATGGTCCTTTGGTTAAAAGCCTAATATAGATTATAAGTAAGACCATCAACATCACCATCTTCACAACACAAAAACCTTCTTCCATCCTCCCATGGTTCACGGCCACAACAAGCACCACCACCACCCTCATTTTCAAACATCTTCCATACATTCCAAGCTCATTTTGAGGTGTAAGAAGCAAGATTAGAAGGTGTGGAACTCTTGGAACTTGAAGGACCTCACTCGTTTGCTTTTATCCACTCAATCTTCTTCATTGTTCTTCCCTAGCTTTAAGCTAGTTATAAGATTCTTGAACACCCTTGTTACCTCATATTTTTAGTGGTTAAAAGATATAACATGTTGATTATCTTAAGAACACTAAAAGACATACACATGAATCTTGAAACATAAGGTGTAATATGATGATATCTTGATGAAATGATGTTGTTTAGTAGATGTATAATGTTTGCTTGTTGATTACTAGAGATGTTGATGTTGATCAATACATGAAGCTTGTTAGATTGTGTTTAAACACATGATCTAGCAAGTTAGAGGATGATTATATGTTTACACAAGAAGATCATCCTCATGAATAAACATGAACTTGATGAATAAATGATTTCTTGGAAAATAATAAACAAAGTAGGCTAGTAAGCTTGTAAACCTAAGATGTATGAATGGTTTTTCTAAAAGAACCAAGTTTAAAATATGATTTTTAGAAGATCTTGGGTTTTACTTAAACTTACACTATTTTTGGTGATAAAATAAGTGTAAAGATACTAGAGAAACAAGAAGATGTTACAAATAAACATTTTTGTAAAATGTGATTGCAAGTTGTAAAGGACCAAATCTTTTAATAACGTGATTTACGAACAAACAACCATATCTTAAAGGGTAACTAAACCTACTAAATAACATGGTAAATTACTACAAGTTTTTACAAAACTTCAAGTTCATGATGTAGTGAAATTAACTTGATTTTGACACTCGGTAAGTGTTAAATGTGTTGTTGATGCTTGATGATGATTTAAAAGAAAATAAACACATGTTATGGAAACTTGGGAAACCTCCATTTTTAGGGGAAACTATGTCAATATTTCTATAGAATTTTGACACTTAGAAAAATATAAGTTTTTGATAAACTTATTCCCTAAAAATGTATCTAAAAATATTTACCAAGGTTTCCCTAATTTTTGTTAAGAAATGATGATTTCTTCAAAATTAAAATTGATATTAAGTATGTATATTTTGGAGAAAAATATATATATTTATTGATCACCAAATTTTGTGCTAAGTGTATGTAGTATGTATTATACTTGATAGTGTATTATGACTTGAAAATTCACTAAATACTCCTAATGTGACAACCCTCACCAAACCAGGTATCCGTACGAATTAAATTAATATTTAATTAATGCTTAATTACTGTGCTTGCTTACAACTGTGATTAAACTGCTTACTGATTTCTGTTACATACATACTCATGCATCACACTTATACGGTCACTCTATTATTTACACACAAACATCAGTGACAACCTTGTTGCACAAAAGCACAGTGAGCACACCATACGGATAACCCAGTATACATGCTGCCATTGCCAGCATAAGACAGACATTGTCTCTGAGGCCAGTATGAGCCAGGAATAGATTACTACACTACTAGGGAGTGTAGGGAGGTGAGGATTGTAGAACTGCGTCACTAGGTGATAGTTATAGTGACCGGATGTGCCTAAAACAAGCTCTAAGTACAAAATCCTGAACTTTATTACAAAAATCAGCATTTAACTTAACTAGTAAAGTGCAAAAACATGGGAAAATAATACTAGACACTTTCCAAAGTGTCGGGAATTCATTGTGTCACTAAAAATAATATTAAAGACACTTTAAACGCTTATTTAGCACTTTAACGGATTAATATCCAACCGAACAACCGGACTTTACCCGGAACCTAAAAATATTGTCAATGACATTGTTTTTGCTTTTCTGAGCTAGTTAGGGTCCCCGAACACCCTAACACCCGTTATATTTCATAACACACTAATAACCTATTTTAATCTCTAACTAAATTAGTTATCACTTAACTAATAGGTTGAAATCAAACTAAATACCCCCCCTTCAACCGAATCGGTCCCATAGGGGACACACTTCTTACAATTTTGATTATTTTATTTATCCATGTCCCATATCTAGAATGCACATTATACAATGGTTATTAGTTAAGTTGGTCTATAAGTATGTATGAGGGTTAAGCACATCATTTACATCAAACACTTAACAAGAAAATTGCACTCTCCCTCTCCTCTCCTTACAATCGGCCGAAACCATAGCCCACCATCCCACCATCATCAAGCTTTGATCTTGCAATTTCACATACACACAAAGGTGAAAGGTGTCATACGAGGAGACCCGGTGCTTTCGGAATCTCAAGAACCTCTCTACATCGCTTTTATCCACCTAGTTTTCGCTTTGATTCTTCCCTAGCCACGAGCTAGTAGTAAGTGCTTCTAAACACCCTCTTGTTCATGTTTAAAGTGGTTAATAAGAGGTTTAACGGTTAAAACTCAAGAACTTACAAGAACAAAACTAAAAGTCTTGAATAAAAGATGAACTAGTTGGTTAAAGAGTAACTAATGGTGTAAAACTTATGAATCTTGTTTAGTTATGGTTATTTTATGTTGTTGATTGCTAGAAGTGGAACGGATCGTCATCTAACCACGCTAGACCATGCTCATGAAACATGAACTAGCCATATGTAAAGTATAAAAGATACAAGATGATGAACCTTTCCACACATAAACATGAACTTGTGTAAAAATGATTTTTCTGGTAAAACAGAGTTCTAAACTAGTAGATCTAAAGATCTACAAGTGGTATTTTCGAAGAACCAAGTGAAAGATGCAAATCATGTTTAAAAGCCAGATCTTTCATGAACTAAAAGCATTTTTGTGAACAAACAAGTGTGTAGACACTTGTGTGACAAAAGGATTTAACAAAGAAATATTTTCGTAATTTTTGGACTAGAAGTTGTATAATTACATATTCTTTAAAAATAAAGTTATCAAGAAACTAATTTTATTCTTAAAGATGGAAGGATCTACTAAATGTGTTGGAAGGTTACTACACAACGTTACACGACTTACAAGTTCATGTGTTTACGATTTATACTTGCTTTTGACTAGTTTAATGTTGGAAAATTGTATGTTAATGATTGATAAGTTGTTGATTGAATTTTGAAAAGAAAATGATACGCTTGTAAGCGTGGCCACCTCCAGTTACAGAGGAAACTCTAGCGAAATTTTTCCAGAAAATAACACTTAGAATATTTTTGGTGACAAGTGTTCATAAATACATTTTTGACTTGTTTTCCAAACAAACTTCGCGATGATTTTTATTATAAAATAACCAAGTATTCGGAGGTGGATTTTCGTACATAACACTTGTTAAATATATATTTAAAATATATATTTCATAGTAAGACGTTCGTGTAATTTTATGATTATTTCGTGAACTACACATATATTATTTTTAGGGTAAAAATAATATAACTCGTATACACTAATAAGTAACGACTCCAAAATAATACCAACGCCTTCACAAATAAATATCCAAGTTACACCGGTATTATTATTACCACACGAACCTTAAAATGTAACTTATGTATTTTCGGAAAAATACTCTTTAATGTGTATTTTGACAAGGCATTATTTTGGAAAATTGTATGGAATAAAATATAATATTTTTGGGAAAAATATGTATATTTTGGAGATAGAATATTTTAGACAAATGAATAAAAATATATTTTATTAAGTGAGACTTAATAATATATTTTTGGAATTACAAAAACGCACATGTATTAAAACCCCCATCCTTGGGAAGGAATATAATTAATAAATAATTAAGAAGTGTAAATACAAAATAGTTGCCTAACTATTTCCCAAAAACGTTAAACCTTAAGCCAAGGCACGACCGCCCGTCTAATAGAAGTTAGTACGTGTAGGTCGTCACGCAGCAGGTTGATTGGGAGTTACTATTTCGAGACGCACTTCAGTGAGTTCATGTCCCCCTTTTCTCTTAACTGTTTTCAGTTTTATACTTCGGGGGTGAAATACATGTTACTATGATTACGAATATTTTTTACATGGTATGGTTAGCGTAAGGAGGGTTACTACTTAGATTATGTGAGTGAGTAGGCTGAAACTGGAAGCCATTAATCCTCATTGTAAGACCGAGGGTCAGTAGCGGTAGATCTATCTAGGTGTAGCGAGCCCAACTCCAGGCCCAACAGAACGGACCTCGGGGTGACTTTGAGCCCGACGCAAAAATCTGCTAGGTTTGAGTCTTCCTACTGCACTTCACACATATCAATGGCCTTGCAACCCATTGGTGATCTCTTTATTTCCTTATTTGCTACATACCAGGGATTTTATACTTACAAAGGTTTTACATACTCACTTACACATGAACTCGCTCAACTTTATGTTGATTTTTCAACTTACATGTATTTCAGGGAATTAGGGATCTGGCGAGGTATGCTAAGTCTTCACGCTGCGTAGGAGAAGTGATGTCATCTGAGTTTAAGGGTTGTGACTTTTGCCTGGACGAGTCACAAGTCCTAAACTGTGTCTATTTCATGTTTTGTGGTTGTGTCTTATGAACAAGGTTTTTATTATGATGTGTTATAAACTCGTTGCATGTGTCAACTCTAAAACAATGTTGTTATGTTTTACTTTTAAAACTTGAAATAATGGATGATCATCATGGTTTTACTTTCATATAGCTTGTTGTGATTAAGCTATGGTATTAAGAAGTCACACCAAAATAAACCCACGCTTCCGCAAAGCCAGGGTGTGACAGCTTGGTATCAGAGCCTTGATCATAGCGAACTAGGATTCCTTCTCGAGTCTAGACTATGATCACTAGGGCTCTCACGAAAACATTTTTACATTGCATACACTACGTCCAGATCCAGAGTGCAAAATATTTTTACAAACAAAAGTATGAGCATTCTTTTTAAAAGTTATGGCTCAGTCTGAGAGACTGAGGGAGTAGTCTAGTGGGACTAGAGGGTTCAGTCTGGGAGGCTGGGAGGTTAGTCTAGTGGGACTAGAGGGTTTAGTCTGGGAGGCTCGGAGGTTAGTCTAGTGGGACTAGAGGGTTCAGTCTGGGAGGCTGGGAGGTTAATCTAGTGGGACTAGGAGGTTCAGTCTGAGAGGCTGGGAGGTTAATCTAGTGGGACTAGGAGGTTCAGTCTGAGAGGCTGGGAGGTTAGACTAGTAGGACTAGGAGAATTACTTGATTGCTTATTGGTGACTAACATGTTTATTTGATTATATGATTGATTATTTGTGCATGTGTGTGTTTGTGTTACAGACGTCATGCCTTCATCCGGTACTGGAGAGTCGGACACTACAGATCCCATGGCCATAGTATCAGATGACATAGTTTCATCAGAGCACGAGTTGTACACTTCTGATACTACCAGCACAGACGATGACGACTTCCAGCCATTTGCGCTGCCTGATGTTGTAGCAGAGCCTGCTGATGGCCATCTTGTTGGGGATTTGCCACTCGCGGTGATCCCTGCTCCTGTGCCCCTTGCCGCTTATCCTATTGTTGATATGCCCCTCGACGTTGTCTCTGACGACGATGTCGATCTATTAGAGGAGGACCCACTTGAGGGCGAGGCCCATATTGTTGCCGGTGATATCCTACTGCTTGCTGACGCTCCTGCAGAGGAGGCTCATGCTCATTCACCTGTTCCAGACTCCTTTGAGTCTGTGGCGTCCGCACCTTCGCACACACAGGGAGTGCAACACCACTCACACGACGCCGACTCTGATATGGCGTCATCAGCTGCACCAGTTCCCGCACACAGCTTTGAGTTTGATAACGATGTTGAGGATGATCCTGTTTTTCCACCTGGTTTCGATCCAGACCATGACATTGAGTTCATACACTTAGACCAGCCCCTGGAGGATCCTGTAGCCCCTGTCGATCCTTTATTTGCTGATCCAGCTGATTTTGATATGGAGTTTGTTGATCCGGAGCCTGCTGTGGCCCCTGAGCCTGTTGGATCTGAGTTTCTTTTTGATTATATTTTCGTTTGAAATTAAGATGAAAATGAAAGAGTTGTGCAGCGGAATTAAGATGAAAATAAACTTTGCATACAATCAAACGAGAGTAATACTTTAATCAAACATCTTTACACAATGAATCAAAAGATTGAATTTGTTTCAACAACGATTACAATGATTGATGAATGAATGCAAACTCCCCCTCAGCCAGAGCTCAGTAGTTTGTTCGTGCAAAGAAGACAATGTTGTAAAAGAGCTAATAGAACAGTACAAAGTACTGAACTATTTATAGGCACTTGCAAACCACTGAGCATCTTAGCTGACGTCACCATGAAAGTGACATCTAACCTCCTAACAAACTCTAACCTCTGATCTATACAAACTCTGATATACTAACTACTGCTATTACAATTCTTTACATAAAAGACACTTAAACAGCTGCTGCATCCTTCCACTGCTGTGAACCCAGCAGTGCCTGTCCGGATCAGCAGTACTTGACTCAAGGCAGTAGATTGAGTCAGCAGAGCTTTGGTCTTCCATCAGTCTTTGACATTTGTCAGTAGATGCAAAGCAGCAGTTGTAGGACAACACTTAGTAAGATCAGCAGATATAAAACCACTTTCAAGGGGAGAGATTTGCATGAACTAACTGTAATCGTCTGCTTATTCTGGATCCACTGCTCTGATCCAGTTTTGGCTTTAATTATCTGTTCCTCTGATAGGGTTCAATCCCAACAATCTCCCCCTGGAACAGATAATGCCAAAACTCTTCATTATTTGTGGAATTCTTTATTGCCTCATCAACAGCTCCCTTATCTGACCTTTAAATTGTAATTCAAAGTCTAGGGCATCTGTATCTTCATCATCCCTGCTAAGTGGAAGATCAAGGAGATCCTGCAAATCTTCAAGACTCAGGCCAAGAGCTTGTTCCCTTGATATTTTCTCCACTTCTCCACCAGACCTGAGCAAAGTCAATACGCAGGTCTGTTTGTCAGTTTCCCACTTTTGTATTTTTGAGCCTGGTGGGTTTCTTGGGAGATGTTTATTTGCAGAAGTATTTGGAGAGGCTGGCCTATTCATGACTGGCTGAGCAGTACTTGCAGTTTGATCCAAACCAAGAGTTTCCATGATCATTTTCTTTATACCCTCTTTTCCAAGGTCTTCACCTTCCATTAACTCTTTGATGGTTTCAGCTATCAGCTGTTTCTGTGGCCTTCTTTTGTAGATGGCAGCACCAACTGGAGCTGTGGATCTCCTGATTTGCAGCTTTGATGGTCTTTTTGAAACCGCTGCTTCAGGATAGTCAGGCTTTTGAGGAACTGTGGGATCTTTCTTTCTTAATTGTTCCAACTTTTTGTAAGTAGCCCTGACCACATCTTCTTTCCATCTAGCAACTTGTCTTTTGTTTCCATAATCAGTTGCTACCAGTTCCTCTTTCATTCTCCTCAGCTCTTCCTGTTTGTCAGGTACATTCTTTCTAAACTTTGCCCAGTTAGGAGGAGTGTGAGTGACTTTCCTTTTTATCATGTCTTGAATTCGTGCTGCTTCGTTTTCAAGTTCAGGAATAGTCCACTCTTTGTACATGTATCTCTCTCCTTTGTACTTCTTGTGAGCCATGATGCTTTCAATGTAGTCTTTCTTCAGAGTTTCAGCTGCTCTTTCAGAAATTTGTTGACTAACATTTTTTGCAAATTGCTCTAGGGATCTGACTTGTGTGAGCAAATATTGACTTCTCTGTGCAATTTCTTTATCAGATTTCCCTTGTGTGTTTTTCTTTGAGATATCCTCTGCTTGCTTGGCCTTGATTTCCAAATATTCATCAACATTTTTAGGCCAGGATATCCTTTTATTGATGGCAAACTCCGTTTGGCAGGGTCATCCTCAAAGTAAAAAGATTTTATTTCTTCTCTAACAGCTGCTAATTCAAGAGGAAATTGAACACCTGCAGGAGGTAAGGGCTTGTACATTTTAACTGAAGAGAGAGGAACAGGTTTTGGAATTGTGACAAGTGCTAAAGATTTTGAAGATGTTTGTGGTGGTGAATTGTCATCATCTTTGAGAATTAGTCTTCTCCTTTTTGTAGGAGGGACTGATGATGTTTTGGATGGAACAGTGATGGTAGATGTAGTGGCAGTGGATTGTGATTGACTAACAGCTGTTGAAACAACTGGTGTTTCAACCACTGTTGTCATTACAACAGATGTTATAACATCTGCTGTCTTCTGCTGTATGTCAGCAGGTGTTGTTTTTGGTGGTGATGATGGTAAAGCAGTGGATGTTGTGTGTGTTGAAGTGGTGTGTGTTGATGGAACAACTGTTTGGCAAGCAGTAGTTTTTGTAACTCCTGTTGCATCAGCTGTTTTGTATGGTGGTTTTTGAGCAGACTTTGAATGTCTGGTTGGAATGGATTTGGGTTGCCTCACTTTTCTAGTAGGCTTCTTCTTTTCCTCAACAGGATTTTCATGATCCTTTGACCCAGAAGTACCCTGATCTAGATGATCCATTCTGTCCACCCTGGCTTTCCTTTTGGCCTCTCTATCCCTTTTTACACTTGCAACTGCTTCTGCTAGTGCATTTGTTGTCACATCAATTTTCTTGCTGCCATCTGGCAAAGGGATCTTTTTGGTCATGTTTGAATTTTCTGGTTCAAGATAGAGACCATCCTCTATACCCTTCTTTTTCCACTCCTTAATTTTCTCCCCCTTTTTGGAATTATCTTCGGGGATTTGATAAATGTAGCGGACTTTTGGAGGAGCATTGCCAGTGGTGTGCAAGATCTGAGTTTTGAGAGCCTTTAAATCAGCCTGAGTGTTCTTGAACCTTGACTCCATTGCATTTCTCAGCTGTTGTACATGTTTTTCATGTTGCTGATCTGCTAATTGTGCTTGTTGTTGGAGAAAAGATTGAAATAGATTCCAGAGCTCATTTGTAGCAGGTGCCCTTTGTGGAGGAGGTGCTTGAGGTAGAATAGCAGTTGATTGTACCTTCTGAACTTGTAACACCTGTTGTAGCATATCTTTGAGTTCTGCAACAGAGTTATCAAGCTTTGCAATACGATCCGTCAATTTCTGGTACTTTAAACCATCACCCAAGTTAATGGGATCATCTGATTTCCCACTAGTAGTGGTTTTATCAGTGGTAGATGTAGGGAGTATACTCCAAACATTAACCACTGATGCCCCTTTTTCTTGGTACTGGGGTCTTCTTCCTTCAACACTTGACAACCTTTTGATGTTGCCAGTAGGATAAATAAATCCACTGGTGGTTGGCAGAGGTGCTATAAAAGGAATTGCCTCCAAGGAAGTCTTATTAATGTAACCACTGTCCAACTGTAAACCTGTAGGTACAACAGTTGTAGTGGCTGCTTCACTTGGATTACCACCAAGAGTTACTTGTAACTCATGGGGTGTAACCTCCTCAGGTTGTGTTGGTGGGTTAGCAAAGATTGATACATCAGACCCAGTCAGTTGTTGAGGTATATTCTCATTAGTAGGTGATTGAGAAGGACTGGTTAATGCCTGGTTCAAATCAATTGCATCCAACAGTGGTTTTATTGGTGAGGGAATTGTGGATGTGATGATTGGTGTAGAAATAGGATGTGTCCCGGGCATTGGACTGTGGATGATAGAAACGAGTGTTTCCAGAGCATCATGATGTGGAGACCCTATTTGTACAACCTGTTCTTTTTTTGAAGAAAAAGGAGGAGTTTCGGTTATGGGTTGAGATATTTGTACCAACTGCTGTGAGGAAGTATCAGCAGTGGTTTCTTGTGACTTTTGTGTTGTCACTGGTAGGTGCTCTGGTATCTCATTCTCCAGAGATGCCTTTTTGATGGTTTTGGGGGGTTTTTGTGTTTTTCTTTTTGTTGGCTTTTTGGTGATTTTAGGTGTGGGTTTCAAAACAGTTGTGCTGCTGCTTTGATCACCTTGAGCAGTGGGCTCAGCAGCAGATACCTGAGGAGCAGTTGTAACTGCTAAAATCTGCTCAGGCACCTCTGCTTTTGTTTTGCAAGGTGCTAACATTCTTGAAAAAGTTTCAGTTGTTAAACTGTTTATTTGAGTAGAATCACCTTGGTTTATTACAGCTAAATCATCCTTACTGAATTTCTTTGAAAAATAGTAACTTAAAAACCTTGGAAACAGTAAGAATGATTTTGTTTCAACATTATTAACCAAATCTTTAAAAATTTCCCGAGAATAGTTAAAATTTTCTCCTTGAAGAATTGCATATCCCAGATTTTGAATCTTTAAAGGGATTTCATTGAAAGAAGTGGTTTTGTTTGAAACACATAGTAGGAGGGTATGAAATAGAAATCTGGTTGCAGACGGAAAATAACCTTTTTCTAAGTTAATTTTCTTCATCATTGTGGCTTCATACCCTCTCTCAATGAAGTCAGTTTGTAACTCGTTTTTAGTGAAAGAAATTTTACCTTCCTGATCACCGAGTTGAAAGACCTCTGAAATGGATTGTGGCGTGATTTGGACAACTTTACCCTTTATCGAAGAGTTTATGGTGGTTGCAGTGTCTCCTTGTTTTTCAAGGGTTGCATTTTTCCAGAACTCCCTTTGGGTCGCCAAATAGATTGGTGCATCGGCAGTGAACAAAGTTTTGTACTTTGATTTTGCCATGAGATCAATGATGGAATCGAAAACTTTGGTGGTTCCTGGTTTTGTGAGAAGACCCAGGAGATTGTGAGATGGTTTATGTGGAATTTAAGTGGAGATTGCCTTTTGAGAGGCTGTTTTCGATGATGATTTGGATGAGGGTTTTGAGGATGACTTCGATTTTGTCATTTTGAAGATGAATGATCGAAGAAAGTTGTGAAAGATGAGAAGAAAAACTGTTTTGAGAAGAGAATTTTTAAGAATTCAATTCGACAGTAAAACCCTGTTTTGGTGGTGAGTGGGGGATTTTATAGGGAAGAAGATGAATGCTGAGGTGGCAGCCGTTACAAAAGGTCTGACCAATATGTACTGCCCACGTGACAACCCCTGTTGAAAGTGAAGGACAGTACTTGTGTGATAGGGACAGATGAAGGCAATGGTATGAAAGCAGTGGATGATTTTCACTATCAGTGGATAGCATATCAGTGGATAAGACACTGCTTTTGAACAACAGAGTTTATCAAAGTAATGAGAGAGCAGGGGTTGACTTTCAGCAGTGGACAGACTTTTGAAGGAAGCAGACTTTTGAACAATCAGTGGTTAATGGCAGACTTTTAAGGATTTTAATGAAAAATTTTCATTTTTAGCTATTTTTAAGGATGGAGTTTTAATTTTCTGAAAACATTTTGTTGCTTTTATTCATAGAAAAACAAGGTGTTGCTTGTTATTCCATGTTCAGTATTCCAATTCTAGAGACCAAGCTTTCAAAAGTGGCTGTATCAAGTGCTTTTGTGAGCACATCAGCCAGCTGGTTTTTAGTTGGGACACGATGCAGAGAAATCAAACCTTTTTTCATAGCAATCCCTCACAAAGTGATGTCTGATGTCGATGTGTTTGGTGGTTGAATGGGAAACTGGATTTTTGATGATATTTTTTGCTGCCCGACTGTCCAACATGAGTGGTGTCTTCAAGGCAGTGATACCAAAATCCAGTAACTGATTTTGAAGCCACAGGAGTTGGGCTGTACAGCTTGCAGCAGCAATGTATTCAGCTTCAGTAGTGGATGTTGAAACAACTGCTTGCTTTTTGCTTTGCCATGAGACTAAGCAATCACCTAGAAACTGACACCCTCCTGATGTGGACTTCCTTGTGGTGTGACATCCAGCAAAATCACTGTCTGAGAAACCTGAAAGCTTGATGTTCCCATTAGCTGGATACCAGATACCAAGTATGGGAGCACCTTTTATGTATCTGAAGATCCTTTTTACAACAATGAGATTTGATTTTCTGGGAGCTGATTGACTTCTTGCACAGACACATGTTGCAAACATGATGGCTGGTCTAGATGCAGTTAGGTACAATAAAGACCCAATCATGCTTCTATAAAGTGTTTGGTCAATCAGCTCATCCTTTTCATCAGACAGGACCAGCTTATTTGTTGCCATGGGTGTGCTGCATGGTTTACAATCATTCATATCAAATTTGGTTAAAAGTTCTTTAGCATATTTGCTTTGATGAATGAAAGTTCCATTTTGCAATTGCTGTACTTGGAGACCAAGAAAGCATTGCAGCTCACCCATAGCACTCATTTCAAACTCAGCTGTCATGAGTTCTCTAAACTCTTCACACATTGAGTTACATGTGCTTCCAAAAATAATGTCATCCACATAAATCTGGACAATCATTAAATCCTTCCCTCTCCATTTTAAAAACAGTGTTTTATCAATGGTACCTCTTTTAAAACCATTTGAGAGTAGGAAGTTGGAAAGAGTTTCATACCAAGCCCTTGGTGCTTGTTTCAAGCCATACAAGGCTTTGTTTAGCCTGCAAACATGATCTGGATAAAATGGATCCTCAAAACCTGGAGGTTGACAAACATACACATCTTCTTGAATTGTACCATAGAGGAAATCACTTTTGATATCCATTTGAAACACCTTCATATTGTGGTTGACAGCAAAGGCCAGGAACAGTCTAATGGCTTCCAATCTTGCAACAGGGGCAAATGTTTCATCATAATCAATCCCCTCTTCCTGTCTGTAACCTTGAACCACAAGCCTGGCTTTATTTTTGACAACAATACCCCTTTCATCAGTTTTGTTCTTGAAGACCCACTTTGTGCCAATGGGACTAACCTCTTCTGGCAGTGGTACAAGCTCCAATACTTGTTGTCTTTTAAACTATTGGAGCTCCTCTTGCATGGCTTCTACCCAGCTGTTGTCTTTCAGTGCCTCTTGGTACTTGACTGGCTGATGGAGTGATAGAAAACCAGCAAAAAGACAAATGTTTTGAGTTTGACTTCTTGTGAGCACCCCTTCATTTATGTTGCCAATGATTTGATCAGGTGGATGAGATCTCAAGAAGATTAAATCTCCTTGGTATGGTATGATGGCATTGGTTGGTGAAGGCTGCAAATGTGTATCATCTGAGCTAACCATTGCTGGGGACTTTGATGATCCAGCAGTGACTTCAAAAGGTGGTGGTATAGGAGGTAATGAAGTGGACAACTGCTGACTTTTATCTACTGTTTGAGGACTTTTGTCAGCAGTGTTTGAGGATGTGGAAGCAGTGGTTGATGGGCTACTTTGGTCAACAACTGTTGAGGTAGCAGTGGTTGAGCTTTGACAACTGTTTTGAACAACTGGTGTTTTTCCCTTTGTGGCAGACCTTTGAGGGATGATGATTTCATACCCATAGTCTGGTGTTGTATCCTCTGATGGACCTGCACTGTTAGTCTTGACAGCAGTATTTTCAAAAGTGAATTTTTCAAGATCAAACAGATCTGCAGGGTTTGCTGGGATTTTCATTGATGAGAGTTCATTGAACTTAACATTCAAAGTCTCCTCCACTGCCTTGGTCCGTGTATTGAACACTTTGTAGGCCTTGGCAGTGGTTGAGTATCCCAGATGATAACCACAATCAATTTTGGCTGCAAATTTTGAAATGGAATCTTTTAAGTTCAAAATAAAGCATGGGCAGCTAAACACTTTGAAATATGAGATCAGTGGTTTAATTTTATACAGAATTTCATAGGCAGTCTTTTGTGCCTGGGGTTTATTAAAACTCTGTTCTGAACATAGCAAACAGTGTTTACTGCCTCTGCCCAGAAAGTTAATGGCAAACCTGAATCTGCAAGCATGGTTCTGGCAGCCTCAATTAGAGTTCTGTTCTTCCTTTCGACTACCCCATTCTGCTATGGTGTTCTTGGGATGCTGTACTGCCTTACAATCCCTTTCTTCACACAGAAGGCATCCAACTCCCTATTTTTGAATTCTGTGCCATTGTCACTCCTGAAGCTTTTCACTGGAAGGTCAAATTGCTTTTCAACCTGTATTACAAAGTCTGGCAAAATGCCTGCAGTTTCATCTTTTGAGTGCAAAAAGAACGTCCATGTAAACCTAGAAAAGTCATCAACAATAGCCAAACAATATCTTTTCTTTTTGAGGCTCATGACTTGAACTGGGCCAAACAAATCCATGTGTAGCATTTGCAAACACTGGGTTGTTTTGGACTCTTCAATGGACTTGAAAGAACTTTTATGCTGTTTTCCTTTTTAACAGGAAATGCAATGTTCAGGACATGAAAACAATTTTTGTGGCAGGCCTCTCACCAAACCATTTTTTGAAATTTCTGTGATTGTCTTAAGATTTGTGTGCCCCAGCCTTCTGTGCCAAAGTTCTGTCTCTTTGTTAGTGGCAGCTGAGAACAGACAGGCATCAGCTCTGGGACACTCTTTTGACATGTCAACAACATAAACATTGCCACTTCTTTGAGCAACAAGTTTAGTTTGACCAGTTTTGATTATTGCTTCAATCTTTTTGACCATTTCTGGTCCAACAATCCTACAACAATCTTTTGTGAAGAATGACCCAAAACCCTTGTTACTCATCCAGACTCTACTGTACCCGACCCCCGAACTTTTCCTTTACAATTATTCCCAAAGGATATATCACCCCCTCCATGGATTTTAAAGACTTTGAGGAGGGCTTTACATCCTGTCATGTGCCTGGAGCCTCCACTATCTACATACCAAAGACTATCAAAGCATGCAGAAGCTCCCTGCACATGAAGTAAAAGGATTAGTTCATTAAGGTCTCCAAAGCCAACAAGGATTTGGAACAGTGTCTGGGATGGATGCAGAATGATGGACAATGGTTAGGTCAGGAGTTTGAACTGTTTTAGGACAGTGTTTCTCTAACCACTGTTGTGGGTCCTGACCAATCATCTGCTGGTAACCAAAAGGATGCTTGTTCACTTTGGGTTTAGAGGGCCTTTTGTAGGCCTCATAAACGTGAGGAATCCTTTGGTAAGACTGTTTTTCTCTGCCTTTTCTGAACTGATTGGCAGGGGGTGCATCAGTAACCTGAACATCTCTTTTGACAGATGTTTGGTTCAGCTGTTTTGTAACAGCTGTTTGAACTGGCACAAACAGTGGTTGTTTCTTGGTGAATTTGACAGATGTTGATGATGATGATGGACTCAAGGATGTTTTAGCAATGTACTCATTCTTTTTCACATCAAAGTTTTTGAGATACACACATGCTTGAGTTTTGTGGTTTGTTTTACCACAGACAATGCAACCTTCAGCTGAAACAATGACACTTGTTCTGTATAAATCATACGCTTTTAAGTGGAAACAATCTTTTGTAAGATGATTCCTTTTCTCACAGAATTCACAAAACAAGTTATCAATTTTTTCTTTCTTCTTTCTCTTTTCAGACTCCTTTGCAGCAGAAGTTTTAACCACTGCTGGGATGTCCTTGAGAGGTATGACTTTAGCTTTTGGAGCCTTGACACCATCAGTTGATGTAAAGTCCATTGGCTTGAAATTTTCAAGAATGTCACACTCATCAGACCATTTTGGTTTAAACTGGTATTCTTCAAGCTCCTCAATAGTAGAGGATTCCATTGGTCTGTCAAGTGTGATTTTGTTACCAAGTTTTTCAGTGATTTTCACTTCTTGGCCATTCTTGTTTGTGGGGATGAAATCAGTGGTTTGAACAGATTTTTCAAAAGCAGTTTTTTCATCATCATGTTTTCTATAGCCAACCCCAAATTTCACATTGCTTTTTCTCTGTTTTTCAAGCATAACCTCATATCCTTTGCAAGATTCCACCCATCTTTTACAAGTAATCTGGGCGGACTCCAACTCCTTTTTGCAAACTTGGTATTTTTCTACCATAGTTTGAAGTTGGGTTTTGGTTATACTTTGCTCTTCTTTTAGACAGTTGTTCTCTTTTTCTTTTTCAGTCAATTTGTTTTTAAGTTCTTTTAAAGACCTTTCAAATTTGACCTCATCAGACAAGATTTTATCCCGAAGGTTTTCATTCACCTCTTTAATGTTAGCAAAAGCAATTATGCAATTGTCAGAACACAGTTTTTCAAGAACTTGAGGAGATACCTTGGCAGCTGCCATCATTGCACAATCACATTGATGATCTTCCTCATCATCAGCTTTCACCTTTTTTTTCACCAGCCTTTTCTTCCTTCTCTTCTTGTTTGTCCTCTTCGGACCATGGATCTGTCAGTGGTTCAATCAGGGAACCTGAACTTTCTCCCAACAGTAGTTCACCAGCCACAGCAGTAACCACTGCTTCAGTCACCTCTTCCACTGTTTCAAAGCTCTGTTGTTCCTCCTCAGTTTCAACCCCCTCCTGTATTGACTCTAATGCCATCAAACAAAACTCATCATGAGAAGAATCATTAGAAGCATAGAGTGCAAAATTTTCATCATTAAGGTCTTCAGGCATACTGCTCCAGTCAACAAATCCTTGAGTGAAAAAACTTTGTTGATCTGGTTGTGCTGCTGCTGGAGCAGTGGTTTGAGGTGCAACAGGTTGCACTTGTACCTGTGGAGCAGGGGTTTGAACATATTGGATTTGTGGAACAGTAGTTTGGACATAATGTACTGGCACAGGGGCAGCAGCATAGTGAGCAGTGTTCACTTGAGCTGCTGGGGCATATTGGGCATAGTGCACAGTGTTTTGGTTTTGAGGTCTAAGATTTGAGCTAGGATGAGTAATTATGGGACCAGTAGTTTGACTCCTACATTCCCTAGCGAAATGTCCCAACCTATTACACTTGTAGCACTTGATTTTCGATTTATCCAACCCAACCCTTAGATTCCCATGCAAACCTGGGAATTTTCGCCCTGTTCTTTTGTAGAACTTGCTAGTTCTAACACTTAGCAAAGCCAGTTGGTGCAGGATGTCCATTTCCTCTAAATCAGTGGGATCAAAATGTTGCAAATCATTTAGTTCAAAACTTAAATTGTCTGACATCTGGTTTTCATTTGCAGTGAATGCATAACTAGCAGAGTGAGGATCAGGGTTATTAAAATTTTGCACCAGCAGTTATGTCAATGAAGTGATCATAACCCTGATCCTTACCACTGCTCCCAGATTCTTCTTGACCCAGAAGAGCAGTATTACCGAAAGTGTAATCATCGGTAACTTTTCCTGACTCTTGTAACCTCCTTTTCTGGTTCAACTCCCTTTCGTAGGTCAGGAGTCGACTGTGGAGTTGGGTCAAGGTCAGATCCTTGAATTCAGGTGAGTTTCGGGTGACAAAAGCTATGGTGTCCCATTTTTCTGGCAGTGACCTGACGAACCTGCTATTTTGAGTTGAGTTTGTAAAAGTGGTGTTAACAAGCCTCAGTTCACTGATGAGACAACTGAAATGCTCAAATTGTTGCGTTAGTGATTCGCCTTTAACGTAGCAAAATGTTTCATATTGTTGGTTCAGGATTTCCCTATTGTTTTCTATGACTTCTTCAGTTCCCCCAAACTGTTCCTTAAGTGCGTCCCATAACTCTTTGGCACTGTTACAATGTAACAGTCCAGCATATATCTCATTGGGCAGCGCTGATGCTACGATGCTAAACGCTTTAGCATCTAGTTCGATCTTTTAAAAATCGGTTTCGGTATAATTTTCAACTGGTTTTGGAACAAACTTTTTAGCATCTTCAGCACTTGGCACTGAAGGAACATGGGGACCATAAATGACAGACTTCCAACAACCTGTGCTTTGTTGAGCGTGGATGTGACCCATCCTCCTCTGCCAGATGTTGTACTCATTTCTTTTTAGCATAGGTGGTTTAAAAAGCGAGCCGATGTTGTTTTTATCATCCTGAGATTGTGACGTCATTCTTGTTGTTTTACAGACACTGAGAAATCAACTTTAATGGTGATTAATCCTTGCTCTGTTTTTCAACGGACGAACAAACGATCAGTATCAACTGTTATGAGCTGAACTATTTACGTCAAAATGATTGTTAAATCAAATTTGACTGTCCAAGCTCTGATACCAATTGTTGGATCTGAGTTTCTTTTTGATTGTATTTTCGTTTGAAATTAAGATGAAAATGAAAGAGTTGTGCAGTGGAATTAAGATGAAAACAAACTTTGCATACAATCAAACGAGAGTAATACTTTAATCAAACATCTTTACACAATGAATCGAAAGATTGAATTTGTTTCAACAACGATTACAATGATTGATGAATGAATGCAAACTCCCCCTCAGCCAGAGCTCAGTAGTTTGTTCGTGCAAAGAAGACAATGTTGTAAAAGAGCTAATAGAACAGTACAAAGTACTGAACTATTTATAGGCACTTGCAAACCACTGAGCATCTTAGCTGACGTCACCATGAAAGTGACATCTAACCTCCTAACAAACTCTAACCTCTGATCTATACAAACTCTGATATACTAACTACTGCTATTACATTTCTTTACATAAAAGACACTTAAACAGCTGCTGCATCCTTCCACTGTTGTGAACCCAGCAGTGCCTGTCCGGATCAGCAGTACTTGACACAAGGCAGTAGATTGAGTCAGCAGAGCTTTGGTCTTCCATCAGTCTTTGACATTTGTCAGTAGATGCAAAGCAGCAGTTGTAGGACAGCACTTAGTAAGATCAGCAGATAGGAGGTCAGCAGATATAAAACCACTTTCAAGGGGAGAGATTTGCATGAACTAACTGTAATCGTCTGCTTATTCTGGATCCACTGCTCTGATCCAGTTTTGGCTTTAATTATCTGTTCCTCTGATAGGGTTCAATCCCAACAGAGCCAGTCGTTGCTCCTGACCCTGCATTAGAGCATGACCCTGTTCATGCCGATGCACCTGCTGTTGCCCCTTTTATTGATGATATACCTGTTGATGATCATCCTGTTGTTGCTCCGCCGTTGGTGGATGATCATGCTGTCGATGCTCATGTTGATGCTCCACATTTGTTAGAGGATCCTGTTGTCGCCCCACTTCCTGATCCTATGCCGGTGATGTTCGACCGCGCACCTTTTGCGACCCATATTGATCCACGATACGCTCACACCCGCAATGGGTGGATAGATGATGACGATGACTTCCCACCGTTTGTGGTACCTGTTACACCCCCTGTAGCCCCCGTTAGAGCACCTGTTTCAGCCCCCATTGATGTCCCTTTGCTTCCCACACATACCACAGATGCTCACCGCACAGATCTCTCGAGCACCTATCTTCAGGACATACCTCCACCACGTCCTGGGGAGGGTTCATCACGACATCCTTTCGGTCATGCACCTTTCCTGGCAGGAGGAGACCAGTTTGTACCTCAGATTTCTCATCCCACTGTTGCACCATTTACTGTGCCATCCTTCGCTCCATCTAGTGAGCCGTTCCTCTGGACTATGCCCCCCATTATGCCACCATCCGATCCGTATCACCCATACCACGTGGGGTATTCTACAGAGGAGATTCTCACATCTTTCATGATACAGCAGGAGGCGCTGACCCGTCGCGTACAAGAGCTGGAGAGAGCTCAGCGACCACCGTGTCATTGTCAGACACCACCTGCAGTATCACATCCTCCACGACCACTATCACCTGATTCTGCCGCTCGTTTTTGGACTCCTGAGCAGCAGATAGCATACCTGTTGCGCGCTCATCGCGCTATGGAGGAGGACTGGCTTCATATGCGATGTTTACTCTTTTCTCGTTTTCCCCCTCCTCCACCGCCATCAGCCTAGGCCTTTTTGATTCGACAAAGGTAGACTTTTGGTGAGACGACCGCGATTGTGCAGACTACACAGCTTTTGGAGACCACATTTTGCTGATTATGACTTTTGATGTTTTGTATATTGGATGTTGATTTGATAGTTTGGACTAGGGCGATGTGGCCCTTAGTCACTGATGATGTATGATACAGTTATGAACTTGTAAACCTTACATTGTGGTCTTGATTTATGACAGCGCAATCGCAGTATTCTCATTATATGTGATGTTGATTTATTTATAACATGAGATGTTATGTGATGATATTGTTGAATACATACGTACACTTTACTTACTATGACTTGACCTACGTGAAACATCTTTTAGAAGATGCCACCAAGACGCGAAATGCGCATGCCCACTTCGGAGGCATAACTCCAAGGAATCATTGCTGCCGCCATAGCGCAGTATGCAGCTTCACAAGGAGGAACCAGCGGGAGCAATTCGAACAATAACGGCATTAACAATCCACCACATGGTAATGCTAAGTCGTTTAAGACTTACTACGATACATTTGGATATTTGTAGCATGTCTGCTAATACCATTTGTATATTCCAGAGTATGTGCAGGGTGCACTTACAAACAGTTCCTCGATTGCAAGCCCGTTAACTTCGACGGCACCGGAGGTGCTGTTGCGTTTGTTAGGTGGGCTGAGAAAACAGACTCTGTTCTTCGAATGAGCAAATGTGCTCTAGATCAACAAGTGACATATATTTCTGGGCTATTTTTGGATGGAGCCCTATCGTGGTGGAACTTACAAGTGCAGACTTTAGGAGAAGCGGCTGCTTACGCGTTGACATGGGCTGAGTTAAAAGATTTGATGCGAAGGAAGTATTGCTCTCGTGCTGAGATACAAAGGTTGGAGACTGAGTTCTGGCATTTAAGGATGGAAGGACCCAAGATTGCTGAGTACGTTCAGAGATTCCACGACCTGTCTCATGTGGTACCCTATATGGTTACACCGGAATTCAAGCGAATCGAGCGCTTTATCTGGGGTTTAGCTCCACAGATCATGAGTATGGTCACTACTTCCAAGCCTGCAACAATCACAGAGGCCATCGATCTGAGCGTGGCTCTTACTGAGGAAGCCATCCGCCTGAACAAGTTTTCGAATGTTAAGCCAAAGAAGAAAGAGACTCACGTAGAGTCGTCTGGTGAGAATAAGAGGAAATTCTTGAACTTCAAGTAGGGAACTAGCGGCGTTGGCAAGAAAGGAGAATCAAGCACACCTGTCCAAGCTGCAACCGGTGCTGGGAAGAAAGGAAAAGGTTATATGGGTACACAGCCCAAGTGTAACACCTGCCAGCGGCATCATTCTGGCCGGTGTGGGCCAAAAGTATGTGAAGCTTGTGGAAAAGTTGGCCACTTGAAGGATTTTTGCTGGGCTAGTGCTGGCCGGGGAGGCCAAGGAGGTTTTGGTAGTAGGAACAATAATCATGGTGGTAATGGAAATCGTCCACAAGGGAATAATGGAGGCAATGGAAATCGAGGGAACAATGCAAATCAAGCTGGGGACGCGAATCAAAATCAAAACAACAATCAAGCGGGGAACAGAGGAGGTAATGGTAAAAAATTGGGTTGTTTTAACTGTGGTGACATTGGGCACTTTAATAGGGACTGCCCAACATTGAATCAAGCCCGTGGAGGAGTGTTTAACAACGGTGCAAGGGAAGCGCGCCAGGATCTAAACGTAGTCACCGGTACGTTCCCTGTAAACCAACGCTTTGCATCCGTTTTGTTTGATATTGGTACCGATTATAGTTTCGTGTCGTTAGAAGTTAAGAATATACTTGGGTTGACGCCTAGTAAGTTAGACATTCCGTACTCGATCGAATTAGCAAATGGGAAACTAGTTGAGACCAGTGAGGTTGTCCGAGGATGTGTGATTGAACTAAGAGGGCACGAGTTTACGCTAGACTTACTACCTATCGAGTTGGGGAGCTTTGATGTGGTAGTAGGAATGGATTGGTTATCGAATAACAAAGCCGACATCGTTTGCCATGAGAAGACCATCCGCATCCCACTGACGGATGAAGAAACGATCATAGTACACGGAGAGAAGCAAGATACGCCACTAAAAATTATTAGCTGCCTGAAAGCTAGAAAGTGTTTACGGAAGGGATGTGTTGCCTACTTGGCGCATGATGTATGTAAAATGCAACATATAAATTACATCAAATGAGGCATAAAACTAACCCTTTTTAAGTACTAATATTGGAAAAAGAGTGTTTTTGTCTTCCTTTTGTATTTTCAGGATTAAATGAGCTCAAAAACGCAAAAGAAACAAAAAGACAGCTAAATCCAACATAAATACAAGAAAAGGAATATTAGTGGACTGCCCGACCCCTCAACGGCACCTTCCAAAGCAAAATAGAGAAATCAGAAGACTGAACACGCCCCGTGCTCAGCCAGCACGGGGCCGTGCCCAAGAAGCAGCAGAAAAGACAAACCTATAGAAGCTTCTATTGCCCACCACGGTCCGTGCTCAGCGGACACGGGGGCGTGTCGAAAGTACAGCAGGCGCATTTATTGTAATTGCGAATTACAATTAATGAGGAGAGAGATTGTCAGACAGACACGGGGCCGTGCCCAGCGGACACGGGGCCGTGTCCAGCTCTCTGTTCAGCCTATAAATAGGAGGGCTTGGATTCATTTCATCTCATCCCTTGGCACACCACCTCTCTCACACTTCATCCACCACCATCACAACACCATCATCCACCACCATCATCCATTGTCCATCGTAGAGTGTGTGAGTCGTCTCGGGATCCAAGATTGATCGTAAGAGTTCTTGACAATCAAGGCCATGTTTGCCTAAGTCTCTTACATCACTTGGTGAAGACAAAGTGTCTAGTATAATACTTTTTATTTCTAATCTTTTGCACTTTTTATTTGGTTTTGTATTAATGACTTTAATAACTAGTTACTTATGTTGAAGGTGATCTTTCCTTATCGTTTGTCCGTGGTGTCTTGGCATTATTTTACTGTCTATATAAAATAAAGGATTTTCACCATTCATATCTCCACTGTCTATATGGAGATATGTTGGCTACCTGGTCGGGGGTTAAGGGAACGGTTTGGTAAAGGTCTTGCCATTGTTCAGCGTTTAGAGGTCCTGCAATGGACCTGGGTCAAATTTAGTAGGACCTCCTTCAATACTTCAGGATATTGGATGGCGGGGGTCCAAACTCTTTGATCCCCTCATAAGTTAACTACTATTAATACTATAACCCGGCTATTTAGGACTGTATCCCTGCTGACTCAGACTACTTAGCCGAGGGTAACGTCACCGCCAAAAGCGGGGCCTACCACAATACTGCATTAATAACTTAATTCATTATCTTCCAATAATCCACCCTTTTAGGATTGTATCCCTGCTGACTCAAACTACTGGGGTGAGGGTAACGTCACCTTCAAAAGAGGGGCCTACTACAATAACTAAGATAATCTCTTAATTATGTGCAAAAGTGCAGAAATAATCAAAGGTTATACTAGATACGAGTCGGAACCAAGTGATTCATCTTGTCTATCTGTTTTTTTTTTCTTTTATTTTTATTTTCAGCATTTTAGTTAGTTTTTAATTTTCTTAGTTTAAAACATTTTTCTAAACTTTTATTTTGGTTAGACGTTGAGGATAAACCGGTACTAAAAGCTCTTGTGTCCTTGGACGACCTCGGTATCTTACCAACGCTATACTACACTCAACGATGGGTGCACTTGCCCATATGTGTGTTTAGTGTTAGTGAAATATCGTGTTTTATAAATTTAAAACTTGGCTAAAATAAGTGTTAAAAAGGGCTTAAAATATACACCTAAAATAAGTAACACTTTACCGCACATCAAGTTTTTGGCGCCGTTGCCGGGGACACAAGGATTTTAAGAAAGTTAGGAATCAACGGCCTAATCATTTTTTATTTTTCTTTTTAATTTTTTTTTAGGATTTTTCTTAGTTTTTCAGCTTCTGCAGAGCTCAGCACGGGCCGTGCCCGCTGAACACGCCCCCGTGCTCAATCATTGGAACTGGCAATCCTGTTTTACGTCAGATAGTAAGCTGAACACGGGGCCGTGCACACTCAACACGCCCCCGTGCCCAAGTTTCAGTTACTGAAAACAAAACCGTTAGATCCCGGCGGTTGGTAATTTCTGACATAAACATGAGTGATAGTAATTGTTTTTACTTTCGGCACTCTTATGGTACGTGGTGTCAATTATGTGGTGGCAAACATGAAGAAGTAAAATGCTACTTTCTAAATTATAGGCCCCACTACATGGACCCACCGACTTCTTACAACCTTAAGAGGGGCGAAAGTAAAAATAAGCACTATTTCTCTCTCGAATGCGCCCAGCTAGATATTCTAGGAGAAATGCTCCTTGATGAGTTATTTCAACTAGAAAAGCTAGTTCAGAATTGGTTAGAAGAGCTTAGGAAGGATTTTATTGATCCACCCCAAGACGATAACCATGAAGAATTGTTGGAACCGCATTCCGACAACCTCGTTGCTCCCGAAAATACCTTCGTACCTAGCAAAGACTTGGACGATAGTCGTCCCTGTGTCGATTGTGCCGTGAAGGACTCTCCATCGACTTCGTTCAGTGCATACATAGACCTGAGCGATTCGGCATACACCTTCTTTAACGAGAGCCCGGAAAAGGGTTGGACTTGTCCACCTAGAATGAAAATAGGAATTACCCTCACCGACAACCTCTTGCGTTCTCGCCTTAGTCTAGGACAATTAAGGTATCTTAGGCACTTTGGGGTTGTTCCAACCAGTCAGGAGCCACCCGATACTAACAAGTTCCTTAAAAAACTAGACAAATTCATAAAACAGTCCCTCGACACGGGGTCGTGTCTAGCCAACACGCCCCCGTGTCCATCAAAAGATTCCATTCTGATCAGTACGTCAGAATGCGGACAAACTGTGTCAGAATTCCACCCGAACATGGGGCCGTGTCCACTAGACACAGGGCCGTGTCCAGGATGCTGTCATTTTCTATAAATGCAGCCAAGCATCCTTCACATTTGGACCAACTTGGGGCAGAGATTTGCAGGAATCTTCTCTCAAACTATCCTAGGTAAGTCTAAAAGAAGGTTCCAACAACCCATCTTGTCCTTTCCTCTTTTAGCCATTTCCTTCTTCTTCATCTTTCTCCAAGAACTACCATTGAAAGTTTGAAATTTTTCCAACTTTGTGGTAAGGAATTATGAGTTTTGTTCAAGGAATCTTGGTAAAAACATGTTGTAACCTTGTTTTAAGTTATTAGCAACTAAAAAGACCCCACAAGCTTAGAAAATAACTTAGAAATCCAAGTTTCCTTATTCCGAAATTCTGCAGAAAGATGAACACGGGGCCGTGCTCATTGAGCACGGGGCCGTGTCCGATAACTGTTTCATTAAATAAACTCTTTCAGTTTATTTTTCGTAGAATGTCGAGTGAAAACAGCGAAACATCTTCTGTGCATTCGTCAAACAGCCGAAGAGGAAGAAGACCCTCTATTGAAGCTACACTTGTGCACTATGTGGTAGCATTAAGGGAGGCTCTCGATGAAATGACTTCAGTAGAGGAGGTCCTAATTGACCGTATTAACGATCTTACGATGGGACTTGAAAGCAGCTTCCAAGAAATTAACCTCTTGCACCAGAGGTTAAATATTCTTGTAGCACCCCCGATGGAACCAGTCCTTCCACAGCAGGATTGGAACCTAGCACTCGGAATCAACAACCCTACCGGGTGGGAAGACTTGCCAGCAGAACCTCCTGTGGAACACCTACAAGAGATCCCGGTGGAAGTTGAAACTCCTCAAACTAATGCAATGAACCTTCCTTTCTCCTTCCAAGGGAGGTGGAAGAATGGCTCGCCGACATTTGAGGAGAACCGCACGCGGAAGATGGAGTTCAAAAAGGCCTTGGTTAACCAAGATTAATTGCTTCTTGGAAATTTTGCTAATTAAAATAAAGTAAAGGCTAGGACTCCATGGGTTATTATTTCCTTATTCTATCTAGTTTAATTTAGGACTATGTAAGTTCTCTCTATGATGAAATGAAATGATGGTTTTAAGGTTTGGATGGTTTGTAATGAATAAAACACACTCATGGTGGTAAAGGATGAAAAGGGGAACGAGAGAAATGAACCCATGCACAAGAACAAGACAACCCGACAATTCTCTCCATTTCAGAAGGTTCAACACGGGCCGTGCCCAACCAACACGGCCCCGTGCTGAGCACCCTGCAGAAAACGCCCAGTTCAGGTAACTGGACACGGGCCGTGTTCACCCAACACGCCCCCGTGTCCAGGCTTCTGTTTCTCTTGTTTTAATTCTGTTACTGGCACTTGAACACGGGGCCGTGCCCGGACAACACGGGGCCGTGTTCAGTGCCCAGTAACACAAATTTTTGCTTTTTAAACACTATTTTATTCATCTAATCAACCTAAAAATTTATTTTTGGGACACATTGAGGACAATGTGTAATTTAAGTGTGGGGGGGATGCTAAAACCTTGAACTTTGCAAGTCCTAAATACAAGCCTTACACAAAACTCTATTGGAACCGCTAATCACCCCAAATTTTTTTCAAAAATTTCATTTTTTTTTACTTGTCTAGGTTTAACTCGGGAAATTCAAGTTCTCAAAAAGGTTATATTTTCACAAATTTACAACTGATAGCGTAGTGATAAAAAGAACCAACATAAGAAAATTATGAAAAGGCATGACAAAGTTATTTAAAATTTGATTATATATACTTGATCACATAAAAACCCATTCCCACAAAAGTGAGTTTTGAGCCTTTATTGAGCACACAATTACATATCATTAGACTAAATGCTCATTTTTCGTTTCTTGTGTGAATAGCCGCTTGGTTCTTACGACTCTAGAACTTGCCATGATGATACATTCCCGGTCCTTATCAACTTAAACCCGAGTAAGTAAATGATGGAGGCATTAGGACTAACCCTTTTCATTTCTACACCATTATTTTTCTTTTTCTTTTACCACCCCCCTAGTTAACCCCTTTGAGCCTAAACCTTTTCATTTCATCACCCAAAAAAAAAAAACCCCTTTTACCCACCAAAAACCTTTTTCATTTTTTTTCCCTTTGTTTTAGTAACAAGTTCGGTTTTTCGTATGAAAAAAAAAAAATTTTTTGAAGATGAAGCAAAAATAAAATAAACAAACAAGTTCATCAAAAATAACTTTGTTTGAATAAATGCTTCATCAAAATAAAAATAGAAAGTCTTACGAAAACTGACACTTGTTACGCTTTTCGCCCTTTTCTACTAACCACTAAGCACTATCCCAAACACCTACCTTTAACCCAAGCCTAACCCTTAACCCACAAAGTTCTCTTGATATTTACAAAGGTATAAAAGTTAAAAAGGAGGAGGATTGATTGCTTGGCAAGCCTATGGTAGGAATAAGTTCCATGCCGCTCTCGAGTGATTCACTAAAAATACACCTTCGGCCGAGTGTGAGTGACTTCTCCCGTGAGGTATGTGAACTTGTATATAAATGGAATTTTAAAAAGGCATGTTATGCCCAAATAAGTAATTTCTCCTATGAAAAGTTCTAAATAAATCATTACGAATAGAATTGTAAATAAATAAAAATACAACCCAAAAGGATCTTGGATATCCCGACACTCTACGACAAGCCCAAAACCTTCTCTTCTACCTATTCCATTTGGGAGTGTAAGCCACATATTAAAGAGTTTTGCTTGAGGACAAGAAAAAGTTCAAGTGTGGGGGTATTTGATGTATGTAAAATGCAACATATAAATTACATCAAATGAGGCATAAAACTAACCCTTTTTAAGTACTAATATTGGAAAAAGAGTGTTTTTGTCTTCCTTTTGTATTTTCAGGATTAAATGAGCTCAAAAACGCAAAAGAAGCAAATAGACAGCTAAATCCAACATAAATACAAGAAAAGGAATATTAGTGGACTGCCCGACCCCTCAACGGCACCTTCCAAAGCAAAATAGAGAAATCAGAAGACTGAACACGCCCCGTGCTCAGCCAGCACGGGGCCGTGCCCAAGAAGCAGCAGAAAAGACAAACCTATAGAAGCTTCTATTGCCCACCACGGGCCGTGCTCAGCGGACACGGGGGGCGTGTCGAAAGTACAACAGGCGCATTTATTGTAATTGCGAATTACAATTAATGAGGAGAGAGATTGTCAGACAGACACGGGGCCGTGCCCAGCGGACACGGGGCCGTGTCCAGCTCTCTGTTCAGCCTATAAATAGGAGGGCTTGGATTCATTTCATCTCATCCCTTGGCACACCACCTCTCTCACACTTCATCCACCACCCACCACCATCACAACACCATCATCCACCACCATCATCCATTGTCCATTGTAGAGTGTGTGAGTCGTCTCGGGATCCAAGATTGATCGTAAGAGTTCTTGACAATCAAGGCCATGTTTGCCTAAGTCTCTTACATCACTTGGTGAAGACAAAGTGTCTAGTATAATACTTTTTATTTCTAATCTTTTGCACTTTTTATTTGGTTTTGTATTAATGACTTTAATAACTAGTTACTTATGTTGAAGGTGATCTTTCCTTATCGTTTGTCCGTGGTGTCTTGGCATTATTTTACTGTCTATATAAAATAAAGGATTTTCACCATTCATATCTCCACGGTCTATATGGAGATATGTTGGCTACCTGGTCGGGGGTTAAGGGAATGGTTTGGTAATGGTCTTGCCATTGTTCAGCGTTTAGAGGTCCTGCAATGGACCTGGGTCAAATTTAGTAGGACCTCCTTCAATACTTCACGGTATTGGATGGCGGGGGTCCAAACTCTTTGATCCCCTCATAAGTTAACTACTATTAATACTATAACCCGGCTATTTAGGACTGTATCCCTGCTGACTCAGACTACTTAGCCGAGGGTAACGTCACCGCCAAAAGCGGGGCCTACCACAATACTGCATTAATAACTTAATTCATTATCTTCCAATAATCCACCCTTTTAGGATTGTATCCCTGCTGACTCAAACTACTGGGGTGAGGGTAACGTCACCTTCAAAAAAGGGGCCTACTACAATAACTAAGATAATCTCTTAATTATGTGCAAAAGTGCAGAAATAATCAAAGGTTATACTAGATACGAGTCGGAACCAAGTGATTCATCTTGTCTATCTGTTTTTTTTCTTTTATTTTTATTTTCAGCATTTTAGTTAGTTTTTAATTTTCTTAGTTTAAAACATTTTTCTAAACTTTTATTTTGGTTAGACGTTGAGGATAAACCGGTACTAAAAGCTCTTGTGTCCTTGGACGACCTCGGTATCTTACCAACGCTATACTACACTCAACGATGGGTGCACTTGCCCATATGTGTGTTTAGTGTTAGTGAAATATCGTGTTTTATAAATTTAAAACTTGGCTAAAATAAGTGTTAAAAAGGGCTTAAAATATACACCTAAAATAAGTAACACTTTACCGCACATCAGTGCACATCGTGGATAAGGACGCTGCTGAACCAAAGATTGAAGACATTCCAGTCGTCAAGGAATATCCGGAAGTCTTTCCAGAAGACTTGCCAGGATTACCGACTCGAAGGCAAGTTGAGTTCCGCATTGATTTGGTTCCAGGCGCCGCGCCTGTAGCCAAGGCACCCTATAGACTTGCGCCATCAGAGATGCAGGAGTTGTCGACACAACTCCAGGAGCTATTGGACAAAGGATTCATCAGACCAAGCTTCTCACCTTGGGGAGCTCCAGTACTGTTCGTTAAGAAGAAGGACGGTAGTTTTCGCATGTGCATAGACTACCGCGAGCTTAATAAGTTGACTATCAAGAACAGATACCCTTTGCCGAGAATCGATGATCTTTTTGACCAGCTGCAAGGTTCAAGCATTTATTCAAAGATCGATCTTCGATCTGGATACCATCAACTAAGGATACAAGAGGAAAGTATCCCGAAGACGGCCTTTAGGACTCGTTATGGACATTACGAGTTCCTAGTCATGCCGTTTGGGCTGACCAACGCACCTGCAGTTTTCATGGATTTAATGAACCGAGTTTGTAAGCCGTACTTGGATAAGTTCGTAATTGTGTTCATCGATGACATCTTAATCTATTCGAAGACGAAGGATGAACACGAACAACATTTGAGAGCTATATTGGAGTTGCTGAAAAAGGAAAAGTTGTACGCCAAATTCTCGAAGTGCGAATTTTGGCTACGCGAAGTCCAGTTCCTTGGACATGTGGTTAATGGAAATGGAATCCATGTTGATCCCACAAAGATCGAGGCGATCAAGAGTTGGGAGACTACAAAGACGCCAACCGAGATTCGACAGTTCTTAGGTTTGGCTGGTTATTATCGAAGGTTCATTGAGGATTTTTCTAAAATCGCTCAACCCCTGACCACGCTCACACAGAAGGATAAGAAGTTTGATTGGGGAATCAAA
Organism: Helianthus tuberosus; assembly: GCA_030545235.1. Lineage (NCBI taxonomy): Eukaryota > Viridiplantae > Streptophyta > Magnoliopsida > Asterales > Asteraceae > Helianthus > Helianthus tuberosus. The sequence continues at coordinate 56,162,359 of CM060362.1, forward strand.
CAGGAAGAAGCATTCCAGTTACTGAAAGACAAGCTTTGCAATGCGCCGATCTTAGCGCTACCAGAAGGAATTGATGATTTCGTGGTATACTATGACGTCTCGCATCAAGGATTAGGTTGCGTGTTGATGCAACGCCAGAAAGTTATAGCTTACGCTTCACGCCAATTGAAAGTTCATGAAAAGAACTATACCACGCATGATTTGGAGCTAGGCGCAGTGGTATTTGCGCTGAAAATCTGGAGACATTATTTGTATGGTACAAAGTGTACAATCTTTATGGATCATAAGAGTCTGCAACACATATTCAACCAGAAAGAGTTGAATATGAGACAAAGACGTTGGGTCGAATTATTGAACGATTACGACTGCGAGATCAAGTATCATCCAGGGAAGGCGAATTTGGTTGCCGACGCCCTAAGTCGAAAAGAAAGGATCAAGCCCATAAGGGTTAGGGCTTTGGAGATGATTGTCCAGACATACCTCTCTTTACGCATTCGTGCCGCGCAGAGAGAAGCTTTGAAGGAAAGGAATATTGAAGATGAATATCTCCGGGGGATGGAGAAGCAACTAGTGCCAAACGAGGAAGGAACGCTATGCTTCATGAAAAGGATTTGGGTTCCTCTGTTTGGTGGTTTGAGAAAAGTTATTTGTGATGAAGCTCACAAATCACGGTACTCTATCCACCCAGGTGCGGATAAGATGTACCAGGACCTTAAGGATTATTATTGGTGGCCTAGGATGAAAGGCGACGTTGTTGTTTATGTTAGCAAGTGTTTAACATGCGCCAAGGTGAAAGCTGAATACCAGAAGCCTTCAGGACTTCTACAGCAACCTGAGATTCCCATGTGGAAATGGGAACAGATTTCAATGGACTTCATAACGAAACTGCCCAAGACGCCCAGGGGTCATGATACTATTTGGGTAATAGTTGACCGCCTGACCAAGTCCGCACACTTCCTGCCAATCAGAGAGAAGGATAACACTAGTAAACTGGCGGAAATATACATGAGAGAGATCGTCGCACGCCATGGAGTGCCTCTCTCGATCATCTCGGATAGAGATGGACACTTCATATCAAGGATTTGGCAATCCTTCCAAGAAGCTTTTGGCTCACAGTTGAACCTGAGCACTGCATTCCATCCGCAAACTGATGGACAAAGTGAACGAACAATCCAGATATTGGAGGATATGCTGAGAGCATGTGTAATGGATCTAGGTGGTAGCTGGGATAATCATTTACCATTGGTCGAGTTTTCATACAACAACAGCTACCACACAAGTATTGGAGCCGCACCATTTGAAGCTCTTTACGGATGCAAGTGTCGGTCACCACTATGCTGGGTTGATGCAGGTGATAGGCAGCTTGTTGGTCCTGAAATAGTCCAAGAGACAACGGACAAGATTGCGCAGATTCGAAAACGCATCGAGGCGGCTCGCGACAGACAGAAAGACTATGCAGATCCAAAGAGGAAACCTTTGGAATTTCAAGTTGGGGATATGGTTTTATTGAAGGTTTTGCCCTGGAAGGGTGTGGCACGCTTCGGAAAGCGTGGGAAGTTGAATCCGTGTTACATTGGCCCTTTTAGAATCCTGCGAAGGATTGGACATGTAGCCTACAAGTTGGACCTACCTGCGGAACTAAATGGTGTTTACGATTCATTCCATGTATCAAATTTGAGAAAGAGTCCAACACAAGAAACAGTGATCATTCCTGCTGACGAAGTTCATATCGACGACACGCTCCACTTTACCGAAGAACCCGTTGAGGTTACAGATTGGAAAATTAACAAAACACGCAGGAGTAGTGTCAAACTCGTCAAAGTACGATGGAATGCTAGGCATGGACCTGAATTCACGTGGGAACATGAGGATCGAATGAAAGAAAAATACCCCCCATTTGTTTCCTAAGACCCCTGCAACTAGAAGCAGAGCCAAAAATTTCAGGACGAAATTTATTTAACGGGGGGAGAATGTGACAACCCTCACCAAACCAGGTATCCGTACGAATTAAATTAATATTTAATTAATGCTTAATTACTGTGCTTGCTTACAACTGTGATTAAACTGCTTACTGATTTCAGTTACATACATACTCATGCATCACACTTATACGGTCACTCTATTATTTACACACAAACATCAGTGACAACCTTAATGCACAAAAGCACAGTGAGCACACCATACGGATAACCCAGTATACATGCTGACATTGCCAGCACAAGACAGACATTGTCTCTGAGGCCAGTATGAGCCGGGAATAGATTACTACACTAGTAGGGAGTGTAGGGAGGTGAGGATTGAAGAACTGCGTCACTAGGTGATAGTTATAGTGACCGGATGTACCTAAAACAAGCTCTAAGTACAAAATCCTGCACTTTATTACAAAAATCAACATTTAACTTAACTAGTAAAGTGCAAAAACATGGGAAAATAATACTAGACACTTTCCAAAGTGTCGGGAATTCATTGTGTCACTAAAAATAATATTAAAGACACTTTAAATGCTTATTTAGCACTTTAACGGATTAATATCCAACCGAACAACCAAACTTTACCCGGAACCTAAAAATATTGTCAATGACATTGTTTTTGCTTTTCTGAGCTAGTTAGGGTCCCCGAACACCCGTTATATTTCATAACACACTAATAACCTATTTTAATCTCTAACTAAATTAGTTATCACTTAACTAATAGGTTGAAATCAAACTAAATACCCCCTTCAACCGAATCGGTCCCATAGGGACACACTTCTTACAATTTTGATTATTTTATTTATCCATGTCCCATATCTAGAATGCACATTATACAATGGTTATTAGTTAAGTTGGTCTATAAGTATGTATGAGGGTTAAGCACATCAATTACATCAAACACTTAACAAGAAAATTGCACTCTCCCTCTCCTCTCCTTACAATCGACGGAAACCAGAGCCCACCATCCCACCATCATCAAGCTTTGATCTTGCAATTTCACATACACACAAAGGTGAAAGGTGTCATACGAGGAGACCCGGTGCTTTTGGAATCTCAAGAACCCATCTACATCGCTTTTATCCACCTAGTTTTTGCTTTGATTCTTCCCTAGCCACGAGCTAGTAGTAAGTGCTTCTAAACACCCTCTTGTTCATGTTTAAAGTGGTTAGTAAGAGGTTTAACGGTTAAAACTCAAGAACTTACAAGAACAAAACTAAAAGTCTTGAATACAAGTTGAACTAGTTGGTTAAAGAGTAACTAATAGTGTAAAACTTGTGAATCTTGTTTAGTTATGGTTATTTTATGTTGTTGATTGCTAGGAGTGGAACGGATCGTCATCTAACCACGCTAGACCATGCTCATGAAACATGAACTAGCCATATGTAAAGTATAAAAGATACAAGATGATGAACCTTTCCACACATAAACATGAACTTGTGACAAAATGATTTAAGAAAGAAATATTTTCGTAATTTTTGGACTAGAAGTTGTATAATTACATATTCTTTAAAAATAAAGTTATCAAGAAACTGATTTTATTCTTAAAGATGGAAAGATCTACTAAATGTGTTGGAAGGTTACTACACAACGTTACACGACTTACAAGTTCATGTGTTTACGATTTATACTTGCTTTTGACTAGTTTGATGTTGGAAAATTGTATGTTGATGATTGATAAGTTGTTGATTGAATTTTGAAAAGAAAATGATACGCTTGTAAGCGTGGCCACCTCCAGTTACAGAGGAAACTCTGGCGAAATTTTTCCAGAAAATAACACTTAGAATATTTTTGGTGACAAGTGTTCATAAATACATTTTTGACTTGTTTTCCAAACAAACTTCGCCATGATTTTTATTATAAAATAACCAAGTATTCGGAGGTGGATTTTCGTACATAACACTTGTTAAATATATATTTAGAATATATACTTCATAGTAAAACGTTCGTGTAATTTAATGATTATTTCGTGAACTACACATATATTATTTTTAGGGTAAAAATAATATAACTCGTATACACTAATAAGTAACGACTCCAAAATAATACCAACGCCTTCACAAATAAAAATCCAAGTTACACCGGTATTATTATTAGCACACGAACCTTAAAATGTAATTTATGTATTTTCGGAAAAATACTCTTAAATGTGTATTTTGACAAGGCATTATTTTGGAAAATTGTATGGAATAAAATATAATATTTTTGGGAAAAATATCTATATTTTGGAGATAGAATATTTCAGACAAATGAATAAAAATATATTTTATTAAGTGAGACTTAATAATATATTTTTGGAATTACAAAAACGCACATGTATTAAAACCCCCATCCTTGGGAAGGAATATTATTAATAAATAATTAAGAAGTGTAAATACGAAATCGTTGCCTAACTATTTCCCAAAAACGTTAAACCTTAAGCCAAGGCACGACTGTATGTCTAATAGAAGTTAGTACGTGTAGGTCGTCACGCAGCAGGTTGATTGGGAGTTACTATTTCGAGACGCACTTCAGTGAGTTCATGTCCCCCTTTTCTCTTAACTATTTTCAGTTTTATACTTCGGGGGTGAAATACATGTTACTATGATTACGAATACTTTTTACATGGTATGGTTAGCGTAAGGAGGGTTACTACTTAGATCATGTGAGTGAGTAGGCTGAAACTGGAGGCCATTAATCCTCATTGTAGGACCGAGGGTCAGTAGCGGTAGATCTATCTGGGTGTAGCGAGCCCAACTCCAGGCCCAACAGATCGGACCTCGGGGTGACTTTGAGCCCGACGCAAAAATCTGCTAGGTTTGAGTCTTCCTACTGCACTTTACACATATCAATGGCCTTGCAATCCATTGGTGATCTCTTTATTTCCTTATTTGCTACATACCAGGGATTTTATGCTTACAAAGGTTTTACAAACTCACTTACACATGAACTCGCTCAACTTTATGTTGATTTTTCAACTTACATGTATTTCAGGGAATTAGGGATCTGGCGAGGTATGCTAAGTCTTCACGCTGCGTAGGAGAAGTGATGTCATCCGAGTTTAAGGGTTGTGACTTTTGCCTGGACGAGTCACAAGTCCTAAACTATTTCTATTTCATGTTTTGTGGTTGTGTCTTATGAACAAGGTTTTTATTATGATGTGTTGTAAACTCGTTGCATGTGTCAACTCTAAAACAAAGTTGTCATGTTTTAATTTTAAAACTAGAAATAATGGATGATCATCATGGTTTTACTTTCATATAGCTTGTTGTAATTAAGCTATGGTATTAAGAAGTTACACCAAAATAAACCCACCCTTCCGCAAAGCCAGGGTGTGACACCTAAGGAGTGAAGATACAAAAATACACATACAACATACTTAGACAAATACAAGATATACTTATATTTATTTTTGAGAAAATAATATAAGTAAGACACATAGTTAAAAATTTAAATTATTTTTAACACAAGAACACATATACAAAAGATAGTGACTTGTACTTGTGCGATACAAGTCAAGTGACTAACGTTAATAAAACACGTTTTGGTTACGACGCTAGATAAGCAAACACAGGTGAAGTTTACGACGCAGGAACGCAAAGTTGTGAGTTCATGCTCCCCCTTTTCTTTAACTGTTTTTGTTTTTATAACTTCAGGGGTGAAATACATGTTACAATTGTTACAATGTTTAAAAATGGTATGATATAAAAACAAGAAGCACTCTTGGTGAAAACTAGTACCAAGTATGATGCGTTTTAAGGAATGATACGAGAAATGATATGAGAAATCGTGTCACGAATAGGGTACCATAAGCACCATTAATCGTGTACATACTAAGACCGCATAACAAAAGGTTAGATCTAACGGGTGACCGGGCAGCCACACTCTTGGTGAAAACTAGTACCGAGTAGTGTTTTTGTGTCTCCGTCGTGAATCGACAACTAGAAAAATGCCTATGGTTTGGTGACTTCCTATGTCGTGTCACATGTTAATGGCCTTGCAACCCATTAACAACCCTGATATATACAAGAATACTTTATGGTTCATACCACAAGAATACTTTATTTATACAAGAATGCTTTATTTATACAAGAATACTTTATTTGTACGAGGTTCGTACACAAGAATACTTTATTTGGTACATACCACAAGAATACTTAAATTATACAAGAATACTTTATTTACAGAAGAATACTTTATTTTTACAAGACACATATCACGTTTTCATACAAAGTATACTAGCGTGAAATACAAAAAATGCATGAATTCACACCAACATTATGTTGACGTTTTTCCAAAACTCACATGTATTTCAGGTAACTAAAAGCGGATGTGCGCGCGGTCTTTCTCATGCTCTTGGATGTCGTTTATGTTTGAATAAAGTTGTAAACTTTCAGACAATATGTTTTCTCGTGATGTAAACACTTAACTATGTTTTCAATAATGTAATGTTTTGGGTATTTGAAGTAATTTTTACGAGCATGTAGTATGTTTACATTTCGTATGCAATGAGAACCTTTCATGATCACACCACGTGCTTTCGCCTAAGAAAGGGGTGTGACAGATTGGTATCAGAGCTGCGATTGTAGTGAACCAGGATTCGTTCTCGAGTCTAGACTATAATCTCTAGGATCCTTTCACGAAAACAATTTTTCAAAAAGTTTTCATTGCATAAAACTTTCCGCGACATCCACTACCTGAAACTGTTTACAAGAGTCAAGAAAAGACACTACGAGACTTATGGTGCACTGGAGTAGCACTTGTCTGTGATTAAGAATTACTTGCAATTATGTGTGATAATTGATATATACATATACTAGAAGTAGAATGTCACAGGTATACGTGACTTTACCTGAAAACAATGGCCTATCTGAAGGAAGAGATACGAGGATGAAACGAACTGTGCGGACTGTGCAAGGAGTTACGTAATTGTGGATGCATACATAATTATGGAATTCAGTGCACAGAAATCACAGCAAGTCTTGTCACGTATAGATTCCCTCAGTGCAAGAAAAGGTCAAACGTGAACATCAGCCTATTAAATACTCTGCTAGAGTAATAATTGTTTGATGTCACTTATGTGGTATATGCCTGTGTATATATATACTACTACTGTCTAGTATGACGATATCAAACAAATGCCTAAACCTATTGTGTGGTGTTCTTTCAGAACATTGCACCTAGGAGAATTGTGAACAATCGAGATTTGGATCAACCTCCTCCCCCCCACTGCCAAAGACTGCTAAAGAGCTTAACGCTCTACTGGAGGAAAGGATCTCCACAGCTATCTCCCAGTACGAGGCAAACCGAACCCAAGACAGTGGCGGACCAAGCAACGCTAGACGTAATGGGAATGGAGATTCATCTGGAGGCAACGTAGCTCAGGGCTGCACTTTCAAGCAGTTTCTCGACTGCAAACCGATGAACTACGATGGCACAGGAGGTGCAGTAACGTTTGTACGCTGGACAAAGAAGACTGAAGCTACTATCCGCATGAGCAAGTGTACCACGGATCAGCAAGTCACTTTTGCTACTGGGTTGTTTGTCGATGAAGCTTTGACTTGGTGGAACTTGCAAGTCCAAACCTTGGGTGATGATGCCACTTATGGCCTGACTTGGGATGAACTAAAGGAAAGAATAAGAGAGAAGTATTGCTCTCGTGCTGAACTCCAAAGGTTGGAGACAGAGTTTTGGCATTTGACCATGGATGGTGCAGACATTACTAAGTATACTCGAAGGGTCCATGATTTGTCTAGGGTGATTCCCTATATGGTGACTCCTGAATTTAAGCGCGTTGAACGCTACATTTGGGGATTTGCCTCAGAATTTCGCGGCATGGTAACTTCGGCCAAACCTCAAACAATCACTGAGGTTGTAACTCTGGCTGTCAGCCTTACTGAAGATTGTGTTCGAATGAAGAAGTTGTCACTGAACCCAGCAGAAGAGACCGAGACGCATGTTGAGTCGTCAGGTGAAAAGAAAAGGAAGCATGCGAATCTGAACCAAGCAACCCGCAACAACAACAAAGGTTTCAACAACAAGAAGCGTGACACTAACCCGCCTCAGGAGGCGAAAACTCTTGCAAACATGAATGATGCTTCTACCAAGAGATACCTGGGCACTCTGCCCATTTGCAACAATTGCAAGCATCATAACGAAAGGGTTTGTCGCATTCCAAAAGGCGACAAGTGTGGAAAGCTGGGTCACCACACTGAAGACTGTTGGGGAAAAGGACAGAACTGGAATGGGAATGGTGCTGGTAACAGGAATGGTAACGGAAAGGGGCAGAATCAAGGATGCTTCAGCTGTGGAAGCAGAGATCAATTCATGAAAGACTGCCCGAAGGGAAACAATGCTCATGCACGAGCATTTGTGATTGGAGCAAGGAACGCACGCGAGGACCCTAATGTGGTCACCGGTACGTTTCTCGTTAATAATCACTTTGCATCCATATTATTTGACACTGGTGCCGACTATAGCTTCATGTCTGTGGAATTTAAACGTATGCTTGGGATATAATCTAGTAGATTAGATATTCCTTATTCCATAGAACTAGCCAATGGTAAACTTGTTGAATCGGGCGAAGTTGTTAGAGGCTGCACACTAGAACTTGGTGAACGAAGATTTAGCATCGATCTCTTACCTATTCAATTGGGTAGCTTCGATGTAGTGGTCGGAATGGACTGGTTATCCAAGAGCAAAGCTGAAGTTGTTTGTCACGAGAAAATCATTCGCATCCCTCTGGCAAATAATGAAACGCTCATCGTGCATGGGGAAAAGCTAGACGCGCCTCTACGAATCATCAGTTGTATGAAGGCACAGAAGTGCTTAAGGAAGGGAAGTGTTGCTTTCCTAGCACACGTTGTAGATAAGAAGGCTGTGGAGCTGAAACTCGAAGACATTCCTGTGGTGAAGGAATTCCCTGATGTTTTTCCCGAAGATCTGCCAGGATTACCTCCGCAACGACAAGTCGAATTCCGTATAGACTTGGTCCCAGGAGCCGCTCCTGTAGCTAAGGCTCCCTATCGGCTTGCACCATCCGAAATGGATAAAGGTTTCATAAGGCCAAGCTTCTCACCTTGGTGAGCTCCAGTATTGTTCGTGAAGAAAAAGGATGGAACTCTGCGGACGTGTATCGACTACAGAGAACTGAACAAGCTCACTATCAAGAATCGGTATCCATTACCGAGGATTGATGACTTATTTGATCAGTTGCAAGGATCAAGCTACTATTCGAAGATCGACCTTCGATCTGGATACCATTAGTTAAGGATACAAGAAGAAAGCGTGCCAAAGACTGCATTTAGAACACGATATGGGCATTACGAATTTCTTGTGATGCCATTCAGACTGACGAACGCACCAGCGGTCTTTATGGATCTGATGAACCGCGTATGCAAACCATATCTCGATAAATTCGTGATTGTATTTATCGATGATATCCTGATTTACTCGCGAACGAAAGAAGAACACGAGCAATATCTCAGAACCATTTTGGAACTACTGAAGAAAGAGAAACTTTATACAAAGTTTTCAAAGTGCGAATTCTGGATTCGCGAAGTACAGTTTCTTGGTCACGTTGTGAACGAGAAGGGCATTCATGTAGACCCATCCAAGATAGAAGCAATAAAGAATTGGGAAGCCCCCAAAATCCCGACTGAAGTTCGACAATTTTTGGGATTAGCGGGCTATTATCGGCGATTCATCGAGAATTTCTCAAAGATAGCTCAACCGCTAACTACCCTTATGTAGGTCCCCTATTCGTATGGATCTTTCACAGAATTGTCTTTCCAATCAAGAGTGCGGAATCCTCTTGATCAGAATATCACAGAAACAAGTAGAAAACAGAAACAGCAAATCACTTTCAAACCGGATCTTTATTGATTATCTATCAAAGTGATTACAATCAATCAAGATCCCTAACCAACTCAACAAATTCGTCCAAACCCTAAAGCTCTCACGAATTCTCACTCTAACAATGTTTTGGCTGATCAACCTAAACCCTAAAGCCTAACCTTGTTTATATAACACAAGGTTACTACTTGGGCCAAGATTAAACATCATGGACTGCGAATTGGACAGGCCCAATTCGCCCCCACACACCCAATTCGTTGGGTTTGGTTAGCCCAAACATTACAACTAACTATTACAAAGCTAAACCCGCTAACTGTTTATCGTTTAACTAATTACAAGATATCCAAAGACCAAATCTAAGCTGTTGTCACAAACATGCACCAACAAACTCCCCCTTGACAATAGCTTCATAAAATAACTTTGTCTTCAGTCATCTTGCAATCTTCATGTAATCTTGCACTGTCTTTGGTCTTTGGATAGCTTCAGCTTCAATAGCTTCTGTCAGCAACAGACTCCCCCTAAGCTGATGCATCCAATCACCAAATCTTCAAAAACTTTAGCGTTTGAGTAAACTCCAGTTCAGCATTTGAATAGCAATCTTCAAACTCTTCAACTTTGTCTGCAATGTAGAAAGGAGGTTCTACCATGCATCCAATCAAACTCTCATGTCTTCACGGCAACTCATCAACTTCGCAGCAACATAGCAACTTCTCAGCAACACAGCAACTTCTCAGCAACACAGCAACTCATCACTTTAACTTCTCAGCAACATACTGCTTCAATCTGTTTACTATAAAACAAACATCTCGAGAAACTATAAGAATTTTTCAACATAAGTTAAACAAATTATTATTATTCAAGAGATTTGTTAAACTGTATAACAGATTAAGCATTTCCAATTTCATCACCAACAAGCAAAAACCTTGTAATCACACCCTATAACCCGCATGATTTAAAATTTTGAACTCACTTTCTAACACCGTCTCCCCCTATCAGTAACAATTCCTCCAAGAATAACAGTTTTCCGTACGTTAAGAATTTTAAACAGAAAAAGACACTATTTTTGTATTTTCTGAAAGCAAGTAAATAACATAAGCAATAAACACTCTATTTTTGTGAGAATCACTGGTAAGAAGATCATATCAGCACAATCAAACTGTTTCACACTATTAGATAATACTTTATTTAATTTTTTATGAAAAGCAGTCCAAAACGATTACCAGTATGTTTGTCCACTTAAACAAAATGCATGAACATTTCAAGTTCCATTACCATATGATACGTTAAGGTAATTTTATTACTGATATATTAGTGTGTCCCACTTCAGGATATACCCCCACGATCAAGGTATGCACAAAGATTCATCGTAGTAGGTGAGTATACTGATGTCATCCTTTAAGATATCCTGACAATGTCTGGTCTGCATATAATCTGTTTTATCATGTTTTGATTGCTTAAAAATGAACACCCAAATAAATACTAATCAAATCCTGGAAATATAAACAACACACTCTATCATGCAAGTATCTTCCCTACCACATATTTCACAAGTCTAATCCAGATTTCTGAAATCTTAACTGGAAATAGGTTGAGAAGAGAACAGAATAGATCTTTAGGAGAGATGGTATAATATACAGATCAAATGAGTTTTCTCAGTTTGATATAGGTTTATTGGGTTTCTTTTGGGCACTTGAGGGCCTCTTTCGGGTGTATTAGATCTATAGCGCGACAACGTACAGCTAGGTCAGCATGTATCTGGATGCAGCAGAAGCTGTCGTTGCCTAGCACCTCCAGGTCAGCATATATCTGGATGCAGCAGAGGAGGTACACGATTTTTTCAGAGAAGATTTCAGAATCAGATCAAAATTGTGTGTATCGGGACAACATACAGACATTCAAATAGAAATGTGCTAATTCCAAGTGACTTTCTTTCCTGGGGTCATGTACAATTTTAGTTCTGAACAGAAAGACAGTCAAGATATCCCCAGATGAAATAACAGTATAAAGACCCAAAACTTCAGATTTTGGTAATCTATCAACGCAAGATTTAAGGTCATTAAACCATACACCACTGATGTGTTCCCCACTCATACACAGTTGTATTTAGGTTTATATCACATTGGTAAGTTGATTATTTCATGCTTTTTGCCTACTGGTACATCATATAATGAAGCTGCTATCACACTTAAGCATTTTAAATTCAGTTTCAGTGTGACAGTCTAACTTGCTGATGTACTATCATTTCTCCTTTTTCACACAGTGACAACTCATTTTTTTTATTTTCTAATTTTAATTTTTTTTATGTTTTTGATTTTTCAATTTTTTTTAATTTTTAAGAAAAGCAATAAACTATTTACAAAAATTCTTATGAAAAACCAGTTATTCAGGATTCCTCATCCCGTTGAGTTCGACTAAGTGTTCAAAGCGAGCCCTGTCAAAAGCTTTAGTATAAAGATCTGCCAGGTTATCTAGTGTGTCGACTCAGCACTTTGAACTTCAATTTAAATCAACCAATATAAATATCAACAATCTCACATCCCCCTTCATATGCCTAGAGCAGCCATTATCAACATAAGTTGATAATCCTCCTTAGCAGCTCCTGCACACACCAACTAAGAAATTAGTTAGATTGGGGGACCCAAGCCTTAATGGTCTTGGGTCGTCCAAATTCACCAACCACTAGAACATCCATCCAATATCCATTACTCCTAACTGGAGTCTTGGATCTCAGACCTGTTGATGTAAATGGGTTTTGATTTCCATAAGGTCTATGGTCCTGAGGGTTCCTATATATATTTGGACTATTTGACCTTTGAAAATTTTGATTTTGAAATCTCGAATTTTGATTCCAAGAAGCTTGATTGTTATAATTTCTAAAGCCATTGTTATAAAAAGTTCGACCACCATTATTTTGGTATCGATTTTGATATTGACCTTGACTTCTGAAATTATTAGCATTATAATTGTTCATTCTTGGTGAACTGCTTCTAGGTCTCTCAAATCTGCCTGGTGGAGATCTAGGCTGAAATCTTGATTGATTTCTTGGTTGATTTCTTTGAAAACGTGGAACTTGTGGAGTTCCTGTTCCAGCCTTATCTACACCAACAACAACATTCTCTGGTTGCTTAGGAGCAGATTTCTTTGGAGAATTTGAGCCTTTCTCCTCACTATCACCTTTCTTCTCTGGTAATTTTCCTCTCTGTTTTTCACTAAGTTGTGCTTCACTCCTTTTGTTAGGACAGCAGCTTGCTACATGTCCCTTGACGTGACATTTGAAGCAGGATATCCTTTTCGAAGACTTCTTAGCTGGAGTCTCTGAGGTAGATCCCTTATCAGATGGTGATGATCCCTTAGATGAACCTTGTTCAGTTTGCTTTATTTCAGATTTTTCTATGCTCTTATTTTTAGCAAACTCTACATTTGATTCATTTTCAATAACAGTTGTTTCATTTTTCATATCACTACCTTGAACAAAATTAATCTTTTTAAAAAAAGCTTGATTTTTATTCTTAGGCGGTGAATTTTTCTTTTTAAAAGGTTCCCTGTTATTGTTATTCTTAGCCTCATCACCCTCAGATCCATCACCTTTACTTGATGTGGATGCGAAACTACTTGGTGTAGATGCCATAAAGTCTGCTAGCTCATTTTCACTAGGCAGGAATGAATAGTCATGACTAAGAGGAGGTGGAACTTCATTAAAGCCTTGGAAGCCCACACTTGTCTTGTCATTACTCTTCTTTAATCCACCCATCATGTGTTTCATTACAAAAGATGAATCTCTAAATTGACTCAATTTCTTTTCAAGTTCAACAATTTTGAGTTGTGCATCTGACAACTCTTTGCATTTTTCAGAAATCTCTTTTGTTTTCTCAGCCATCATGTCATGAGCTAAATCTATTACTTGAAGTTTTTCATTCAATTTGCAAGTTAAAGCTTCAATTTCAGCTTCACAACCTTTAATTTTCTTCAAGTATGACGATTCATTTCTTTTAACAAAAAAGTTTGCTTCTTTTATGTTAGACATCTCACTTACCAGACTTTGGTTTTGTGTTGACAACCTGTCAACCTCACCCTGTAGTTCACGACATCTCAAACATACAGAAATAGATTGTACCTCTTTCTCATGAACTTCTGAGTTTTCATCAGCAACAACCTGTTCAGCTTCACTTTCTTTCTCTACTTCAGCATCCACTTTTGCTTCAGCTGTTACACCCATATTCGTACATGACAAAAGTCGCAGCGGAAAACACGAACCATAAAATTTCTTACTTTATAAATACCTCAACTTATTTAAACTTTAACTTTAACATAGCTCTTATTCATAAATCCGTCATCCTCTTATTTACTAATTAAAAACATAGCTTATGATTGCTACATTTTACGTTCAACGTCCCCGTACAATCTATCTTGTGACTCGATCTTCGATCTCTAATCCTTGTTATAATCGCCCGTTATCCACACAACCTGCATTCACCACATACATTCGAAACATTAGCACACGTTATATAAACAAGCTCATTCATGTACACTTCCCATTTCGTTCTTTAACAAACTTTAAGCATTTCATCTGCGTATCCATATCCTGATGAGGCTTTAGTAATGTACCTGCATTACTTTTCATCCTCAAGGTACACCATTAAAAACGTTAACACTCAACGTGTATAAATCTTGCTTACATACGCACTTACATACAAACATACATTCACATCTACATACATACATATCTTTCCTACAACTTTATATTCATGCATACACTCACACATGTCTTTACACATACATACCTACACAACTACATACGTACATACCTTCCTTACATCTTTACATACGTGCATACCCTCATACATATCTTTATACATACTTACATACACATCTACATGCGTATCTACACATCTACATACGTACATACCTTTCCTACATCTTTTCATACATGCATATACTCGTACATACCTATATACATACATACATTCACAGCTACATACGTACATACCTCTCCTACATCTTTACATACATGCATACGATCATACATATTTTTATACATACGTGCATACCTCTCCTACATCTTTACATACAAGCATACACTCATACATACCTTTCCTTTATCAAAAATGCATCAGAAACTTGATTTCGGTCCATTCGGGAGCTTAACGGAGCGCCGGGACACGAACTGGATCAATCGGGTTCACATATGGAAGAAAACAGAAAACATAATTTCTGGGCACTGTCGCCGACGCCCATATTGGCCGTCGGCGACGCACCTCCGTCGTCCTAAGCCCCGTAGACAGTAAACTAGGCCGTCGGCCAAAATCCGAATCCCACATGCCGTCGGCGACGGCCCTTCTGGGCGTCGGCGACGGCTCCTCGTTTATTCATTTTCCTGCTGTGTTGTTTCGTCGTTCGCATAAACTAAAACTCGCATAACTTTCAACCCGTTTACCCGTTTAACCTCCCGTTTCTTCCTACATGCTTGTAAATTCACATTCTATCATAAATACTTATAATCCCACCTCCGGATCAAGGAAATTCTTAACTTACAAGCATTCGGCTTATTATCATATTCTAGTTATTTGACCCGTACGTGCATTTATCAACATAATCTGTTTGTTTGACCTCAAACTCATATGAACTTGATAATTTCATTGACGCCTATCATAAAAGATTAAATTCTCGGATGTCTAGCATCCTCTTAACCCTTTTTCGCTTAAAAGCTCATATTTGACCCGTTATGGGTATTTGTGCATTAAATGGTCTATGACATAACAAAACCATACTCTTCGCTTTTACACATGACCGACACATTACTCTAATCGGTTCACTTGTTTCCAATAGACATTCAAGGTCGTTTGCCCGATATACCTCTCAAGGGCGTTTTTGTCAATTTCGCTCTATCCTTAACAACAAAGGAATTCTTTACATAAGTAACGAATCCCTCTACTTAGCTACAATTCTTAATTACACATACATTACTCGGATAAAAGATAAGATCCGTTTAATACTCATCGACATCATACAATTCATTCTTAATTTACCTCAAATATCATATTTAATTAAGTTGCATATAACTTCACATAAACAACTAAAAGTGATTACGGAATCACTTACCTCATGCATCCGTGTTCACATCCGTTTCCACGCCTCTTCTTGACCCGTTAGCCTTTCGCGCTTGAGTCCATCTCCACATGATTCCTATACTTTCATGTCATCGAAATCACGCTATCATTAGCATACTCATTTGTACATGATAACAATCGTATTCATCCCATATTTCACACTTAACTTTCATTAATCATTTCTAACAAACATAACTCATATAATCATGTCCGTATACGTTTAACTCATGTAACTCATCACGTCATTACATTTAACACGGATTGCTATTACATGTACCATACGACTTCTCATCAACCTACATTTACGACAACGAGTCAACTCGTGTTTCTTATACTTAGTTGACTTTCAAAAGTCAACTATTCACCATACATATCTATCGACTTATCAACATATTCCCGTAACATCATAATCGACTATACGGACGACACTATATACATTTTATCATTCACTTGATATACGTACTACCTTTTAAGCATAACGTACAACTAATTCATACACAATCTTCTAAATTCATACATAGTTCATCAAATGCTTCTACAATCCGACATGGGGTATTTAAATTAAACATCAAACATGTTATCATCACATTTCATTCACTTCATCTACAACAATTCATCATTTCTTATCCCATTTCTTTAAACATTCACACACATGTATGATTCCAAACATTATTAACATAAGTGAATCATCAAATTACATTACAGTATCAAAAACCCACTTCATAACTACTTGTTAATCACTTACAAGTGATCTAATCTTAAGTTCTTCATAACTCATCATACTTTTGATATATGTACTACCTTGTAAGCATAGTGTACAACTAGTTCATGCATATCATTCTAATCTCATACACAATTCATCAATTTCTTCCTCCTAATCAACATGATTCATACATGCATAACATCAAACATACTAGTATCACATTTCTTTCAATTCTTCTAACAAGAATACATCATACAACTCAAAATACATCAATATTAAGCAAGAACTTAGACATAGATGATTTACCCATGTCATCATCTTCACCATAACAAATGGGTTTCACCCTTAAACATCAAATTAACCTATTTCATGCATAATCCATGTTCCAAATGATGAATCTAACACATACTCATGCTCAATTTCATACAAATTCGTGATCTACAACATAACCCATTTCGTGCATCATCACCAATCTAGAATCTAAGACATACCTTACGATCCCCTTATGAAGGTGATCATTAATCCGTGTTTGGTTATGAATTTGAGCTTCGTTTAGCCTTCCAATTTGAGGGAATAGATGAAGTTAGGGTTCTTGGCTCCATGGGAGCTTCCTGCTCTTTCACGAACACACTATGTGTGTTTGTGTGTGTGTTTGTTAATTAAAACATAACGTTCCCCCTTATTCATCTTTGGTCCCTCAAGTTTGTTCCCTTGTTTGCTTTGCTAAACATTTATTACATCCCATCTTTTAATAGTTTTAACCATACATCTAAGTAGGTTAATTAGCCTCGTTGGTTATTTCTTGAGGTACCATATCATAGCATTTTAACGAATATGAATATTCGGGTTTTGGGGTGTTACAAGTCTACCCCCCTTAAATAAGGTTTCGTCCCCGAAACCTTTCTCATTTCCTCTACACACACACACATTTATGTTTGACTTAACACCCTCATCACATTCACAAGTAATCGTCCTAACTCATTTCATAATCATTCATGCAATTGGCTTCTTCTTCTTAACAAGGTTGTACTTTCCATGGCATACTTTCATATAACATTCTTATTTCCTTTGACCCGTTAATGACAGGTTAATATACATACTTATTCAAACTTATAATAATGCTTACCTTCATATGATCACTTTATAACAGATTAAATACCTTCATCTCATCCTTTAAGATTTCATTCTATAGACGCATTGCATAACATTTAACCCTTGTTTTGTTATCACAACAAAACTACCTTTTTATAGTCACACCTACGTGCTTACCTTCATAGTTAACATCGTTCTACATTTCCATAGTCTTTTATACCTTAAATCTGTTTCGCGGATTCGAACACATCCTTCATACCTTTCGTACCTCCTATGTTTGAATCCATATAACGGGTTCAGACATTTCATTTATACTTTAACTTCTTTCATGTTTCGAATCCGTCTCGCGGATTCTAGCTTAGCATATCATGTTTCGAATCCGTCTCGCGGATTCTAGCATAGCATATCATATTTCGAATCCGTCTCGCGGATTCTAGCATAGCATTTCATGTTTCGAATCCGTCTCGCGGATTCTAGCATAGCATATCATATTTCGAATCCGTCTCGCGGATTCTAGCATAGCATTTCATGTTTCGAATCCGTCTCGCGGATTCTAGCATAGCATATCATATTTCGAATCCGTCTCGCGGATTCTAGCATAGCATTTCATGTTTCGAATCCGTCTCGCGGATTCTAGCATAGCATATCATATTTCGAATCCGTCTCGCGGATTCTAGCATAGCATTTCATGTTTCGAATCCGTCTCGCGGATTCTAGCATAGCATTTCATGTTTCGAATCCGTCTCGCGGATTCTAGCATAGCATATCATACTCTCATTCTTGAGAGTCTTACATTTCTCTTCACCCTCACGTCCACCTACTACTTAATTCTAACGGACATACCTGTATCAATTATCACGGTCCCACGAACGTCATATGCTTCACGTGTACTGGCCAGGTACACAATCCACATACTAGTTTCGTGTCTTCGTGTAATTGTCACCTTATGTCCGAAGAATTAGGTTTCGGCACGTGTATCATTTTTCAAAACATGTTTACTGCACCATTATGGTCCTTCATTTAGCATTTTTCTTCCCTTAATGCATTTTACCATTTCATATACCGACATATTAAATTTACGTACCTGGGTTCAACTTTATCTTATTTCATGCCTTGGTGTCGGTACTTGACCGCACTCGCGGATCATCCTCTTCAAACGCTTATACTTACCTTGCATAGACAAAACCGTCAGTTTCTTTATGCGTATACATAAGTACATACTTACATTCTCTTTTACCTTTGGATCTTGACCGAGTCTTGGATTGTACGGGTTTCTTATCACAAGAGCACACAGGTTTGAGTTCAAGCACTTACCTTCTTACACTTGATTCTCTCAAACCAGGGCTCTGATACCAACTTGTTACACCCATATTCGTACATGACAAAAGTCGCAGCGAAAAACACGAACCATAAAATTTCTTACTTTATAAATACCTCAACTTATTTAAACTTTAACTTTAACATAGCTCTTATTCATAAATCCGTCATCCTCTTATTTACTAATTAAAAACATAGCTTATGATTGCTACATTTTACGTTCAACGTCCCCGTACAATCTATCTTGTGACTCGATCTTCGATCTCTAATCCTTGTTATAATCGCCCGTTATCCACACAACCTGCATTCACCACATACATTCGAAACATTAGCACACGTTATATAAACAAGCTCATTCATGTACACTTCCCATTTCGTTCTTTAACAAACTTTAAGCATTTCATCTGCGTATCCATATCCTGATGAGGCTTTAGTAATGTACCTGCATTACTTTTCATCCTCAAGGTACACCATTAAAAACGTTAACACTCAACGTGTATAAATCTTGCTTACATACGCACTTACATACAAACATACATTCACATCTACATACATACATATCTTTCCTACAACTTTATATTCATGCATACACTCACACATGTCTTTACACATACATACCTACACAACTACATACGTACATACCTTCCTTACATCTTTACATACGTGCATACCCTCATACATATCTTTATACATACTTACATACACATCTACATGCGTATCTACACATCTACATACGTACATACCTTTCCTACATCTTTTCATACATGCATATACTCGTACATACCTATATACATACATACATTCACAGCTACATACGTACATACCTCTCCTACATCTTTACATACATGCATACGATCATACATATTTTTATACATACGTGCATACCTCTCCTACATCTTTACATACAAGCATACACTCATACATACCTTTCCTTTATCAAAAATGCATCAGAAACTTGATTTCGGTCCATTCGGGAGCTTAACGGAGCGCCGGGACACGAACTGGATCAATCGGGTTCACATATGGAAGAAAACAGAAAACATAATTTCTGGGCACCGTCGCCGACGCCCATATTGGCCGTCGGCGACGCACCTCCGTCGTCCTAAGCCCCGTAGACAGTAAACTAGGCCGTCGGCCAAAATCCGAATCCCACATGCCGTCGGCGACGGCCCTTCTGGGCGTCGGCGACGGCTCCTCGTTTATTCATTTTCCTGCTGTGTTGTTTCGTCGTTCGCATAAACTAAAACTCGCATAACTTTCAACCCGTTTACCCGTTTAACCTCCCGTTTCTTCCTACATGCTTGTAAATTCACATTCTATCATAAATACTTATAATCCCACCTCCGGATCAAGGAAATTCTTAACTTACAAGCATTCGGCTTATTATCATATTCTAGTTATTTGACCCGTACGTGCATTTATCAACATAATCTGTTTGTTTGACCTCAAACTCATATGAACTTGATAATTTCATTGACGCCTATCATAAAAGATTAAATTCTCGGATGTCTAGCATCCTCTTAACCCTTTTTCGCTTAAAAGCTCATATTTGACCCGTTATGGGTATTTGTGCATTAAATGGTCTATGACATAACAAAACCATACTCTTCGCTTTTACACATGACCGACACATTACTCTAATCGGTTCACTTGTTTCCAATAGACATTCAAGGTCGTTTGCCCGATATACCTCTCAAGGGCGTTTTTGTCAATTTCGCTCTATCCTTAACAACAAAGGAATTCTTTACATAAGTAACGAATCCCTCTACTTAGCTACAATTCTTAATTACACATACATTACTCGGATAAAAGATAAGATCCGTTTAATACTCATCGACATCATACAATTCATTCTTAATTTACCTCAAATATCATATTTAATTAAGTTGCATATAACTTCACATAAACAACTAAAAGTGATTACGGAATCACTTACCTCATGCATCCGTGTTCACATCCGTTTCCACGCCTCTTCTTGACCCGTTAGCCTTTCGCGCTTGAGTCCATCTCCACATGATTCCTATACTTTCATGTCATCGAAATCACGCTATCATTAGCATACTCATTTGTACATGATAACAATCGTATTCATCCCATATTTCACACTT
Organism: Helianthus tuberosus; assembly: GCA_030545235.1. Classification (NCBI taxonomy): domain Eukaryota; kingdom Viridiplantae; phylum Streptophyta; class Magnoliopsida; order Asterales; family Asteraceae; genus Helianthus; species Helianthus tuberosus. The sequence continues at coordinate 56,183,489 of CM060362.1, forward strand.
AACTTTCATTAATCATTTCTAACAAACATAACTCATATAATCATGTCCGTATACGTTTAACTCATGTAACTCATCACGTCATTACATTTAACACGGATTGCTATTACATGTACCATACGACTTCTCATCAACCTACATTTACGACAACGAGTCAACTCGTGTTTCTTATACTTAGTTGACTTTCAAAAGTCAACTATTCACCATACATATCTATCGACTTATCAACATATTCCCGTAACATCATAATCGACTATACGGACGACACTATATACATTTTATCATTCACTTGATATACGTACTACCTTTTAAGCATAACGTACAACTAATTCATACACAATCTTCTAAATTCATACATAGTTCATCAAATGCTTCTACAATCCGACATGGGGTATTTAAATTAAACATCAAACATGTTATCATCACATTTCATTCACTTCATCTACAACAATTCATCATTTCTTATCCCATTTCTTTAAACATTCACACACATGTATGATTCCAAACATTATTAACATAAGTGAATCATCAAATTACATTACATCATCAAAAACCCACTTCATAACTACTTGTTAATCACTTACAAGTGATCTAATCTTAAGTTCTTCATAACTCATCATACTTTTGATATATGTACTACCTTGTAAGCATAGTGTACAACTAGTTCATGCATATCATTCTAATCTCATACACAATTCATCAATTTCTTCCTCCTAATCAACATGATTCATACATGCATAACATCAAACATACTAGTATCACATTTCTTTCAATTCTTCTAACAAGAATACATCATACAACTCAAAATACATCAATATTAAGCAAGAACTTAGACATAGATGATTTACCCATGTCATCATCTTCACCATAACAAATGGGTTTCACCCTTAAACATCAAATTAACCTATTTCATGCATAATCCATGTTCCAAATGATGAATCTAACACATACTCATGCTCAATTTCATACAAATTCGTGATCTACAACATAACCCATTTCGTGCATCATCACCAATCTAGAATCTAAGACATACCTTACGATCCCCTTATGAAGGTGATCATTAATCCGTGTTTGGTTATGAATTTGAGCTTCGTTTAGCCTTCCAATTTGAGGGAATAGATGAAGTTAGGGTTCTTGGCTCCATGGGAGCTTCCTGCTCTTTCACGAACACACTATGTGTGTTTGTGTGTGTGTTTGTTAATTAAAACATAACTTTCCCCCTTATTCATCTTTGGTCCCTCAAGTTTGTTCCCTTGTTTGCTTTGCTAAACATTTATTACATCCCATCTTTTAATAGTTTTAACCATACATCTAAGTAGGTTAATTAGCCTCGTTGTTTATTTCTTGAGGTACCATATCATAGCATTTTAACGAATATGAATATTCGGGTTTTGGGGTGTTACATCAGCATTCTTCACTTCAGATTCAGCATCACTAACAGTAGTTTCAGCCTCATCAACTGGCACTATCTCTGCCATGAATGCCTGAGTGGCACTCTCATTTCCCTGATATCGCTTTTGTAATGCATCCCACATATCCTTTGAATTAGTGTACTTGTTGAAGGTATGCTTGATGCTATCAGGTAAGGACATTTTAATTGCAGCCAATGCTCTCTTTTCAGCATCAACCACCTGTCTCTCAAATTCATCCATCTTGTCATAAGACAACACTAAAACCCTTCCTTCAATACTACGCGTAGGAGCAACATAGCCATCTATCATACAGTACCACATTCTGGTATCTTCACTTTTCACAAATGCCTCAAACTTCTCTTTCCAGTCAGCATATTCTTTGACATTTTTCAGCTTTGGCCAATGTTTAACAGTCTCACTAACCTTGTCTATTCTGACCATCTTTAACCACGTTTTTATCGTAACCGTACTGATAAAACCGTACAAAATATCTCCGAAAACAGTGGTTACCAAATTACACCTTTAGAATCGTCTCGAAAAGAAAAATCCAATGATATATAATGTCAAAAACCGTATTCGGGATTTTCCCAGAGTCGAAAACCGTAAATTCGTCGAAAACCGTAATAATTTCACTGTGGAAAGTTATCCGGTTACCAAAGTCGCCTTTGGATTTAATGTCGCCGGTAAGTTTGCTGATCTGTTAATTTTGCAGAAACAGTTAATTTCGCAAAACCAGTAAATCAGGAAACTCAATCTGATCAAAATTCTGAAGATTTTTCTGATTCTCCTAACAACTTCCTGCCAAATCGAAACAGCAAATTATCAGTAAATTTCGAAAATCAATGAAGAACAGTACGAAGAACGTGAAGAACAGTCTTCGAATCTTCAAGTCTATCAGCCGAAAACTATTCCAGAATCAACACAGTCTTTCCAGAAATCCTGCAAAACACCAAACAAACAAACAAACCAGAAGATCAAAACAGCCAACAAATTCGAAAAATTATATCAAAAATTTTGAAAATTTCAAAACCCTAATTTTTCAGGTTTCAAAATTCGAAAATCTCCCTGTTTCTCCAAGCATAATTCTGAACCGAGCCTTCAAGAGCCTAACGCTCTGATACCAATTATAGGTCCCCTATTCGTATGGATCTTTCACAGAATTGTCTTTCCAATCAAGAGTGCGGAATCCTCTTGATCAGAATATCACAGAAACAAGTAGAAAACAGAAACAACAAATCACTTTCAAACTGGATCTTTATTGATTATCTATCAAAGCGATTACAATCAATCAAGATCCCTAACCAACTCAACAAATTCGTCCAAACCCTAAAGCTCTCACGTATTCTCACTCTAACAATGTTTTGGCTGATCAACCTAAACCCTAAAGCCTAACCTTGTTTATATAACACAAGGTTACTACTTGGGCCAAGATTAAACATCATGGACTGCGAATTGGACAGGCCCAATTCGCCCCCACACACCCAATTCGTTGGGTTTGGTTAGCCCAAACATTACAACTAACTATTACAAAGCTAAACCCGCTAACTGTTTATCGTTTAACTAATTACAAGATATCCAAAGACCAAATCTAAGCTGTTGTCACAAACATGCACCAACACCTTACACAGAAAGACAAAAAGTATGACTGGGGTGACAAGCAGGAAGAAGCCTTCCAGCTACTTAAAAATAAGCTATGCGTTGCACCAATACTATCATTACCCAAAGGCACTGAAGACTTCGTGGTATACTGCGACGCTTCACGACAAGGTTTGGGTTGCGTGCTCATGCAACGCCAGAAAGTCATCGCTTACGCTTCAAGACAATTGAAGGTACATGAAAGGAACTACACCACGCATGACTTGGAACTAGGTGCGGTGGTATTCGCCTTGAACATCTGGCGACACTATTTATATGGTACGCGATGTACAATCTTCACAGATCACAAAAGTTTACAACACATATTCGATCAGAAAGAATTAATCACGCGTCAGCGATGATGGGTCGAGCTGCTAAACGATTATGACTGTGAGATTAAGTACCATCCTGGAAAAGCAAACGTTGTAGCAGACGCGCTAAGTCGAAAAGAAAGGGTTAAGACCCTAAGGGTTCGGGCGTTAGAAATGACTATTCGAACGAACCTCACTGCACGTATTCGTGATGCACAACAAGAAGCTCTTAAGGGAGAAAACCGTAAAGCTGAATACCTCCGGGGTATGTTGAAATATATGGTGCCAAATGAAGAGGGAGCCTTATACTTTAAGAAGCGTATTTGGGTTCCGCTCTATGGCGGTATTGGAGAAGTCATCCTTGATGAAGCACATAAATCGAGATACTCGATCCATCTAGGATCGGACAAGATGTATCAAGACTTAAAAGAATACTATTGGTGGCCGAGACTCAAGAGCGATGTTGCTGTTTATGTTGGAAAGTGCCTAACCTGTGCTAAGGTTAAGGCTGAATATCAGAAACCGTCTGGCCTACTACAACAACCAGAGATACCCATGTGGAAGTGGGAGCAAATCTCGATGGACTTCATAACGAAGTTACCCAGGACCCCGAGAGGGCACGATATGATATGGGTGATAGTTGATCGATTGACGAAATCTGCGCATTTCCTACCGATCTGAGAAAAAGACAGCACTGGAAAGCTTGCTGAGATATACTTAAAAGAAATTATGGCACGTCATGGAGTGCCTATCTCAATCATTTCAGCCAGAGATGGACGCTTTGTCTCAAGAATTTGGCAATCCTTTCAGGAAGCCTTTGGATCTCAGCTAGATCTAAGCATGGCCTTCCACCCGCAAACAGACGGCCAGAGCGAATGAACCATACAAACATTAGAAGATATGCTTCGCGCATGTGTCATGGACCTAGGCGGCAGCTGGGATTCTCATCTACCTTTAGTTGAGTTTTCTTACAATAACAGTTATCATACAAGCATAAAAGCTGCACCGTTCGAAGCTCTATATGGCCGCAAGTGCCGATCGCCCTTATGTTGGGCAGACGCTGGAGACAAACGAATGGTTGGTCCTGAACTTGTACAAGAGACAACCGACAAGATTATGCAGATCTGAGAGCGTATTAAGGCGGTTCGAGATCGACAAAAGAGCTACGCTGATCGAAGACGAAAACCATTAGAATTCGAGGTGAGAGACAAAGTTTTGCTGAAGGTCTCACCTTGGAAGGGCGTAGTAAGATTTGGAAAGAGTGGGAAGCTGAATCCACGATACATCGGACCATTCAGGATTTTGGAAAGAATTGGTGTCGTGGTATATAAGTTGGAATTACCGGAAGAACTTAATGAAGTACATGATACGTTCCATGTATCCAACCTCATGAAGAGTCCAACACAAGAAAACGTGATCATCCCTGCGGATGAAGTACATATTGATGACACCCTCTGATTTACAAAACAACCCGTTGAGGTTACTGACTGGAAAGTCAACAAGACCAGGAGGAGCACTGTCAAACTTGTCAAAGTACGTTGGAACTCTAAGCACGGACCCGAGTACACGTGGGAACGTGAAGACCAGTTTAAAGAAAAGTATCCCCACCTGTTCACGAAGACTCCTGCGAGAGTTAGTTCAGCCTGAATTTCGGGACAAAATTCTTTTAACGGGGGGAGACTTTGACAACTGGCACCAAACCGGTAATTTTCGTACACTTTAATTATTATTTAATGACTGCAATTATGTGCTTAAATGTCAACATTGTCTGATTACATACTATACAAGTGAATTCATGCACGTTTTATACTACACTAATTACTTTATACAGCGTTGCGTCAGAAATACTAGTAAACTCACCGGTAAGACACATAGTGTCCACAAATCTGTAGAAAGCAGTCAGACACTAGAATTGGGGCCTAGGTGTAGGTCCAACGACAAGAATATATTAAAACCCAAGAGTACATACAAGGGTTAACATATCGACCATCCGGAAGCTAAAATACGCACTAAAAAGCACCCGAAACGCACTTTAAGTGCAAAATTTTATTAAATTCAGCTATAATAAGCTTTTCAACGAATAAATATTATGCAGAAATCATGATTTATCATCCAGAATACTTCCCTAAGTGTCGGGAATTGAAAGTGTTACAAAAAGGGTACTTAAAAGACACTAAACGGTGCAATTTTGCACTTTAACGGACCGGTATTTAACCGAACAACCGTACATTACCCGGAACACCAAAATATTGTTAGAAGCATTGTTTAATTATTTCTTGGCTAGTTATGGTTCCCGAACACCCTAACACACACTAAAATATCTAGTAACTAACTACACTAAGTAGATACTTGGTATATGATTACAAGGTAAATACATGGTTCAAAATTTACACATTGCCCCCCCCCCCCATAACATAGTGGACGGTCATATGTGTGACCCCACCAAAATCACCATTAAATCTTATGTGATCTTCCTAAATCCTCCTAAGATATGCCAAGATTATGTTGTGTACTATGTGAACATATGGTCCTTTGGTTAAAAGCCTAATATAGATTATAAGACTATCCACATCAAGGATGTTTGTAGGTGATTCTTGGCCTATGTGGAGGGCATTTGTGAGAGGGATGGATTAGTGGGTGTTGTAGAGGATGACATGAAGGGTGTTCATTCTTAAGGATTCTTGGGGAAGAATGGTGAAGAATGGGGGAATGGTGGGTCTTTTTTTTTATTTAGTTTAAATTTATTAAAATAATTATAATAAGGTTGTTTGTGGGAAGGATATATATGTTATTGTTGTGGGTAAAAAGTGTTTGTGGGAAGAATAAGTGAAAAGCTGATGTGGCATGCTGATTAGGCTGTTTGTAGAAAGGATAGCCTTTCACTGATGCGGATAGTCTAAGTAAGACCATCAACATCACCATCTTCACAACACAAAAACCTTCTTCCATCCTTCGATGGTTCACGACCACAACAAGCACCACCACCACCCTCATTTTCAAACATCTTCCATACATTCCAAGCTCATTTTGAGGTGTAATAAGCAAGCTTAGAAGGTGTGGAACTCTTGGAACTTGAAGGACCTCACTCGTTTGCTTTTATCCACTCAATCTTCTTCATTGTTCTTCCCTAGCTTTAAGCTAGTTGTAAGATTCTTGAACACCCTTGTTACCTCATATTTTTAGTGGTTAAAAGATATAACATGTTGATTATCTTAAGAACACTAAAAGACATACACATGAATCTTGAAACATAAGGTGTAATATGATGATATTTTGATGAAATGATGTTGTTTAGTAGATGTATAATGTTTGCTTGTTGATTACTAGAGATATTGATGTTGATCAATACATGAAGCTTGTTAGATTGTGTTTAAACACATGATCTAGCAAGTTAGAGGATGATTATATGTTTACACAAGAAGATCATCCTCATGAATAAACATGAACTTGATGAATAAATGATTTCTTGGAAAATAATAAACAAAGTAGGCTAGTAAGCTTGTAAACCTAAGATGTATGAATGGTTTTTCTAAAAGAACCAAGTTTAAAATATGATTTTTAGAAGATCTTGGTTTTTACTTAAACTTACACTATTTTTGGTGATAAAATAAGTGTAAAGATACTAGAGAAACAAGAAGATGTTACAAATAAACATTTTTGTAAAATGTGATTGCAAGTTGTAAAGGACCAAATCTTTTAATAACGTGATTTACGAACAAACAACCATGTTTTAAAGGGTAACTAAACCTACTAAATAACATGGTAAATTACTACAAGTTTTTACAAAACTTCAAGTTCATGATGTAGTGAAATTTACTTGATTTTGACACTCGGTAAGTGTTAAATGTGTTGTTGATGCTTGATGATGATTTAAAAGAAAATAAACACATGTTATGAAAACATGGGAAACCTCCATTTTTAGGGGAAACCATGTCAAAATTTCTATAGAATTTTGACACTTAGAAAAATATAAGTTTTTGAGAAACTTATTCCCTAAAAATGTATCTAAAAATATTTACCAAGGTTTCCCTAATTTTTGTTAAGAAATGATGATTTCTTCAAAATTAAAATTGATATTAAGTATGTATATTTTGGAGAAAAATATATATATTTATTGATCACCAAATTTTATGCCAAGTGTATGTAGTATGTATTATACTTGATAGTGTATTATGACTTGAAAATACACTAAATACTCCTAAGGATTGAAGATACAAAAATACACATACAACATACTTAGACAAATACAAGATACTTATATTTATTTTTGAGAAAATAATATAAGTAAGACACATAGTTAAAAATATAAATTATTTTTAACACAAGAACACATATACAAAAGATAGTGACTTGTACATGTGCGATACAAGTCTAGTGACTAACGTTAATAAAACACGTTTAGGTTACGACTCTAGATAAGCAAAAACCGGTGAAGTTTACGACGCAGGAACGCAAAGTTGCGAATTCATGCTCCCCCTTTTCTTTAACTGTTTTTGTTTTTATAACTTCGGGGGTGAAATACATGTTACAATTTTTACAATGTTTAAAAATGGTATGATATAAAAACAAGAAGCACTCTTGGTGAAAACTAGTACCAAGTATGATGCATTTTAAGTAATGATACGAGAAATGATACGAGAAATCGTGTCACGAATAGGGTACCATAAGCACCATTAATCGTGTACATACTAAGACCGCAGAACAAAAGGTTAGATCTAACGGGTGACCGGGCAGCCACACTCTTGGTGAAAACTAGTACCGAGTAGTGCTTTTGTGTCTCCGTCGTGAATCGACAACTAGAAAAATTCCTATGGTTTGGTGACTTCCTATGTCGTGTCACATGTTAATGGCCTTGCAACCCATTAACAACCCTGATATATGCAAGAATACTTTATGGTTCATACCACAAGAATACTTTATTTATACAAGAATGCTTTATTTACACAAGAATACTTTATTTGTACGAGGTTCGTACACAAGAATACTTTATTTGGTTCATACCACAAGAATACTTTAATTATTCAAGAATACTTTATTTACACAAGAATACTTTATTTTTACAAGACACATATCACGTTTTCATACAAAGTATACTAGCGTGAAATACAAAAATTGCATAAATTCACACCAACATTATGTTGACTTTTTTCCAAAACTCACATGTATTTCAGGTAACTAAAAGTGGATGTGCGCGCGGTCTTACTCATGCTCTTGGATGTCGTTTTTGTTTGAATAAAGTTGTAAACTTTCAGACAATGTGTTGTCTCGTGATGTAAACACTTAACTATGTTTTCATTAATGTAATGTTTTGGGTATTTGAAGTAATTTTTACGAGCATGTAGTATGTTTACATTTCGTATGCAATGAGAACCTTTCATGATCACACCTCGTGCTTCCGCCTAAGAAAGGGGTGTGACAGATTGGTATCAGAGCTGCGATTGTAGTGAACCAGGATTCGTTCTCGAGTCTAGACTACAATCTCTAGGATCCTTTCACGAAAACAATTTTTCAAAAAGTTTTCATTGCATAAAACTTTCCGCGACATCCACTACCTGAAACTGTTTACAAGAGTCAAGAAAAGACACTACGAGACTTAGGGTGCACTGGAGTAGCACTTGTCTGTGATTAAGAATTACTTGCAATTATGTGTGATAATTGATATATACATATACTAGAAGTAGAATGTCACAGGTATACGTGACTTTACCTGAAAACAATGGCCTATCTGAAGGAAGAGATACGAGGATGAAACAAACTGTGCGGACTGTGCAAGGAGTTACATAATTGTGGATGCATATATAATTATGGAATTCAGTGCACAGAAATCACAGCAAGTCGTGTCACGTATAGATTCACTCAGTGCAAGAAAATGTCAAACGTGAACACCAGCTTATTAAATACTCTGCTAGAGTAATAATTGTTTGATGTCACTTATGTGGTATATGCCTGTGTATATATATACTACTACTGTCTAGTATGACGATATCAAACAAATGCCTAAACCTATTGTGTGGTGTTCTTTCAGGACATGGCACCTAGGAGAATTGTGAACAATCGAGATTCGGATCAACCTCCTCCTCCCCCACTGCCAAAGACTGCTAAAGAGCTGAACGCTCTACTGGAGGAAAGGATCTCCACAGCTATCGCCCAGTACGAGACAAACCGAACCCAAGACATCGCCAACATGGCTGCTCTATCAACATCTCCAACCAACCCCCTCTTGCATGATAAGGATTCAAGTGCATATCTGTCATTTACTTTTATTATATTTTTTCATGTCCACGTTCAAGTTCAAGTTAATGCATGTAAATTTGTGGATTAAATAGTGTTAGTTATTAAGTGTATGTATATTATTGTTTTGTGTCTATACTTGGAAGGTATGTAAATGAATTAAGAGTTAGCGGCCGTTTGGCAACATCTGAATGGTTAAGTGCTGAACCAGTAAGATGTCTGAACTATTAAGTGTTGAACCAGTAAGAGGTTTGAACCATTAAGAGCCTATATAATGCTAACCATTCAGAGGCAAATGTCTGACCACTTCATATTGGAGGTCTTAACCATTCAGAATCTGTACAAATCTTAACCATTCAGAGGCAAATGTCTGAACTATTCAGACATCTGCTCGTGAAACAAACAGTCTGAACCATTAAGTGCTGATCCAGTAAGAGGTCTGAACCATTAAGAGTCTCATTAAAAGGTAAACAAACAGCCCCTTAAATATTTTTCGTTTTCTGTTCATTTTTTTTGCATCGCAGTTCATAACACCCTCTTGAATGGCGACAGATCCTATAATTGTATTTTATTTTGTCCTCGTCTCGACCCGAACTGAACGACGACCGACCCGAAAATTCTAACCTATGGTTGTGAAAAATCTCAACACCAGAAAAATGGGACCCTATTGGGAAAAAAATTCTGGGTCCGCCACTGCGCGCGGGTCCTAACTACTAGTTGAAGTATTAATTATAGAGGTACATGTTATGACATGCTCAAATGTGTGAACATATGGACATCCTTAAACCACCACCCCCATCGATCACAACAAGTCTCATATAATTATATGCATGTAAAAGACAGCCTTAAATTTAATGTCAGAAAGGGTACTCTACTCTAAAAAGAGCAAAATTAAGACGCATGTGAGGTTTGGAGGTTTTAATGCCGGTTGTACGAGCTTTAAAGAAGCATGAGACTGTCGCCAGCAATGCTATCTCTTCTTTTTTTGTACACAGGAGTGATAGCGATTGGTTTACCGGGATTAGTGACAATAAAACTTTTTGTTCACTTCTGAGAAATCGTTTGATGTTATAAAATCATATATAGTTTGTTAAGTTAGATAACTAAAGTTTACATATATGTATCATTACTGTTAGGTAATATGTATCAGATTTTGTTAGATATTTTCATAAAGTTTTAGACTTCATTTTTTGATAATTAAATTTGAGAAAATTATTATGACTTTTTACTTGGTTAAAATCTGTAACTTTTTCAACTTTTACAGAAAGGTTTTTAAAAATAACCAAGTCTTTTAGACCACCCGCAATGCAGGAACGACATATGCCAGGTGGCACGCACGCCAAGCATCCCTCATAGGCGTCCATTGTGTTATATTAGAATTAGAATACATCATCACTCAAGTCGACAAAATATCATTTAACCCATAAAATATATTCGAGTGCATATAAATGAATTATTAGTGATGACGGTTACATCGATTGCACAGAGGAGCTTTTCCTCTGTATGGCTTCCTAGCTGGTGGTGATGCACCTGGCTAGGTCCCACTTGGTTAAGCGGAACTGGAGTAATCGCTGTAAGATTCCTTGAAGCTTTACGCTTCTTTGATTTTCTTGAAGGCTTGGCTTTTGTCTTCTTAGGTGCCTCTTGAGTAGTTTCATCATTGAGATGAGACATGGCGACAACTAACTCAATGGTCCCATGGAGTACTATGCTTAGTTGTTGGGCAATTGTAGCAGCCAGTTCGGACCTTTGAGTATCACTGCGATGATGAGGCATTCTAAAGATAGTGGAAAATATGAGAACAAGCAAGTGAGATGTTATCGGATAATCAAAACTAAACGTTAAAAATATCGACGAAACATGAGGATTGTGACCATTTGTTTGTTAACTAAAACAAACAAACGTCACGGTGACTAATCAAAGTAAGTGGGTCATAATAATGTATCGCGAGGACATGCTTTAGCCTATAGGTGGACACTCACCCCAAGAGTTCCCAGGTAAGAGTGACTGGTCCGATACTGCGGATTTGTACGAACACTCTAGCCTTAGACGTAAAACTCGAGGTACATGCACCCACCCTTCCAGATTGCATGCGTTTACATTATAAAGACTTAAACTTTGACGAGATTTTGAAAACACCAAAGGCTTAAAAGCCTAAAATAAATCATCTAAGGATAGATGATTTCTTGTGAAGTTTTGAAAATTTTTGACTCGAGAGAATGAATTGTGTTTTGTTTTTGTTAATCACCTAAGGATAGGTGATTGTTATTGTATTAAGAATCTAAACGAAAATTCACTTGCGTTAGGGTCCAAGGAAGGTTATAGACTAAGTCCAGAGCATTACTAATAACCTAATTCCCTATAACCATGAGCTCTGATACCAACTCTTCTGTCACACCCCGACCGCGTAATACAACAAACCGCGGCGGAAACGTCGGGGAGTGTCGTAACAGAATCATTGTTTCACAACACATGGTAATTGAAGTTTTGAATTATTTCAATAATTGTCTCATTGCTTTGATACAAACCAAATAATTACAACAATTGTCTTTCAAGTTTTAAGTCACTAAAGCCCGCGTCCATCCTATGTGTAGCAAGCAATCAACAATCATCACATAGTAGAACCTGAAACATATGTGAAAACAGTCAGCATAAAAATGCCGACGAGTACATAGGTTTTGTATGTCAAATTCATGGCTTTGAATCCATATTGCAATACCTCATCCAACTAAAAGATTTGTCGAGTATGTATCGTGAAATCAAAAGTGTTTGATATTGCAATAGGTTTTATCAACGTTACAAGTTGATATAAGTAAAACCAAAACCATTGTAGCCATGAATCTTGACTGAAAACATTTTTCTTTGTAAACCCAAGTAGTAAATCGTCTTTGAAAGTAAACATTGTATGGTTTATATCTTTAAGTAAACCTCGTAGTGTAACTTCGTTTTGAAAACATTCGTCCAAGTGATCTAGATAAAGCTACGACATGTAAGTGATAAAAGCACTTATATATAGGAAGTACCAGTGGCGTATCCACAATGCTTTTATCACATTACACACGCCTCGTTGCCTAATCACTTACCATAAACCAAACGTCCAAATCATTCAAATCATTTCAATTGTTCAAATCGTTCAAATCTTTCCAATTGTTCAAATCGTTCAAATCATTCGTGTTTTAATTGTGAAATAAAACTTTTGGTCATTCTTTAAAGAATATATTCAAACCTATGTGACTCGATATACCACCCATGGGGTATCTTTAATAGGCCCTAAAAGACCTCTTTAACAAGACTAACAAACCAACACATGATTTGTTAATCAAATAACAGTTTCTGTCGTTACCCACATTACCCACCAAAGGGATAGTCCGATAACGGGATTTGTCAGATCCTATGGTACCATAACATAATACTTTTCGGCTCGATCATAGTTAATGAATGTCATTCGAATGTATTTCGACTAACGCCCCAACAAGTTCGTTCACATTATTGAAATCATCGTGTTTTATATAAACCATAGCATTTGTTCATGTAAACTTGAAAAGCATTTAGCACATATGAGTCACCCCAAAACAATTGAAAGCATAAAAGAGGGGAGTTATGTACTCACTTAAGATTGCATGTATCCTTGATTAAGTGACCTAACAAAGCTCGGGAAACCAATGAATCAAGTGGCACCTAGTATGGATTCATTATGTTAATAATCGAGGCCTAAATCGGGAGACCGGATAGAATGAGGTCTTGTAAACCAAATGAGTATTGTAACTCATATGATATGGTTTAACAAAGCCTACATTCTGATTTGAAACTTATCCTAAGTGCTTATGACCCGTTAAGGTAGTTTACGCTATTTTAACATGTCATTTGCTCAAATGCGCGTTCGGATGACCTAACTAGTCTTATGACAAGTATTATATGCCTAAACATGTTTAATTTTGTTGAATAATCTGTTTAAGTGTCAAAATTTTGGTTACATATGCTTAAATTAAAATTATGCGCAAAAAAGGAATTTTGGTCATTTTCCTAAGGCATATAAACTACATATCATACAACTAATTAAATGAAGTGACCATAAGGTATAACCTCGGAAGGTTATTCCCTATACAACTATGGTCACCTAATGTGTTTGGTCGGATCCTAATGATCGACTAAACGGGTCGGGTTCGAAAGTCTAAGCGGTTGTCAAGACCGCTTGACTTACGACCCTAAACAAGCACTAATTTAAAAGTGACGAGTTAAACATGTTAAAACATGTTTAAATAAGTTAGAAAACTGATTTGATATCAAAACAAAGTGTTTTGATACCCGAAAAATAGTTTCGTCGCAAAATGCACATAATCGTGCATTTTGACCGAAACTTTGACTCGTCAATTCGACTAATGAACGTGGTAATCAGTAGGTATAGTCGCAAGGGACTATAACCAACGTGATTACGCTCACGTTGCAAAGTTCAAACGAACTTTGACTTGTTCAAATCATGGTCAAAGCAGAAAGTCAAACACTGTTTGACTTTCTTGCTTAAAATAAATAACAAAGCATGAAAGAACACTTACAAGTGTCCTAAGCTTGGAAAATGACTAAGAATGCTCAAGTATGAGGCCTCCAACTAACTGTGGTAGCCTCAATCAGAGCAAGAGTGAAAGAAAGAAGAAATGAGCAATTTGTTGAATGAATGAAGTTTGCTATTTATACTAATCCTTGAATAATAGGATGATGACAAGTGTTTATGTGTTGCCCAAGGATTAATCTCATCCCTACAAGTGTTTGGACCAGGTTACAAGCCTTGGTGAACACTTAAATAGCCCACAAGATTGCAAAAACCAAGTTGGAAATCAGTTTGCAACAACTGGGAAGCTGTTTAGAAAGTTCTGAAAAATGGCCTTTGTCGCGTGTCGCTCCAGAGCACTATGGCTCCCTCGCGTGGCGTGAGGGGAGCTGTTTTGCCAAAAGTTTCTTTTTTGACAGTTTCAGTCCCGGCAACATGTTTTGATGGTTTTTGACGCGTATAACCCCCGTTAACCCAATTTCAAGGCTCTACAAGGATGTTAAAGCATAGAGGACTTGAAATATGCTTGGAAATATCATGGATGTCGGTTCGTTTGGTCGTACGATCGCGTTTTTGGTTAATTACGACGAAACTCGAATGGACGCGAAAACGATCCAAATTAAGAGACGAATGATATTTTTGCATTCCTATCACTAAAATATAATATTCTAGTGATTACAAAATTTTTTGGATGTCCGGATATGGTCAGAACGCGAGATATGCGCGTAAATGCAAACTTACGCAGTTTTTGACGCTTTTAGTCCCTGTGATCAAATAAGCGTATTTTCGCATACCGAACCCCTCAAAACTTATTTCTAAGATATGTAAAGGGTATTTAGGGTATGTTTACCTTATGATCTTGTTCTGGAGTGTTCGTTGCTATGCGAATTGGCAGACTTTTGCAGTTTGACGCAAATAGTCCCTATGATCGAATAAACTTGTTTTTGCCATACCAAACCCTTCAAAACTTATTTCTAAGTTATGTAAAGGTTATCTAAGGTATGTTAAGCTTATTTCACTACCCCGGAGTGTTTTTTGCATTCAACTATTTACGTTTATGTAATAGTTTGCGTATAACTTTCTAGAAAGTGCTCAAAAGCTCGAAATCAAACAAGAATTGATATGTGTAAATGTCACATGAAATTGTACAAATCCCAAGAATGAAACAAAAGATTTCATTGGATTTGTATTTGTATGATGGTCGTAGAGGCACAAATGTCAAACAACATTTGGATAAACGGGAGGGAATGGAGACTGATAAAGTGCATTATGCATTACCGCCTGTAAATAGGAGTCGTATGATGGCCCCGGATAATTATAATACATTGGGGCTGCTGAATGTGAAGTATCATATCCAGTCACTTCTAGATATGTAGGGATGGGGTTATCAAAATCCAAAGGTGGTTGTTGAGCAGATGCTTGCGGAAGTGGCTCAACAACAGGTTCAGTTTTAGAGGGTCCACTCATTTGTGGATCCTCTAGGATAGTGGCATAAGTTGGAGGTAATGGTGGAAGCGAACCCGACCATTGTCCCGCACGTACCGACATACGTGCGCCACAAGGTTTCCTCGATTGTGGTGGTGGTTGCGGTTGCTTCGCGGGCTCCATCGGCTCGTCCTCTTGTTGAGGCGGTGGCGTTTGTGGAGGTTGATAAGGAGGTGTGTAAACAAAAGTAAATTGGTTAAAGTATTGGTCCCATTCATCGGGACCCTGGTATGGTGATCCTGCATAGGATGTAGTATCACTTGAGAGTTCTATAGGATGCATGTGAGATCCCGATGGCGGCAATTTCGGGTCAGAGTCGTCATCCGGTTGGTTTTGTTGGCTTTGTTGATTTTGGCTAATATACTGGTTAGGGTCGAATGAGTCTTGAAAAGAATGTGAGTGAGAATGGTGGGATTGGTGTGAGTGGTATGAGTAAGATGAATGGTGTGATATAGAGTGTTTCACAGACTGCAACGAGTGTAACTCGCTTGAGTACTGTGGGTGGTCCGAGCTATGGGATTGAGAGGGTATGTGTCCAAATGGTCCTCCCCTCATTGTTCATAGCAGCATATTACCTGTTAGATATAAAAAAACATAACAATAACTTAATATAGATATGAGTAATCCTAGGTCAATGCCTAGACTCAGAAAGTCTAAGGATTATGTTATTGTGATATTTGAGATTAAACACAAAATGCTAGTGTTTGATTCACTCAAATGTTGGCTCTGATACCAACCTGTCACACCCTGATTTCCCGGTGGGCCCGGACTTGGGGTAAATGACAAATTGATACAGATAATCACAAATAACACAACTCAAGTCTTGGGAATATAAATTATTACAAATTACAAGTGTCTGAATGTTCAAAATAATATGCAGACGGAAGTTTATAAAAGATCCACAGGCGGATCGAAATAACAAAATGATTATGTAACAAACTACTAGGCTTCAATGCATGGAGTTGCAAATTCCACTTAAGCATTTACCGAGCAGGTTCCAGCCTACTTACATACTTTGCAACCTACGCTTAGTCTTTTGAAGATACGTCAGTTTACACTGGTAAAAACTCTTAACATATTTTCCCTATACAGGCTTGGGATACGGTAAATTATTTCCGCTTGGTCGGGTATGGGATTAAATGAAAGATTGTGTCTAAAAATCTACATAACCTGTTTTAATTCGTTTCGATTGATAACTTAAACATTAGGGGGTACTGCGACCGTGTCCTGGATATCCTCGGCTCATTTAGTTGCAAATGGCCACGATTTAAGCACGGGGTGTAGACATACACCCGACAGATGCTAATGCTATAATAAAACATTTTTCTTACCCTTTATGGGGATACCCTTTTATGGGTTGTAGTGGCGTGTCGGTTCATCATGTTATCGGTGTTTAGTACCGGGCCCCATGTGTATTGACAAGCATGTAAAACTGAATACAAGATATATATTTTATCCCAAGTTATATATGAAAATACATATGCCATTGTGTGCATAAAATGATTTTGAAATATTTTCAAAATGTGTCAGTTATTTGTATTTATCAGTGTAAACTGACGTATCTTCAAAAGACTAAGCGCAGGTTGCAAAGTACGTAATTAGGCTGGAAGCTGCCCGGTAAATGCTTAAGTGGAATTTGCAACTCCATGCATTGAAGCCTAGTAGTCTGTTACATACTTATTTTGTGATTTCGATCCACCTGTTGATCTTTTATATACTTCCGTCTGTATATTATTTTTGAACACTCGGACACTTGTAATTTGTAATAATTTATATTCACAAGACACCCACTGTGTTATTTGTGATTATCTATATCAATTTGCCATTTACCCCAAATCCGCGCCCACCGGGAAATCAGGGTGTGACAGGCAGGTAGCTTCTTAGCAGAGAAGCCATCCATAATAAGTTGAAGGGGAACATTCTCCAAGTCCCCAGCAGTTCAAACATGTTCGATACGCCGAACTATGGATGGACCACCCTCAGGAATCTCTCTTTGTTCAATCTCCACACCAGATGGATCATCTAGAAGAATATAATCCAAAGCACTCATCTCTGCAAAACAAAGGCAAAAATAATAAAAAATTGAACAATGTATAAGGACACGGGGAACATAAAAGTACATACACTTCCGATCAACACAAAAGATTGGTTCTAAATCAGAATTAACCCAATCTTGAAATACCCTAAACCACAAGAAGCTCCTCCGGATAAGCCCTTAGCTTTGTATAGGAAGCATGAAGTTTGAGGAGCAACCCATGCTCAAGTTCATGGACCTCCGACTCTTTTTCATTTAAACCCTCAGAAAATTTACGAGGGACAACAGTAAAAGGAAGTAACCGATTGGAAACGAAAAATAACTGGTTTTTCCAAGCATACGTGTGACCGACAATGGTAGAAAGAAGGGCAGCCTAACACCGAGTTTTCTCAATGGTGTACCAGTCCCCATTCCGAGCAAGATGGAAAAATGACGGAACATCAACAAAGAGGACTCATAACTCAATGCACGACAAAGGATTTCAAAATGCATTATACGTGCAACACCAATAGGGGCCAGCTGACCAAGAGAAAGACGATAATATTTCAACACTTCCAAAAAGAAGTTTGTAAAAGGGTACCGCAAATTTGGTTGATCGAGAATACGGGTATAGAATACCAAAAACCCTTCCAAATATTGATTAGTCGTCCTTTCCCCTGGAACATCAGTCTCAAGGGAAGGATCAAAGCCATGATCCAAACAAAACTTATCAATTTCTAATCTAGTAAGTTTAGAAAATTGGGCGAGCATATCATTCTTATTAGAACCCATTTGAAAAGTAAAGAAAGAAAGAGGCAACTTACCAAGTTTATAAAGAAGGATCGCCGGAAAATTCCACCGGAAAAACTGTCGGATCAAAGGAAGAATTCGAGAAAAAAGGAAGAATGAAGGAAATGAACGGTTATAAGGAAGTTATAAGTCTCAAAAATTCATATCCCCAACAAAACGGACATGTGGAGGGTGGGGATGTAACTGCCAACAGCTGGCAGGCTAGGGCAATCAAGAGCTCCCCTGTGGCGTTGTCACATCAATCACCTTCGGGCGCCTAGACATGCAAGTAGGCAAGTGGGCCTTAAATGAAAAGGTGCACATGATGAAATAATAAAAACTTATAACATAGGGCCATGGGTAGACTAATACCTCCCAACAGGAAGCCCATGGTCACATAATAAAAGCCTCATGCTTCTAGTTCCTTCGTTTGATGATTTGAAACTCTTTTCTTTTTTAGAAAATACTTACACAATATCAAACACCGCAACAAAGAAGCACAAGCAAAGCAAATAATGACTTTTAAGAAAAGCAAAGGCTGAAGATAAAAACCCCTAGACTTAGAGTCATAAGCGCCAATATTTACAACACCAATTCTCATGACTGGGGCGGATGACGTGGGTACTTGGAGATCCCAGTCAGCAAAACCAAGGTTAATAGCAATCGCAAGTAAACAATAAAGAATACTAAACATAAACTGAAAGTAAGAAGCTGAAAGTCGGAAGCTGAAAGTCGGAAGCTGATGCATCAACAGCTGGTGACAGGGAGCTAAAGTTACTGTACAACCTTGGAACTTGAACTCAGCATGTCAAAGTGATTAGACTTCTCCCTAAAACACATAAAGGTGTCCTCGAGACACACAAACCTGAATCTTACCTAAAGAGGTAAGGCTAACCCTGCAAGCAATGTCAAGGGAGGATAAGCTTACCAAGACTAGAAGGTACCAGCTAACACAAGGCTCTCTTGGGCTGAGCAATCTGTCTATAAAAGGAGAGTCTTGTTCAGCCCAAAGTAAGTCCACTTCTCTCATTCTCACTTTAAACTTTTATCCTTTCATTTCGCTAAGACTCTTAAGAACAATCCATTAATTTTCACGCCGGAGTCCAAACGTGGGAAGTCACCTCTCCCATTAAGACTAACGGTGTTCTTTAATTGCAGATTCCGACCAAGGAGCTACCTTTTGGAGTTGATTCTGGACCCCACCCCCCACTGCCATACTCTTGTTTCTTTAACATGCAGCAATGAAATCGCATACACATTTTTCGGGTATCAATGTGACATCCTAAACTTTTATGGGTCCCATCTTAGTTTCCTTATACAAGTATCCACAGTCACATAAGAAATTGAAAAGTATCAAATGTTCACTGAATCTATGTCACTCAACTATGAAATACATAAATAGAACATAAAAAATGAGTATAAATGAGTACCAGATCTATATATATTAATAAATGAGATGATTTGGGTCATATATCATGTGATGCTGGAGCAATTTTTCTTATGTGGCATCCTATGGTTTTGAGTAAAGGGTGATTTTGGGAATTCATCTCATTTTCTATACACAAACCAAATTTCTCAAAACACAAACCAAAACCTTGGTTGGACGCGGGATCCGAGAGAGTTTCGAGGCGGGATCCGGTTTTAATTATGGTAACCCAATTCTAAAAATGGATAGTATATATTATCTTCAACAATACTTCATAACCTCTATTTTCTAAACCCTAGCCTCCTTCCCTCCCATTCATCGTTGCTTCTACTGGATTCGTCAACGTCTTGATGATTCAACAAACATGTAACAAATCTTCTTTAGATTATTAGCTATCTTCTTCGTTAATCTACTTTTTGTTTATCTGTATTTATCGATAATATTCATTCGCTTTGTTCTTTTTTATTTCATCCATTTATTTTCCAGTGATTGGGGCGATGTTTTTTGTTTGTTTTTCTTTGATCAGTTTCCTCTTCATTTGATTTCAACAGGTATGTTGTATATTAGTTTGTTTGGTTCGATTTTCATTCATCCCTTTGTTTTCAGTCTGTTTCACCTTACGGATGACACTAATTCTCTGTGTGTTTTATCTTGGTTTTCATATTTTTCATCTTTTATTATTGATTTCATTAAAGGACAGTTCGTTTTTCGGGTTTTAGGTTTTCTTTTTCACCTTTTGTTGTTGTTTGATTATAATGTAATCAGATCTAAAGATGTGAACAATGGAATTTATAATTCCCCTTTTGTTTTTCCAATTTTGGATGTTGTAGCATAAAAATTCATGTTTTCAATCGATTATTTGTTATTAAAAATGTGAAATGTTTTGAGATATGAATTGATAAAAATGTTGAATCGGTGTTTTATGAAAGGGCTTTTCAATGCTAAGAAAGTGAAGTTTAAAAGTTATCTTTTTTTTTGTATTAATTTTTCCTATTTCTATAAAAAAGTCTGAGTTTTGTTTGGGAGAAATTGCATATGGTTTATGGGTACATTCACTCTGTTTTATGTGTTCATCAGTGGTTAGAAAATTGCTCCATTTGAAGGGTAAATAACTATTTAATGTGAATTTAGGGTTCATGTAGGTACAAGTTTCTAAGTTTGCTGATAATTGATAGTTTATGTGTGATTCTATCATCTTTCTTCATCTCTTCGAATTATTCAGCTAATTGATATATTTTTTCATGTATGTAGTTTTGCTATATTCGACACTAGAGGTGATAGTTACTTGATTTTCAGTTCCGATTCGGTACCGACATTTAGTTTTTTCGGTACGAAATTTAAGTTTATTATACAAAGATTTAACTAAAAGTAGGTGCAGATTTGTTGAGATGGTTGAATAACTACCAAACAAGCCATCTTAAGCAACATTATTTTACTTTTAATTTTTCTTTTTGCAGCTTTCTTTTATGGTGTTGGGGGATGCAGTTATGTGTTAAAGAGTCGTATTTTAGAGGTGTGAGATGCAAATGACACATGAAGAATGGAGCACTACCTAAGGTACATGATCATCTATCTCTAGCTATTTCTTTATAACTTTCAAGTAAAAGGATTTCAATAACAAAGTTTGGTGGTTAACGATTTTTTATATGATTTGGAAAGTAACTGATCAAAGTTTGGTGGTTAACGATTTTTTATATACGTTTTACTATGATAAAATTATTGAGAGTGAGTTTATATGGCAACAAAAGAATTCATGAATTGTTTTGTTTTCAATGGGTTGAAAGAAAAAAAAAAGGATTTTGTAGCTATTATATGTTTCATGTGGGCAAAAAAGGAATTTTACCAAATTTTGTATTTTTCGTTTCTGTAGCTTATATCAATCGCTTCTGTTTGCCGGCTATTTTTGAAACACGGCTCCTTTAAAGTATGTTTGCTTGTAAGAATCCTGACCTCTTCTTGGTTTTTTTTAGTTATGTTGTTTGTATCTTTTAAAGTTTATGCCTACTGTGTAGAAAATTTTAGCCAAATGATCATACGAAATCTAAGTGTGGCTTACCAAATGTTGGATGAAATGTCACACATTAACCATTAAAAACTACCGAGGTTAATAAGTTTAACTTTTTGTATTCATTAGTGACATGATTATGCCTATGTTTGTTAGCTTTCATCTTTGTAGAAGGATTATATAGGGATGAGCTCCATACAGTCAAGTTTTAACATCTGTTTGTGAAGGCATTACTCACTTTGCTGAAAATAACGCCGAAAGTGCTTCGGTGCAGAAAAAGGTATAATTTAGGAATTAAAAGATCCCCATTTTATATATAGTATATTTATGTGTTTTCTATTTCTACAGGATGTCGATATCGTGCCAGCAGTGGTATCATCGGAAGATGCGGCTCCAGTATTAAATTTGTTAGTTGACATTTTTTTAGTGTTTGTTATCGATATGATTTACTAAATAACATTTAATAAGATGAAAAACATTTCTTGATCAGGTAACGAGCAACAGAGATATGGTCACTGGGAACGAAGAAAATGTTAATGCCCTGCAGTCTAAAAATCCAGAGGAAGCTCTTAACGTTAACGATACGGGAGATACGAATGATACATCGACAAAATTAGCCGAACCTGTTGTTGAAACCGTTCATGTTGAGAATACAGCCAAAATAAGCGCTGAAATTCTGGTTTCTGTTGAATAGACGTTACAAAGTGAGGTCGTAAATGCTCCATCACAAAGTGGCAGCCAACAAGAAGAATCCCAAACTAAAGTTCAAATTAAGAAAGGGATCCGGTCAAAGAAAAAGGGATTGACTCGAACTGATCCACCATTAACAGGATGATAACAAAGAGGCAGAGGCACGGGATTCAAAGGTTATTCCTGCAAAGCGGTCCCGTAAGAAAGATAATGAAACTGATTCAGTTGCTAAACAACCGTCTGGTAGTGGTTCATTGTGAATGGGCAAAACCCCTCTGATGACGAATCATTGTAAGCATATGTATGGACTTAAAAATCAATCAAATCAATAGGGGTGTTGATTAGTGGACTAGATGGTGTGCATATAGCCTCACCCAATATACAGATAGCATATAGGTATGTTGGTAATTATGAAGCATGTCTAATAACTATGGTTGCTAAATATGTTTATCACTCAAGATCTGTACTTCATATTTGAGCCTCAGCAATCCGCATATCATGAATTAGGTCTATAGTTGTTTTTTTGGTTTGGGACATAAATTCAGACCATAATCCGGAACATGTATCGACCTCTCAACATTGGAGGAACAAGAACTTATAAATGTAAGTTTTTTTGTAAAATTGTTGGATTTAGTTTGATAGTTGGTTTAATATAATTAACTTTGTGTTAATGGTGGATTTATGCAATGTGTATCAACTTGACATCTCATTCATTGCCTTTCTAGTTCAAGCAAACCCATTCGAAACAAATCAACCATCAGGTAACAAAGTCATCTTTTGATAACTTTATGTTCATTCTTTATTTGTTTAACGATTTAGGTTATACTTCGATTATGGTTTGTATACTTCGATCACTTTTATTTGACTCAGATTGTCAAAATCTATGATTCAAATCTATAACCCTGGTGCGGGTCATCCAGGTATTAAACACCCTTCATTTTTTCGGTATTTGATTTCAGATTTTCTATGTTCGTTCTTTGTTGGTCATTTTTTTCAAAAAAAAAAATAGTGAAAACATGTGTTCGAGTAATTTTAAGATCTTTTGAATGGATTCTGCATTGAAACAATTAGGATTACATAATGAGTTGATTCTTTTTTCAAAATGCTCTATATTAATGTACCATGGCTTCTTTTTTGTGTAACCATTTATGATTTTAATTTTAAGGGAGGATTTTCATAGGAATTCTAAGAGCAAAATCTAGATGTGTGTTGGGATTGAACCCTACAAAGGAATAGATGATAAAGCCAAAATTGGTTCAAAGCAGTGGATCATCATAATCAGTGCTTCTACAAAGACTTTCCCCTTGACAGTGGATCTAACAACTGATAGTCTCCAAACACTGATCATCTCAAACCGCTGATAGGCCAAGCACTGATGAAGATTAAAGAACTGAAGCTCTATCTACTGATGACTCCTAAGTACTGTTGAAGATTAAAGTACTGCTCATTCAAGGACTGATCACCTTTGAAGAAAGCACTGATGCTCAACATTAGTGCTTAGACTACATCAGTGGAAAGTGAAACAGCAGTTTATAGAAGCAGTGTCTATGTAATCAGTAGATTGGTAGTCAGTGGTTGTATGTAACAGTCCTTAGAGTTTGTTAGGTTGTTAGATGTCACTTTCATTGTGACGTCAGCTTTGATTCTCAGTGGTTTGATTTGTATTATAAATAGAATAGCTTGTACTGTTCTATCTTAAGGAGTATTTCTCCTTCAATCCAATCATCTTGTACGATCAACCATTGAGCTCAGGCTGAGGGGGAGTTTTAGTATGTAAGCATATAATGTAATCATTATGTTCTTGTAATCATTCGACTTAATGAAAAGCATATGTTTACTGAAAACTGTTTCTCCTTGATTGTGTTACAAAGTTTGTTTCTATTTCTGCTGCATTTGATTTCTCTTATATTCATTCATTTGTTCATTATTATCAAACAAGCACAATCATGACAGCCTCAGATCCTAACAATTGGTATCAGATCTAGGACAGTCAAAATTGATCTAACAATCAATTTGACATAACAGTTCAGCTCAAAATTCATTGATACTAAGGTTGATCGTATTTATTGAAAAACAAAAGTAAAGGATAATCACGTTCAAAGTTGATTATTCGAAAAACTTTTGTAAAACATCCAAGATGTTATCTATCACATAGGATTCACGTAACACTGGTAGTTTTCTTTTTATATAAACCACTGATGGTTGTTAGATTTAAAAATGTCTAATAATCTCGGTTTGGGGATATTCACTCACAGTTCTATGATACTCCAGTGTTTATGATGAAATCTATGTTGGTTCCATGATTGACCGTTGCTAAGGGTTCACCTCAAGTGATTAAAGACCTTTGTTCGAAAAATTGCATTTATGCTCTTGGTAACATATGAGAGATGACCAAAACCTTAGGAACAAGATCTTATATGTGAACAACAATTTTGAAAAACTTTCAAAAGTTTGAAAACAGAATTGTTTAAAATTAAGATGAAAACCAGTAGTCTCAAAAATATGCATTAGATATAACCATGGATCAACTCAAAACTATGGTAATGAAATATCAGTGTTGTAAAGAGTTTGAAATTAACCCAAATCTCTTGTGAGAAAAAGGGTGAAATCCTACAAAGGTTATATGTTGATGTTTAGAAAACCAGATCATGAGTAATGTGAAATTTGGGCATAATCATAAGCAAAAATGTCCAAATCTCTCAAAACATTGCTGAAAATGATTTTGGATTGAGTATTCCTTCCTTAAAAACCTTTCAGTGACAGTTTCAGTACTTATCTATTGAAAGGGTAAAAAGGGAAAGAAGAAAAATTACAAAAACTCAAAAGTGTGTTTATCTCAAATCTTTTGAAATCAAAAGTAAAAGAGTATAAATTTAAAACACTTAAGAGTCCACAGGTGGGTCCTACAAAAGGAAAACCAAAAATAAACATACATCCTTGGTCAAACATATGTCATCAAACAATCATGTATAATCACTGTTTCAGGGAAGTTCAGGTAACAAAGGTATCTCTAGATAATTATCAATAAAGAGGATTAGGCAAATTTTCAGAAATTCTTCACATGGTACAAAAGTTCACAGAGAACCTTCAAAACTATTGTGAACAGGCTACCTCATTGTCACAATCATTTAACAAGGTAATGGTATCAAACAATGGTTATGAAATTTTGTTTCAAACCACTAACCATTTTTCTAAACTTGATAATGAAGTGATTCTAATCTAATTAAAAGTTACATTGACTTTGAAAATACACCAGATCTAATTGATGCTGTTTTCAGAAGATCTTTACTTATTTTTCTTGTAAAGGTTTATTTAAATAAAATAGGATATATTATTCCTCATTTTTAAAAGAATGATATATTTTGCACTTTTACCTGTTTTAATTAGTAAAAGTCCAAACACCTGTCAGGATGTAAAACCCTTTTATTTTTGCCCAGGGTGATATACTCCTTGATAATGTATCAAAAGGAGATGGTGTTAGAGTCTGGGTCATTTCATTCATTAACTCAAGTCCAAATCAGTAACAAAGGTTGATTGTTAACAAACTTCAAACACTTGGTTGCACAAGTTTTATTCTAAATTCTCAATAGATTAAAACACAAAATGTGTGGCCAAAATAAAATGTGATAATCATTTGGGATATTCAACCACTGTCAAAACCTATAGAATGTTTAAAACATGAAGTAGATGTGTGATAAAACCTTGAATGCAAAAACCTGTGAATTCTCTGCATTAAAATTCCCTATAAACCCTGCTGTTATGTTAGTTTTGATAAACTTGCATCTAAAATATGTTTGTCAAGTATTTGGTTCTGCAGGTAACTCACAATCACCATCAACAGATGCTGGGTATGATATTGTGATATCACAAGTCAAAATCATGTCTTTCATCAGAGCAACAGATGTTCAAAACAACTGTTAAAGCTCATCCACTGATGAATAAACAGTGTTTGACCAAAGAAGCCTTCTAAGCCTCTGTCACTACCTCACCCCTAACCACTGTTGAGAAAAATTCATCAGTGTGCCACACCTACCCTTCAAAATCCTTTGTCTTCTTTTCAAAGAGCTGTTGGATCATTTAAAGTCACCAACAGTTGTTAGCTTAGATGAATCACATCTGTAGCCTCACCTTCTAAAACATCAATCCTGTTTACAACTCATCCACTTTACCAAACACTTGGCAACATCTATGAAAAGGGATTCTTACAAAAAAGCCTATCCTAAAACATTTGTCCTCTGATTGACATTCTACCATTTCATCAACAAGTCATGTACTATGGTGCACTAAAAGACAGAAATTGGGTATCTATCATGAAAGAGGGGCTTCAGCAGTTCAGTGACAACAAGCTTGAAAATCTTGTGCCACAGCCAAAGGATGAGAATATATTTGGCAAAAAAGTGGGTCCTCAAAGAACATAGCATATGCTAGGAGCATGGTTATCAAGATTTATCATATTCAAACAAGTATAAACACCAAGGGTATGGGAGTTTACATCAGAAGGATGTCAATCCCTAAGCAATAAGCTTAGTGTTTTGACTATGCACATGCAAGCAGATGTTTCCACAAGCACTGATTGAAGAATATTATGATGTTGCTACTGCTGCTGAAAAGTCCAACTGTTTGTAACTTCAAAATATGTTATTGAATTTTGGTATATTTGCTCAAAAGACTTCTTTTATGTAGGACTATCAAGCAGCTAAAATATATCATCAAAATTTCAGTATCTCATCAACCACCCAACCATATTGACATCAGACTTCACTTTGTGAGGGATTGCTATGAAAAATGTTTGATTTCTCTGCACCATGTTCCAACTAAAGATCAGCTGGCAGATGTGCTGACAAAAGCATTAGACACATCCACCTTTGAAAGCTTGATCTCTAGGATTGGCATGCTTAACATGGAATAACAGGCAAAATCCTGTTTTTCTATGAATAAAAGCATTAAAATGTTTTCAGAAAATCAAAAATTCATCCTTAACAATAGCTAAAAATGAAAATTTTCATTAATCCTTAAAAGTCTGCCATAACCACTGTTTCGGTTCAAACATCTGTTCTGCTGAATGTTATCCACTGCTGAAAGTCAACCTCTGTTCCTTCATTGTCCTTATTAAGAACTGTTGTCAAACATCATTGTTTTAATCCACTGATAGTTAAAGTCAGCCACTGTCTTCATTTTCACCACTGTAAACCACTGATATTGATCCATCAGTGGTTTCCTAACAACTGTCATCCATTATTCATCAGAGATTGTCACGTGGACAATACTTAGCCTTCAGATCTTTTGTAACCGCAGCCACATCAGCATTCACTTTTTCGTCCTATAAAACCCTGATCAAAACCCCAAACAGGGTTTTCACTGTCGAATCGAATTCAAAATTCCTTTTAAAAGCCGTTACCATCATAATCCCTCAAATCACTCATCTTCTTCCCCACTCGCAACTACTTGCAAAATCACCATGACTCTCAATCTCAAAAATGCTCATAATTATCTATGTACTTTCGAGAAAACAGATCAAAACTCAGAGTTCCACTATATCATTGACGCCTTTTCTTCTTCAAAGTACAAAACTTTTTTAACTTGCAACGCACCAATTTATCAAGAAACCCTACGAGAATTCTAGAAAAATGCTAATGTTCAAGTTCAGGACAAAAAGCCCTGGGGCATTACATCTGAAGTAGGCAAAATTCGTGTATCCATCACTCCACAAACAATCTCTGAAGTTTTTGAGATGAATGACCACACAGGTAGTACTTCCTTCCCTAAACATGAGTATCAGACTGATCTGACCGAAAGGGGGTATGAGGGACAAATGGATAAAGCAACTTTGCAAAAAGGGAATTTCCCACCTCCCATGAAATTTTTATTTCATACCCTACTCATGTGTGTTCCAAATAAAACCACAGCTTTCAATGAAATCCCATTAGACATTCAATATCTGGGATATGCTATCATGACATAAGCTGATTTTAATTACTCTCGAAAAATTTTCAATGACATAGTTAAAAATGTTAACAATATAAAAACCAAAAAGAAAGCATTTTTGCTATTTCCTAGACCTTTGAGCTATTATTTACAAAAGAGAATTCCTGAGGATGGTGCACAAGTGCTCATCCAAGGTGCTCCATGTCAAATAAACAGTCTGTCCTCTGAAACCTTTACAAGGATGTCAGAGTCAAAAGATTTGAAAACACAAACAGAGGAACCTTAGCAGAATTTAGCTGAGACAACCTCTGCTCCTCAGGCTCCTGCTGTTGAGCCCACTGCTCCTGGTGATCACAATAGAACAACCCCTGCTGTGAAACCCACACAAAAAATCACCAAAAGGCCCATCAAGAAAAAATCCACAAAGCCCCCCAAACCCTCCAAAAAGGTAACTCTGGAAGATGAGATGTCACGGCCCCCGACCCAGTTTGACCCGTTTCAGGAGCCGCGGGATAGAAAATCACGTGGTATTTATTTAATTGAGTTAATAGCGGAAAATTTCTTCAGGATCTTTTTAAAACTGAAAATTCCCGATTATTTTATTTCACAACTCGGGATAAACCCCGATAGTTTACAATCTTATGATTTTACTGAGAAATCTTTCTTTTACAAAACATGTTTCTTTATTTTATATTGAGCCACTTCCTTAAGCTTGTAGTGCTTCGCGGCACTTTTTCTGGATCACAACAGATCACCTGAAACATGTTTGAAAAAGGTTTTGTCAGCGGAAAATACTGGTGAATCAATCTTTTTACGAAAATGACGCGTTTGTTATAATTTACAGTATTAAGAGCGATTACAATGTTTCCATATATCAACCAACTACCCACAATATTTGTCACTCGACCATCCATTGGTAACCTCAGAGTTCAATGGTGTCTGTCACTATGGTCATATCACCCCTTGGCTAACTCGTTGTCCAATGGTGAAGGTTATCAAGTAATGTATACAAAACCCCGCATACCGGCTGTAATTTGATGATTACAAAGACTTAATCCCTGTAATTATAACTTTAAAAATAAATAGGGTTTTGGAAATAATTTTATAAAAAGAGAATGATTCACATCGCAGATTTATATGAGCAGAGCTTAGCCTACTGATTAGCCTTTTAACCTAAATTTAATAACATGCACACGAACTCGGTTAGTAACTAATACAACATTTACGATAACTCACGAGATTAAAACCTTCACAACGAATGACAAAGTGCGATACTTAAACATCCATCATATTAACGACGAATGACAAAGCATAAACCCTAATGTGGGCAACACTTAAACATCCATTGGATAGTTTAATCGATCGGACATTGAATCGTAGCAGCGATCGAGTTAATTCCCGGTATCGGAGTAGCGCCTCGCTAATATAATTGAGAGTTTTGATCGATACCAACAGACTGTGCATGCAACAAGCTATTTGTAGGTAAAATTAGGACCTCACGCGGCCCGCGTAAACCATAACAAGAACTTTACGCGGCCCGCGAGGCCGCCTAGTCTACGAGTAGGCTTGAGTTGTCACGAGTAGGTTAGCCAGCTGGACACCACGTGGATCTGGAACACTTATCCGGTCAACATATGTTTGACGCGGCCCGCGTAAGACATGTCTTGTCTTTTACGCGGCCCGCCTGAGACCCAGAATTTTGTTTTTCTTGATTTTTAATATGGTTTAGGGTTTCAGGGGTCCGGGTTGTTACTTACGGGTATTTTTAGGAAAATTTTGAGAGTCCTTACATCCTCCCCACCTTATTTAAAATCTCGTCCTCGAGATTTATTGAAATAAGTGAGGACACTTTCGTTTCATCTCTGATTTCAGCTCCCAAGTGTATTCAGGTCCTCTCTTTGAATCCCACTTGACCTTGACAAGTACTAACCGTTTGTGTTTGAGAAATTTCACCATTCTGTCTTCTATCTGAAGAGGTTTCTCAAGAAATTTTAATTTTTCGTTTACCTCTATATCTTGGAGAGGTACTACCAAAGATTCGTCTGATAGGCATTTCTTGAGATTGGATATATGAAATACATCATGTACTCCAGCTAATTCTTCTGGTAGTTGTAAACGAAAAGCAACTGGTCCTATACGTTGGATCACTGAAAATGGTCCTACATATCTTGGACTTAACTTTCTTTTCTTACCAAATCGAACTATTCCTTTCCAAGGAGAAACTTTTAATAGTACTTTGTCTCCCACTTGGAATTCTAACGGCTTCCGTCTATTGTCTGCATAACTCTTTTGACGATCTTGAGCAGTCTTAATCTTTCCTTGATTTGATTAATCTTGTCGGTCGTCTCTTGCACTATTTCAGGACCTGATAATTGACTTTCTCCTATTTCTGCCCAACAAACGGGAGTTCTGTATTTTCTTCCATACAATGCTTCGAATGGGGCAGCTTCGATGCTCGAATGATAACTATTGTTATAGGAGAATTCGATCAAAGGTAGGTGATCGTCCCAATTCGATCAAATGATAACTATTGTTATAGGAGAATTGGATTGTCCTTTCACTTTGTCCGTCTGTTTGAGGATGATATGCTGTACTTAAATTTAGTCGAGTTCCCATTGCTTCTTGGAAACTTGTCCAAAAATGGAAAGTAAAACGACTATCCCTATCTGAAACAATGGAGAGTGGAGCTCCATGTAAGGATACTATTTCATCTACATACAACTTTGCCAACCTTTCCATGCTAAAGGTTTCTTTCATAGGTAGAAAGTGAGCTGATTTGGTTAATCGATCCACAATTACCCAAATCGCATCATTACCTTTTCTGGTTTTGGGTAACTTAGTAACAAAATCCATTGTTATGAGTTCCCATTTCCATACAGGCATTTCTAATTGTTGTAGTAGACCTGAAGGTTTCTGGTGTTCTGCTTTAACTTGTGAACAAGTAAGGCACTTAGAAACATATCGAGCTATGTCCTTTTTCATTCCTATCCACCAAAAGTTGTTTCTTAAATCTTGATACATCTTATTGTTTCCAGGGTGCATGGTATACCTATATTTATGGGCTTCTTCTAAAATTTTATTTCTTAATTCTCCCTGCTTAGGTACCCAAATTCTTCTTTTATGGAATCTCCAAATTCCATCAGCTCCTTGTTCTAATTCTTTTATTCGTCCTTTCATTCCTTCATCATCATCCTTGATGGCTATTTCTTGAAAATGCTTTAGTTGTTCCATTAAATCTAACTGTAGATTTAACCTAAGAGCACGAACCCGTCGTTGTTTCTCATGGTACTTACGACTTAAGGCATCTGCAACTACATTTGCCTTTCCTTCGTGATACTGAATATCACAGTCGTAGTCACTTAGGATTTCCATCCATCTCCTTTGCCTCATGTTTAATTCTTTTTGCCCAAATATATATCTTAAACTTTTGTGATCCGTATTGATAGTAAATTTACTTCCATACAGATAATGTCTCCAAATCTTAAGGGCAAAAATTATGGCTCCTAATTCTAAGTCATGAGTTGTATAGTTTTCTTCGTGGTTTTTCAATTGCCTTGAAGCATACGCAATTACCTTCAGCGTTGCATTAGCACACATCCTAATCCTAGTTTTGAAGCATCACAGTAAACTTCAAAATCTTCAGTCCCTTCTGGTAAAGCTAGGATTGGGGCATTTGTTAACTTTTGCATTAAAATCCTAAAAGCTTCTTCTTGCTTAGGTCCCCATTCAAACTTAACTGATTTACAGGTTAGCTTAGTTAGTGGTACAGCTATCTTGGAAAAATCCTTAATAAACCGTCTATAATATCCGGCTAAACCTATAAAACTCCTAATTTCCATTGCGGATTGCGGAACCTTCCATTTGGTAATTGCCTCTATCTTAGCAGGATCTACATGAATACCTTCGTGATTCACCATGTGTCCTAAGAATTGCACTTCTTGCAACCAAAATTCACACTTCGAGAATTTGGCGTAAAGCTTTTATTTTCTTAACAACGTTAATAGTGCATGCAAGTGCTGACAATGCTCTTCCTGATTTTTGGAATAAATAAGTATATCATCGATAAAAACAATTACAAATTTATCCAAATACGGTTTACAGATTCTATTCATCATGTCCATAAATGCTGCTGGAGCATTTGTTAACCCAAAGGGCATGACTATAAACTCGTAGTGACGATACCTAGCTCTGAAAGCAGTTTTAGGTATGTCTTCTTTTTGTACCTTCAATTGATGGTATCCGGAGCGTAAATCTATCTTAGAAAAATATCTAGCTCCTTGAAGTTGATCAAAAAGATCATCAATCCTAGGTAATGGGTATCGATTCTTAATTGTAACCTTATTCAATTCTCTATAATCAATACACATTCTCATCGAACCATCCTTCTTCTTTACAAACAACACTGGTGCTCCCCACGGGGATGAACTAGGTTGTATGAAACCTTTACTTAGTAATTCATCTAATTGCTTTTTCAGTTCTAACATTTCTGTGGGTGCTAACTGATAAGGTGCCTTGGCTATCGGTATAGTTCCTGGAATTAGATGAATTCTAAATTCTACCTCCCTATCTGGTGGTAATCCTGGTAATTCTTCTGGGAATACATCTGGGTATTCTGAGACTACAGGAATCTCCTTAAGTTCTTTACCCTTAGTACTAATGATTACTGAAATCATATATACTATTCCTTGCTTTCGTTCATAACTAGCAACTTTTATTACTGATATGAACTTCATGGGTTTACGTGGTTTATCTCCTGTAATCATGATTACTTCCCCAGTAGGTGCCTGAATCTCTATAGAATTTTTATCACAAAGGATTCGAGCATGGTTGGCTACTAACCAATCCATTCCTAATACGACATCGAATCCAGTTAAATTCATTGGCAATAGGTTTGCATGAAATTTATGACCTGAAAGTTCTATATTTTCTTTTTGCAAAACCTTATCTATATTAATAGAATTTCCGTCTGCCGTTTCGACTGTAAAAATCTGCCTAAGGTTGGTTAAGGGTAAGTTAAGAGCTTGACAGAATGAAGTATTTATAAAACTTTGGTTTGCACCAGAGTCAAATAATACTTTTGCGTAAATGTTGTGAACTAAGAACGTACCAGCTATCACATCTAGAATGAGTTCTGCCTCCTGAGTAGTTAATTGGAATGCACAAGCATTCTTCTTGGTAGCTCCGTCGGCTGGTTTAGCTTTATTGTATGCTGGTTTAATCAACTTAGGGCATTCTGTCTTAAAATGTCCTGTTTCTCCACAGTTATAGCAGATTCTTGTTTTCTTTCTGCAGTCTTCTTCGCGATGGCCTGCGACTTTACAAAGGTTGCAGGTTACATTACATCTTCCATAATGTTTCTTTTTGCAATTCCTGTAGAACAGCGGAGTTGAAGATTGCCCTGTTCCTCTTTTCCTGAAACTGCTGTTGTTACCCGTACGAAATCCTTGGGTAATTTTCTGAGCCATTTCCTTTTTCCTGTTTTCATCTCTTGTGCGTACCAGTTCGTCAGTTAGGGTGCTAGCTAATTCCACCGCATAGTCAATAGTACGAGGTCTTGCAGCTTTAATGATATTACGGATTTCACCAATCAGCCCCCAAATATAGAGAGAAATGAGAACCGGTTCTGGCGAAGCCAGTGTTGGTACCACTCTAGCATATTCAAAGAATGTCGAAGTATACCCGCGACAATCTACAACCATCATTCGATGATTTAGGAACTTATTCGCCATTTGCTCTTTTTCATATTCAGGACAAAATTTTCTTTCTACAAGACTCTTAAATTCTTCCCAGTTCATGGCATAAGCCATACTTCTTCCTTTGGCTTGAAGTACCGTATTCCACCATTCTAGCGCCCCTTCTTTGAAAAGATTTGACGCATACATGACCTTGTCGTTCTTGGCACATTTACTTATTGTAATTACTGCCTCGGTTTTCTCTAACCAATGCAGTGCCGCTGTCGCTCCTTCATTGCCTGCAAATTCAGCGGGTTTACAAGCAAGAAATTCCTTGTAAGTGCAACTAGGCGTTGCAGCTTTCATTTTCTTAGGGAGCGAAGCTTGCAGTGGATCATTATTGTGATTAGTATGATTACCGCCTCCGTTTACACTATTACTGAAGTTATCTTCAGAAATACGTTTGCTAGGAATGATTTGTTGAGTTTCAACAGGTTTTTGAGCAGCAGCAACTATCGCTGGAATAGCATTGGCTATTCCTTGAGCAACGATATTTTCTATATCCTGCCTAGTCATAAATTGATCATCCGGATGTTGTTCAGATTGATTAACCTCATTAACTGGTTCATTATTAGTATTTTCCATCTGATAATTAATATATATAATTTATTAGTATCGAATAAATAACAATTATACACAAAACAATCATACAAATTTCACAACACACATATAGCCAAAACTATCGATTTCTCGATTCCATTTTTATATATATTATAATATGCGTCAATACACACCATTTATCTTACAAAGTTTTATTTTAGGTTATTTTACAAGATTATATTTTACTATTATTATTATACAATCATAGTTTCACAAACCCCTCTATCCTTCGTCGGTTGGTACTTCGGTAACGATGTTCCCTCTCGTCGTATTTCCAGGAGATCTGTTCTCCTACTTCCCTGATCCTATTTCCTGCATCCACCAGCTCCTCGCCAAAGTGGCGGAGTTCAGCTAAATTTTCATTGCTCATTGGTGGGTTTGGTATAGGTTCTGGGTCGAACTGAGGGAGAAAGGAATAAGGACTGTTGAGCAGGTTTTGGAACTGCCAATCATTGGTCCACCACTCATCCATTCCTAAAGGTTGGGTGTGGATTATAGGTTCTGGGATTGCTGGTTCCAAATTCATTGGAAGTTGAGTTTCAGCAGGATAAGGGTAGAGATTATTATTGACAGGCCTGACGATATCACAGCTTGCCAATGCACGATCCAATTCCTCCTGAAATGGTAACTCCTCAATTTTTCTAGAGCTTTCCCCAATTTCTATCTTGGTTTGCCTAGAACCTTCTCCATTCTCCATTTCTGTCTGCCTAGAATCTTCCCCAAACTGTATTTCCATCTGCCTAGAACTTTCCCTGACTTCAATCCCCTTCCCTTTGTCTAAGGGATTTTCTATTTTAGGAATCTTCCTAGTTGCGGGTTTCCTCCTGCGCAGAAGCCTCCATCCTACAAATCTCCTCCTTTTCTTAGGCTTGGGTTTCTCTGGAGGTGGAGCATTGAATTCCATAGGTTCTTCTAGATCGGGTATGTAACCGGTAAAATCTCTAGAAACCTCTATTTTCACCGGATAGAGATTAAGATTTTGAAGGGCTTCAGATAAGTCATTCATGCTGTTTAGCATATATGCAAAATACACAAAATTTGCTAAGTTAAATTTTTATAACAAAATTTCATAGATAACCTTTAAATATTATTTCATACCGTGTGACTAATTTAATACAAAAATAACTGAAAATTAAAACACACTAGGGTTTATTATAAACTTATTTATTTACTGGATAAGGTTTCTGGATTGTAGGTGATAAGGGTGCTAAAACTTGAGTCAGAGTATTTAATGATTTGCATTTACTGTTACAGTGGCTAGCATATAAAGATCTGCCCATTTTTCATCTAACTTGTCTTCCCATGGTGGGTTATTGCCTAGTTCTTGGGTTTTCTGATTAACTCTCTTTTCTTTTGGAGGTGACTTCCTTATTTTCTCCTGACTTTTCCTAATAATTAAACTTCTTTTATTAGGAGAAAATGGTTCCTCATATTGGGCCTTTCGAACAAATATTCCTTCTTCGAGATTTGCATAGGGTTTTGAGGATGATGATCCTGTTTCTCTCGGTGTAGTATCTAATTTATAATAGATATCTGAAAGTCATTGCTTACCCATACTGTCAACAAATATTTAAATAATAAAACACATAATCACAAAATAGCAATCAGTAAAAGTTAAGTATTTTCTAAATACTTAATTGGCTTAAATCAGTGGCTCTAATACCACCTTTTTCTGTCACGGCCCCTGACCCGGTTTGACCCGTTTCAGGAGCCGCGGGACAGAAAATCCCGTGGTATTTATTTAATTGAGTTAACAACGGAAAATTTCTTCAGGATCTTTTTAAAACTGAAAATTCCTGATTATTTTATTTCACAACTCGGGATAAACCCCGGTAGTTTACAATCTTATGATTTCACTGAGAAATCTTTCTTTTACAAAATATGTGTCTTTATTTTATATTAAGCCACTTCCTTAAGCTTGTAGTGCTTCGCGGCACTTTTCCTGGATCACAACAGATCACCTGAAACATGTTTGAAAAGGTTTTGTCAGCGGAAAATACTGGTGAATCATTCTTTTTACGAAAACGACGCGTTTGTTATAATTTACAGTATTAAGAGCGATTACAATGTTTCCATATATCAACCAACTACCCACAGTATTTGTCACTCGACCATCCATCGGTAACCTCAGAGTCCAATGGTGTCTGTGACTATGGTCATATCACCCCTTGGCTAACTCGTTGTCCAATGGTGAAGGTTATCAAGTAATGTATACAAAACCCCACACACCGGCTGTAATTTGGTGATTACAAAGACTTAATCCCTGTAATTATAACTTTGAAAATAAATAGGGTTTTGGAAATAATTTGATAAAAAGAGAATGACTCACATCGCAGATTTATATGAGCAGAGCTTAGCCTACTGATTAGCCTTTTAACCTAAATTTAATAACATGCACACGAACTCGGTTAGTAACTAATACAGCATTTATGATAACTCACGAGATTAAAACCTTCACAACGAATGACAAAGTGTGATACTTAAACATCCATCATATTAACGACGAATGACAAAGCATACACCCTAATGTGGGCAACACTTAAACATCCATTGGATAGTTTAATCGATCAGACATTGAATTGTAGCAGCGATCGAGTTAATACCCGGTATCGGAGCAGCGCCTCGCTAATATATTTGAAAGTAATTTCGACTTCAGAGTAATATCAATTCGTTTTTGAGAGTTTTGATCGACACCAACAGACTGTGCATGCAACAAGCTATTTATAGGTAAAATTAGGACCTCACGCGGCCCGCATAAACCATAACACGAACTTTACGCGGCCCGCGAGGCCGCCTGGTCTACGAGTAGGCTTGAGTTGTCACGAGTAGGTTACCCAGCTGGACATCACGTGGATCTGGAACACTTATCCGGTCAACACATGTTTGACGCGGCCCGCGTAAGACATTTCTTGTCTTTTACGTGGCCCGCCTAAGACCCAGAATTTTGTTTTTCTTGATTTTTAATATGGTTTAGGGTTTCAGGTGTCCGGGTTGTTACTTACGGGTATTTTTAGGAAAATTTTGAGAGTCCTTACATGAGATCCCAGAGATAATACATGTGACAACACAACTGTCACCTGACACCACTGCTGCTACTTCCTCACATCAGTTGGAAGAAAGATCTCAACCCGAGCCTCAAACTCCTCCTGCATCCTTTCAAAAGGATCAGGTTGTATCCACAGGGACACCAAATTATGAAGCTCTAGAATCACTTGATTCTATCTTCCACAGCCCTGCTCCCAGGGCAAATTCTCTTTCAACTCCCACACTCACTACACAACTCCCACCATCCATTTTACCTCTGTTGAATGCACTAGATATGGATCAGGCACAAATCAGTTCTTCTCAACAATCTATCACTGAGAATATACCCCAACAAGTGACTGAGTCTGATTCCCCTACTATTGCTATTGCATCAACAGTTGAGGATGTTACACCCCTTGAGTTACAAGTAACTCTTGGTGGTAGTTCAAGTGGAGCAACTACTACAGGTGTTGAATCCACTGATTTGCACCTGGCCAGTAGTTTTATTAGTAAGACTCCCTTGAAGGAAATTTCTTCACTGGGAACCAAAGTGACCACTAGTGTGTTTACAATCGTAACCACTACTGAGGAAAGAAGTCCCCAGTACCAAGACAAAGGGGCAACAGTGGATGAATTTTGGGAAACTTTCCCTAAGTCAACTGCTGATACAACCACTGCTAGTGGGAAATCAGATGATCCCATTCAGTTGGGTGATGGTTTAAAATATAAAGAATTGACAGAGAGGGTTGACAAAATTGAAACATCTGTTGCAAATATAAAAAATATGCTGCAACAGTTGTTACAATCTGAAAAGGCTACACCCACTGCTGCAACATCTGCTCCTTCCCCCGCTGAGCTATGTAACTTATTTCAACCTATGCTTCATCAACAGAGACAATATGCTGATCAACAACATGAGATTCAACTTCAAATGATCAGAAATATAATGGAAGCTAGGTATAAGGATACACAAGCTGATATCAAGGCAATCAAGGCCCATTTGCTTCAAACCACTCGCACTTCTCCTCCTACAGTTGTTTTTGGTGAAAATCCTGATAATGCCAAAAAGGGGGAGAAAGGAAAGATGGGAAAAGAAGGTCTATATATTAAACCAGATCCAATGCCAAAACTTGTGGTAGAAATTCCAAGGCCAGATGGGTCTAAAAAGGTTGATGAGACTCAAAATGCATTTGCTAATCTAAAGGCAAACATGAAAGAGTCTATGGAAATAAAATATTCTAAAAATTTGAGCAAGAGAAGAAAGTTATGATGGAAAAGGAAGAGCATGGTACTTCTAAATCTAAAAGAAGACAGCCTACCAAAAAGGTTAGCCAACCCAAAACCACACCTTCCAAAACCACCAAACATATTCCTCAAATCCCTAAAAGTTCCTCACATCAAACCTCCAAACCAACAGATGTTAAGACACCTGTGGTATCAACAGTTGTTGGTACTTCAGTAGTTTCAACAGATGTTATCCCAACCACTGCCATCACCACTTTTCCATCCATCACTCAATCCACTGTCACACCACAAAATACATCTCCACCCCAAACACCACCTGCCAAAATGCAGAAGACAATAGTTGATACAACAACAGTGGTTGAGACACCAGTTGTTTCAACAGCTGTTTGTCAATCACCCATCACTTCAAACATTTCTTCACAAGCCATTGTTCTTTTAGTTCCAAAAACTCAAACAAAAACACATTCTCCAACAAAAACACCTTCTCCCAAACAGGTGTATACAAGAAAAAGAAAGTTTCAGGCGCATGATGATGACATACCAGCACATGTTCCCATTCCATCTGCCCCTTACAATGTCATCAAACCTCAGCCATTCATTCCACCAACCTTAGCCAACCCAATCAAAGATCCAATAGTACTTCAAGGATATGACCCTGCTGATGTTGTACCATTAGCTGCCACCTATCCATTAGAACTGCATGCAGTAAAGAATGAAATGAATCAGTTCTACACAGTGGATGACCCTTCAAAGAGAAAATTCCCATCTCTTGCAGGTTTTAGAGATCCTAAAAACATGGATGCATATCTAAAACTCAAAGCAAAGCAAGCTGAATGGAGAGCCAAATATGAATGCAAAGGGTAGGGTGATAATGCCATCTCATGTCAAATGAAGTTCTTGCTCACCAAGGTAAAAAATTAGAAGACTATACAAGATACCTTAGTAAAGAAATGTCCAACCTGCCTCCAGATGCTGATTTACAAGTAGATCTGAAAGAAGATCTCAGAAAATTGATCATGAGTGAAAAATTTTACCCTGCAAAAGATGAACAATTCCAAGACTGGCCACTCGTTGCTCTCAAAGCTTAACTTAAAAGAATTGAAAGAATCAATAATGATCTAGGTATGAAAAAAACGGCACCAAATTGGAGCAAATACAAAAGGATAATTGTTGACCTTACCTTGGAGTATAAAAGAAAGAAGCAAGAGTTGGTTGCAGCAAAGGTTGGTACAGCCAAAGCCATAGCAAAATGGACAAGGCAATACACTGATGAGGCCTATGAAAGGCTGAGAAAAAGGAGAGAAATAGATCCTAGTCTTCCAAAGAAGCCTGAATACAAAAACAAGAAAGATTATGATCCACAGCAGCAGGCACTTTCCTTGAAGACCTTGTTCACATCTTCTGTTATTTCTATCAATGAGTTAAACCAAAGAAAGAGGCAAAAACTGACTGATGCAGAAGAAAAAGAACAAGAAGCTGTGTATTTTAAAGAGGTTATCAAAAGAATGGCTCTAGAGGATCCTGACTCAGCAAAGCTTCAAGATATAGCCAAAATGGTTCTGAGCAGGCCTCCATCTCCAAACTCATCTAAAATAAAGACTCTCCCAAGAAACCCACTGAACTCAAAAATACTAAAGTGGAAGTCTGATCAAAAGACCCACGTATTGGCTCTGATCAAGTCCAGTGGTGAAGTGAAGCATATATCAAGGGAAGAAGCACTTGGCTTAAATGTAGAAGACTTACAAGATCTCCTTGAGCTTACACTGTGCAGGGGTGAGGATGATGAGGATTCCATGAACTTTGAATTACAATTGAAAGGTCAAGTTAGGGAACTCCTGTTGAGGCAATAAAGATCCTTAATAATGAAGTGTTTTGGCATCATCTGTTCCAGGGGGAGATTGTTGGGATTGAACCCTATAAAGGAACAGATGATAAAGCCAAAACTGGTTCAAAGCAGTGGATCATCATAATCAGTGCTTATACAAAGACTTTCCCCTTGATAGTGGATCTAACAACTGATAGTCTCCAAACACTTATCATCTCAAACCATTGATAGGCCAATCACTGATGAAGATTAAAAACTGAAGCTCTATCTACTGATGTCTCCTAAGTATTGTTGAAGATTAAAGTACTACTCATTCAAGGACTGATCACCTTTGAAGAAAGAATTGATGCTCAACATCAGTGCTTAGACTACATCAGTGGAAAGTGAAACAACTGTTTATAGAAGCAGTGTCTATGTAATCAGTAGATTGGTAGTCAGTGGTTGTATGTAACAGTCCTTAGAGTTTGTTAGGTTGTTAGATGTCACTTTCATGGTGACGTCAGCTTTGATTCTCAGTGGTTTGATTTGTATTATAAATAGAACAGTTTGTACTGTTCTATCTTAAGGAGTTTTTCTCCTTCAATCCAATCATCTTGTACGATCAACCATTGAGCTCAGGATGAGGGGGAGTTTTAGTATGTAATCATATAATGTAATCATTATGTTCTTGTAATCATTCGACTTAATGAAAAGCATATGTTTACTGAAAACTGTTTCTCCTTGATTGTGTTACAAAGTTTGTTTCTATTTCTGCTGCATTTAATCTCTCTTATATTCATTCATTTGTTCATTATTATCAAACAAGCACAATCATGACAGCCTCAGATCCTAACAATGTGAAGTCAATGTGTGAGGTATTGCATAGTAACTCATTCTTGATCATCTGACTATTTTTATTTATTTAATTAT
The DNA here is from genome assembly GCA_030545235.1 of Helianthus tuberosus. Taxonomy (NCBI): domain Eukaryota; kingdom Viridiplantae; phylum Streptophyta; class Magnoliopsida; order Asterales; family Asteraceae; genus Helianthus; species Helianthus tuberosus. Next base: position 56,225,290 of record CM060362.1, read on the forward strand.
TCTTTAAACATTTCAGCAAAATGATATTTTGTTTAGCCACCTAGCATCGATGTGTGTACAAACTCATTTTCCAAATTGGCAAGGTTTGTGGAGAGAAATGGAAAATCCTGACTTATGAGGTTTGTGTTGTTTTAATTCCTTCAGATTGATTATTTATTTTTCAAATTTATGGTTAGACTTTTTTGTCAAAATCATTAAATACCTTTTGTGATACTCTGGGACTGTGATTAACAAACATGAACCAATACCTCCTTTTGTACAGACAATGTACCAGTTCCTTTGAAGAAGAGCATACAAAAAGAAACTTATGTAGTTGTTCGCTTCATTTGCTTCTTTCTTTACTCATGTAGCCTTCCTTTTGCTCTCGGTTTGCTTGACTTATAGGTAATCTTCCCACTGTATATTCCACATTGTTTCAAAATGGGTGGTAGAGATCATTTTATATAATAACTAACAAGAATTAATATCGATTAATGCACAATAATAATGGAACAACAAAATCCGAGAAGGATTGATTTACCATGAATTTTTATACTTTATCCATATTTGCTAAAATTTATGGAACCAATTTGTTGTAAAGATGGGATTTCTGGATGTGTTTTGTGCTCCTTATATGCATGTTCAAGTTTTGATAATCACTGCACTTGAATCATTCCTTGCCTTGGAGTCCATTAAAATTTTAGGAGATATCATAAAGAAGCAACTCAATGAAGTAAGTTTTTCTTTAGCTTCTTCTAGCTCATCTGATAGTACACATCAAAAGGGGCTGTTTTTATAAAATAAAGTATTATATTGCTTCGGGTCAAAACGGATTCAACCAAAATTGGGTTCATGATCAGATGGTAATGGGTCAAATGGGTCGTTTTAAGAAAGTATTAATTTGGTTCAGTTTAAAAAAAATCTGACAAAAAGTGATTCATGATTAGACGGTAACCTGTCAAAATGGGTCGTTTAAAAGAAATGTTAATTTTGGTTCGGATTAAAACAAAATCCGACCAAATATGGGTTCATGAACGGATGGTTAACGTCTAAAAGGGTCAGTTTTTTAAAGTGTATTAGTTTGTTAAAGGTCAAAATGTTAGGACCGGTTTGAATCTGAACGATTGCGAACCGACTCGTACGACGTGCGGAATCCGTGTACGAGCAAGACCGAAACACACGAGACGTAATCAATCTGTGATTCTATAAAAGATCTGAAAAATACAAGCACCTCGAATCACCTTTTGCCTTTCTCTCTCTACTTTCTCTCTCTATCCTCTAAGCTTCAAAGTCACAAATGGCAAAAGTTACAAAAGTTTCTAATTCTAACCCTACCTCATCTATTTATAGGCCAAGGCTTATAAGAGCTTTCCTCTTATTTACAATATTGCCACCTTGCCTTTTCTATCTAATATTACAATGTAAGGCTAGAAATAAACTGTTTCAGCTACGATATGAGATGACGGAGGCGATAGACATACTGCACTAACAGATGGTATCAGAGCAATCGAACTCCTGCTCTGATACCACTTGTTAGGACCGGATTGATCCATTTCGATTGCGAACCGACTCGTACGACGTGCGGAATCCGTGTACGAGCAAGACCGAAACACTCGAGACGTACAATAAACGTGATTCTTTGATAGATCTGAAAACGTTACAGGAACCGTGAATCACCTAGACACTTTCTCTCTCTAGTTTCTCTCTCTAGAACTAGAGCTCTCAAATGTAGCAAATGAGCAAAAGTGGCAAAAGTTCTAAATGAGAACCCTAATGGTTCTATTTATAGGCCAAGGGACATAATGAGATATCTCATTATTTACATAAATGCCACCTTGCCTTTTACTAAAATATAACACTATAAGCACTAAACTTAATCTATTTCTGCTACGGTCTTGAGATGACGGAGGCGATAGACATACTGCACTAACACAAAACAAATGTAAACAAATATGGGTTCATGATCATATGTGATGGTTTGTTTTAAAAAAGTATTAATTTGGTTCGGGTCATCGCAAGTCATTTCATTTTTTATTTCGGCAGAACATTGTGTCAGTGTTGATTGTGTCGACTTTGAGCATGCTCAATGTAATATCAATAGAACTGCTTACGTGGAGATTGATTAAAGCTTGGTTGCCTGTGAACTTTATATTTGTTGGGATTTTAGTTAAAAATTTACTTTAAGAATTCATGATGATTGTCATCGAAAAAAATCTCAACTGAATATGTTTAGTGGTGTAGCGTGTTGGTAACAGTTGAGGTAAATACAATGACCTATCTTGACCCAAGTGACAATAGGTAAAACGGGAGACAAATAGGGCTCAAACTCAACATGCTTTAACACAAAAAACACTTTTGAGTTGGTGGTTTTATTTATGACCATAGATTGACCCAACGGAAAGTTCTGATGACTTTTCATCTACCATCTTTCTCTCTTGACTACCTTCTCAAATCCAGGCCATGCCTGAGGATGTTGGCAAAGGTTCGAGCCTGCGGTTTACTAGAGGATGTTGGCAAAGGTTCGAGCCTGCGGTTTACTAGAGGAAGTTGAAAGTTTGATCGAAAGTATGACTCAAGCATGAGAGAATTTGAGGTATCCTATGGGATTTTGTTCATCTAAATTTCAAGCATCATGTTTACATAATATGTTTATGATATGTAGAAAGGTACATGCATCTTTTATGACTTTAGAGAACACTAAGCTAATTCAGAAATCCATATACACCCTTGTATTTACTTCGAAGAACACTGAGGTTCACAAATTCACCAATTAATCTTTTTTTTTACTTTTTTTTTTTTGGCCTTTTTCCACTGGTTGGGTTGGCTTACAGATCGAAAGGGATTTAGGTTATGAGCTAGGTTGATTCGATTCATATTGTTAATCCTATTCTTGATGAACATTTGCATCTTTCAGAGTATAAATTCCGATATTTTGGGATTCACGGGCGATGAAGCTACGCGGAAAAAATTGAAAGCAGTCAACAAGTCGCTTAGCAAGCTATTATGAACACCAAACATGCCTTAGAACTAAAATGTCTTAACAGTGAAAGTCGAACAATTTGGCCCGTGTACTAGCACGCGGGTCATTTAAAATGATCTGTATGATTGAAAATTCAAAATATTGGTACATGTATTAGCTTCATATCGTATGAACAAAACAAATTTATATAATAGCATCTTGCATCGAATTCGGTACAAGTTCAATTCTTTCTATCATAGATTTGGTATAGGATCTTCATGCTTTGCCAATGAACTCGACATCGAACAAGAGAACTGAATCTGGTGGGATGATGCAAGAACCTGCAAATGCAATATTTGAACATTGATAAGATTAAGAATTAAAAAAGTCCTCACAAACTTTAAAAAACGAAGCCATTATACTTAAAAAAATATACATGATTAAGCATATGAGTAGCAGAATTAGCGCTAATAATTTTGAAGATTCTGACAATTCTGCCAGCTATTGTTCAGTGTGAAATTTTCATATGGATTTAAAAGGATTAGGGGAAATTATCACATTAGAATTCAAGTTTTAGCTTTTTGTTTGAAGGTTTAGTGTGAATTGGAGCTTTGGCTATCCATTTTGTCACACCCCAACCGATGGCGGAAACATCGAGGTGAGGCACTGAGCGAAACAGATTGTCCAAGAGAAATCCATAACAACTAATTTACCAGATAATTAATATTATGTCCCATACCATAACTTATCAAAGTAAAACAATTATTACAGACATAGGTATCTCAAGGCAAATCATTGTTCCGACAACTCAAAATATAAATTGTTTTTTGTTTCTAGACTCTCCTACTTGATTTCCACATAGCAAGCATCCTAGCATCTCAAACACCTATCACATACGTTAAAATAGAGGTCAATATACATAGTGTAAAGGTGAGCATAAAAGTTTAATAGTATAATAGACAGCGAAATCGTTTACACATAACCAGCATGTAACATGTAGCAAAGTGAAGCTAGTAGGTTATCGACAATGAAATATGCAGAGACGTGTCTGCGAGTTGTAGAATACGCAACACATCTCCCCACTGGGACACGTAAAGTAAAGCCCTTAACAACCCCTATCCGCGACAGGTGCTAACTCCAAACTATAGTACTATCGTTGCTAAGGTGTCAGGCAACAATCACTGTGTAAACATAACATACAAGTATTCATCGAGTAACACGTATAACATGCAGTAACGGTCAGCGTATAAAAGTGTTTGCGTTATGTGTCGATTGTGATTTGAAATAGGTAACGTATGTAACACCCAAAAGTGCGCAAAGCAAAAAGGGATCGAGTATACTCACAGATTGTGTTTAGTAAATAAACACTCTCTTGGATTGAAGGGAGCATTGAGGGGTTAGCCCGAACATAACGATAGCATAAGCGAAGAACGACGCGTTTAAACGTTGCAAGTGAACAGTGACTAAAGCCCATTCGATCAGATGACAATCCATACGGATGGTCATCCAGTCAGATGGCCATTCGGTTGGATTGGCATTCGTTTGGGATGGATATGTTTGTGTATGATGGCTTTGAAGTTTTCATTGTAGCATTTTTAAAAACAGAGAAGTATCTCTACCTTTCAGGTCGTCCGGTCGAACGGTCGTTCAATCGGATAGCGATCCATCCAGCGAGACATTTTTGGAGAACAGGTTCACAATAGGATGGTCATTCGATCGGATGGTCTTCCAATCGGATGACAATCCGTTAGAAACTGATGATCTTTGAAAATTATAAAATGTTAAGTGTTGAAGATCATGAGTCATCCGATCGGTTTGTCATTCGATCGGATGGTAATCCGATCAGCCGGCAATCCGTTTGGTGACTTGATCGTTTTGAAACTTGGGAAAATTTGCTAAGTTGAAAAGTTTGCGGTTTGACTGAGACGGTATGACAACGTGTTAAACAACAGAAACCCCGCCAAGTCCAAGTTACCCGATCGGATGTGAATCACCCCAGCCCAATCAGTTAACTGTTCGTGATGGTTGTTCATGTTCAACCCGCTAAGTCGATTATCTCGTTGATAGGAACCAGATCTCAGACCGATACTTCACTAGGAAATGAGTAGAAGGCCTGAACAAGCTCCGATTCTATCGGTTTTGAGTGCATGAGTGTAAAAGAGTTGAAAGAAAGTTATGAAAACGTCTTTTAGCCCTTTTAATCTTGAAAATGTTTGGATTTATGCGAAATCAGTGTTTAAACATGTTGAAATCCTTTAGATCTGAGTTGTTCCTGGTGGAATGAGGTCAAATCTTGAAGTTCATAAGAACCCCATGATGACATCATCCTAGAACACCTCAAACCAGCCGATTTCATGGTGAAAAGTGAAGATTCAAAGGTGAAAATGATGAAGAAGTGTGTATAGATCATAGAATTACAAGATTTGAGGTAGAAACTTACAAGAATTGCGAGAAATCGAGGGAAAAGAGGCTGAGAAGTCGAAGGGTCTCAGAGAGAGCTGTCACATCACTGTTTGTGATGTGACAGGGCTATTTATAGGTGGCCAAAAGAGGAAAGCAGGGCACAAGTGACGGATCGGATGACAACCCGATCGGATGGCCATTCGATCGAAGGGCTGTCGCGAGTTGGGTTTCGATGTTTTGTTTCTTGCATTGGGCGTTGCGATGCATTTAAGCAAGTGTCGATTAAGCGATGCGATAGATTTAATTAATAGACACACAAATAATATAACTAACATACAACAATATAACCTTACATTTAACGTTTTTAGATTGCGTTGCGATTGCGTTTTCGAATAATCTCCACAAAACAAATATGACATGCACAAGTAACACATAAATGGCACACACACGTAAAACAATATTCAGAATACATAATTCGAGTTGCGATGCGATAGTGATAAGTCGATTTGCGATTAACAGCGATTAAACTGTGATTGTTACATATACTCCACATAATACAACTAAAGTAACTTAAAATTGAGTATCGATTACAAAGTCAAAGAGTATAGTCAATAATTAAGCAAGGAGTGACAGATCGCAATTAGCAATCTTTTCTTCCTTTGACTTTGACTTGTACTTTGACTTCAAAAGCGCGGGTTAGTACAGCCTCCCCTGCTTTAGGGAATTTCGTCCCGAAATTAGGGCGTAGGCGTAACGAAAAGCTGTGGGTACTCAGCCTTCATGTCACTTTCGAGTTCCCAGGTGAACTCTGCGCCGCATTTGCCTTCCCAGCAAACCCTCACAATGGGCATGCTTGAGCTTCTTGGTTTCTCGGTCCATGATCTCGGCAGGCTTTTCCACGAAGTGTAATGTTTCGTCCACTTGTAGATCCTCAAGTGGTACTTGTAAATTCTGCTCGGCCAGACACTTTCTGAGGTTCGATAGATGGAAATTCGGGTGGACGTTCCTAAGTTCCTCCGGTAGTTCGAGTCTGTAGGCCACTTTGCCGATCCTTTCCAGAATCTTAAAGGGTCCAACATATCGAGGCACGAGCTTTCCTTTCTTGCCGAATCTGATTACATCCTTCTAGGGTGAAACCTTTAGGAGTACGTGATTGCCAATGTCAAATTCAAGGGGCTTGTGGCATCTATCGGCGTAACTATTCTGACGACTCCGAGCTTTCAACAGGTTGTCTCGAATTTGGAGGATTTTGTCAGTCGTTTCTTGCAACAGCTCAGGACTGGTAATTTGCGCATCTCCGATCTCGTGCCATATAATAGGCGATCGACATTTTCTTCCGTATAATGCCTCAAATGGTGCCATTTGGATGCTAGAATGATAACTGTTATTATACGAGAATTCGACCAAGGGTAAGTGCGCGTCCCAATTACCACCGAAATCTATGACACACGAGCGAAGAATGTCTTCAAGGGTACGAATCGTTCTTTTCGTCTGACCGTCGGTTTGGGGATGGAAAGCTGTACTTAGATTAAGAGTAGTACTGAGAGCAGATTGAAACGTTTCTCAAAGACGTGAGGTAAACCAACCATCACGGTCAGAGATGATATCACGAGGCGTCCCGTGTCGACAAATGATTTTGTCGGTGTAGATCTGTGCTAATCGTTCTACCTTAAAGTCTTCTCGTATCGGCAGAAAATGAGCAGATTTAGTCAAACGGTCAACGACAACCCAGATGCTGTCGTGACCTGATGGTGTGCGCGGAAGTTTCGTTATGAAGTCCATAGCTATACTCTCCCATTTCCACATAGGGATCTCGGGTTTGACGAGTAAGCCAGAGGGTCTTTATTGCTCGGCCTTGACTTTGGAACAAGTCAGGCACTTCGAAACATAGATTGCGATATCTTTCGTCATTCCGGGCCACCAGTACTTGTAGCGAAGGCCCTGGTACATCTTATCGGCACCGGGATGAATAGAATATCGAGACTTGTGGGCTTCGTCCAGCAGAATTTGTCGTAAGTTAGTGCGCTTGGGAATCCAAATTCAGACTAGATAATGAAATATTCCATTCGATTTATTCACTAGTTGCTCGCCATTATTGATAATCCTTTCCTTCTTCAAAGTGCGTTCGGTAAAACAAGCATGTTGGGCGTCACGAATAAGAGCTTCGAGATTGTTCTGGGCGTGAGTATTAAGAATGCTATGCAAATAGCTTCGTCGGCTTAGAGCGTCGGTAACGACATTAGCTTTGCCACGGTGATAACGAATCTCGCAGTCGTAATCATTAAGAAGTTCTACCCATCGGCGTTGGCGCATGTTCAGTTCCTTTTGATTCAAGATGTGTTGTAGGCTCTTATGGTCTGTGAAGACCGTACACTTGGTACTGTACAGGTAGTGTCGCCAAATCTTCAACGTAAAAACAACTGCACCAAGCTCGAGATCGTGGGTTGTATAGTTCTTCTCGTGGACCTTGAGCTGACGAGATGCGTAAGCGATTACCTTGTCCAGTTGCATGAGAACACAACCGAGACCAAGGTTCGAGGCATCACAATAGACAATGAAGTCATCGTTTCCGTCGGGTAAAGTGAGTACAGGAGCATTGTAGAGCATATGCTTGAGAGTTTGGAAGGCAGTCTCTTGTTCAGTTCTCCAAACAAAAGGCTTGTCTTTATGCGTGAGAGAAGTAAGCGGAACGACGATTTTTGAAAAGTCAGTGATGAATCAACGGTAATAGCCCGCCAATCCGAGGAACGAACGAACTTCGGATGGTGATTTTGGAGTAACCCAACTCTTAACAACTTCGATCTTCACAGGGTCGACGTGTATACCTCCACTATTGATGATGTGACCGAGGAACTGAACCTCCTCCAGCCAAAATTCACACTTGGAGAACTTGGCATAGAGTTGGTTCCCTTGGAGTAACTCGAGAACCAAATGTAGATGTTGCGCGTGTTCAGTTTTTGACTTTGAATAGATAAGGATTTCATCGATGAACACAATGACGAAATGGTCAAGAAATGGTTTACACACACTATTCATCAAATCCATGAAAACCGCGGATGTGTTGGTTAAACCAAAAGGCATTACGATGAATTCATAATGGCCGTATCGGGTTCGGAATGCGGTTTTCGGTATATCCTCCTCCTGGATTCGTAACTGGTGATAGGCTGAGCGTAAATCAATCTTCGAGAAACACGTTGCGCCTTGTAATTGGTCAAACTAATCATTGATTCGAGGCAAAGGATTGCGATTCTTGATAGTCAGCTTATTCAACTCCCTATAGTCGATGCACATCCGGAACGATCCGTCCTTCTTTTTTACGATAAGTACTGGTGCGCCCCAAGGAGAGGTGCTAGGGCGAATGAATCCTTTGTCAAGCAATTCCTGGAGTTGACTTGAGAGTTCGCGCATTTCAGACGGAGCGAGGCGATAGGGAGCTTTAGCAACAAGATTGGCTCCAGGAATGAGATCAATACGAAAGTCGATATCACGACTCGGAGGTAAACCAGGTAGATCATTAGGAAATACGTTAGGAAATTCGCAAACAACAGGAACATCTTTCACTAGTGTCTGTCCTTCCTTTTCCTCCGCTACTATGATGTTAGCCAAGAAAGCTTTGTATTCCTTGCGGAGATACTTGCTCGCTTGGATACACACAAAGTTGATCACCATTAGCGAGTGAGAAACGAATCATTTTATCGAAGCAAACAACTTCAGCACGATTTTCATGAAGAAAATCCATGCCTACTATGATGTCAAAACTACCGAGCTACATCGGAATAAGGTCGATAGGGAAAACGTGATTGTTGAGTTCAAGCGTATAATCACGTAGAATAGAATTGACAGCGACGGTTCTTCTAGTGGCAACTTCAACGTCGAACGTCGTAGGGAGATGGGCGCGCTTACGATTAAGGAGCTTTTCGAATTCAAATGATACAAAACAGTTATCTGCTCCAGTATCAAACAAACACGAAGCACATATACCATTCACAAGGAACGTACCATTAACCACGTTGTTGTCCGCTTGAGCCTGGCGGGCGTTGATGTTGAAAGCACGTCCGCGGGCTGCTGGCTGCTGCTGCTGAGGCTGCTGCTGTTGATGTTGAGGCTGCTGCTGTGGCTCTTGCTTCACCACTCTATTGGGGCACATGTTTACAAAGTGGTTGGGATCACCACATGCAAAGCAGGCTCTTGCGTGAGCAGCGGGTGCAGGAGCTGCTTGTTGGCCCTTTGGAGCAGAAAAGAGAGCTTGTGGTGCAAGAGCTTGACCTTGAGCTGGAGCAGGAGCTTGGCGAGGACCGGTACGGCAGTTGGCAGTACAGGTTGCAGTGAACACAGAATCTGCAAGCAATCCCCACGGGATGATGATAGGTACAGGTAGGGCAAGCCGGGTGAGGACCAGTATATGCACGCTTGGCTGGCAGTGCATTGGTCACCGGTGCCGCTACTTGGTGGTTCTGGGTTTGCGGTTGAGCAGGTATAGCTTGGAGCAGAGCGGCAGCTGTGACAGCGCAATTCTTGCTGCTGTTGTTGTTGTTGTTCTTACTCTTGCGGCGGGAAGACTTGGAAGCTTGCGGAGCGGCGGCGGTTTCAGCGGTGTGAGCAGCGGTAACTTGGTGTAGATTCTTGGTGGCTTTATCGAAGTAACTAGCCCGAACCCGCTTGTCATTGACCTCGACAGCGAGCATGAAGGTTTCCTCAATGGTTGTCATCTTAGCGGCTTGCACGAAATCAGCCACACAATCCGGTAAAGCACGGATGTATTTCCTGATGGTGATTTCAGGGGTAGTAACTTGGCCTGGACAAATGATACTCAGCTGCTTAAAGCGGTCAGTTAGACCAGCGTTGTCGCCACCCTCTTGCTTGATGTGCCAGAACTTGTCCTCCAGCTTCTGAAGCTTGTGGGGAGGGCATAACTCCTTCATCATGTTGTCCTTCAACTCATCCCACGTAAGCCCATAGGCTGCATCATTTCCACGCTTGTTTCTTTCGGCAGTCCACCAGTCCAGAACCCTGGACTGGAAAACGCCAGTTGCGTTAACAGTGTGGAGATTATCAGGACAACCGCTTTGGCGTAGGGTGACTGCAATAGAATCAAACCATTGAAACATGGCAGTAGGCCCGTCTTCTCTGGTGAATTATTTGGGTCCGCAAGTTTTAAACTCCTTGAAGCTAAAAGTAGACCGAGGTGAATCAGTCCTAGACTCGTCAGAGGACTTGCTAGTGTTTTCATTCAGCTCGCTGACAATTTGCGGAATGACCTTAGCCATCTGCTTAGCGACTAGAGAAGTGATGTGTTTGTCCTCATGGTTGCGATGAGCGGAGCAAGCAGTGTGAGATCCGAATGACGACATTGTCTGCAACAGACATCGTCACAGGACTCAAACACAATTTCGATTAAGTCAAGCATAGTCTATTATCTCACCCGAGCTACTTTATGTAAAGCACAGGAATACGTCTAATCACATAATCATATAGGCACATAATCCACAGAAGCACGTAAGCACAGAAGCACATAGTCCACGTAAGCATATCTTCAACTATATTTTGCACGTATTCCCTACATATATTACACGTATTTACCTATCCATCACAGGCGCATAAGCGATCGAGAGTAGTGATTGCGATTTGCGAGTAACACAGCAAGTAGTATAGCGTAAGTGAGTAACATAGCATGCGATTTGTTAGCGTTTTGAGATAGAGGTGCATTGCGAGTCGTGTGTGTTGATTGAAGTGAAGAGCGATTAAATTACCAAAAATTGAAACACATAAACATATAAAACGATATAAAACACATAAAATTCCACATAAAAGCGACAAATTTCAGAGTTAGCGGCTGCGAAATCCAGAATCGAAACACATAAAATCGAATATAGATTGTCTGGGTGTGAGACGTCGACTACCCAAAGTGATTCGACTTCGAGTACACACTTTGGCCTTCTAGACTGTGCTCTCGCCTCAATCTGAGCGAACGGCACGCATCCTTCTAGTTACTGTGTGACTCAAGTCATTGGAGTCCGTCGAGACTTTGGTGAGAGTTTTGTAAAACCAAAATAGAGAGTGGAACAAGTCATCGAGGTTCGGGTTTCACCCCTTACTTAACGACTTTATTCCTGTTTGTGTGACAGAATCACGAGATAACGAGAGAGAATTTCGTCGAAGCACGGATTTCACTCCTGATTCAACGCAAATTCTCATGTTTATAATAAAAATGCGCGTCGAACAAGTGATCCAATCGAGAGTTTGCGGTTTTCACACCTAGTCTTGATCTAATAACTCGTTCATTTTCGAAAATAATGTGCGATGCTAGCCTTAGGAAAGGCTAAGTGATAGAGTCTAGCATGATTGCGAGTCGATCGAATAATAAAAATAGGCTCGCACGAAACCCCCACTGGGCTACGCACAAGGCGGTCTGTTGGTACTTAGACTATAGACTAGGTCATTTCTAAGACATCGACCCGGACTAGGTCGAGTCTTGCCTAATTCCCTATAGTTATGGCTCTGATACCAATCTGTCACACCCCAACCGATGGCGGAAACATCTTGGTGAGGCACTGAGCGAAACAGATTGTCCAAGAGAAATCCATAACAACTAATTTACCAGATAATTAATATTATGTCCCATACCATAACTTATCAAAGTAAAACAATTATTACAGACATAGGTATCTCAAGGCAAATCATTGTTCCGACAACTCAAAATATAAATTGTTTTTGTTTCTAGACTCTCCTACTTGATTTCCACATAGCAAGCATCCTAGCATCTCAAACACCTGTCACATACGTTAAAATAGAGGTCAATACACGTAGTGTAAAGGTGAGCATACAAGTTTAATAGTATAATAGATAGCGGAATCGTTTACGCATAACCAGCATGTAACATGTAGCAAAGTGAAGCTAGTAGGTTATCGACAATGAAATATGCACAGACGTGACTGCGAGTTGTAGAATGCGCAACACATATCCCCACTGGGACACATGAAGTAAAGCCCTTAACAACCCCTGTCCGCGACAGGTACTGAGTCCAAACTATAGTATTATCGTTGCTAAGGTGTCAGGAAACAATCACTGTGTAAACATAACATACAAGCATTCATCGAGTAACACGTATAACATGCAGTAACGGTCAGCGTATAAAAGTGTTTGCATTGTGTGTCGATTGTGATTTGAAATAGGTAACGTATGTAACACCCAAAAGTGCGTAAAGCAAAAAGGGATCGAGTATACTCACAAATTGTGTTTAGTAAATAAACACTCTCTTGGATTGAAGGGAGCGCTGAGGGATTAGCCTGAACAGTTAACGATAGCATAAGCGAAGAACAGCGCGTTTAAACGTTGCAAGTGAACAGTGAAGAAGGGCCATTCGATCGGATGACAATCCGTACGGATGGTCATTCGATCGGCTGACAATCCATACGGATGGTCATCCGGTCGGATGGCCATTCGGTCGGATTGGCATTCGTTTGGGATGGATGTGTTTGTGTATGATTGCTTTGAAGTTTTCGTTGTAGCATTTTAAAAATAGAGAAGTATCTCTACCTTTCTTGGAGATCCGTCCAGTGAGACATTTCTTGGAGAACAGGTTCACAGCAGGATGGTCATTCAATCAGGTGGTCTTCCGATCAGATGACAATCCATTAGAAACTGATGATCTTTGAAAATCATAAAATGTTAAGTGTTGAAGATCATGAGTTATCCGATCGGTTTGTCGTTCGATCGGATGGTAATCCGATCAGACGGTAATCCGTTTGGTGACTTGATCGTTTTGAAACTTGGGAAAAATTGCTAAGTTGAAAAGTTTGCGGTTTGACCGAGACGGTATGACAACGTGTTAAACAACAGAAACCCCGCCAAGTCCAAATTACCCGATCGGATGGGAATCACCCCAGCCCGATCAGTTAACTGTTCATGACAGTTGTTCATGTTCAACCCGCTAAGTCGGTTATCTCGTTGATAGGAATTAGATCTCAGACTGACACTTCACTAGGAAACGAGTAGAAGGCCTGAACGAGCTCGGATTCTATTGGTTTTGAGTGCATGAGTGTAAAAGAGTTGAAAGAAAGTTATGAAAACATCTTTTAGCCCTTTTAATCTTGAAAAAGTTTGAATTTATGTGAAATCAGTGTTTAAACATGTTGAAATCCTTTAGATCTGAGTTGTTCCTGGTGGAATGAGGTCAAATCTTGAAGTTCATAAGAACCCCATGATGACATCATCCTAGAACACCTCAAACCAGCCGATTTCATGGTGAAAAGTGAAGATTCAAAGGTGAAAATGATGAAGAAGTGTGTGTGGATCATAGAAGTACAAGATTTGAGGTAGAAACTTACAAGAATTGCGAGAAATCGAGGGAAAAGAGGCTGAGAAGTCAAACGGTCACAGAGAGAGCTGTCACAACACTGTTTGTGATGTGACAGGGCTATTTATAGGTGGCCAAAAGAGGAAAGCGGGGTACAAGTGACGGATCGGATGGCAACCCGATCGGATGGCCATCTGATCGGATGGTCATCCGTACGGATGTCCATTCGATCGAATGGTCATTCGATCGAAGGGCTGCCGCGAGTTGGGTTTCGATGTTTTGTTTCGTGCATTGGGCGTTGCGATGCGTTTAAGCGAGTGTTGATTAAGCGATGCCATAGATTTAATTAATAGACATGCAAATAATATAACTAACATACAACAATATAACCTTATGTTTAGCTTTTTAGATTGCGTTGCGATAGAGTTGCGATTGCGTTTTCGAATAATCTCCACAAAACAGATATAACATGCACAAGTAACACATAAATGGCACACACACATAAAACAATATCCAGAATACATAATTCGAGTTGCGATGCGATAGCGATAAGTCGATTAGCAATTAACAGCGATTAAACTGCGATTGTTACATATACTCCACATAATACAACTAAAGTAACTTAAAATTGAGTATTGATTGCAAAGTCAAAGAGTACAGTCAATAATTAAGCAAGGAGTGACAGGTCGCAATTAGCAATCTTTTCTTCCTTTGACTTTGAGTTTAACTAGTACTTTGACTTCAAAAGCGCGGGTTGTTATACATTTAGATCATATAATTTACGTTTTGTTCATGATTTACCATGTTATGAATCTGATTTTATTTTTTTATTTTTTTGTGAGTAATCAATATGCACGATCGCCACTAAATGGGATCCACTAAAATAAAATGTTTCATGGTCAAATTTCAAAGTCAACTGTTGATTGTCTTGTGTTTTTAAAACCATAAGTTAAATGAATTTTTACATGATTAAATTGCCTGAAACTTCGGAACACCTTCTTGTCAACTGTGATTTGGCCAGGTCCGTGTGGTGGGCTGTTAGTGACTGGTTGGACGTCCCGGCTCCGAGCAGTTTCATCAACGTTGCTCAAATGCTGGGTCACTGTACCAGTTTGGGTGTGGATTATAAAAAGAAGAGGATGATTTACGCTATATTTTTGCTGGTTTTGTGGAGAATCTGGAACACTCGCAATGATAAGGTTTTACACAAAAGGTATAGCTCGGCGCTTCAAACAACATTACTTTTAAAGAATGGAGTGTGGCAATTTCTTTTATAAGATCACAAATTCACCCTATAATCACAAATACATTACTTTCATATAGTTGTTGACTTCATTGTTTTGATTAACACACATCTGATGTGTATTGTTTTCATATGTTCGTGTTTGTCAACATGTCCATTGGCTATTAAATTCTTCGTAACCAATATGGTAATTCTTCCTTGATTAGAGTCGGACACAAGTTTGATTATTGATTTGGAAAGTTTAAAATCCGAAATTCTTTATCAAAATTGAAAGTTTGTATGTTCCTGTTTGTAGATTTGTTAACATGTCCATCTTTTATCAAATCATTCGTAACCAATCAGGTAATTCTCAGTGGCGGATCTAGAAAATCTTCGTATGTGTAATGTTTAAAAAAAAGGGGTAACTAAATTGAAAAAACGTCAAAAAACGTCTTTTTTTTTCCAAAATTACGCTAGCACTGGAGCGCCAAGGGGTAGCGAGGGCTACCTCTTATCATAATATATGTCCGCCACTGGTAATTCTTCCTTGATTAAAATTGGATGCAAGTTGATTATTGATTCGGAAAGTTTAAATTTAGAAAATCTTTATCTAAATTGAAAGATTGACATTGAATATTTATTACTTTTATATATTTTTTTTAATATCTAAAGAAAAATTGAATTTAAAAAATATTTTTTAAATTTAGATGTTTGAGACGATTATGATTGTTAGACGAAACTTATATTTTAATGAATTTCGTATTGAATATCTTGAAATTAATTCTGTTTAAAAGGAAACTTTGATAATCAAGTTTGAAAAACTCAAACATTCGACAATCATTATTGATGACGGGGGTAGCCCAAATCTCAATAAAATGACTAATATACATAACAGTTTAAAAGGTTAAAAGGTTGAGAGGTTCAATACGCGCGAACTCATGTGAACAGTAAAAAGGACAAGCATGGTGTCCGGTCATATCAACACTTAACGTGTGAACTATTTCTGCACAGACAAAACATGTGCACAGAGAACAACTTTTTATCCGCAGGTCTAAAGCCTCCAACCCCCAAACGGGTAATTCCTCCACTGTAGCCTTGGATCCATGGTCACGAGCTTCCTCTTATAGAATACATCTCATGCCTTAAAAAGCTGCTCTTGCACTATGTCTTTGCTTGGTGCCCAGAAGATATGACCGACATCCCTTGTAGCATTGTTAAAACATGAGTTATGGATCCCACCGGATGTTAAGCCCGTTATACAAAAGAAACGGAGTCAAGCCCCTAAAAGAAGCCTTGTATAATGCCAAGAGATGGAAAAGCTTGTTCTAGTCCTTCGAGAGGTCATGTATCAATCTTGGAGAATGGGTATCGATTTTAAAGACTTGAACAAAGCATGCCCAAAGGATTGCTACCCGCTGCCCCAGATAGACATCAACGATAACTCGCTCACAGGCTTCCCGTTCAAGTGTTTTCTTGACGCCTAAAAGGGTTACCATCAGATCCTAATGAAAAAAGAATAGGAAGAAAAAACCACATTCCACACTGATAAAGGTATATCTTGCTATCAAAAATAGAATTTTGGTTTAAGAAATGCAGGTGCCAATTATCAACGTCTGGTTGACAAAGCATTTTCTGGATAAATCGGCAAGAACATTAAAGCTTATGTTGACGATTTGGTGATTAAGTGCAAAACGGAATACCAAATGCTCCATGACATACAAAAAACCTTCCAAAACTTGAGAAAGATCAACATGAAGATTAATTTAGTCAAGTGCTCCTTTGTAGGGCATATCATGGGGAAACAAAGCATAAAAGCCAACCCTCAAGGGATGTGCTAACAAGAAAGACTTTTGATGGAAAGCTTACAGCTTTGAAGCGTTTCACCTCAAAAGGAAGCCTTCAACCAAATAAATCAACACTTGGCTTCACTCCCAGCCATGTTGGCTCCAAAAATAGGAGGAACGATCTCTATCTACCTTTCGATTGCTGAAAAGGCCATAAGTACGGCTCTAATCATTGAACGAAACAAAGTTCAGATACCCGTTTACTTTTTCAAAACTTCAAAATCAGCAGAAATCAAATATTCTCCTTTGGAAAAATTTGTTCTAGCCCTAGTCCAAACGGCTAGAAGGCTTCAAAAGTACTTTCAGTCACACCCGATACAAGTGGTCACTGACTAACCTATTAAGAATGTGCTTGAAAAACAAAAAAAATCCGGACGATTAGCCAAATGGATTGTGAAACTAGGTGAACACAAAATCACCTATGTCCTGAGAAAAGTTGTCAAAGCTCAAATCTTCGCTGACTTCATCTTGAAAGTCCGTAAAAAATCCATAACAGAAGTTAATACAACTGCAACTGAACCCTCCAACCCTGATACATGGAAGCTTTTTACCGATGAGGCTTCTAGTATCGAAGGGTCAGGGGCTGGGCTAGTTTTAATTAACCCTGAAGGGTTAGAATTCACATATGCTCTTTGGCTTGTATTTCAGACTACCAATAATAAAGCCAAGTATGAAGCATTGATCACTGGGCTAAAGCTAGCCAAAGAAATGGGGGTTCAAAAGCTTCAATTCCTCACAAACTCTCTCAAGCCAAGACAATAACAGCTGCCTAGCAAAAGAACTCAACACGAATAAGTACTGAGAGAAATCAATGAACGCATTTCAAACATGTGCCATCAAATAAATTCCAAGATCTCAAAACAAGAAAGTTGATGCACTAAGCAAGCTTGCATCTCTTACGTTTACCCACCTCACCAAGAAGGTACTAGTTGGGGTATTAAAAACCTCATCCATCTAAAAACTGGAGGTTCAAGATGTGATCACTAAAAAAGGGCCAAATTGGATGACTCCCATTGAAAGGTTCCTCAAAATGGTGAATTACCTAATGACCAGACTGAGGCTAAAAGGGTTCGTATCAAGTCAAGGCAATATGTGTTACAAGGAGATATCCTTTACAAAAAGGATACCTTGCACCACTACTTCGATGCGTTGGCCCAAAACAAAGCCAATATCTTATCAAAGAGGTTCACGAAGGGATATGTGGAGCTCATTGTGGCCCAAAATTGGTAGTGTCAAAGTTGATGAACCTCAGACACTTTTGGCCTTCCATACATCGAGATACCTCCGAACAACTGCGAAAGTATGAAGCTTGTCAGTTACATGCTCCGGTACCCAAAAGCCCCAAACATGACCCCGTTCCCATCTCCTCGGCTTGACCATTTCACAAGTAGGTAATAAACATCGTTGGTCCATCCCCATTAGCCAAATGAGGAGTCAAGCTCTTATTGGTAGCCGTGAATTACTTCACCGAGTGACCAGAAGTAAAACTATTGGCAAAAATCTCAGGGAAACATGTCATTGATTTCGAAAGCATAATCTATCGTTTTGGGCTCCCAGGGGTACTAGTCATGGATAACGGGAAATAGTTTGCCGAGAAACCTTCTAGCTCCTGGTGCAAGGAGTTCAGAATAACTCAAGTATTCAGCTCGGTAGCTTACCCACAATCCAATGGCCAGGTTGATAGGACAAATCACAACATTGTTGAAGGGATTAAATCTCGATTGGGAAGGTACGACAACAACTGGCTCGAGTAGCTTCCCAATGTGCTATTGGAAATTCAAACAACCGAGAAAACAAGCCACAAGAAAATACCCTACAGCCTAGTGTTTGGATCAGAGGCTGTAATCCTAGCTGAAATTGGAGCAACAACACAAAGAACATTTAACATCGACCTCAAGCCAAATAAGAAAGAGACGATGTTGAATTTGGAACTCCTCGAAGAGGCTCGTGATCAAGCAGCCATACAAAAAGAAAGGTACAAGCAAAACATGGAATTGTATTACAATACACGGGTGAAGCATGAACGCTTCAAGCCTGAGGACCTTGTGCTTCGAAATAATGATGCCTGCAAGAAAGAAAGCCAAGGAAAGCTTGGCCCTAAGTAGGAAGGGCCATACACTATCCTTAAAGCCTACAAAGGGGGATCATACAAGCTGGCAGGCCCGCAAGGCAAAAAGCTTCCCCGCGATTGAGATGGCAAAAACCTTAAAAGGTTCCATGTTTAACCAAAACGTGTTAAAAACAGTTCCAAAAAGTTGCTCTATTCCCCTAGTAATCAAAGTACTTTGAAATGAATGAACAATGAATTTGTCTTTCTATCATATAATCAGGTTGAGAACCTAGCAAGAAACTCCATGGCAAGGGCCATGTAAGGGGATGAGCTCCCAGGCCACATCGCTCAATAGGTTCAAGGGTTGAATGGACCTATATATGGGGTGAGTTCCTAAATCAATACAACTGCATGAGACTTATAGAAATCTTAAAAAACATGTCTCATAGACGGGTTTGAACAGCCTACACCAAATGTTCCTTAAGCCCCAACATTGGCTTACGAACCAAAAAGACTCTAAGTGAATGTCATACATAGGATAGAGGTTGTATCTTCTTGTTAAAAATGTCCTAAGGCTAAGTGACTGCAGCACTGAACCCTTTAAGGTATAAATAACATAAGATGCACCACCCAAAACAAAGACAACATACAAAACCAATGAAAACACCAGGGAGTAAACAGAACAACACAATAAACATAGCAAGATAAATTAAAGATAGCAAGGGCCATACTGGCCATCAAACATAAAACATTGTCCACAAGCCTTCCAGGCTTTAACCACCAAGGGACCTAAACGGTTCCCTTAAAATAAAAGGATGTTCAAACAAACAATCCATAACATTGTTCGACATGCTAAGAAAGCTATGAATTAAGATTTCTTTTTCACTTGGCAGCATCAGAGATGGTAGACTTTATTGCATCATCCTTCTTCGAAACCCCATCATCTTGGGTGTTTTTAGCATTTCTCTTTTTCCTCCCTACGACACCCACTGTCCTAGAGGCTTCAAGGTTTAAACCCTTTGAGCTCTCACCACCTTCAGAACACGTTTCCTCGCTATCTCCGGAGCAAGGACGTTTCTTTGAGAGGGACCTCAACACTTCGTTACAAACAACCTCATTAAGGCCCTGGGGTTTTAGCTCCTGCAAGATAGGCAAAGATTTACCAAAACACTTGGAGACTTCACCCACATAAGGGTAAACCATATGCTCAATCTTAAATATTGTTCCCTTGAAGACTTTGAAGGCTTTGGGTTGAAAAAGAGAAGACTTTTCCTAAGGCTCCCCAGGTTCACAAAGCTTTATAACCAGCAAACAAACCTTGGTGTCTCACATGAGCAAGAAGCTTGGTGTACACATCACCCAAGACTTTGTTGAACTCCGAAGAATGGAGAAGATAGGTAACCACTTGCTGGAATCCATGCTCAATGAGCCGTTTATTATCACCAGTTGCCTGGGAAAGTGAAGCCTTTAACCATTCTTTCTCCTCCAAGGAGGCTACTTCAGAACCTCAAAAGCAGCCCTATCAACCCTGACTTGAACCCTATCAGCTTCCAAGCGTTTTTCCAACTCAACCATCTCAGTCTTGTGCTAAGAAGAAAGCTCATCAATCCTCAACATCAGCTTTTCTCCCTCCCAGCATAACCCTCTGCCTCCTTTTTTAGAATAGCTAGTGAAGCCTTCATCTCATCCCTCTTTTTCGAGAAGACATCATATTCTCGCATCCTCCTGCGAAATCGGGATACACCCTCTGGAAGCAAAGCAACAAGGTTACAAGCACCCATTACCATTTTTCGAAATCATCAGGTCATCATCCATAGATGAGCAAGAACCTCGAACAACAGGAGAATCAAAGTGGGTAAGAACATCCTCACAAACAGATGAAGGCTTGAAGTTGTCACCAACTGTGACCTTCCAATCCGGCACATAAACCTCCCCTGGATTGTTAGTGCATGGAATGTCTGTTGACTTCGTCTGCATTAAGTCTTGTGTCTAGATTGATTGAAAGAACACACAATAGGGTATTAATTAGGGTTTGTAGTAGTTAATCTTGAAGATTTCGCTTGAAACAGCTTCAAGCGAAATCAACATGAAGAGATTTCGCTTGAAGCAATCTAAAGCGAAATCTTCAGCTTATATATAGGGTTGTGTGTTCATTTGATAGATAGATCTGAGAGAGAGAGGTCATTGTGTGAAACACGAAGTGCTGCCGGATTTGTATCAGAAAACGTTGTACAAGCACTCAAATCAATCAGAAAAGAAAGATTAAAAGGATTAGAGCTGTTATGACTTTGTTTACGTTGATTCCGCCTTCATACGCAAAGATGAACTGCCTTAACTGGCGGTTTAAGGTCGTAGAACGGTCCAACAAGTGGTATCAGAGCTCAGGACAAGGAGTTCAGACCATAGCAGCTTAATTCTACCGGATTATCTTCTTTCTACTCATTTCTTTTTATATTTTTCAGATCTGAACTAGTTCCAACGGTCGAAATGGTCTGATTTTTGAGTATATCGTGTAAAACGTAGTTTTAACAAAGCCTACAAAGATTCAGACTAAAATTCAGACTAAAACATATGAAAAATGACCTAAAACTAGATTTCGCTTGAAAGTGTTCGAAAATTATAGGAAGATTTCGCTTGAAAAACAGAAATTTCATTTGATTTTTGGACTATTTCGCTTGAGTAGTTCAAGCGAAATTGAGGTGTTAAGGATTTGGCTTGAATAGTAGACTTGTTATTTTGGTTTTCGCTTGAAACAAGTTGAAGCGAAACTGTTGGAGTAGTTTTCGCTTGAATCAGAATTATTAAATAGATTTCGCTTGAATCATAGTTGGTCTAGGATTTCGCTTGAAATCATTTGAAGCGAAATTGATCATCAAGTGTCGCTTGAAGTTGAAGCGAAATAGTTCATATCAGTTTTCGCTTGAACATTTTATTAAGCTGATTTCGCTTGAAGTTGATTATATTTCAAGTATTTCACTTGAACTTGCTGAATTTTTAAAACCTTGAAACATTTTCTAAGTGTTTTGTTGTTTTTGCAGGTGATTCGAGGAGTTTTACTAGGCACAAATACCAAGAAATCAAAATGTTTGACGAACTGGAAAACATTAAACTTGAAAGAATAAACAATTGGACTTGTTTTTCACCTCTTGAGAAAAAGGAGGTTTTGGTTGAAAGATTTGAACATTTTATGTGTAGGAAATATGAGAATTTTAGTGATACGTATAAGCGATATGAAGACTTACATAAAAGTTTTGAAATGTATTACTTAAGGATATCAAATGCTGAAAAGATATCTAAGTTTGCAGATGCGTTACCTTCAAATTGGGATAAATTTTTAGAAAAATTGAAAAAGGATTCTAGGTTCTCAAAATTTGGTTATTATGATTTCATCAGAGAGCTTAGAAAACGCAATGATGAGAATGAAGAGAAAAAGAAGGAGGTGGTAGAGAAATTAAAAAGAGAATCAAATTGGTTAAGTTTGGATGTGTTTCTTGATATAATCAAAAGAATTGAAAATGGTATTGATGTAAGAAGAAAAATGAAATATGATTACAAGAGAGGTTGTTTTTTAAATGAAGATTTGAATCCTGCTGATATGGTTAAAAATTTTCTTGCAGGAACATCAAAGATTGAAGAATCAAAGAAGGATGAAACTTCAAAAAGTGAAGTTGTGTGCTCAAAATGCGAGAAATCAGAAACAGACAGTGTGAAATTCTTGAAAGATATGGAGAATTTGACGTTGGAAAACAAAGCTTTGAAAGACGAGAAGAAAGCTATTGATGAACATATTTTGGAGTTGCGCTTGAACTGTGAAAAACTGAAAACTGAAAATGTCAAACTGTTGAGTGATGTGGACAGTTTGACATTGGAAAACAAAGTTTTGGAAAATGAAAATTTTGTTTTTAAAGATAAAATCAAAAGTTTTAAAAATGAAAAATTAAAGATTGAAAAAGATTTTCAAAGTCAAATAAAGATTCTTGAAGATGGGAGATCTGTTTTTAGCAAGAACAATATTGAAAAGCAAAAGGTAATAAATTCCCATCGTCAGACGATTATACGTCTTGAAAAAGAAGCTGAAGGTGATAAAAAGAAAATCAAAGTTTTAGAGAATAAATTGAAAAGTTTTGTGACTTCTGCTTCATATGTTTGTCCAAAACCGATCAATTCAGTTCCAATAAGTGACAATGTCACAAATTTTGACAAAGTCAAAGTCAAAATTGAAGATTGTGATGAAATATCTGATGATGAAAAAGAAAAGAAAAGAAAAATATTTTTAGATTTACAAGAAAAATTTAAAAATACTGTTTTGCAATCTACTGAAACAGGTGAATGTTCTAAACAAAAACCTGTTAAGAAGAATGTAGAACAGAAACAAAAAGATAAAAATTTGAAAAATCCTAAAAATGAAAATAAAAGCTCATCAGATAAGTCATCCAATCATTATCAAAAATCACAAAAATCGAAAAATGAAAACTCACAAAATATTGGTAATAAGTGGTGCAGGTTTGACCACAGTGCTTCAAAGCCAACATCAGTTTTCAAGAAGAGTAATGATTACCACAAAGGTAGACAATGTTTTGATCTAAGTGTGTGGTATGAAGATGGTGTTTGGTATGAAAGTAGTGAGAGGTATGATAACAGAGTGTGTTACACTTGTGGCTATCAAGGACACATTGCTGTTAACTGCCAAAGTCAGAGATTCGAAACAAGAAGATGCTATGAATGCCACATCAGAGGACACATTGCCAGAGACTGCCCAAGGAGATCAATGGGAAGATCAAGGGTTGAATCTCAAAGAATGGCAAAGAAGCCAGTCAACGTCAAGCCCCATGAACAGAAGGTTCTAAAACCTAAAGTTCAGGATCAGACAATTCAAGAAAAGAAAGTTAAACTTTCACAGGGGCAGAAAGACAGACTGCGAAAGAAAAGGAAGAAGGCGAGAGAGTATCTCGAGAAAATTTTGTCTTCGGGTTCACCAGACAGATTGAATAAGAGTTCTGATGAATCAACTAACTTGATTGCAAAGTCAAGCAAGACGAATTCATCGGATGCAAATCTGAGGACAAAAGAAGAAAAGAAGAAGAAGAAAATGGTTGGCGATGAATCTGATGTGTCAAAGTAAGACAAGCCACCATCAGGCAATGAATCTGACAGGTCAAAGTCAGACAAGCCATGTGCAGGCAATGATTCTGGTTCATCAAAGCCAGAAGAGCCATCTGTTGAGGTAAAAACTGTCAAACCCAAGGCTGGTCAGGCTTGGGTGAATCTTTTCAATTAGAAAAACCTGACTTGCCGGAGCTTCCAGGTTGGTAAGCGTGAAGCAGGTATCGGCATCATTCTTGAGAAATTCACAGGATGGTAACTGTGATATTTCGATTTACATGTGGTAAATCAGGGACATTAAGTTGTACTTGATTTTCTACTAGTGTTTGTTGTTGACAAGGGTCTTAATTGTTAAATCTTTCAAAATGGTTAAAAAAGAACAAGGTGATGAAACCCCGAGTTTGTGAAAAGACAAACAAAACTAATTTTCCGGAAAAACCATTTGATTAAAACAAACTTAAGTGTTTTGAAATCTAAATGGGAAAATAGTTTGTTGTCAGGGGGAGTTCTGATTGTTAAGCCGAGTGAATGGCGAATTGAAGCGATTTGATATCAGTTTGTCACGTTTCTTGTATAGTTTGTTTTCAAATTTTCTCAGAAAATCAAAATTGACTCATATTTTGATTTTAGGGGGAGAAAAATTTAAAAAAAAATTAGAAAATTTGAAAATGTCAAAAACATTGAAAAAACAAAAATGAGTTGTTGTGAAAAAGAGGAAATGATAGTAAATCAGTGAACTATCACAGCATGCTAAGGATATGAAATGTCAAATGTGATAAACGGTCTCACTGATGATGTGTCAGTAGGTTTTTGCACATTTAGTAAATTGTGACGAGATATAAACCTAAATTTCAAACTTGCTTATATTGTGGGTAACATCTCTCGGATATATGGGTAACCCCTGAAATCTCGTTTGAAAGGTTTCGTATTCTGATATACAGGTCTTTATACTTAGTGATATCTGGGGTATTATTCGGGGACTTCTGCTGAACGGTGGTTCTGACCTAGTCCTCGATTAATACTTTCTGCAAATGCTTGAAACATAGCATCACCCTCAGCATAAATGTTAAGACAATAAAATTGCTTTGCAAATGCTGTTGTAAAAAAGATCCTCTAAAGGGGACACACCGCAAGTTGAGTCATGATCTCTCTGCTGAACGGTAGTTCTGACCTGAGCTCTCATGATTCTTCATAAATTATTAACCCCTTACAGATATCATTGATGTTATACTTACCTGTAAGACTGAATATTGGGATCTGGATACGGGAGTATATTCTGAGGTGGGACACGTGATTAAGTTTAAGTATCTAAGACATTAAACTCGTATCTCGAAGCAGTTGAACTTTGTGTGAAAATTTAAGTGGACCAATATACTGACAATCTAAGTGAATCGTTTAGAACTGAAAATGATTAAAGCTTAACGGTGCTTGTGATTGGTCTCATAAACTGATATGATCCTCTTACACAAACTCACAAAAATATTGTTTGTATATATTTCTTTACTGTATTTCTTTAAAATCAAAATTCAAAAAGATTTTTGACAACTGATGTTGAAGAGTTGATATTCAAAATTCCGAGTGCTAAACATGATGAACAGGATTGGGAGAATATGTTGAAAATTTTGAATGACATATCAAATTGTTTTAAAAGTATGTGGGGTTAGTTAATCAAGGTCATTCACTTGAACTTGATGTAACTTTACAGATCGTTGTATTGTTGATTTCTACCAGTAAGTTTTTAAATCTAAGTGTAATAAATTTGTGAAACTTATGTTGTGGTAGAGAATATGCAGGTTTTAGGAATTCCCACGGAAGCTAAATGACAAAGCTTGAACCAGACATCTCAAATTCTAGCATATTGAGAGGGGGAGTCTGTGAAAGAGGGAGTCTGGATCAACGGTTAAAGGGAAGAATGGAGTTTAACATTTGAAGATTGAAGATAAAGATTGAGGAAAGTTTTTACAATGTTGGAGAAAAGACCAAGACTGAAGACTCAGGAGCTGAAGACTTCGTCAACATCCAAGGGGGAGTCTGTTAGTGCATGGAATGTCTGTTGACTTCGTCTACATTAAGTCTTGTGTCTAGATTGATTGAAAGAACACACAATAGGGTATTAATTAGGGTTTGTAGTAGTTAATCTTGAAGATTTCGCTTGAAACAGCTTCAAGCGAAATCAACATGAAGAGATTTCGCTTGAAGCAATCTAAAGCGAAATCTTCAGCTTATATATAGGGTTGTGTGTTCATTTGATAGATAGATCTGAGAGAGAGAGGTCATTGTGTGAAACACGAAGTGCTGCCGGATTTGTATCAGAAAACGTTGTACAAGCACTCAAATCAATCAGAAAAGAAAGATTAAAAGGATTAGAGCTGTTATGACTTTGTTTACGTTGATTTCGCCTTCATACGCAAAGATGAACTGCCTTAACTGACGGTTTAAGGTCGTAGAACGGTCCAACAAGGATTAACATGGGTGGAACCTTCACCACCCCTCTCGGAACCCTTCAAGCTCACAACCTTTTTACCCGCCGCCTTGCTCCCCTTACCAATCACCAATGGTAACTCTTTGTCTTTCATAAATTTTCCTCAACCCAACTTCTAAATCATCTAAAGCCTCTATGTCATCGCTCAGTTCCACTTGCTCAGAAGCCGATGGATGGTCGGCAGCCTTTATCAAACGACGGTTTGAACGGCGAGTAGAGACTTTGTAAGCAGCAACCTTGGTAAAACCCTTGGCGTTTGGGATGTTCACGTGGCCTGAACCCTCGAACCTATGTTCAGTGTTCCTGGCAACAATATATTCACCGGGCGTGGCCTCAGCATCCCCAAACACAACATCAGAGGTACCATCACTCTTGATAAAACAAAACATCATACCCTGATCATCCCTCAAGAGCACAGGATCACGATCTGGCTTGTCCCACAAGGTGCTCACACCCATCAACACTAAAAGGTGTTCAAGAAAGGGACGAAGCCTCGAAGGATATTTCCTAAATGGCTTTTAACAACCAACTATCTAGTTCAGACTCAAATGGCTCAAGCTTGTTTAACACAACATCAGTGTGCCTCCAAACAAGCTTGAAGGGAACAATGGACTCAGAAATCCAGAAAAATCGGCACTTCCAAGAACCAAAGGTAGTAACCATTGAGGAAATCAAATAAACATCAACTGGGGATGTCTCAAACGTGGATCGTCGTTCTTGGTCAACCGGAAGAAACATCAACGATGGGCCATACCCTATCACAAAACCTCAAAGTGTAAAGTCCCAGCAAGACCTTAAGGGTGTAACTGACCAAATGACACACGATAAAATACTCTAAAACATTCAGAACAAAGACCAAAAACGGATGACGCAAGTTGGAAAACTCAGCAATAAAGAGCAATCAAACCAACGGGACACTAATCGATCGATTTGCCAAAACCCACAGCCACCGGATTAAACTTTAGATCGATCCCCCATTCTTTACAAAAAGCCTCAACTTCCTCTTGAGTGAGACAAGTTGAAGCCTTTAAGCCTTCAAGCCTTCAAGCATTAAAACCTTGAAGCCTATCACATCTACTATCAGTCCGAAATTCAAATCTCAAAACTCAAACGCCTTAAAGCCTTGAAGCCTTTAAGCAATAAAAAATAATGTGTAAAAGTCAGAAGCATTTGAGCTTACATCCCAAACACCTCTGACTTGGGGGGCTGATGACGGGGGTAGCCCAAATCTCAATAAAATGACTAATATACATAACAACTTAAAAGGTTGAGAGGTTCAATACGCGCGAACTCAGGTGAACAGTAAAAAGGTCAAGCACAGTGTCCGGTCACATCAACACTTAACGTATGAACCATTTCTGCACAGACAGAACATGTGCACAGAGAACAACCTTTTATCCGCAGTTCTAAAGCCTCCAACCCCCAAACGGGTAATTCCTCCACTGTAGCCTTGGATCCATGGTCACGAGCTTCCTCTTATAGAATACATCTTATCTATAAGTACCAGCTCCAACAACTATATCAAGGACACCGGATCAGTTGGGCTAACACATACTCTCTGATCTTCTCTCCTCTCTTAAGAACAAGTTTCATACTTGCTTCTCTTCTTCACTTCAAACAGCATTGCTTCGCTAACAACTTCATTCCGGCTTGAATTCACTTCAAGCTGGAATCAAAAGCGATCAATAAACAAGTGATCCAACCCCACGTGCTACAAACGTGGGAGGACCCCACAACCTGCGTTAGGCTAATCGAAACCCTTGAACCCTTTTACCCGGAGATATCGCTACAGGCCTTGGTCTTGTATTTGTTGTATCAACAATTATCATGTTTATGAACATTTGAAAAATTTATCTATTTCAAGGGTAAGGATAGTGTAAAAAGGGCCTAAAGTGTGAGAAGTGTATTATAACACTATATATAATACTATATAACACCATATAAACACCGTATAACAATATGTAACACCATATAATACCATATAACACTATGTAACACTATATATCATTATATAACAAATATAACACTATACATCTATCATAGACATCCTATCAGACAACCTACAGTGTTTTATTTGTTATATAATGATATATAGTGTTACATAGTGTTATATGGTATTATATGGTGTTACATATTGTTATACAGTGTTTATATGGTGTTATATAGTATTATATATAGTGTTATAATACACTTCTCACACTTTGAGCACTTTTTACCGGATCCTCTACCTCTATTTCAATATCATTATCAAATTTTCAATTTTGAAAATCATTATCATATTAAATGATATGATTTGCAAATACTAAGCATTGAATTGTGATAACGATATCTATTACAAAAAAAGATTGGTAAGGAGGTTTTGTAAAATTTGAATGTCAAAATTGTTTATCAAAGTTGAAAAGCTTGACGTCATTATATTTTTTTTAGATGTAAATTTGTTCTTTAATGAACCCGTTTACACAATGATTAGAAATTAAGAAAGTTTATCTTTACTTTTTTTCTTTTTAAATTTGCAAACACTGAGTGCAATTGGGTTAAATAGATCAACGTCCCGCCGCAACGGCCAACCGAACGAGTCAAGTCGCAAGAATTAAATCAGTTGGAGACGGCTTTAACCGGTGCGGTTTTTGGGTCGGGTGATGTCCGGATCTGGACTGCGCATCCATCGCAACAATTTTCGGTTAGAAGTCTCAGAGGTTTGGTGCAGCAACGAGTTTATTCGGGTATGGTCTTTGGTTTTGCTGAAATAAATGGGTCCCGCTAAAAGTGAACTTCTTTGTATTGGCGAGTGGTTATGGATGCGGATCCAGGGGTGTTTTGGGGGTTTCCGGGAACCCCCTCGGTTTGGAAAAAAATGAAAAAAATAGTGGAAATTTTATATGATTTAAAAAAAAATAGCGAGAATTAATGAAAATCTACCAAAAGGAAACCCGGTAGAAAAAATTCCTGGATCCGCCAGATAGCATACCGTCGGCAGTGAATTTGGCGAGAAGAAATATTCAGTTGGTTTGAATCATTGCTTTTTATGAGGAGATACACCAGAATCAACAGAACACATATTTATATCTTGTAGAACGGTGCAGAACACATATTTATATCTTGTAGAATGGTACAGGCAAGTCCGGGACTTTGTGATGCAAAGTTAGTGGGCTAAAGGTTTTTGTTAGCATAATCAAAGGAGGGGGTCTGCGAAGTGGAAGTTGGCTATATATATGGTTCTCCAAACCTCGGTATGGTGCATGTGGCGGTGCAGAAACGACGCGGTACTCAACAATACACAACCGAGCATTACGAAGATCAAAGGTGAGATAAAAACTCTTAGCTTCTTGTGGCTAAAAAATAGATCATGGGCGGAAGAGTAAAATGGGAGAATTCGTGTGATTTTAGTTTAGTAAGTATTGGAATCTAATATAATATTTCTTGGTGTATGTAATGACGTCCGGCTAGTTAGTTGTTAGCCGGATCATTCTTTCTAATAAAATTTCGTTGGTCTTTCAAAAAAAAGTTACTAATTAAGTTTCATTCAAAGTGATGTGGGTTAGCCCAACCCAACCCGTTTTGACCCATTATTCAGGCCATGTTTGGATGAGCTTATTTTACCTCTTTATTACTTATTGACTTTTTTGAAAAGGAGTTTTTATGAAATGGTGTTTGTGTAATAAGGTGAAAATGAGCTTTTTAAGCATTGAAAAGGAGAAATGAAAAAGTCACTTAGTTTTGTGACTTTTTCAAAAAGGAGATAAGGAGGTTTTCTTATGGAGATGGTGTAATTTTGTTAGTTGAGCTGTGCATTAGTGTGGGGTTTGTTGTTTCTCCCTTTGTTGTAATGGGTTCATCTAATCATCTCTCCAAAATTTATTTGGTTTTAATATATTTACCTTGTCTTTTTCAAAAGAAAAAAAAACCTTTCTGGGCCATGCCATGTTATTCTACCATTTACGAACATCTTTCTTCCACTTGAAGTGTGGCATACCATTTACGAACATGTGTCTTTCATTTAGCTAATATTTGATGAAAGATGCAAAATAAAAAAAATGGTAGCATGGAGCTCACTTAAGATGTTATATAAACATTTATGATTAATAAAATTTAAATATTCAACCCGTGAGTATTCACAGGTATAACCTACTGCTACAAACAACATACGAATTAAGGGAGGTATCTAAAGAGATGACATTGCAATCAAGACCCAAAATTCTGGGAAACCTTTACTTAAATTTGAGGCAAGAGCCAATCACTCAATCAGTGTACTCAACACTAAACTAATGGTAAACTTAATCTCTAAGCCAAAAACATGCTTCACCCAAAAGACATTATATATACTAGAAATATTCGTCTCTTTCATGTCCTTATAACGCCCACAGGGATGGTGTTGGAGGTGTTATCAAGCCATTTCACGTCCCTAAAACACCCATTACTCATGATCTTAACATGATAATGACAGTACATGAATCAATCGGTTGATCCCACCGCAATTGATTTGGACATGGTTCAACTATTTTCCTATAATACCGGTTTATGATCTAAACTTGTTTGTCCTAAAATCGATTTTGAACAACCCAAACCGGTCAGGAAAAATATTAAAAGTTGTATGAAACTTACCTTGCTAATAACTTTTAGAAACTTTAACAAGATTATTCATATATTTATTTATTTTGCATGTTTTATAATCATTTTATATACATAAAGTAACTAAATTGATTATAAATAATAGAGTAAATTGCTAAAATCGTCCTTAAGGTTTGGGCATTTTGTCATTTTCATCCAAAACAACTTTTTGTACAACATAGTCCTTCACTTTTGGGATTTTTTGTCTCATTTCATCAAAACGTCTGACTTTTTTTTGCCAAAATCGTCCCTAAGATTTGGGATCTTTTCCCATTTTCATCCTAATGTTTGATAGAAAAATAAAACAAATTAGATTTTTTTGATGAAAATGGCAAAAAATCCCAAAGTGAAGGAGTATATTGTACAAAAAAAGTTGTTTTGGATAAAATGACAAACATGCCCAAACCTAGGGACGATTTTGGCAATTTACTCTAAATAAATATATTACGGTTTTAGTAAATTAATAAAACACCCTACATTTTTCTTACAAATCTTAATACTTTAACCAATGTATAGTTTTATAGATAATTCAAAATAATTTATTCATTCATTAATGTTGATTTAAGATATATGTTAGAAGCTCACATTTGAATCGTGACATCTGGAGAAGAGGTGCGGCCCGCTGCACCCGCTGGCTCACGGGGAGTGGCAGACTCAATGTTAAACCATTTACGGTCACCGGCCAGGAGCCACCAGCCGGCAACACCTTATGAGCCATGAATGTGTCAGTTATTTTGTCTCTAACCCGGTGGTGGCGTGGATACCAGTCACGCAACCCGCACCATATTGTACCATCGCTTTAACTTTAACATAAATTATTGAGTCGGTAAAATTATATAAAAAAGACAGAGAAGACCACGTTTTAATATTTAAAAATAATGATTTTAAAAAGTTATAATAAAAGCTATTATATAAAAATGATAGTAAAATAATCTAAATAAAGGCATATAATGCAAGAATAATGTTTAATAAGAAACACTAACCTAATCATGTAGACTAGAAAATGCTCAATAGGGTGAATGGAGATCTGATCTTCACAAGCTCCATAACTTGATTGATCTGTAAAACTAACCATACCGTGAGACTTGCTACGAGAAAGAGAGGTTTGGGGTTCTTCTTCTAACCACCTTCCGGTGTGAGAAAACGTATTGTTCTTTTGGAGTGAATTATAAGTGGGAGTGAGAATTATAAGTGGGAGTGAGAGTATCAAATGAAATCACCTTGATGGAGTGTAGTATTTACAACATGAGGAACAGGAGATCATTGGGTGAGACGTCGTTGTCAGGAATATCCATTTAATCTTCTCTCTTCTAACCGTTAGTGTTTGCAAAAGAGGGTGCGTGCCTACGGCCTCTTATTGGCCACACGTCGCTTTCAGGATGTCCTTGTTGTCTCTCTTGTGCCAACCGTTAATGGAGGTTTGGGAAGGTAAGAATCGACGACACCTAATTGGCCAGATGTTGTTGTCACATGTACTTCTTGTCTCCTATACGATAACCGCTAGTGGAGCTCTCATTTGTGACACCCCAGGAAAACCAGGAAAACCATACAACTTAACTAGCTTCCTCAGTAAGTGCTTACCAAATTTCGGGACGAAATTTCTTTCAACTTGGGGATGATGTGACAACTCGAAATTTTAGAACCTTTCTTGTATCCCGATGTAACATGCTTAAACGTGTGGCTAGCTAACTTGTGTGATTAATGATAAGTGAACCTTCATGTGATTATGTGTTGTGTTTAATTGTGTGCGTATATGTATGCTTGTATGTATAGTATGTATATATGCCTAAGTGAGCCGAGAACCATGAACCCGACTCGAGACCATATGGTCTCGAGTGAACTAGCGAAACAGTGGGCCGGATCGGGCCACTCACCCCTTAATCTACCCGAAAAGCCCATTAGGGTGCACAAATGTGGAACAAGTATTTAAACCTTAGTGATAGCCATGTTTGCCATTTCTTTGGACAACACACTCACTCTCACACACACCTCCTACAAACCTTAAAACCTAGAGAATCAAGCACCACCTCTTCTCCTCTTTACTCTCGGATTCAAACCGGCAACCACAAGGACTCTCGGATCAACTCGTACACACCCACTTGGAAGCTTCATTCACGCCTTTGAACCCATACTTGAACCGGTTAGTGATTTATTTGCAAACACATGTATTTACATGATTAAAGGTGTTGATGAGTGATGATATAAGTTAATGATGCTTGTTATGTGTTTATTTCGAATGATGATGATGATTGTATGATAATGTATTGATGATGTTAGGATAAGTAATGTATGCTTGACTATGAATGAGTATTATCGGCTCTATATGGGTTTTGATGTTGATACAAGTTGGATTGGTTAATGAATGGAAACCGAATGCTTGTAGTCGGTTGTGGTAGGTTCACGGTTAGGATAATTCATTGTGTTGATATCATAGGGTACATGTTAGTAATCAAGAACAAAAATCCGGTTATATGTCTAAGTGTTTATAAGAGTTGTTCATGATTTTTGTTTGATTTAGGTTTATATGAATGATGATGAAGAACAACATGAATATGACATGAACATAATATGAATATTTGAAAACTTGTTGTTTGATCCATTTTTGGTTAATAGTAGAGAAGGGAACATGTTTGTGAAATATCATTGGTTAGTACATTACCTCATGAACATGAAATCCTATTGGTTTAGTACATATGTCGAATTCAGCAAATGTCCCCAGCCGAGACCTTCCGTCTCGACTCGAGACCATCACATGACAAGTCGAGATCCCCGGTTACGACTCAGGTTGCGAGTCGAGAACCCGTAGTCTCGACTCGAGACCATGAAGCTACAACTCGAAATCACCTCGTGACGACTCGAGACCCACGGTTGCGAGTCCAGTTATGACTCGAGATCACTACATGCATGACCCGAGACCACCTCAGTTGCGACTCGAAATCTTGTGAGTTACAACTCGAGATCGCACAGTCTCGAGTAGAGACCGCACAGTCTCGACTCGAGACCGCACATACGTGTACGCTGTATGGACCTTCACCCTGTTTCGGGCCTAAGTGATTGGGCCGAACAGATGGGTCGCATGTGCTACTGTTAATTGATTTTGTTGTGCACTGTTGTTGAACTGCCATGATAAACGTGTATTCCATGACCACTACTTGTGTATGAAAATGTGCTAGAAACATACGTGTACTACTTGAATACGAACCTGATTTGTATGATACAACTATGATAGGACGTGAGTGACCACAATATTGCTTGTTTGACCTTTCTGTGTATCTGCCGAGCAAACCAAGGTGAGTTCACACCCTCTACAAAGCATGGGATTCCCTGGGTCGGGAATTGGGGTTAAGGAACATGGGTTCCTCGTCCTCCTTGGGTAGGACAGCAATGGTTCAGGAATGTAATTCCTCGTCCTCACGGACAGATAACTCGTACTAGACCAAAACTCTATCATGAAGTCCCTCATTTTTATATCGACTTAATCGTCGGGCCAATGGCGAGCGGGTCATTAGTTAGATAGCGCTATTTAGGTTTGACAAACCTCACACCGTGCCGCAGAGGACGGGCGTGAACTAATGGACTATGGCACGTCGGTGATGATAGACACCGACGCTAAGGGCACATAAACATGACTAGCGTTAGTAGTCGATATGGTAACGAGTCTAGTAGATACATGGGGTAGCCCCCACGGCCGAAATGCCAGATAACTAACACGGGGTAGCCCCCACGGCCGGATTGCCAGAATAACCGGGAACAAACAAGTCACGTTTTTAACTATGGGGTAACCCCCACGGCAGGATGCCAGCTAAAGGAAACTGTTTTCGAAACAACTAAAAACGAACACCCAACCGTGAACTCACTCAACTTGTTGTTGACTCGTTACTACATGCTTTGCAGGTCGGTAGGTGCTTAGCTGGAGCTTGCATGGAAGAGAGTCGTTGTGGGACATGGACGGCTGTGTTCCATGTTAAACTTTGAAACAATTAAACTTATGTTTTGGTTTTAAGACTTATGCTTCCGCTTGCAACTTAACTATGTTTTGTTTGGACACCAATTGTATTGGTTAAACTTTTATATCTTTTAACTTGCATGTTCAATATGATTGGTGGCTGGATCCTGGTCAGTCACGCCTCCAAGCGGTGGTACTCCGCAGGTGGATTCTGGGGGTGTGACAGATTGGTATCAGAGCCATTGGTTATAGTGAACTTGGTTTTAATAAAGGGGAAAACGTTTTTGTTAAAACCAGACTATAACCTGTACAGTGCTCAACGGTCCACAACGACGCTTCGCTCCACATGCAAGGCTCGACATTCTAGGTGATATGATCTATGTGTATTGCCTACTTGATAGTTATATAGTGCATTGCTCATGGTATGCTTGGTTAGTATAACTACTGTTGCTTGAACACGTGCGTGCTTGCTCTATCCTATCATCGTACTTTCGCGAACCCCTCTCACTCGTGTTACTCTTGATATGAAGATCATGTCTGGACGCGTTAACCTGACACAAGCCCAGTTGACGGCTCTGATCAACGAACGAGTTGCCGCAGCACTTGCAGCTGCACACGCAGGAGGTATATCCTGCAGTCCGAACTCATTCTAGGATCTCTAGAATCCTACCCTCGTGAACCAACCCTTGTGTTAAACTCTGTCTTTTCTTTCACCCACGATAGGTCAACACGTTCAGCCACCCGTGTGCACTTTCAAAACCTTTATGGACCGTCGACCTAGTACCTTTAGTGGCACCGAGGGAGCGATAGGTCTCCTACACTGGATTCGCAGGATCGAATCGGCATTCGAAGAAAGTGAAAGCCCTACCAGTAAGCGAGTAGAGTACGCTGTTGGTACCTTGCAAGGGAAAGCGTATTCTTGGTGGAACACACAAGTTCAGATGCTCGGATTAGCAGATGCGAATGCCACCCCCTGGAGCGACTTCAAGGATTTGATCAAGGAAGAATTTTGTCATCCGGACGACATCCTCAAACTTGAAATAGAGTACCTTGGCTTGAAAATGGAAGGATCAGAGATCGAAGCGTACACGAAAAGGTCCAACGATTTGGCTGCCTTATGTCCTAACTTGTCACAACCCATTTCTAGACGAATCGAGCTATACCTCAGAGGCTTAGCCCCAGAAATCCGAGGGTCCATTATTGCGGCCAACTTTTCCACAATCCAACAAGTCGTTCGTTTGGCGCACCAGCTCACTGATCAGGCAGTGGGAGAGGGCAAGTTACCCAAGCGCAACCCCTCCAATGCAAATGCTCTTATTAACACCAAGCATATTCGGGGTGATCACCAGAGTGAAGGTCGTGGCCCTATACAACAGGACCCGCACGGGAAACTCGTACAGCAGGGGCTAAGCTACCAAAATCAAGGGGGATACCTTGGGAATAAGCCGAAATGCCGTAAATGCCATCAACACCACACCGGGTCATGTGTGGAATCGTGCTGCCATCGGTGCAAGAAGACGGGACATGTGGCTAGAGATTGCAGGAGCCCATACCCTGCACACCGAAACCAGCAGCAGCAGGGTAGCAAAAAGGGGTTTTTCCGTTGTGGGGCTGAAGGCCATCTTAAGAGGAACTGTCCGCAGATGAGGCAGAAACGCGACAACAACAACAATGGGGCTCGGGGGCGGGCGTTCGTGATTGGCCAAGGTGAAGCAAGGAACGACCCCGATATTGTGGCGGGTAAGTTCCTTCTCGACGACTTTTATGATTACAGTTTTTAATTGATTCGGATGTCGATACTAGCTACATGTTAGTCAAATGCTTAAGCGTATTCCGACACCCTTGAACAACAAGCACACTGTAGAGCTAGCAAATGGTAAGAGTTTAAAGGCCACACACGTAGTCAAGGGTTGTAGACTTGTTCTCGCTGACCAAACCTTCTCTATCGACCTCATTCCTATAGTTTTGGGTAGTTTCGACGTTGTCATTGGGATGGATTGGTTATCCCAACACCGAGCAGAAATTCTTTGCAACGAGAAGGTTGTCCGTATTCCAGGTTCCGGTGGTGAACCTCTCATAATTCGTGGCGACAAGAGGAGTGCTGTTGAGAACGTCATTTCTCTCCTTAAGGCCCAAAGGTGCTTGCGAAAGGGCCACACTGCCATTTTGGCTCTCGTTACTGACGCCTCGGAAAAAGAGAAGAAGATAGAAGATTTTCCAGTTATACGCGATTATCCAGAGGTATTTCCTGAGGAATTACCTGGTCTTCCGCCTCATCGCCAAGTCGAGTTTCAGGTCGAACTAGCTCCTGGAACTGCGCCTATAGCTCATGCACCTTATCGTTTAGCCCCATCAGAGTTGAAGGAACTCTCTACGCAACTACAAGAGCTCCTGGATAAGGGTTTTATTCGTCCAAGCTCATCGCCCTGGGGGGCTCCAGTATTATTTGTAAAGAAGAAGGACGGTACTTTCAGAATGTGCATCGACTACCGGGAACTCAACAAGGTGACGGTGAAGAACCGTTATCCTCTACCGCGTATCGACGACTTGTTCGACCAGCTGCAAGGGTCGAGCTACTATTCAAAGATCGATTTAAGATCGGGTTACCACCAGCTGAGAGTCCGGGAAGAGGACGTCTCCAAAACAGCTTTCAGAACTCGATACGGGCACTATGAGTTTTTGGTCATGCCTTTTGGGATGACAAACGCACCTGCGGTTTTCATGGACTTGATGAACCGAGTGTGCAAGCCTTACCTGGACAAGTTCGTTATAGTCTTCATCGACGACAACCTGATCTATTCCAAGAGTCAGGAGGAACACGAACAGCACCTACGACTTATTCTGGAACTTCTTCGAACAGAACAGCTTTATGCAAAGTTCTCGAAATGCGACTTCTGGCTTCGAGAAGTCCATTTCCTAGGCCACGTGGTAAACAAGGATGGGATTCACGTTGATCCATCCAAGATAGACTCGATTAAGAACTGACCTGCACCTCGTACACCAAAGGAAATTCGCCAATTCTTGGGTTTGGCGGGATACTACCGGAGATTCATAAAGGATTTTTCTAAGATTGTACAGCCTCTCACCTCACTAACACAGAAGGGCGTTGTTTATCACTGGGGAAATGCACAGGAGTTAGCTTTCCAGCGTTTAAAGGATAGACTTTGCAGCGCACCTATCCTTTCCCTACCAGAGGGCACAGACGATTTTGTGGTTTATTGTGACGCATCAATTCAAGGTCTTGGTTGTGTATTGATGCAACGAGATAAAGTTATAGCCTACGCTTCACGCCAACTTAAGATTCACGAAAAGAGCTACACTACGCACGATCTAGAGCTGGGAGCCGTTGTTTTTGCACTTAAGTTATGACGGCACTACCTGTACGGTACTAAGTGCGCCATCTACACCGACCACAGGAGCCTCGAGCATATCTTCAAGCAGAAGGAACTGAATATGCGGCAACGACGATGGGTCGAGCTACTAAATGACTACGAGTGCTCAATCAGGTATCACACGGGCAAGGCCAATGTTGTGGCTGACGCCCTCAGTCGGAAGGACGCTGCGCCTAAGCGCGTGCGAGCTTTACAACTCACGATCCACTCTAGTCTCCCTTCCCAGATACGAGCTGCTCAGATAGAGGCACTGAAACCAGAAAACGTCAGGGCTGAAGCCCTACGCGGATCAAGGCAACAATTAGAACAAAAGGAAGACGATGCTTACTACGTAACGGGACGCATTTGGGTCCCACTCTATGGCAACCTACGAGAGCTTGTGATGGATGAAGCACACAAGTCTCGCTACTCGGTGCATCCTGGTTCGGATAAAATGTACCACGATATCAAAGCTACGTACTGGTGGCCTAGCATGAAGGCCCACATAGCAACTTACGTCAGCAAGTGTTTGACTTGTGCAAGAGTCAAGTCTGAATACCAGAAACCCTCGGGCCTACTCCAACAACCAGAAATACCACAATGGAAATGGGAGCAGATTTCCATGGATTTTGTTACTGGCCTACCTAGATCCCAGCGCGGGAATGATACTATTTGGGTGATCGTGGATCGACTCACAAAGTCTGCACACTTCCTGGCTATCAAGGAAACGGATAAATTCTCCACTCTTGCAGAAATATACCTCAAGGAAGTTGTCTCGAGGCACGAGGTGCCCACCTCTATTATCTCGGATCGAGATGCGCGTTTTACTTCAGAACTGTGGCAAGCTATGCACAAATCCTTTGGCTCACGATTAGACTTGAGCACAGCGTATCACCCTCAGACGGACGGGCAGTCCGAGCGCACCATTCAAACCTTAGAAGACATGCTTCGTGCATGTGTAATCGACTTTGGCAACCGCTGGGAAAAGCATCTACCACTTGTGGAATTCTCGTACAATAACAGCTACCACACCAGCATTAAAGCTGCTCCATTTGAGGCATTGTACGGACGTAAATGCCGGTCACCTCTTTGCTGGGCAGAGGTGGGAGATAGTCAGATCACTGGTCCAGAAAACGTGGTAGACACAACCGAACAGATAGCTCAAATACGAAAACGCATGGCGGCAGCTCGTGACCATCAGAAAGTCTACGCCGATAAGGACAGGAAACCACTAGAGCTCCAGGTTGGGGAGCGGGTACTACTCAAAGTTTCACCCTGGAAGGGTGTGGTTCGTTTTGGTAAACGCGGCAAACTTAACCCACGATACGTTGAACCTTCGAAATCATTGAGAAAATAGGCAGGGTGGCCTACAGACTGAACTTACCAGCAGAACTCGGTGCAGTCCACAACGTTTTCCACGTGTCGAATCTGAAGAAGTGTCTGTTAGATGAGACCCACGTAGTTCCTTTGAAGGAACTCACTATCGACGAGCAGTTACGATTCGCCAAGGAACCAGTCGAAATCACGGACCGGGATGTTAAGGTCCCCAAAAGCACTAGAATACCTCTCGTTCGAGTTCGTTGGAACTCACGTCGGGGCCCAGAGTTCACCTGGGAGCGCGAAGATCAAATGAAACAAAAGTATCCCCAACTGTTCGCAAACAATACAACCACTACTGAGGCTGAAGCTACGGAATTTCGGGACGAAATTCCAGATCAACGGGGGGTGGATGTGACACCCCAGGAAAACCAGGAAAACCATACAACTTAACTAGCTTCCTCAGTAAGTGCTTACCAAATTTCGGGACGAAATTTCTTTCAACTTGGGGATGGTGTGACAACTCGAAATTTTAGAACCTTTCTTGTATCCCGATGTAACATGCTTAAACGTGTGGCTATCTAACTTGTGTGATTAATGATAAGTGAACCTTCATGTGATTATGTGTTGTGTTTAATTGTGTG
The DNA here is from genome assembly GCA_030545235.1 of Helianthus tuberosus. Classification (NCBI taxonomy): domain Eukaryota; kingdom Viridiplantae; phylum Streptophyta; class Magnoliopsida; order Asterales; family Asteraceae; genus Helianthus; species Helianthus tuberosus. The sequence goes on from CM060362.1 coordinate 56,265,514, forward strand.
CGTATATGTATGCTTGTATGTATAGTATGTATATATGCCTAAGTGAGCCGAGAACCATGAACCCGACTCGAGACCATATGGTCTCGAGTGAACTAGCGAAACAGTGGGCCGGATCGGGCCACTCACCCCTTAATCTACCCGAAAAGCCCATTAGGGTGCACAAATGTGGAACAAGTATTTAAACCTTAGTGATAGCCATGTTTGCCATTTCTTTGGACAACACACTCACTCTCACACACACCTCCTACAAACCTTAAAACCTAGAGAATCAAGCACCACCTCTTCTCCTCTTTACTCTCGGATTCAAACCGGCAACCACAAGGACTCTCAGATCAACTCGTACACACCCACTTGGAAGCTTCATTCACGCCTTTGAACCCATACTTGAACCGGTTAGTGATTTATTTGCAAACACATGTATTTACATGATTAAAGGTGTTGATGAGTGATGATATAAGTTAATGATGCTTGTTATGTGTTTATTTCGAATGATGATGATGATTGTATGATAATGTATTGATGATGTTAGGATAAGTAATGTATGCTTGACTATGAATGAGTATTATCGGCTCTATATGGGTTTTGATGTTGATACAAGTTGGATTGGTTAATGAATGGAAACCGAATGCTTGTAGTCGGTTGTGGTAGGTTCACGGTTAGGATAATTCATTGTGTTGATATCATAGGGTACATGTTAGTAATCAAGAACAAAAATCCGGTTATATGTCTAAGTGTTTATAAGAGTTGTTCATGATTTTTGTTTGATTTAGGTTTATATGAATGATGATGAAGAACAACATGAATATGACATGAACATAATATGAATATTTGAAAACTTGTTGTTTGATCCATTTTTGGTTAATAGTAGACAAGGGAACATGTTTGTGAAATATCATTGGTTAGTACATTACCTCATGAACATGAAATCCTATTGGTTTAGTACATATGTCGAATTCAGCAAATGTCCCCAGCCGAGACCTTCCGTCTCGACTCGAGACCATCACATGACAAGTCGAGATCCCCGGTTACGACTCAGGTTGCGAGTCTAGAACCCGTAGTCTCGACTCGAGACCATGAAGCTACAACTCGAAATCACCTCGTGACGACTCGAGACCCACGGTTGCGAGTCAAGTTATGACTCGAGATCACTACATGCATGACCCGAGACCACCTCAGTTGCGACTCGAAATCTTGTGAGTTACAACTCGAGATCGCACAGTCTCGAGTAGAGACCGCACAGTCTCGACTCGAGACCGCACATACGTGTACGCTGTATGGACCTTCACCCTGTTTCGGGCCTAAGTGATTGGGCCGAACAGATGGGTCGCATGTGCTACTGTTAATTGATTTTGTTGTGCACTGTTGTTGAACTGCCATGATAAACGTGTATTCCATGACCACTACTTGTGTATGAAAATGTGCTAGAAACATACGTGTACTACTTGAATACGAACCTGATTTGTATGATACAACTATGATAGGACGTAAGTGACCACAATATTGCTTGTTTGACCTTTCTGTGTATCTGCCGAGCAAACCAAGGTGAGTTCACACCCTCTACAAAGCATGAGATTCCCTGGGTCGGGAATTGGGGTTAAGGAACATGGGTTCCTCGTCCTCCTTGGGTAGGACAGCAATGGTTCAGGAATGTAATTCCTCGTCCTCACGGACAGATAACTCGTACTAGACCAAAACTCTATCATGAAGTCCCTCATTTTTATATCGACTTAATCGTCGGGCCAATGGCGAGCGGGTCATTAGTTAGATAGCGCTATTTAGGTTTGACAAACCTCACACCGTGCCGCAGAGGACGGGCGTGAACTAATGGACTATGGCACGTCGGTGATGATAGACACCGACGCTAAGGGCACATAAACATGACTAGCGTCAGTAGTCGATATGGTAACGAGTCTAGTAGATACATGGGGTAGCCCCCACGGCCGAAATGCCAGATAACTAACACGGGGTAGCCCCCACGGCCGGATTGCCAGAATAACCGGGAACAAACAAGTCACGTTTTTAACTATGGGGTAACCCCCACGGCAGGATGCCAGCTAAAGGAAACTGTTTTCGAAACAACTAAAAACGAACACCCAACCGTGAACTCACTCAACTTGTTGTTGACTCGTTACTACATGCTTTGCAGGTCGGTAGGTGCTTAGCTGGAGCTTGCATGGAAGAGAGTCGTTGTGGGACATGGACGGCTGTGTTCCATGTTAAACTTTGAAACAATTAAACTTATGTTTTGGTTTTAAGACTTATGCTTCCGCTTGCAACTTAACTATGTTTTGTTTGGACACCAATTGTATTGGTTAAACTTTTATATCTTTTAACTTGCATGTTCAATATGATTGGTGGCTGGATCCTGGTCAGTCACGCCTCCAAGCGGTGGTACTCCGCAGGTGGATTCTGGGGGTGTGACATCATTGTACAGTGATCTGCGTACCGTCATTGGTTGAACGTCGCTTTCACCTTCTTCCTTTTTTTTTTACTTTCTGTTGGCATATCTCCACGTGGCATATCTTCACCTTGTTCCTTTTTTTACTTTATGTTGCCATATCTCCACGTCGCTCTCTAAGTTCATGAGTCCTAATTCACCTTAGCCATCCTAATCGTACACTGTAAACGAGAACCCAATCATCCACAGAAGCGTGTTGTCTTTCATCAGTGTGATTTATGGATTATCGAATACTCATGATTTGCATTCTTTTTTCTATTAGGGTGATCGGGGCGTATGCGGTGACCAAGAGCGGGGACCCTATCCACCGATCGGGAACACCGCCGCCATCCAAGCGGGGACCCGAATCGGGGAGGGTGAGCGGTGGGGAGACACCGAAGAGGGGGAGAGATGGTGGTGGGGCCAGCCTATGTTTCAACCAATCAAAAGTTTTTTTTTTTTTTTTAATAAAAAAACAATTCCTCTAAGAGGGGAGTGCCGCCATCAAATTGGGGTGCGAGGGGAGTTTAAGAGGGGAGTTGACGTGGCATAAACGGATTGGGTGTGCGTAAGAGAGGGGACTCCCCTCTTAGGGGAGTGCCCCGCTCACCCTTAGATATTAAATAATTGATCAACATGGAGTATCAAGATGTTGATTAATCAATTCTTTCATTTCCTTAAACTGGAATTAAAGTTGGAAACAAGAAACACATCGAGTTTAGGGCGTTGAATTTGACGTTCAGGAAAAAATGACTTTGCTTGAGTAGTTGCAGGACATAGGTCACAATTATAATAAAAATAATATAAATAAATATAAAAACTGAAAAGATACTCTCTTTATATAATTTTGGAAAATTGTAGTACCCGTACCGTGTACAAATCTATACAAAATTAAATATGAAATACAACATATATAAATAAATCAATTCAAATCGTTGTCTTTGACAAGAGCTTGAGAAGCGTCTTCTTGTACAATTTCTGCTACGAGAACTTGAACCGCGTCTCCTTGTGCGATCCTTCTTGGCTGCAAAAATGAACAAACTGATGTTGACAGTTGTGGCTGAGGCACGTGTTCGACACGCTTTCCTTAAAACAGATTTCACGCCTTTACTAAAGAAGACGTGTTTGTCTCCCAGTGTACAACAGCCGAAGCAACCTGTACTGCCGAAGATGGCTCACGCGCCCGAGTTTACACTGGGTAAAGTTGTAGTATTTAAACTTTTGAAATGGATAAGCAAGCGATGGTGGTGGAAACGAGTAGAGAGTACTCCTCTCTATAGTTAGTATTCAATTATCCCTCTTTTTTCAAGTATTCTTCATATATACATCATGTATATTTCATCTAATAACAAATATGGCACATAACCTACTAATTATACAAGACTTGAAGGAGATTTAAGAGTCTGAGTTAATTAGAGACTTAACACTCTAATAAAAAATAATCAAATGTCACTAATAAAACTCTACTCAAGAGTTTTACCATATAAAAAGTTTACTATTATTAATTTCAATGAATTAATTTTCATTCACCACATTCTAATTTTTCCACAGTAGTTTGCTAATGAATAAAAGGGAGTTTGGGGGCCTCAGTTCTAGTGGTTTTGGTGGAATAGCTGGATGGTTGGATATTGATCGTTTGATGAGGAGATGTATAGAGATACTGAATAGTAGTCAATAATTTCTACATGCCACTACATTACAGGTGGCCGAGGAAAAAGAAATGCAATATTCATAACGACTTTAAGAATTCACGTACCCTGTTCGAGTTTGAAAAAATGTGCTCTTCTGTAATGTTTTATGATTATTTAAAAAAAAATCACTTTAATATTGGGCTCAATAAACCTAATATCAAGTGGGCTAAATTCTAAACAATAAAAATGATTTGTAAATGGGCCTATATTAGAATTAGTATGTGTTTACTATTTAAAAAAATAACATATACATATCGGATTTTTTTAAATCGCGTGCCTCTCGAAATCACGGGACTTGTGCGGAGGTCCTCCCGCACACCATCAAAGCCGCCACTGGTCATGAGTTCTCGAAAATGCTATTATTCCATTATTGTTCTTAGTTTGGGGAACTTGTTTTGAGGTACGTATATGAACATCCTTTTATCTTTATAAACTAAGGGGGGTGTTTGGCTAAGCTTTACAACACCTACTTATAACTTATTGACTTTTATAAAATGTTAATAAGAAGAAAAAGTGTCTGGCAAACTCAAAAGAAATTTTTAAAATGACTTCTTGTATAGAGAGGAAAAGTCAATTTTAAAAAGTTAGAACATTATGACTTTTTAAAGCTCTTTAGAACTTTTCATAGAACATGGTGGCTTTTTGAAGCTCCTTAATCATTTTACATGAATAAGCTAAACCAAACACTTTTTAAAAAACAACTTATTGACTTATTGGCTTTTCCTACCACATAACCTAATTCAAACACTTTTATAAAGGTTATTTTTAAAAAGTCATAAGTCAATAGGTCTTTTCAACAAAAAGTTATTTTTGAGTTAAATAAGCTTAGCCAAACACCCCCTAAATTATGAAATTGGTTTATAAAAGGATATGAATGATTTTCTATTTGTTATATTATCACATTCAAATATAGAGTTAATTGCCCGGATAGTCCCTGTGGTTTGTCATTTTTTCACCTTTAGTCCCCAACTTTTCAAAATAGCATGTTTGGTCCTTGTGGTTTGCTTATATGTTACTCGGATAGTCCCCGGATTGAATGAAAGTTAATTTTCTCAGTTAAGTTTGTATGAAATTACTATATTGTCCTTAATTTTAATAATACTTTTTTTTTGAACGGCCAACGAATCCTCCAAATGGGCTACTGGCGAAATTCACCACATCGGGATACACTCGCCTCCGAACCGGGGAAAATCCTCACCTAGGGCCGAAGCCCGTGAACACTCGCCCGAAGGCACGACAATGCGGTGAGGTAAAACCCGCTCAGTTCAAGGATCGAACTAGCGATCTCCACCTATTCGCCTAGTCTCCCATCATCACCAGGTGCCGCAGAAAATAATGGGGAGGGCAGGAATCGAACTTGGGTCCCTTAGAACACCAAGACTCTCCCTTACCACTCCACCACCACCTCATTGGCTTAATTTTAATAATACTAATAAATAAATGTACATATAATCAAGTAAGTGAGGCCCACCCCCACCATTAGCCAATGGGCCAACACCTTCTTCTTGTCGTGCGTGGTTTTGCAAGAGGTTCTTCATAAAGGGATTGGAGACGGATTTGGTTAAAACCTGCAACTATTGAAGAAAACCGAACAGATTGACATGGGATTGGAGAAGAATTTGTACAAATCAACATGGGAGACGCATTTTCAGGTGGGGTACAACGGTGATGGTGGTTACTGGTGAGGCAATGGTGGCGGATACAGTGACCAGATGGCACATCCGAGTTCCGACGACCGGTTTGTAACGAGTTGCAGGTTTCCGGAAACCCTTTGCTTGGTCTTGGAGTCGCCTGAATATGATTGCAAACGCACCACACTCGTCAATGATTTTGTTTCTTATGTAGGCTGACTACACCGAATGAGGTTGCTCAGAACAGTTCATTTACTATGTTTCTCAATCACTTAGGTAAGTAATTTCTTCAGGTTCATAAACTTGATTGTACATGCCTCATTTCTTCAATTGTTAATGGTACAAGTTCTTATCCTTGGTTTAAAACTTGAATCTTGTTAAGATTTTGATGTATTTTAATTCATGAAAAATGATGGGATTGAATCCACGTTCTTCCAGATATGTAGCTTTCTGAAGATTAGAGACTATTTTCATATGTCTAGAAGTGTGAAGATGATGAATGGCCGATGACGGGTGGGGAAGGAGTAGGGGTTGGGTAGTGGTGGGGTGGGGCCTACACTATTTATTAATTAAATTGTTGTTTTTTAAAATATATGTATAAAGGGTACTTAAGACATTTCATACAAACTTAACTGAGAAAACTAACTGTCATTTAATACGGGACTATCCGAGTAACATATAAGCAAACCACATGAGCCAAATATGTTATTTTAAAAATTTGGGGACTAAAGATGAAAAATAATAATCCACAGGGACTATCCGGGCAATTAACTCTCAAATATACCATAGATGTTTTTAAATTTATAAGTTGAATAGGATGCTATGAATAGAGATGAACATTTTGGTGCCATAAATAGGTACCAAAATAACTACACTATTATAAAGGTCTGGTCTATTCGCACACGGCCTTTGTCTTTTTGCACACTCAAAGCGCCCCGCTTTGGCCATAGCGGGGCGCTTTGGCCAAGGTCAACAGACAAGGACTGACCCGCTTTGGCCATAGCGGGGCGCTTTGACCAAAGTCAACAGACAAGGACTGACAAAGTCAGTCCTTGTCTGTTGACCTTGGAAAGCGGGGCGCTTTGAGTGTGCAAAAAGACAAAAAGCGTTGGCTGGAATTTGTGTTGTTTTTTTTTTGAAATAGGTGGGATGTGGGTTAGTTTGGTAGTGTTTTTTGGACAAAAAAATTGTATTTGAGTTTTATAATACGTTGTTTTATAATTACGTTTTTTTACGTCATTATTTTTATAGAACGTATATAATATAAGTGCGTCTTTATAATTGTTAACCTAGTTTATTTTGTTAAATTAAACGAATACGTTAAATAAATTGTACAGAAAGCCATAAGAATTAAACGTAAACAATCCAAAACCAACGTGATGTAAATAGAAGATTAACTGCAATATATATATATATATATATATATATATATATATATATATATATATATATATATATCAGTTTGTACATACAAAACAAAAAGGTACAACTGACTACATAATACATAACAAAACACTATACAAACAAACTAAGGTACTAATCCTCGTGCAGTGGGGACGGTGGGAGGGGAAGTGGAGGCAACCCAGCGAGCTCTCGTAGAGAAACGAGCGTCTCGATGATCCAGTCCTGGCGTGCGGCCTGGCGTCTGAGGCGCCGGTCGAAGTCCCGAGCCACCTCACGCGCTACCGGAGGCAGGTCAGCGTAAACGTGCTGCGGGTACTGTGGCGGCTCCGGAGCTGGCTGAACTGGTAGACGAGACCGAATCGGACAGCACCGGATCATTCTCGGACACGAGCCCGAGCGAGCGTGCGATGGCGGTGATGTATGAGCCAGTGTGCACCCACCCGCGGAGCTGCCGGTGGTATGTTGTGGCAAAGTAATCTGCCAGGCTGGCTGCTAGATCGCAGGGCTGTCGTCGCAGTAGGCAGTATAGAAAGAAAAGGTCACTGAGGTTGACCTTCTCCCTGCTAGCACCCCGCGGCACGATAGTTGCCGCGATAACATGGTGCAGGTATCGGAACAAGGGGTCTTTAATGGTGGTGGCCTTTTGCCAGGATCTCCCAAAGGGAACCCTGGAAATGGCCCTCCAGAAACTGATAAGCGTCTGCCTGTCCATCATCGTAACCGCCTGCGTATATAAATCAGTATCAAGCTCGGCCTCTGTGTACAAACCTGTATAAACAAATAATATTAAATAAACAAATAATAATAATAAACAAATAATATTAAATAAACAAATAACATTAAATAAACAAATAATAATAATAAACAAATAATATTAAATAAACAAATGATATTAAATATAAAATAATAAATAATATTATTTAAACAAACCTGTATGGACAGCAAACTGCCGCACACTCATCTGAAACTCCTGACCGGCGAGACGGAATGTAACCTCGTGGACTGGAAAATCCGGGTCCTCCACGTAATCCGCCGGATGCGGCGCGTATGTAAACGTGGAAAGAAACTCCCACGTAAGCTCAGGGTACGAGTCCTCCATCGCTAACTCAAATAGGCGCGACCAAGGAGTATCTAGTCCAACTATCTCACGCGCCCGCGCGGCCTCTCCCACTGTCTCCAGCAGGCCCCAGTCTATCCCTACATGCTCCCCAATGGGGATGGTGCGCAACCTCGCGCATCTCCCCCTCGCCCGTGACGCCGGCGGAAACTGCAGGTACGGACATGCCGGCTCTCCCTCCTCTCCCACATCTCCCTCAGCCTCCATATGCTCAATCTCGTCATCGGAGGAATCCATCCCTGCACGTTGACAAGATAATATTAAATATAAAATAATAAACAAATAATATTAAACAAATATTATTAAACAAATAATATTAAACAAATATTATTAAACAAATAATATTAAACAAATAATATTAAACAAATATTATTAAACAAATAATATTAAAATTAAAAAAAAATAAACATGAACCAAAGCACCGCGCTTTGGCCTCGGCGCGGCGCTTTGGTTCTTCGTGATGAAGAACAGCCCCACCCGATCGATCCAAACGCCCAAATCAAACAAAAATCAAACAAACTGTAACACGTAACTTGAACCAAAACAATAAATGAAGTTAGATCGTACCTTTTAGCGGTTGAAAGCTTGAAAACGTTGATGATCCGGCTCAAGTGTGTGTAAATCGCACCTTTTGTGTGTGTTTTGTGTTTTGTGTTGAAATGGGGGAGAAGCTGCTCCGCTTCAGGTATAACGAGGGTCCAAAGCGCCGCGCTATGGCCATAGCGCCGCGCTTTGGGGTCAAAGCGCTTAGCTTTGGCCATAGCGGGGCGCTTTGGGCCTTTTTTAAAATTGTTTTTAATTCATAAACGCGTCGATAATAGTCTAAATTTTACGTTTTTTTCCGTTATACATCATTTTTTATTATATATGGAGTATACTGCCTACCGAAAGTACATTGAAACCAAATCTTTGGGTTTGAAAGCACAAGTACTCCTGTAAGAGGTGTTATGTGTATCAACCGCCTACCGCACATGAACATGACGTATTTTTTCATTAAAACACTTCCGGATGATTCCGAAAACCCGATCATCTCGAACGGGCAGCCTATTTTCTTGCTACCCGTTTTCCTCTGTGTAGCTATACTCTTATGCTCCCCACCAAAAGTACATTGAAACCAAATCTTGTAATTCTCTCCTCTTTTATTCGACCTCTTAGTCACAATGAGGTAACCGTTGTCTTTTGCCGTGTCTTGTACCCAACGCACCAACTCTTTACGTGACGAAAAGGTCTGCGTCGTATCAAACGAAAACGTTACCGGGTAACAGCCTTCCTCGTCAACAGACACATCCCCCGGCTCACCATCGTCACCGAGGTCCGAATATACTTGATGTTCAAAGTTGTGCTCGCCACCGTAACCGAAATTCGAATAACCTTGTAAGCTCTGTTGACAACCGTAACTGTCGTATGGACCACACTCCTGCTGTACAAAGCTGTACTCGCCACCGTAACCGAAATTCGAATAACCTTGTTGTGCGTAAGGGTCCTCCACAGGGGTATTCAAATCCAGCGTCACCGTGTTATCACGATAACGAATGCCAGATACAACCTCTGCCTCCATCAAGTTGGACGAGACCGGTTTCTCATACGAGTCAGAAATAGCGGTCCCCTCGTAAGAATCAGGAACAACTGTCTCGTCAGAATATTGACCGAAAATATAGTTGTTTAACCACGACATCGTTTTTTTGTAAACAACAAACAACAAAACACTCGAATACCCACGTATGTTTGTAAACAACGTGAAGAAGAAGAAGACCGAGCTATGAAGAAGAACCTCAATCAGTAGTTTGCTTTTAAAAGTGAAAATTTGGGTCGAAGCGCCGCGCTATGGCCAAAGCGCGGCGCTTAGGGTTAACGACAAAACATGTCAATCAGCTTTATGTCTGTCAAACAGTAGGGAATGTCTCAAACGTCAATCGAAGCACTTTTGTCGATCATAGCGCCGCGCTATGGCCAAAGCGCGGCGCTTTGAGGTGTGAAAATAATTTTGGCCGTGTGTTAATAGCATGACCCATTATAAAAGTTCCTTAGCACGAGTCATCAAGGAACCCACTTGATTCTGTAATAAGTTATTAAGGGAAGGAAAAACAGAATGTATGATAAGGTGTATATTTCCATAATTATACTTTAAAAGATTTTATTTTAATTTGTTTAATTTACAGCTACAGAAACATATCAAAGCATGCACAAATGCAAGTGCTTAGCCGTGATCAAAGAGTTTGAACCATATATATTTATTAGAAAGTTATATGAAAAAAAGTGTTTGTTTTAATAACACTGCTCTTTTAATCTTTGGATTTTGTTTTTTATGTTTAGAGTATGCTGAGCTTGAAACCATTTATTAGAACATATACGTCCTTACAAAAATACTTTATAAATTCACGAGGGATTGAAAAGTTTAAGTGTGTTGTTGAAGAGTACGATAACCGTAGTTGCCTAAATGGGTATTTAAAAACCATCTGAGATGAAGTCTTTAAAATTCATAATTAACCTACCAATCGAACATAATAATTAAGTGCAATACTTTGACATAGAGCACAACGAATTGTACGGATACCATCAATAACATGTTCCCCTGCTAAGAACGTGGGGTATGGTGGGCTTGGGTTGGGGCATGGGTTGACACGTGTAATTTCAAAAGTCAATTCTCAAATCCACTTTAGATGGGGTATGGTGGGCGTGGCTTGGCTGGCGTGGCCAAGTCACATCAGTTTTTTTTTAATATATATATAGGGGATGGATCATGAGAAAACCAAAAAACTAACCAAAAAAACCTAAAAAAAACCTAAAAACATACCAAAAATTATTATTATTATTTTTTTTTACAATTTTTAATAAAAAAATCGCTAGTTTTTATGCCTAGAAAAAAATTTTCAAAAAAAAAAAAAAATTTATTTTTTGGTTGTACTACACATGTGCACTAATACATAAAGCTTAACCCACCCCCCAAAAACCTAAACCCCCCACCCCCACCCCCCAAAAACCTAAATTCACCCTCCCACCAAAAGCCTACCCCCCCACCCCCCAAAAACCTAAACCCCCCCACCCTCCCGAAAACCTAAAACTAAACCTTAAACATAAACCCGAAAAAAACCTAAACCCCCCACCCCCCACACCCAAAAACCTAATCCTAATCCTAATCCTAAACCTCCAAAAAAAAACTAACCCTAAAAGCTAAACTAGACTCAAAAAACTAATTTTAAGCATGTAATGCAATTGTAGTACATGTTATATTGCACATGTGCACTACTATAATAAAAGTATTGAAAACAAGACGACACCATAAATCTTTTTTTATGTCATAAAAAATATGCTCGAATATACTTGAATGAAAGATACAAAAATTTGTGATCTTATGGTGCCATTTTTGTTTTAAAATGATAACGTATGGAAAAATGGGAAATGTTTGAAAAGTTATATATTTTTTTTTCCAATTTTACCCCTCCTTCATTAAAAGTCTCCCCCCTCCTTTTTAGTGCTTTTTTGGTTTTCTCATTATATCTAGTTTTCTCATGATCCTCTCCCTATATATATATATATATATATATATATATATATATATATATATATATATATATATATATATATATATATATATATTTATTTATTCATTTATAACCAAAAACTACATAAACATACAAAATAATTATTAAAATAAACATACAAAATAATTATCAAAATAAAAAACTATCATTCTTCGTCGTCTTCGTCGGTTTCGAACCCAGGAATCGTTGAAACATGATCCACCAAATCAGATCGAAGGTTGTGATGTATATCCCTTGAGTTTATCAAAAATTCATTTGTCGCTTTATCTTCGTCTGTTACGTTACATGGTTGGGGGTCATCGTCATCATAGTAGGTAACGACCGCTCTACCTTCATCCTCCAAAATCATGTTGTGAAGAATGATACATGTGTACATCACGTTTCCAATCTGATCCTTGTCCCATAGTCGACAAGGCATTGCCAATATTCGCCACCTTTTCTTCAAAACACCGAATGCTCGCTCGACGTCTTTACGTGCAGCCATCTGGACCCTGTTAAACTTTAATCTCTTTGGATCTGTGGTACCGTGTCTTGTGAACGATTTTACGAAAACCCCCCACTCTGGGTAAATCCCATCAACTAGGTAGTACCCGTACACGTACTCAACCCCGTTTACAAAGAAAGTTCCTTTGGGTCCTATACCATTTACCCGATCATTGAAAAGGGGCGAGTGGTTTATGATGGTAATATCATTATGTGAACCTGGCATACCGAAGAACGCATGCCATATCCAAAGATCTTGGGACGCAATCGCTTCAAGCATGATGGCTGGCATCCCGTGAAATCCACTAGTGTGAGCGCCTTGCCACTGGGTAGGACAAAGTTCCCAAGGCCATTTCATACAATCTAAACTACCTAGCATCCCGAGTAGCCCATGATAATCTGCGTGATGTTCAAATATTTGTTGCATGTCACTGAAGGAGGACTTTCTCAAATATCTTTTCCTATAAAGTTCTAGAATACAAGAACAAAAGTTGTGAAGACTTTCTCTAGCTACACGTGCAGACATTTTTAAATAGTCATCCATAATGTCCGAACTATTGTCGTACGCTAACTGCCTAAGTGCGGCCGTGACCTTTTACCACGTACTAAATCCTAATTGCCCGATTACATCGGGTTTTTGTTGGAAATAAATATACTTCTCCTCAAAATCTCTAGATATCCTTAAAAATAAGTTTCTACTCATACGAAAACGACGCCTAAACATTTTTTCATCATACTTAGGTTCCGCTGAGAAGTAATCGCTTACCAACAAATTGTTAGCGGTGTGCCGTTCACGAGCGATGTACCTTCTCCTCCGTTTAGGTTGTTGAGTCTCTTCCCCATCGTCTTCGTCTTCCACGATAGCTTTCACCACCGTCGCGATCGTTTGTAGAAATATTTCCGCCCCATCGTCAGATGATGATGACGATTCACTATAACTTGAAGAACTCATGGCAAGATTGTGTTTTATGTGTTTGATATTGTGTGAGAAGAATGTTAAATATGGTAAGGTATTTATAAAGGAATTTTTTTTTAAACTAGCCCCCAACGGCTAGTTTGAATTGGTCATTCACAGCCCAGCATGTCAGCTTGCTCCCCCGCCCCATGCCCGACTTGAAACCCAAGCCCCAAGGGCCACGCCCCAAGCTAAGCCCACCCGGGGTGGTGGCTTTAGCGTTTTCCCCCAACCCACGCCCCAACCCAAGTCCCATACCCCATAGTCTAAGCTAGTGTATCACACGGATACTTAACCTACTATAAACTATTAGAAATCAATAAAAAAAATTTAAAATATTGATTATTTATTATTGGATGAGATATAATTGAACTATTAAGTGAGAGCAGGGGCGGACCTACGTTACGAGGAACGGGGTCCCCGGACCCCAATCTTTTTTCAAAAAGTAGTAGAAACGGTATATAAAATTGTCTATGGACCCCATAAAATAATTTAGTTGGACCCCATAACAAAAGAAAGTGAGTCTAGTGCAGTGGTAAAACCCCTTGTTTACACACAAAAGGTCATGGGTTCGATACCTGTATCTTAGTTTTTTTGTGTTTTTTTTTTTGGACCCCATTGTCCAAAAATCCTGGGTCCGCCACTGAGTGAGAGAGATGTCTATTTTCTCTCTTATCATATAACTTTTAATCCACTTGGGAATAGCCTAGTGGTATTGGTAATTTATTTAAGGTTTGGAGTAGTTGGAGATTATGGGTTTAATTCCCATAGTGCGTAAGTTTAGCTATTAAAAAAATATAATTTTTAATATTTTTTATTAAACATATTTTTGTAGATATAAATCAAACAATGCAAGATTCATGACATTTTATTAAACATATTTTTGTAGATATAAATCAAACAATGCAAGATTCATTACATCTGACTTGTCATTCATTAAATGATTAATTACTATTTCTGTCAAGCAAATAGGAAATTGGAGCATCTCAAATTTAATGTTTCATAAACGCCCTAAACTCGATGTGTTCCTTGATGACTTAGGTTAAAGAAAACGGATTAACTAACTAAGTGAGGTAGTGGAATCATAGATGGAAAGCCAAGGCTTCACTGTTCACACTCTACCAAAACACAAGTCTCACAACATTGAAGGTTGTGGGACTTGGATGATTTCAACACTTTGTAGGTTGTTTGGAACCTATAGGGCAGTAGGTTCTTGAGGTTTTTGAGCCTCTAATCTTCATCTTCTGGAAATCAACCATACACAAGCCCCACAACCATGAGTTTGATTGGGAACAATGTTGGTACAAGATTCTCATAAGAAAAACAAGTTATGAAACAAGTTTGTAAAAAGTTTTTATAAATCTGAATTCAAATCTGACTTTGGAGCCTTATGCAAGTGATGTACCATCTTTTTACACCTTGGTGAACCTTGGGTAACAACCGTAACATGCTTGAAGGTCTTCCAAGTAAATTGATGCAAGAAAATAAGAAGAAATGAGTTAGAACTCACTTTGAACACAAGATAGTATTATCTCCAAACAGAACTTTCTTGCACCTTGAGAGAGTTTGGAGAGTTTGTAAAGTGTTGAGGAGTTGTGGAAGTGATGTATATATAAGACAAAGCTCAAACAGCCAGTTATGCAAAAAACCACACGGGTTCGTCTAAGTTTAAAAGCTCAACAACAAAGGAAGGTTGATTAGTTTACAGAGCCTTCAAGACAGTTTTTTTTCATCGGCAGGCGCGTATGGTGATTCACCCCCTATTGGCACACAAGAGTCATACAACGAACCTACAAGGCACAACTTGTTTGTCGAGTCAAAAAAGTTAGTATGGTGAAACACCTTGGTTCATCGACGAGATTGCGAAAGGCGCTAGGAATTCGAAAACGAAAAAGAAGGTGGCAAAATCAATGGAAGAGACACTTAAAGTACCTTTGCTACCTGCCGTACAACTTAATCTGTTCATGCACTTCAAACCGTTCATTCCACCTTGCTTCTATTCATACCTCAATCACATACAAAATGTGCAGGGTGATGGTAATTGTGGGCTTCGATCTATAGCGGTCGGCTTATCGCTTCATGAGATGGATTGGCGTCAATACGATGGGAGCTTATAGGCGAGTGCAATCGGTACTACGACTTATGGAATACAATAAATGAAATTCATTTTCATGAAGTTCGAAACTCATTAGATTGGTTCGGTATAGGCGCAACACCTGGTGATAAGTGGCTACAAATGCCTTTCACGGGGTTGCTGATAGCGAACTGGTGGAATGTCATTTGTCTCTTAAGAGACAGAGGTTGTGCTTCGTTTTTTCCCATGTTTAAAATAGCCGAAGATAGTATTCCTCATCAAACGGCCGCGCTTGTACATGTTAACAAGAACCATTTTATTCACGTCAGATTAGAAGGGGAACATTCAATGCTAACCCCATCAGGATACTGGCGACAACCGACACGGAATACGCCAGCAGAGAGTTGGTATTACTTCTACCAGGAACGTATTAACCAATATAATGAGATTGTTGATAAATACAAGATGAAGGAATTTGTGGATTTAGGTTGCCTATGAATTTAAAATGTTATTTCATGTTTTGACAATTTGTAATGATGAATATACACGTTATATTAATGTTTTGGCAACTTGTTGAAATGGAACTTGAAAAATTGTTTAAAACGAAAATAGTATTGATGAAGGTTAATACATACCGACTGTGTCTTCGTCACTTCCGCATATAGTAATTTAAGAAAAATTAAAAATACTCAACAGTATACGGGCCGTATAAGAGTATACGACTCGTATACAAGACGAAAACAGCGATCGTATATGATGTATGCGAACGAGTTAAAAAATAATATAAGTTGTATACGGGTCGTATACCAGTTTACGGCCCGTATACAGGTACAAAAGATCATATAACATGTTATACGACCTCATCTCCGCCATACGACGTCAACATTCTCTAAAAATTCTATCGGTTTTCTCTCGGATCATTCTTGGATAGCGTTCTTCGGCGTTTGTGACGTTTTCTTCTCATTCTTCTATTACGGTACATTTTCATATAGTATACTTTCAGATTCCGTAACATGTTAGATTATGGTCCTGTATAGTAAATCGAATAGCGTACATAGGCGTAACGATTAAGATTGTATGATTGAATTTGAAAAAAAAAATTGAAACTAAAATATACAATTGAATAATCATGAGTATACGATCGTATACATTGTATACGATCGTATAACGTTTGAATGTTCAAACTATATACGATCGTATACATTATATACGGTCGTATACATCTTGAATTTTCAAGCTAGATACGATCGTATACATTGTATACGACCATATACTTCTTGAATACTCAAGCTCTATACGATCGTACACAATGTATACGACCGTATATCCGTATACTTTATTCCTTGGTTGTTATATTTTTAGCGTATACGGGACGTATAATACGTGCGTATAGGAAACGTATATCTGAGGTGTACATAGTGTATACGTGCGTATAATACTTGCGCCTGCGATACGTATACTTCATGTTTACGGATCGTGTACGAGATGTATAATACGTGCATATACGAAACCTATACTTGATGTGTACGGATCGTATATCAGATGTATAATACATTTGTATATAAGAACAGTAATCGTATAATACGTGAACGCTAATCGTATAATGATTTCTGAGTTGTGACTGTTATTTTTACAGACGACATGGCTGATTCATCAGGTGTTGCGGCCCGTTGACGTCGGGGTCAGAGTCAGGGTCAGGGTCAGGGTTGGGGACGCGGAAGGGGACGGGGACGTGGACAGGAGGAGGAGGTTTTGCCCGATTTTACTGAAGTGGGGCAGTTTGTTCGGGACATCCCCCGAGGTACGGTTTCCTACAGGTTTTTGGGCAGATTACTGGAGATGGAGATGCATACGCCCCGGACCATTGATATTGAGTTTTTGACCGAGATTGGATCGATCGGTCAGGTCCGGGAGTTCATGCCAGCTAACTCCCTGTGGGACCGTTTATTTGATGCCACCGCAGAGCGGGCCCACAGGGAGATTACTTTAGAGTTTTTATGTAGTTTTTCCATTACGGACACCCGGGGTGGGGGTTTATAGCATTTTTTGACGACACACGCGATATCTTTTACCCTTTGCGGGAAGAGTCACCGGATGACACTTCCCGAGTTCGCTGTTGCCATGGGTCTGTATTCACAGGAGTACCCAGAGTCCCAGGCATTTTTGGATGCGCCCATCAGCACGTCCACTGACGTATTGTGGACTTGGTGGCGCACTGTTGGGTCAGGGGAGTTCGCGATCCCCGAAGGCTTGGGCGAGTCGCCTTTACGACCCGTTACACCGATACCTACATCGGTGTATCACCGTGACGATCGTCGGTCATCATGATAGCAGGGAGTGGGTCACCCAAAGTGACCTGTTCTACTTGCATGACTTACTTACCGGCGCGGGGGGGGGGGGGGCAACTTGGCTTACAAGTTGGCTGCATACTTCGCCGAGTACACTTTTAAGCGTACCTCTTGTAACAACCCGCACTTTCGCGCTCGTGACTCTCGTTACGCCTAGCACCGAGATTCGGATCATAATATAAACTATATCGCTTACTACACTACATTGCATACTTTCGCACTACACCGCTTATTACACACGCTATATCACACCTCACAACGCTTACGCTTATAACGCTTACGCTTACACTACTACATCACGTGAGTATTTAAGCTACTCGCTCACTCTCGCATAAACGCAACGCAAACTCAATGCAAAATCAAAACGCGGTTACCTATCTATATATTATGTTATACTATTAGTTATACATATACATTATTACCTATGTGTTAAAACTCGCACAACTCGATTTATCGCTTTAATACGCAACGTAACGCGATACTTAATACCTGCTAAAATACTTAAAGTACTCGACCTAAATATCGCAACAAAACACATCAAACGAGCATCCTACGCGTGAAACGGAGAATTCATACTCAAGACTGGCCCCTTCAAACGAAGCCAACGGCTTCGTACGAATGCAGCTAGCTTTGAACTAAGGTGCCAGCCTCCTCTATAAATACCTAGCCACCCTCCTCATTCATTCTAACTTGCTGCCTTTCATACCGAAACGCTGCCGAATTGCTGTCTGATTATTTTCAAGTAAAATTTATCATTTTTACATGTTTACACAACGTTTTCCACTACGATTTTACACTACAATTTTCCACAAGATTCACCCCGGTTTCATCAAAACTTCTTTGTTTTCAACTAAACTTTATCTTTTTCATCTTAACGTCATCTTTTTCATGAAAACCTTCATCTTTTTCAGCAAATCTTCCTATTTTATCACGGATCTACACTTAACCGAGTGTATTAGTGTGACAACTCACACTTTCAAGAGTCCTGTACTAGTTCCTTTTGTGCTTTGTGTTGCGTTGTATTTAGTGTACGTGTTGGAATGAATGAATTTGATTTAATGTTACAAATGTGTGACTTGTTATATGTTAAATGTTATTTTTTTTATAAGAACTTGGTCGACAACACCTTCGGGTCGCACACCTTACTCTCGACTGCACACTTCTCTTATGTTGTGGACTAGTGCTTGACCCAAACTGTGTTCCAAATCCGCCGCCCGAGCGAAGCCCAAAACCAGGCCCGAGTGGCCTTTTGTGCGCATACACACACATGCTTAGGGTGTAATCTCCATAATCTTCATAACACAAAATAACCTCAAACCCTAATCCTCTCTTCTCCCTCACTCGAACCGACGATAGCCCCCTTCCTTCGAAGTCGACGACTGTTTTCCCCTATCCTCTCTCGAAGCTTTTCCGATTCCATCTTATACTCGGTTATTATATTATCACCAATGATTGATGTCTTAATACTAAATACATGATGTTTTATTGAATCTTTCATGAACAACTTGAAGTATCAAACTGTTAGTACATGAGATATAATCGACGATCCAAGGTTCATATATATGTGTGTTCAACGAGTTTTTGGTCATTTTAATGATTTAGTATATCGCATGTTTAGGTTGATGATTTCTAATGATGATGTGTTGAATTAGTTTATGTATGATTGAATGTTGATTGTGTCCATGAGAATCGATATACATGTTTTGATGTGGTGATGAAACAAAGATGGATTTAAGATTGCATGACAATAAGGATTATTGAAATAGTTAGGTTGATTGATTCGATTGAATGTTGTTAATATCGGTTATGACTTAGCGATGATTAGGGTTAATGAAAACTAGTTGATGATTGCTTGTTTTGATCAAGTGGATGTAAAACTGGAAACTATTTGAATTGATTGTGCACATGTAACTGATTTCCTAATTCATGGCAACTCACAACTGATCGCACACCAAGGTGATCGCACAATGGCACACCATACACCTTTGACTGCATGTTGTACAAGCTTGTGGTTCACCTCGCACACCTGCTTGGCCGCATACCTTGTAGGTTATACACTTGATCAACATATTGTACAGACTAATAATGCATGACCGCACACTATGGTGTGGTCGCACACTCTCATGTGAGTCGCACACCATAGTGGGCCGCACACTTTGTTTGGATTATTGGGCTTGGTAAAGGACTTGGGCCACATAAATGCGGAACTGGGCCACTGGGTCGCACACTCTTAGGTCGCACAACCCAGAGGTGGTCGCACACTCTGGTTTGTGGGCTGGAGGCTTGGGCCGCACATCTTTTGGACTCGCACACTTATATAAAGGTTGCACACTAGTTAAAGGGCTCCTCCGGTGGGCCGCACACTCAAACCGAAAACACTTGGACCTTTAATGTGAATGTATGTTGGACTGTTATGTTATACATGCTATGCCATGATCATTGCTTGTACGCAACTTGTAGAATACGTGTAGAAATTCATGTGTGATACTTGAATATGAACCTGACGTGTATGGTAACCATAATAGGATGTGGTTGACCACATTAGCTCAAGTTACTTTTATCTGCCGAGCTAATCTAAGGTGAGTTCACACTTTTCTAAAAAGCATGTAATTCCCGGTGGTTTAGGAATGGAGCAAACAACAACCATCCCCCCTTGGGTGGGATGCAACCTACGTATTCTCCTTGGGTAGAACGCGTACAACCTCGTCACCCTGGTGAGGGACGGAAACCGTTATTTATATTACATGTCTTAAGCATACTAGACGACAACTCTATCTGAAAGTCCCTACACATTTTATACCGGTTAATCGCCAGGCCAATGGCGAACGGGGTATTAGTTAAATAGCGTTATTAGGTTTGACAAGCCTCAAACCGTGCCGCAGAGGACGGGAGTGGACTAATATGCCTGGGCACATAGTCAATGATGATAGACATTGACCCGGGGCACTCAACATAACTACAGTTAGTAGTCGGTATGGTAACGGGTCTAGTAGTTTAAAACAATGGGGTAGCTCCCCATGACATGTTTTTATAAAGAGCAGAGTAATTTAACAAACTTATGGTTTTTGGAACAACACTAAACAAAACAACCGTGAACTCGCCAACTTTATGTTGACACACTACTGCATGCTTTGCAGGTCGTTAAGTACATGGCTGGAGCTTGCACGAGGAGTGGACGTTGTGGCATGGAACCAATTGTTGGGTTCCTAGTATTAAACATTATGGTTTTGAACTGTTAATGGGTTTTTAACTTTATGCTTCCGCTGACACTTAAACTTGGTTTTGAATATTTGTTTTCGTAAACACTAATCGTATTGGTTGTGGTGATTTTTACTTTACTTTACTTATTTTTCAATATATTTGGTGGCATGATCCTGGTCAGTCACACACCTCACCGCACTACTCCGCATGTGGACTTTGAGGGTGTGACAATTGGGCCTAGCTTCGGCTTCCCAAGTTAGAAATCTGTAGATTTCACACTCACGAAGTGTTAGATCTAAGTGAAACCCTTTTAAAAACCCTTTCTAAACTCGATTTTTACAGAAAATGGACCAAAGCTGATACATATTTCGTTGTGGGATGACGTGGTGTCAAAATCGTCTCGAATAGGACTCGAAAACACATCCGATTAAGATGAAACACAGCTCCGAATGCCAAAAACAGCCACTTGTGAAAACTGGACTGTTCTGTGCGAAGCTCCGGCCTCGTACGAAGGCACTTGTTTAACACAACCTAGCCCAAGTTCTCACCTGTGACTCGAACAAAGACCTCTCCAGCTCTAAGTTTAATCAGTAGCTTAAGGTTGGAGGGATGAACACTCGATTTTACGAAGACAAACGCGAAGCACACTTGATTTTGGACAACGGAAGAATCACATGTTCGAAGACCCACCTTCGTATGAAGGCACGCCTTCGTACGAAGGCACAACTTCGTACGAAGCCTCTGTTTTCCCACCGACACTCTGATTTCGACCGTTTCAGCACTTTGGAGGACTTACGCTTCTGTTCCCGTACGCAGGCTGACCCGACGCTCTCTCCACTCCATTCCAGACCGTGTTTACTTGCTAAGCACGCACTGTGAGTATACTTCACCCTTTTTCACTTTAAAACACACCTTTTGGGGTGTAACATACGTTTATACATAAACACACTTATCAAACACACTACATGCTTAAACTATTTAACACATGCGAATGACCAATATACATATTTACACGTGATGCTTGATACATGTGTGCTAGGACTTTTACTTGTTGATGTTCCACCTTAGCAAGTATGGTACTATAGTTCGACTAACACCCGACGGGGTCTAGTTAAAGGACTTCACACCTCTCCTTCGCAGTCATCTCGAGACTTAGCTTGAGTGTTTGTCTTGTTAGTATATATGTTGTGTTTTATCTTGTTTATGTATGTGGAAATTCGCAACACTTTTATCTACTTTACTATTATATAAAACCTGTATACTCGCCAATACATTTTTGTATTGACATTATTTTAACGTATGTTGCAGGTTAATCGCAGGTTATCTCGAATCAAGATTAGGGTAGTTTAGAAACCCACCTAGAATCTAAGTTGTCGGATTGTGTTGTTTGAGAGACATGAAATCCGTTATGACTTTTGTGTAATGTTTGTTTATTAGTATGGGATAATGAACTTGATAAATATTGTCACTAAATTAGTCATTATGGATTCTCTTAGGCCGCGCCCCGATGATTCCGCCATCGGTTGGGGTGTGACACCTCTACCCACATCAACTGTGGGGCTTCGTCACCCGTCTGGCGAAGCATTACCCTCGCGTCTTGTCCCCGCAGGTGGCAAAGGCTATGACCGTATCACTCCAGCTTCATCGGGTTGGGAGGGCCATAGCGTACGCGATGGGTTTGGCTCGCGAGGTCGGGGGACACGAGGTGGTTTGGTCGTATGGTGAGGATGAGGGTCACGGGGGTGAGGGAGGCGGGGGAGAGGGAGGCGGGGGGAGGCGAGGCCGGGGGACACGGGGTATAGGGGGCGGGTGATGTTGCCGTCGATAGATCACAGGTAGCTGCACAGGATATACACGGTGATCGCCTGTACGATCGACGGAGCGTGAGACCTCGTGTGACGCCTCTAGGCGGGGGTGGAGGAGAGATTCGCTCAGGTCTAGTCGGATGTAGCTGCCGTACGGGTAGATTTAGCTACTGTCAGGGGGATGTACAGTGGATGGTCGAGGCGATTATGGCTATACATTCTAGCGCGCCCCTACCTCCATGAGCTGGCGCTGCACCACCACTATCGGCGTAGCTGCTTATTGTATTTTTTTTTGTTATTTTATGTTTGAAACTATAACAACCCTCATAAAATATTTTCCGACACCCTTAAAATATTCAGAACGCCCCAATACGCCCTAAAATACATCCCGTATACGAAAATCGGTCCCGAATACCTTTATATAATTAAAAATAAAATAAAAACAAAAATTTATGGTCGCTCACGGGGCGCGAAGCCCTCAGCTAGCCTCGTCGCGGGCCGCGACAGCTCGACAACAGGCCGGCACCTGGTGCCGCCACGTGTCAGGCCATGTGTCAAACCTACCGGTGACTCACCCACCCTATTGCCGCCTTTCAGGACCTCGCAGACTGCGAAGGCCCTTGATGTTTCTTACGCGGGGCGCGAGAAACTCCCGAATCAGCACTATAAATAGGAGATCGAGGCTTGAGTTGTCAATCATTCAAATCACAATTCTTTCTCTCAATTTCTGATAGCAATTATAATTCCCGGGTATAATACCCCCTAATAAACGAAACTCTGCCTCGATGTAAGTATTATAACCCCGGTTACCTATTAGATACGCTGCCCGATTGATCTAGTGCTCCGTAACGGCTGTCGTTGCTCTGCCCGACGTAGTAGTTGGAGTTCTGTCTCGGGGAGGGTATAACTAATGTAAATTGGGTTATTATACTAACACATGTGCATTGTTTAATTCATAGATTATAACCAGGAAGTGACAAAGGAAATACCTAAAATAACAATGTGAGTAATCTCCTTTTTGTAAACCTTTTTGCAAACTGTTTTACAAAACCTTTATTTACCTTAAATTATAAATAGCAGTGATTGAGTCTTTGTAATTCTTCAATTACTGCCGGTATTATGGGGTTTATATACATTACTTGATAATTTTCACAATTGGACAACGGGTTAGCCAATGTGTGATATGACCATAGCCACAGATCCGGTCGAATGGCAATTACTGAATGAGTAATTGTGTTGATATAAACATTGTAATCGCTCTTAATACTGTAAAATGATAAAAGCTGTTTTGATTAAACTGGAATTCACTCACCAATATTTCTTGCTGATAAAATGTTTTAAACACGTGTTTCAGGTAACTTAGTATGAAGCCCATAAAAGCCAGCTGGGGAGCACTGAAGGCTTAGAAAAGTGGCTATAAAAGTTACCTAATTAAAAAGGAGAATTGTTTTCAATAATTAGGGTTTATCTCTATAAATATATTATAAACGAAAAGTCGGAGTTGTCCCACTTGTTATTATAAATATATTATCAGAAAAACTTGGGTTTTATCCCATTTATTTATTTTAAACATTATGGTGTTTAACTCTGATAAAAATATTTCCTAACTACGGTCCTGATTAAATTTCCGCTGCCAAAATTAATAAACACCGATACCATCTAACTGGTTCGCGGCACCCCGCTCCCGGGGAGGGGTCGGGGGCTGTGACAGAAGGTGGTATCAGAGCTATGCCACTGGTTTAAGCCCTTTAGGTGTTCTTCCAATAGCTAAACCCTTAACCATTTGGGTTAGGAAATTAATATCTTATGTGTTATCCTGTGAACATAAAATCTTAATGTGTTTATTATGATTTTTATGTTATTTCACGAATCTTAAAATTCCCAATATGTGTTACCCATACCTGTATCTTACACTTATGCTATAATATATATAAATGATATATATTAATAATAGAGTTAAATGCTTGGTTGGTCCCTGTGGTTTTAAAAAATTGCAGACTTGGTCCCAGTGGTTTACTAATTACACGGGTGGTCCCAAAACTGGTCAAAAATGCACTCGGTTGATCCCCAACCCTAACATCAGTTAAATTTCTCAGTTAAGTCCATGTTAAATGTCCAAAATACCCTTGCTTATTAACTCTCTTTATAATTTTTGTTTTGTTTTACTTTTGACTTGGTTAAACCCATCATCATCTTCATCAGTAGGACCAAGGCATCTTCATCACCATCATCATCTTCATCACAAACCCACACCCCATCATCTCTGTCTGTCGTTCTTTTTCGGCGACGGAGATCAGAAGCGAAGAGAGAGGAGAGAGACGACAAGAGAGAGAAGATATCGGAGAAGATGGTGGAACGGCGGTAGCGTCGTCGCTCACGGCGGTGGCGGTGGATTCACAGGCGATGGTGACTCCATTATCGACCAACCATCACTTCCGATTATCCCCACCATCGACCTTCACCTTCGAGTGACACCCACCATCTCTGATTAACATAGACGCCGACTGTCGGCCGACCACCGATTGGCCTACGATTAACCTTCGTTGACCTCTGATCAACTGTCATTCAACGCTGATTAAAGAACAAAGTTGCATAATTTCTCTGATTTCAGTTCAGGTGAATCCAAGTATGAAAGATCATTATTTTTTTCTATGGTTATGAAAAACCTTTATGATGTGTTCTTGAATTTTTGAAATTAATTAGTGGGATTGTTATGTGGGTATTGAATTTGTTTATTGAAAAAGATGTGTCAAGTAAAGAAGCTGCAGTGAGCATGTCGAGTTAGGCTGAATTTAGATTCGAGTTATGATAAATGTAGGGTTGAAATTGAGTGTCGCCGGAAAAGAACGAGAGACAGAGATGATGGGGCGTGGGTTTGTGATGAAGATGATAATGGTGATGAAGATGATGGTGATGAAGATGCCTTGGTCCTACTAATGAAGATGATGATGGAAGTAAAACTAAACAAAAATTATAAAGAGGGTTAATAAGCAAGGGTATTTTGGTCATTTAACATGGACTTAACTGAGAAATTTAACTGATGTTAGGGCTGGGGACCAACAGTGCATTTTTGACAAGTTTTGAGACCACGCATGTAATTAGTAAACCACTGGGACCAAGTCTGCAATTTTTGAAAACCACAGGGACCAACCAAACATTTAAATTTTATAACAATAAAATGTTAATATTAATATTTTTATAAGATAATTGTAATTCAGATATGATACTTTGTAAATATCATAATAAAAATATTTAGATAATATGTATTATACCTAAATGATTTTATATCATTTAATTTCTCAGGATATGTAACCCCTGTTTGTATCTTCCAGTATGTTAAGTTATAAAAATATAAAGGGAGTATATCCATAACATAATATTCAATTATGTATCCACATATTTATGTGAATACAATTCAACATAAATTATAATAATATTACAATATTAATATCTTGACTAAAATAATATGATAACACCCTTAGGTATGGTATTAAGATATAAAATAACACCCTTAGGTATGGTATCACTAAAATATCATAATATAAAATATTATTCAATGAAAGCAAGATATTTTATGATTTATGATATAATCCAAAAGTTTTACTCGATTTAAAAATATGTATTTGTCAAAGTCTTGATAACACATATAATTATACTAATTTTGTTAAAAATATAAAATTTCAGCAATGTTTATATACAATAATTAAAATACTCTGTAAATAACTTTATAATTCTTTATCGTATCATTAAATATTAAATATGTAGATTATTCATCAAAATTTGATAAGTTATGTAATATTAAGAAATTATACGATAATTAATATGCTAGAAAATTTTTTAATACACAAACGCTCTCTAAGAAAAGTCTTTAATATATACCGTTATTATTTATCATCATTATTATTAATATAATAAACTAAATTAAGTATAATTAAATTCTGTTTTAAATTAAAACTAATAATAATAATATTTTGGAAAAATAAAATAATTGGCTCTTGAATAAAGTTATGTTAAAAAGAATTTTATAAAACAAAATTCTTAATTTAATTTATACAAATAACGAATAAGGATTATTACAGTCCGTAATTCATAATTGACAATTCTAAAACTTAAGCACATATATACATATACAATGGGAGATATAAAATATTTTATAAAACAGTATCTATGAAACAGGAATATATATAACAACTTGATACTGTGTAATTAAATGATACCTATATATTAACCGGAAATAGCTTAAACCTATTTCTTATATTATATATAAATCAGATATATGTATATTTTATACAACTTGTATCCATATTATAAATAATGTTCCATCTATGCAATAAAAGATATGTACAAAAACATTTAGTACGGTTTAACTATATTAAAATATATACATATATCTCAAGAAAGAAACAATTTTTATCGTTTGATAAGTTTAATTCATTTCTTAGACTATATTTAAGTCATATGTATATATATTTTGATATGAGAATGATACTTCATTACTTGAGTATCAAATTTAAAAACACTAGACTTTGTATTATTTATTATGAATCTTTAAATAAAAATAGTAAATTAAGATTCAAATTCTAATATGTTATAATCAAAATTTAGTCAACCTGTCAAGATTAAATTGTTCTCAAAAAATTCAGAAGATTTATATATTTATTAAATTTATTTCTTTTGATAAATTTCCCTTTTTATTCCAAAATATTATGTTCAATAAATATAATAGAAATTTATTTCGTTAATATAAAGGAATAAACAGTTATGTAATTGGATTCTTATGAATTAATATTATATATTACAGGAAATTTTAAAACTTTATATTTATATATGTATATGTACGCCCCGCTTGCGGTATGCGCATATAATGTATATATGTGTGGGCCATCGGGGGGCAAAAGTGAAAGTGCACTAATTTTAACGTTATTTTACTAATTGTGTGAAAATAACGTTAAAAGCTGAGGACGGTTAATCATGCATCATGTGGTGGCGTTGATAGCTGAAAGACAAAAGGGTACATGCACTAATCGGTCTTTGTCCCGATTGTTGAGTGTTATGTGCCTTATGTCCAAGGCTTGATGCAAAACTACTATCGAGCCGGGGGTCTCACTGGAAGCAGCCTCTCTATTCCTACAGGGGTAGAGGTAAGGCTGTCTACATCTTACCCTCCTCAGACCCTACCTTTGCTTTGCTATTGGTGGGATTTACTGAGTATGATGATGATGATGATTTATATATGTATATGCAAGACACCAATTTTTGATAGTATGCATAATAATCAAATATCTTTTGTAGATAGACAAGATTTTATATAATAGAAGAAACAAACCTACATGTCTACTCAAGATTTATTTTGATACTCAGCTTTAAAAGATACCTTAAGAATATCCGTACTAGCACCACCTCTTAAAGAACAATAATGGGTCAATGACGGAGACTCTTAGAATTTCATATAAAACCCTTACCTTTAATTTCTAAATTCCTGTCCAGCTATGAGCTCTGAAAATATAATTGAATATAAGCAATATAAAAGAAAAAGTGATTACAACAAAGAGAGAAACGACACATAATATAATATATACACTTTCCTTAAATTTTGATAAAATACATAGTGAAAGGGACGGTTAAAATATAATGTGAATGTATGAACATGCGTAACACTGATAGGTATGACTATATTTGTGCTAAACATAATATGAACAACAAAATATGTATAATTGTTGAGTTCTGTGATAATTATATCTGAACATGTTTATAATTCAGATGTCAAGGGAAATAGCATGTGATCAGGAAATGCAAGCTAGTAACGAAAATACTTTGGATAAAAATATAATAGAAACTATAATAGCTCAAGGAATATCAAATGTTATACCTTCGATTATTGACGCTATCAAAATCTCGATGCCTATAAACAAGAATCGTACTATATGCTGTAAGCATACCCATCACTCCAAACCTAGCTCTAATAAAGGTCATGATATTCGTATCAAAACTCCATCTTCTAAACAAAAGAAAACCACAACCTATGGTTACTCCTATAAGGAATTTTATTCTAACAAATCCTCCAAGAACAAAAGAATGGAACTAGAAACCACACAGCCTACCTGCAACAACAAAAAGCACGCGAGAAAATGCCATTCTAAGAATACACTCCGTTGTATGTTATAAATGCGGAGACCCAAGCCACTTTCGTCTCTACTGCCCGAAACTATCTAAGGCACCCGACAACGAGGATAGAAACCCAGATGAAGCTAAGGAGAATACATAAATACCAGAAACTACAGCAAACTTTTAAAATAAGCACCCTTACGTTTTGCCTGTGCTAAAGTATTACGTTAACTTTTGATTCCGATCAAAGTCTTATAATAAAGGTCTTTATTTCTCTTTCATAAAGTCAACACTCCTTTGTTGCTCGTGCATTGCTTGCTATGCATGTGATGTTACTTCTAAAGGATCAATTATTTGCAAATTCAAATAAAATATTTCGTTATACTCACTCTGATAATCAATATGATTACACAATACTGATTTTAGATATCAAGTCAACAGATTTATTGGAAAACTCTTGTTCTTTTCAAAAGTTACTTACCAGATTTTCATTAGAACCATTTCTTGTCAATACATATATCCATTGTGGGAATATGTCCAAACCAAGCTCAATTGTTTGAACTTGTTCCTATACATTCCATTCAAAATCCCATATGATGAATTGAGATCATCATATTCGTGGTAATCTCATTGTTTGAATCATAGTAAACTTGTTTAAAGCTTTCAATATCAATGAATCATTTGTTAAACTACGACACCTTGCGGTGGCGATTTCTTTGAAACTTGGACTGATTTCATTTTCACCCCTGAGGTACGAAATTATCTATTTATTGATTCATTATCCTAAACCAGTTTTAATACAATTTTGTGTTAAGATAAAGGTATCTAAATTCTTATTCCAATTACCTCCAGCATTTCTTTCATCTTTGAATTGATTCTACAATATTCATTTTCTCTTTTATTTGCACATCCTATCTTTTGAATATCCAGATTCATTGAAACTTTCAGTTAACTTCGAAAACGGTGAATTCGTCCAATCACCGTAATCATTGAATTCTTTCAATTACTACAACTCCTTGCGGTGTCTGTATAAATTTGTAGCCTGTGCTAATAATAAACCCTACTCATACATCATTCGTTTGACACATCATTCAAGTAGTCTTGATACAATTATGTATTAAGACCATGATACACTAAATTCTATTATATTGTCCGGTGTATCCTTGCCATTTAAATAAACGTCATTGATTTCTGGATTGATTATTAACAAACCATTTTTCATACTTCTATCTTCAATTGAGATTATTGAGTCAGAGTTCTTCTTAAACAAACAAAGTAAAGTTCTTTTTTGGCATTGAATCCTATTGTCCCTAAAGGTCGTTTACATTCAATTCATATGTCTCTATTGATCTTGTGAAACTTAATTGTATCATGTTCAGTTAATAATTCCTGGAACTAATCGAAATATTTATGTTTCTTCGATGTCATTAGATAATTCTCGCTAGGGATTCGTCTGCCAAGCATTTTTTCATACATACATCATTTCTGTCAGTTATAACTGATAAGCTACGAGTTCTACTCGTCTAATAAACGGTCCAACATACCAGGGACTTGACTTCCCTCTGTTAACGAATCTGACTACCCCCTTTTCATAAAGAAACTTTTAACTCACCCACCCTATTGGCGCCTTTCAGGACCTCGCGGGCCGCGAAGGCCCTTGATGTTTCTTTCGCGGGGTTCGAGAAACTCCCGAATCAGCATTATAAATTGGAGATCGAGGCTTCAGTTGTCAATCGTTCAAATCACAATTCTTTCTCTTAATTTCTGATAGCAATTATAATTCCCGGGTATAATACCCCCATAATAAACAAAACTCTGCCTCGATGTAAGTATTATAACCCCGGTTACGTATTAGATACGCTGCCCGATTGATCTAGTGCTCCGTAACGGCTGTCGTGGCTCTGCCCGACGTAGTCGTTGGAGTTCTGTCTCGGGGAGGGTATAACTAATGTAAATTGGGTTATTATACTAACACGTGTGCATTGTTTAATTCATAGATTATAACCAGGAAGTGACAAAGGAAATACCTAAAATAGCCATGTGAGTAATCTCCTTTTTGTAAACATTTTTGCAAACTGTTTTACAAAACCTTTATTTACTTTAAATTATAAATAGGAGTGATTGAGTCTTTGTAATTCTTCAATTACTGCCGGTATTATGGGGTTTTGTATACATTACTTGATAATCTTCACAATTGGACAACGGGCTAGCCAATGTGTGATATGACCATAGCCACAGATCCGTTCGAGTGGCAAGTACTGAATGAGTAATTATGTAGATATAAACATTGTAATCGCTCTCAATACTGTAAAATGATAAAAATTGTTTTGATTAAACTGGAATTCACTCACCAGTATTTCTTGCTGATAAAATGTTTTAAACACGTGTTTCAGGTAACTTAGTATGAAGCCCATAAAAGCCAGCTGGGGAGCAATGAAGGCTTAGAAAAGTGGCTATAAAAGTAGAATAATTGAAAAGTAGAATTGTTTTCAATAATTAGGGTTTATCCCTATAAATATATTACAAACGAAAAGTCGGAGTTGTCCCACTTGTTATTATAAATATATTATCAGAAAAACTTAGGTTTTATCCCATTTATTTATTTTAAACATTATGGTGTTTAACTATGATAAAAATATTTCATAACTACGGTCCTGATGAAATTTCCACTGCCAAAATTAATAAACACCGATACCATCTAACTGGTTCGCGGCTCCCGCTCCCGGGGAGGGGTCGAGGGCTGTGACAGAAACATTGTAAAAATTTATCTTTTTGTTTGTTTTAGATGTAAAACATTGTAAATATTAATCTTATGTTTAGATGTAAAGTTGTTTGTTTAATAATTGTTGTCGTAGTGTTTATCATAATCATATCACATATTTATCGTTTTACAAAGTGGAAACTTATTAAACATTATTTGTACGTTTAACTACAAACTTGTAACATAATCCGATATATCTAAATGTCGCAAACCCCGTCCCCTATTTACCCGGGAACGGGCGGCCGCGACCAGTTTCAGTGGTGTCGGTGTTTATCAATTTCGCAGCGGAAATTACATCAGGACCGTAGTTAAGAAATATTTTATCAGAATAAAATACCACACTTTATTAATATTAAACACAGGGGAAATTCCCAAGTTTCCAGTACACACATTTTTATAGGGGTAAACCCTATTTTATTTAAATAAAAACATCTCTTTATTTAGGTAACTTTTACAGCCACTTTTCCAAGCCTTCAGTGCTGTCCAGCTGGCTTCTATTTGGCTTTTACATTTTGTTACCTGAAACGCGTTTAAAAACATTTTGTCAGTGGGAAATACTGGTGAGTGAATCCCAGTTTAATCAAGACAGGTAAAAACCGTTTACAGCATTGAGGGCGATCGCGCAATTACATTTGTTTATTTTCTACTTTAATTACCACCCACTGTACTGTCAACCCGACTTGTGGTCATGTTACTACTCACAGTGTAGTAACAAATTTTGTATACAAAACCCCAACATACTGACGATAATTGCAGAATACAAATACTCAATCACTGTTTAATATAATGTAAAACATTTGAGGTTTTGTAAAAACAATTTGCAAAAAGGAGGATTACTCACATTGCTAACTTAGGGTTTTCCTTTGTGATTTCCTGGTGATTATCTATTAATTACACAATGCACACGTGTTAGTATGATAACACAATATTCACATTAGTAATACCCTCCTCGAGACAGAATTCCAACGACTACGTCGGGCAGAACCTCGTTAGCCGTTACGGAACCCTAGATCAATCGGGCAGCGTATCCAATACGTAATCGGGGGTTATGATACTTACAACGACGCAGAACTTCGTTAATTAGGGGGTATAATGCCCGGGTATAGTGCCTACTATAGAGAAATTGAGAGAGAGATTGAAAGACTGAACGATGGAAATGAATGCCCGAGCTCTCAATTTATAGGGCTGCTACGGCAGTCCCTCGCGCCCCACGAGGGAGACAGAAGGGGTCGTCGCGCCCCACAACGTAGGGTGCTTAGGCCGTAGCCTTGTCCGGTCATGGGGTAGGTTCAACACACGTGAGGACACGTGGCGGCTCCTCAAGGGCTTTGTCGCGTCCCGCGAAGACCCATTAAATTTCGTTTTTAATTAATTTTTATAAAAATAAAGGTATTTAGGGCCAAATTTCGTATACAGCGTGTATTTTAGGACGTATATGGGCACTCTAAACATTTTAGGGGTGTCAGAAATATTTTGGAGTGTTGTTATACTAAAGAATATGCAAACACTATTTAAAGAATTACTAAACTTATTAAACGGTTTTCCGATTGCACCAAAAATTAACTTTTCTATACGAGTTTCCGATTGCACCAAAAAATTAACTTTTCTATACGGTCTATACGGCCGTATAACCTTATACGGCCCGTATACAGATTTTAAAACTAAAAAACCTTATCAAATCTGTGAAACAAAATTATGCAGGCCGTATAACATTACATTGCTCGTATACAACCAAATACGGCTCGTATAAAGCTATACGGCTCATATACATGTAAAACAAACAACACATTCCACCACATTAAATTCTGTGCATTAACATTCTATACAAGCCCATATAACTTTATACAGCCCGTATAGAGCTAGGGATGTGAAAATAAGATTGTAGGGATGTGTAAATAAAACAACCCTATGTATAATCATAACGCTAGCTAATTGTATCAAATACATCCACCACTTGTGGCCTAGTGGTAGAGTGACTTGGTTCTCCACTGGAGACTTAAGTTCAATCCCCACTAGTGTCACTTTGGTGGATAATGAAATGATAGATACAGTCTAGCCTCCTTGCAGAGGTGTCAGACTCTATCCTGAGCCAACTCGGGTTTTCGTCTCATCGTGTGTTACACCAGAGAGTTCTGCTCTTGTGGTAACACAACGACTGTCAAGTGGCAGCCGGTGGTATGGTTTCCCGAGGGAACGCCCAAGACAAACTCTGAAACCAGCGTGGGCCCGGTTAAGACAAAATAGTCTGGCCGAAGTGGGGCAACAGGACTCTCCAATTTAGGAAGTGTGATAGCCTAATACAAGAAAGTCGTCGTTCCACCTAATTGTATCAAATTAAACAAACAAAAAATAGAAAGAGTAATGTACAACTTTTTCCTGCTAGTTTACATGAAATTGCATCTTGAGTCCTTAATTTTTTTTCCAGCATATGATTATTCATGGTTGCAATTTTTTCAACATTTGAGTCCCTGCTAACAGTACTTTTTTCCTACCTTTGAGTCCTCATCGTTACAATTTTTCAACATCTAAGTCCCTCCTGTTATTAGTATTTTTTTTTTTGTTTTCTTATGAGTTTATTACACTTTACCACCTCCGTCTTATTCAACTTGTCCAACAAATTCAACTTGCTCTTTTTTTCTTTAACTATTATAACGGTTATCTTTGTTATCAACGACATCCATGTTTCTTTTCTTATAACGTTATTTTTTTCTCACAAGTATTGTGGACTTTAATGTTATCAATGCGTCCATGTTTGGTTTTTTTCTCACAAGTATTGTGGACTTTAATGTTTCTTTTCTTATAACGTTATTTAGTCGTTACTTTTTCGATGGGTTTATGTTTTCTATTTCAATTGCTATATCGAGTATCAATTTTGTTGTATTGGTACAATAATAGAATCAATACTAATCAAATTATCGCCGCAACACGCCGGGTTTTATACTAGTTACATACTCTATGATTGTATAGATGTAAATGAAATAAATATATCTAACTAATGCCCTAACTATATTATAGTTTTTCTTTTGCAATGCTTAAGTATATTATAATGTTAAGATCAAATCAGAACATATTTTACAAATAACTAGAATAATTAAGCTTAAACTAGGATAATTGTTTTTACTCTACAATTTTATAGTAAGTTAATAATATACCATTCATAAATTAACCACTATTTATACCAGATCTCACCCCCTATTTTATAAACCTTATATAAAGTTTTTTTTCATATGTGGTGGGGATAATAATATTCGAATTAATAGTAGAGTATTTATTATTTACTCCATGGCTATATATATCAGATGCTCCAACTTGAAACAAGATAGTTGTCGGTTAAGTAATGAATAATAGTATGGCAATGTCAGGCTCATCTTCTCTAGCAGATTCATCATCCTTATTTGAGCAAAACTTAAACTACACTACTGTTATTAGCAACAATGGTGGATTAGGGTTCACCTTTATGCAGATGGAGGAGCTCAAATTACAAGCCTTAATCTACAAATACATGGAGGCTGGATTACCTGTTCCTTCCCATCTCATCCTCCCAATATGGAACTCCGTTCTCGCATCCATCACAGGTATGCGATTATATATTATTGATCAACTATTTATAACAATATTATAGCAGTACAATTAATAATTACAAAAAAAAAAAAAAAAAAAAATCAATCATTACAATAAACTCTAACTAATATATCCTGACGTATTATAGCACTACAATAATTAATACTTATAAAAAATCAATAATTACAATAAACGCTAACTAATATATACTGATGTATAATTGTATAGGCTCAGGATGCGACCGGAGTTTGTACGAAAACTATAAATCCACCATGGAAGCTGAACCAGGAAGATGCAAGCGAACCGACGGGAAGAAATGGAGGTGCAGCAAACAAGTTGTCACTGGTTACAAGTACTGCGAAAGGCATTTGCACCGCGGTCGGAGCCGTTCAAGAAAGGATGTGGAAGCTGATGCCGCAGTCTACGCGACCACCGCGGCTACCCATGAAAATCTATGAACTTAACACTGTATAATTAATATCTTGAAGGTTGATCTAGCTCTTGGGGTATCAACTTGTTTTAAGTTTGTTTCTTTAAAAAATGTTTTACACATTCTTGATAAGAATAAGATGTTGTTGATAATTAGAAAATTGGGATTGTTGTGCATACGGTCGTAGATAAGATTTTTTGGTGAGGGGGAGATGTATGGACCATTAACGACCGTGGGGTTGGAGCTAGCAAGCATGGTCCCAACTGAGGTTTTATTTTTTGTATGTTTGTGGTTTCACTGCAGGAAACTTTTCCTGTTTGCAAAGGTTGAAAAGGCAAATTTGGGAGGACTGGTTGAAGAGTAGTAACATAAAACATTAATTCGCGTATCCCGCTGTATATTACATGACACGCCGGTTAGCTTTTCTACGCGATATGGTCTCTCTTTAGGTTGTTCATTGCGGTTTCACGCCACCCTCTACATCACCCTTTAACGCTCCTACCACACAACAGTAGTTAAAGAGGGGTGCCAAACACGGGGCGTCATGCCATTCACTGGTGCCATTCCAAGTGTGGAGGCTACCAAAAATCAACAAATCACATTTTTTTTAAGCTGTAGTTAAACCATAACGTGATAATTAATGGGTGTGTTAGTTAAAACCCAGTGTTAGTGAGGTGGTGAGGCGTTATATTAAACCACAACACTTAGCCTTACTATCGTATTTCTTTCGAGTGTCAGCAACTAAGTTTGAATAAACCTTCAATGTGACCGACTCTTTGTTCGTGCATTATCTTTCTTTCACGTATCAATAATTAAGTTGATTGACCTAGTCTTTATTGGCGCATTACCTTTCTTTCACGTATCGACAATTAAATTGATTTAATGCACTCTTTGTTGTCTCGTGTATCACCCTTGTGATGGTGGAGGGTATTGGTAATGACAAATGTAACATTTGCTATAAATATGAAAATTTAATGATCTTCCACTCACAGTGCAGCTTGTTAAAAAATCATATAGTTTTCTTTTAATACGGCTGAAAGGTTTATTTTTCAACTAATGCTGGATGGTTTGTTAGAAACCAACTTATATAAGGGGACCTGGGGTAGGGATTAAAGGCTTGAGCAAGTAAGAGAAGTGTGATATTATTTACTGTTAACGAACAAATGAGAGGTTACAAAGTATATATAGACACTCAACAAACTCCAACTAACTCTATTGCCACATCATCATAGTGCCACATCATCTAACTAACTCAACTAACTCAAACTAAATCAACTATATACACTAATATGCCCCCTCAAGCTGAACGTGGATCACCCATGTGAAGCTTGGATCTCAAAGTATCAAAACGAACATGAGCTAACCCCTTGGTTAATAAATCGGCAATCTGATCCGTGGTGGAAACATGTCGAACTCGTAAAACCTCTGATAATACCATGTCACGAATAAAATGTAAATCAATCTCTAAGTGTTTCATACGCTGATGGAACACAGGATTGACTGCAAGATATGTGGCCCCAAGATTGTCACACCACAAAGTCGGTGGACAAGGTAAATCAATATGCAACTCATGTAATAAAGACATAATCCATCGAATCTCAGCAGCTGTATGAGCCAACGCACGATACTCTGCCTCAGTACTAGAACGAGCCACAGTGCGTTGTTTCTTGGAACTCCAACTAACAAGATTGGGCCCAAGAAAAACACAATACCCAGTAGTCGACCTGCGATCATCAGGGCAACCTGCCCAATCAGCATCAGAATAAGCATGAATGTCAAGTCTAGCAGATCGACATATACTCAATCCAAAAGAACTCGTGCCTCTAAGATACCGTAATATCCTCTTGACCGCTACCCAATGTCGGTCAGTAGGAGTCTGTAAAAACTGAGACACCTTACTAACCGCATATGCTATCTCTGGGCGAGTCAAGACCAAATACTGTAAAGCCCCAACAGTACTCCGATACAGAGATGGATCAGACAATGGAATACCAGTATGACGAGAAAGCTGGCGTCCAGAAGCAACAGGAGTAGGCAAAGGACGACACTCAGAAAGACCCGTACGATGAAGTAAATCAAGTAGATATCGCTGCTGAGAAAGATGTAAAATATCATCGGTGAAAGTAGCCTGAACCCCCAAAAAATAAGATAACTCTCCTAGATCTTTGAGTGCAAACTGCGAATGTAACCGTGCAATCAAAGTAGTAACAAAAGTAGGAGAACTCCCAGTGATAATGATATCATCCACATAGATCAACACATAGCAAACAGTAGAATCAACTCTATATACAAAGAGGGATGTATCAGAGACGCACTGTGTAAAACCACTAGTAGTAAGAGCAGAACAGAGCTTGGAAAACCAAGCCCTAGGAGCCTGCTTCAGACCATACAAGGCCTTCTGCAGAAGACAAACATGATCCGGTCTAGTGGAATCAACAAAACCAGGTGGCTGAGACATGTAAACCGTCTCAGATAAGTCACCATGCAGAAAAGCATTGTTGACATCCACCTGTCGAATAGACCATCCTCGAGAGAAAGCAAGTGAAAGGACAAGCCGAATGGTAGTAGGTTTGACCACTGGACTAAAAGTCTCAGTATAATCAATACCCTCAGTCTGATGAAAGCCCTTGGCAACAAGCCGGGCTTTATATCGGCTAACAGACCCATCTGGATTGCGCTTAATCCTGTAAACCCACTTGCAACCAACAATGTTGGCATCAATGGGTGCCGGAACCAGACACCACGTCTGGTTGGCGGATAAAGCATCCATCTCAACACGCATCGCATCCCACCAAACTGAAAACCGCTGAGCCTGATGAAAAGTAGATGGCTCAGTAGTAGGAACTGTGGAAGCATGAAAAACAACATGATCAGGAAACTGTCGAGGATGTCGAGTGTGATCACGAGAACGAGTAACCATAGGATGACAAGTAGAAGTAGAAGAAGGAGGTGGTGGAGGAGGAGGAGGTGGTGGAGGAGGAGAAGGAGGAGAAGAAGAAGAAGGAGAATGAGGAGAAGGAGGAGGAGAAGAAGGAGAATGAGGAGAAGGAGGAGGAGAAGAAGGAGTATAGGATGGTGGAGGAACAAAAAATAACGGTAAAGAGTCAGAAACAGGAGGAGAAGAAGCAGATGAACTGCCAGGAATATCAAAAATCTCCTCATGAAAAACAACATGTCGAGAGGTATATGTACGATCAATAAGAGGATCATAACAAAGATAGCCACTATGGCTAGGAGCATATCCAATGAAAATACAAGGAGTGGATTTGGGTGAAAGTTTATCCAGTCGAGTATCACCGAGAAAAGGATAACACAGACACCCAAACGTGCGAAGAGAGGAATAATCTGGCTGAGAGCCAAACAAAACCTCATATGGAGAGGAATGATGGAGAACCGGTGTGGGTAACCGGTTAATGAGATACGAAGCAGTGGCAAAGGCGTCATACCAAAAACGCTTTGGTAGACGAGCATGAAATAACAAAGCACGAGCAACCTCAGACAAATGTCTATTCTTGCGCTCAGCCACCCCATTTTGTTGGGGTGTATAAGGGCAAGAAATGCGATAAGAGATACCGGCCACAGAAAGATAACGAGACATGTCACCACGAGTGAGCTCAGGGGCTCCATCACACTGAAGGCTCAAAATAGAACAAGAAAATAACTTTTCGACAAAAGGACGAAAGTGTCGAAAAGCATCAACAGCCTGTGAACGACACGTCAATGGATACATCCATGTAAATCTACTATAATCGTCAATGAATGTAATGAAATAACGATAACCCGAACGAGACATAACTGGTGCTGGTCCCCAAATATCACAATGAATAATATGTAATGGATCAAGAGAATGTGATACAATCGTAGTAAAAGGTAATCGAGTAGATTTAGAAGTACTACATGCATTACAAACATTATTCATTGTTTTAGTTTTCAAAGGTAAAAATGAAAGTCTAGATGAAACGGCATCAGATGGATGTCCCAATCTAGAGTGCCAAATCTCTCGAGATGCAGAGAAAGTAGCAGAGAGTGAGTAAAGCTGGTGGGGACTAGCACGCATGTGGTGGAGGACCTGTCCCATGAGTGTCTGAAAAGACAATCCAAAGTGAGAATATATAACAGCAATCGGGTGATCTATAACAAGCTGTGTGATGGAAAGTAGGTTCTTGGCAAGACCAGGAACCACTAAAACATAACGAAGTAGTAGAGTACAAGTAGATAAGCGAAGTAAAGCAAAACCAATATGAGATATAAGTAAGGGAGTACCATCACCAATAACAACTCGCTCAGAACCCGTGTAGGGTGTAGCATCAAAAACCATAGATGGATCGGATGTCATATGAGCGGACGCACCGGAGTCAGGAAGCCAAGACTCAACTTGTTGACACGCGCTCGAAAGATCAGCATGAAACCCATAATGAAATCCACCATTTTCACCACTTTGTTTTCCAGCCCATTGCTGGAAATGATCAGAACTAAACCCAGGTCCAGCAGCAGTAACATTTGATCCAGAATACAACACATGACCAGGCCCATTTGAAACATGAGAATTAGGCCCAATAGAAGGTCCAGCCCCTAAAATTCCTTGGCCCGCTCCATTCAAACCAGCTCCATTTCCAACCATACCCGATCCAGTGCCAATTAAACCCGATGCTTGTGACCCATATCCATTACCAGTTCCAGTCGTATGTCCAGAACCCCCAAAATTACCATGCGACCAAAAATTAGGGTTCATGTTCAATGAAGAATTAGGGTTCCAATTCGAATACATCTGAATACCAGAATCATATTCAGCAAAATTTGCTTGAAATCGACCGCCTCCTCGTACACCACCACGGAATCCACCACGGAAGCCACCACGGAAGTTATTACCACCTGAACGTCCTCGAAAACCTCCGCGAAATCCACCATTGTTTCGATTTTGTGAAGAATTTGCATAGCGGAAATAGCAATTAGATGCTAGATGTCCAAATTTTGAACAGATTTGGCACTGTGTTTGTTTAGATCCAGATTCAGAACCAGATCCAGAATCAGATCGATGAGGAGGATTCGTCACATTAGCATTCATGGCAGTAAGAGGAACAGTATGAATGCTTTGCCGTTGTTTCATTCTTGCTTCATATGTAAGTAATTTTGATCTCAGTTTAGCAAAATTTGGTTTATCAGTTGAGTTTTCAACATTTGTTACAAAATTTTCGAATTCAGGATTAAGTCCTTGTAAAATTTGTAACACAAGCATGTCATCACTTATCGGATTTCCAATAGCATTCAATACATCAACAATTTCTTTGGCACTATTCAAATAATCGACTACTGACTTTGATTCTTGTTTTAACAGATGAAATTGAGTCATGTACCAGGATTGTTTAGCATAGACTTGTTGAAAAAATGACTCATCAATGGATTTCCAGAGAGCAGATGCTGATGAAGCATTCCGAGCAATGTGCATAAGCGATGGTGAAAGAGTAGCTGTGATTAAGGCCATTACATATCCATCTGATCTCATCCACTGCTCATAAGTTGCAGAACTCACATCAGGAACAGCTGTATCAGCATTCAGGTATTGAAGAAGTCCTAAAGTTTTTAAAACTGTTGTTATTTGATGTCTCTAATTGAGAAAATTCTGATCATCGAGTTTTATAGACAGGAAATTGGTGATATTAGGTAGAGTATTCGAGTTTGATGAATTGCTGATAGACGAAGAGGAATCAGATGTAGTATCAGCCATGAACACGATTGAAAGAATAGAGAGACTGAAGGTTAGAGAAGAAGAAATGAAGATTGAAAAGGAAAGAGTGATGATCGGAGAAGAAGAAGAGTAGCCGGAATCTTCGCCGGAAAAGTTTGTTATACTGCCGGAACCTGGTATCAAAGCTCTGATACCATAAAGGCTTGAGCAAGTAAGAGAAGTGTGATATTATTTACTGTTAACGAACAAATGAGAGGTTACAAAGTATATATAGACACTCAACAAACTCCAACTAACTCTATTGCCACATCATCATAGTGCCACATCATCTAACTAACTAACTCAACTAACTCAAACTAAATCAACTATATACACTAATAGGGATAAATTTCCCCGTGATATTTTACTTCCACGCGTAATGGAAACAAACAAATCACCGCCACTGTTCAAACTTAACGTGTGAGATGGAATTTCCGTGATAAATTTGA
This sequence comes from Helianthus tuberosus, assembly GCA_030545235.1. Classification (NCBI taxonomy): domain Eukaryota; kingdom Viridiplantae; phylum Streptophyta; class Magnoliopsida; order Asterales; family Asteraceae; genus Helianthus; species Helianthus tuberosus. Next base: position 56,307,233 of record CM060362.1, read on the forward strand.
CGCGTGATAAATAGAAGGATGTGACAGGGTGTGAGGGTTTATTGTTAGGTGTTGTGAGTGATGGAATAATGGTTGATGACATGGAAGAAATTGATTGGATGTTGTGAGTGATAACCACCCCTACCTCCTAACAACCCTCAAAAATGTCCCAAAGCACTCCGTAATCAAAAAACCTGAACTTGTATAACGATATTTCACATGAAAAATGAAAATAATAATAATAATAATTTCATGTATGTCGCAGGCCGCGATAGACTTATAGTAACCTATCGCGGGTGGCGAAAGCCTAATAACTTTCCGGACACGCCTAGAGACACATGTCGTCCACGTGTCAAGCCTATACCGGTGACTAATGCCACCTATGCCCTAGCTAGGGGTTATTGCGGGGCGCAATAGGATTACCCTAGCATATCGCGGCCCCCGAAAAACTTGTTGATCAGCTATAAATAGAGAATTCGTGCAGCAGTTGAAAGTCGTTCAAAACTTTCTTTCTCTCTCAACTTTCTGCTCAAGATATAATACCCCTAATTTCACGAAGCTTTGTCCCGTTGTAAGTGTTTTAACCCCTAAATCACTAATTCGATACCCTGTCCGATCGATCCAGAACCCAACAATGGATGTCAAGGTGCTGCCTGAATAAGGCTACACTTTGTTAACTAAATTGGGGTTTTGATCTCGTGATGTATCGATAAAGTAGAGTTGGGTTATTACACTAACATGTGTGTATTGTATATTTTATTAGGAACTCAGGAATTATATCAGGAAATATTACCAGTAGGTTTTTAGCTAAACCCTAAGTTTACAAAGTGAGTCATTCTTCTTTTCCTCACATTATTGTGAGTCATTCTCTCTTTTTACCAAATGCTTTGCAAAACCCTATATGTTTTCATCAGTTATACTTACAGGATTAAGTCTTTGTATTATGAAATTACTGTCGGTATGTGGGGGTTTGTATACATCACTTGTTAAACGTTATTATTGGGTGACGGGATCCAATAGTAATATGACCACGAGCACAGAGGATTGGCCCCAGTCGCAATACTGTTTTCAGTAATTGATAAATATAAACATTGTAATCGCTCTTGATCCTGTAAAATATAAGAATGTGTCTTTTTATAAAATGAAATGAACTCGCCAGTATTTCTTGCTGATAAAATGTTTTCAAACGCGTTTCAGGTAACTTACTGTGAAGGTAATAGAAGCCCACTATGGAGCACTGAAGGCTTAAATAACGTGGCTATGGTTACCTGAATAAAAGAATAAATTTATGTTTTCAGCAATTAGGGTTTATCCCTATTAAAACATTTGAATAGAATATGGGTTTTAGCCCATCTGTTTAATATTAAAAGTTTGGTGTTTTACAAACTCTGAAATTATTTCCTAACTACGATCCAAATGATTTATTCCGCTGGAAATTTAATAAACACCGATACCATCTGACTAGTTTACGGCTACCGCTCCCAAGGTAGGGTCGGGGGCTGCGACAGAAGCTGGTATCAGAGCCATTGGTTTAACCCATTTAGGTGTTCTTTTAATACCCAAAACTTAAACATTTATGTTAGGAAATTAATATAATAACTTATGTGTTGTTTCTGCGTAAATAAATCTTAATATCTATACTATAATTTTTATGTTATTTTGACAAATTTTGAGTTCACAGTATGACTGACCAAAATACATCCGATGCCTTTCGACACATGTCTGACTCCAAAATGGATGAAGGACCGTCCAGGACTGCATCAGGATACGGGGCAGACACAGAAGAATCTTTTGTTTTCCAAGCAAAATCAACTGAAACCTTTGCACCTAAAAAGAGGGAACGGTTTAACAAAGGAAAAAGAGAAAAGAGAAGGAAAAAGAAAAACCAAGAAGCAACCATAACCCTAGTAGAAGGAACTGCTCAGATACTCGTGACAAAACCTCTGTGGGAGGAACTAGATAGAAGAATAGCGAATTGTGATCTTTTCCAACCTGCAGGAAATGAAATAAAACTAAATCTGTTAGCAGAACCAGAACCCCAATTGCTACCGTTATATCTAGAACAACCCTTAGCACCAATAGCAATGTACCCTGAACCTATACAAGAAAACCCACTACCTATACCAGCATTCAACCCCGAGGAAATACGTAGGATACCAGCACCAGATCCACTGGAACAATGGTAGACCAATGACTGGGCTTTCCAAAACATGATAAACGAACCAAATCCCTATTTACCATATGGAGAACCCATACCTGCCTACAATGAACCCATACCAACCATACTCCCTCATGAATCCTGAAAATGTAGTTGAACTTCGTCACTATGGCGAAGAACTTATAGATGAAGGGAACAAGATCCGTGCTATAGGAGAGAATCTCGTCTAGTAGTACGACGAGAGAGAGATGCAGTTCTGAGAAACAACAAACCCTAATATACTAAAAAATATATATATACGTTCCTTTTAATTTGATAAAAAAAGAAGTTATAAAATCCATACTAATAATATATATATATATATATATATGTGTGTGTGTGTGTGTGTGTGTGTGTCAACGCATATAATTACTAACGTGTAGAATAATAGTTGTAGTTTGTATGGATGCATTATATATATAAAAAGAGTAAATGTCGCAATGATCGACCGTTTTGGTTAAATGTGTTTGAATATTTGTATGTTTAAATTATTCTGTGATATTAACCCCTGATAATGTTTACAATCCAGATGTCAAAAGAAGTAAATCAGGAAGTCCAGAATAATAATGATAACGGAAACCAAGTAGATAAAAGTGCTATAGAACATATAGTAGCACAAGGAATAATAGACGCCATGCCATTTATTATCGACGCTATTAATAAACCTAAGCCGGTAAACGATAATACTATTATAGGCAGTAAACGTACGCACACCGAGCCGAGTCACAGCGATAATGGAGATAACGGTATTCTTATCAAAGCCCCAATTCCTAAACGAAAGAAAACTATCGCTTTTGGTTGTTCTTACAAAGAACTCCTGTCATGCAAACCAATTGAATTCTCGGGTAATAAAGGAGCCATTTCAGCCTTACGCTGGTTATAAAATACTGAAGCGGTTTTAAAAATTAGTAAATGTGCTGATGAGGATAATATCATGTATACTTCTAACCTTTTCAAGGATGGAGCATTCGAATAGTGGAATACCATTCTTCAATCAAAAGGAAATGACATGGTTAATAATATGGAATAGAATAAATTTTAAGGAAATAGTTGAAAGGAAATTCTGTCCTCCTCACGGAAAGGAGCAGATAGCCAATAAATTCCTAAACCATAAAATGATTGGGGTAAATTGTCATGAATTTACTACCAAGTTCTTCGAGTATGCTAGGATAGTACCAACACTGGCTTCGCCAGAACCAGTATTAATCTCCCGTTACATTTTGGGATTAATCAGTGAAATCAGAGATATGGTCAAAGTGTAACGACTCGCCCAAAAATGTTCTAAAACGCTCCGTAAGTGAAAATCCAGACCCCTGAAACCCTATTGTTCATGAAAAACCAAGAAATTTAGAAATTTGGATTTCACGCGGGCCGCGTAAGACATAAGGGTAGTCTACACGGGCCGCGACAGATCGAAAATCACCGGATAAGCATGAAGGCCACGTGGCATGACACGCGTCGACCAGACGACTACGCGGGCCGCGTAGGTGTTCCTTCGAGTTTACGCGGGCCGCGACGCGCCCCAGTTTCCGCCTATAAATAGAGGACGATAGTTTCATTTCAAATCTTTCAATTCTGTTCTTTCTCTTGTTCTCTTGTTCTGTCATTCTAATGTCAGAACTTCTAAATCCCGAAACTCTGCCCGTGTTAGGGTAATAACTCTAATCACTGGTACGATACTTTATCCGATTGATTAAAACCAATCCAATGGATGTTTAAGTGCTGCCAATATTTGGCTATACTTTGTCATTCGTTGTGAGTTTTGATCTCGTGATTATCTTTAAAGTTGAATTGAGTAATACACTAATACGAGTTTCATTGTAGCTAGAAATTAGAACTTATAACCAGGGAACTACTAAGATAGAATACTTAGCGATTAAGTAAACTTAATAGTTAAGGAAAACTTAGTGGTTAAGTAAACTTAGTAGTTAAGATAACTTAGCAGTTAAGAAACCTTAATAGATAAGTTAAACTTAATCAGCTAAGTAAGATTAATTAATCAGTTAAGTATGATTAATTAAGCTAAGCGAGATTAATTAAGCTAAGCAATATTAATTAAGCTAAGTAAGATTAATTAAGTAAGTAAATTAAACACCTAAATATATATACATGAAAATAAATATATATGAGATAGATAATTTCAAAGGAATGTGCAAGGAAGGTATAAGAAGATATATATATATATGGGTAGGAAGCTTCCTAGAAAATGTATAGGTAACTTCCTAGAAAAGCTATATGAAATTTCCTAGAAATTTCATATTTCCTACCTATAAATAGGAAGCTTAGGATTCATTTTTCTTTGCTCATTTCTTCTATTCTTCTCTCTATACGTTGGTGTTCTAACCAATAATCACCAATGCGATGTTCTGTCCGATCGATTCGGGAACCAACTAACGAATGCCAAAGTACTGTACTTTGTGAATTTCGTTAAACGAATGCCAAAGTGCTGTCTAAACAAGACTATACTTTGTGAATTTCGTTAAGGTTCTGATCTCATGACCATCGTTAGGTTTGATGTGGTTTTACACTAATACGTATTCCACTCTGTTAAACTAAATGTTTAACTGCCCGAAACTCTACACCATACTCTTACAATCAAAATGGATGCTTAGAATCAAGATGCTTGTTTAATGAAGACTATATGCTAACAAGGTGAGTCATTCTCTTTTTATCAATGGTTTTACTAAATCTCAAATTATTTTCAAGAGTTATAATTACAGGGATTAAGTCGTGGTTATCTTGAATCACTGGCTAGTGGGGTATTGTGCACAATACTAATTTCTCATGGTTAGGTTCATCAACCTAACAGTGATAATCATCACTACTTGGGTGAAAGGACCCAATAGTGGTATGACCATCGTCACCAGGGTGTGACACGGCGCCAGATAAAAATAAGATAGTAGCCATTGTAATCGCTTTTATGCTGTAATCTATAACAACGTGTCTTTTTGTACAAACTGAATGAACTCACCAGTATTTCCTGCTGACCAAATCTTTTTAAAACGCATTTCAGGTAAATACAGTAGATCGGAATAAGAGTTGGATACGGCACCAAAAGGCTTACAGAAGTGGCTTAATTAATCAATTAAATTAAATTAAGAAAAGTTGTTTTATGTATTCGGGTGTATACCATATTGAAGCTACCTTTCAAAACATGGTTTTATCCCATCTATTTAATAAATAAAATCTGGTATTTTCTAAGCTCTGATATTTTTCCTAACTCACGGTCCTGATGAAATTTTCGCTGCACTACTTTTCTAAATAACCACCGGTACCACTGAACTGGTTCGCGGCTCCCGATTCCGTCCAGGGTAGGGTCGGGGGTCGTGACACAAAGCAGCTAGACCACAAACAATTGAAGAAACAATGGAGCTTGCTAACACTTTGACAGATGGACTGATACGCACATAGGAAGAAAACCAGAAGAAGATCTAGCCCAAAGGATTACCCAGGAACTACGTTCTGGTAATTCCTATCATGGAAAAGGAACAAGCTCATCCTCTTCTTCACCTTTATGTAAATTTTGTAAGAAGAAACATACAGGAAGATGTGTTGTGTTCTTCAACTTCTACAAGATACCAGGACATAAGGAAGAATAGTGTAGGAAGAAACTTAATGCCAAAATATGCTACAACTACGGAGAGGCAGGCCATATCAAACCAAACTGCCCAAAATTAGCTACAACAACTAACAAGGCAAAGGAAATGGAAGGACCCAAGAAGAATGCCAAAGGATTCGTACTGACAACCAAGGAAGCCGAGTTAATTCCGAATGTGATTAGCGGTACATTTCTCATTCATGATGTCTATGCTAAAGTATTATTTAATTCTGGTGCAAACCAAAGTTTTATAAATACTACTTTCTGTCAATTACTCAATCAACCACTAACTAAACTATGCCAAGCTTGTACAGTGGAAACGGAAAATGGAAGTTCTATCAGCATAAGCGAAATCTTTCAGAAAGGAAAGATAGAATTTTTAGGACATAAGTTCACCGCTAACCTTTTACCAATGAATCTAGCCGGATTCGATGTCGTATGAAGGATGGATTGGTTGGTGGCCAATCATGTGCGAATTTTGTGTGATCAAAATTTTGTAGAAGTTCGTACTCCAACTGGAGAAAGGATTACAATTCAAGGAGACAAGACAACAACATCCACAAAGTTCATCTCAGTAATGAAAGCTGCAAGCTACGCACGAAAAGGAGAAATAGTGTATATGATTTCGGCAATCATTAAAACTAAAGGAAAATAGTTAAAAGATAATCCCGTAGTATCTGATTTCTCAGACATTTTCCCAGAAGAGCTACCTGGACTACCGCCAGATCGCGAGTGTCACACCCTTACCGATGGTGGAAACATTGGAGTGAGACGAAAACGAGATTGCAAGAGACTTCATAACACTATTTATGACAATAATTAAATAATGGATTTCCTTTCATTTCTAAAAGTCGATTACAAAGGTTAAAAACAAATACAATAACTTGATATACAATACGTTTAATACAAGAATACTACAACAAGTACAAATCGATACAACGAAATAAAGCTTAGGACGTCTATGTGTGTATCTAAGCATCATCACTACTTCAATTTCAAAGTGTCGTCATCCTCAACCTGTAACATGTTTAAAATAAAGTTCAATGCAAAAAGCAAAGGCAAGTATACAAGTTTGACACGTACATAGCATAAAAAGGTGATTAAACAATTCCTCATAGCAAGCATGTGATGCAAGATAAACATTAAATTCGGCATGTGTCTAACATATCAAACCAGTGATAAAACGAAATATGCTCATGACATAACCACAAGTCTACCGGTGGTGCGTTAATCCTATAGCGCTATATATGTCACAGATAGGCTCGTACGAAGTTAATGATAAGTCTAACACAAGATGTAATTAACCCACGTTTAACGTATCAAGCAATCACGTAAACAAGCATGTTATAGTAATGTTTGTGCGTTTAAGTAAAATGTTCATGTGTAAGTTTTGGTAAGTAAACATGTTACACCACTACACTTGATGTAAAAACATTCAAGGAGTGTCATGAACCTGTAAGACCCTTAGTCCATTTATACTATTTTACATATACCTTTCGATTAATATAGTGTAGTTACAACTAAACATACACTTAAAAACACGAGTTTGTTAAAACATTTTAAAAGAGAAAACATTTCAACATAACATCCATAAATTTGTCGTTTAAAAAGTGACGACAAAATGTAGCGCGGAAGCTTGAATCTTGATCGTGTTCGGTTCCTTATCCAGCTTGATCGTCATCCGGCACCGTATAGCAACCTACATTTCATCCAAACATGAAATGAGTTAGTCGTTCAATGTTTTTAAACATGTTCAATTAACTTCGTGAGTCTAAACAATCAAAATTTATTAGTTATGAGAGTCTATAACTTGTTTATAGAAATTCCCCAACTCAAACTGATCGACAGCAACAAACTGCAGACCTGGGGACCTGTCGCGCGCCGTGACAGCATGTAATAGACCTGTCGCGTGCCGCGAGAACATGGGGTTCCTCCATCTCATGACGCGAGGGCCCCTTTTTGACAGACTGTTTGCAGCCAGATGCTGCATTTTCCAGCCAAACCCATTTTTACGAAAACGAGCATAACTTGCTCATTTTTAATCTGATTTACATCACGTTTCTTCCTACGTGATCATAATTTAATTCTCCATCATATGGAGTTAAAATCCGACATCCTGATTAACAAAATTTTAAGACTTTTAAGCCTTCGGCTTATAGCCTTTTTATAAGGTTTTGACCCATTCATGTATTTATCAAACAAACAGGTTTGTTTGATCTCAATTACTCCTGAACCTTATATTTTCAATATTTCATATCATATTAGGTTCAAATCACGGGTTTATATACCTTCTTAAACCCTTTTGACTTAAATGCTTATTTTGACCCGTTAAGGGTATTTAAGCACTTTTCCACATAATTCATATCCATTCGCTTCTAGCATTTTATTTCCACATTATTTATCAATTAATCTTCCACCACAACTATATGTGTGGTGGATTTAATGTGGAGATCTATATATTCCGAGTTTTACCCCTTGGATTATCATTTTACGGCAAAGACTCATATAGGGTCATTTGACCATAAATTTACATCTTTCGCTTTTGGATACTTATTCGAAGTATTTATTTTATCATAAAACTCATTTCCAAACTTCCTTTAAGGGTCGTTCTCACAATTTAGCTTACAAGGGCGTTTTGGTCCATTTTAGCCTTTCATTTACAATGAAGACTTTTACATGCATATTTGACCCAAAATCTCTCTTTTTAGCTATGATTTTGTTTGAAAAGTCATTATGTTTGTTAATCACAATGACCATCACTTGAATCATTCGGTTTACTTATTAAAGTAACCAAATGTCTATTTTGACTTCATTAAACTCTCAATGAACCTTTCATTCCAATTGAGTAGTTAACCGATTTTACATACCTGGCTCGGATCAATATATTGACCCGTTTTAATACCTTGCTTTAATAATCGCTACTTGATAGCGATGCAAGTTATCTTTCCCCTATTCACTCCGTGAACATAAGACTCGATAATATTCATTATTCGATATTTTCAAATGGTGATATTTTCACCATTTGACCCGTTTGGTCTAAGTAACCGTTTATCCTTGCGAGATGGTATTTAGTATCATCTTGTCTACATGACTCGCTCCGGTTTACACCATATGATCATTTTACTTATACACCATTTCTAATTGCTTTTGACCTCTTTATGTCGTACACCATAAAGTGTCTTTCAAAACTAACGGACGAGTGACCGAATTACCGTTTTACCCTTATTATTTGTATTGATTTACCTTATAAGGTAACCATTCAAAACTCGCTATTTATTAGTCATTTCATGACTAAATGATCGTATTAGCTCTTTTTTAACCATTAAACATAGTTTAATATCATTGTCTTTTTGTTCCGAACCACACATGTCGTGTCGGAACATCATAAATCAAACAAGACTTTATATTATTCATAACCTACAAAAACCAATAGGTATTTAATACAAAGAGTGTAAGTTGTTGTCACGGCCCCCGCTACCGGTTTGACCCGGTCCAGGAGCCGCGGGACAGGAACCCGTGGTATTTATTGATTGAGTTGACAGCGGAAGATTTTACAGGATCTTTTTAAAACTTGAAATGCCCGATTATTTTATTTTCATAATTCGGGATAAACCCCCGTAATTTACAATAGAGGAATTTTACAAGGAAATTCCCTGATTTACAAAACATGTTTATTTATTTAATTGAGCCACTACTTCAAGCTTTGTTAGTGCTCCGTAGCACTTTTCTTAGGTTCACAGTAGTCACCTGAAACATGTTTTGAAAATATTTTATCAGCGGGGAAATACTGGCGAGTCACTAAATTTAATAAAATGACACATAGTTATAAATTACAGCATAAGAGCAATTACAATGGCTTCTATCTTATTTTTATCTGGCGCCGTGTCACTTCCTGGTGACGATGGTCATACCACTATTGGGTCTTTCCCCAAGTAGTGATGATTATCAATGTTAGGATTTATTAGCCTAACTGTGAGAAATTAGTAATGTGCACAATACCCGACTAGCCAGTGATTTAAGATAACCACGACTTAATCCCTGTAATTATAACCTATGAAAATAATTGTATTGTAAAATACTTTTGATAAAATAGAATGACTCACATTGCAGATTTAAACTGGCAGAGTTTAGCCTACTGATTAGCCTTGTAACCTAATTTAAATAACAATGCACACGAGCTAGGTCAGTAACTAATACAGCGTTTACGATAACTCACGAGATTAAAACCCTCACAACGAATGACAAAGCGCTATACTTAAACATCCATTGAATTCACGACGAATGACAAAGTATGGCCCTAATTTGGGCAGGACTTAAACATCCATTGGATAGTTTCAATCGATCGGACATTGAATCGTAGCAGCGATCGAGTTAATACCCTGTATCGTAGCAGCGCCTCACTACCTTAATTTTCGAATTTGAGCAGTATAACTTCGTTTTTGAGAATTGTTTTCGACACAGAATGAAAGCTCGATGTCCAGGAAATTTATAGGTGAAATTTGGGGTTTACGCGGCCCGCGTAAGCCCCCTCTTGATCTTTACGCGGCCCACGAGGACCCCTAGTCGTAGACTAGGGCTAGCGTGTCATCAGTAGTACTGCCACGTGTATGACACGTGGACCGGGAACGCTTATCCGGTCAACTTAAGGTTGACGCGGCCCGCGAGAGGACCAAAAAATTGATTTTCTTGGTTTTTGATATGGATTAGTGTTTCAGGGGTCCGGGTTTTCACTTACGGGTCGTTTTGGGTCATTTTTGAAGGTCCTTACATCCTCCCCACCTTATTTAAAATCTCCTCCTCGAGATTTACTGAAATAAATGAGGATACTTTCATTTCATCTCTGATTCCAGTTCCCAGGTATATTCAGGTCCTCTTTTTGAATCCCATTTGACTTTGACCAGTACTAGTCGCTTGTGTTTGAGAAACTTGACTTTTCTGTCTTCTATCTGCAGTGGCTTCTCGACAAACTTTAGCTTTTCATTTACCTATATGTCTTGAAGAGGCACTACCAGAGATTCGTCCGATAGACATTGTTTGAGATTGGATACATGAAATACGTCATGTACTCCAGCTAATTCCTCTGGTAGTTGTAAGCGATAGGCAACTGGTCCTATTCGTTGTATTACTAGGAATGGTCCTACGTACCTTGGACTTAGCTTTCCTTTCTTACTGAACCGAACTACTCCTTTCCAAGGAGAAACTTTCAAGAGTACCTTGTCTCCTACTTGGAATTCTAACGGCTTGCGTCGATTATCGGCATAACTCTTCTGGCGATCTCGAGCCGTCTTTAATCTTTCCTTGATTTGAGTAATCTTGTCGGTAGTTTCTTGCACTATTTCAGGACCTGATAATTAACTTTCTCCTATTTCTGCCCAACAAACTGGAGTTCTACGTTTGCGTCCATATAGTGCTTCGAATGGGGCAGCTTCAATGCTTGAATGATAACTATTATTATAGGAGAATTCAATTAAAGGTAGGTGGTCATCCCAATTTCCACCAAAATCTATTACACATGCCCTGAGCATGTCCTCCATAGTTTGGATCGTCCTTTCACTTTGTCCGTCTGTCTGAGGATGATATGCAGTACTTAGATTTAGTCGGGTTCCCATTGCTTCCTGGAAACTTGTCCAGAAATGGGAAGTAAAACGACTATCTCTATCCGATACAATGGAGAGCGGAACTCCATGTAAGGATACGACTTCATTTACATACAACTTGGCCAACCTTTCCATACTAAAGGTTTCCTTCATGGGTAGAAAATGAGCTGATTTGGTTAATCGATCCACAATTACCCAAATCGCATCATTACCCTTTCTGGTTTTGGGCAACTTAGTAACAAAATCCATAGTTATAAGTTCCCATTTCCATACAGGCATTTCTAATTGTTGTAGTAGACCTGAGGGTTTCTGGTGTTCTGCCTTAACTGTGAACAAGTTAGACATTTAGAAACATATCTAGCTATGTCCTTTTTCATCCCTATCCACCAGAAATTATTCCTTAAATCTTGGTACATCTTATTGTTACCGGGATGTATGGTATACCTAGATTTATGGGCTTCCTCTAAAATCTTATTTCTTAATTCTCCTTGCTTAGGTACCCAAATGCTTTTCTTATGGAATCTCCAAATTCCATCAGATCCTTGCTCTAATTCCTTTATCCTTCCTTTCATTCCTTCAGCATCATCCTTGATTGTTGTTTCTTGAGCGTTCTTCAGTTGTTTCATTAAGTCTAGTTGTAGATTTAATCTAAAAGCACGAACTCGTCGTTATTTCTCATGACACTTACGACTTAAAGCATCAGCAACTATGTTTGCTTTTCCTTCGTGATATTGAATATCACAATCGTTGTCACTTAGGATCTCCATCCATCTCCTTTGCCTCATGTTTAATTCTTTTTGCCCAAATATGTACCTTAAGCTTTTATGATCTGTATAGACAGTAAATTTACTTCCGTACACATAATGTCTCCAAATCTTAAGGGCAAAAATTATGGCTCCTAATTCTAAGTCATGTGTCGTATAATTTTCCTCGTGCTTCTTTAATTTCCTGGAGGCATACGCAATTACTTTCTTGCGTTGCATTAGCACACATCCTAATCCTAATTTAGAAGCATCGCAGTAAACTTCAAAATCTACTGTTCCTTCTGGCAAGGCTAGAATTGGGGTGTTTGTTAACTTTTGTTTCAAAATCCTAAAGGCCTCTTCTTGCCTAGGTCCCCATTCAAACTAAACTGCTTTACAGGTTAGCTTAGTTAATGGCACGGCTATTTTGGAAAAATCTTTAATGAATCGTCTATAGTATCCAGCTAACCCTAGAAAACTTTTAATTTCCATAGCTGATTGCGGAACCTTCCATTTGGTAATTGCTTCTATTTTAGCAGGATCTACATGAATACCTTTGTGATTTACCATGTGTCCTAGAAATTGCACCTCCTGTAGCCAAAATTCACACTTCGAGAATTTGGCATAAATGTTTCTCTTTTCTTAACAAAGTTAAGAGTGCATGTAGGTGCTCACAATGTTCATCCTGGCTTTTGGAATAAATAAGTATATCGTCGATGAAGACAATTACAAATTTATCCAAATACGGTTTACAGATCCTATTCATCATGTCCATAAATGTTGCAAGAGCATTTGTTAATCCAAAGGGCATGACTGTAAACTCGTAATGACCATACCTAGTTCTGAAAGCAGTTTTAGGTATGTTTTCTTCTTGTACCTTCAACTGATGGTATCCTGAACGTAGATTTATCTTAGAAAAATATCTAGCTCCTTGCAATTGATCAAAAAGATCATCAATCCTAGGTAATGGATATCGATTCTTAATTGTAACCTTATTTAATTCCCTATAATCGATACACATTTTCATTGATCCATCTTTCTTTTTCACAAACAACACTGGAGCTCCCCACGGGGATGAACTAGGTTGTATGAATCCTTTGCTTAATAATTCATCTAATTGCTTTTTCAATTCAAACATTTCTGTGGGTGCTAACCGATACGGTGCCTTAGCTATTGGTGTAGTTCCAGGAATTAGATGAATTCTAAATTCGACTTCCCTATTGGGTGGTAATCCCGGTAGTTCTTCTGGGAATACATCTGGGTATTCGGCTACTACGGGAATTTCTTTAAGTTCCTTACTTTTTGTGTTAATGATTACTAAAATCATATAAACCACCTCTTGTTTTCTTGAATAACTAGCCAACTTCATTACTGAAATGAATTTCAGTGGTTTTCGTGGCTTATCTCCTGTAATCACCTCTAATTCTCCTGTAGGGGTATGAATTTCTATGGAGTTTTTATCACAAAAAATTCGAGCATGGTTGGCTACTAACCAATCCATTCCTAATACTATATCAAATCCGGCTAAATTCATAGGTAACAGGTTTGCAGAGAATTTATGGCCTAAGAGTTCTATTTTTCCTTCTTGCAAAACCTTATCTATGTTAACAGAATTCCCATCTGTCGTTTCGACTGTAAAAATCTGCCTAAGATTGGTTAAGGGTAAGTTAAGAGCTTGGCAGAATGAAGCATTTATAAAACTTTGGTTTACACCAGAGTCAAATAATACTTTTGCATAAACGTCGTGAACTCGGAACGTACCAGCTATTACGTCAGGAATTAGCTCTGCTTCCTGAGTAGTCAACTGGAAGGCTCTAGCGTTTCTCTTGGTAGTTCCTTCTGCAGGTTTGGCTTTGTTATCAGCTGGTTTGGCTAATTTCGGGCAATCTGGCCTGAAATGTCCAGCTTATCCACAGTTGTAGCACATTGTGGATTTCTTTTTCCTGCAATCTTCTGCTTGATGCCCCGTAATTTTGCAGAAATTGCAATACCCTTTGCATCTTCCAAAATGCTTTCTTTTGCAGGCATTGCAAAATGGAACAGTGGAAGATTGCGCAGTTCCCTTTTTCTTGAAATTACTACGGTTACCTACATGGAATCCTTGGGAAATCTTTTGGGCCTCTTCCCTCTTTCTATTTTCTTCTCACGTACGCACTAGTCCGTCAGTTAGGGTATTAGCTAATTCTACAGCATCGTCAATAGTGCGGGGTCTCGCAGCCTTGACGATATCACGGATTTCGCCAATCAATCCCCAAATATAGCGGGAAATAAGCACCGGCTCTGGCGAAGCTAGGGTTGGTACAACTCTAGCGTACTCGAAGAATGTCGAAGTATACCCTCGAGAATCCACATCCACCATCCGATGGTTCAGAAATTTATTCGCCATTTGTTCTTTCTCATATTTGGGACATAATTTTCTCTCCACTAGTCGCTTAAGTTCCTCCCAACTCATGGCATAGGCCGCATCGCTTCCCTTGGCTTGAAGTATCGTATTCCACCATTCTAGCGCCCCTTCTTTGAAAAGATGCAACGCGTACATGACCTTGTCTTCTTCAGTACATTTACTTATTTTAATCACCGCCTCGGTTTTCTCTAACCAACGCAGTGCAGCAGTCGCCCCTTCATTGCCTGCAAATTCAACCGGTTTACAGGCAAGAAACTCTTTGTAAGTGCAACCAGGTGTTGCAGCTTTCATTTTCTTAAGGAGTGGAGCTTGCATTCCATTGTTGTCGTTATTAGCATGGTTGTCGCCTCCGTTTACACTATTATTGAAATTATCGCCATGTGTAAGTTTGCTAGGAATAATTTGTTGAGGTTCAATTGGATTTCGGGCAGCAGCAAGAATTACTGGAATAGCATTGGCTATTCCCTGAGCAACGATATTCTCGATATCTTGCCTATTCAAAAATTGATCTTCATTGTTTTGCTCAGAATGATTAACTTCATTAACGGGTTCATTAACAGCGTGTTCCATCTGGTAATTAATTTATATAAGTAATTAGCAGAAAATAATTAATAATAAACATAACAAAACAATTGCACATAATCATGTTTAACAAGTATAGCCAAAATTGTTGATTTTTTCGACGTTCGATATTTTATATATTATAATAGGCATCCGTAGAAACTGGTTATCTTACAAAAGTTTTATTTTTAAGTTATTTCATAGGATTATATTTTGATTATGATATTCTTATTAAACATATGCTTCCACCATCACATGCTATCCCATCAGCTGGCATTTTCAGTAACGACGTTCCCTCTCGTCGTACTTCCAGGAGATCTGTTCTCCCACCTCTCGGATTCGATTTCCTGCATCCATCAGCTCCTCGCCAAAATGGCGCAGCTCAACCAGGTTCTCATTGCTCATTGGTGGGTTTGGTGCAGGCTCGGGGTCAAACTGAGGGAAAAAAAGTATAAGGGTTGTTTAAAAGATTCTGGAATTGCCAATCGTTGGTCCACCATTCTTCCATTTCTCCTAAAGGTCGGGTGTCGACAAGGGGTTCTGGGATGGCTGGTTCCAAGTTTACTGGAAGCTAGGTTTCGGCATGATAAGTGAAAAGGGTTTCATTGATAGGTTTAAGGATATCACAACTTGCTAGTATGTAATCTAGTTCTTCCTGCAACGGCATTTCCTCGGCTTGCTTGGAGCTTTCTCCAATCTCTATTCCTTTCCCATTATCCATTGGGTTCTCCGTCTTGGCAACTTTTCGAGTTACTAGTTTCCTTCTGCGCACACGCCTCCAACCCACGATTCTTCTTCTTTTCTTTGGCTTGGGTTTCTCCGGAGATTGAGCTTGAAATTCCATAGGTTCCTCAATATCGGCACAATAACCAATAAAGTCTTTGGAAACTTCCACATTAACAGAATAGAGATTGAGATTCTGAAGAGCTTCAGATAACTCATTCATGCTGTTTAGCAGATATGAAGAAACACACAAAATTATAGGTTAAAATTTTGTAAATTGAATAATCACAGAAAGAAATCTAATATTTATACAAATAGATTGATTAAAACAAAATATTGCGATATATATATATATATATATATTACAAAATACAATTTGAAATTTAAAAAACATATTAGGGGATAATTTATTTTAGTCTATCTTTTCTTACTAAGTTATTTATTTAATGGGCAAAGTTTCTGGCGTATAGATGATATAGGTGCTGGTACTAGTTTGGTAATTTAATTTATAAGTTAGCATTTACTGCTGTAGTAGCTAACATATACAGATCTGCCCATTGTTTGTCTAATTCATCTTCCCATGGTGGGTTATTGCCTATATCCTGAGTTTCCTTATTACTCATCACTCCTTTTTGTTGTGATTTCTTTATTTTCTCTTGACTTTTTCTAATAATCCAACTTCTTTTATTAGGGGTAAGTAGTTTCTCAAACTATACCTTACGGACAAATACTCCTTCCTCAGTATCTGCTGAGTATTTTGAGGAATTTGATTGAGATGAAGTTCCCTTATCTTTTGGTGAACTATCTAATTGACGATAGATGTCCGAAAATCTTTGCTTACCCATACTGTAACTAACAAGTAGCCAGTTAATAAAACACGTAATCACAAGATGGCAATTAGAAAACTTAAGTATTTCTAAATACTTAATTGGCTTAAATCAGTGGCTCTGATACCACCTTTTCCTGTCACAGCCCCTGCCCTGTTTGACCCGATCCAGGAGCCGCGGGACAGGAACCCGTGGTATTTATTGATTGAGTTGACAGCGGAAGATTTTACAGGATCTTTTTAAAACTTGAAATGCCCGATTATTTTATTTTCATAATTCGGGATAAACCCCCGTAATTTACAATAGAGGAATTTTAGAAGGAAATTCCCCGATTTACAAAACATGTTTATTTATTTAATTGAGCCACCACTTCAAGCTTTGTTAGTGCTCCGTAGCACTTTTCCTTGGTTCACAGTAGTCACCTGAAACATGTTTTGAAAATATTTTATCAGCGGGGAAATACTGGCGAGTCACTCAAATTTAATAAAATGACACATAGTTATAAATTACAGCATAAGAGCGATTACAATGGCTTCTATCTTATTTTTATCTGGCCCCGTGTCACTTCCTGGTGACGATGGTCATACCACTATTGGGTCTTTCCCCAAGTAGTGATGATTATCACTGTTAGGATTTATTAGCCTAACTATGAGAAATTAGTAATGTGCACAATACCCTACTAGCCAATGATTTAAGATAACCACGACTTAATCCCTGTAATTATAACCTTTGAAAATAATTGGAGTATTGTAAAATACTTTTGATAAAAGAGAATGACTCACATTGCAGATTTAAACGGGCAGAGTTTATCCTACTGATTAGCCTTGTAACCTAATTTAAATAACAATGCACACAAACTAGGTTAGTAACTAATACATCATTTACGATAACTCACGAGATTAAAACCCTCACAACGAATGACAAAGCGCAATACTTAAACATCCATCGAATTCACGACGAATGACAAAGTATAGCCCTAATTTGGGCAGCACTTAAACATCCATTGGATAGTTTCAATCGATCGGACACTGAATCGTAGCAGCAATCAAGTTAATACCTTGTATCGTAGCAGCGCCTCACTACCTTAATTTTCGAATTTGAGCAGTATAACTTCGTTTGTAAGAATTGTTTTCGACACAGAATGAAAGCTCGATGTCCAGGCAATTTATAGGTGAAATTTGGGGTTTACGAGGCCCGCGTAAGCCCCCTCTTGATCTCTACGCGGCCCGCGAGGACCCCTAGTCGTAGACTAGGGCTAGCGTGTCATCAGTAGTGCTGCCACGTGGACCGGGAATGCTTATCCGGTCAACTTAAGGTTGACGCGGCCCGCGTAAGGGCCTGCCTATCCTTTACGCGGCACGCGAGAGGACTAAAAAATTGATTTTCTTGGTTTTTGATATGGATTGGGGTTTCAGGGGTCCGGGTTTTCACTTACGGGTCATTTTGGGTCATTTTTGAAGGTACTTACAGTTGTACTTACCTTGCATCCAAATTATGCTTTTCCTTCATTCCTGATTCGTTTGACCCGCTTCCTTCCCAAGCTTTCACCTAGGTTGTCAAGCGTCAAACTATTATTAAAATTTGTAAGATTGTTAGACTAGTCATAATCATTCACGATTATTCCATCCTACGATCTTTATGTCAAAATTATCATTCGATCATATAAAAGGTCATTTTGACTTTTAAAAAGTCAAACTGTCTATTAACATAATTAATTACACAAAGTAGCTCAACTATTCGTTTAATTACTTGGTCAATTATCTGGTAAGCATCATTCTTATGCTACCGTCTTTAACCATGTTATTTACCAAGTTCATGTAATCGAATTTCATCAATTTCACACAACTTTGATCCCTTTTTAACACATAACAATATCATACATCATTCAATATGAATATATCATCGATTCTTTCATCTTATCATACTAAGCTCATTACTTAGCAAGTATGATTTATATACTTAAACACCATAATTGTTCAAGTATCATCTTATTAATATCAGATATGATGATCCTAAACATAATTACATCGTCAAATTCATCCTATGATTAATACCCACTTATCCTAGTGTGGTAAATCATCAAATCATTCAAATTATAGCATCATATGTATAATTTTCACTTAGGGTTTGGTTCCTAAGCAAGTATACATCACTAATTCAATCATAGCTTCAATAATTCATTCATAATTCGCGATTATGATGATTACTCAAATTTCACAACTTCACAAATCTTCAAAATTTGACATACCTTATGATCCCCTAGCTTGGGTGATCATTAATTCACGTTTAATTGTGAATTTTGACTTCGTTTGAGCCTTCAATTTGATGATTTTGTTGTGATTAGGGTTTTGGGCTCCCTGGGAGCTTCTGGTCGATCACAGAACACACACATGAAGTGTGTTTTGTTTTTGAATTCTATTTATAATTAAACTTTCAATTATCCAGATTTAGCCCCTCTTGTTTGGTTAGTTATTAAGTAGGTTACAACCTACTTATTTCTAACAATATTTTCACTTATTAACTAGGTTAAACAATCCTAGTTAAATTTGTGGGTTCGGGGAATTTACGACTAAGTTTATTTTAAGTCTCGTTAACTCGGGCTTCTATATACTTTATTTTCTTAAAATCTTTCTTTCAGCTTTTATTTAATATTAGGCTTATTTATTTAAAAATCCTAAAATTCACTGGGTTACTTTCATTATTACGGTAATTTACCCGTCTTTTAGTATTAATATGGTTTGATTAACAACCCCGTTTTCGGTGTGTTACAAGTCTACCCCCTTAAAGAGGTTTCGTCCTCGAAACCATTCTTATATAGTTCATGAGTTTTAAACTCAATACATTTGACCTGAGTAATCTTTTAACATTACTCATACTTTAACCAATTGTTAGTATTACCATAAAAGTATAGTAATATCTTTTTGGTTACAAAGTATATACGTATCTCATACGAAATAATGCAACTCAAAATAACGTAATCTCGTTATTTCAAACAGTTTGGTTAACCGAGCGAAATCCATCGCTTTTATACTTTTGGAATCTTCATGAATCCGTTATTTTAACCCATTTGAATGTTTTAGTGAAATCTTTCACTTTTTGATAAAACAATTCTTTTGTTTTCGAATTTAGTCATTCGGTTCAGTTATACGGAATCCACCGCTTACTAGCAAACCGAATTCCTTGATTTCTCGTTAGTGAGGCCTCACGGGCCTTCACTTAATCTTGTACTATTTACCTTTGTTGTTTACTTGACTGAGTCGCCAAAAGTAGCCATTTAGTCATACGAGTTTATAAATTATTCTATGCTAATTTCATATTGAATAGCGTACTTTAAAAAAAATTCTAAATTTTGAAAGTTGACCTTACCCGGTCTTGCTAACTAGACTTATTAGTCCAGTTACTTTATACCCATCCCTCGGGCTACCATGTGATTATATTTCACATTACCTTTCTTGGCTGTGATCGCGTCACGTCATAGTTAAGTTTATATCAACTTTTTTAATATAAAAACTATTCTTTTCATTCTTATTGTACGCGGGGATTCTCAACCGGTTCCCTCACTTTACTCAATTCAACCATAGGTCGTTTCACTTATCCTCGTGGGCTATTTCATTAGGCTTTCGCCTTATTAAGGCGAGTCCCTTATAGTTCGTTTCTTTGTATATATGACCCGAAGGTCATTTTGGTCCCGTACACCTTTACATTGTTTATAACTCAAAAGTTATGACGATCCCGTAGACCATTCTTGTTATGTTTGAAGATCATTTGTTTCCATGTTTGAAATCTGTTAATTTAACTGTAGTTCGTGACTACAATCGTTTTATTTCAGATAATTCTCCCGACTCTATGACTTCTCACGTCATTTATGCGTCAGTTTGTCTTATGCTCACCGTTATCCGGTTTACATATATATATTTCCTTGCAAGCCATTACCTGGTTTGCATTTTTCTTTTGTGTTTAACGCTACCGTTACCCGGCTCGCACCTACTTATGCCATCCGGCATTATATGGTATTCAACTCGTTTGACTTTTTCATTTGAAATCCATCACTTATGAACAGTCAAACTTTATTCTTTCTTTAACATGTTCAACCTCAAAGTAGTTGAACATGATTATTATAAATTCCTATTTGCAAAAATTTTATAATCTTTTAGTTATAACTCATAATCCGAGTCTTTTGACTGTTAATCCGCATTCCCGTTTCTCGGTTACGCATATGTTTCAATTCCTTACCCATCAACCGGGTATTTTACTGAAGTTCTCATAAATGCATCCATTCCGGTATGCATTAATACTTCATTTTAAACCGTTTGGTCATCTTAGCGAATTCCATCGCTTTATTTAACCAAACCTTTATTCTTTATTTGACCATCCTTGATGGTCTTATAAATTCTGAATGATGATGATGATTGTTATGGGTAAAATTCTGAGCCCATATCCTGGGAAATATCTTGATTGTATGATATCTGCTCATATCCGGGATGCTCATTCAGGATATTGGTAACATCCTGAATGGTATCCTTAGGATTACTAACGGGTTGTGTGCAGGAGTACGCGTCCAGATGGAGCAACGTTCACGAAGACCCTTTCTCCGGGAGACTCGGTTCAAGTCGTTCAAATGAAGACGTTGAAGCCGCATTACTCGGTCTACAACGTTCACAATGGAATATTCGGAGCATCCCATATTTGTCGGAATTTTTGTTTGTATTTCGTTACTATAAATAGGTGGGTATATCAGATCGAATAGGACATCACAGCTACACTCACTACACTCTCACACTTGTTCTCTCGCAATTTTTACTTTCACACAAAGCATTGTAACACTTAGTGATCTGGTCAATATCCTGCACTGTATCCTGACGTTTGAAGCAATAAGAAGAACTAGGCAGCTGCGATTGTCAGCTCCCGAGGTTTTATGCCGGTGATCTAGATTGATCAAGGGCTTTCCTCGTACATCTCGTGTCATTTCCTTTACTTTTTGCTCATAGTTTGATCATCGATACAGCTCAATATCCTGAACCGTATCCTGAAACCTGTTTTCACAAACAATATAACCAGCATATTTCCAACTCACTTTTTAGCACACTACCTCACTTAACTAATTTGATCACTAAATTGCTTCGGTGATTTTTGACCAAAACAATTTGGCGCCCACCGTGGGGCAAGTGGTGCTACCTTTACTAAAAATCTTTGTGAAATCGTTAATCGGTTTTCTGTTTTCAAAACTTTTTGCCACATTGTTTACAATGGCCTCAAGATCAAACATGAGTTCCTCCACTGTGTCTGCTACGACTTCTGCTACTACCGGTTCGGTGCTTCCACCACCTCCTCCAAGGATGCCAGCTTCTTCACAACCTCAGGATATTATCCCTACTCGGAGTGTTCAGGGGTCTGCTCCCGTTTTAGCCTCTAATGATGGATTCTAACTTTATTTGGAAGTGTGCAGGAACAAATGAGGCATTAACAGGAAACTAACCAAATGCTGTTAAGAGAAATACAACTCTTAAAAGCTGGCTCGAGCAGATCCGCTGAGGATATTGTTACTCCTTTACAACCCAGAACTTTGAACTTCAGTTCGGCTGTGTATACTGAGGATAATAGGGGGAATATTGTGCCCAGTCATTCCCAGAATCATACTCCAGAAATACCCTCCTCGATCAGGATGTCAACTGTGAGGAGCTCAGGATATGTTTCAGGATATGGCCAAAATCCTCAGGCTGGTAACGTGTCAAACAATAATATCCGTGCTACTAACAATAGTGGATCTTTGCAGGATGCAGGTATGACGTCAACATTTACTAGGGAGCTTCAGAAATTGAAGGACATGATATCCAGTTTACCTGGAGTGGTCCAGCCAATTCCGGAAGTGTCCCAAGACAGCCACAGGATATCTCATTTTGCATATCCTATCTGTGATGCTGAGATCCCGAAAAGATTTCAAACCCCCAACATGAAGCTCTATGATGGGACTACGGATCCTGAAGAGCATATTGCCCAATATAGGGAAAGAATGGAGATTAATCCTATTCCTTCGGACCTCAAGGAAGCATGCTTATGCAAGGGCTTTGGTTCTACCTTAACAGGATCAGCCTTAAAATGGCTCTTAAATGTTCCTCCGCATTCGATTACATCTTTTGCTCACTTAGTGAATTTATTTCATAGTCAGTTTTCTTGTAGTCGGAGTTTTGAAAAATTAACAAGTGATCTCTACAGGATAACTCAAGGACCTCAGGAATCCCTAAGGGATTATGTGAACAAATTCAGCAGGGAATCCTTGGATATCCCGCACCTTGATGTTGCTACAGCGGTCCAAGCATTCAAGATGGGACTACAAAAGGATTCCCAATTTTATTAGGATCTTGTGATGAATCCTTGCAGGAACTTGGACGAAGCTCGAAACAGGGCCTTGAGATATATCAGGCTGGAGGATGATAAGAAAATGCAAGAAAGGATGAACTCATCCACTAACTACGAGTCAACCAATAGGAAGTCAGAATCCTCATTTAAACCATATCGCTCTAAGCCATATGGTAGAAATGACAACAAGAGAGTGAATGCTGTTGAAGATGAGGATCCTGAAGAATATCCTGAATTATCCGAATATTGCTTTTCTGTTAACATTCCTGAATTAATGTATGCTATGCAGGGTTTAGGAGACAAAGCTAGGTGGCCTCGAAAGAATCAACAAAAAGCTGATTGGAAGGATAAATCCAAATGGTGTGCCTTCCACGAAAATTTTGGTTATGTGACTGAGGATTGCATTGCTCTAAGAAAAGAAATAAGTTATCTTCTAAGCAAAGGATATCTGAAGGATCTCCTAGGAAAAAAGAAGAATAAGGGTCAGGATACTGAGAAGGATCCTGAACGAGCGGCATCACCTCCTGCGGATGCCAAGATAATCAAATTTATTTTAGGAGGATCTGACATTTGCGGGACTTCGTATTCTGCGGCCAAGAGGCATGCAAAAGAGGCTAAAGCTGAAAGGGGAGACAAACCAGCCAGGATGACCACCCTGACAACTGATAAAGTGATCACTTTCGATAGTGATGACAGGGATACTGTCCAGGATCCTCACCATGATGCTCTTGTAATAACATTATATGTGGCTAACCATTTTGTACGCAGGATATTGGTGGATAATGGCAGCTCCGTCAACATAATCCAACTAGAGACTTTGAAAAGAATGAATGTATCCCCAATGGATATCACATCGAAATCCACCGTGCTTGTTGGGTTCAGTGGAGAGGCTAGGAACACAGTGGGAGAAATAAAGTTATCAGTATATGTTGAAGGGGTCAACTCGATACAACGTTTCTGCGTGATGGACTCCCTATCCTGCTATAATATCATATTGGGCAGGCCATGGATCCATGATATGAAGGCTATGCCATCAATTTATCATCAATGCATCAAGATCCCTACCCATTGGGGGGTTGTCAAGATTGACAGTGATCAGCAGGAGGCAAAAGAATGTTACTCATCCTCAATGAAATCCTCAACCAAGCCTAGTACAGCATAGCAATTAAAGTTGCGGGCCCAGGATATCGTGGAGGCTTCGGAGCAGGATATGAAGAAAATCATCCTGGATGAGGATAATCCTGATATCTCGGTGCTCGTGGGAACCAATATCCCTCAGGATATTGAAGAACAATTAACTAACTTTTTAAAGTGCAGGATGTCAACATTTGCATGGTAGCATGAGGATATGACAGGTATATCCAAAGACATTGTCACTCATAAGCTTGGAATTGACAGGTCGTTCAAGCCTGTACAGCAAAAGAGAAGGAAGTTCGCTCCTGAACGAAATACAATTATCCAAGAAGAAGTTGAGAGATTATTGAAGTCCAAGATGATCAGAGAAGTCAAATTTCCCAAGTGGCTAGCAAATGTGGTCGTGGTTCAAAAGAAGAATGGGAAATGGAGAGTTTGTGTAGATTACACAGACTTGAACAAGGCTTGTCCCAAAGACCCATTTCCTCTTCCTCATATTGATGCAATGGTGGATGCTACCGTCGGGCACGAGATGTTAACCTTCATGGATGCATCCTCAGGATTTCAACAGATTCAAATGGAGCCTTCGGACCAAGAGGATACTGCCTTCATGACACCAACACTTATTTATTGTTATACTGCTATGCCTTTCGGTTTGGAAAATGCAGGTGCGACATACCAGTGATTGGTGAATATGATGTTCAAAGATAAGTTGGGGGACACAATGGAGGTATACATCGACGATATGGTGGTAAAATCTAAAAAGGCTGAGGATCACCTCCAGGATATTAAGGGAGCATTTGATATCCTGGATCAATATAACATGAAGCTAAATCCTGCTAAGTGCCATTTCGGAGTGGGGGAAGGAAAGTTTCTAGGATATATATGGTGACCAAAAGAGGAATAGAGGCGAGCCCGGAGCAGATTAAAGCTATCTTGGATATCAAATCACCCTCAAACATGAAGGATGTTCAACGGTTAACAGGACGAGTTGCAACATTGAACAGGTTTATCTCTAGATCCTCGGAGAAATGCAAAGAGTTTTATGATATCCAGAAGAAGAACAAGAAGTTCGAATGGGGTGAGAAGCATGAAGCAGCTCTGTAGGATTTGAAGCAATATCTTTCAACTGCACCCCTATTGATGAAGCCTGAGAATGGTGAACCACTGTCCCTATACCTCACAGTATCAGGGAATGCTGTAAGTGCCGTCCTTGTAAAGGATCATGAAGGTCAGCAATATCCTGTTTATTATGTTAGTAAGAGTTTGTTAGATGCAGAAACTAGATATTCTCATTTAGAAAAGTTGATATTAGCACTAGTTATGGCATCAACAAAGCTTAGACATTACTTTAAAACACACAGAATTCATGTTAAGACAAATTATCCTATTAAGAACGTGCTTAGGAAACCCGAGATGTCAGGCAGGATGGCCAAGTGGTCGGTAAAGTTGAGTGCTTACGACTTAGTATACGAACCTAGAAATGCCATAAAATCACAAGCTCTAGCTGACTTTGTGGCTGATTTCAGTAGTGACACTCAGGATGAGGTAGACCTAGAAGTGCAACAATTAGGAGAATCCTCAGGATCCTGGACATTGTACACTGATGGAGCATCTAACGTTAGAGGAGTAGGATTGGGAATACTACTAAAATCGCCACAGGGGGATATATTACCCCAGGCTATTAGGTGTGAATTCGCTGCTACCAATAACGAAGCAGAATATGAGGCTTTAATTGCAGGATTAGAACTAGCTAAAAATATGAATATAAAAAATTTGCAAGTATATGTTGACTCCTTGTTAATTACTAATCATTTTAATGGATCCTATGCAGTTAAAGGTGTGAAGTTAATCGAATACCTCGATATTCTCAAAAAATTAGCAGGATATTTCGATGTTTTTACACTTGAACAGGTACCAATTGGGAAGATAATGCTGAAGCAGATGCCTTAGCAAACTTGGGGTCATCGGTCAGGATACCAGAAGGAACCCAAATACCAATATTGCATATCTTGTATCCTGCAACGAATCCTCAGGATAAAGGAGTAGTAAGTATCCAAGATCCTGTTGCTGAATATCCTGAGGAGGATCCTAAATCCTGGACGGCTCCAATCACAAGATATCTCAAAGAAGGACACATCTCTAGAGACGAAAATCCTAAGGCATTTAGGATGAAGGTATCACGATTCACCATTATAAATAATATTTTGTATAAGAAATCTCTTGCAGGACCATATCTAAGGTGCTTGGAGGATCCCGAAACTAAAGAGGTACTTCAGGATATACATGATGGGGATTGTGGTAACCATACTGGGGGCAGGTCATTGTTCTCAAAGGTGTTGAGAACATGATACTATTGGCCAACGATGAGGAAAGATGCTACAGAATATGCTCGAAGATGTGATGCATGTCAAAGGCACAGTAACATACTACACCAACCAGCTGAACCACTATATCCTATAGTATCCCCTTGGCCGTTCATGAAATGGGGGATGGACATAGTAGGGAAATTACCAAAAGCTACAGGAGGAAAAGTTTTTATGTTGGCAATGACTGATTATTTCTCTAAGTGGGTGGAGGCTGAAGCATTTGTTCAAGTCAGAGACCAAGAAGTTGTATCCTTCATAAAGAGGAATACCCTGACCAGATTTGGAGTACCAGCCGAAATAATCTGTGACAATGGTTCTTAGTTTATAAGCAAGAGAACTACTGACTTTTGCAAGAGTTGGGGAATCAAGATGATCACATCCACCCCGGTACATCCTCAAGCAAATGGAAAAGCTGAGTCCTCAAACAATATAATTGTTAACAACTTGAAGAAGAGATTAGGAGCCAAAAAAGGAAGATGGGCAGAAGAACTACCCTTTGTTTTGTGGGCCGATAGAACAACGGTAAAGAATGCAACTGGCCAGACACATTCTCCTTGGTATTCGGAGCAGAAGCAGTGATCCCAACGGAGATGGTGATACCTACTGTGAGATCTATCTTGTAGGATCCTGAGCAGAATCCAGAAGCTTTGTGCCAGGATTTGGACACCATAGACGAGACAAGAGATGCAGCAAGACTAAGGATGGCAGCATATCAACAAAGGATATCCAGAGCATACTACAAGAATATAAGGACTAGAAGGTTCAAAGTTGGAGATTGGGTGTTAAGAAAGGCTTTTCAAAATACCACTAATCCTGCCGATGGAAAACTGGCTTCGAAATGGGAAGGACCATATGAGGTTGAATCAGAATCAGGAAAAGGAGCATACCGACTCAGGAGCATGGAAGGGGAAATGCTACCAAGATCCTGGAATGCTATACACTTAAAGCTCTATTTCAAGTAAGAATATAATTTAATTTCTATCCCAGAATGGTATGTGTTCTATCTCTCTTAAATATATTTGAATTCGTTTATTATCTTGAACCCAATACTGACTTAGGCATCGGAGGGGTGTTAGCCAAGGTAACACCCACCTTAGTTTAAGGTTGTTTTGCAGAATATGTGTCAGGATATAGCTCCATGATATACGCTCAGGATATTTCGGAAGATTAGAGGATTGGCCCCCTCTCTCACGTTTATGGGATCCCGATCCCTTCAAAGGTTTAAAGGTATTCACCTTTCTTTCGAGTTGGGTTTGAACACCCCGCCTGGAGCGCAAGTCATCTGGGGATACTTCAAGGTAACGGGACCAGTTCATGTAAAAGTGGCTGACAATTTCGTTACTATTGGCTATATCCTGGATTCTAAAGGTATATGAGGATTGATCACCCTCTCTCACGAAAGGGTATTTTCATACCCTCTATGGTTTAAAGGTTTTCACCTTTCTAAGACTTAGAGTTTATACACTCTCGCCTGTAGCGCATGAAAATTAGGGTTTATCCCCAGGATATAAGGGTTTATCCCCAGCATATTAAGGGTCTATCCCCAGCGTATTAAGGGTTAATGCCCAAGATGTCTAGGGCTTACCCCTGGATATTCAGGATCTATTCAGTAAAGCTAAAGTATGACTGTATCTACATTCCTATGTTAAAAACAGGGACATATATCATACAATTTAAAGGATGGATCCAAGTTTGTAAGTGTGCACTGGGGACATTCCTATGGTGGAAAATTGGAACTGATTCCTTAGGGAATTCCTGGTATGATCTCTCCTTTTTATTTGGATAACTTACAGATTGTGTGTCAGTATCCTGATCAGGATATCTTTCAGGATACTTTTACAATGTGTTCCTAAGAATGTTCAAGTGAAATTATTTTTACAAGTAAAATTCATGTAGTGAAAATATAGCAACAAAATTAAAGGCAAAAGGAACTTATATTATTAACATACCAAAAGATGTGCTCTTAGTTTCACCTCAAAACAAGGCCCATCCACTAAGAGCACTAATAGTTCCTTACCGTATTTACTTAACAGTTGAAGGCTTTGTCTCAAACCGAGACCCATCCACCTCCAACTGTTATATTGTTCAAAAGAAAAACATACTAACGGTGATGACCAAGGGCTTTGTCCTGAAACTCGGGATCCCTCCACCTTTGGTCATCATATTGTTCAAATGCAGTAAAGTAAAATGCAGCAAAAGTAAATTGTTTTGGGTTACAAGCCAACGATCAAACTTAAAAAAGTGGGCTCCGGCCTCGGCACGTATATCCATCATTGCCCACCTGAATGCCCTCACACAGCGGCATCTTCTCCAACCTTCTCTGCCTTCTCAACTTCAGCATCCTGAGCACCATCCTCACCAGCATCCATCCCAGCATCCGCTCCAGCATCCTTCTTGTCTCCAGCCTTGTCTGCCACCTCTGCCGACTTAGAGGATTCACCAGCTTCAGCAGGAAGGGGCACAACTTTGCCTCCAAGCTCCTTCAGCTTTGCCACCCAGGATTCGACCGGCCAGGATGGGCACTCAAGACCTGTCTCCTTGGCCTCATAGGCCATCTTAATACGATCTTGTAGCAGGGAGACGATGGCAGAAGCTTTGATTCCTTCCCGGAAAGAAACCATGGCCTGTTCATGTTCCATTTGGACAGTGGCCAGCTTGATCTCAGCATCCTGGGTCACTTTCTTCAGCTTGTCCTCATAATGCCGAGTCTTCACTTTAGCAATGGCACCTTGGTCGGCAACAGTAGTTTCAAGCTGTTTGATCCTGGCTTCATAGAGTGCAGCAGTACCACATGCATCGTTGTAAAGGTGGAGCAGATGCTGGACGCCCTGTAAGTCAAAATTCAGGAATAAATCAATATTCGCTAACTTGGATATCCTGTCAGGATATTCTATCAGGATATAGGTGCAGGATGTAGGGTCAGGATATTACCTTATTAAGAAAGGATGTCATCGGTTCCAAGGAATCAGTGAAGCTGAGCTCATCATAAGAGAATCCTTCGGAGCCTGGAGCACTAACTTCGGAGTTCTTCCTCTTCTTTGCGGTGGAAGCACAAGTCCTTGGATTAGCTTTAGGAGCCGGGAGCGGCTTAGAGCTGGTGGCAGCAGGGGTCTCTTTCTTGACCATGACTGGAGTAGGATAACTGTCAAGCTCATCAAGATCAAGGAAGACTGGAACTTTGCTGGAATCTGCATAAAGGGAGTAAAAATTTCTCCTAAGTAAATTAATTGAGAATATGTATGCAGGATATCGTGCAGGATCCTTACCAGACATGTTTGCACTGGAAAGAGGGCTTGGAGATGGTGGAGACGGGTTAAAACTTCTTTCAGCCTCGGGAAGGAGTCTGATAGCGTCAATCCTCTTCTGTGAATCTGCAAGGGGAGGTGCAAGCTTCCTAAAATCAGCTGCATACAAAACAGTAAAAATAAAGTTGATCAGTTCAGGATATGGAACAGGATAAGAGGCAGGATCATCCTTAAACCTTAAGTCCTACCCTTTTCCAACCACTTCACCGGATATTCCGTTCCACCAGGGATTGAGTCTCTTTTTACAAAGAAAAACTTGGATTGCCATTTCTCCTCGTTCCTGGTGGCACGGAGTATCAACGGCTCGCTGGAGGTGGAGTAAAACAAAAATCTACAGGATCCGTGGCATCTAAGCCGGTAAGCTAGGGGGAGGTCGTGAACAGAAAGATCAGGAATGTGATTCTTCTTGATTTGGTCAAGAACGGACAAAACACGCCAAAGCATCGGCATTGTTTGGCTAAAAGAGATTTTTGTAATGTTGAAAAACTCGGTGATAAAGTCTGGAAAGGGGAACCGTAACTCTAAGGTGAAAGGAAAGGCACTAAAGCACAACCATTCGTCGGAAACCATGTCCGACCGGATTTCCCGGTCAAACGGCCGGAATACCGTCCCTTCCGGGAAGATACCAGAGGATTTGAGGGCCGAAAAATGGGCGCTATCAAAGGTACATATTTCTTTTTCCGGATCCTGGAGAAGATTCTGTTGTATGAATGTGGGGGCGGAGTCTCCGGAACTCGATCTTGTTTGCCTTGTCATATTATCGCCAGAATGCTGAACCGAAAGAGAGAAGAAGATGGAAAAGAGAGAGCTTTTTACCTTTTTTCACTTCGGTCAAGAATAAATGGGATAAGGATGAGAAGTTATAGGGTGGTGATGAGTAAATATAGGCTGAGAAGTTGCAAACAGTCAAATCATGGGTCTAATCTCTTAAATTGCCTCGTTCTCCCGAAAAAATATAACTGTTAGTGCTAGGATACTAAACGGTAATATTTTTTGGGGACAATTGTTATGGGTAAAATTCTGAGCCCATATCCTGGGAAATATCTTGAGTTATATCTTGATTGTATGATATCTGCTCATATCCGGGATGCTCATTCAGGATATTGGTAACATCCTGAATGGTATCCTCATGATTACTAACGGGTTGTGTGCAGGAGTACGCGTCCAGATGGAGCAACGTTCACGAAGACCCTTTCTCTGGGAGACTCGGTCCAAGTCGTTCAAATGAAGACGTTGAAGCCGCATTACTCGGTCTACAACGTTCACAATGGAATATTCGGAGCATCCCATATTTGTCGGAATTTTTGTTTGTATTTCGTTACTATAAATAGGTGGGTATATCAGATCGAATAGGACATCACAGCTACACTCACTACACTCTCACACTTGTTCTATCGCAATTTTTACTTTCACACAAAGCCTTGTAACACTTAGCGATCTGGTCAATATCATGCACTGTATCCTGACGTTTGAAGCAATAAGAAGAACTAGGCAGCTGCGATTGTCAGCTCCCGAGGTTTTATGCCGGCGATCTAGATTGATCAAGGGCTTTCCTCGTACATCCCGTGTCATTTCCTTTACTTTTTGCTCATAGTTTGATCGTCGATACAGCTCAATATCCTGAGCCGTATCCTGAAACCTGTTTTCACAAACAATATAACTAGCATATTTCCAACTCACTTTTTAGCACACTACCTCACTTAACTAATTTCATCACTAAATTGCTTCGGTAATTTTTGACCAAAACAATGATCATCATCATCATCCTTTCTTTATTACGACCAAAGTTAATGACTCCGGTCGTCTTTTTGTACGGGCAATACCTTCGTTTTTATGACCTCGCGGGTCATTTATCCTTTGGTTTTACATGCCCCTTTTGTCAACCATGGCTTTTCCGTCCATTATGACTTATTTCACTATTCACTTGGGTCATCTATTTCTATGCGCGCCATGCATCGTTTTTATGGTTCCCTCGAAAACCATTTATACGAGTATACCCATAAGATTTCTTGACCCCAAGGTTCTTTTATCTTTTTCATTCTACTCGACCTTACCACATCTGACATAACTGTGTTCATTATAATAAGCTCATGGTATCATGTGTTCACTACTTACTTGGCCAGAGTAAGCGATCAACACATGGTACACATAACCTTATTATAATTACCACATCACGTCCTATGTAAGTAATCTCTCGATTTATTTCATTTGGTAAAACTTTATTTAATTGCCAATTAACAATTACCAGTTTTACCCGTTTTATCCTTGAACATTTAAAATGTTCCTTTTTATAACCATTTACACAATCACATTCGTCGATGTGATCATTACTTTTCTCAATTGAGTCTTTATTGAGAATACTTACTTGGATGATTACTTTCGTCCAAGTTTATATTTAAACTAAATTCAGTTATTGTCTTATTATTCACAACTGTGAATAATACTTATCTCAACTGAATTTCTCTTGGAAACGTCATCCTGGATAGGTAACCTATCCAGGTTTTCCAAGTTTTATATTCTATATGCAACTGTCATTCACTATGTGTTTGTTACATATTTCTGTTTGTGCTATAAATTTAAGACGTGTACCTTGTAGATATTTGCCATGATAAACTTTCCTTGTTGTTTGATCTCTCATTCAAGATCGTTTCTCGATTCCAGTCTTTAGTGTGTATGACTTACTTGTCATACTTCAGACCATTCCTTTATCGTATCGATAACTCTTTAGACTCTCATCATCTTCGGATACGAGGGTCCTTTAATTTAAAACATCTACAAATGTTAGTATTGTTAACATTAACAAGCATCCGTATTATAATACAAGGCTTTCTATGACACGTGTTAACACACAAAATTAGTTTAACTATATTGGTCTTTTATCGCTTTATTTTGGGGTAACGTGTTTTACACGATAACCCTATGTGTTGTTTTCAACACTTTACATGCTAGACCATTAATGTATTGAAAAACTTACCGGATTTTGCGATCAAGTCTCAAACCGAACATTTTACTCCTAAACCTGGAGCTCTGATTACCAACTTGTAAGACCCTTAGTCCATTTATACTATTTTACATGTACCATTCGATTAATATAGTGTAGTTAAAACTAAACATACACTTAAAAACACGAGTTTGTTAAAACATTTTAAAAGATAAAACATTTCAACATAACATCCATAAATTTGTCATTTAAAAAGTGACGACAAAATGTAGCGCGGAAGCTTGAACCTTGATCGTGTTCGGTTCCTTATCGTGTTCAAGTATCATCTTTTTAATATTAGATATGATGATCCTAAACATAATTACATCATCAAATTTATCCTATGATTAATACCCACTTATCCTAGTGTGGTAAATCATCAAACCATTCAAATTATTGCATCATATGTATAATTTTCACTTACGGTTTGGTTCCTAAGCAAGTATACATCACTAATTCAATAATAGCTTCAATAATTCATTCATAATTCGCGATTATGATGATTACTCAAATTTCACAACTTCACAACTCATCAAAATTTAACATACCTTATGATCCCCTAGCTTGGGTGATCATTAATTCACATTCAATTGTGAATTTTGACTTCGTTTGAGCCTTCAATTTGATGATTTTGTTATGATTAGGGTTTTAGGCTCCTTGGGAGCTTCTGGTCAATCACAGAACATACAAATGAAGTGTGTTTTATCTTTGAATTCTATTTATAATTAAACTTTCAATTATCCAGATTTAGCCCCTCTTGTTTGGTTTGTTATTAAGTAGGCTACAACCTACTTATTTGTAATAATATTTCCACTCATTAACTAGGTTAAACACTCCTATTTAAATTTGTGGGTTCGGGGAATTTACGACTCAGTTTATTTTAAGTCTCGTTAACTCGGGCTTCTATAAACTTTATTTTCTTAAAAGCTTTCCTTCAGCTTTTATTTAATATTAGGCTTATTTATTTAAAAATCCTAATATTCACCGGGTTACTTTTACCATTACGGTAATTTACCCGTCTTTTAGTATTAATATGGTTTGATTAACAAACCCGTTTTCGGGGTGTTACAGAACCACAAGTAATATATGAATATTAAACACTGAGAAATCATCAAGAAATGTGTGGATTTTATGTAGGACAACCCAAGTTAATCCCTTGTCACACATATATCAAGTCTTGGACTTGAACATCACTTGTGGGTTAAGCCCTTGAACAAAACAGAAAGTTTGTGCGGATTACTCCTTTGATTTTGAATGTCTCAACCTTGTTTTTAAGCCTAACAAATCATAGAAGTGGTTTACACAAGTATAACAAAGATTAAATGAAAAAAGAAATGAATCAATCAACTTTGGAGCCTTTTTAGCGGCTTTCCAGGCTCTGGTTTTCCAGGGAAAACCTCTGAAAACGTAGCTAAGATCAATCGAAAGTAGTAGGAAAAAGAATGGAGTGAATCGGACAAGAAATGAGAATTTTATGCTAGTTTTAGTGAAGGAAGGTGATTTTACTCGAACTTCAGATTGGCAGCTGTTTGGAGACGAATTTGAGGGAGTTTGGAGTGATTTGTAAAGTGTAAAATGCTTGGGTTGGTGTATATAGGAGAGGGTTAAGGTTGGTTGTAGTTGAGTATTAAGTGCAAGAAACACACCTAGAACCCAAAAAAAACACAAATAATCGACCAACCAGCGAAGCTGGTTTGCTGTTGCCCGGATCCAAGAGCCTCACAGCCCACGAAGAAGTATGGTGAGGCGGGTCGCGGCAGGCGAGCACTCCGGGTTTGGGCAAAAGTTTGGTTCTTGTACAATTTGGTCCCCTAACTTCCATAAAATGCTATTTTAAGTTGTATTTAGGGTGTTTTTGGTACAAGACTCAAATCTAAGGGTATGGAATGTAATTATTTCATATAACTAACGTAAAATGAGTATAAACACGTATATGTGTCGTAAATAAGTGTCGAAATTGTATAAGTTTAGCAATTAGTTTACAAGTTGCACGTTTGACACGTTTAGCACAAAGTATGAGTAAGGTGACAAATGACTATTGTTTTTGAATCATAGGGACATATAAGGAGCGTATAAAACTTAAATGTAACGAAAACACAAGTTCCGATACAATTCAAGTCTTGGATTTGACATCGAGTATAATGACGGACGATTCCAAATTGACAAGGTTTTCCAAATATAGAATTTCAAACAAGCGTTTCCAAATATAGAAAGGATGAAAACGCAGGGCGTTACAGTCTCCCCTCCTTTAGGAAAATTTGTCCCGGAATTTATTCAACAGAAAGACTTGAAAGAGTTTTGGCAAAAGGTGATTATTTAAAACTGAGACTTGGCAATTTTGAAATGTTTTTGAAAAGTACGAAATTTTGGGAGTATAGCAAAATAGGTTTGTAAAAGGATTTGTTTGGCTAAAATGGTTTTGAGGCATAAGCATGAGTGAAAAGTGTATAGGTAAAGTGATTTTGAATAGCTAAATTTGGAGTTGTTTAACAAATGTATTGTATTTACGAAGGAGGTCTTTATAAAACGGTTTGTAATCAATAAAAGTGAGGTAGTTTGCATAGGAAGTTTTAAGGGTAGTATAGAGTCATATATTTGTAAAAATTGCTTATTGAGAGGAGCGAGGAGTTTTGGTACTTTAAATAAAGTGCTAACGGTCTACTAAGTATGTTTACACAAGAATAACGAATAGGAAGATAGTTTTAAAGGTAGGAAGGTAAGTTAGGATTCGAACGTTCAAGCAGACTCGATTGTAAACAGGGTTCGAATAAGGACAAGGATAATGAGAGATATGAATGTTGACAATTGATCTGATGGACGAATACGAGTATCAGAATGACATACGTATTGGATGGACGAAGGTGATGTATTAAGAATGAAGTCTCGGCGTGGATAATCGGATATAATGCGTTTGTGATTTGTTTAAAGTTTAAATTCGGTTTGAGAGGTCTGTAAAACACCGAATTTCTCATGGCGCGTCTTACGAAAGTTTGGTAACATGGTGAAAACACTTATATATAGGAAGTACCAGCAGCGTATCCACCATGTTTTGACCATATTACGTCCGTTTCGTATTCGGTGGCATGTTACGTCCGTGTCTTACCATATACAGTAGTACACTCTATGGTTCTCATGCGCTTATCACTATAATCCCGTGTGCACCCGCGATTATTTTGATCGTCGCATGATCCGCATAGCTTGTATTAGTTGTGTATGAATCAGGGTATAAATAATTTAAAAATAAGAACGTGTACGTATAAGAATATTGTATATAAGCAAGTCCATGCTTAAGTATGTATGGGACCCATAGAAGCGAATCCCTCTGATTACGCTCGCGTGCGGGTACGAATGTATAAATCGTGAGTATGAATGAAAGTATGAGCATAAATATGAGTTTAAGTATGATTATTCACGTATGTATGAGTATAGACATAAAACGTATGAGTAGTATGAGTATAAGTATAGGCATAAAACGTATGAGTATGAGTGTAGGTATGAATAATAAAAATTACGTATATAGTGTATGTTGAAGCTTAACGAATTCGGGCATATAAAATGCTTAATAAATTTGAATATGTAAAACGAATGATATAAGCGAATTCGTCACGAGGTAACGATTAGAACGTGTATGATGATATACATGTATGGTTGGTTAAGCGAAATGTTGAGTTTATTGAATCAAAAGTAGATTGAGTTTGAATTGGAATGTAGAATGTAGTTTGTAAATGTAGAGAACATAAAGTACTCGTTGGTTATGCATAACGTATTTTTAATGAATGGAAATGCTACTTTTGTTTTAAAAGAGTTTACGTAAGTTGAAGATTGTCAGTCCCCATGAAGTCTTTTAGCCCACGTGTTTTGGAATTTGAATGACTAATTAAGCGGTGTAGAATAAAGTTTTCGAAGATAATAGGTTTGCCTCATTTGCATCAAAACAAGAAATTTGAATTTTGGAGGTTCTTATGAAAACGTTGATCCTTAGAATTTAGCAAAACGGACTTAGTGGTCATTGAAAAGAGTTTTAACAAATGATTTGTTGATGTTGAAAAGTGTCTTTGGTAAAACGTTCGTATAATATCTATAAGATCTTATAAGTATATGAGAAAAGTTGATTTGAATTCCGATTGAGAATAAAAGTCTTTAGTATGGTGATATAACGTGGGTGTGTGTTTTAGTGATTAAGTCGAATATGAAGTTCATGGGCAAGAGGTTCATTAGACCGATTGAATTGATAGGTAGCATTTCGTAAAGTTTTGAAATTCGGGTAATAAAACGTTTTAAGACATGATTAAGAATCTCGTGTATATGAGTTGAGTGAAAATAGATTGTAGAATAAGAAGTACATTTGATAAAACAATGTATTTTGAAATCGGTATAAGTAGGTATCTTGAATAATGATAAATGATTTAGGTATAAAACATGATCGGGTTTGCATAATAAAATATTTTGAAGGAAAGTTTTGGTAACGATCACCTAGGTAAGGGAATCACCCCTAACTCGTTGGTGAGGTCGTTTTAAGGAAAGGGGGAGTGGAGTTAATCGTCAAGGTAAGGGAATCACTCCTATCTCGATGATATGTCTCCATTTGTCGTTACAAGGAATATGAATTTAAATTATATGAAATCATGCATATGTATAAATGTATGAAAAAGATTTAATTTGTTGTGTGTGTGAGAAGAAAATATCGAAAGAAGATTTTGAATTTGAAAGGTTACATCGTATAAGATAAATAATAGAAACACATGTTTGATTAAAATTTGGATGGTTCCAAAACGGAACTTTGACTAACCAAAGTGGTCGAAAAGTCTTTCGTATTTAAGGAGCATGCTTTGGCCTAATAGGTGGAATACTCTCGCCGACAAGTCAGTTAACGGTATTTACCCTTCCGGTTACTACATGTCCCAAATCAATCGGAATTTCGAGACTTAGCAGGATTTATCAAAAAAATCAAGGAGTGAAACTAGTCGACAAGGTGCGGGTTCACCCCTAACTTGACGATTTCGTATCCTAAGTGTGGTTGGTACTTGTCGGGTCAAAATTTAATTTCGATACTTTGACGAGGGTCCACTAGAATTTGAAAATGGAAATTCTTCATCAAGATGAGGATCTCACTCTTAACTTGGTGGCGAATTTCGTGTAAAAAGAATAGGTGGATTGAGAGTCGTTCACCATATTGTGGGTTTCACGCCTATTTTGGTGAAGTCGTCTCGTTGGTATGGTACGGGTGTTGTCAGATTTAAAATAATGAAAGTGAAAAGTATAAACACATAAGAAGGTATGTCGAGAATAACACATAAAGAGTAGAACAATAAAACAAGTATCAACACATAATAAAGCAAGTATTAACACAAAAGTGACATATATGTTTAAAGGTCAAAGAAAATAAATAAGGAGAAAATAAAGTATCATGCAAGTGGTTCAAGCAAAGCATAAGAATAAAGCTCTAGAACTATAGACTAGGAAAAAAGCATGACAAATTTTTTTCCTAATTCCCTATAGTTATGGCTCTGATACCAATCTGTCACACCCCAACCGATGGCAGAAACATCGGAGTGAGATGAAAACGAGATTGCAAGAGACTTCATAACACTATTTATGACAATAATTAAATAATGGATTTCCTTTCATTTCTAAAAGTCGATTACAAAGGTTAAAATCAAATACAATAACTTGATATACAATACGTTTAATACAAGAATACTACAACAAGTACAAATCGATACAATGAAATAAAGCTTAAGACATCTATGTGTGTATCTAAGCATCATCACTACTTCAATTTCAAAGTGTCGTCATCCTCAACCTGTAACATGTTTAAAATAAAGTTCAATGCAAAAGCAAAGGCGAGTATACAAGTTTGATACGTACATAGCATAAAAAGGTGATTAACCAATTCCCCATAGCAAGCATGTGATGCAAGAAAAACATTAAATTCGGCATGTGTCTAACATATCAAACCAATAATGAAACACAGTATGCTCATGACATAATGATGCGTGTGAAGTGTCGTATATTTTAGGTGTATATTTTAAGCCCTTTTTAACACTTATTTTAGCCAAGTTTTAAATTTATAAAACACGATATTTCACTAACACTAAACACACATATGGGCA
Organism: Helianthus tuberosus; assembly: GCA_030545235.1. Taxonomy (NCBI): domain Eukaryota; kingdom Viridiplantae; phylum Streptophyta; class Magnoliopsida; order Asterales; family Asteraceae; genus Helianthus; species Helianthus tuberosus. The sequence goes on from CM060362.1 coordinate 56,346,120, forward strand.
AGTGCACCCATCGTTGAGTGTAGTATAGCGTTGGTAAGATACCGAGGTCGTCCAAGGACACAAGAGCTTTTAGTACCGGTTTATCCTCAACGTCTAACCAAAATAAAAGTTTAGAAAAATGTTTTTAAACTAAAAAATAAAAACTAACTAAAATGCTGAAAATAAAAATAAAAATAAAAACAGATAGACAAGATGAATCACTTGGTTCCGACTCGTATCTAGTATAACCTTTGATTATTTCCGCACTTTTGCACATAATTAAGAGATTATCTTAGTTATTGTAGTAGGCCCCTCTTTTGAAGGTGACGTTACCCTCACCCCAGTAGTTTGAGTCAGCAGGGATACAATCCTAAAGGGGTGGATTATTGGAAGATAATGAATTAAGTTATTAATGCAGTATTGTGGTAGGCCCCGCTTTTGGCGGTGACGTTACCCTCGACTAAGTAGTCTGAGTCAGCAGGGATACAATCCTAAATAGCCGGGTTATAGTATTAATAGTAGTTAACTTATGAGGGGATCAAAGAGTTTGGACCCCCGCCATCCAATACCGTGAAGTAGTGAAGGAGGTCCTACTAAATTTGACCCAGGTCCATTGCAGGACCTCTAAACGCTGAACAATGGCAAGACCTTTACCAAACCGTTCCCTTAACCCCCTACCAGGTAGCCAACATACCTCCATATAGACCGTGGAGATATGAATGGTGAAAATCCTTTATTTTATATAGACAGTAAAATAATGCCAAGACACCACGGACAAATGATAAGGAAAGATCACCTTCAACATAAGTAACTAGTTATTAAAGTCATTAATACAAAACCAAATAAAAAGTGCAAAAGATTAGAAATAAAAAGTATTATACTAGACACTTTGTCTTCACCAAGTGATGTAAGAGACTTAGGCAAACATGGCCTTGATTGTCAAGAACTCTTACGATCAATCTTGGATCCCGAGACGACTCACACACTCTATGATGGACAATGGATGATGGTGGTGGATGATGGTGTTGTGATGGTGGTGGGTGGTGGATGAAGTGTGAGAGAGGTGGTGTGCCAAGGGATGAGTTGCAATGAAACCAAGCACTCCTATTTATAGGCTGAACAGAAGCCTGGGCACGGCCCCGTGTTCGCTGGGCACGGCCCCGTGCCCATCTGACACTCTCTCTCTTCATTAATTGTAATTCGCAATTACAATTAATGCGCCTGCAGTACTTTCGGCACGCCCCCCGTGTCCGCTGAGCACGGCCCGTGGTGGGCAATAGAAGCTTCTATAGATTTGTCTTTTCTGCTGCTTCTTGGGCACGGCCCCGTGCTGGCTGAGCACGGGGCGTGTTCAGCCTTCTGTTTTCTCTATTTTGCTTTGGAAGGTGCCGTTGAGGGTTCGGGCAATCCACTAATGTTCCTTTTCTTGTATTTATGTTGGATTTAGCTGTCTTTTTGCTTCTTTTGCGTTTTTGAGCTCATTTAATCCTGAAAATACAAAAGGAAGACAAAAACACTCTTTTTCCAATATTAGTACTAAAAAAGGGTTAGTTTTATGCCTCATTTGATATAATTTATATGTTGCATTTTACACACATCAAATACCCCCACACTTGAACTTTTGCTTGTCCTCAAGCAAAACTCTTTAATATTTGGCTTACACTCCCAAATGGAATAGGTAGAAGAGAAGGTTTTGGACTTGTCATAGAGTGTCGGGATTTCCAAGATCTTTTTGGGGTTTTATTTTTATTTATTTACACTCCTATTCGTAACGATTTATTTAGAACTGTTCATAAAAGAAATTACTTATTTGGGCATAACATGCCTTTTTAAAATTCTATTTATATACAAGTTCACATACCTCGCGGGGAAATCACTCACACTCGGCCGAAGGTGTATTTTTAGTGAATCACTCGAGAGCGGCACGGAACTTATTCCTACCATAGGCTTGCCAAAAAATCAATCCTCCTCCTTTTTAACTTTTATACCTTTGTAGATATCAAGAGGACTTTGTGGGTTAAGGGTTGGCTAGGGTTAAAGGTAGGTGGTTGGGTTAGTGGTTAGTAGAAAAAGGGCTAAAAAGCGTAACAAGTGTCGGTTTTCGTAAAAAAAAAAATTTTTTTTTTTCAACTCTTTATTTTTAATGAAGCTTTTATTCAAACAAAGTTATTTTTGATTACTTTGTTTGTTTATTTTCTTTTTGCTTCATTAAATTTTTTTTTTTTTTTCGAAGAACCGAACTTGTTACTAAAATAAAGGGTAAAAAATGAAAAAGGTTTTGGTGGGTGAAAGGGTTTTTGTTTTGGGTGATGAAATGAAAAGGTTTAGGCTCAAAGGGGCTAACTAGGGGGATTTTTGGGTAGGTGGTAAAAGAAAAAGAAAAATAATGGTGTAGAAAAAAAAATGTTAGTCCTAATGCCTCCATCATTTACTTACTCGGGTTTAAGTTGATAAGGACCGGGAATGTATTGTCATGGCAAGTTCTAGAGTCGTAAGAACCAAGCGGCTATTCACACAAGAAACGAAAAATGAGCATTTAGTCAAATGATATGGAATTGTGTGCTCAATAAAGGCTCAAAACTCACTTTTGTGGGAATGGGTTTTTATGTGATCAAGTATATATAATCAAATTTTAAATAAGTTTGTCATGCCTTTTCATAATTTTCTTATGTTGGTTCTTTTTATCACTACGCTATCGGTTGTAAATTTGTAAAAATATAACCTTTTTGAGAGCTTGAATTTCCCGAGTTAAACCTAGACAAGTAAAAAAAATTGAAATTTTTGAAAAAATTTGGGGTGATTAGCGGTTCCAATAGAGTTTTGTGTAAGGCTTGTATTTAGGACTTGCAAAATTCAAGGTTTTAGCATCCCCCCCACACTTAAATTACACATTGTCCTCAATGTGTCCCAAAAATAAATTTTTAGGTTGATTAGATGTGTAAAATAGTGTTTAAAAAGCAAAAATTGTGTTACTGGGCACTGAACACGGCCCCGTGTTATCCGGGCACGGCCCCGTGTTCAAGTGCCAGTAACAAAATTGAAATAAGAGAAACAGAAGTCTGGACACGGGGGCGTGTTGGGTGAACACGGCCCGTGTCCAGTTACCTGTACTGGGCGTTTTCTGCAGGTGGTTCGACACGGGGCCGTGTTGGTTGGGCACGGCCCGTGTTGAACCTTCTGAAAGGGAGAAAATTGTCGGGTTGCCTCGTTCTTGTGCAGGGGATCATTTTTCTCGTTCCCCTTTTCATCCCTTACCACCATGAGTGTGTTTTATTCCTGAAAATTAAACTAACTAGAAAACATAAAAACTAATCTAAATTAAACTAAGGATAGTTCCGTGGAATGCCTCCATGGTGCGCCACGTTTATAAGGGTCCTTGGCTAGACCCAATGCCTGGTCATATGTTACCCAAGTGGGATGTGTTGCATCCCATGTTACACCGTCGGAGAGCGTCATCCAAGCTTGAGTCTATGACCTTCATGTAGTTGACCGGATCTTCTTCCTCTACTCTTTTTCCACATTCAAATTTCACTTTCTCATCCCCAAACTTCAATGTTAGAGTTCCGTCATTCATATCCACCACTGCTTGAGCGGTGGCTAAGAATGGTCTCCCGAGGATGAGGGGGACCTCGGTGTCTTCCTCCATGTCTAGGATAACAAATTCGGTTGGAAAAACGAATTTGTCGACCTTGACTAGCAAATTTTCGGCGACCCCATGTGGGAACTTGACGGACCTGTCGGCGAGTTGTATGCTCATCTTTGTAGGGCTTGTTACTCCTAGGCCGAGTCGCTTGAACATTGAGGTGGGCATGAGGTTGATGCTAGCCCCAAGATCGGCCAAAGCATTTCGGACGGGGGACTTCCCAATCGAACAAGGGATTGTGAAGCTCCCGGGGTCGATTTTCTTTTGTGGAAGTTTGTTGAGTACTAGAGCTGAGCATTCTTCGCCTAGGTTAACTAATTGCAATGATTCAATTTTCTTTTTGTGAGTGAGGAAATCCCTCATGAATTTTGCATATTTAGGCATTTGGGTTAGGACCTCAATAAAAGGAATATTAACATGCAATTGTTTTAGTAAACTTTCGAACTTTGCGAATTGCTCATCGGTCTTTTGACGATTTAACCTACCGGGGTATGGGATTGGAGGATTCTTGGTGGGCTCTTGAATTGGTGTAGAAGCCTTTTCTGGCGCAGGAGGAGTCACAGGCTGGCCAGAATGACTTCTTTCATTTGGCGGCAATGGAGCATCCTCGGGACCCACGGTTCGATTTCGTAATGTGATGAGATGGACTTGTGCCTTTGGGTTTGGTTCGGTATTACTGGGTAATGCGCCTTGTGGTCTCTCGGAGAAATTTTGAGCTAGTTGATTTAATTGTTTTTCAACGTTTTGAATACTAGCTTGTTGGTTTCTGAAATTCGATTCCATTTGTTGAAATCGATCCGAGTTCTTCTTTTCAGTGTCAGAGATGAGGCGAGATATGGTATCTTCAAGCCTTTCTCTTCCACCTTGTTGTTGAGGAAAATTTTGTGGTTGTTGAAAATTAGTTCGTTGGTTTTGTTGGTTACTACTATTTCCGGGATCTCTCCAACCAAGATTTGGGTGGTTACGCCATCCTTGGTTGTAGGTACCCGTTGGAGGACCCGACGGCCTAGGTCTATTATCCATGTAGTTTACCGTTTCAGTTTGCTCATCTAAATCTTTCATACAACTCCAATTTTCATGTGACCCACCACACCCTTCACAAGCCATAACCGAGGCCGTTTTTGTCATTTCTAGCCTTTTGATTTTTGAAGAGAGGGCCTCGATTTGGGCTTGTAAAGAGGTGCTCTCATCAACCTTATGGGCGCCCGGGGCAATAGATTTATTACCTCGGGGAGTGTGCCATTGAAAATTGGTTTGAGCAATTTCCTCAATTTGGTTATATATTTCATTTGGGCGACGATTACCTAAGAGTCCCCCGGAGCTTGAATCAAGTGTTTGTCTTGTGTGTGGCAACAATCCATTATAGAAAGTGGATACTTGTTGCCATATCGCTAGACCATGGTGAGGACACTTTCTTAGAAGCTCCTTGAACCTTTCCCAAGTTTCATATAAGGATTCCCCATCCTCTTGTGAGTATGTATTAATTTCTGTCATTAATTTAGTCGTTTTAGCAGGAGGGAAATACTTATATAAAAACTTTTGGGCGAGTTCATCCCAGGTGGTTACCGACCCAGCTGGGAGGGTATTAAGCCAAGCCTTAGCTCGGTCTTTTAATGAAAAAGGAAACATTCGAAGGCGGATGGCGTCATTTGATGCTCCATTGATCCGGAAGGTATCACATATTTCTAAGAAGTTAGTAATATGTAGATGGGGATCCTCGTCCGCAAGCCCGTGGAAGGTTGCGGAGTTTTGGAGCATTTGTATCAAATGCGGCCGAAGTTCGAAGTTGTTAGCCTCGACATTCGGGGCATTGATAGCGGCGCCAAGATTGCCTACGGTAGGCCGTAGGTAATCCATGAGGGTACGTTGGTCCGCCATTGGAAGTGGGTCCCCCGAAACTTTCTCTTGATTTTTAGCTTTTAGCCTTTTTCTGAGAAAGCGCTCGGGTTCTTCTAGGGGTTCTTTTATGTCTCTACTAGAACTGGAGCTCATGCACTACGTAGGAGGTCCAGATGTGGCGCCTGGGTTCCAAATCCTGCAGTAAAAACAGAAAAGAACGCTGGTCAGAATATTCACCACGGCCCCGTGCTCAATGAACACGGCCCGTGTTCAGAGTTGCAGTAATTGATTTCTGGATCCCTGTTACTGGGAGTTGGACACGACCCCGTGTTGCACCGACACGACCCCGTGTTCAGCTCTCTGTAACTCAGAAAACAAAAATTGCCAGTGATGGTTGCTGGGCACGGCCCGTGTCTGACCGGGCACGGCCCGTGTCTGACCGGGCACGGCCCGTGCTGAGCGCTGCAGAAGCTGAAAAAAAAACTAAGAAAATCCTAAAAAAAAAAAAATATAAAAAAGAAAAATAAAAGATGATTAGGCCGTTGATTCCTAACTTTCTTAAAATCCTTGTGTCCCCGGCAGCGGCGCCAAAAACTTGATGCGTGTGAAGTGTCGTATATTTTAGGTGTATATTTTAAGCCCTTTTTAACACTTATTTTAGCCAAGTTTTAAATTTATAAAACACGATATTTCACTAACACTAAACACACATATGGGCAAGTGCACCCATCGTTGAGTGTAGTATAGCGTTGGTAAGATACCGAGGTCGTCCAAGGACACAAGAGCTTTTAGTACCGGTTTATCCTCAACGTCTAACCAAAATAAAAGTTTAGAAAAATGTTTTTAAACTAAAAAATAAAAACTAACTAAAATGCTGAAAATAAAAATAAAAATAAAAACAGATAGACAAGATGAATCACTTGGTTCCGACTCGTATCTAGTATAACCTTTGATTATTTCCGCACTTTTGCACATAATTAAGAGATTATCTTAGTTATTGTAGTAGGCCCCTCTTTTGAAGGTGACGTTACCCTCACCCCAGTAGTTTGAGTCAGCAGGGATACAATCCTAAAGGGGTGGATTATTGGAAGATAATGAATTAAGTTATTAATGCAGTATTGTGGTAGGCCCCGCTTTTGGCGGTGACGTTACCCTCGACTAAGTAGTCTGAGTCAGCAGGGATACAGTCCTAAATAGCCGGGTTATAGTATTAATAGTAGTTAACTTATGAGGGGATCAAAGAGTTTGGACCCCCGCCATCCAATACCGTGAAGTATTGAAGGAGGTCCTACTAAATTTGACCCAGGTCCATTGCAGGACCTCTAAACGCTGAACAATGGCAAGACCTTTACCAAACCGTTCCCTTAACCCCCTACCAGGTAGCCAACATACCTCCATATAGACCGTGGAGATATGAATGGTGAAAATCCTTTATTTTATATAGACAGTAAAATAATGCCAAGACACCACGGACAAACGATAAGGAAAGATCACCTTCAACATAAGTAACTAGTTATTAAAGTCATTAATACAAAACCAAATAAAAAGTGCAAAAGATTAGAAATAAAAAGTATTATACTAGACACTTTGTCTTCACCAAGTGATGTAAGAGACTTAGGCAAACATGGCCTTGATTGTCAAGAACTCTTACGATCAATCTTGGATCCCGAGACGACTCACACACTCTATGATGGACAATGGATGATGGTGGTGGATGATGGTGTTGTGATGGTGGTGGGTGGTGGATGAAGTGTGAGAGAGGTGGTGTGCCAAGGGATGAGTTGCAATGAAACCAAGCACTCCTATTTATAGGCTGAACAGAAGCCTGGGCACGGCCCCGTGTTCGCTGGGCACGGCCCCGTGCCCGTCTGACACTCTCTCTCTTCATTAATTGTAATTCGCAATTACAATTAATGCGCCTGCAGTACTTTCGGCACGCCCCCCGTGTCCGCTGAGCACGGCCCGTGGTGGGCAATAGAAGCTTCTATAGATTTGTCTTTTCTGCTGCTTCTTGGGCACGGCCCCGTGCTGGCTGAGCACGGGGCGTGTTCAGCCTTCTGTTTTCTCTATTTTGCTTTGGAAGGTGCCGTTGAGGGTTCGGGCAATCCACTAATGTTCCTTTTCTTGTATTTATGTTGGATTTAGCTGTCTTTTTGCTTCTTTTGCGTTTTTGAGCTCATTTAATCCTGAAAATACAAAAGGAAGACAAAAACACTCTTTTTCCAATATTAGTACTAAAAAAGGGTTAGTTTTATGCCTCATTTGATGTAATTTATATGTTGCATTTTACACACATCACATAACCACAAGTCTACGGGTGGTGCGTTAATCCTATAGCGCTATCTATGTCCCGGATAGGCTTGTACGAGTTAATGATAAGTCTAACACAAGATGTAATTAACCCAAGTTCAAAGTATCAAGTAATCACGTATACAAGCATGTTAAAGGAATGTTTGTGCGTTTAAGTAAAATGTTCATGTGTAAGTTTTGGTAAGTAAACATGTTACACCCTAAAAAGTGGTAACCTTAAAGAGGGGAATTCGAGTATACTCACAAAATTGCACATGCTTTCCGATTTATCTAACGTGACGAGGTTGTTGAGGCTAGAAAGTTGAATGCGTTTGATTTGGAGTTTAAGAGGTGTTTACATATGGTTTAGGGATTCGAAAGTAAGCATATGAAAATAGTCATCTAGTACATATGATACTTGTTCTTGACACTAGGAAACTCTAAGGAGTTTAAATGTTTTCATGGAACAAAGTTCCATTAGAATCATGACAAGTTATCAAAGTCTAAGATGATATAACATAGTACCTTGACATATGAAAACTAATTCATCATTAAAGGTTCGATTATCCGGATAATATAATAGTATTATATAATGTTCATATAGTTATATAGGTCAAGCATGAAGTAGAATATTAAATTCTTCATTTAGGTACCTCTAAGTATCATAGAAATCATGTTGGAGGTGGGAAGAACAAGTCTTCCATTTAGGCACCTATAAGTATTCACCACTACACTTGATGTAAAAACATTCAACGAGGGTCATGAACTACAAGTAATATAAGAATATTAAACACTAATCTATAAGAAATCATCACGCAATGTGTGGATTTTATGTAGGACAACCCAAGTTAATCCCTAATCACACATATATCAAGTCTTGGACTTGAACATCACTTGTGGGTTAAGCCCTTGAACAAAACAGAAAGTTTATGAGGATTAATCCTCTGATTTTGAATGTCTCAACCTTGTTTTTAAGCCTAACGAACCATAGAAGTGGTTATAAGCATAAGGACATAGGTTTGAGATGAGTTTCCTCAAGTTTACACAAGTTTAACAAAGATTAAATGAAAAAAGAAATGAATCAGTCAACTTTGGAGCCTTTTTGGCGGCGTTCCAGGCTCTGGTTTTCTAGGGAAAACATCTGGAAACGTAGCTAAGATCAATCCAAAGTAGTAGGAAAAAGAATGGAGTAAATCGGACAAGAAATGAGAAAGTTATGCTAGTTTTAGTGAAGGAAGGTGATTTTACTCGAACTTCAGATTGGCAGCTGTTTGGAGACGAATTTGAGGGAGTTTGGAGTGATTTGTAAAGTGTAAAATGCTTGGGTTAGGCTTGGTTTATATAGGAGAGGGTTAAGGTTGGTTGTAGTTGAGTATTAAGTGCAAGAAACACACCTAGAACCCAACAAAAACACAAATAATCGACCAACCAGCGAAGCTGGTTTTCTGTTGCCCGGATCTAAGAGCCTCGTGGCCCTCAAAGAAGTATGGTGAGGTGGGTTGCGGCCGGCGAGCACTCCGGGTTTGGGCAAAAGTTTGGTTCTTGTACAATTTGGTCCCCTAACTTCCATAAAATGCTATTTTAAGTTGTATTTAGGGTGTTTTTTGGTACAAGACTCAAATCTAAGGGTATGGAATGTAATTATTTCATACAACTAACGTAAAACGAGTATAAACACGTATATGTGTCGTAAATAAGTGTCGAAATTTTATAAGTTTAGCATCTAGTTTACAAGTTGCAAGTTTGACACGTTTAGCACAAAGTATGAGTAAGGTGTCAAATGACTATTGTTTTTGAATCATAGGGACATATAAGGAGCGTATAAAACTTAAATGTAACGAAAACACGAGTTCCAATATGATTCAAGTCTCGGATTTGACATAGATTATAATGACAGACGATTACAAATTTACAAGGTTTTCCAAATATAAATTTCAAACAAAGGTTTCCAAATATAGAAAGGATGAAAACGCAGGGCGTTACAGCGAGGTTGAATTTAAAATTCACCTAATACCAGGAACTGCACCAATTGCCAAAGCACCCTATCGCTTAGCGCCAACAGAGATGCTGGAATTGAAGAAGCAATTAGACGAGTTATTAGAAAAAGGTTTTATACAACCTAGTTCATCGCCTTGGGGAGCGCCTGTGTTATTTGTCCAGAAGAAAGATGGATCAATGCGCATGTGTATTGATTACAGATAATTGAATAAGATTACGATTAAAAATCAGTATCCACTACCGAGAATCGATGATCTATTCGATTAACGTCAAGGAGCTAGATTCTTCTCGAAGATTGACTTATGCTCAGGATATCATCAACTGAAGGTACAGGAAGAGGATGTTCCTAAGACTGCTTTTCGGACAAGGTATGGTCATTATGAATTTACAGTCATGCCATTAGGTTTGACAAATGCCCCAATAACATTTATGGATATGATAAACATTATATGTAAACCATACCTGGATAAATTCATAATTTTCTGTAAAGATGATATACTAATTTACTCCAAGAGTAAGGAAGAGCATGCCGAAAATTTACAAATACTTCTATCATTGTTGAGAAAGGAAAAGCTTTACGCTAAATTCTCAAAATGTGAATTCTGGTTGCAAGAAGTACAATTTCTTGGGCACTTAGTTATTCATGAAGGAATTCATGTAGATCCTACAAAGATCGAAGCTATTACCAAAAGGAAAGTCCCTAATTCACCAACAGAAGTAAAAGAGTTTTCTTGGATTGGTAGGATATTATAGGTGTTTTATTCAAGATTTTTCTAGAATAGTCATTCCATCAACCAAACTAACATGCAAGTCAGTTAAGTTTGAATGGGGACCAAAACAGGAGGAAGCATTCAAGGTTCTGAAGCAAAGGTTAACATTTGCTATAAATATGAAAGTTTAATGATCTTCCACTCATAGTACAACTTGTTAAAAACTCATATAGTTTTCTTTTAATACGGCTGAAAGGTTTATTTTTCAACTAATACTGAATGGTTTGTTAGAGACCAACTTATATAAAAACCCTCAAAAATGTCCCAAAACACTTCGTAATCAAAAAACCCGAACTTTTATAACGAAATTCCGCATGAAAAATGAAAAAAAAATAATAATTTCATGTCTGTCGCGGGCCGCGACAGACTTATAGTAACCTATCGCGGGTGGCGAAAGCCTAATATCTTTCTGGACACGCCTAGGGGCACGTGTCGTCCAGGTGTCAAGCCTATACCAGTGACTAATGCCACCATGCCCTAGCTAGGGGCTATCGCGGGGCGTGATAGGATTACCCTAGCATACCGCGGCCCCCGAAAGACTTGTTGATCAGCTATAAATAGAGCATTCGTGCAGCAGTTCAAAGTTTCTCTCTCAACTTTTTGCTCAAGATATAATACCCCTAATTTCACGAAGCTTTACCTTGTTGTAAGTGTTTTAACCCCTAAATCACTAATTCGATACCCTGTTCGATCAATCCGAAACCCAACAATGGATGTCAAGGTGCTGCTTGAATAAGGCTACATTTTGTTAACTATGTTGGGGTTTTGATCTCGTGATGTATCGATAAAGTAGAGTTGGGTTATTACACTAACATGTGTGCATTGTATATTTTATTAGGAACTCAGGAATTATATCAGGAAATATTACCAGGAGGTTTTTAGCTAAACCATAAGTTTACAAAGTGAGTCATTCTTCTTTTCCTCACATTATTGTGAGTCATTCTCTCTTTTTACCAAATGCTTTGCAAAACCTATATGTTTTTATCAGTTATACTTATAGTGATAAAGTCTTTGTATTCTGAAATTACTACCAGTATGTGAGGTTTTGTATACATCACTTGTCAAACGTTATTATTGGGTGACAGGATCCAATAGTAATATGACCACGAGAACAGGGGATTGGCCCCAGTCGTAATACTGTTTTGAGTAATTGATATATATAAACATTGTAATCGCTCTTGATCTGGTAAAATATAACAATGTGTCTTTTTATAAAATGGAATGAACTCGTCAGTATTTCTTACAGATAAAATGTTTTCAAACGCGTTTCAGGTAACTTACTGTGAAGGTAATAGAAGCCCGCCATGGAGCACTAAAGGCTTAAATAAAGTGGCTATCATTACCTGAATAAAAGAAAAAAATTATGTTTTCAGCAATTAGGATTTATCCCTATTAAAACATTTGAATGGAATATGGGTTTTAGCCCATTTGTTTAATATTAAAAGTTTGGTGTTTTACAAACTCTGAAATTATTTCCTAACAATGATCCTGATGATTTATTCCGCTGCAAATTTAATAAACACTGATACCATCTGACTAGTTCATGGCTCCCGCTCCCAGGGTAGGGTCGGAGGCTGCAACAACTTATATGATATCTTATAAGAAAGTAACTTAGGGTAGGGGGTATAATGCTCGGTGAGTGGTGCGGTGAGTGGGAGTCACCGATCGGTGACCACCCCCACTTGATTGAGTTATGCGGTGAGTGGGTAATCGGTGAGGCAATTCGGGATATGTTCACCGATTTGATCGAGTGCATTGGGGGAACAAATTTGACCGTTTTATAGTCGTTAATTTAGTAGCCGTTTTAAATAAAACAAATATAACTTTACCTTATAAAAACAATACCATTCAACATCACTTTCACCATTTTCTTCTCCATCCAACTCTATTTTTTTTTTTAAATTCACTTCTCTATTTTTTTCAATGGATGATATACCACCGCTATTCCTTCCAATTGATATTAGTGAAGACGATGATTCTTCCTCGATCGATAGTAGTTTAATTTTTTTCCAAAATCTTATTAACGAAGCCGCTCAACTGGAAGACACGGGCACTTCTAGAAAAAGGAAATCTGTCCGTCGAGATCGAGTGAAATGTCACGAAAACCTTATGAGAGATTATTTTGTCACACCCTGACTTTTGCGGAAGCGTGGTTATTGGTGTGACCTCTTAATACCATAGCATTCAATCATAACAATGCTATATGATAAAATCAAAAGATATTCATCCATTAATTAAGTTTAGAAATTACCATAACACACTTGTCTTGAAAACATCGACACCAAATTAAGTTACAAACCATGACAAAGACTCCACAAAAGACTTTAAATAAAACTGGGTTTAGAAACATGTATCCCGTCCAGGAATAGGACACATCTTCTAAACTCTACTACCCCGGATGACATCTTTTATTTAAATGCAACTTGAAACACATGCACACACCTGCCAGATCCACTAGTTCCCTGAAATACATGTAGTTTAAAAATATCAACAAAAAGTTGAGCGAGTTCATGTGTTCATGAGTATGTATAAAACCTTTGTATTCAATGTATGTATGAAAGTCCCGGTATGATAGCAAACAAGGAAAAGATCACCAATGGTTTGCAAGGCCACTGATATGTGTGATGGTGTAGGAAGACTCAAACCTAGCAAAGTTGTACCGGGCTTCCGGCTGGAAGACATAGTCACCACTATGGGCCACCCTGGCCTCATGGGTGTGGGCTCGCTACACCCAAATAGATCTATCACTCATGCCCCTCGGTCCTACAAGAGGATTGATGGCCTCAAGTATACGTCTACCCAATCACATGATCTATGGTTCTTTCCTAGGCTAACCATACCAAATGTATTGTAAGTAATCCCTTGTAACATGTATTTCACCCCCGAAGTAAATAAACAAAACAGTTTAAAGAAAAGAGGGACATGAACTCACAGTAATGCGTCTTCAGAATCGTAACCCAAATCTCCTCAACGAACACGACTACCTATAGTGTACTAACGTCTATTAGACGAACGGGTCATGCCTTTGCTTAGTATTAATGTTTTGGAGTTGCGTTTCTTATGTTCCCGATATTATTCCAAGTTATAATTACTTGTTAAAATAATAATTATTTTAACCTTAAATTATATTTAGTTTTGGAATAATTGTTTAAACCACATTTTGTATCAATACTTCTCAAGTATTTATTTTCATAATTCCTTCCCAAGGATGGGGGTATCTTATACATGTATATTTGTACTATTGTATTTGTAATCTCCAAAATAATATATTTCCAAGTCCCACTTTAGAAAATATATTTAAACTTATTTTGTCCAAAATAATGTATTCCAAGAAAATATATATTTTTCCCAAAAATCATATATCTTCTAAATATACTAGGAAAATATATTTTTACCTTGTCAAAAAATATGATACAACTTTGTAATATTTACAAAAATCATATTTTTATTTCTTGTATCCAAAATAGTGTTTACCAAAAAAAATATATATGTAGCGGTATTGTTTTGGATAGTAAATTTCACGGTACTTTGTTAAGTTACATCATTTTACCCTAAAATAATATAACCATTTCACCAAGTATACAAATAATCACACAAGTGTCTTAATATATATATATATATAGGGAGCCGCTAGAATGAGAACCACCTCCAGTTATGAGAACCATGAGAACCATTTTCCACCAATCACATTCAGCCAACAAAAAGGGTAATTTGGTCATTTACCCCATATGTCATATCCATCCTCTCTCCTCTCTCCTCTCTTTAAAACATGCAGACCTCTCTCCTCTCTCCTCTCTTTTCTATTTAAAACCTTCAGACTTCACCATTACCATTACCTGTTCATTTTTAAAACCCACCCCAAATGTCTTCCGATCTCGACCGGTGGTTGTACCAGCCTCCACCGCCACCGCCACCGCCGGTGGTTGTACCAGCCGCCGCCACACCCCCACTACGAATCTCACTCTCTCTCTCTTCTGCGACACTCTCTCCCACTTTCTCCATTTTTCTGTGTTTGTAGGGGGGATCGGGATGGAAGGAGCGTGCAGATGTAGGATCAGTGGTGTGTTTAGGGTTTTTCTAAGAAGAGAATGAAGAAGAAAGAGCAGGGGGCGGAAGGCGGTGGTGGGGGCGGCGGAAGGCGGTGGTTGGCGGCGGAAGGGAGTGGGCCGGCGGACCGGCGTCGGTGTAGCGGCGGCGGTTGGGGGATTTTTGAGATGGTGGTGTTCCTCCGGTAGGGCTTGTGACACAAGAACCTGCTTTAGCATGTTTAAGCATATCGGGTATGTGGGTTTCATCAGTTGATTTATTCATGGGTATCTCAAATAAATTGTGTTTGATCTGTTGATTTTTGATATGTGGGTTTCATCTGTTGATTTTTTATACGTGGGTTTTGATCTGTGATTTTTGATGAACTTTTTATTTGAAGTTTGATTTTTTGATGAACTTTAATTTTTGATATGTGGGTTTGATCTGATATGTGGGTTTGTTCTGTTTTGTGGAAATTTTGGATATGTGGGTTTGATCTGTTTCGATATGGGGTTGATTCAGTTGAATCTGGTGCTGGGTTTTATTCGGTTGAATCTGGTGCCGTTTGAATCTGTTGAATCTGTTTCAATGATGTTCATGGTGCTTTTGAATGTTTGAATCTGTTGAATTGGGTCCCTTTTGAATGTTTTGAATCTGGTGCTTTTTGGTAGATTTCGACCAGTGAATTTGGGCGGTGATGATGCAAAAAAAAAAAAAACGTTTATTTTATTGACGATGGCGCGGCACGGTTGGTGGATGGTAGATTTTTGAACCTGCAACCCCACTTTGGAGCCTCTGATTATCGGGAAAAATCTGAGCCAAGCCCCGTTTTTTTCAAGAATCCGATCATTGTTTTTGATTTTTGTTGTTTTTTAATTTTTTTCCCCAGTCGATGATGATAACAATCTATCTGAGACATCTACCGAGTTGCGATTTTTGGGTGTGTTCGTTTTTGTGTAATTTTTTTTGAAAAAAGTGCCAAAACCGTAAATTTTTTAACGTAAAACGTAAATTTTTTAAACTGTAAACTTTTTATTGTAAACCGTAAACTTTTTAATCGAAACCGTAAACTTTTTAACGTAAAACGTAAAGAGTTTTACGTGAAACGTAAAACTTAAAGAGTTTAACGTAAAACGTAAAAAGTTTAAAAAGTTTTACGTAAAACGCTTAAAAAAAGTTTAAAAAAACGGTGCGTAAGTTGTAAAACGTATAAAACAACGCTTAAAAAAACAGCGCGTAAGTTGAAAAGACGTAAAAAATGTTAACGTAAAAACCGGCGCGTAAAATGTAAAAAAACGTTACCGTAAAAAACCGAAGCGTAAAACGTAAAAAAAAATTTCCTAAAACGTAAAACGTAAAAAGTGTTACGTAAAACGTGAAAAAATCGGCGCGTAAAACGTAAAAAGTGTTACGTAAAAAGTAAAGTGTTACGTGAAAAAATCGGCGCGTAAAACGTAAATCGTAAAAAGTGTTAACGTAAAACGTAAAAAGTAAAAAGTTTTTGTAAAACGTAAATCGTAAAAAGTGTTAACGTAAAACGTAAAACGTAAAAAGTTCTACGTAAAACGTTAAACGTAAAAAAAACGCTCGTAAAAAAAACGCTCGTAAAAAACGGGGCGTAAAAAAACAGGGCGTAAAAACGTTCCGTAAAAAAACGCTCGTAAAAAACGGAGCGTAAAAAACGTAATATAAAAATCTGTTTTTTAGTCATTAAAAAAATTATCATTAAAATCTGAATTTTAAATATTGTTTTAATTTAAAAATCTGTTTTTTAATAGTCGGCCGTAAAAAACGGGGCGTAAACTTTTTAACGTAAAAAGTCGGCCGTAAAAGCGGCGCGTTAAAGAACGACGCGTTAAAAAGCGACGCGTAAAAACGTAAAAGGTAAAAAGTTTTTCGTAAAACGGGACTTAAAAAACGCCGCGTTAAAACGGGACGTAAAAAACGTCGCGTTAAAACGGGACGTAAAAAACGCCGCGTTAAAAATCTATCTGAGACACCTACCGACTTTGCGATTTAAAGTAAAAACGTAAAACGTAAAACGTAAAAAGTTTTACGTAAAATGTTTAAAACGTAAAACGTAATAAAGTTTAATGTAAAACGTAAAAAGATTAAAAAAATTAACGTAATACGTAAAACATACATTTTTTAACGTCAAACGTAAACTTTTAACATAAAACGTAAACTTTTTAATGTAAAAATGTAAAGTTTTTAAAGTAAAACGTAAATATTTTAACGTAAAACGTAAAAACATAAAACGTAAAAACATAAAACGTAAAAACATAAAACGTAAACTTTTTAACGTAAAACGGTAACTTTTTAACGTAAAACGTAAACCTCTTTAATGTAAAACATAAATTTTTTAACAAAAAACGTAAACTTTTTAACGTAAAACGTCGGCCGTAAAAGCGGCGCGTTAAAAAACGACGCGTTAAAAAGCGACGCGTAAAAACGTAAAAGGTAAAAGGTTTTTCGTAAAACGTAAAACGTAAAAAGATTTACGTAAAACATAAAACGTAAAAAGTTTTTCGTAAAACGTAAATAAAACGGGACTTAAAAAACGCCGCGTTAAAACGGGACGTAAAAAACGCCGCGTTAAAACGTAAAATAAAACGGGACGTAAAAATTAAACCGTAAACTTTTTAACGTAACTCGTAAACATTTTAACGTAAAACGTAAAAACGTGAAACGTAAAAAGTTTTACGTAAAACGTAAAAAGTTTTAACGTAAAAAGTAAAAAGTTTTAACGTAAAACGTAAAAAGTAAAAAGTTTTACGTAAAAAAATTTTTGTTAAAAAAAAAATTAAACCGTAAACTTTTTAACGTAAAACGTAAAAACGTGAAGCGAAAAAACGGGATATAAAAACGCGACGCGGCGCGTTAAAACGCGCCGTATAAAACGTAAAAAACCGACACGTAAAACGTAAAAAACCGACGTGTAAAACGTAAAATAACGTTAACGTAAAAAACCGGGGGCGTAAAACGTAAAAAACCGACGCGTAAAACGTAAAAAATCGACGCGTAAAACGTAAAAAAACGGGGCGTAAAACGGGTCGGCTTGTAAAAAAACGGGACGGCTAAAACGGGACGGCAGAAAACGGGATGGCTAAAACGGGACGGCAAAAAACGGGACGGCTAAAACGGGACGGCTAAAACGGGACGGCAAAAAACGTAAAACGGGCCGTATAAACGGCGCGTAAAACAGGCCGTATAATCGGCGCGTAAAAACGGGACATAAAAACGGGACGCGGCGCGTTAAAACGGGACGTAAAAACTGGGGCGCAAAAACGGGACGTAAAAAATGGGACGCGGCGCGTATAAACGGGGCGTATAAACGGCGCGTAAAAACGGGCCGCATAAACGGCGCGTAAAACGGGCCGTATAAACGGCTCGTAAAAACGGGACGTAAAAAATGGGCCGCGACGCGTAAAAACGGGCCGTATAAACGGCGTGAAAAAACGGGCCGTATAAACGGCGCGTAAAAACGGGACTTAAAAACGGGACGCGGCGCGTTAAAAAACGACGCGTCGAAAAAACGACGCGTGCAAAAACCGGCGCGCAAAAAAAAATTGTGTTTTGTTAAAAAAATCTGAATTTAAAAACGTTTTTAATAAAAATATCTTTTTAGAAAATAAAAAGTAATATAATAAAAATAAAAAGTAATATAATAAATCAAAAAAGTAATTAAAAATTAATAAAGAGAAAAAGACAAAAAAATGTTATTTTACTAAACTACCCTTTTTAATTAAAATATAAAAGACATAATAAGACAAAAAGCTTTTAATATTAATTTTTGTTACTTTTAATCTCATCCATTCATCTACTTGATCCAATGGCTAGAAAGTGGTTCTCATGGTTCTCATAACTGGAGGTGGTTCTCATTCTAGCAATCCCCTATATATATATATATATATATATATTCTAAATATATATATATTTACCCATTTTTATTTATAAAAACAACCTCCAATATTTGCATTCTTGTAACAAAAATTATGGCAAAGTTTATATTGTAGACCATAATTAAAACTCACTTGTAAATATTTGTTTAGAAAATATTTTTCTAAGTGTTTGTATTTTTAGAAAATTTTGCCATAGTTTTCTTTGAAAATGGAGGTGTCCATGCTATTAAAGCATATCATTTTCTTTTCAAAAATCATCACAACAATCAACAATCAAACCCTAAACAACTTTACACTTACCAAGTGCAATAACTATATAATTTATATAACAACATGAACTTGATCTTTCACAAAAACTCGTAGTAACTTGGTAGGGTGTTTAGTAGGTTTAGTTACCCCTTAAAGTGCGTTTATTACTTTACAAATCTCATTCTTGAAAGATTTGAATGTTTACAACTTGTAAACACATTTTACAAAAATGTTTATTTATTAGATCTTCTTGTTTCATAAGTGTTTATACACTTGTTTTTCCACTAAAAATAGTGTAGGTTTAAGTAAAAACCATGATCTTCCAAAAATCATATTTTAAACTTGGTTCTTTTGGAAAACCACTCATGAATCTTAGATTCATAAGATTACTAGCTTACTTTATTTATTGTTTTTTTTCAAGAAATCGTCTTTTTGTTCAACTTCATGCTCATGCATGAGGATGATCTTCTTGTGTTACACATAATCATCCGCTAACTTGCTAGATCATGTGTTTAGTCACAATCTAGCAAGCTCCATATGATGATCAACATCATATTCCCAAGTAACAACAACAAGTATCATACATATACTTAAACAACATTATTTCAACAAGATTTCATCATGTGTAAGCTTCAAGTTCATGATTCAAGATTATGTCTTTTAGTGTTCATGTGATTTATAACATAACACATCTTTTAACAAATCAAAATTAGAAGTATCAAAGGGTTGTAAGAGTCTTACTACTAGCTCTAAGCTAGGGAAGAACACTTGAAGAAAAAGATGATGAAAATGGTGGATGAAAGCAAGCAATAGAGGTTCTTCAAGTTCTACAAGCACCAAGCTTCATAAAACACCTTCTATCACCCTTGAGAGTACTTGAGATTGGATGAATGAGGTTGGATGATGGATGTAAGGTGGTGGTGGCGGCACTATCTAGGCCAAGAGGGAGAGGAAGAGAGTGAGGGAGATGGAGTGTAGTTGTGAAGGTATGATGAAGATCTCATGAATATTCACCCCATACTTATAATGATCCTCTCAATATTTTGTCCATACAATCAAGCAAAGATCCAATAAAATAAAAATCAAATCTTGAAGTATGGTGGTGGGTCCTCCCTTGGGCCGTAAAACTGTCACACCCCGATATTTCCACCTATTACCGGTGGGCCCGGTGGGGAGTATCGTGACGTAGTTGATATCATCATAGTCAAACAACACAATTTAAATGCACAACGGAAGCAAAAGATAATTATATCACAACCGGATGAGAATATCGAAGTATTACAAATGGTATGTAAAGGATCCACAGGCGGATCAAATAAAAGAAAATTGTTCAACAGACTTCAGGCATCTAGAACTTGCAAGATTCCCTATTAACGCCCTGAGCTCCCAGCCAATTACGTATAGTACCTGCCACTTAACCTCTTTGGAAAATACGTCAGTTTACACTAGTAAATACAATTAACTGACTCATTTTGAAAATGTTTAAGAAAATTGATTTGAATGCACAAGGCACAAAAATTCTTTTATAACTTGGGACAATTTTATTAATAAAAATCTTGTATCCGATTTACATGTTTGTCCAACATTTAGGGCCGGTGATTATACAAGCCGGTCAAGATTAATAGACACACCACAAATATAATCTCACAAGAAGACACCCTTACAAGTGAGTATATCTTTTACATACGCAACAGGAGGTGTTGTGCCTACACCTTGTGCTTAAGTTGTGGCCATTCACTTTTTAAATGAGCCAAGGATATCCAGGACACGGTCATTAACCCCCAAGGTTATTTGTTATCAATCAATACAGATTAAAACGGGATTATGCAATTTAATCATTTCCGATTAAAAGGTTTCTACACCCGACCAAGCGGTATTTTTATAATACCGTATCCCAAGCCCGTATAAGGGAAAATAAGTTAAAAGTATTTACCTGAGCTAGCAATGCAATTTATACTCAGCCATATATCCTAATCAGCAAGCACAAGTACCTTTACTGGGGCTCTTAATCTGGAACAAAGGTTTTTAATAACCTATTAGATTCCTAACGGGTCTTAATTAAGCCTATGCTTAGACCGATTAGTTTTAAAGGAGGATACGGTTCAAAACGCATGATTAAGCGCAGACCGGATTAGAATGTGATTTAGACCCGACAAGTACGAAGACTTGTTTAATATGGGTAAACTAACCACATTCCGGCTTTTGAAGTGAAAAATGATAAGGTTTGACCTGTTTCGGTTAATTTATGCAAACTAGTTACATAAACCGATCCGAACGCGAAATATGCGTAACGGGTAACGGGTAACCATAAGAGTCATATACATGTTTCCTAAGTTAATATGCCTTAAACATGTTGTGATATCAGTAAGATACCTTCTGTTATGCCCAAAACGAATTTAAAACCAATTTATGCCCCGTAGGGGTATTTTGGTCATTTAAAAGGTTATAAAAGAGGTTTAATATAAATCTGAGTTTCAGGTCTGACTATATCAGTAAAAATACTTAATTTAATAAGTTATATCAGTAGGGTATTACACATATGTGAATTTTATCATTTATAACCAAACTATGCACCGAAGGGGCATTTTGGTAATTTCACATAAGGTTTAAAGGTCAAATTTGAAAATCTGAGTTTAAAACTTTTGCTTACCGTTAAAGTATAAAAATTTACTGAAAATATCAGTAGGTATCAAACCTTATATGTTAAAAATAGTTTTAACTTATACTATGTGTTAAAGACGCTTAAAAATGCGGTTTTAAGCGATTTCCGGGTTTTTAAGAAAAGCTGATATTTTTATAATTCCAGAAAGCTTAAAACATTTTATTTATCATATAAAATCAATAGCAAAAGGTTTGGGGTCAAAATGTTTTATAAAACTCATTTTATAGGCCAAAAGGGCAAAACCGACAATAACCGAATTAAAGGTATAACTCTATGTTATGCTCAGCCTAAAAATAAATAAAAATCTTCAAAAATCCCAAAATATTATTTTACATCAGTAGGTAAAAATTTTGGTATCAAAACTTGGGTTTAGATAGGATATACGCTAATTATGCCGTTTAATTAATAAAAAGCTTTTCATTTACGCTAATGAGCATAACTCCTAATCTAGACCTCAAACTGATGTCAAATTTTAGGTACAAGTTTATAAATCAGTAACTAAGGTTTCTACTCTTTTAGATTTTCAAATTTCATGTTTTAAGGTCATATGGGCATAATGGTCAACATTTAAGCATATAACGGAAACATGTAATTGAATAGGATAACTAAGGATCCAAGTTGTATAACCTCAGAGGGTTACACTAACCTATAACATGATCCTAAAGGAATCCTAAGGCATATCTAAACTAAGCTAAATCGGGTCAGAACTGAAAGTCAAAGCAATAGCCAACTTTTGCGACTTTCGGTTCCGAACCGATCCTAAACTTGAAATTGTCGGGTTGAACATGCTTAGGCATGTTCTTATACTAATTACCAAGTTATACAAGTGTTAAAACAGGTTTCATAGCTTCTATATTGCTAATTATGAATTTATTTGCAAAATAGCTTTCTGTTGACTTTTTATTATTAGGTTTGACCCGACACTTGACCAAGCTAGGGTGATAATCAGTAGGTGCCTTCTTAGGGGTTTATTACCTACACAATTACCAACTTATAACTATTCTTAATGTGACTAATGACTGGATCATTAGTTTTTAATCACTAAGTCAAACCTTAACTATGATAAGTTTGACTTTTGACCATTAAACTAATCAAAGCTGAAATTAGGAGGTTAAGGACACTTACAAATGGACCTTAGTACTGAAAAGAACTCCAAGGAAGTTCCAAATGCTCAGGATCCTCCAGAATTGAGAAGGTAGCAAGATTGGAATGAAATGGGCAAATGAAAGTGTTGAAGAAAACTTCTATTTATAGTTGAAGAGGATTTAGGAGATCACTCCAGGTGTTTGGAGGCTTCCTAGGATGATTACAAATGCCCCCATACGTGTTACAAATAGGCAACAAGCCCATAGATTCAATTTGATGGTTTAAACTTGCTTGGTGTGGGGAACAAGCAAATTTTTCGTAGCTGGCGCCATCATACGGACCATATGGTCTAATGTATACGATCCGTAAGGACCTGGTCAGATCAGCAAAGTTTCAACAGTTGACAGGTTTAGCCCCTGCACTTCCAAATGCCATTTCCGACACTTCTAAGGCTCGTTAAACCATTTTTAAGGCTCTACAATGATGCCTAAGCATAGGGAACATGAAACATGCTCAAAAATATGCCGGATGTCGGTTCGTTTGGTCGTATGGTCTCGTTGTTTGGCTAATTACGACGAAACACGGACGAACGCGAAAAACAATCCAAACGACGCGACGAATGGAATTTATCAAGCCAAACACTAAAATAAAATATTTTTGTGCTTACATAAATTTTTGGGTGTCCGGATATATTCAGATTGCAAGATATGCGCGAAAATGCAAACTTGTGCACTTTTTGACACTTTTAGTCCCTGCATGACATAAAAGTTTATTTTTGCGCACAAACACCTCTAAGCCTATATCTAAGCTATATAAAGGATAATTAGGCTATGATTAACTCATGGTCATATTCTGGAAGGTCCGTTACCATACGAATCGGCATACTTTCACAGTTTGACGCAATTAGTCCTTTAATTGCGCAAAGTAGTGCGAAACGTTGTTTAATGATATCCAAACCTTCCATGGCCCATAATGGGCATTCCCAAGCATATAATTAAATATTACTACACTCTCGTTCGCTTAAATGGTCACCGAAAGGCGTAGATTCAAAAGTTGACGCTTTAGGTCCCTCTATTGCGCAAACTTGCGCATCTCATCATTTAATAGCATCGAAGCCTCATCTAATCCATATTAGGCATTCTTGAAAGTATTATTAAATATCAAGATGCTTCGGGTTTGCTAAAAGGTCATTCAGATGTATAATTAAACATATTGACACTTTTAACCCCTTATATTTGCAAAGTTACGCGTAACGTCATTTAAAGGTACAAAAGCCTTGGACGGCCAACGATTGGCATTCCCGAGAGTATAATAAAATTTCATGAAGCTCTAGGTTTGTTAAAAGGTCACTCAGAGGTAAGAATCAACATGTTGACACTTTTAACCCTTTATTGCGCAAACTTTCAGTTAATTACGCAAACGGCTACACTCGATCAACAAGTGGCTCGTTTGTGAATATAAAACCGTAAATGGTTATTTAGAAACTTATTTAAGGTATTTTAATACTTGCAGTTCTTTCATAATCAATGTTTTTTGATTTTTCGAAAAATTAGTCCCTTAAATTCAAGGTTTTACTTTATTAGGGTTTATTACACGTGGAAATACTTCATTGGACGTGATTTTAGGAGGTGTTACATCCTCACCCCCTTAAAAGAAATCTCGACCTCGAGATTTGCTAAAATAATGGAAGTACTTTCTGACGTATCATGGACTTAACTTCCATAGTATATTCGGGCCTCTAAGGGTATCCCAGTTGACCTATACAATAGGTACATACTCTCTTTTGGAGCTTCTTAATCTGTCGATTCTTATTCTATACAGGTTTCTCATCCAACCATAAAGTTTCATTAATCTGCCTATCATTACGTGATAATGTGTTTCGACTTATTGGCAAAACCTATCCTTAGATCATCAGTGTGGGTCGCATTGCGAGCTCCACTAAGCTCCTTATATAGGTTTTAGCTTATAGGCTATTGACCTTTGTTGTATTCGATTTCCGAATGCTCTTATATATCCAGGACTTAACTTACCCTGCGAAATTTAAATTTAGCACACCCCTCTTAGAGCGATACTTTCAATTGAACCTTATTCCTTATTAAGGACTTAAGAAGGTTGTGACTTTTATTAATCCTCAATTTTTCTGCCGATTACTAGCAACTTTAAGATGATTATAAATTCGAATGATCTTATTTGTTGTTTCCAATGCAACTTTTAGATCCTGATAATTGGACTTACCACTCTATTGTTCTAACAATAGATGTTTAACATTCCATCTATACAAGGTCCCCAAAGGAGTAGCCTTGATACTTACATAATAATTGTTATAGAAAAAATTATTTTATGGTGAGATGGTTATTCCAACCACTGCTTAAAACTAATCTCAGGGAATAGCTAATCCTTACAGCTAGTCGAACAAATCGACGATCCTGGGCAGCTAATGGCGATTCTTAATTGTTGCCTAAATAGGGTTGCGGTGATCAACGCATAGGCAAAATGAACCGTCTTTCTTATTTAACCATATCAAACTTTTCAAATATTGAGTCAGGCTATATGAACCTATATCTTAAAACTTACTTAATCAGGGTTTCAATTATCCCATAATCAACATGGAGTTTTCACAATACTCCAGCCCACAGCGGGATGTTAATCTTAACTTTACTTGCCTTTCAGGAGGTAAAAAAGGGTAATCTTAGGAGAAGATAATCAAGATACAAGGAGGCTACAAAGATTTTTCAAATCTCAGGCTCCAATTCATCTATCATAGCCTGTGTCAAATAAGTGACATATTTATGATACGAGTCCCCATATTTCTTAATCAGAGATACTTACTTGGACAATTACATTCTGGATATCTTCTTTGAATACCATTAGTTGACTTTAGTACCATATGATCATTGGAATATCTTTGTGGTTCCATGCATTAAACCTCCATACTAATCAGGCATGGAAGCAATCTATGGAACGTATTAAGATATACCAGTCCTCATATGGCGATTTTGTCATACCATTTGGTATTCGTAATCAATAGGTATCAAAGAGATATCAATTACATGTAAATGTACTTTATCTGGAGAGATGGTACATTAGAATTTTATGACTGAAGATTTCTGACAGGAATAGAAGAAATGGTTCCTATGATTTTCGTCTGTGAGTTTTACCTTACACTTAATATCTAGGGTTCTTATGAAAGATTTTAAAAGTTTGCTATACTTATAGTTTATGAAGGATTTATTGGTACCCGAACCAAAACAAAACTCTTAGCATTTATATCACTGATAATTGTTAAGGAATGTATCTGATGCCATTATTTATGAACTAGCTCAGGCATTTTAGGCGCTCTCATTCTTAAGCTTTCTACTCTTAGCCGCCTTTCCTTTGTCAGACTTATGGCATGTAGTCTTGATGTGGCCTTTCTCTTTACAGCCGAAGCAGACTGCATTCTTCATGTCCTTGCAGTCCAACGTTTTATGTTCCCTTGATTTGCAGACCCCACAAGCCCTCGGCTGCGATTGGGATTTTGGTTCGAACCTGCACTTCCCATAATGGCGCTTCTTGCAGGTCTTGCATACAGGTTTCTGGTTGGACTTTTGTTTGTTCTTTTTCTTAGAATTCTGGGAGTTATCTTCCTCCCTTTTCCTTTTTAGTTCATCCTTTGCATTAGAGGTATGAACGAGATGCTTCTCGTGAGTAAGGAAGGGTAGTCTTGAATGAGATTTGGAGTAAGTAGCATTGGGCTCTTTGAACTTTTTCACAGCCTTCTTCACAGTTTTTCCAACAGCTGCGTCTATCATAGTTTGAAGAACATCTTTGGAAATTCTAAGGTTTACAATTGTAGCATCATTAGCATGCGTTGCTTCATCAATGGCGCGATTGACTGTTGTCTTATCCGAGTTTGTCATTCTCAAGATTTGGTTCCTATCACCAAATAAATCATTTACTTAGTTGCAATCCAACAACTGCTATTCATCACCCTGATGGCCTTAACATATACTAACCATGGTTTCATCAAACCATACAGGCCAATATAGCACTAACATTCTTAATGAACGTTATTTTAAAAATATATCAATATCACTTTAGCCTAGGTCACAAAAGACCATCAATGGCATTTAAGGTTTGGACCTAGTCCATCACCTTTTTGACAGGGGATCAAAATGTCACATATGTCTTTATTATATTGATGAATTTGGATAGCTTGAAAGCTTGCCATAAGGGTATCAGAAAAGAGTGATTCCTAATAGATATAAAATACCAATCTAAGATTTGTTGGAGCATTTTCTAAAGTATCATCCGCCAATTTCTATCTCGCGTTAAATGACCGGAGTCCTAATCAGGCGGAGACAACAGTTCTCAACATTTATCATTCATTATAGAATCATATGTGCCAGCATCAAATAATTTTTTTGCATAAACTTCTTGATAAGGAAAGGTACCTGCTATATTGTCGTCATTCTGCACCATCTCATGGGCGTTCCTCTGGAAGACTCACGCGTTTGTTTCCCTGGCCTCTCCATGCTTCTTTATAAGTTTTGGGCAGTTGGTTTTGATGTGCCCTTCCTCGTTACAATTGTAACATGTCACGTTCTTCAACTCCTTGCAATCTAAAGTCTTGTGACCCTTGGTCTTGCACATTACACACAGTTTAGCACGTGGGTCAATCGTACATTTTCCAGAATGTTGCTTTCTGCAGTTACTGCATTTGGGTTCGTTATTAGACTGACTCGAGTTTTTCCTAAACTCAGAATCTCTGTTGCGCTTAAAACTTCCCTTTTTCTTCTTGTCAGATCGGTGAGAGTCCTCCTCCTCTCTTTCCCCTTTTCCCTCGCTAGAAGCCTTAACAGACTTATTTCTTATTGCATCTAAGGTGAGAGAAAAGGATAAGTCCACCACGGACCTATATGTGGTAGGCCTAGATGCTTTAACATTTCCCTTTATCTCTGGTGCTAGGCCTCCAATGAAACGCGCTATGCGTTTAGGTTCAGGGGTGACTAAATAAGGAACTAGGTGGGACATAGTGTTGAAACTTGTCAAATATGCCTGACAATCCAAATTCTTCATGACCAGAGTCAAGAATTCTGATTCTATCTTTTCTACCTCATGCTGAGGGCAGAAATTTTCCTTGATTAATGCAACAAATTGATCCCAAGATAAGTTGTAGAGTAGGACCTTTCCCGTGGCTTGGAGCAATGATCTCCACCATGCCAACGCTTCTCCTTTGAATGATTGTGAAACAAATTTCACAACATCTTGCTCCGCACAACCGCTGATGTCAACAACAGTGTCCATCTCATCGAGCCATGTCATGCAATCGATGGCTCCTTTCTCTCCTGTAAAGTCTCTGGGCTTGTAGGAGATAAAATATTTATATGAGCAGGTCTTAACTGGTGCCTCTTGATGAAGCACAACCTGTCTAGACGGACCACTCCTCTGATTTGATGAGTGATGAACATCGTCCTCCCTTGACTCATGTGTTTTAGAAGGGGGCTTACTACGAGCCACAGATAGAGTCTTAGAGTGTGTATCACTCGATTCATTATACTGTCTGTCAAGAGCTCGAGTAACAGCATCATCTATTAATGCCTGTAGTTCTGCACCAATTATATTAATTCTGGTAGTATCATTGTTCTCCTTCGGGTGGCTGTTAACCTCATCTAATCCAGCCATGTAGCTTAATTGCTACATAAATATTGACAATGATTTATTCAAAGGTTATTATGGAATTATCATTTTTGATGATTCATTAACCCTGGTAAAATGAACCATATGGGTTAATTTGTTAATTATATTAGTATTTTAATTATAATCCATCATAGTATATAAATCATTAAGGATATTTAAAATGCCACAACAGGCCTTGTCACGAGGACATTTTTGAATTTATAAGCCACGATCGTATGGGATCGAGGCATTTAAGGCTTGAGCATAGTTGGTTACTTTTCTTGACAGGGAGTCGAAGACTACAACTGTCTTTTGTCTTTTAGGACAATAGATATAGCCCGTAGGCATTTCCCTTCTAAGGGATGTTTATGGTATGATCATCTTTTCAGATGCTATTAGTCGAGATCGTATGGATCCTACCGATTATTATGCTTGGACGTAGTCCAACATCTTTAGATAGGGGTCGAAGACCACCACTGTCGTTGTCTTATCGGACAACAAGTTTAGCCCGTAGGCACTTCATCACTAACGGATGTTTATAATATGATCATCTTATAGGATGATATAAGCCATGATTTCTGGATCATTAGGCCGAATTAGGAAATTTGAAAAATTCCAATATAAGGATGACTATTGTGATTTTCTCGAATCACTTTTGTCAAGAATACTAACACGTTCTTAGGTGTTAACAATATGATCTTCTTTATTTGATGATTTAAGCCATGATTTCTAAATCACTAGGCTAGATAAGAAAATTGGAATAATCCAATATAAGAATGATTGTTGTGATTTTCTCGAATCACATTTGTCAAGAGTGCTAACACGTTCTTAGGTGTTAACAAGGATCTGAATCTCTTGAATAGATTTCACCACCTTGGCCATGTCTGAAATGACATGTAGGCTAAGTTTCACCTTTAAGATTCTTTTTTTTAATATTAAGTGCAGAACAATCCTAAATTGAGATGTTAATAAGGATCTGAATCTAATTAAGGAACTACCATCTTGGCCCTGTCTTAAAATGACACGTGGCTAGGTCTTGTCCTTTTTAGATTTTGTCATTTTATTATAATGGTAGATCTTATAAAAGGAATGTTATTTTTCATTTATTTCATATTTCATGTTTAGAATGAAAATTTAAATTTGAACATTCCGCTACAAAATTAAGAATACGGGTTTGCCCAAAACGGGACTTTAAAGGTATAATGTTGTCCTCGAAGGGACTAAAAGATAAATATGTCCTTATAAGGACTATTAAGAAAACGATCTTCAGCAAAAGGAGTTTTCTTCTTTACTTTATTTCTGAATGTTTTCTCCCTGGATGCACGTTTCATCCTAGCCGTTGTACGAAGCTCAACATTTCAAGGCTCCGGGTATGGAGAATTTCCAATACGGCTTCTTCGCTTGGCGACGTATCCAATATATATAAAAAAATTGGAAGCAAAAATTTACAGATTAGGATTGAGAGTATTCCTATGTTAAGTCTAGACTCAGAAGGTCAAGGAATGTGCTACTGTGTCATTAAGACTAAACACAAAAGGCTAGTGTTTAATTCACTCAATGTTGGCTCTGATACCAACCTGTCACACCCCGATATTTCCACGTATTACCGGTGGGCCCGGTGGGGAGTATCGTGACGTAGTTGATATCATCATAGTCAAACAACACAATTTAAATGCACAGCGGAAGCAAAAGATAATTATATCACAACCGAATGAGAATGTCAAAGTATTACAAACGGTATGTTAAGGATCCACAGGCGGATCAAATAAAAGAAAACAGTTCAACAGACTTCAGGTATCTAGAACTTGCAAGATTCCCTATCAACGCCCTGAGCTCCCAGCCAATTACGTAGAGTACCTGCCACTTAACCTTTTTGGAAAATACGTCAGTTTACACTGGTAAATACAATTAACTGACTCATTTTGAAAATGTTTAAGAAAATTGATTTGAATGCACAAAGCACAAAAATTCTTTTATAACTTGGGACAATTTTATTAATACAAATATTGTATCCGATTTACATGTTTGTCCAACATTTAGGGCCGATGATTATACAAGCCGGTCAAGATTAATAGACACACCACAAATATAATCTCACAAGAAGACACCCTTACGAGTGAGTATATCTTTTACATACGCAACAAGAGGTGTTATGCCTACACCTTGTGCTTAAGTTGTGGCCATTCACTTTTTAAATGAGACAAGGATATCCAGGACACGGTCATTAACCCCCAATGTTATTTGTCATCAATCAATACAGATTAAAACGGGATTATGCAATTTAATCACCTCCGATTAAAAGATTTCTACACCCGACCAAGCGGTATTTTTATAATACCGTATCCCAAGCCCGTATAAGGGAAAATAAGTTAAAAGTATTTACCTGAGCTAGCAATGCAATTTATACTCAGCCGTATATTCTAATTAGCAAGCACAAGTACCTTTACTGGGGCTCTTAATCTGGAACGAAGGTTTTTAATAACCTATTAGATTCCTAACGGGTCTTAATTAAGCCTATGCTTAGACCGGTTAGTTTTAAAGGAGGATACGGTTCAAAACGCATGATTAAGCGCAGACCAGATTAGAATGTGATTTAGACCCAACAAGTACGAAGACTTGTTTAATATGGGTAAACTAAACACATACCGAATTTTGAAGTGAAAAATGATAAGGTTTGACCTGTTTCGGCTAATTTATGCAAACTAGTTACATACACCGATCCGAACGTGAAACATGCGTAACGGGTAACCATAAGAGTCATATACATGTTTCCTAAGTTAATATGTCTTAAACATGTTGTGATATCAGTAAGATACCTTCCGTTATGCCCAAAACGAATTTAAAACCAATTTATGCCCCGCAGGGGTATTTTGGTCATTTTAAAGGTTATAAAAGAGTTTTAATATAAATCTGAGTTTCAGGTCTGACTATATCAGTAAAAATACTTAATTTAATAAGTTATATCATTAGGGTATTACACGTATGTGAATTTTATCATTTATAACCAAACTATGCACCGAAGGGGCATTTTGGTAATTTCACATAAGGTTTAAAGGTCAAATTTGGAAATCTGAGTTTAACACTTTTTCTTACTGTTAAAGTATAAAAATTTACTGAAAATATCAGTAGGTATCAAACCTTATATGTTAAAAATAGTTTTAACTTATACTATGTGTTAAAAACGCGTAAAAAGGTGGTTTAAGCGATTTCCGGGTTTTTAAGAAAAGCTGATATTTTTATCATTCCAGAAAGCTTAAAACATTTTATTTATCATATAAAATCAGTTGCAAAAGGTTTGGGGTCAAAATGTTTTATAAAACTCATTTTATAGGCCAAAAGGGCAAAACCGACAATAACCGAATTAAAGGTATAACTCTATGTTATGCTCAGCCTAAAAATAAATAAAAATCTTCAAAAATGCCAAAATATTATTTTACATCAGTAGGTAAAAAGCTTGGTATCAAAAATTGTGTTTAGATACGATATACGCTAGTTATGCCGTTTAATTAATAAAAAGCTTTTCATTTACGCTAATGAGCATAACTCCTAATCTAGACCTCAAACTGATGTCAAATTTTAGGTACAAGTTTATAAATCAGTAACTAAGGTTTCTACTCTTTTACATTTTCAAATTTCACGTTTTAAGGTCATATGGGCATAATGGTCAACATTTAAGCATATAACGGAAACATGTAATTGGATAGGATAACTAAGGATCCAAGTTGTATAACCTCAGAGGGTTACACTAACCTATAACATGATCCAAAAGGAATCCTAAGGCATATCTAAATTAAGCTAAATCGGGTCAGAACTGAAAGTCAAAGAAATAGCCAACTTTTGCGACTTTCGGTTCCGAACCGATCCTAAACTTGAAATTGTCGGGTTGAACATGCTTAGGCATGTTCTTATACTAATTACCAAGTTATACAAGTGTTAAAACAGGTTTCATAGCTTCTATATTGCTAATTATGAATTTATTTGCAAAATAACTTTCTGTTGACTTTCTATTATTAGGTTTGACCCGACACTTGACCAAGCTAGGGTGATAATCAGTAGGTGCCTTCTTAGGGGTTTATTACCTACACAATTACCAACTTATAACTATTCTTAATTTGACTAATGACTGGATCATTAGTGTTTAATCACTAAGTCAAACCTTAACTATGATAAGTTTGACTTTTGACAATTAAACTAATTAAAGCTGTAATTAGGAGGTTAAGGACACTTACAAATGGTCCTTAGTACTGAAAATGACTCCAAGGAAGTTCCAAATGCTCAGGATCCTCCAGAATTGAGAAGGTAGAAAGATTGGAATGAAATGGGCAAATGAAAGTGTTGAAGAACACTTCTATTTATAGTTGAAGAGGATTTAGGAGATCACTCCAGGTGTTTGGAGGCTTCCTAGGATGATTACAAGTGCCCCCATACGTGTTACAAACAGGCAACAAGCCCATAGATTCAATTTGATGGTTTAAACTTGCTTGATGTGGGGAACAAGCAAATTTTTCGTAGCTGGAACCATCATACGGACCATATGGTCTAATGTATACGGTCCGTAAGGACCTGGTCAGATCAGCAAAGTTTCAACAGTTGACAGGTTTTAACCCCTGCACTTCCAAATGCCATTCCCGACACATCTAAGGCCCCTTAAACCATTTTTAAGGCTCTAAAATGATTCCTAAGCATAGGGAACATGAAACATGCTCAAAAATATGCCGGATGTCGGTTCGTTTAGTCGTATGGTCTCGTTGTTTGGCTAATTGCGACGAAACACGGACGAACGCGAAAAACAATCCAAACGACGCGACGAATGGAATTTAATCAAGCCAAACACTAAAATAAAATATTTTAGTGCTTACATAAATTTTTGGGTGTCCGGATATATTCAGATTGCAAGATATGCGCGAAAATGCAAACTTGTGCACTTTTTGACACTTTTAGTCCCTGCATGACATAAAAGTTTATTTTTGCGCACCAAACACCTCTAAGCCTATATCTAAGCTATATAAAGGATAATTAGGGTATGATTAACTCATGGTCATATTCCAGAAGGTCCGTTACCATACGAATCGGCATACTTTCGCAGTTTGACGCAATTAGTCCTTTAATTGCGCAAAGTAGTGCGAAACGTTGTTTAATGATATCCAAGCCTTCCATGGCCCATAATGGGCATTCCCAAGCATATACTTAAATATTACTACACTCTCGTTCGCGTAAATGGTCACCGAAAGGCGTAGATTCAAAAGTTGACGCTTTAGGTCCCTCTATTGCGCAAACTTGCACATCTCATCATTTAATAGCATCGAAGCCTCATCTAATCCATATTAGGCATTCTTGAAAGTATTATTAAACATCACGATTCTTCGGGTTTTCTAAAAGGTCATTCAGAGGTATAATTAAACATATTGACACTTTTAACCCCTTATATTTGCAAAGTTGCGCGTAACGTCACTTAAAGGTACAAAAGCCTTGGACGGCCAACGATTGGCATTCCCGAGAGTATAAGCAAATTTCATGAAGTTCTCGGTTTGTTAAAAGGTCACTCAGAGGTAAGAATCAACATGTTGACGCTTTTAACCCTTTATTGCGCAAACTTTCAATTAATTACCCAAACGGCTACACTCGATCAACAAGTGGCTCGTTTGTGAATATAAAACCATAAATGGTTATTTAGAAACTTATTTAAGGTATGTTAATACTTACAGTTCTTTCATAATCAATGTTTTTCGATTTTTCGAAAAATTAGTCCCGTAAATTCAAGGTTTGACTTTATTAGGGTTTATTACACGTGTCAATACTTCATTGGACGTGATTTTACGAGGTGTTACAAAATCATATGGGGGGGGGGGGGTTTAAATGTTAGTTTGACGGTAAAAGATGTTAGTTAGTTAGGGAGTTAAGTGTAAAGTCTAGTGTTTTATGTGTATGATGCATTCTATAGTAGGATAGGGTGTTCGGGAACCATAACTAGCTCAAAAATAATAAAACAATGCTTCTAGCAATATTTTTGTTTTCCGGGTAATGTCCGGTTGTTCGGTTAGATACCGGTTCGTTAAAGTGTCACGCTATTCCGTTTAATGATCTTTATGTTACTTTTTGTGACACTTTTAATTCCCGACACTTAGGAAAGCATTCAGGACCATTTAGTCAAATTTTTGCATGTAACTAGCTTGTTAAAAAGTTGAATTTTGTTGAAAACTGCAGAATTCTCCACTTTATGTGGGTTTTAGGCACTTCCCGGCACTTTATCTATCACCTAGTGACGCAGTTTTAAGGTCCTTACTTCCCTACACACCATACTAGTGTAGTACGTTGTCCCTGGCCCATATTGGGTCTCAAAACACTGTCTGTCTATGTACTGAACATTGTCAGCATTTTTCTGAGTTATCTGCTAACTGTGCTTTGTGCATCATGTATGTCAATAAAGTTTACATGTGATAATAAGGTGACATTATGTAATATGTGATGCGCATGTAAGTATGATGTAGTAATCAGAAAGCAGTTATGTAATCCAGCACATTCATTAAGCATTAATTAATATTAATTAATTGTACGGATACCTGAATTTATGAGGGTTGTCACATATTTTGTCGAGGTGCCCGTATTCAACGAAGAGGTTTTTCGTCAAAGGTTTCGTATGTCCAAAAGGTTGTTTTTAAAAATTTTGAGTCACGTGCAAGGGAATAACTCGTGGTTTCAAGACGACGTGGATGCGAGTAGTAGGAAGAGTTTTACATCGATGAAAAAGTTACTTCGGCGATTAAGCAACTAGCAACCGGTAACGCTCCAGACGAGTTCGACGAGTATTTAAATATGTCCACAAGGACTTCCCGAGAAAGTCTAGAATTTTTTTGCGAAACGGTATGTAATTTATACGCTTCGGAGTTTTTACGTAGACCTACTAGACACGACGTTGCGCTCTTGTACCAAGCTCATGAGTAGAAACATCACCTTCCTGGGATGTTGGGTAGTCTTGATTGTACACATTTTGTTTGGAGAATGTGTCCAACGGAGTTGCGGGGTCAATATATGAGGGGGGATCTCAGTCACCCGACAGTTATGCTCGAGGCGGTGGCCTCTCAGGATTTATGGATTTAGCATGCTTTTTATGGTCCAGCAGGTTCACAAAATGACATCAACGTGCTCCAACAATCTCCATTATTTCTTACTGAGCGAAATGGAACTGCACCAAAATGCCCATTTTACGTGAACAACCACTTGTACAAGCGTGGATACTATCTTACCGATGGAATCTACCCTACTTGGTCCGTGTTTGTGAAATCATTTCCGTATCCTCACATTGTGAAAGAAAAGAAGTTCAAGAGGCAACACGAGGTGGCAAGAAAAGACGTGGAGCGGGCTTTTGATGTTTTAAAGGCAAAATGGCATATACTTCATCGCCCGATGCGTGCTACGAGTGTTAAAAAAATCAGGATGGTCGTATATGCGTGCATTATTATGCATAATATGATTCTAAAAGACGACGGAAACGCGATTGCACCGGTACATATTCGGGATCCTCTAGTCGAGCTCGTTTTCAAAGACACTGCTTATAACGAGCTCATTGATGAAGATACGCATTATAGACTAAAATATGATCTTGTGGAGCATCTTGGAGAACAAGATTTACCCTACCTTTTGGCGGATTCCGACGACGAATAGTTAAATTAGGTTTTTTTTTTTAAATTTATTTTTATATTTTAATGTCATGTTATTTATTTTAATTTTATGTAATGTGTTTTTTAATTAAAAGTACCTTTATTTACATTAAAATATGTTTTGTTTATTTATGAATAATTTCTAGAAAATAAAAAATATATAACTCAAACACCCTACGGTGATTAACCATACCCTCTGATTGAGTGCAAAATGAGGAGTGGAATGTGGAGTTGACATGACATAATGTTATTGGGTAGGATTTCACTCAATCACCCTAAAGTGATTAACCATACCCTCCACCCTTAAGTAATATCGTAGGTTTTCAGATCACATGGTGATTTCCAACATATGGTGGTTTAACAAACCTTAATAGTTATTTTTGTAATGTACTATTGAGTCTACGGCTCAAATGTGATCCAGATAGTTAGCCTCTTTTAGTTCCCTAATAACCTTCCTATTTGATTAATTACAACAAGTGGTTTAACCTTTTGATTATTGTTCATCAAACCAATATAATAATATATTGTTGTACATCAAGCTTGTGTATCTTTGTCGGTGATGGATCATAATCTTATATGAGTAAGGGCCAAAACAAGTAATGTCATAAAGGGTGGTACATTGAACAAAACAAAGCTTTTAACACCTAGATTTAGAATGAAAAGTTATTGGATTCAAGTAATATAGACGACATTCATCTTCGATACGATGATCATTTATTAGGTTTGCTTTGGAATATATTTATATCTTTAAGACTATAGGGTATGGAGGAGCTTGAGCTGGGGGCATTCATCGACACGTGGCAGATGTTGGCTTCATCAGTCCACACCCAAAAAGTGGGGTGTGGAAGCGGCGTGGCCAGGCCGACGTTGTGGAAGGGGCTAGTCAAACGTTCATCAACAAACAGCCAACCATTGCCAGACATGTCACCCCAGACCAGCGCCACATGCCAAACAGTATTGCCACGCCAAGCGGGCAACGTCCACCAAAACACCAACCGGGTGGAACACCCGATGTTGAAAGGCCATCAACACCCAAAAGTGACGCACATACCCAGCTTTCTAAGACCATGCGTAATGGTATCAATTTTGACGTTTTTCTTCACCAATCACGCCCAAACACGCCCACCCCCTAGGCGTGTTTAAGCGTTATTTTTCAAAAAAATTATCCCACTATGCTCATTTGTGAAAAAAGCCAATAATATCCCGTTGCTGACTGGGATAAAACATGTAACACATTGCCCATGAGTGGGGAATTATTCATATATACCACTACACGATCTAAGCTTTGTTGAAGCTATTAAACAAGCCTAGATCTAATAATTATTTCGCGTCATCTAACGTCTCACCCTCTCTTTTGTCCTCTATTAATTTTGTCCCTCCGATCATATCCAATACATATGTCTAATAAGTCCCTCATGTATAGGGATATTTGCTATTAAAGCTATTAGATTAGAGATAAGTGAATAACTCGAACATGATGGAAAACGTAGAATATTTGAGACAACTATTCGCATGTGAAATCAAATATGAGATTTAAGGTTAAATATTTTCACAGATTACTCTATATAACATTTACCGTAGCTTCTTACCTGTAATAGATTTTTTTGTTGGTCCGCCTAACCTCATTGGTCACATTTTTTTTTAATCTTTTAACTCTTCTTTACTGGGGTGCTAAACAGGTCGTGTTGGCGGATTCAACCTGACCCGAACCCGAAAATCGTATCATACATATGAACCCAAACACGACCCGAAGTTTTGTGGGTTAACCCGAACACGACCCGTTCAACCCGATTTTTTTTTCTGAACTTAATATACTAAAATTAAAATTTACTTAAAAAACACAAATGTATAACACACAACTATATTAAATTTTAAAATCTTATGCTAATTCTCTTTTTAAGTTATAGTTACGGCATAAAATAAACACCCCATTTAATTTATGACATAAAATAAGTTATAAAAAAATAAAAAATAATATAAATGTGTTAAATGGGTCAACCCGTCAACCTGATCGGGTTGACCCAAACCCGACCCGTTGACCTAAACGAGTTCACGGGTTCAACCTGAAACTGAACCGAACCCATCTAGACTAAACCTAAACCCGCGAATTTCGTATTAGCTTTTTCATCTCGTGTTTTCAGGTCGTGTCCGAAAATCACACCCTTACGTTTCATCAATCTTCATAGTTCATAGACTCCGCCGCCTGTTTTCTATCTTTCTTCCACTAAATCTCAGTGGTGGCCACGGCTTTAAGAAGTAGCGATTTAGTCTCGGTGGTGGCGACGGCTTTGGGGTGAGCTGATTTATTAAAATCATATATTTATTATAGATATATAGCAGAATGATTTATATTTTAAGTTGATTTTTTGAGGCGTGTTTAAGATTGAATGTATGGTAATTTTGATAGTTACTCTACAACGAAAACGTCACCGCATTTTTTACTTTTTTCATGTTTTTCATACGTTTTGTACGATAGAACTATTTGTATTTAGTCTTTTCCCTACATTTTAACGTGTTCATATATATTTTTCAACAAAAGGCACACTTGAAGGTCCATTTCATAACTGCCACCATCCTAAACACCATCTTGACACACACTTTCTCCAAATCCAAACTCTCACACACAAACACACACACTAACTCCCACCAAAATTACCATCCTACCCTTACCCTTACCCTTACCCCAACCCCCAATGGTGGAATCCCAATCCTACACCACTCGCCGGAGCAGCAACCCCAGATTCGAAACCTCCATCCCCATCCCCACCACACCCACCAACGAAGTCCGTTTTGGCACTTCTTCCAACATCTTCACCACCACCACCATCCTCCCCCCACCCCTCCTCACCACCCTCATTATCCTCTCATGGTACCTCTCCAACATCGTCGTCCTCCTCTTAAACAAACACCTCCTCACCTTCTCCTCCTTCAAGTTCCCCATCTTCCTCACCATGCTCCACATGCTCTCCTGCACCTTCTACTCCTTCATCTCCATCCACTTCTTCCACCTAGTCCCATTCCAACACATCTCTTCCAAAAACCAACTTTCCAAAATCTTCTTACTCTCCGCTATCTTCTCTTTCTCTGTCGTTTGCGGCAACACTTCACTTAAATACCTCCCGGTTTCCTTCAACCAAGCAATCGGCGCTACGACGCCGTTTTTCACTGCGGTATTCGCATTCTTGATAACCTGGCAGTGTGAATCTATTCAAGTTTATCTTGCTTTGTTACCGGTTGTGGTTGGGATTGTTATTGCTTGCAACAGTGAGCCGTTGTTTCATTTGTTTGGATTTATGTTGTGTGTCGGTTCGACGGCTGGTCGGGCGTTGAAGTCGGTTGTGCAAGGGCTACTGCTAACGTCGGATTCGGAGAAGCTGAATTCGATGAATTTGTTGTTGTATATGGCGCCGATGGCGGCGGTGATATTGCTGCCGATTAGTTTGTGTATAGAAGGGAATGTGATGGCGAAAACGGTTGAGAAGGCGAGGACGGACTCGGTTTTGGTGTGGTTACTGGTTGGGAATGCGACGGTTGCGTATTTGGTGAATTTGAGTAATTTTTTGGTTACCAAGCATACAAGCGCGTTGACGTTGCAGGTGCTTGGGAATGCGAAGGCTGCCGTGGCTGCGGTTGTGTCGGTTTTGATTTTTAAGAATCCGGTGACGGTTTTGGGGATTTCGGGGTTTGGGGTTACGATAATGGGAGTGGTCCTGTATAGTGAGGCTAAGAGGAGGTTGAAAGTTACAGCTCATTGACAGGTTATAACTTAAAAGCATCGATCAGTCACGCGGTTGTTCATGTGATTTATGACTTTAACAGTTCAATGTGTTAAAGTAAAGAACATAATTCGATTCGTTTACAAAACAGGATAAGGTCAGTTTCGGTTTCTTTTTTCAGATCTATGCTTTATTGCTTAGGTTGTAATACTAATTATATGAAAATTCTTGAAATTGTTTCATTTTTTGTTGTTGTTTTTGTAGAAATAGGAATTAGCAAACATTGTTTAGTTTGTTTGTTGACTGTCTGTTTACACTTCTGATTCATGTACTGAATTATTATCATATTAATTGATATTGATTTGTGTTTTCTGCATAATTTGCAGCTTCTGAATGTTTTTGTTTTGAGTGTGTTCTAATTCAAGTTTACTTGTAGTTGTAATCATATATAAGAGTATGATCATAATATTCCACTGACTGTTGGAGAAATAGTTTACCTTTAGTGTATGCGTTACTCGTTATTTTTATGTTTTATTTATTTAATTCATAGTCGAGTGACACAGATTCGATGTGGGTATACTTGTTTGAAGAAACTAAGATGAGATCATGAGACACACAAAAGTTTAGGATGTCACATTGATGCCCTAGAAATGTGTATGCAATTTCATTGCTGCATTTGTACTTTGCAACTTGTTTTCTTCAACTGATGTCTGAAGATGGTTAGATTTTATTCAAATATAGGTTGGAACAGAGGCTCATGTTTTTACAATGTTGAAAAATCAAACAATGAATTGGGTTTGGGCTTTCAAAAGAGTAACATTTCCATATATAGCTATGAAAGCTATTAAAAAAAGCAAGGAACCAAATAGGGCTGTTCAATTGTTCAAATTGCTCGGCGCTCGTTCAAAAAATGGTCGGAATTTGCTCGTTCGATTCAGCTCGATTGAAAAAACGCTCGGTTCAGATCGGTTCGGTTTGTAAACGAACCGAGCACGAGCAAAGGTTCGCTCAATTCGGTTTGGCTCGGTTTGCTCGATTTATTTTTTAATATATATATGCGTGTGTGTCATTTTTAATGAAATAACTAAGACCCACATTAACAATGTTTGGTCCAAGATCCAAATAGAACTCATTTAACTAATTAGAATTGAAGTCCAATATCAATAGTCCATTGTCCAATACTTAAATGTCCAATACTCGAGTCTGAACCTGC
Source organism: Helianthus tuberosus (assembly GCA_030545235.1). Taxonomy (NCBI): domain Eukaryota; kingdom Viridiplantae; phylum Streptophyta; class Magnoliopsida; order Asterales; family Asteraceae; genus Helianthus; species Helianthus tuberosus. The sequence goes on from CM060362.1 coordinate 56,386,808, forward strand.
CATTCGATTCAAAAGTACAAGACCCTAATCAAAATCCCCCATTGGCCATCATTATTCGATTTCTCCATCGCCATTCACCAAGATGAAAACTCGCTAGAGTTTTGCTTCCATCGGTTCATTCAATTTCAAACTTCCGATAGAACAAGGGTATGTTTCAATCGGTCGACGATTTATCTTCTCGATTAGTTAATCTCGATAAAACTAGTTGAGTGTTTTTGTATTCCTTGTTATTTGTTAAAGTTTTACTTGTGTTGACGAAACATCGAAAACTGCACTTTATTCTAATAACTACTACCCCCATCGTAACTATCCTTGTTTCATCTGCGACGCTTGATACTCGCTCGACGTTCCTTTGACAAATGCTCGGATCGAAAGACGCTCGCTCGACTTTGGCTCGGTTGGAAAAACGCTCGTTTCGATTTGCATCAGTTTCTAAACAAACCGAGCACGAGCAAATGTCTGATCGGTTCGGTTCGACTCGTGAAGAACCAAATGGAGCAATTTTGGCATGATGCAAGTATATTGCTATTTAATGTTTTTTAAACTAATAGGCTAATTACCTAAAGTCCTATCACTATTTTCCTTTTCTAGAATAACGAACACAAGGTTATGTGCCTCTTTGACACCCGTTAAAATTAGGGCAGACAAAATGAGCGGGTTAGTAATGGGTCAATATGTCAAATTGAGCGAGTTAAAATGGGCCGCGCAAAAAGTGTTTAGTTTAGTTTGGGTCAAAATATGTTCTTATTAAGGTGTCTTCGCCTTGAAATGTGTCGCTTTAGAAGAAAAGTAGGAAAATCGTTCACCCGCTATATTTTCTTTTATAGTGGAGATGGTCATGGAGGCGGCGAAGATGATGCTAGATAAGATGGTGGCAACCGAAATGGTGGTGGTGATGGAGACGACGGTGGAGGTGGAGACAATAAGAATGACACTGGTGAGTGGAGCTAAGACATAGTATGCACCAACAACTAGCTTTAAATGAAGGTTAAATGTGTTTTTTACCAAGATATTAGACCATCAATTTAAATAATCTTAGAGTTTATAAAATTGCTCTAAGGGGGTAGTCATCACTCATCACTCACTCACAACTTTCAATCAAGTTCCGCCACGTAATCGAGCTTTATTCCATTACTGGTGATGGATTTTAGTGGAAATGCGCATCACTCACAACGCCCAACAATAAACCCTCACATTCTTCCATTCTTCACGCGTGATATTCTTAACACATTATATAATCGACGCGTGAAAGTATTTGGTGGCGGTGGTGTTTGAGATTGTTTCACGCGTGAAACTCTTTCATCACGGGGGAAAACCCTTCCACCCCGGATCCCCTAAAAAACGGTGTTTTTCAATAACATATTTTTATGTTTTATTTATTTAATTCATAGTCGAGAGACACAGATTCGATGTGGGTATACTTGTTTGAAGAAACTAAGATGAGTTCATGAGACACACAAAAGTTTAGGATGTCACATTGATACCCTAGAAATGTGTATGCAATTTCATTGCTGCATTTGTACTTTGCAACTTGTTTTCTTCAACTGGTGTCTGAAGATGGTTAGGTTTTGTTCAAATATAGGTTGGACCAAAGGCTCATGTTTTTACAATGTTGAAATAACAAACAATGAATAGGGTTTGGGCTTTCAAAAGAGTAACATTTCCATATATAGCTATGAAAGCTATTAAAAAAGCAAGGAACCAAATAGGGCTGTTCAATTGTTCAAATTGCTCGGAGCTCGTTCGAAAAATGGTCGGAATTTGCTCGTTCGATTCAGCTCGATTGAAAAAATGCTCGGTTCAGATCGGTTCCACGAGCAAAGGTTCACTCAATTCGGTTTGGCTCAGTTTGCTTGATTTATTTTTTAATATATATATGCGTGTGTGTCATTTTTAATGAAATAACTAGAGACCCACATTAACAATGTTTGGTCCAAGATCCAAATAGAACTCATTTAACTAATTAGAATTGAAGTCCAATATCAATAGTCCATTGTCCAATACTTAAATGTCCATTTAAATGTCCAATACTCGAGTCTCAACCTGCCATTCGATTCAGAAGTACAAGACCCTAATCAAAATCCCCCATTGACCATCATTATTCGATTTCTCCATCGCCATTCACCAAGATGCCAACTCGCTAGAGTTTTGCTTCCATTGGTTCGTTCAATTTCAAACTTCCGATAGAACAAGGGTATGTTTCAATTGGTCGACGATTTATCTTCTCGTTTAGTTAATCTCGATAAAACTAGTTGAGTTTTTTGTATTCCTTGTTATTTGTTAAATTTTTACTTGTATTCTATTGGACAAAATATCGAAAACTACACTTTATTCTAATAACTAGCACCCCCATCGTCACTTTCCTTGTTTCATCTGCGACGCTCGATACTCGCTCGACTTTCGTTCGAAAAATGCTCGGATCGAAAACGCTCGCTCGAGTTTAGCTCGGTTGGAAAAACGCTCGGTTCGACTCGGATCGGTTTCTAAACAAACCGAGCACGAGCAAAGGTCTGATCAGTTCGATTCGGTTCGGCTCGTGAATAGCCCTAGAACCAAATGGAGCAATTTTGGCATGATGCAAGTATATGGCTATTTAATGATTTTTAAACTAATAGGCTAATTACCTAAAGTCCTATCACTAATTTCCTTTTCTAGAATAACTAACACAAGGTTACGTTAGTGGTGCACAAATCGGGTTTTGTTTTTAAAACCGGTTCCGGGTATGGAACCGGGTTCGGGTAGGATCGGGTTTTTTTTAAAAACCAGGTCGGGTCCGGGTTTTCTACCAAAAATGTATACCCTATATACCCGGGTTCGGGTAGGGTTCGGGTCGGGTTTTATAAAACCCGGGTATTATAATACCCTATTTCCGAGTTCGGGTCCGGTCCGGGTATTCATCGGGTAGGGTTCGGGTATGCATCGGGTTGGGAAAAAAGTCAAAAACCCGCACCAGGTATTAAAAAAACATGGAAGCATTTATATATTTGTATAATTTTAAGGAGTTTAGTTGTCTCTAGATTAGTACTTGAAAGCGTTTATAGATTTGTATGTATTATATGGGGTTTAGTGGACTAATTTATATTTACTTTTTTCTGTAGTTATATTTTTATCAACTACATGTCATACGTCTTTGTCCTATTTTCAAAAAGTGTCTGCACTTTTTTGTTCTTTATAGTTTTTTGGGGATGGACTGGGCTCCAAACAACACCTCAACTTGGAATTCGATCTCCCAATCTGGTAGTACTCCTGGAACGTCCAAAGGGTACTTCAAATCGTTTCTTAAAGCGATCATGAGTTCTAACTTCTAAGTAGCGGTGGCAAATGGGTACTTCAAATATCATTAGAAACCTAATAATTAAACAAGATTACATCAAAATGCATGCATAATTTTGTTAAATCATAAGAACTAGAAGTCTTAATGCTTGAAAACATATATAATCGGGTATAAAAAAACCCGGTTCCGGGTATTTATAAAAACCGGGTTTCGGGTATAAACCGGGTATAAAAAAACCCGGTTCCGGGTTCGGGTTTTAGATCAAATATGAATACCCGGTCCCTACCCTATGGGTAGGGTCGGGTTCGGGTATAGAAAACACGGTTTTTATAATACCCGGTTCCGGGTTTTTTTTCCGGGTCCGAGTCCGGGTTCAGGTTTTTTGTGCACCACTAGGTTACGTACCTCTTTGATACCCATTAAAATTAGGGCAGACAAAATGAGCGGGTTGGTAATGGGTCATTATGTCAAATTGAGCGAGTTAAAATGGGCCGCTTAAAAAGTATTAAGTTTAGTTTGGGTCAAAATATGTTCTTATCAAGGTAGGAAAATCAGTTATTTATTAGATGTAGTCGTATAGACTTGGTAAACTAACTAATTTAAAAACAATAATTTGCTTAATGCTTATTTGATTTAAATTAATGAGGTGGCAAAAATTTAAAAACAAGTTCTACCGGAATAATTAACGTAGTTACTTTAACCATCCATTTGGGAATAGCTCAGTGGTGTTGGTGAGTTTAGATAGAGCTTAGTATAGTAGAGATCAGGGGTTCAATCCACATGGTGTGCAACGTTAGCCATTAAAAAAAAAGTTACTTTAACCACTTATTTTTAAGATTTGACTAATGAATGAATATAGTATGAATAAATCTTCTTATGCGAATATATACAATGTGAAGCTTTAACTATAAGTTAATCTTTCGGAAAGAAATATCTAAATATTTTCATAAAACAGTTCATTGTGTCGTAACATCATGTGTGTACTCAACGACTTACAAATTAAGAAACTTTAACTTTAAATTGAGCGTTTCATACGGGATACAGGTAAGGCTGTCTACATCTTACCCTCCTCAGACCATATCTTTGCTTTGCTTTGCTATTGGTGAATATAGTATGAATAAATCTTCTTATGCGAATATATACAATGTGAAGCTTTAACTATAAGTTAATCTTTCGGAAAGAAATATCTAAATATTTTCATAAAACAGTTCATTGTGTCGTAACATCATGTGTGTACCCAACGACTTACAAATTAAGAAACTTTAACTTTAAATTGAGCGTTTCATACGGGGTACAGGTAAGGCTGTCTACATCTTACCCTTCTCAGACCATATCTTTGCTTTGCTTTGCTATTGGTGAATATAGTATGAATAAATCTTCTTATGCGAATATATACAATGTGAAGCTTTAACTACAAGTTAATCTTTCGGAAAGAAATATCTAAATATTTTCATAAAACAGTTCATTGTGTCGTAACATCATGTGTGTACTCAACGACTTACAAATTAAGAAACTTTAACTTTAAATTGAGTGGCGGGTCTCACTGGAAGCAGCCTCTCTATTCATACGGGGTACAGGTAAGGTTGTCTACATCTTACCCTCCTCAGACCATACCTTTGCTTTGCTTTGCTATTGGTGAGATTTATCGAGTATGATGATGATGATGACGACAACTTGGACCACCAATGCTTGAAACCATAGTCACATAATTCGCTAGTTGAGCCACGATCTCCGATCCAGTTCGAACGATCCCAATCGCGGTACGTTAGCGATCCCGGATCGACCCGGATCGCGATTTCGAAGTTAAAATTGGCGTTCCCAACTCATCAATTCAATCGCATTACGTGCTATCGGGATCGCGATTTGCTTGAATTCGGAACGTGTATACAAATACGTTGGAACGACGAACCAAACCTGAAGATGGAAAGTCGGACAGAAAAAAAAAAACAATTTCTGCCTAAAACCAGGAATAGCAGCGGTGCTTCCTACGTTTTAAGCCTTCTAGGGTTTTAATATATTATAAGTTTAGGTGTTTTAACTTTTAGCCCCTCTATCTTTCACTAATTCCCATTTAATCCCTAAAACTTGTAAAGTTTATATAAAAAGTGTAAAATTAGTTTGTGTATTTTAACATTTAACCCTCTCTATCTTCACTACTTTACATTTTATACTTAAACTTATAATAGCACTTAGTTATGTAATCTGTTTTGAAATTTCAAGTTTGAAGTTACTTATGAAACATGATTCAAAATATTAGCACTTAGTTTAATTGGTACATCGTACCGCATGATATGGTACATCGTACCGAAACGATCCGAAATGAGCCTACCCCCTTCGTACCGGATTTTAAGGACCTAGTGAATTGCGATCCCGTACCGGAGCATACCACGAACCATGTGACTATGCTTGAAACGTACAAAAGGAAACATCTTTTAGCCACACAAAGACCGTGTTGGCCACGACTAAAATGGTCAAAATAGGATCAGCTTCCTTTTTTTTTTAATGGCTAAACTTGCACACCATGGGGATTGAACCCATGACCTCCTACTATTCTACACCTTATCTAACTTAGACTCAACTAGTGAACCTTATATAACATCACCTTATCTCTTGATAGTTCATCCTCCCGTAATTTACAAAACTACAATGTCTTCCTCCATCTCCAAAGCAACCCTCAACCGCCAACAACTCTATCGTCTAACATACCGAATCCTCAACATGAATTCTCTCCACTTCATCCTCATCTCCCTCCTCTTCCTCCCCTCGCCTTCTCTGCCGTTGCCGCCGTTGAATTCTACTTCTCCTCCCCAACCAAATTCGACCCATTCAACCTCATCCTCTTCAAAACCATAATCTCCTCTTCTCAAAATCTACTCACTCTAAAAACTCTAATTACAATTCTCACATTCATCGTCCTCCCCACCGTCGCGGGCATAGCGTTAATCACCTTTAGCACAAACCAAGCCATGCAACGTAAACCTCTCACCTTCTCCTCCACTCTCAAATCGCTCAGGCGTTCATACACCCCCTCTTCTCTACACAGTCGTGGCAGGTGCAATAAGCGTAATTGTTGATGCAACAAATACAAGACCAACGGTGGTAGCTGGACTGGCTAGGCAGAATGGTTGAAGGGTTCAACCTTGCCTAACGTAGGTCGTGGGGTCCCCCCACGTTTGCGAGACGTGGAAGGAGGTTTACTAGTTTATTGTTGTTCTTTGCTATGGATCCTCCTCTGAATCGTACCCAGATTTGGAAGTGGTAGCAAAGGGAATATGTGTGTTGGATGTGAAAGGGAATGACCAGAGATTGGGGAATCAGAGCTGGTCAGGAGATGATTTCTGAAGTAAATGAAGTGTCATTTTATAAGAGAAGACATCTCCCGAAGTGGAATGTGTTAGAATAGTAACCTCGCTTGCAGTGGAGGGTTTCCCCTTTCGGGGGTTGAAGGCTTTTGACCCCCGGATAATAGTGTGCATTGGCAGACCTGCTTTGCTTTTGCGGCTGTGGGTTGGTGAAGCGATCTCCAGATGTGACCGGCTACTGTTTCTACATTGCTTTTCCCAACTCCCAGCTTTTCAACCGTTGAACCGTTTAACCTTTTGAGCGTATACATATTTAATCATTTTATTTAGTCTTGAGCTACCCCCGTCATCAGCCCCCCAAGTCAGAGGCTTTTGGGTGATAAGCTCAAAGACTTCTGACTTTTATGTACGTATTTTATTGCTTGAAGGTTTCGAGGGTTCGTTGCTTGAAGGCTTGAAAGGTTGAAGGCAGTTAATGTTTTGAATTTGAATTTTAAATAACTGACAATTGATTTGATTGATGTATGGCAGTTGATAGGGTGGCGGTTTTCGCAGGAGTTACTGTTTTGCCATTATTACCCCTATTGTAGGCTTATATTTGTTTTATATTTCCAAACTTATCCATTTGTTTCAAAATTTTTTCCAAGTTTCTGCCATTTTCTCTCCTTCTCTAAGGTTAGTTCCGATTTCCTTTTCATCTTGCATTCTTCATTTTCCGTTTTCAAAAAATGGGTGCTCGTAAGGACTTAGCAAAATCTTTTTCCCGGTTAACACAAGAGGAGGTAGATTTATTTTGTATGGAATATGGTATTGATAGGAAGTTTGACCCCACTGCCCCTGCTTGTGATGTTCCCGTTGATAAACCACCTTCTGGTTCGATTGACCTTTATTGTAGTCATTTTGAGTTCTCGAACCTTCGTTATCCCTTTTCGTCTTTTGTTTTGAACTTGTTGGAGTATTATCGGGTTTCTTTTGGGCAAGTTCATCCAAAGGGGATGGCTAGGGTTTTGCATTTTGAGGTTTTATGTCGTGCTCTTGGGTATGATACTTCCCTTTTACTTTTTCGCCGGTTTTTTCGTTTGGCTAAGAATGGCGATTGGTTTACTTTTGAAACAACCAAAGTTGATACCTGCCTTATTTCGTCGATGGTTAATACGCTTGGGGCTTGGAAAGACCGCTTTTTCTGGGTTTCTGATACTATTCTCCCATTTAAAATGGTGTGGAGGAATCCGGATGCTGTTCTCAATGATCCGGAACCTTCCGAGTCTGAATTGAATGTTGTTTTTCTCAATGCCATCCGGGGGTGCCCTTCGAGGGTTCGTCCCTTTCCTGAACACTTGCTTGTTCTATTAGGGGTTAGTAAAATTTGGGGGAATGTTGATCGGGATCCGGTTCTTATGAGGAGTGGCATGGGTATGCATTTTCCTTTTTTGTCCTCTTTATGTTTTTCTTAATCTATGACTTATGTGTTGTTGTTTTTTGCAGTCATGTCTGCTTTGGATTTTATTAAGAGCGAGGATACTTCTGATGTTGTTTTTGAGGATGCTCCGTCTGTTCCTGGTGAGAATGTTGTGGTTAGGACTGCTGATCAAAGGTTTGAGGGCTCAGGTTATGTTAGTGCTGCTACTACCAAGGGTTTTTCTAAGTCTAATGCTCTTAAATCTTCAACCCGTCGATCTTCTCGTCGGTTGTTGAAAGCTGGTCCTCAATCCACTTCTACTGAACCAGTGCACTTGAGTGACGATATTGAAGTTTCGGAAGATCAAGATGTTGAAGCAGGTGCTGAGAAGGCTAAGGAATTGGTTATCCATGGTAAAAAGGTTTCAAGCAAGAAGGTTGTTGCCACTCCTGTTCAGGATTCTTCGAGCAGGGACGTTGAAGGGTTGGACCTGGAAGGGATTTATATGCCTACTTGGTCGGTGAAGAATGATGACAGTTTCAAAGATGTTGCTGTTTGTGAGGATGTTCTGAGTCACATTGCTCCTCCCTCAGTGCACGAGACTATTGCTGGGATGGATGATGACCTGATGTTGTCCCGTATGATTTTGAGTACTTGCAACCTTGCTGCCATGCTTCCTCAAGGCATTGCCCGTTTTCGTCAGAGAATGCGGGAATATGAAGAATTCTCCAAGAAGAAGGATAAAATGAAATCCTCCATGGCTGGGATGAAAAAGGAGATAGCTGGTTTTGCCGAGAAGGAAGCAGCATGGGAGAAGAAGGTTAGTGATCTGAAAAAGACGCATGAGATTGAGATGGGTGATTTGAAAAAGAGCTTCGAGGCTGATAGGTTGAAACTTAGGGCTGACCGGGAAGCTTTGTTTGTTCAGCAACAGGCTTTTGGTAAGGAGATAGAGGGGTTGAAGGCTTCAGTTGCTCAGGCTACTAGGGATAACCAATGGCTCATTGAGTAGGGTTTCCATCAAGTGGTTACCTATCTGCTGCACTCCAAAGAGTTTAATTCTGCCCTTGGCGATGTTTATACTAAGCTGCTCAATTTTGGAAAACACCAAGGTCTTATTGCGGGTTATAAGCTCCATGAGTCCGGTCATTCTTTGGAGAAGTCACCTCTGTTTCGGCCCGAGGCATCTGATGTTTTTAAAGGCTCCGTTGAACAAATGGAGAAGCTGACTTATCCTTACATCCATCAAGTTTCTGGTTGCTTTGGTAAGCCTCTTGCTGTGTTGCAGGGTTTGAAGCCAGAGGGCTTGAATGAGAAGGTCTGTGCTGAAATCCTGGGATCTCTTTCAAGGAAGAGGTTTTATTCGGGTGATAGTGACGATACCCTTTCAGGTCAACCGGATGTTCCTAAGGACGCAAGCTTGGAGGCTTCAGCGGTTGGTGGTGATGGAGGTGTGAAGACTAAAAAGTTGAAGAAAACAAAGAAGGCCAAGGGCGAAGGTTCTGGAGTTTCCAAATCTGTTGATGCTTGATTCGTAGCTTTCTTAGCAAACAATTTATGTTTTGTAATGTTAACTTGAACAATATTAGGTTATTAGGAACCCTTAAGGTTCCTGTTGGTTGTGTTTTAAGGCCTTTGTGGCCGCTGGAACAGTGGTTTAAGCTTGCAAGTTACTAGGACTTGCTTCTAAATTATGTTTGAAAGTCTTTTTTGGGCTTTCTTTTATATGATGTTATGTTTTAACTATTTTCCTTTTATTATGGTTTTATGCTTGTGCCTCTTTGGTCAGGGCAGTCCATTTGGTTTTTAACCGTCCAAGCCTTTTGGCTGTCTGTCGATAGGTTGAAGCCTTTAAGGTTTCGAGGTATTGCCCGGGTGGCTTGAAGCCATGAAGGCTTCTTGGTTTTGCGTCCTGGCTTGGTTTGTACCGTTGTGATTTTTGTCCAATTGCCTTTGTTCTTTTTGGATTTGCTTTGTTCTTCTTGTAACTTTGTCTTTGTCGGGTTTGTGCTGCCCTTATGTTTTTTATACCTAAAAGGGTTCAGTGCTGCAGACACTTAGCCTTGACATTTTTAACAAGAAGAGATGGCACCTATCCTTTTAGTTATTTCTTTTGGTTTTTTAGCCTTTGTGTAGACTATATTTCTAAGGCTTATGGAGCATTTGGTGTAGGCTGCTTATACCCGTCTATGAGACAATTTTGTTTTTTCTTAACAAGTCTCATGGAGTTGTATTGATTTAGGAACTCACCCCTTATATAGGCTCATTCAACCCTTGAACCTATTGAGCGATGTGGCCTGGGAGCTCATCCCCTTACATGGCCCCTGCCATGGAGTTTCTTGCTAGGTTCTCAACCTGACTTTGGGATAGAAAGACAAGTTTGATAAAAACAACTTCATTCATTAAAGCAATACTTGCTTTTTACAAAAGGTATTCATAATCCTGCTTGAAATACATTTTGATACAAACCAAACTTTCCCGTTTAAACATGGAACCTTTTCAGGGTTTTGCCGTTCCAATGCCTTGGAAGCCTTTTGCCTTCTGAATCAGCCAACTTGTAGGATCCACCTTTGTGTGCTTCAAGGATGGTGTATGGGCCCTGCCATTTTGGGCCAAGCTTTCCTTGATTTTCTTTCTTGCTGGCTTCGTTGTTTCTGAGGACCAGGTCCCCTGGCTTGAAACGTTCGTTTTTTGACTTTTTTGTTGTAGTAAGCTTCCATTTGTTGCTTGTATTTGGCTTCTTGAATTGCGGCTTGATCTTTTGCTTCCTCTAGGAGTTGTAAATTCAACATGGTCTCTTTTTGGTTTGCTTCGGGATCCATGTTGACAATTCTTTGGGTTACAACTCCTATTTCGGCAGGGATCACAGCCTCGGATCCAAATACCAAGCGGTAAGGTGTTTTCTTATGGCTTGTTTTTTCTGTCGTTCTAATTGCCCATAGGACACTAGGCAATTCTTCAAGCCAGTTGCTTTCGTATCTTCCCAATCTTGTCTTTATGCCTTCCACTATGCTTCTATTTGTTCTCTCAACCTGCCCGTTTGATTGCGGATAAGCCACTGAGCTGAAAACCTGATCGATTTTGTATTCTTTGCACCAAACGCTGAAAGGCTTCTCAGCAAATTGCCTTCCGTTATCGGTGACAAGTACTCCTGGCAATCCATAACGGCAAATGATGTTTTCCCAGACAAAGTCAATGACTTGCTTTCCTGTGATCTTGGCAAGTGGCTTGACCTCGGGCCACTTGGTGAAATAGTCTACCGCGACCAGTAGGAATTTCACTCCCCCTTTGCTTGGGGGAAATGGACCAACAATGTCCATTCCCCACTTATGGAATGGCCAAGCGGAGGTTATTGGGACTAAATCATGCTTGGGACTTTTTGGGATTGGTGCATGGATCTGGCAGGCATCACATTTCTTCAATTCTTCAGCTGTGTCGCGATGCATTGAAGGCCAGAAATATCCGAGGTTCATGAGCTTTGCAACTACCGACCTAGCTCCAAAGTGAGCTCCACACACTCCTTCATGAATTTCCTTGATCAAATACTTACTTTGCTCGGGACCGACACATCTTAGCAAGGGAGCAAGGTAACCCTTTTTGTAAAGGGTTTCTCCTTGCAGTATGTATTGCCTTGCCTTGATTTCAACCCTTTTAGCTTCCACTTGATCATTGGGTAATTCACCATTTTTGAGGAACTTTCTTATGGGAGTCATCCAGTTTGGTTCTTCTTCAGTAACCACATCTTGAACCTCCAATTCATTAATGGATGGGGCCTTCAACACTTCTACCAGTACCTTCTTGGTGAGGTGGGCAAAAGTGAGAGATGCAAGCTTACTTAGGGCATCGGCCTTTTTGTTTTGAGATCTGGGGATCTGTTTGATGTTGCATGCTTGGAAGGTACTCATCAGTTCCTTGGATTTTTCTCTGTATTTTTTCATGTTGGGCTCTTTAGCTATGTAGTTGTCATTCACTTGGCTTGAGACCAGCAACGAATCCGTGAACACTTCAAGCTTTTCAACCTTCATTTCTTTGGCCAGCCTTAAGCCGGCTATTAGTGCTTCGTATTCAGCCTCGTTATTGGTGGTCTGAAAATCAAAACGAAGAGCATATGTGAATTCCAAACCTTTTGGGTTGATCAAAATTAATCTAGCCCCTGACCCTTCAACGCTTGAAGCCCCGTCGGTGAAAAGCTTCCAGGCTTCAGGGTTGGGAGGTTCAGTGGTGGCAGTGTTTACTTCAGTGACTGTTTGGTTTGGGACTTCCACAATGAAATCGGCCAAGACTTGAGCCTTGATAGCTTTCCTTGGGACATAGGTGATGTTATGCTCACCTAGTTCTATGGCCCATTTGGCTAATCGCCCCGAGTTTTCAGGTTTTTCAAGCACACTCTTAATAGGTTGGTCGGTGACCACTTGTATGGGGTGTGCTTGGAAATACCTTCGAAGCCTTCTAGCTGTTTGAACTAAGGCTAAGGCAAGTTTTTCAAGGGGAGGGTATTTTGTTTCAGCTAATTTTAAGGTTTTGCTGAAAAAATAAACTGGTACCTGGGCCTTGTCTCGCTCAATGGTGAGGACTGCACTGATGGCCTCATTCGTGATTGAGAGGTACACCGATATTAACTCCCCGGTTTTTGGTGCCGCAATGTCTGGTAGGGAAGCTAGATGTTGCTTCATCTGGTTGAAAGCTTCTTCAGCTTCTTCAGTCCACTTGAAATCCTTTTTTATCTGAGCAGTTCTTGAGCGTTTTGTAGAAGGGTAGAGATCTTTCGGCTAACTTTGAGGTAAAACGCTTCAAGGCTGCAAGCTTCCCGTTCAAGCTTTCAACTTCCTTCTTGGTCTTTGGTGGCTTGGTTTCAAGGACGGCTTTTACCTTGTTAGGGTTGGCTTTGATGCTTTGTTTTCCAACAATGTGGCCCAAGAATTTTCCTTCTTCGAATCCAAATGAACACTTTTCCGGATTAAGCTTCATGTTAACCTTTCTGAGGTTCTTGAAAGTTTCTTGAATATCATCGAGCATTTGGTATTCCGTTTTGCTTTTAATAACCAAGTCATCGACATATGCCTCCATGTTCTTGCCGATTTGACTTTCGAAGGCTTTGTCAACGAGCCGTTGATAGGTTGCTCCTGCATTTTTGAGACCGAAAGGCATCTTTTGATAGCAAAAGATTCCTTTGTCCGTGTGGAAGGTTGTCTTTTCCTCATCCTCTTTTTTCATGAGGATTTGGTGATAGCCTTTGTATGCATCGAGAAAGCATTTGAACGAGTAGCCTGTGAGGGAGTCAACTTTGAGATCAATTTCTGGTAGTGGATAGCAATCCTTAGGACAAGCTTTGTTAAGATCCTTAAAGTCTATGCACATCCTCCAAGAGTTGTCTGGTTTCTTGACCATGACCGGGTTTGCAACCCATGACTGGTACTTGACTTCTCGGAGAATACCGGCTGACACAAGCTTTTCGACCTCTTGGCAGGCTGCCAGACTCCTCTCTGGGGCCAAGCTTCTTTTCTTCTGGACCACAGGCTTGACCTCTGGTGGTATTCTCAACTCATGTTCGGCAATGTCCCGGGGGATCCCGGTCATATCTTCAGGGCACCAAGCGAATACATCGCTGTAGTGTGTTAGCAATTTTTCAAGGTATGAAAGGGTCTCTTGAGAAAGGTCTGGGTTGACCCTTATTCTTTGTTCAGGGTATTTGGGATTTATGACCAACCTTTGCCTGTCTTCTTCACTGTTTGATCTTTCACCTTCAACCATGTAGGCTTCCTGAGGGGGTTGAAGGGTTGCTATGCCCCTTTCGGTGGGAAATTTGACTGTGCCATGACCAACAGAAACTGCCATGTAAAATGCACACTGTCCTGGTCTTCCGATGATCACATCATAGCTTGAGGGGATGTTGATAACCACAAAGGTGAGTGGTTGGGTTCTTTCTTTTAAACCTTCACTGAAACGAACATTAAGTGTCAGTTGCCCTAAAGGCTTGAGGGGTATGTCAGCGATACCTTTTATGGAGGTCCCGGAGGGTTGAAGCCTTGAACGTTCTTCATTGCTCAATTGGTTGAAGAATTTTTCAAACATGATTTCAGTGGCTGCCCCCGTGTCTATGTATGCCTTGCATGTTTGCAACGTTCCCACGGTAGCTTCTACCACGAGGGGGCTAGGGAGAGGGTCATTCTCCGTAGGGGGGAAACAGACGCACTGAAGCTCCCAAGCTTCCAACCTCTGCCTCTTGTGAGGAACCTTTCCATCGAAATCTACCATATTGACTTCCTTACCCTTTCCTTCAGCCATTTTGTCCCGGACTCCCTTTACCAAATGAGCGAGTTTTCCGGACTTAACAGCTTCTTCTATTCTTTTCTTGAGTTGGAAGTAATCATTGGTGTGGTGACCTTTTTCTTCATGAAACTCGTAGTATTGGGTGGAGTTCTCGTTTTTCCTGCTTTTGGGGAGAGGTCTAGGAGGCCGAAAGTTTTGTTTAACTTCTTCTGTTGCAAGGATTTCTTGCGGGGTCTTTGTGAGGGGTGTGAAACTTATGCCTTTTTCCCTGGTTGAAAGGTTCCGTCCTTCAGACCTTCGAGGTTCCGAACCCTTTGACCGTCTGTCATAGGAGTTGAAGTTCCCTCTTTTTCTGGCTGGACTGTTGCTTCTCCAGCCGGACCCTCTTTTTCTTTGTTCCTTAATGTCTACTGCCTCCTCTCCCCGGATGTGGGCTTCAACCCTTTCAAGAGCTTCTTCTAAGGTCTTGGGTAGAGATTTGTTGAAATCCCTTGTAAGGTACTTAGAGGTGATGGCATTCATGAAGCCAACCACTCTCATTTTCTCATCGGCCCCTACATAAGTCAGACCTTCCTTCTTGTATCGTTCAATGAAAGCATGAAGACTTTCATCATCACGTTGTTTTATCTGAAAGATCACTGTTGCATCTTTGACATATCGTCTTTGTTGGGAGAAATTAGCCAGGAAACCCTTGCTGAGATCATCAAAGCTTCGAACACTTTGAGCAGGCAAATCGTTGAACCAGATCCTGGCGGATCCAACAAGAGTTTGCATGAACATCAGGCAACACTCAGCGTTGGACCATTTCTCTATCTGAGCTGCACCGGTGAAGATCTGAAGGTGGTCCTCAGGATCTTCAGTCCCATCATACGTTCTGATGTGGGCTGGCATTTTGATCTTTGACTGGAAATCATAATCGGCTATCTGCCTTGAAAAGCATGAAAGGTTACTTGGCTTGTATGGTTTAGCCAAGTCTTCTTCAGTCCTTGCATCCACATTACTGCTATTGCCGTTGTTTCCCTGAGTGGCAAGCACTTGATTGATGAAGTGTTGCCATGGAAAGTTGGCCATCATCTGGGTCATCATGTTGGGCATAGGGTTGAAGCCTTGAAGGCTTCTTGGGCCAGCGGAGCAGTTTATCCCGAGGGGAGTACTCATAACAGCACTTCGTGCTAAGGGAAGCACGGACAGAGCTTGCTCCCATGTAGTTGTAGTGGATGCTGGATAGCTTGTCACCGGGGATTGTAGGAGCTGGTCAAGAGTTAGCTCATGTCCCAGAGGAACACCACTAGTAATTGGTTGGGAAGAGAAGATAGGATGCACCGTAGGATTTGTCATCGTGGACAGATAAGGGTGAGGATTTGAAAGGTTACTGGGACCCGGCCTCACTTCTTGTTGCAAAAAGAGGAGGAGGTGGCCCAGGAGACAATGTTGGCTCAGGTTCGTCTTAGTCTAAACGAATCCTCACTCCCTTTTCTCTTTCTTTACTCACATGCTGGTTGAGAAGAGTCCTTAGCACAAGGAAATTGTTAGCAACCCCTTCAGGGGTGAGTTCAACACATGATGGGGCATCAGAGACACCGATATTGGGAGATGGAACTCCGGATCTGGACGGAGTTGGTGTGTTGAAGTTGAGGAACACGGGTGTGCTCCCCGGAGTTGAGAAAGAAGTTGGTATAGCCACGTGAGCTTGGCTACTACCCGGAGTAGAAGCGTTTGGGATCTGATTTACTTCTTCCGGGGATCCACTTTCAGACATGGTGATTTCAAGTGAATAGAGCTACACTACTAGGTCTTTTTTGAGAAGAAATAGTGGCGTAGCCCCACGGTGGGCGCCAACTTGTTGATGCAACAAATACAAGACCAACGGTGGTAGCTGGACTGGCTAGGCAGAATGGTTGAAGGGTTCAACCTTGCCTAACGCAGGTCGTGGGGTCCCCCCACGTTTACGAGACGTGGAAGGAGGTTTACTAGTTTATTGTTGTTCTTTGCTATGGATCCTCCTCTGAATCGTACCCAGATTTGGAAGTGGTAGCAAAGGGAATGTGTGTGTTGGATGTGAAAGGGAATGACTTGTGAGAGACAAGCATTCGATGTGAATGACCAGAGATTGGGGAATCAGAGCTGGTCAGGAGATGATTTCTGAAGTAAATGAAGTGTCATTTTATAAGAGAAGGCATCTCCCGAAGTGGAATGTGTTAGACTAGTAACCTCGCTTGCAGTGGAGGGTTTCCCCTTTCGGGGGTTGAAGGCTTTTGACCCCCGGATAATAGTGTGCATTGGCAGACCTGCTTTGCTTTTGCGGCTGTGGGTTGGTGAAGCGATCTCCAGATGTGACCGGCTACTATTTCTACATTGCTTTTCCCAACTCCCAGCTTTTCAACCGTTGAACCGTTTAACCTTTTGAGCGTATACATATTTAATCATTTTATTTAGTCTTGAGCTACCCCCGTCATCAGTAATCATCCTTTTTCTCGCATTTACCCTTTCCTCAATCGCAGTCAACAAAGGAGTTAAAGCGTTAGGGTTGGGTTTAGATATATGCGTTGTTTTTTCAACCTTTGTAAACTTAATCGTTTCATATGGTTTAGCATTCACTATATTATTCTTCATAACTGATGAAGGGGGTAGCCCAAGACCAAATATAAACGACTTACATACGTAAATGCTCATAAGGCAAAATGGTTCAAAGGTTAAAAACCTAGGAAGTCGAGATAAAGTAACACGGAACAGTAAGTAGTCATGTCTCTGGATTACTTCACCAACTCGCCAGCCGCAAAAGCAATGCAGGTCCACAGAACACACTCTATTATCCAGGGGTCAGAAGGCTTCAACCCCCGAAAGGGTAAGCCCCTCACTGCAAGCATAGTCACTAGTCAAATGCATTCCTCTTTGGGAGATGTCTTCTCCTATATATTAGACACTTCATTTACTAAGCAGGACATTCCTGGCCAGCCCTGATTCCTGAAATCTCTGGTCATTCACTTCGAGTACTTGCTTCATG
The DNA here is from genome assembly GCA_030545235.1 of Helianthus tuberosus. NCBI lineage: Eukaryota > Viridiplantae > Streptophyta > Magnoliopsida > Asterales > Asteraceae > Helianthus > Helianthus tuberosus. The sequence continues at coordinate 56,404,057 of CM060362.1, forward strand.
CGAGTTACTCCCTTTCACATCCAACACACACATTCTGTTTGCTCCTTCATAGAATCTGAACACACTTCAGAGGAGGATCTTTAGCAAACAATAAAAATAAACTAGTGAACCTCCTTCCACGTCTTGCAAACGTGGGGGACCCCACGACCTGCGTTAGGCAAAGCTGAACCCTTCAACCCTTTTGCCTAACCAGCCCAGCTACTATCCTTGGTCTATTATTTGTTGCATCAACAAGTTGGCGCCCACCGTAGGGCTACGCCGCTATTTCTCCTCAAAAAGACCTAGTAGTGTAGCTCTTTTCTCTTGAAACTACCATGTCAGAAAGTGGATCCCCCGGGAGAAGTAAATCAGGTTCCAAACACCTCTACCCCGGGTACTAGCCAAACTCATGTGGCTATACCAATTTCTTTCTCAACTCCGGGGAACACTCCTGAGTTTCTCACTTTCAACACTCCAACTCCCGTCCCTCCTTTTGCATCTAGGGGTGAGGCTGGTCCCAGTAATCCTCCAAACCCTAATCCATATCTGTCTGCGAGGCAAAATCCCACAGCATATCATCTCTTCTCTTCTCAACCAGTTACAAGTGGTGCTCCATTGGGGCATGAGCTGACTCTTGACCAGCTCCTGCAGTCCCCGGTAACAAGCCTTCAACCCTCAACAACAACTTCATGGGAACAAGCTTTGTCCGTACTCCCCTTGGCATGAAGTGCTGTTATGAGCACCTCTTTGGGAGTTAGTTGCCCAGTAGCACCCGGAAGCCTTCAAGGCTTCAACCTCATGCCCCAGATGATGACCCAGACGATGGCCAGCTTCCCATGGCAGCACTTTATCAACCAGGTGCTAGCCACTTAGGGGAACAACAACAACGACAACAACACGGGTGCAAGGGCTGAAGAAGATTTGGCCAAGCCTTACAAGCCGAGTAACCTTTCGTGCTTTTCACAACAAATAGCCGATTATAATTTTCAAACGAAAATCAAGATGCCATCCCACATCAAAACATATGATGGGACTGAAGATCCCGAGGATCATCTTCAGATCTTCACTGGTGCAGCAAGGATTGAGAAATGGTCAAACGCTGAATGTTGTCTAATGTTCATGCAGACTCTTGTCGGATCAGCCAGGATTTGGTTCAATGATTTACCTGCTCGAAGCGTTCGAAGCTTCGACGACCTCAGCAAGGGTTTTCTGGCCAATTTCTCCCAACAAAGGCGATATGTCAAAGATGCAACAGTGATCTTTCAGATAAAACAACGTGACGATGAAAGTCTTCGAGATTTTATCGAACGATACAAGAAGGAAGTCTAACATATGTAGGGGCGGACGAGAAAATGAGGGTAGCTGGTTTTATGAATGCTATCACCTCAAAATATCTCACAAGAGATTTCAACAAATCCCTGCCCAAGACCTTGGAAGAAGCTCTCGAAAGAGCGGAAGCCCATATCCGGGGAGAGGAGGCAGTAAATATCAAAGAACAAAGAAAAAGAGGGTCCAGTTGGCGAAGTAACAGCCCAGCCAGAAAAAGAGGGAACTTTAACTCCTATGACAGACGTCAAAAGGGTTCAGACCATCGAAGGCTTGAAGGTCGGAACCCATCCACCAGGGAGAAAGGCATAAGTTTCACACCCCTCACAAAGACTCCATAAGAAATCCTGGCAACAGAAGAGGTCAAGCAAAACTTTCGGCCTCCTAGGCCTCTCCCCAAAAGCAGGAAGAATGAAAACTCCACACAATACTGTGAATTTCATGAAGAAAAGGGACACCATACCAATGATTGCTTCCAACTTAAAAAGAGGATCGAAGAAGCCGTCAAGTCAGGGGAACTTGCTCACTTGGTCAAGGGAGTAAGGGACAAAATGGCTGAAGGAAAAAGCAAGGAAGTCAATATGGTGGATTTTGATGGTAGGGTTCCAAGCAAAAGGCAGCGGTTGGAAGCTTGGGAGCTTCAGTGTGTTTGTTTCCCCCCAACTGAAAAAGACCCTCTTTCAAACCCTCTTGTGGTTGAGGCTACCGTGGGAACATTGCAAACAAGTAGAGCATACATAGACACTGGTGCTGCTACCGAAATCATGTTCGAAAAGTTCTTCAACTGTTTAAGCAATGAAGAACGTTCAAGGCTTCAACCCTCCGGAACCTCCATAAAAGGTATTGCTGACATACCCCTCAAGCCTTTGGGGCAACTGACACTTGATATTCGTTTCAACGAAGGTCAGAAGGAGAGAGTCCAACCACTCACCTTTGTGGTTATCAACATACCTTCAAACTATGACGTGCTCATTGGGAGGCTGGGACAGTGTGCATTTTACATGGTTGTGTCTGTTGGCCATGGCACTGTCAAGTTTCCCACCGAGAGGGGAATTGCAACCCTTCAACCTTCCCAGGAGGCCTACATGATTGAAGGAGAAAGCTCCAAAAGTGAAGAAGACAAACAGAGGCTGATAATAAATCCCAAGTACCCTGAGCAGAAGATAAGGGTCAATCCAAGCCTTTCACAAAAAACCCTCTCGTATCTTGAAAAGCTATTAACACATTACAGTGATGTCTTTGCTTGGTGCCCGGAAGATATGACAGGCATCCCTCGGAGCATCGCTGAACATGAATTAAAGATACCACCCAACGTCAAGCCTATCGTCCAGAAGAAACGAAGTCTAGCACCTGAAAGAAGTTTGGCTGCATGCCTGGAGGTTGAAAAGCTTGTGTCAGCCGGCATTCTCCGCGAGGTCAAGTATCAATCCTGGGTTGCAAACCCGGTGATGGTCCGAAAGCCAGACAATTCGTGGAGAATGTGCATAGATTTCAAGGATCTTAACAAGGCTTGTCCTAAAGATTGCTACCCGTTACCAGAAATTGATCTCAAGGTCGACTCCCTTACTGGTTACCCGTTTAAATGCTTTCTCGATTCCTACAAAGGTTACCATCAAATCCTCATGAAGGAAGAAGATGAAGAAAAAACAGCCTTTCATACGGACAAGGGGATATTCTGTTACCAAAAGATGCCTTTGGGCCTCAAGAACGCTGGAGCAACCTATCAACGCTCGACGGAGGCATATGTAGACGACTATCAATGCTCGACAAGGCCTTTGCAAGTCAAATCGGTAAAAACATGGAGGCATATGTAGACGACTTGGTGATCAAAAGCAAGACGGAGTATCAAATGCTCGACGACATTCAAGAAACCTTCAAGAACCTAAGGAAGGTCAATATGAAACTCAACCCAGAAAAATGCTCTTTTGGGTTTGAGGAAGGTAAATTCCTTGGGCACATTGTAGGAAAACAAAGCATTAAAGCCAACCCGAACAAGGTGAAAGGTGTTCTGGAAACCAAACCACCAAGAAGCAAGAAAGAGGTGGAGAGCTTAAATGGGAAGCTTGCAGCCTTGAAGCATTTTACCTCCAAGTTGGCTGAAAGATCTTTGCCCTTCTACAAAACGCTCAAGAACTGCTCTGATAAGAAAGACTTCAAATGGACTGAGGATGCTGAAGAAGCCTTCAACCAGATGAAACAACATCTTGCTTCCTTACCTGACATTGCAGCTCCAGAATCGGGGGAGTTAATCTCGGTGTACCTTTCAGTCGCTGAGGAGGCCATAAGCGCGGTCCTCACCATTGAGCGAGAAAAGGCACAGGTACCCGTTTATTTCTTCAGCAAAACTCTAAAATTGGCTGAAACCAAATACCCTCCTCTTGAAAAACTTGCCCTAGCCCTAGTTCAAACAGCTAGAAGGCTTCGAAGGTATTTTCAAGCACACCCTATACAAGTGGTCACGGACCAGCCTATTAAGAGTGTGCTTGAAAAACCAGAAAACTCGGGACGATTAGCCAAATGGGCAGTGGAACTAGGTGAACATAACATCACCTACGTCCCAAGAAAGGCTATCAAAGCCCAAGTCTTGGCTAATTTCATTGTAGAAGTCCCAAAGCAAACAACTGCTGAAGTGAACACCGCCACCACTGAACCCTCAGACCTTGAAGCCTGGAAGATTTTCACCGATGGGGCTTTAAGCGTTGAAGGGTCAGGGGCTGGACTCATTTTGATCAACCCAGAAGGGTTGGAATTCATGTATGCTCTCCGTTTTAATTTTCAGACCACCAACAACGAGGCTGAATACGAGGCACTGATCGTCGGCTTAAGATTGGCTAAAGAAATGAAGGTCCAAAAGCTTGAAGTATTCACACATTCGTTGCTGGTCTCGAGCCAAGTGAATGATAGCTACGTTGCAAAGGAACCCAACATGAAAAGATACAAAGAAAAATCCAAGGAGCTGATGAATACCTTTCAAACATGCAACATCAAAAAAATTCCCAGATCACAAAACAAAAAGGCGGATGCTCTGAGTAAGCTTGCATCTCTCACTTTCGCCCACCTTACCAAGAAGGTGTTGGTAGAAGTGTTAAAGGCTCCATCAATTGATGAATTGGAAGCTCAAGACGTAATCACTGAGGAAGATCCAAATTGGATGACTCCAATCAATAAATTCCTTAAAGATGGTGAATTGCCAAGTGATCAAATAGAAGCCGAAAGGGTTAAGATCAAAGCAAGGAAATAAGTTCGCCATTTAAAAGTTATGATGTAACGCCGTGCGGAAGCTTTAATCTCGTGTGTTCGGTTCTTCGTAGCTGCTTGATCGTCATCCGTAGCATGCCCAACATCACCTAAGATCAAGACCAACTTAAAAGTTAGTTTTGATAGTCAACTAATAAGTTTAAACAAGTTACATGGGTCAAACAACAATAAACAAATTTTTTTCGGAACTAGGGGGCCTCGCGTGACGCCAAGGGGCGTCGCGTGACGCCTAGCCCCCTTTTCAGCAGAATGCTGCTTAACAGATGCTGTACATTCCTAGCATAACACGATTTCACGGAAACGAGCATAACTCTCTCGTTTTTAATCCGTTTCACCCGATTCTTTTTCCTACGCGTCCGTAATTTATTTCTCCATCTTATGGAGTTAGAATCCGACATCCGGATTAACATAATTTCCGACTTTTAAGTCTTCGACTTACTACCCTTTTTACCAAATATTGACCAGTTCATGATTTTATCACACTAACATGTTTATTTAACCTTTAAACTCATGAAATTCATTATTTCAATATCTCCTATCATATTAATCTCAATTCACGGGTTTCTTACATAATAAAATCCCGTTACGCTTAAATGCTTGTTTTGACCCGTTAAGGGTATTTATGTACTTTTAAGCTTAATTTACGTTCGTCCCTTGAATGTAACATAAGTCCACCCATTTATATTGAATAGTCTTCCGCCACAATTATAATTGTGGTGGATTTAACGTACTTAAATACTTATTCCAAATTTTATCCCTCGGATATGTCATTTTACTACAAGACGCACTTTAAGGCGTTTAACCCTAGAAAGTTTATTCCTACAACTTTTATGCGCATCCGAGGGTTGAATGGTCATAATATAAGTTTCTAAACAACCTCTAAGGGTCGTTTGCCCAGTTGACCCATCAAGGGCTTTTTGGTCGATTTAAGTCCTTCAACTTGCGGTGAAGGACTTTCACTAAATACTTGACCAATCTTTGCACTTTTAACTATAAGACTATATATGCGTACCTGGCCCGGGTCAACAAATAGACCCGACTTATACCTTGCTTTAATTAACCAATATTCTATGGCGTCGCGATTATCCAAATTGCTAATCGCTCCTGATAACATAAGACTTAACAATCACATTAGTCGATATTGTCAAATGGTGTTATCATCACCATTTGACCCGTTTGGACTATATGCCCAACGTTATCTATTTAATCAAAAATATCGTTTTTGATTTCCAATTCATACATCCATCCCATCCCGGATTTTATTACCATACCCTTTTTCTTTTACACTATTTTCTTACAAATTCAACCCATTTCGGCTTACGCCATGGGTATCCTTTTAACCTTGATTTACATTAGTCGACACTTGACAAATTTCCATTTTTACCCTTTTCCCTCATTATTAGATTACACTACAAGGTAATCTTAACGAAAATCCATATTTCCAATATTATCGTTATCACGTTTACAATGTATCGAATAAACGAGTATTCTACATAAGTGTGTAAATTACACTTACCTCGCATCCACGCCACGCTTTTCTTTCCGTACTTGCTCCGTTTGACCCGCTCCCTCCTCCAAGCTTTCACCTAGCTTGTTACGCGTCAAACTATTGTCAATCATTTACAAGGCGGTTAAATTAGTCATTAACAATCACGACTATTCCACCTCACTTATTTTCTATGTCTAATTATCATTCATCACATCGTAGGTCAGTTTGACTTGTTAAAAATCAAATGCCCATTAGTATACTAATTGCATATTCGAGTTCATCAACTAGTTTTAGCATTCTTTAATTACCCGGTAGGCGTTATCTTTAGACCACCGTTTTAACCAAAGTTCTAACCACGTTTATCACATTTTAATCACTTTAGTTAGTTCAAGCGATTATCAAGACTAATTTATTCATTCATTTCACAAGAACTATGGGTTCTCATCTTTAAGTGAGACCCGTTCATCATATCACTAGCATTCATCATGACACCTTATATAATCAAGTTCTTCATATGAACTAGTAGGTACCCAATTTCACTTAGGCATTACATCGAACACCTTATGAGCATGATATTTTTACTACTAGAAATCAAGCTCATGACTAACTATTTAACCAAGATTTAAACATTCTTCTTTTTTTACATGATCATGACAAATCTTCATACCAACAAATCTGGATTTGCTTCATAGAGCTCTAATACACTAAGTTAACAAGGATAATCCTAGTGTTTAACATAATTCTCCAAAACCCACTTGACACATGAGAGTATGATCATGAATTCAAAATCATGAACATCAATTTAACAAATAAATGACTAGGGTTTACTCCTCGACATAATATTACTTCAAGATTCATCCATGCATGACATAATCAAGCTCAATTTCAGTTTCTTACAAATAACCTAGAATTTAAGATGGATCAAAACATCAAAATTTTACATACCTTATGATCCTTTCAACTAGGTGTTCATGAATTTGTGCTTGAAATTCGATTTAGACTTGATTAGAGGCTCCAATTTGTGAGTTTTGTGAGGATTTTAGGGTTTGAAGAAACCCATGTCGGCCCCTGCTTCTTTGTTCGACCAGACACCCCCAAAGTGGGTGTTTGGTTTGTTTTAATTCTTGTTTTTAATAAATCAAGTTTCAAGTTTAACAAGTTTGGCCCCTCCATTTTCCTTAGTTCATAATTAAAGCGTTTTAACCCACTCATAAGTCACTATCTAACTAGGTTAGAATTATTCCTAGTTAGCTTAGTAGGTTTGGGAAGTCGTAACCCGTTTTACTTTAAGTCCCGTTAAATCGGGCCTTTTATCATCCTATTTTCTTGAAAGCTCTTATTCACTTTAAATAAATATTAGGATTATTCAATTAATTCCTAATACTTGCCGGTTTACTTTTACCACTAACGGTACTTTCCCCGTCTTTAGTATTAACGGGGTTTACTTACCAAACCCGTTTTCGAGGTGTTACAAGTCTACCCTCCTTAAAGAGGTTTCGTCCTCGAAACCTTTTCTTACATAATTCATTGAGTTTTAACTCAATGTATTTGAGCCGAGAATTCTTTTAAACATTACTTATACTTTTATCCAATTGTTAGTATTACCAGAAAAATATGGTAACATCTTTTTGGTTATTATTCGTCTACATATCTCCTACGACATAGTGCAACTCGAAATAACGTAATCTAGTTATTTCCACTAGTTTAGTAACTTAGCGATATTCATCACTTTCATATACTAATGGATTCGTTACTTTGACCCGTTTAAAGGTCTTTAGTGAAATCTTTCACTTTTAGCAACAATTTCTTTTGTTTTCAAATTCATTTATTCGGTTCAGTTATACCGAATCCACCGCTTACAAACAACCAAATTTACTTAAATGACCTTAACCGGTCTCACTAACTAGACTTATTAGTCCAGTTACTTTTTACCGCTCGCTTGGTTATAATGTGATTCCATTTCACATTGCATTTCTTGACCGTGATCGTGTCACGTCATGTTTAATTTATATCAACCTTTCATTTTCGAAAAGATCACTTTTCGAATATATCGTCTTGCGCCTATCAGCGTCAAGACTTGAATCTTTCATGCTTACTATTCAATTTCCTATCAGAGTTTATATTTGTAAAAATGTTATTTCTTACTAAAACTGAATTTTAGTCTAACGTTTTTCTCTTTAACTATGTCAATTACTCATATCAAGAAAATTGACAACCCATAATTTATTGTTTTCCGTTCTCGTTTTACGCGGGGAATCGTAACAAGTTCCCTCACCTTACACTATTGACCCGTAGGTTCCTTCACTTAACCTCGTAGGCTATTTCCTTAAGCTTTCATCTCTTTAAGACGAGGCCCTTTTGATCCCTTTGCTTCACCCGTGGGTCATTTTGGCCCCGTAGACCTTTACACTATTTAATATCCCGTAGGTTATGATGATCCCGTAGATCATCTTTTATTCTAGTCTTCATTCCATTGTCTATTTATACATATATAGCTTTAAAGCATCATTTGTTATGTTTGGAATCATTTAATTTTGCTTTTGAACTTTAGTTGACCTTGACCGTAGTCTAAGGTTTCATTTGTTTACTTTCGGACAATCCTTTCCGACTTTACGACTTCTAGCGTCATTTACACGTCGGTTTGTCTTACGCTTACCATTACCCGGTTCATACTTATACTCCTTTACAACCCATTACCCGGGTCCTTCTATCTTATTGTTTTTAGCTTTCCGGTTTCACCGGTTTGCGTTTTCCTATTATATTAAGTGTTATTCCTTAATTGACTCGTTTGACTCACTTTGGGTGAATTTTCATCACTTATGAATGTCAAACTTCGTTCTTTATTTGACCCGTCCAACTTTGAAATGGTTGAACGTAATTACCAAAATTTATGTTTGCGAAAATTCTTGTCATCTTTTAGTCATGACTCATATTCTGAGTCTTTTGACTTTTTATTTCGCGTTCCTGTTTCTCAGTCTACGCATGCGTTTAAATCCTTACCCACCAACCGGGTGTTTTACCGAAGTCGTTATTATTGAAACCCTTACGGTATGCATTATGACTTCATTTCGCTTTTATATTCCTACTTTGTTCTCAAATTTGGTGTTTTACAAAATCGGCCCGTTAAGGGTCATATTTGCATTCTTCGGGTTCGAGTGTAAGCACACCCCTCCCAATTGCATACCTTAATCATTTTACATTAATCTTTGTCCCTTCACTCGGGCTCATCATCCTAATATAATACGCTTCCGTCACCCGGCTGTGCGTTTACATTATTATCAAATATTTTGCTCATTTGATTCATTTGGGTACTTTTTATGTTAGTCCCATTCACCCCACCCTTACTACATCGGACATAAATGTGTCCATCATAAGAAGTTCATGGTACCACGTGTTCACTACTTACTTGGCCAGAGTAAGCGATCAACACCTGGTATGCATGACCTTTTTATAATTTTCACATTACACCCCATGTAAGTAATGCCTCTATTTGTTTTTCTTGGAAACAATATCCAGGATAGGTTTTCTATTCAGGTTTTTCCAAGTTTTCAATCTACATATGCAACTTTCAATCTCTACATATTTGTTGCATATTACTATTTATGCAATAATTTAAAACGTGCACCTGATAATGCTTGCTCTAACAGGCTCCCCTTGCCATTAACTTATTCGCAATCGTTGCGTGATTTAGGTCCTTGGTGATCGTGCTCTATTTTTCATACTTTGGACCGTTCCTCTGTCAAATCCATGATTTGTTAAACTCTCGCTATCTTCATATGCGAGTGTCCTTCAATCAAAAACATATACAACAGTTAGTAATTTCAACATTAAAGGATGCTCGTATTATAATACAAGGCTTTTCTACTATACGCATCAACGCGTGTAATTTCGTTGACTATATCTATTCTATATCGTTTTTATTGGTGTAACATGTATTACACGATAACCATATGTGTTGTTCTCAACACTTTAATCATACTAAACCTTTGATATACATGTACTTACTGGATTTGCGATTAAGCCTCGAACCGAACACACTTTACTCTTTAACCGTGAGCTCTGATTACCAACTTGTAACACCCTTGTTATTATTTTAAAGGTTTTCGTGCAAATAACGAAAATAAACATGTAATTACGATTGAGTATCCTTAGAAAATACGAGTAATCTAAAACTTTTACAACTTAAAAGTCTTCAACATAATATAAATAAGTTCTCCATTTAAAAGTTATAACGTAACGCCGTGCGGAAGCTTTAATCTCGTGTGTTCGGTCCTTCGTAGCTGCTTGATCGTCATCCGTAGCATGCCCAACATCACCTAAGATCAAAACCAACTTAAAAGTTAGTTTTGATAGTCAACTAATAAGTTTAAACAAGTTACATGGGTCAAACAACAACAAACAATTTTTTTTTCGGAACTAGGGGGCCTCGCGTGATGCCAAGGGGCGTCGCGTGACGCCTAGCCCCCTTTTCAGCAGAATGCTGCTTAACAGATGCTGTACATTCCCAGCATAACCCGATTTCACGGAAAAGAGCATAACTCTCTCGTTTTTAATCCGTTTCACCCGATTCTTTTTCCTACGCGTCCGTAATTTATTTCTCCATCTTATGGAGTTAGAATCCGACATCCGGATTAACATAATTTCAGACTTTTAAGTCTTCGACTTACTACCCTGTTTACCAAATATTGACCCGTTCATGATTTTATCACACTAACATGTTTATTTAACCTTTAAACTCATGAAATTCATTATTTCAATATCTCCTATCATATTAATCTCAATTCACGGGTTTCTTACATAATAAAATCCCGTTACGCTTAAATGCTTGTTTTGACCCGTTAAGGGTATTTATGTACTTTTAAGCTTAATTTACGCTCGTCCCTTGTATGTAACATAAGTCCACCCATTTATATTGAATAGTCTTCCGCCACAATTATAATTGTGGTGGATTTAACGTACTTAAATACTTATTCCAAATTTTATCCCTCGGATATGTCATTTTACGGCAAGACGCACTTTAAGGCGTTTAACCCTAGAAAGTTTATTCCTACAACTTTTATGCGCATCCGAGGGTTGAATGGTCATAATATAAGTTTCTAAACAACCTCTAAGGGTCGTTTGCCCGGTTGACCCACCAAGGGCTTTTTGGTCGATTTTAGTCCTTCAACTTGCGGTGAAGGACTTTCACTAAATACTTGACCAATCTTTGCACTTTTAACTATAAGACTATATATGCGTACCTGGCCCGGGTCAACAAATAGACCCGATTTATACCTTGCTTTAATTAACCAATATTCTATGGCGTCGCGATTATCCAAATTGCTAATCGCTCCTGATAACATAAGACTTAACAATCACATTAGTCGATATTGTCAAATGGTGTTATCATCACCATTTGACCCGTTTGGACTATATGCCCAACGTTATCTATTAAATCAAAAATATCGTTTTTGATTTCCAATTCATACATCCATCCCATCCCGGATTTTATTACCATACCTTTTTTCTTTTACACTATTTTCTTACAAATTCAACCCATTTCGGCTTACGCCATGGGTATCCTTTTAACCTTGATTTACATTAGTCGACACTTGACAAATTTCCATTTTTACCCTTTTCCCTCATTATTAGATTACACTACAAGGTAATCTTAACGAAAATCCATATTTCCAATATTATCGTTATCACGTTTACAATGTATCGAATAAACGAGTATTCTACATAAGTGTGTAAATTACACTTACCTCGCATCCACGCCACGCTTTTCTTTCCGTACTTGCTCCGTTTGACCCGCTCCCTCCTCCAAGCTTTCACCTAGCTTGTTACGCGTCAAACTATTGTCAATCATTTACAAGGCGGTTAAATTAGTCATTAACAATCACGACTATTCCACCTCACTTATTTTCTATGTCTAATTATCATTCATCACATCGTAGGTCAGTTTGACTTTTTAAAAGTCAAATGCCCATTAGTATACTAATTGCATATTCGAGTTCATCAACTAGTTTTAGCATTCTTTAATTACCCGGTAGGCGTTAACTTTAGACCACCGTTTTAACCAAAGTTCTAACCACGTTTATCACATTTTAATCACTTTAGTTAGTTCAAGCGATTATCAAGACTAATTTATTAATTCATTTCACAAGAAGTATTGGTTCTCATCTTTAAGTGAGACCCGTTCACCATATCACTAGCATTCATCATAACACCTTATATAATCAAGTTCTTCATATGAACTAGTAGGTACCCAATTTCACTTAGGCATTACATCGAACACCTTATGAGCATGATATTTTTACTACTAGAAATCAATCTCATGACTAACTATTTAACCAAGATTTAAACATTCTTATTTTTTTACATGATCATGACAAATCTTCATACCAACAAATCTGGATTTGCTTCATAGAGCTCTAATACACTAAGTTAACAAGGATAATCCTAGTGTTTAACATAATTCTCCAAAACCCACTTGACACATGAGAGTATGATCATGAATTCAAAATCATGAACATCAATTTAACAAATAAATGACTAGGGTTTACTCCTAGACATAATATTACTTCAAGATTAATCCATGCATGACATAATCAAGCTCAATTTCAGTTTCTTACAAATAACCCAGAATTTAAGATGGGTCAAAACATCAAAATTTTACATACCTTATGATCCTTTCAACTAGGTGTTCATGAATTTGTGCTTGAAATTCGATTTAGACTTGATTAGAGGCTCCAATTTGTGAGTTTTGTGAGGATTTTAAGGTTTGAAGAAACCCATGTCGGCCCCTGCTTCTTTGTTCGACCAGACACCCCCAAAGTGGGTGTTTGGTTTGTTTTAATTCTTGTTTTTAATAAATCAAGTTTCAAGTTTAACAAGTTTGGCCCCTCCATTTTCCTTAGTTCATAATTTAAGCGTTTTAACCCACTCATAAGTCACTATCTAACTAGGTTAGAATTATTCCTAGTTAGCTTAGTAGGTTCGGGAAGTCGTAACCCGTTTTACTTTAAGTCCCGTTAAATCGGGCCTTTTATCATCCTATTTTCTTGAAAGCTCTTATTCACTTTAAATAAATATTAGGATTATGCAATTAATTCCTAATACTTGCCGGTTTACTTTTACCACTAACGGTACTTTCCCCGTCTTTAGTAGTAACGGGGTTTAATTACCAAACCCGTTTTCGGGGTGTTACACCTGGTGCTTAGAAACAATGAAGCCAGCAAAAAGGAAAATCAAGGAAAACTTGGCCCAAAATGGGAAGGCCCATACACCATCCTTGAAGCACATAAGGGTGGATCTTACAAGCTAGCAGACTCAGAGGGTAAAAGGCTTACAAGGCATTGGAATGGAAAGACCTTGAAAAGGTTCCATGTCTAAACAGGAAAGATTGGTTTGTATTTCACAAGTTGTATTTTGAGAATGACACTACGAAAACCTTTTGTACGAACAAGTATCTATTGAATGAATGAAGTTGTTTTATCAAACTTGTCTTTCTATCCTAAGATCAGGCTGAGAACCTAGCAAAAAACTCCATGGCAAGGGCCATGTAAGGGGATGAGCTCCCAGGCCACATCGCTCAATAGGTTCAAGGGTTGAATGAACCTATATAAGGGGTGAGTTCCTAAATCAATACAACTCCATGAAACTTATTATCAAAAATAAAGTTGTCTCATAGACGGGTTTGAACAGCCTACACCAAATGTTCCTTAAGCCTCAGAGGAATAATCAAATAGGCTTACGAAATCAAACAAAAACAAGAAAATAAATAGGATAGGTGCTATGTCTTCTTGTTAAAAATACCAAGGCTAAGTGACTGCAGCACTGAACCCTTTAAGGTATAAAAAACAAAAAGGCAACGCAAACTTGACAAAGACAAAAAAAAGATATAACTCGAAGAGTAGTACAACAACTTGAACAAAGAGTTAGAAAAACTTAAAATACAAACCAAGTCAAGTTACAAAACTAAAAAGCCTTCAAAGCTTCAAGCCACATATGTGACAACTCAAAACCATTAAAGGCTTCAACCTACCTACGGATAAGCCAAAAAGCTTAAAAGCTTGAAGCCAACCAAGCTGCCTTAACTAAATAGGCACAAGTATAAAAACACAGCACAAAGAAAATAGTTAAACATAATATCATAACAAAGAAAGCCATGAAAGACTTTCAACCATTCAAACACAAGTTAAAACAAGTCCTAGTGACTTGCAAGTTTAGATATTGTTCAAACGGCCATACAGGCCTAAAAGCACAACCACATAACAAGAACCTTAGGGGTTCCTACAAAACCTAATATTGTCTAAAGTTAACATTACAAACCACAAATTGTTTTTGAGTGCTAAGAAAGCTACAAATATCCATTAAGCATCAGCAGAAGGCTTGGAAACCCCAGAACCTTCACCCTTGACCTTCTTTGCTTTCTTGGACTTCTTAGCTTTTACACCACCATCACCACCTACTACTGAAGCCTCCAAGCTTGCATCCTTCGAAGCATCCGGTCCACCTGAAAGGGTGTCATCACTATCTCCCGAGTAGGATCTCTTCCTTGAAAGAAAACCCAAGACTTCAGCACAGACTTTTTCATTAAGGCCCTCTGGTTTCAAGTCCTGCAACACAGTAAGAGGCTTACCAAAACAAGCAGAAACTTGATGGATATAAGGGTAGGTCAGCCTCTCCATCTGTTCAACGGAGCCCTTGAAAACATCGGAAGCCTCAGGACGAAACAAGGGAGACTTCTCCAATGGATGGCCAGATTCATGAAGCTTATAGCCAACAACAAGGCCTTGATGCTTTCCCAAGTTAAGTAATTTAGTATAAACTTCACCAAGTGCAGAATTAAACTCCTTGGAATGGAGAAGGTAGGTGACAACCCGTTGAAAGCCTTGCTCAATCAACCATTGGTTATCATCGGTGGTCTGAGCAACCGCAGCCTTCAACCCTTCCTTCTATGCATCAAAAGCCCTTTGTTGAACAGACAAAGCTTCCCTATCAACTTTAAGTTTTAACCGATCAGCCTCGAAGCTCTTCTTAAGATCACCTATTTCAATCTCATGTCTTCTAGTCAGTTCACCAACCTTTTTAGCCCAAGCCTACTCCTTCTCAGCAAAACCACTAATCTCCTTCTTCATGGAAGACATTGAAGATTTCATTTTATCTTTCTTCTTAGAAAATTCTTCATATTCTCGCATCCTATTACGAAAATGAGCAATCCCCTAAGGAAGCATGGCAGCAAGGTTGCAGGTACTCAAAATCATGCGGGATAACATTAAGTCATCATCCATCTCAGCAATGGTGTTGTGAACTGAAGGAGGAGCAATGTGACTCAGAGCATCTTCACAAACAGCAGCATCTTTGAAACTGTCATCAATTTTCACCGACCAACCAGGCACATAAACTTCGTCCAGATCCAACCCTTCAACATCCCTGCTTGAAGAACCCTGAACAGGGGTAGCGATAACCTTCTGAGCCGGAGTATTCTTCTTCCCATGAATAACCAACTTCTTTTCCTTCTCAACACCCACTTCAACACCTTCACCTCCAGAAACTTCTATGTCATCACTCAACTCCATTGGTTCAGTGGAAGTAGATTGAGTAGCACCTTTAAGTAAACGGCGAGTAGATCGACGGGTTGAAGCCTTGGGGGAAACAGGTTTAGAAAAACCCTTCACATTGGAAACACTAACATACCCAGTACCCTCAAACCTTTGCTCAGCACTCTTAACCACAACATTCTCATCAGGAATAGCTGGAACATCTCCAAACGCAACATCAGACGTGTCGTCACTCTTGATAAAATCTAGGGCAGACATGACTGCAAATAAGAACAAAAGAGAATGCACATAAGACGTAAATTAAGGAAAACACAAAGGGAATAAAAAAGAAAAAGCATACCCGTGCCATTCCTCATCAGAACCGGATCCCGATTGGCCTTTTCCCAAACTTTACTAACCCCTAGCAAGACTAGCAAATGTTCAGGAAAGGGACAAACCCTTGAAGGGCACTCCCGGATGGCTTTGAGAAAGGCGTCATTTAAATCAGATTCAAGGGGTTCCGGTTCATTGAGAACAGCATCTGGGTGCCTCCAAACCATTTTGAAAGGAACGATAGAATCGGACACCCAGAAAAAACGATCCTTCCAGGAACCAAGGGTGGTAACCATGGAAGAAATGAGACAAGCATCAACCTTGGACGTTTCAAAGGTGAACCAATCACCGTTTTTGGCCAATCGGAAAAATCGGCGAAAAAGCAAGAGTAAAGGATCATAACCAAGGGCACGGCATAAAACTTCGAAATGTAAAACCCTAGCCATGCCCTTTGGGTGAATCTGACCAAAAGACACTCGATAGTATTCTAGAATATTCAAAACAAAGTTTGAAAACGGTTAACGAAGATTGGAAAACTCAAAATGCCGACAATATAAAGCAATCGAACCAGGAGGACATTCATTGACAGATTTATCACAAGCCGGTGCAACCGGTTTAAATTTGTCCTTATCCCCCATTCCATACAAAAGAAATCAACTTCCTCTTGAGTCATTCGAGAAAACTACTTTGCCATATCCTTACGAGCACCCATGATATGAGAAATTAAACAGAAAATAAGCAGAGGAAACTAACCTGATTTGATAAAAGGGAAAAAACTTGAAGAAAAAGAGGGCAAGTAATGTTCTTCTGATAAAATATGTGTAAATAAATAAGATAAATGTTGATGCACAATGTCTAAAGCCTGCGTCTTTATAATGCTCGTTTAATGTATAGGGTCCAGATAGGTCATTCTGTATTAGTCCAGGGGGTTAAACTATAAATTTATGATTTTCAAGTTGTAGGTCCACTTTTGTGACATGTGTCCACAAAAGCGAACCAGGTTTGTTGTCTGGACCGCTCTTATGAACATGTCACATGAGCGGACCACATAGTCTATAAATACTCCTGATGTGTTCTTCATTTGTAACGTCTTCGGGAACTCAACGTCGAACTGCTGACCGTACGACAAGCATTATCAAGTGAAGAAAAAGTATTTTAAGTGTGAATCTTCTGTTTCTACTCCTTTCTGTTACGTTTTTCTTTGTATCATGCTGAAAATGTGTTTCCGCCACATTTTCAGTAAGCACTAGCTCTGATTGACTCACTCGAGAGGTCAAAACTGATCCTACAATAAAAAGTAATAACTAAGGGATAGAATTAAAAACCGCCGCCTGACAAACTGCCACAAGTCTTGTCAACTGTCTTGTCAAATTCCGAGATTCAAAAACCTCAACCGTTTTCAACCTTCCAACCTTTGAACCCTCGAAGCCTTTGGGCAGTAAAATACACGTATAAAAGTCAGAAGTCTTTGAGCTCATCTCCCAAAAACCTCTGACTTGGGGGGCTGATGACGGGGGTAGCCCAAGACCAAATATAAACGACTTAAATACGTAAATGCTCATAAGGCAAAATGGTTCAAAGGTAAAAAAACCTGGGAAGTCGAGATAAAGTAACACGGAACAGTAAGTAGTCATGTCTCTGGATTACTTCACCAACTCGCCAGCCGCAAAAGCAATGCAGGTCCACAGAACACACTCTATTATCCAGGGGTCAGAAGGCTTCAACCCCCGAAAGGGTAAGCCCCTCACTGCAAGCATAGTCACTAGTCAAATGCATTCCTCTTTGGGAGATGTCTTCTCCTATATATTAGACACTTCATTTACTAAGCAGGACATTCCTGGCCAGCCCTGATTCCTGAAATCTTTGGTCATTCACTTCGAGTACTTGCTTCATGCGAGTTACTCCCTTTCACATCCAACACGCACATTCTGTTTGCTCCTTCATCCGAATCTGAACACACTTTAGAGGAGGATCTTTAGCAAACAATAAAAATAAACTAGTAAACCTCCTTCCACGTCTTGCAAACGTGGGGGGACCCCACGACCTGCGTTAGGCAAAGCTGAACCCTTCAACCCTTTTGCCTAACCAGCCCAGCTACTATCCTTGGTCTATTATTTGTTGCATCAACAATAACAATATGGGGATCAGCAGCCGCGATCACAGTGTTGGAATCAAAATCAGGATTCAAGGCTCTACAACAAAGCGCGAATCAATCAACTGAGTTTCGACGCTACTCGTTTTCCATAGTGTACTTCACAGGATTGGTAGGCGGCTCAGTGCTAGCATGTTCGGCCGTTCTCCAAGTTTCAGGACCGGAAGCAAACTGGATCATGATTGTGAAATTCGGAGCCATTTACTTGACATCATCGGTGATGATTTTGATGTATGTGGTGGGGAACACGGTGTTGTATGAGCAGTGCAAGGTAGCGAGTGGGGAAGAGGTTGCAATGACGACGGTGAAAGGGGAGGTTTCTGGCGAGTATGTTAGGGTGCTTGTGAATGATACAAAGAGTGAGATTGTCCATGAACATGAACTGGTTGTGAATGATACGAGTGAGGAGTACGTTAATGGAGGTTTTAACTACTTGTGGTGTTTTTTAGCATTTGTTTGGGTAATTTTACTTTGGGTGCCAACTGATATGTTATATTTTCATAATATAAATTAGGGTTAGGATATAATAGGAAGTTTATTTGGCTAAAAAGGCTAGAAAGTAATCTTAACCATCCATTTAGTTAATCAAGGGCTAAGATTAAACGAGAGAAATTGAAGGGAAGAAAAGAGGCGCGTGAGTTTGTTTAGGGCATTCTAGTCAATCCAAGGCAATAGTTTTTCTCTCCTCCAATTCCCCCCATTTTTTAAACGTTAATAACTCTTTCATACGACATTATTTTTTTATAAAAATTGCACCAAAAAAACGAGCGTTTTTTATCTTTAAAACGAGTATACTATTCCTATATTTTCGGAAAAAATAATTTAAAACCCAGTTTCGTAAAACGCAATGGAAAAAACCCAGTTGCGTAAAACGCAATGAAAAAAACCTAAAAATGACATTTTTCTAAAACGCAATGCACCAAAAACACAAAGAAATGTCTAATTTGTAAAACGCAATGGCTAGAAAACACAAAAAATGTCTTATTTGTAAAACGCAATAGCCTAAAAATACAAAAGAAAGTGTACTTTCTAAAACGCAATGGACTGAAAACACATAAAAATGTGTTTTACCTAAATCGCAATGCACCAAAAACATAAAGAAATGTCTTATTTTTAAAACGCAATGGCTAGAAAACACATAAAACTCTCTTATTTCTAAAACGCAATGGACTGAAAAAGCATAAAAATGTCTTTTACCTAAAACGCAATAACTAAAAACACTTCAAAAATGTGTTTTACCTAAAACGAAATAACTAAAAACACTTCAAAAATGTGTTTATCTAAAACGCAATAGCCAAAAAAACACATAAAAATGTCTTATTTCTAAAACGCAATGGCCTAAAAACACAAAAGAAAGTGTATTTTCTAAAACGCAATGGACTGGAAACAAATAAAAATGTGTTTACCTAAAACGCAATGAATTAAAAACACTTCAAAAATGTTTTTTTTTCTAAAACGCAATGGCCAGAAAACACATAAAACTCTCTTATTTCTAAAACGCAATGGACACAAGCTGACCTATCTGTGAATCTGTCTGAACCAGAGAGTAGCAAATCAAAAAACTGTCTATGAATTACTCTGCCCCTTAGACCCCGCCAGGGGCTGCCGCCCCTGGGACCCTGCTACCAGGGGCGCTGCCCCCGGACCCCCGCCAACATCATAAAACGCAATGACTAAATAAAAAACCCAGATAATAAAAATGAAATTAAAGAATTTCTTACATGGATCGAAGTCGGTTTCTTAAACGATTGATGAAATTTGAATGATTGAAACACTTATCAGAGATCGAATCGAACGGATCGAGTGATTATCTTCAAAATCATCGGAAAAAACGAGATTTTGTATGAAATTAAACTGGGTTTTCTTCAAAAAAGCTGAAGAACTCGTTGATCGGGTGTTTGAATCATTGATTGGTGACGAAAATCGCACTATAATGTAGTGATTATTGGGATAGAAAGTGAAGAAATGGTAGAAGATGATGGGTTTTGAAAATGGTGGGTTTTGATGTTACTGGGAAGAAGAATGAAGAAGAAAAGGATAATATTGACTAAAATACCCTTGCTCTTTATTTTAAATTTTGTCACATGTCCTAATCCTATTGCTTTCTATACTTCCTAGCCAAAATAAACTTCCTATTTGATCCTCACCCATATAAATTAAGGGGGGAGAGGGTGATCACTAGTGATAGAATTCCATCAGTCACAAGCACCCAATCAAGTTCCGCCATGTCATCAACCATTTTTCCATCACTCACAACTTTTTTTAGTGGCATTGGTCATCACTCACAACACCCACAATAAACCCTCACACCCCCTCACATGTTCCATCACTGAATGTCCATAACGCGTGATATATTTAACGAAAATTGTTCTTCACATGTGGAACTAACATGGTGGCGGTGGTTTGTTGCATCCCACCACGCGTTATACTTGGTCCATCACACGTTATACTTTGCCGCCCCTAGTCCCCTAATAATATTTTGTTGGTATATGTTGTTTTACTATATGCACATGAAGTATTAAAAAAGTTGATTTATCAACTTTAACCCTTTTGACTTTTTTACTTTTAACCCAAAGTTTTCATATTTTACAATTTAATCACAACACTTTTTTTATTTTCAAATTTGGTTCCTCGTACGTTTAATTTTTCATAGTGTGCGTATGGGGTTCGACGTTTTTTCTTCTTATTTTCCCATTTGATAGGCCAATCGCAACACGTCTATTTTTCTCCATTTGACCGGTTCGTCGCAACGCGAAGGTCCTATATCGACTTAGTTGTTATTTTCTACATTTTACGTTTCGGTCTAACTTCTTCACATTAACACGCTACACGGGTGTGAATGGCTCAACGATTTTACGTATGCTTTTCATTCGGTGTTATTTTTTCCTTTTTTATTTATTTTATTTTTACGAGCTTTTACGATGTTGGTGGTCGCTGGCAGTGGTGTGGCATTAGTGCTATATGGCACGGTTTTACAAACGTTTTTATCCTATTATGTTTTTTACTAATAATTTGTTTCAAGTTTACCCTTGTACATCCTTTACTTAAAAACTAATTTTACGTACATATTTATATGTACGTGTCGGTGTGAATCTGATCTGCTTTACGTTTCGACGTAAAATTTTTCTAGGAAACTAGTCATGTCCAATATAATATATCATTGTTAAAAAAACATTTTTACGTGCATATTTTTATGTACATTTCGCTATAAATTTGATTTGGTGTATGTTTCGACAAATTTTTTTTTTTTTGTGAAACGAGTCAGGTCAAATATAATATGTTTTCGTGTTTATTTTATGAATGTTTCGTAAATTTTGTTTCGGATCGAGTGGATTTAAATTGTGTTTTCTTTTTTTTTTTTTCTATTTTTCCAAAAGCTCCAATTAATCCCTTATGATTAAACGTGGCAGCTTTTCCATTACACCCATCACGTTTTCTATGTGGGTAACATATGATATGTTATGATTGCACAGTATAAATTCGATTTCTTTTATGTTTTGATCCAGTCACATTGCTTATACTGGTTATATTGGCTTCAATCAGATACGTTGAAACATGCGTTTTCATATGGTTACCGCATCACATAACGTTTGAATTAATCCATTCGATGTTTGCGATTTACCCGCCTTAACGTGTTCGAATCTTATTTCTAGTTATAATTAAATAGCACATGGTTTCTTTTGCCCAGTGGGCACTTCATTACTACTTTCAGTCAATATGAAAATTCAAGTTTGATTCTATTTTAACTAGTTATTTTCTGCCTGCGCGTTGCGGCGGGACCCAATGACTACAAAAGGCATGTCAGCAACGGCAAACAGACACCGAATATCAAAACATAAATAAAATGATGTTGTAAGGATAGTCACTTCGTCATAAAAAAAACGATTTTAAATAACATAAGATATAATAATAGGACCCACACGTCCTACACGTTGGAAATTCGGTTGTTTTCAGTTCAGTTATTACGGTGCTAAAACATTAAAATATGGATGAGCTCGGTACCGGTAACGGCAGCGAAAGTACCGATTCGGAAAATCATCGAAATTAGGTACCGGCACCGAAAATGCTCGGTACAATACGATATGGTATTTGAAGGTAAAAATCAATAAATACAGGTATGGTGCTAGACCGGTGTCGAACTGAAAGTAACGATTCTGAAAACGCCAAAAGGTGGGTACCAAATTGGTATCGAAAATGATTTGGTATAGTAAATTTGGTACCGATACGATACCGGTTCGTTTACAGGATTTGATACGATTTGCTCATCAATATTCTAAATATCCAAGTTAATTTTACATGTTACAATTCATTAATTACAGAAAAAGACAAAAAAGAAAGCAAAATAAGTTGTGTATATAAAACCTCATTCAAAGGAAATACAGTTTACTTACTGTGTGTATGAAAAGTAATCTAAACGGTGCAATTACTTGCATTGATGCGTTGCTACAGGATTTGATGAGCTCGGTACCAACTAGTACCGAAAATACCGTTACCGAAATCCCCAAAAGTGGGTACCGGTACCGAATATACCTAGTATGGTACGGTTCGGTGCCGGTCGGTACTGGTACGGCACCGGTTACCGTTACCGAAATCCCCAAAAGTGGGTACCGGTACCGAATATACCTAGTATGGTACGGTTCGGTGTCGGTCGGTACTGGTACGGCACCGGTATTTAAGGGTAAAAACCGGTGAATACCTGTGCAGAACCGGTACCGAAAATACACCGGTTTGGTAAATTTGAGACCGGTACCTATACCCGATACCATTTGCTCATCTCTTCCATTCTAATTTTAAATAATTCTAATTCTAATTTTAATTTAATAATAAACTAATGAACCTACTGTTCATTCAGTTTAAAATTTATCATATATAACCTACTGTGCAGAACCGCTACCGAAAATACACCGGTTTGGTAAATTTGAGACCGGTACCTATACCCGATACCATTTGCTCATCTCTTCCATTCTAATTTTAAATAATTCTAATTCTAATTTTAATTTTAATTTAATAATAAACTAATGAACCTACTGTTCATTCAGTTTAAAATTTATCATATATAAATTTAATTTAATGTTTTACTATTTTATTTTGGGTGGGTCTTAGTCAAGGATAATGAAATTAAGTTGAGATGGTAAACCTATTTTTATGATCATTTCAACTGCGGGAGGCCTTACCAACAAGAAAGAAACAACCACACTATTGAAGGGCCACAAAGGAATAACTGCTACTGTTGGAGTATCACACAAGGGGAGGTGAGGAAAGGACTTAGGAGGATTAACATACCAATTGAGGTGTGGAAGTATTTGGGAGATGAAGGAGTTCAATGGCTAACTACTTTATTCATTGTTATTTGTAATCTAGACAAATGTCAGATCAATGGAGAAGTAGTGTCGTAGTGCCGTTATATAAGAACAAAGGTGACGCCCAATGTTGTGGGAATTATAGAGGAATAAAGCTTCTAGGTCATACTATGAAATTATGGGAGAGGGTCATTGAGACCAGAATTCGAAAATAGACTCAGGTCACGATAAACAAATTTGGTTTCATGTCAGGGCGGTTAACTACGAAAGCGATACACACTCTAAGGAGATTGATGGAAAAGTATAGGGAGAAGAAGCGAGATCTACATATGGTCTTCGTTGACCTTGAAAAGGCATACGACAGTGTGCCACGTAAACTGATTTGAGATAGTTTGGAGGGTAGAGGTGTACCTGGGAGGTATGATGATATAATTAGCGATATGTGTGACAAGACTGAAACTAGTGTTTAGGTGCCTGTAGGGGATAATGATTTCTTCCCTGTGGAGGTGGGACTCCACCAAGGGTCTGCATTGAGTCTGTTTCTTTTCGCAGTCGTCCTTGATGAGTTGTCTAAGTCGATTCAAGAGACAGTTCCATGATGCATACTTTTTGCTGATGATATTGTGTTAGTGGCGGAGACTAAGCAGAGCTTAAATGCAAGGTTAGAGGAATGGTGAGCAACTTTAGAGGATAAAGGTTTAAGGATTAGTTGCTCTAAGTAGGGTTGTGCAAAAAACCGAATTAACCGAACTATAACCGAATTAACCGAAAAAACCGTGTTGGCCATTGTCGAAGAGGACCCCTTGGTCGGGCTCCTCATCTTGGGCCACTCTATTGGGCTCCCCAAAAGGCTCATTCTCGCATCCTCAAAGATCCGGTGTGTAAGTAAAAGAGCGGGAATAAAAAAGCCCATCAACTCACGTTGCCTTCTTAGTCACAACAAAAGAGAAACGACACCAACCAGGAAAGTACGAGGAAGGTACATGCCTCATTAAATGCAAAAAGCATCCCACCGGTGATAGGGGAACAAGTATCCACCGGTGATAGGCCGGAGCGTGTAAGAGTATGCAAACATATAATACATCTTTTTGTAATTTTGAAATGTAAATAACACACTTTGTTAAACGGATATAAACATATAAATGATGTTTTCTGTAACTTACTCTAAATAATAACCAATTTTTGTAATTGTTAAATTTAAGTCAGAATAGAAAAATTAATAATTAAATAGTAACCAAGATTCATATGCATTTCACTTGCCTCAATTTAAAAAATTTTATACTATAAAACAATTATATAGGACTGAAACACCTTTTTTGAACAGCAAAAAATCTCACATGTAAACTAACCCTGCTCGGGGCTATGTACAAGATCGACTCCTCAACCGCCATAAACCCTCACCCCCCGTCAGGTTCGAACCCTGGATTAAAGCCCCAGTTCGTCCCTTCACCCAGATGTCCCTCGAAAATAGCCCAAATGAGAATCAAACCTGTGCCTCCACTAGGGAGGGCATGTCTTTTGACCACTGGACCAATATCTCATGACAGGATTGAAACACCTAATAAAATAAGTTAATTTTAGGGTGACTTAAGTTTACACACCCAATAACATTACAAGTATTAATTAGCTCAAACACTAATCCTGTAATATAAGAACAGATTGTACCCAACAAGAGGATGTTTCAACCTATGCTTTTGCAGCTGCTGAAGGTGACAATCATTGACCCCTTAACATAGAGATGGTGCAATCAACACATAAAAGACAAGCAGATACAAGCAAATTGATATAAAACCACCTCTCTGCATTCAAATCACACCTAGGAATAGTTTAAACGGTTCGGATTAAACTTTATTGAAAACAGACAAACAAACAAAATGTGTTTAGCCGTAATAATAATTAGACGGGTGACAGTATACAAAGTTTCACAAATCAAATGTTTGTAAATAGTATTGGATTAAACTTTACTGGATACATAATCAGCATTGGTTGCTTCCCAAATGGTGGTGCCATCACAGGTGCAGAGCTTCTTGTAGTTCTCACCAACTCCTGCACTTCTTGCTACAACCGCTGCTGCAAGCCCAGCATCACCCCTGTCTTCATTTTCATACACCGCTATTGCTCGACCAATAAGATCCACGATTTTAAGGTTCTTTTTCACACCCGAGAAGAACGCTTCACCGTTCTCATCAGCCTCTAGTGTTCCCAGGTCACCGAGCGCCTACATATATTATTATTTAACCAGAAGACGATTTATTTTTTTATATAAGAAAAGGTTAATGCCATAAAAAGCCAACATACTTTCGTTTTTTCTGTGCAAAAAAATCCAAACTAATTTTTGGTACTTTGAAGTCCCTAAACTTATAAAAATACACGAAAAAGTTTCTAATTTTAGTATATGTTAAAGTCCCTAGACTTGAAAATATACACAAATAAGTCTCTAATTTTAGTATGATGAAATTCAATTAACCTAAACTTGTAAAATATACACGAAAAAGTCTCTAGTTAGTATATTAAAAAGTCAATAAACTTGTCTAAAAATGAACGTACTAATAAGTTTTTTTTAGCATAACTTGTTAGCTCTTAAATTGATAAAAATAAGACGGTCTGAATTGTTTTGTGCAAAAAGTATTGAATATCACTTTATCTAATTTTGACTGGAGGGTAGGAGTGTGAACGATGCACAACGGCTTGAGGGCTACTCGGGATCAGATCGATAAAAAGCTCAAACGAGCCCGGGCCCGAGCTCGAGCTTGAAATATGACTCGTTTAGTTATCGAGTCCGAACTCGAGCTAGACATACAAAGTTCGCTTAGGCCCGCAAGCCCTAACGAGCCCAAACATAATTTTAAATTATTTTTATATATAAAATATAATTATTGTAACATTCGCGAGACGAGCTTTGGATCGTTTAAGCTATATCGAAGCGAGCTTGAGCCGAGCTTTTAGCTTGTTTGAGATAGTTCTCAAATTACCTCGAGCCAAGGCGAGCCGAGCCCAAGCTTTGGGTGTTACTTGCGATCCGAACTCGGTCTCAATATAGTAGGCTGGAACCGAGCCGAGGTCGAGCTTCAAAAAACATGATGAGCCGAGCTCGAGTAATAGAAGGCTCTGGCTCGGATCAGCTCGTTTACACCCTTACTGGTGGGTAACAAGTCATTATTTTTATTTCACAGGTACATGCATTCTACAAAAGTTTAGGGACTTTAATACACCAATATTAGGTTGAGGGACTTTTTGTGTGTATTTTTGACAAGTTTGGGACTTTAATAAACCAAAACTAAGTTCAGGGACATGGTATTTACCATATAATAAACAACCTACACTACACCAATTAAAAGTTATTTATATGTTAATAAAATCTAACCTTTTCTTCTGACAGCTGATTAAGAGGATTAAACACTTTGCCAGTACTGGCGGCACCTCGAGTAAGATCACCGAATTCGTTTATGGACCAACCGTGTTTTCCAGGTGACAACCCACTGAAGTTGGCTTCGATTCTAGCCAATTCCATACTCACTTGGGCCAGACGGACCACCCCAAATATTTGTGGGCCTTTGAATTCAGCAACAGCAGCAGTAATTAAGACATCTGAATGGCAAAATGGGCAGAAAGAGAGTTTAGAGGGTTTTTGAATGTGTTTTGAAATGGATTATTTGACTCACTAATGTTAAATAATCAGAGTCATATTATTCAGAAAGTTGGAAGTGATTATCAGATAAGTCAGTTTCATGATGCACAATCAAATGACTGTTTTAGGGGTGAGCATGAGTCGGTTCGGCTCGGTTCAGTTTGGTTCGCTTATGGCTAAAAATCAGCCTATAATGGAGGTTTTAATTATTAGATTTTCTATAACCGACTGGTTTTGGTTATAAAGAAGAATAAGTGACAACTGATATTTTATTTACAAGGTTCGGTTAATTTGGTTGACCATGGCTTTGGATGTGAGTAGATTCAAGCTAAGTTCAATTATTAAAATATTAGCAATCCATTTGATTTATAAAGAAGTTATAACAAAAATTTCCAAGATATAACATATTATTTACAAAGAAATATGAAGGTTTGTTTAAATGATAGTTCAGTTAGGTTAATTTGGTTATTTATACAAACATAATCATAACCGAACCATAAAAGCCGATTATAAAAAAACATAACCGAATCATTGATTTCTCAATCACATCCCTACCTAAGTCCCAAATCAATGCCTCAACAACGATATGCGTGTTAAATGATATGGAGCCATAAAAAATAACCGAAGACGGGTCAATCAAACTTACCTCTTTAGAATCAAACAAATCAAAACAAACTCAAATCCTATTAAAACTTGTAAGCGAGACTTTTGCATAACATAGACTACAAATTAAAACAGTTGAATCCATTAAGACAGAGACATGAAATGAAATCAAATGAAAACAAGAACTAACCTCCTGGTAACCCTTGACCAATTAGCCGGGCTTTCCTACCGGTCTGCTCCAAGGCTTCAGCCATGGTCTTTACCGGTGAAGACCCAAAAATTCTAACTACTTGATTGCTCAAATCCACATCAACGCTCTTAATTCCTATACGAACATAATATAAACAAGATGTCAAACACATAAAACACCAACTGTAATGTGATCGTGTTCATAACACTGACCATTGACTGTTTGCAACTTATTCTTGACAGCTTTAACACAACCTTCACAACTCATATCCACCATGAACTCTGTCTGTAATTGCAGGAAAACAAGATCTCAGATTACCAAAACTTAACCCCACATTATCAATTTTTAAGGTTTCTGTTTAGGCACTCCGATTTTAGCCATACCCGAGTAACTTGACCTGACCCGCTTTCACCCATACTCGATTAACCCAACCCTAACAAACCTGTTACCCAAAAACTGATTACACCGATTGTTATTAGGGTCGGGTATCAGTTAGACCTATAAACATAAAAAACCCAAATAAACCGAGCCGCTTAACCCGACCAGATCAAACCCGTTACCTGAAAACCGATTGTTATTAAACTGATTACACCGATTGTTATTAGGGTCGGATATCAGTTAGACCTATAAACATAAAAAACCCAAATAAACTGAGCCGATTAACCCGACCAGATCAAACCCGTTACCTGAAAACCGATTGTTATTAGGGCCGGGTACCAAATAGGGTAATTGCACGGTACCCCTGACCGCGGAAGGGATCTCCCTTCCCAGTTCACCACCCGACAAGGATCCCTGGCGGTAAATACCCATAGCCATCAAAGAGGGGTAAGAAACATGTTTCGAACCCGAGACCTCGAGTGTCCTCGGTCCGGCTTTAAAGCGGGTGTCGGTGGCCACCAAAGTGGCACTAATGGGAATTGAACTTGGGTCTCCATTGGGTACCAAATAGACCTATATAAACATCAAAAACACAAATAAACCAAACTGATTAACCCGATAACCAAACAACCCGACTGAACCTGATAGTGATACGGATCAGTTATCAGAAACATCATACACAAAACACCCCCCCCCCCCAAAAAAAAAAAAAAAAAACGCCCGAACCCGAATAATAAACACGATCAACACCCCTAGTTTCTCTTAGTTACTATTAGCCAATCCATATCAACTTAACTATTCCCAAATTAACAAAGAAACCCTAGAAACCATAAGATTATTCCAATAAAAAACCCAACAGAAAAACAATAATTTTAATAAAAAAACGCACCATAACTTCCGGCAATTCCGCATCAAACTGCAAGAAAACAAAAACCCACAAATTAAAACCAAAACCCATATTGGACCCAATTCAATTGTTCAAATTGAAGCAAAAAGTTGCAACCTTTGGAGCCTGTTTAGTGTCCATGTGAAGAGCAGAAGGGGGGCTGGTGAGATTCTTGTTGAGACCGAAACGATTTGGGGATGGAAAGGGTTGATTGAAAAAGGGTTTTGTGAAGTTGTGATTATTATTGTGTGATGAGGATGAAGATGGTGAAATGGAGTTAAGGGTGAGTGCTGCTGTAATGGCCGTAGTTGTTGACGCTGCTGCAACTGTTCTAAGAAAACCCATTGTGAATAGACGAATTTAATGAAAATCGAATAATAATATTAAGGTATTATTATTATTATTATTAAAATTCTGGTGTGGGTTCTAGAGGCATCCGGATATGCATGCCATTCATGACTTGATGTGATGACACTCTTGTGGTTGAAAAACCATGGAGAATGTTACATTTTTTGAACACTTGATGCTGAAATGAACATGGAAATTATTAATGTGTATTGTAACATCACACCCGTATCTCTTTAGTCTATGTTGTGTGGTTATGACTTAGGGGTTGTTTGTTCATCTTTAATGAGGTTTTTAATGGTTTAGACTTCATACTGGTTTAGTACTTAATGGTTTAGACTGTTTGTTTTATGAGCAGATGTCTGAATGGTTCAGTAATTTGTCTCTGAATGGTTAAGCATTATACATGCTCTTAATGGTTCAGACCTTTTACTGGTTCAGCATTATACAGGCCTTTAATGGTTCAGACCTCTTACTGGTTCAGCGCTTAATGGTTCAGACCTTTTACTGGCTCAGCACTTAAACATTCAGATGTTGCCAAATAACCCCTTAGAGGATCACCATCGTCTTATACGTCTACGTCATGTGCCCTCATCCTCATCCTCATCCACCAACCTAATCCATCACTCTATATGATGTGGACCATAATTCCATTATCATCCACTATCCTCATCTACTAATCATAATCCCCTGTTTAATTAAAAGAGGATCATGGTTGCTATAGAATAGGGGTGTTCAGAATTCGTTTCGAATTTGAAAAATTCGAAATTCGTTTAAATTCGATTCGATTATCAAGAATTCGTTTCGATTATAAGAATTCGAATTCGATTCAATTCGAGTCAAGTAAATCGAATACGAATTTATAATTTCAATTTCGATTCGATTCGAAATTCCAATAAAAATTATACATTTTTATTTATTACTTTTATATATAATAAATACATAGATAACTTTTATTAGGCTATACTATAAATTATTTTCAAAGTTTATTCCAAGTATTAAAATTACACATGACCAAACCCACTACATGGCTCATAATTAAAACCTAAGTAACAAATCTATCTATAGATTTCTAACCCTAAAAATATTATCTTGTAATTGATAGTTATTTACATGTTTTTAAAGAATCTAAATCAAAACGAATTTATTCGAATTCGAATTTTTAATCGAATACAAATTGGGTTTTTTATTCAAATACGAATTCGAATTGAATTCGTTAAGTTTTAATCGAATTCCAATCGAATACGAATTCAAGGAAAAATAAAAATTATTCGAATAATTCGAAAATTCGATATTCGATTCGATGAACACCCCTACTATAGAATAAACCATGTGAACCACCATGGTTTGCATAGGGGGCGGTGTAGCGGTGATTCAATGGTCCTACGTGACAATACATGACCAAAACGACCATCTCATCTTCCATGGTGTAACGGTGATTCAATGGTCCTACGTGACAATACATGACAAAAACGACCATCTCATATTCCATAGTTGTATAACACATGTGAACGACAAAATAGATTTGTATCATGTTTGTCTCAAGTAGGATACATATAGGATGGTTATATCGTCTAGTTATATTATCAATACACTCTATATACTAATGTTTTATGTAGTACCTGTAATTTTTAACATACAATTAGTTTCGAAAAAAAATGTTGCTGTGAGAGAGTACTATTTATTAATTAAACAAATAAATAAATAAATCTATGAATTATTATTATTATTAACCTATAAATAAGCAAGTAGAATATGCATACATGTGTTGTAACATGTGCTTAGGGAGTTTTTCAAAAAAAAAAAAAAAAAAAAACTAGAATTTTCCTTTTTAACCCTAAAGTTTTAATCTTTAACAATTTAAGTTTAAAGTTTAATCATTGTTTCCTTTTTAACCCTAAAGTTTTAATCTTTGACATTTTAAGTTTAAAGTTTTAATCTTTGGTAATTTAACCCTTTTGATTAATTTGATTTTTCACTTCTAATTCAAAAGTTTCTATCTTATACAATTTAATCCCTTTGATTAATTTGATTTTTCACTTCTAATTCAAAAGTTTCCATCTTTTGCAATTTAACCACTTTGATTATTTTTTTTACTTATGTGTGGTAATCTTGGCTTTGGGGGGTTTTCAAACAAAAAATGGTTATGCATATGGTTGTTAAAACCATGGCTTTTGGGTTTTTTTTTTAAAAATTGATTTTTTTACTTTTCACCCACAAGTATTTCATGAATTACTTTTAACCCAAAACTATTTGTTTTTTTACTTTTAACCCAAAACTTTTTATCTTTTGCAATCTATCCTCACAACTTTTTACTTTCAGCTTTGGTCATTTATAGTTTTTGTTTTCCGCAAATTTTTCGCTTTATGCTTCGTTCTAAATTTTGTAACTTAACACATCGGAACGTGCGTCTTTAGTTTAACGTTTTTACGTTTCGTTCTAAAATTTACGAGTTAACACGATGCAACGTGCGTGTGTAGGTGAACGTTTTTACATCGTCTATTTTTTCCTGTTTGACAGGTTCAACATAACGTGCGCGTCTTAAATCGACTTAGTTATAACTAAAGAATCCCCGCCGCATTGCGGCGGGTCGTAATTCTAGTTAAATTAAAGAATAAGTCCATTCAACGGTTATTTATTTTGCGAAAAATTTTCAAGGTTCCAAAGGTTAGGATCCGTGTTTCAAAACAGGTCAGATTTTGGGAGCCAATTTTGACGGTTCTTACACGAACCATTAGTATATACGCTAAGAATGATGATGTATGCTTAAAAAATCAGACATTAAGATGGTGAGACCACCTTCCAAGCACAAGATCATGACATATGCCATGGAATAGAAAGACTGAAAAGAACTGACAGAAAGGAAATTCTGTATTCTTCATAAAGGAACAAATGGCAACAAAATCACCAAATGAATGATTGGTGGAAATTGTCGTAAGTATACGATAAAATTCTTCAGATAAGCCAAAATGGTACTAGTTCTGGCTTCGCCAAAATCTGTATTAATTTCTCATTTTATTTGGGACTATTCAGTCAGATCCGTAATCTGGTAAAGGTGGCCAGACCACAAACCATTAGCAAAATGTACTAGTTAGCAAATACTTTAACCAGTGAGTTGATACCTTGACACAAGTAAGAAGAACGTGGAAAAAGAAGAGCCGTATATGTTTCTATTAGGGAAACAAATCCTATTCGTCAAGACTGTCCGAAACTGACACAACACCTGAAGACAGGGCAAAAACAACCGAAGATCCCAGGAGGAATGCAAAAGTATTGTTCTCACAACATAAGAGGCAACAATGATTTCTGAGACGAGTCTGGAACCCCACCAATTTTCGTGGAGTGCTTCGGGAAGAAAAGATAAAATTGCTAAGATACAACTTAGTGCTATTTTACTTCATATGAACCTCGTTGGATTCGATGTAGTGTTAGAAATGGAATGGTTAGCATGCTCAAATCTCAAGTGATCGGAATTCAGTTAAGATTCGTAAGCAAACAGGAAAAATGATCACAATCCAAGGAGACAAGATAGCCAAGCCGACAAAGTTCATCTCTGCAAGGAAAGCTGCAAGTTATGTACAAAAACGAGGAATAGTGTATATGATCTCTGTGATCATTTATACAAAGGAAAGGAACTGCAAGAGATTCCGGTAGTATTGGGATATCATAATGTTTTCCTAGAGAATCTACCTGGACTATCACCAATTTTGAGGAGGAACTCAGAAATTACTCAATACCAGGAACAACACCGATTGTTAAAGCACCCTATTGCTTAGCACCGATAGATATACTCAAGCTGAAGAAGCAATTAGATGAATTGCTGGAAAAAGATTTCATACAACATCTCCGTAGGAAGCACCAATATCATTTGTCAATAAGAAGGATGAATAGATGCATATGTATATTGATTACCGGGAAATGAATAATGTTGTATTTGTAACAATTTAGAAGTTATATACTTCTAAGAGTTTATTTCAATTTAACCGATTTGTAAACAATTCTTTTGGAGTTTGCAAGTGCCTATACCGCCAGGAATGAGCCGAATCAAACTTCTACAAATCCTCATGATTGATACCACGATTTATCTTTATTGGTCACCTAGCTTAGCATGATTTGTTTTTACTGTAATATTTCATTTGAAGTAAAATATGGGGAATTGGTTTTGTCGATTATTCTTAATTGTTCGGTGAATACAAAAAGCTTTGGCTTCAACATTGGATCTGATCATGAGTTGAGATTGAAAGAGAGTTGCAGAAGAAGTAAAGGAAGAAGTCAGTATGAATAGTTTGTATGTTCTTACAAAGGGAGATGCACTTAAACATACGTAGCAGCGCAAAAAGAAAAAAAATGACATGGTTGTAGATTTCTTTCTTCAAAAAATGACATGGTTTTGAAACTGATTAGCCTTGCTTAGGTGGTGATTCCAAGACTTCGATGGTGGTAAATGTTCTCCAGAACCTAGCTCCATTAACGAGTCACTTTGTTCTCTTCGGTTTGCTGCAAGAGTTTATGCTTGCAAGATTGGAATGCCTCGAAGGCAAACCTGTGTGAAGCAATTAGATGCTACATTCAGCCATGGCTAATGATTTTGCAGTCATTCTAAAGTTTTGTTTAGTGCTTTAATATTTGGTCCAGAAGGTATCTATCTGGTGACCCTTAGATGTGAAGCCTAAGTTTGGAAAGGCCTAGAACAAAGATGATGATCTACATGGGCTTCAATGCCAGTAAATATTATATGTTTGTGTTAAGCCACACGCGAAACTCGCGGGATCTTAGACTAGTTAAATAATATTTAATTAGAACTAACTTCCCGAGCATTGGTAATCAGTGCATTTTATATTTATTAGTTGTCATATTCGCTAGTTAAACTCTTAGACTATGGGTAATGGTTAATGCTTATTAATGGTATTTTTCGTCACATCACCATCATAATGCACGTTCAAAAAATGTATAACGGTTAATGCCCATTTATTCATTACTTTCTATAATTTTTCTTCTTTTTGGGCATTATCTAGAAATGTCCTTCCCTTTTCATATCCCTATAATGTCTAAGAGAGCGGTGTTAACGGCATTGTCAAACCCTTTCACACTTCTATAATGGTCATTACATATGGCCTTTGGTGTGTATTCAATGGTGTAGTTATGTAAACTAAATGATATATAATTGTAGTTAGGTGTTCAAGAGAAGGGTTATTTGGAAATAGAGGTGGGTGAAAAACAAGTTGGAAAAAAACCGGACCTGTTTTTTTTAACCAGTTTATATAAAAACTGAATTGAACCCAACTCCGACATCCGGTTTGTTTACCAGTTTGTGTTGCCCATTTAAAAAACATATTTTTGTGCTGACCGTTGCATAACGGTAATATTACAGTTGGGATGAGTTTTTGACCATTTTTTTGCCTCCCCTCTCTTTTACCATTTTGCCATAGCATCTATCTACTATACTAAAAGAATTCTCCTTAGCCACATGGCATATTTTTAGCCAATCATTTTGTTGATTTGGACACCCTCTTAGGCCAGAGAATTCCTCATGGGCGCCAAACTCTTTTCCTATATTTTCCTTTCATTCACGCGACTTCTTAGACACGCTTTTCATCGTATCATTCAAAACCCTAATTATCATATAGGTGAGGTGATTCTCTGGAGATTTCATACATCTGTGATTTTATTCGAAACACTTAATCTCTAGCAGGGCGATTCTCATCATCAAAGTGATTATTGGAAACCCTAAATTGTAACCAGTGGAATTGAATCCAGGTATGTTTATTGTTTTTTATATCGATTATTCAAGCTTTTAATCTTCCAATCCTATGAAACTTGTGATGTTGGTTACTCTCCTTCCTTTCAGCCGTCCATTGAGAAACCCTATAATCTTCAGAAAAGTTTGAAGCTTGAGAGAGAGAGAGAGAGACAATGGAAACAAGTGGTGGTTGGAGCCATCCATCCATGTTTTATCTTTTTTTTTTCCATCAGTCATCAAATGGTAAGTCATAGGTGTTTTGATTCATCTGAATTTCAATCGAATGTTTCTTTTTTGAACGAACTCTAACATGCTTGGCAAGGATTTCGTTCACTGGTATACCCTAACTCTACTGATTCAATTTTTTTAGGGTTTTTATTGTGAAGAGGTTTTATTGATGAGGATGTTAGATAGTCAAAGCCATGGGATTTCAATCCTTTCTGATCAATGGTGATTTTCAGAAAATCCTAAATCTCAAATCTGGTAATAAACAGATGGTTATGTGTTTTATAACAGAAATGGTCTTGAAAATTGTTTGGATTGAATTGAATTGAATTAATTTCAGTTACTTTTAAGATTCTTCCGTCCTTGGTTTTGAATTAAGGATTTCTTTAATTTCATAGGTAAATGTTCTAAACCTTATTATGCTCTTTATGTATTTTGATGTGCAAAAATGGAGATTGATTGTGGTTAGGTATTTATTCTTATAATATGAACTGTTGTAG
The DNA here is from genome assembly GCA_030545235.1 of Helianthus tuberosus. NCBI lineage: Eukaryota > Viridiplantae > Streptophyta > Magnoliopsida > Asterales > Asteraceae > Helianthus > Helianthus tuberosus. Next base: position 56,439,913 of record CM060362.1, read on the forward strand.
GGAACCGAGAGGTTCGAGTCGCCGGTGATGCCAGAGCTACGGTGGTGGTGGCGATGAACATTATGGTGGTTAGATTTTGTTTCCTCCACCTTCCTCGACCCTCTGGATTGAAGTTGTTTCAGATTGTCGTGAAGGAAATTCCGTTATATACAAGTTAAGTCTGACTATCTTCAACCATGTTATTCTAAGTTATACAATTATATTCTGATGCTCGATTTTGGTATTTGGTAGTTGATTTAGCAAAACACGGTAAGAGCAATGGTCTGGTACTCCGGCCAAATTGGTGACACTCTGATTATATCACTCGTGCTAACAACGATGGTAATGAAGTAAGAAGTATTAGTCTGACTCTAGGGTTCCGATTAAGCTCCGCTAGCTTACACTTGATTCTGGGAAAGTACTGTATGTTGCATCTCTGCGAAGAAGGTAAATTACTCAAATTCGTTTTTGTATGACTTTACTGATGAGAACATGACTTATGTGTGCTTGGTGCTGTTAATTACTTTTTTTATATGTACACATAAAATAAGTCAAACTAATACTTCTTACTATTAAAAGATAAAAATGCAGCTGCATATGTGGTTAAAAGAGGGATACAATGCAGGTACAAATGTGACAATACAAGAGGCACAAAATACAGCTGAAATGTGCTAAACAGTAGATAAAAAATAGCTGCAAATCTAATAAAAAGGGGCTCAAAACATGGCTGAAACTGTGCTAAAATAGAGATAAAAAGTAGCTACAAAAGTGATAAAAAGAGGATCCAAAAACGTTGGGAGTAAACGTTTTCGTTTACAGGTATTTGTCTCTGTTGGCCTAAACATTTTTTAATACTGTTAGAAGCCGAAAATTCTAATTTCGACATATTGAAGCTTGCTGTTATTTCCTCAGTATACATTCCAATATAGGTACATTTATATGATTTTACAAATTGTTTCATAGAACCGGTTTCTTACCTTCCATAATTTTGTTTTTCAGCCTGCATCACCTATAAGATCTGAATTTGATGTAAAGCATGGTGGCACTCAATACAACTTATATATTGAAAGATTGAAGCCATTGATGAAATTGAGCTCAACTAAGAAGAACAATATGGTGCTTCGAGATGAAAATGCTAACCTATGTACTGATGGCCCAAAAAATATCGATCTCAAAATGAAGGCGCTCTCCGTAGGAAGTCGCAATACTCTACCATATAAGTACTTATGAATGGGTCGATCCAGGTTTGGTTTAACTTTCAACGTGTTGTTTTAAAGACTAGCTTTAAAGGAAACAGGTTAAAAGAGTTAAGTGGGTTGGAAATCTCCCAAATTGTTATAGAAAATTAAACCAAAACTGTGTCGGGTCAACCGAACCCGACCCGTACAAAATTACACATGTTGACCCGTTAACTAACTCATCCTACATGCCAATTTTGCCACTTAATCACTGATATTGTCACACCCCAACCGATGGCGGAAACATCGGGGCGTGACACTGAGCGAAACAGATTGTCCAGAAGTTTCCATAACAACTATAATTACCAATTATTTAAAGCATCACGTCCCATACCATGACATAAAAAGCAATATATTTATTACAGACAAATCTAGTCAAATTGTTCTGTTTCGACAACTCAGATTTCAATTACAGACAATTCGTTTATTTGTTTCTAGACCTTTCCTAGCCTCGATTTCACAGCAAGCAAAGCATCTTAACATCTTAAGCACCTGCCACATACGTTAAAGTAAAAGTCAATACACATAGTGTAAAGGTGAGCATACAAGTTTAATAGATATAATAGAGTTCGAAATCGATTTCACATAACCAGCACGTACACAGTGTGAAATGAAGCACGTTAGTTATCGACATGAACCTATCGATACCAATGACTGCGGGTTGACTGCCCAAGGCAGTTCGTAATACACACTCACCACTGTGAGCCATGTAATTAATTGTCCTTAACAACCCCTGAGTGAACAGGTGCTGAGTCCAAACTATAGTACTATCGTTGCTAAGGCAGGTAGACAGCATTCCATGTGTAAACATAACAAACAAGCATTTATTAAGTCACGTATAGCATGCGGTAACGGTTAGCGTTAAAGTATTGCGTAGTGTGTTCGATGTAATTTAGAATAAGTAAAGTATGTAACACCCAAAAGTGCGTAAAGCAAAAAGGGCTCGAGTATACTCACAGCGATGTTGGATTGAAGGAAGCGCTTAGAGAAAGATTAGCCTGATCAGAATGATAGCATAAACGATAAGCGGCGCGTAAAACGGTGCAAGGTGTCAATGGGTCGGACGGCAATCCGATCGGGTGGCCGGTCGATCGGGTGACAATCCTTTCGGATGGCCATCTGATCGGGTGACCATTTGATTGGATTGTTACCTCGTTTGGGATGGATGTGTTTGTGTATGATGGCTTGTGCTTTGAAGTTTTCGTTGTAGCATTTTGAAAACAGAGAAGTATCTCTAACTTTCAGGTCGATTGATCGAATGGCGGTCCGATCGGGCGACAATCTGATTAGTGGGACACTTCAGTGAGAACAAGTTCACAGCAGTTTGTCACTCGATCGGATTGCAATCCGATCGGGTGGCAGTCCGTATGCCTTGAACATGTTGAAAATTGTTTAAGTGTTGAAGTCCTAAACATCACATGGTCGGGTGGTAATCCAATCGGGTGGCAATCCAATCGGACGGCAATTCGTTCAATGTTCAAAACCTCAAATGTTGAAATAAAAGTTAAGTGTGGGACCCAAGGTGTAAGCCGATCAGGTGTTTGTCCGGTCGGGTGGCAATCCGATCGGACGACAATCCGATCGGACGGCAATCCGTCCCAGACGACCTGATCGTCTTCTTCACTTGGTTGTTTTGATGGTTTGCGTTTTCTCGAGAAGTCGTGACTACGTGCTAAGCAATTGAACCTTGCCAAGACCCTTGTGACCCGATCGGACAGGAATCACCCAAACCCGACCCATTCACAGATTCGTGACGGTTGTTCACGCTTAACCCGGAATCGGTTGTCTCTTTGGTGGAACTCAGATCTTGTGCCAACACATCACCAAGAAGGAGTGGAAGGTTAGAACAAGGTCCGGTTCTATCGGTTTTGAGTGCATTTAGTGTAAAAGAGTTGAAAGAAAGTGGGAAAACCATCTTTCAATCCTTTTCACCATGAATATGTTCAGACCTATGAAAGATCTTTGTTTGTTTATGTGGAAATCGTTCAGATCTATGTTGTTCTTGGTGGATTGAAATCAAAACATGAAGTTCTTATGAACACCATGATGACATCATCCTAGAACACCTCAAATCTAGTGATTTCACGGTTAAAAGTTAAGATTCAAAAGATAGAAAGGTGTAGGAGTGCGTGTAGATCAAGAAAGTACAAGATTTAGGTTGAAGACTTACAAGAATCGCGAGAAATCTGAAGAAAAGCGGGCTGGAGCGAGTAGGGCAGAGAGAGAGCTGTCAACATCAAGTGATGTTGACATATGGGGGTATTTATAGGGTTTCCATAGATGGAAAGGGGAAAAGAGGGCTGGTCGATCGAGTGGCAGCTCGATCGAGTGACAGCTCGATCGGGCGGCAGCCCGAACGGGTGGCAGCTTGGTCGGCTGGCCACTCGATTCGAGTGCTAGGCGCGACGAGTTTTGCGGTTTCGATTCGCGTGTCGAGCGTTGCGATGCGATAGAGTTTCTCTTCAAATTACTTTTAATCCCAACTACTATATCTAACATACAATCATCCTAAATAACTTGCGTTTAGCGTTTGCGATTCGATTGAGATTGAGTTTCGATTGCGTTTCGATTAATCACCACACATAAACATAAATAAACATCCACAAGTAACACATAAGGCACACACACACGTAAAACAATATCCAGAACGCATTACTCGAGTTGCAAGTGCGATTGCAATAAGCAATAAAGCGGTAAAGCATGCGATAAAATAGTGATAAAACTTCGATTAGTATTAGATACTCCACATAATACAACTAACGTAAAAGCATAAAAAGACCATCTACAAGTCAAAGAAGTCAAAACAGGAGTTGGGCAAGGAGTGACAGATCGCAATTAGCAATCTTGTCTCCCTTTGACTTCAATCTTGACTTTGACTTTGACTTTCGAAACACGGGGTGTTACAGCCTCCCCCTGTTTAGGGAATTTCGTTCCGAAATTAGCCTTCAGCCGTAACAAACAACTGCGGGTACTTCGCCTTCATGTCGCTTTCGAGTTCCCAAGTGAACTCTGCGCCTCGTTTGCCTTCCCATCGAACCTTCACAATGGGAATGCGCGAGCGTCTGAGCTGCTTGGTTTCGCTATCCATGATTTCAACAGGGTTCTCCACGAAGTGTAGTGTTTCGTTTACTTGGAGATCTTCCAGAGGTACATACAAATCATTCTCAGCCAGGCACTTTCTGAGGTTAGACACATGGAAAGTTGGGTGAACGTTGCTAAGTTCCTCCGGTAGTTCGAGTCTGTAGGCCACTTTTCCGATCCTTTCCAGAATCTTAAAGGGTCCAACATATCGAGGCGCGAGTTTCCCTTTCTTGCTGAATCTGACCACACCCTTCCAAGGTGATACCTTTAGGAGTACGTGGTCGCCAACGTCAAATTCAAGGGGCTTGCGTCGTCTATCGGCGTAACTTTTCTGACGACTCCGAGCTTTCAGCAGATTGTCTCGAATTTGGAGGATTTTGTCACTCGTTTCTTGCAATAGCTCAGGACCGGTTAATTGCGAATGCCCAATCTCGTGCCATACAATAGGCGATCGACATTTTCTTCCGTATAATGCCTCAAACGGTGCCATTTGAATGCTGGAAAGATAACTGTTATTATACGAGAATTCGACTAACGGCAGGTAAGAGTCCCAATTACCACCGAAATCTATGACACACGTACGAAGCATGTCTTCGAGGGTAAGAATCGTTCTTTCAGTCTGACCGTCGGTTTGGGGATGAAAAGCGGTACTTAGATTAAGCGCAGTACCGAGAACCGTTTGAAATGTTTCCCACAGACGCGAGGTAAACCGAGCATCACGGTCAGAGATGATGTCGTGAGACGTCCCATGTCGACAAATGATCTCGTTGGTGTAGATTCGGGCTAATCTTTCTACCTTGTAGTCTTCTCGTATTGGCATAAAATGAGCAGATTTGGTCAATCGATCAACGACAACCCAGATGCTGTCGTGACCTGATGGTGTACGCGGAAGTTTCGTTATGAAGTCCATAGCTATACTTTCCCACTTCCACATAGGGATCGGGGGTTGTTCAAGTAAGCCAGAGGGTCTTTGGTGCTCAGCCTTGACTTTCGAGCAGGTCAGGCACTTTCCAACATAGAGGGTGATATCCCTCTTCATGCCCGGCCACCAGTACTTATAGCGAAGGTCCTGGTACATTTTATCGGCACCGGGATGAATAGAATATCGTGATTTGTGGGCTTCGTCCATCAAAATCTGTCGTAAATCGGTCCGCTTAGGGATCCAGATTCGGTTAAGATAATGGAATATCCCATTCGAATTATTCACTAGATGGGCTCCATCGTGGTGAATCCTTTCCTTCTTCAAGGTGCGTTCGGTAAAACAAGCATGTTGGGCTTCGCGGATAAGGGATTCGAGATGATGGTGGGCTTGAACATTATGGGTGCTATGCAGATAGCTTCGTCGGCTTAGAGCGTCGACAACGACATTTACTTTGCCTGGGTGATAACGAATCTCACAGTCGTAATCGTTTAGAAGTTCTACCCATCGGCGTTGACGCATATTAAGTTCTTTCTGGCTGAAGATGTGTTGTAGGCTCCTATGGTCGGTGAAGACCGTACACTTTGTACCATAAAGGTAGTATCGCCAAATCTTCAATGCAAAAACAACTGCGCCTAGCTCGAGGTCATGGGTTGTATAGTTCTTCTCGTGGATCTTGAGCTGACAAGATGCGTAGGCGATAACCTTGTCTCGTTGCATAAGAACACAACCAAGACCAAGGTTCGAGGCATCGCAATAGACTACGGAGTCATCGTTTCCGTTGGGTAAAGCATGGACGGGAGCATTGCAAAGCATGTGCTTGAGGATTTGGAAGGCAGACTCTTGTTCAGTTCCCCAAGCAAAGTATCTGTCTTTATGCGTGAGAGAGGTAAGCGGCATGGCGATTTTAGAGAACCCTTCTATTTAAATCGACGATAATATCCCGCTAGTTTGAGAAAAGAACGGACTTCAGACGGGTTCTTCGGCGTAACCCAACTCTTAACAGCTTCAATCTTTGCGGGATCAACATGAATTCCTTGACTATTGACAATGTGACCGAGGAATTGAACCTCCTCTAGCCAAAATTCACACTTGGAGAACTTGGCATAGAGTCGATTCCCCTGGAGTAGCTCGAGAACCAAACGTAGATGCTGCTCGTGTTCGGATTTCGACTTGGAATAGATCAGGATATCATCGATGAACACGATGACGAAGCGGTCCAGAAATGGTTTACACACGCGATTCATCAGATCCATGAAAACCGCGGGTGCATTGGTTAAACCAAAAGGCATAACGACGAACTCATAGTGGCCGTATCGAGTGCGAAAGGCGGTTTTGGGTATATCCTCCTCTTGAATGTGTAGCTGGTGATAGCCTGAGCGTAGATCGATCTTCGAGAAATATGTAGCACCTTGTAGCTGGTCAAACAAATCATCGATTCGAGGCAGGGGATAGCGATTCTTGATGGTCAACTTATTCAAGTCCCTGTAGTCGATGCACATTCGGAACGACCCATCCTTCTTTTTGACGAAAAGGACTGGTGCGCCCCAAGGAGAAGTGCTAGGGCGAATAAAGCCTTTATCAAGTAACTCCTGGAGCTGACTCGAGAGTTCACGCATTTCGGACGGAGCGAGTCGATAAGGAGCTTTAGCAACAGGGTTTGCTCCAGGAATGAGGTCGATACGAAAGTCGATATCACAACTTGGCGGTAGTCCTAGGAGATCATCAGGAAACACCTGAGGAAATTCACAAACAACAGGAACATCTTTCACTTATGTCTTTCCTTTCTTTTCCTTCTCCGCTACTACAATGTTAGCCAAGAAAGCTCTGTATTCCTTGCGGAGATACTTGCTAGCTTGGACACATGACATGAGCTTGAGGCCTTTCAAAGCAGTTTCACCATAGACACATAACAAATCACCATTAGCAAGCGAGAATCGAATCATCTTATCGAAGCACACAACTTCAGCATGGTTTTCATGAAGAAAGTCTATGCCTACTATGATGTCAAAACTTTCGAGCTGCATCGGAATGAGATCAATCAGAAAGATGTGATTGTTGAACTCGAGAGTACAATCACGGATAATAGAGTTGACAGCGACGGTTCTTCAGGTGGCGACTTCAACATCGAACGTCGAGGGGAGATGGGAGCACTTATGATTAAGGAGCTTTTCGAACTCAAACGATACAAAACAGTTATCGGCTCCAGTATCAAACAAACACGAAGCATAAATACCATTCATGAGAAACGTACCATTGACCACGTTGTTGTCGGCCTGGGCTTGGCGCACATTGATGTTGAAAGTTCTGGCACGGGCGGCTTGTTGCTATTGCTGCTGAGGCTGTTGTTGTTGAGGCTCTTGTTTCACAACCCTGTTCGGGCACATGTTCGCGAAATGGTTGGGATCACCACATGCGAAGCAGACTCTGGCGTTGACCGCGGGTGCCTGAGCCGCTTGGTGGCCTTGAGGGGCGGGGAACAGAGCTTGATGAGCAGTAGCTTGAGCTGGTGCTTGTCGAGGACCTGTACGGCAGTTGGCGGTGAAGTGGCCGTACATGTTGCAATGCACACAAAATCAGCAGGCGATACCCACCGGATGATGATAAGTACATGTCGGGCAAGCAGGGTGAGGGCCGGTGTATGCACGCTTTACAGGCGGTGCATAGGTAACTGGTGCGGGAGTTGATCGGTGCTGGGGTTGCTGCTGAGCCGGTACGGCTTGAAGTGGGGAAGCAGTGGTAACAACACAGTTCTTGTTGCTGGAGTTGCTGTTGTTGTTCTTCCTCTTGCGACGAGAGGACTTGGAAGACTGGGGAGCAGCGGTGGCGGTTTCAGCGGTTGGTGCGGTGGTGGCTTGATGCAGGTTCTTCGAAGCTTTATCCCAAAAACCAGCTTGGACTCGCTTGTCGTTGATTTCAGCGGCAAGCAGGTAAGTTTCCTCGATTGTTGCTGGCTTTGAAGCATGCACAAAATCTGCGACACAATCCGACAGAGCTCGAATGTACTTCTTGATCGTCATATCAGCAGTCTTGACTTGATCAGGACAGATAATACTGAGCTGCTTGAAGCGAGCAGTTAGAGCAGCGTTGTCACCATCTTTCTGCTTGATATGCTAGAATTCATCCTCCAACTTTTGGCGCTCATGGGGAGGGCAGAACTCTTCGAGCATGACGCTCTTCAACTCATCCCATGACAGACCATAAGCTGCATCGTTTCCACGTTTGTTCCTCTCGGCCGTCCACCAGTCTAAAGCCCGGGACTGGAAGACACCGGCAACATTCAGAGTGCGGAGATTGTCTGGACAACCACTCTGGCGCAGGGTGACCTCGATCAAATCGAACCATTGAAACAAAGCCGTAGGGCCATCTTCGCCAGTGAATTCTTTCGGTCCGCAAGCTTTACACTGCTTGAAGCCGAAAGCAGCTTTAGGGGTTTCAGTCCTAGACTCTTCAGACGATTTGCTCACATTCTCGTATAGTTCACTCATGATCTGAGGAACTACCTTTGCCATTTGCTTGGCGACGAGAGCAGCAAGGTGTTTGTCTTTCTGGCTCTGGTGAGCAGCGCGCGAGTGATGGGATCCAGATGACGACATTGTCTGCAACAGACATCGCCATAGGACTCAAACACAATGTAATCGAATCTCACCTCACACGCCTATACTACTAAAGCTCAGGAACACGATCACGTAACCACATAAACACATAGGCACATAATCACAGATTCACAGAAGCACATAAACACAAAAGCACGTAAGGCACAGAAGCACAAAGCACAGAAGCATATAAGCACAAGAGGCAGTCAGAATACAGAAACCTATCATTCAAAGTCCGTGAGCGTTCGAGAATAGCGATTGCGATTAGCGAATACACAACGAGCAGTATAGCATGCGATCATCCGTCGATTTGTCAGCGGTTTGAGGTAGAGGTGCAGTGCGAGTCGTGTTTGTCGATCGAAGCGAAGAGGGAAAAACGAATGAATCACAAAAAAATCATGACACATAAACAGATAAATCACATAAAACACATAAAATCGAAAAATATCAGAGTCGGCAGTAGCGAGCTCAGAATCGAAACACATAAAAATCGAGGATAGATTGTCTGCGGCTGTTAGACATCGACTACTCAAAGTGGTTCGACTATTCACAAGGACCTCCAGTGCACACTTTGGCCATTGGGACTATGCTCTCACCTCGAATTTGGGCGAATGACACACATCCTTCTAGTTATAGTGTGTCTTCAAGTCATTTGGAGTCCGTCGAGACTTTGGTGAGAGTTTTATAAGACCGAAATAAGGCGGAATAAGTCATCAAGGTTCGGGTTTCACCCCTAACTTAACAACTTTGTTCCTGTTTTGATAAAAATAGAGATGAAGATTTGCGTTAAAGTATGGATTTCACTCCTGATTCAACGCAAATTCTCGTATTTATAGATAAAAATGCGGGTCGAACAAGCAACTTAGTCGAGAGTTTGCATTTTCACACCTAATCTCAACCTAATCTCCCGTTCATTTTCGAAAATTAGAGTGCAGTGATAGTGTAGGGCGGGCGAGGAATAGCGAGAAATAGCAGGTAAGCTCGTACAAAACCCTTGCAGGGTGTGCACAAGTCGGTCTGTTGGTACCTAACTATAGACTAGGTCGTTTCTAAGACATCGACCGGACTAGTTCAAGTCTTGCCTAATTCCCTATATTTATGGCTCTGATACCAATCTGTCACACCCCAACCGATGGCGGAAACATCGGGGCGTGGCACTAAGCGAAACAGATTGTCCAGAAGTTTCCATAACAACTATAATTACCAATTATTTAAAGCATCACGTCCCATACCATGACATAAAAAGTAATATATTTATTACAAACAAATCTAGTCAAATTGTTCTGTTCCGACAATTCAGATTTCAATTACAGACAATTCATTTATTTGTTTCTAGACCTTTCCTAGCCTCGATTTCATAGCAAGCAAAGCATCTTAACATCTTAAGCACCTGCCACATACGTTAAAGTAAAAGTCAATACACATAGTGGAAAGGTGAGCATACAAGTTTAATAGATATAATAGAGTTCGAAATCGATTTCGCAAAACCAGCACGTACACAGTGTGAAATGAAGCACGTTAGTTATCGACATGAACCTATCGATACCAATGACTGCGGGTTGACTGCCCAAGGTAGTTCGTAATACACACTCACCACTGCGAGCCATGTAATTAATTGTCCTTAACAACCCCTGAGTGAACAGGTGCTGAGTCCAAACTATAGTACTATCGTTGCTAAGGCAGGTAGACAACATTCCATGTGTAAACATAACAAACAAGCATTTATGAAGTCACGTATAGCATGCGGTAATGGTTAGCGTTAAAGTATTGCGTAGTGTGTTCGACGTGATTTAGAATAAGTAACGTATGTAACACCTAAAAGTGCGTAAAGCAAAACGGGTTCGAGTATACTCACAGCGATGATGGATTGCAGGGAGCGCTTAGAGCAAGATTAGCCTGATCAGAATGATAGCATAAACGATAAGCGGCGCGTAAAACGGTGCAAGGTGTCAATGGGTCGGACGACAATCTGATCGGGTGGCAATCCGATCGGGTGGCCGGTCGATCGGGTGACAATCCGTTCGGATGGTCATCCGATCGGGTGACCATTCGATTGGATTGTTACCTCGTTTGGGATGGATGTGTTTGTGTATGATGGCTTGTGCTTTGAAGTTTTCGTTGTAGCATTTTGAAAACAGAGAAGTATCTCTACCTTTCAGTTCGATCGATCGAATGGCGGTTCGATCGGGCGACAATCCGATTAGTGGGACACTTCAGTGAGAACAAGTTCACAGCAGTTTGTCACTCGATCGGATTGCAATCCGATCGGGTCGCAGTCCGTATGCCTTGAACATGTTGAAAATTGTTTAAGTGTTGAAGTCCTAAACATCACATGGTTGGGTAGTATTCCGATCAGGTGGCAATCCGATCGGACGGCAATCCGTTCAATGTTCAAAACCTCAAATGTTGAAATAAAAGTTAATTGTGGGACCCAAGGTGTAAGCCGATCGGGTGGCTGTCCGGTCGGTTGGCAATCCGATTGGACGGCAATCCGTCCCAGATGACCTGATCGTCTTCCTCACTTGGTTGTTTTGATGGTTTACGTTTTCTCGAGATGTCGTGACTACGTGCTAAGCAACAGAATCTTGCCAAGACATTTGTGACCCGATCGGACAGGAATCACCCAAACCCGACCCGTTCACAGATTCGTGACGGCTGTTCATGCTTAACCCGAAATCGGTTTTCTCTTTGGTGGAACTCAGTTCTTGATCCAACACATCACCAAGAAGGAGTGGAAGGTTAGAACAAGGTCCGGTTCTATCGGTTTTGAGTGCATTGAGTGTAAAAGAGTTGAAAGAAAGTGGGAAAACCATCTTTCAATCCTTTTCATCGTGAATATGTTCAGACCTATGAAAGATCTTTGTTTGTTTATGTGGAAATCGTTCAGATCTAAGTTGTTCTTAGTGGATTGACGTCAGAACATGAAGTTCTTATGAACACCATAATGACATCATCCTAGAACACCTCAAATCTAGTGATTTCACGGTTAAAAGTTAAGATTCAAAAGATAGAAAGGTGTAGGAGGGCGTGTAGATCAAGAAAGTACAAGATTTAGGTTGAAAACTTACAAGAATCTCTTCCCACGTTTGGGCCAGTGCCACATCGGCACCTCTATCTCTCATCACACCATTCCACCATGTCAAAGCCCGTTTCTCAAAGACACCAGATGCGAAATCTACCTTTCGCTCATTTAGGCATTGAACATGCCTGAAGGTGCTCTCTAGACTCTCGAACCATTGCAGAAGTGCAGTCGCTCCTTGAGACCCAGAAAACTTTGATGGCTTAGCCGAGTTGAACGTCTTGAAGTTGCAGGGGGCATTATTGTTGTTGAGGGCTTGGTTACATTGAGCGACGATGTTCGGGATTGCAGCAGTCATTTGCTGTGTAATGACAGTTGCCAGCTCTTCAATAGATACCTGATTTTAGCGTCATGGAGGCATTCTAAAAGGGGAAACAAGAGAGAAAACAAATGAAATGGCATTGGGTAAGAATAGGATGTTACAATTACCGACCAAAATCATGGGTGATGGTCATTTGTTTGAACCACGAAGCAAACAAACAACACAAAGGCTGAATCAAAGAAAATAGATCTTCATAATGTATCGCGAAGACATGCTCGCCTATAAGTGGACACTCACCCCAAGAGTTCCCAGGTAAGAGTGACTGGTCCGATTATGTGAATTTGTACGAACACTCTAGCCTTAGACAGAAAACCCAGGGTACAGGCATTCACTCTTCAAGTTTGCACGTGTTCACACTATTTAGGACCCAAAACTTTGACGAGAGTTTTGAAAATACAAAGGGGTTCAAAACCTTATAACAGAGGGTTTAAAACCTAGTAATCAATCATCCTAGAACAGATGATTAGTTTTCAAAGCGGTTTTGAAATTTATGTTCTTGTTGTGGTCGTCGCCTAAGGATAGGTGACGGTATTGTTTTATGACTAAACGCAAGTAAACTCATGTTAGGGTCCTAGGAAGGTTATAGACTAGGTCAAAGTATTACTAATAACCTAATTCCCTATAACCATTGGCTCTGATACCATCTTTTCTGTCACACCCCGACCACGTAAATCAACGAAACGTGGCGGAAACATCGGGGAGTGTTGTAACAGAATTAATGTTTCACAACCATGGAAATTAAAGTTTCGTTTTATTCATCAAACAAGCGAGTTACATTGTCTTTAAACAAGAAATAAAGAGTACATAACATAAATTAACTAGTTCTTGTCTCGTTTTAAGTCACTAAGGCACATGCCCGCCTAAGTGTGTCTCGATAAGTCCTATGCATCAACTCCTGAAAACACATGTGAAAATAGGTACGTCAGCATAAAAATGCCTGTGAGATACATAGGTTTTGTGAAAATAGGTTTCATGACTTGTAAGTTTAGAAAGAGTTGTTTAATAAAGTTTAGTCATGAACCTTGTAAGTTGAATTGTTTTATAAATCGTTTGAAAACAATAAGTTCAGATGATATGTATAAATAAGAGAATAATGTATGGTTAAATGATTAACCATGGAAAATGAGTTTGTATAAGATAAGTTGTTTGTAAAACAATGTCTTGTGAAAAGTATGTTATTTGTATAAAATGTTATATGTCTTAATATTGAAATGATTCAAATAACACTACGATATGTAATACCATACAAACACTTATATATAGGAAGTACCAGCGACGTATCCACCATGCTTGTATCATATTACACACGCCTCGTTACTTATATCACTTACTCAAACCAAACCACCAAAGTAAAATGTTTATGTATAATAAAATGTCAAAATGTTTATGTGAAAACCATGTCTAATATCTATGTCTAATGTAAATCATGAATTGTGTATATCAATGTCAAAATTTCATGTATGGTAAGTGAAATATATCAACTCAACCATATGTAAAATGCACAAAAACAAGGTATTGAAGTAAAACATGGTTTAAATCAAAGTTATGTTTTGTGGAACAAATGCATGCTATACTGATATAAACATCTATGCGGTATTGTGAAAATTCATACATCCAAGCCTTGCGACTGTAGAATAAACCCTAGCACAAAGTCTAAGGTCCACCTAGAAATGTATTCGGATTCGGTCATTCCTTCCAATCCAAACAAACCCAGGATTTCAGGAATGGGAGTTGTCAAGTCCTATGGTACCACTACCTACTACCGAGCGGCATGATTGGTGTTAATGAATGTACATTGTCCCATTTAAACAAACCAAATGTCATACCAAAATGTAAGCATGTGATGAATAATAAATGTACTAAGTATGCACACAATGGGCATACATAGCATAAAATGTAATGTAAAATAATGTACTAAGTATGCACACAATGGGCATACATAGCATGAAATGTAATGTAAAAAGATGTACTAAGTATGCACACAATGGGCATACATAGCATGAAATGTAATGTAAAACGATGTACTAAGTATGCACACAATGGGCATACATAGCATAAAATGTAAGGTAAAACGATGTACTAAGTATGCACACAATGGGCATACATAGAATAAAATGTAATGTAAAACAATGTACTAAGTGTGCACACAATGGTCATACGTAGCATAAAATGTAATGTAATGTAAAACAATGTACTAAGTGTGCACACAATGGACATACATAGCATGAAATGAAATGTTAAAACAATGTACTAAGTATGCACACAATGGGCGTACATAGCATGAAATGTAATGTAAAACAATGTACTAAGTATGCACACAATGGACATACATAGCATGAAATGAAATGTTAAAACAATGTACTAAGTATGCACACAATGGGCATACATAGCATGAAATGTAATGTAAAACAATGTACTAACAGTGTACTAATGAACATAACAAGTATATGATGTGAAAACATGGAAAACATGAAAGTAACAAGTAGGCACATGTGTTTCACCCCAAAACAGTTTGAAAACAGTAAAAGAGGGGTATATGTACTCACTTGAGATTGCTTAGTAGTCCTTGAGTAACAACCAAACAATGCTAGAGATCACGGATATTAAACGACACCTAATATAGGTAACTACATTAATAAACCGGACCTAAATTCGGAGGATTGGATAGAATGAGGGTTCGTAAACCAAATGGGTATGGGAACTCAGGTAATATGGTTTAACAAAGCCCACATACTACAATGAAACCTAACCTAAGTGCTTACGACCCATTACGACCCGTTTAGGTAGCTTATGCTACTTTAACGCGTCGTTCGCGTAAAACGCGTTCGGAATGCCTAACTAGCCCTATGCTAAGTAAAATATGCCTTAACATGTCAAATATTGTTTCCAAATCAGTTTAGATGTTAAAAGTTATGTTACATATGCTTAAAATGAATTTTGGCGTAAAAAAGGCATTTTGGTAATTTACCTAAGGCATATAAACTACCTATCATACAACTACTTAAAAGAAGTGACCATAAGGTATAACCTTGGAAGGTTGTTCCCTATATACTATGGTCACCTAATGTGTTTGGTCAGATCCTAATGATCGACCAAACGGGTCGGGTTCGAAAGTATAAGCGATTGTTTAGATCGCTTACCTTACGACCCTATATAAGCACTAAACTAAAAGTGACGAGCTATGCATGTTAAAACATGCTTACCTAAGTTTAGAAAACAGGTTTGGTATCAAAACAAACAGTTTTGATACCTAAGAGTAGTTTGGTTACAAAGTACGCGTAAATGCGCATTTTGGCCGAAACTACGACTCGTCACTGAGCCTAGATAACGTGGAAATCAGTAGGTATAGTCACTATGGACTATAACCATCGTGATTACGCTCACGTTATGAAGTTCAAACGAACTTCGCATTGACCATAAACTGGTCAACGCAGAAAGTCAAACAAAGTTTGACTTTTAACGCATAAAGAATAAAAGAACGAAGGAACACTTACAAAGGGTCCCCGAAAGGTTTGATTTCCAAATATTTCTCAGGTATGAAGCGTTTTTACACCTCAACTTAGAGAAGTTTTCAGAAATTAAGTGGGTTTTGCAAGGAATTGAGGTGGGTATTTATAGGATTAGCACCACCGTTAGGATCGTTTCTTGAAAACCGTGATCGAATCTCATTCGTACACTTGTTGGAATGTTATGGAACATCAATTGGCCCCCTACCACCAGGTATCAACATGTGGCATTGAGATTATGAGTGGTTAACAGCTGTAAACAGCTGTTAAAACAATAAAATCTGATCTGGGAGGGCCTCGCGGCCCGTGTAAGGTATGGCCAAACCTTACACGCCCCGCCTGGCTTGTCTGATCAGCAAACAACTTTCAGAAATGACAGTTTTGGTCCCTGTTGTGTTTTAAGGCCATTTTCGACACGTTTAAGGCCCGTTAAGCCAACGTTAAGGCCCTAAAATGATGCCTAAACACTGTGGACATGAAACATGCTCAAAAATATGCCGGATGTTGGTTTGTTTGGTCGTACGATTGCGATGTTCGCTTAATTACGACGGAATGCGCATAAGCGCGAAAAACGATCCAAATTGCGTGACGAATGGATTTTTGACGAGCCAGACACTAAAATAAAATATTTTAGTGCTCACATAAATTTTTGGATATCCGGATGTATTCAGAACGTAAGTTATGCGCGAAAATGCAAACTTGTGCACTTTTTGACGCTTTTAGTCCCTGAATGACCCAAAAGTTTATTTTAGCACACCGAACCCTTCAAAGCCTATTTCTAAGATATTTAAAGGATATTTATGGTATTTTTAACTTATGGTCATGTTTCGGAATGTCTGTTACAGTTCAAATTGGCATACTTTCGCAGTTTGTCAAATTTAGTCCCTGTAAGCGAATAAACTTGATTTCACCATACCAAACCTTCCAAAACTTACATATAAGTTATGTAAAGGTTATTTAAGGCATGTTAAGCCTATTTCACTCTTCTGGAGTGTTCGTTGCATTAAACTGGTTATATCTACGCATCAGAGCACGTATAACCCTCCGGAAAGCGATTTAAAGCTTGAAATCGAACAAGAGTTGATATGTGCAAACGATACACATATTTTTACAAATCCCAAGTATGAAATACAATATTTCATTGGTTTTGCATTTGTTTGATGGTTGAAGTGACACAGGTGTCACAGAAAAGAGGGCTGGTCGATCGAGTGGCAGCCCGGTCGGGTGGCAGCTCGGTCTGCTGGCCACTCGATTTGAGTGCTAGGCGCGACGAGTTTTGTGGTTTCGATTCACGTGTCGAGCGTTGCGATGCGATAGAGTTTCTCTTCAAATTACTTTTAATCCTAACTACTATATCTAACATACAATCATCCTAAATAACTTGCGTTTAGCGTTTGCGAATCGATTGCGATAGAGTTTCGATTGCGTTTCGATTAATCACCACACATAAACATAAATAAACACGCACAAGTAACACATAAGGCATACACACACGTAAAACAATATCCAGAACGCATTACTCGAGTTGCGAGTGTGATAAGCGATAAAGTGGTAAAACATGCGATAAAACTTCAATTAGTAATAGATATTCCACATAATACAACTAACGTAAAAGCATAAAAAGACCATCTACAAGTCAAAGAAGTCAAAACAGGAGTTGGGCAAGGAGTGACAGATTGCAATTAGCAATCTTGTCTCCCTTTGACTTCAATCTTGACTTTGACTTTGACTTTCGAAACACGGGGTGTTACAGTAATCAAGCTGTGAATGTCAATATGGTATTAAACAAGATTGTTTGTTTGTGTAGGTTGAGTTTAACTTACCATGACGTTTTGACATCACAAATGCTAGACACATAGGAATTCATATTCTCCTCATGTCCCCCTTTCCCTTCGATTTTGGCGATCACTGGATTAGGTTCATTTATCTACAATATTAGGCTGTCTTTTTTATTTTGTTTATCGGATTAGCTTAATGTTTTTGTTGCCACATAGCTGCGTTATTTGTGGCTCAAAATTTATGCCTATTTTTAAGTTTTGATTTAACCAACTAATTCGACCTGTTAATTGGCAAATTTGTTTGTTATTTTAACTAAGTTTTAATTGCCAATCATATATCTACAGTTGGTAGATACCCTAATGCTAAACTGTGTGTCACCATTTTATTCGTTGTAGAGAAACATTAGTAGTAATAGTGCTGTAGATTCATCTGCTGAAAATGGAACAAAAAGTAATATCGAACCCATAATTAAGAAGGAACCTGAAACACAGTCATCAAATCTGGTGTTCGGTTATCTTAATCTGATATCTGATGGTGTAGTATGTGTCATTAACCTTTATATATTATTTTGACCTTTGGTGACTGTGAGAACCCGTTACTAGAAAACTCATGGGACTCACATATACCCTGCTAACCCTGGGCAGGTGGCATGTTAGATTTTATATTGTATTATTATGTATTTATGGTTAATAGTTTTAAGGGTAAACTGCCATTTTGGTCCCTGTGGTTTGGGCACTTTTGCCATTTTAGTCCAAATCTCAAACTTTTTAAATCTGGGTCCCTGTGGTTTCACTTTTATTGCCATTTTAGTCCAAAATTAAGAGTAAACTGCCATTTTGGTTCCTGTGGTTTCACTTTTATTGTCATTTTAGTCCAAATCTCAAACTTTTTCACTGATGGCTTGGCTTTAGGAAGTGCTTTTCTTTTATACGGGTCTGTTAGTGGTTGGTCAAGAACACTTTTTCTACTAGCACATGAGCTTCCTCAAGAGGTGTTGTTCTTTTGTTTATTCCTTACAATCAATACAATTAGTTATTAGACCGAACTGTTTGCATTCAAATCTGGCCAAACCGACCATTTTGCTTCAGTTTAGACGGTTAGGTTAGTATCAACGGTTTAAGAATACTTCTAGGTTGAAAGTCACCTAAAGTCAATTAATAATGTATACAACCTCCCAAAAAAATTGGTTTAAGATTTTTAATTATTATTGTAGTAAATAAGGTGGTTGCTGGTCAACCCAGCCTGTTATATTTCAATTCGTGACCCTGGGTGTTTTTAAGTTACCATCTTTATGTCACTTATAGTCAATATGGTCACTAACAGATCACTAATTTCTGTTAATTATTGCAGATAGGTGATTTTGGAACCTTAGTGAGATCCGGTTTCAGTGTATCAAAAGCCCTCTTCTTCAACTTCCTTTCGGCATTAGTGGCATTAGCAGGAACCACATTGGTTAGTTGTATACTTGTATCTTTCCACAAATTACGCAAATACAATATTCTATATTTTAATAAATCCCTTGAAAAATAATTACAATTTTACCATTATCGTATTTTAGGCGTTGTCGGTGGGTCAGGATCCATGGCAATCATCTTTGATTGAGGTACATTTCTTATCAAAATGTTGAAATTTATGCACATTAGCGGAATTTTATAAACTGAGTTGCTCTCAAATGGATTTTTCCTGAATTTTTATTTAGTTTAATTTTATTTTCGTAATTCGGTTAGATTTGAATCAACACGAGCTCGGACGGAGTTTGAATAGGCTGATGAACCCGTTTAGCGTGTGAGGGGATTTTAAAGGTAACATTAGATACCCTGGAGGACTCTTTTTAGTTTTTCTGTGTGTTTTATTTTTTTTATCTTTAAACGTAAATTGTCATCATCGATTTTAATTTACATACTGGACTTTTTTAGATTGTTAAGAAGTTTGACTAAGAGTTGACTAATTTTTGTAGGAATTCTCATATGGGGCTTTACATTCACTAAACATTTTAGCCTGTTTTTTGCCAAAAAAAAAAAAAGAAAGAAAAAAAAGAACCAAGTGTATTGATGGTGAGCCTTGATAATGCTGATAAGTTTTGACCTGTTTGACACATCCAACCCATGTGACCCTTTGTAGATAAACTAGTTGATGCCCCGCCCGCGTTGCGGGGCGATGGCCGAATAATTCTCAATCAATAAAAAAAAAACACAACTATAATTTTGATAGGAAAAAAAAACTTAAACGATATTTTTCGGATCAGAGCAAAACTGTAATTTTTCAGGACTAATGAGCGACTGTTAGACGGCTCCTTGAGACGGAAAAAAATTAAATCGAGTCAACCATTTAAAAAAATGTTTTCTACTTTTGCTAAAAAAACAAAACGATTGGGAAAACGTAATTTTTAACTGAGTGCGAAATCATAATTATAATTCCGGGATAAAATCGTAAATTAAATGGAACAATGGGGGAGTGCCAGGAATCTGCCGGCATGACTGTAATTTTACACTGGGGCAAAATTGTAGTTTCACCAGGAAAACAAACAAAAACAATAGAGACAATGTAAATATAAGTTGAGGGCAAATTTTTTTTTTGGCAAAACTATAAATTTATACGGGGCAAAATCGTAAGTTTGAACCGAGGGCAAAATCGGAATTTTTAGCTGGGAGCAAAAGCGTTAAAGTTGGTGTTCCAGTAATGTTACTTGACAACAACAACAAACCTACATATAAAACAACTAATGTGGTTTAGTAAGAGATTTTAACCGAATTATGATCGTTGCATATTCATGTATTTCAATTTGTCGTTCTACTCTAATATATTCGTTTGTACTCAAATTCTAAGTTATATTTTACCCATTTTCTTGTTAAATAAATCACTTGAATCGGCTCATTCATAAGTTGGTTGAACATGAACTATGGTTGGCAATTACTGACACAAACCGATACCAAACAAAAACATTTCGCGTTCAGGTTGTCGTGTTTTACCTGTTTAATTAAACAAAACAAAAGATCATTTACTTATCTTTTCGGTTTTGTTACATCTATAATACGATGCTTCATTTTATTTTAATCTTCAACTTCAGATTTCCATAATAAGTTTACGCGTACAGTTTCTTTTATGATCACTAACGTAATTCTTTTTTTAACAGTATGAAACATATCATTTTTTAACACCGCGAAATTCGCAGGTATTTCAACATTTTAAAGTTATATATTTGTGTGTTATTTCAAATTGTCGTTGTAATCTAATATATTGGTTTGTGTTTTAACATGTATAAAATCATAATATTTATGTCAATCGTGATAATGATGATATTTTCTTTTACCAACCCGCGAAGTTTGCGGGTTCTTAAGCTAGTACACCTATAAATAGTTTGTGGTTGTGTTGGTTCAAGTACCTCACTCTAAAACACTCCTTACTCTCTAAATTCTCAAAAACGCTCACTAATTTCTTCATGTTTGAAAAAACCCTCTCAAATGGCAACTGCTAGTGGTTAATCTTTAGTTAATGTTGGTGCTTCTTCAAGCAATGAGGTGGTTTAGGTTATTCATACTAAGTGAAACCAATATATTAATTTGGCAACACTTTGATTTGTGAGAGATGATGATGGGTCCGCAAAAGGCTCGTTGCAAGTATTGTTCTAAACTTTACACAAAAGACGCAAACTCACTTTGAGTAACCTCATCCAAAAGCCATATTGCAAGGCGTTGAAACAAGAACCGGAAATTGGTCAACCTTCGATGACAAGTGAAGGAAATATGTGGGATTACAATGTTGAGGTGGTTTGGGAGGAAATGACAATGTTTGTGATCCAAGAAAGCTTGCCATTCAACCATTTCGACAACCACCGTTTGACCCAGCTTATTCAAAGAACTCTCCAATCGCGCTACACCCATGTAAGTCGTTCTACTCTTAGCATAGATTGTTTAAAAACATGGAAACAAGCTAAAAATAAACCAATTTCAATTCTAATTTTGTGTCACCATCCATTCGGTTGAACCGGCGTCGTGGAAAATGATGAAACGTACAATTGTGTTTGAGTTGTTTAGTTATCCTCACATCGGGTGAAAATATATTTGAGGTTATTGACAAAGTTATTCAAACTTATAAATTGTAAAAAAAAAAATCCCACTATATTTTGATAATGCCTCAAACAATACGGTTGCGATAACCCATTTAAAATTAAAATATCACCCTATTTGTGATGGTGTTTTTTTCCATAGCCGATGCGTTGCGACATCATAAATTTTGTCGTTCAAGACGTTTTAAAAACGAAACTGAAACACAAAAAGATGGTTTTAAAAGAATGTTACAGGACATTTTTAGCAACAATGCAAGATATACCAAGTTTTGTAAAAAAGAGAATTCCATGTACTTAGGTCCGAAGTGGGATTGTCCTACAAGAAGGTAATATGTTTGAAAAGGCTATTTTACAAAAAAAAAAAAAAATAGTTTAATAGACTTTCATGATATTTTTTCTGAGTCGTGGAAAGGTTTCGGCTTACCATCCGTCTCGGGTTGGGCTACTATTGAAGTTGTAATCCAAATGCTATAGGTTTTCAAAACTGCAACAACCACTTTATCCGGAGTTCACTATCCAACAAGTTCTTTAAGATTGCCCAAAAATATATTTAATGAATTTAAAATCATGCGAGTTGAAGGTTAGAGGTAGACCATTGTTGGATACGGTAGACCCAATGAAGGATAAGCTTAACAATATTTTTACAGAACTTCCTACGGTTTTCACTTGCTCCGCCGCCTAAAACCCTTTCTTAAATATAAAAGAGGTTGATTCTTTAATTGAAAAAAATTGTTACGAGTTGGATTTAAACACTTCTCAAGATCAATTTTACAGTCAAGGTTTAAAAAGCCGATTTAACGAACATCTTAAACGTATGTTTGAGGTTTATTTAACAAAATATGATACAACGTCAAACATTCATGAGTCATTGAGAAATGTGGCTTTTACCAAAGTTCAAATAATTCGGATTTTGCTTTATATAGCCATTGATGGGATGAGTCTACTAAACGTCAATGTAGTAACACTATGAGTAGCGAACTTAGGAGGTATAGTGAGTCGAACTTTTTATCGAATTTGACTCCACAAGAATTTAAGAATTTTGATTTGTTGACTTGGTGGAAAGTTAAGGAAGCTCAATTTCCAATCCTAGCCACCAGGACCCGAGATTTATTAATCATCCAAGCTTCCATGGTAGCTTTGGAATCTACTTTTCTATTAGTGACAAGGTCTTATCCATAAGGAAAACTCGACTAACTCATCCGGCAATAGAGATGTCAATTTGCTTGAAGTATTATTTGGATTCAGCCAAGAGAGTACAAGATAAATGCTCACTCGATGGAGAATTGGAATCATATGCATTTAAAGGTACAAAGAGTTTAAAGATGAGGTTGAATGGATAACGAGTAAAACTATCAAGACGCTAAGGTTAGACAATGGTAGTGAGCGTACGTCTTATGAAGTGTCCAACTTCTTAAAGTCATGTAGAATCAAAAGAGAACTAAGATGCCCTTATACTCCTCCACAAAATGGCATTTCAGAAAGAAAATATAGGCACTTAGCAGAAGTGGCAAGAAGCATGCTACACAATAAAAATATGTCGGGTAGGTTTTGGGCTGAAACAATGAAGACATGTGCGTATGTGACCAATCTCTTACCACAAAAAGGACTCCGGAATGAAACCACACGAGAGAGTTTTTGGTGCTAAGGCTAGTTTTAAAAGTATCCCCGTCATAAATTGGGGAAGAAAATAGTTCGTTGCATATTTGTGGGTTATGATTCGCAATGAAAAGGATGGAAATGTTATGATCCAAATATATTTCCAAAAACGTTGTTTCTATTGAGAAGTCAACATGGTGGTTGGCGAATAAAAAAACATTATAAGATACAGAAGTACTGTTGAAAGATGAGTTGTCACAAGTAAATTTAAGTTTTGATGGTGATGTTTTTATTGAAGAGGAAGGAACAAGTTTGGGCCTAGCTAGAAGCTATACATAACGTGGAGGAATTATTCAATCAAGCACCAGCAACACCTAAAAGGTCCAATTGGGATAAACGACTCGATAAACAAGAAAGATTTGATGAGGCATACTAAAAAGTCATGTGGACAGAAGCAATAAAAGATGAGATGTTGGCGCTTGAAGCAAATCATACTTTAGAGATAGTACCATTACCAGAAGGGATAAAACCAGTCACGTGCAAGTGGGTGTATAAAGTTAAAAACAATTCCTATGGAACAATTGATCATTTTAAAGCCCATTTAGTCTAGTTTGCTAGTTTACCATGATTTATGTTCATTTAGCTTTGTGGAATTTTTGGCAGATGGATATCAATAATGCATTCTTATATGGAAGTCTAGATGATGCTACATATGGAACAACCAATGAGGTTTCAACGCTCAACTCATCCAAACTAGATGTGTTGGTTAAACCAAGCATTGCATGGATTAAATCAGTCACCGCGGGCATGGTTTCATAAATTTTCAAGTAACAAAGTTTATAAAGCATAGCAAGAATCTTGTCAAAATTTTCCTCTAGGACCTCTGACGGATCAGGGACGTAATGCTTGTCGCAAATACTAATTCACCGACAACAACCTAAAAGTCAAGGGCATATCCTTCAAAAACTTAATCTTAAATATTTATCGCTAGACGCTAATCAACAACTGAATATATTACATCCATGGGTAATTAATCTCTTGTTTCTATATAAGAGATTCATATGTATTGTAATTCCTTGTACCTCTCCAAGTATTATAAACTCCTAGTTACCCGTGGACGTAGGTCAGTTTAGACCGAACCACGTAAATCCTTTGTGTTCTTGATTGTGGCAGATTGTGTGAGAGCAGAGTGTGTGTGGTCCGAGTTCGTGTGTGAGAGCGTTCGATCCTAACAACTGGTATCAGAGCTCAGGCTCGTGTTGTTGAACCGAACAGAACGAACAGAAACCGAACAGAAACGAAGGTGTAGAAGAAGAAGATACCTGAAGGTGCAGAAATCTGAACTAGGGTTCCGATTTGCATCAGTTTCTACCGGATTGTTCACGTTAGCCATTTTCTGTTCGAAGCCGTTGCCGCCCACATCACTGGGTTTCGATCAGAACCGCAACCACCGCCATCAGAACCGCCTCCACCGCCATCAGAAACCGCCAGAACCGCCGCCGCCTCCGTACTCTTCACCCTCGCGACTAGGGTTTGCTGACCCCGTAGCCGCTGTTACTTAGGGTTTTCAATCTTTGCTTTTTCTGGGTGTTGATTGCATCCAGAAGAGAAAAAAAGAGAAGAAAAGAAGGAGGGCACAATTTTGTTTTGTGGGGAAGAAGAAGCACAGTCGTTCTTTATTCTTTTTTTTTGTGGAAAATTGAAGTTTATCAATGTGACCAAGGAGGCCCCTCAACTTTAAACAAAGAAGAAAATTGGGTTTAGTTCTTTTTTATTTAATCATTTGGCAGTAGTAGCCAAACTTTTATTTGTCAAAGAACTAAGTTTTTTTAGGGCATTAGGCAGAAGGTTTAAAATTTCAATATCAGTTTTTTTACCGGTTAAACAAGCAAATTTTCAGAGTATCGTTTCGTTGAAGATCGAAGAAACAGAACCGTAGACCAGTGCTTGTTTTGGTTGTTTCAGTTTGATTTTCGGTTTATTTTTCGATTTCAGTTTCGTTTAGTCGTGTTTGAGTTATCATGGCAGAAGACGGGAAGGTGCAAATCGACAAGTTTAACGGTATAGATTTTAGCTGGTGGAAGATGCGGATTGAGGCATTATTGGTTCAAAAAGATCTTGATATTGTGTTATCAGGAGTTAGACCAGAAAAGGTGGAACCAGCAGATTGGGAATCAAAAGACAGGAAAGCCAGGGCAGTTATTACATTGGCGTTATCAAAGACTGTGGCATTCAACATTATGATGGAAACCACAACTAGTGGCATGATGTTAGCCCTATCTAACATGTACGAGAAGCCTGCCGGCAGCTAATAAGGTCTTTCTGATTCGAGAGCTGGTGAATACTAGGATGAGGGAAGGCAGTTTAGTCACAGCACATCAACAAATTGAATTCGATTTTGGCCAGACTTGTGTCAGTGGCATCAAATTCGGAGATGAAGTTCAAGCTTTGCTACTGTTATCTTCTTTGCCAGACAGTTGGTCTGGAACTGTTACAGCGATCTCCAGTTCATCAGGTACCAGCGGATTTACTTTTGAAGGGATTCGTGATCTTATTCTGAGCGAGGACGTCAGAAGGAGAAGTTCGAGTGGATCATCGAGTGAATTACTGAATGTTGGCAGAGGAAGGAAGAATAACAGAGATAGTCGGACCAGGAACAGAAATAGGAGTCAGTCTAGGGCTTGAGGTGATGTAACCTGTTGGAACTTCAAAGAGATAGGACATTTTAGGAATCAATGTCTAAATGAGAAGAAATAAGTTAACGCTGCAGTAGACCACTCAGATAATGATGTTTTGATCTGTAGTGTGGAGAGTAGTGTGGATTCCTGGGTTATGGATTCGGGTGCTTCATTTCACGCTACCCACAACAGTGAAGCACTGCGAAATCTGAAAGAAGGTGATTTTGGTAAGGTAAGACTGGCGAACGATGAGGTTCTTGATGTGACGTGCATGGGTGACTTAGATCTGAAGACTCCAGTCGGCTCATGGACTTTGAAGGATGTCCAGGTAATTCCAAGTCTGAAGAAACAGTTGATTTATGTTGGGCAGTTGGATGAACAGGGGCACGAGGTTAAGTTCAGGAACGGGCAGTGGAAGGTTCTAAAGGGAAATCTAGTCGTAGCTCGAGGAAAGAAACGGGGTTCGCTGTATATGGTCAGTGTACCGTCTAAGGGAGTAACCCTCCCAGTTCAGAAGAAGACCAAGATCTGGTTCACAGAATCTCGTGGGCAGAAGAAGGTTTGTTTTGCAGGAGACAAACCCAGAGCCACGTGTCAGATTCAGGTTGAACGTGCTAGGAAAGGTTCAGAGAAACCAGTCAGGGGTTTTCGTGGCAGTGGGAGCACAGGTAGTGCTTCAGTCAGAACTCCCAGACGACAGTGGGTTAAGAGAACCTGTATTCCAGCGGTGAAAGTCTCTCCAGTGAATTACCTGCTTATGATGGGGAGTGTTAGTTCTCAGGTTTTCTCAGAATCCGGCAGTTCGTGTTAGTGGGAGTCGGTGGAGACAGAGAATTGGTCAGTGGCAGACTTAGCCATGACTGATGTCTTGAAGCTAATGAAAGCTTCAACGGGCCTTCAGGATAATTGAAGAAAAGGCCGGGTAACTAGGAAAGGGCTAAGATCAAAAGGTTTTTACAGAAATGCAGATGCACAGTTGAAGCACAGGTGAAGATTATCCCGTGGCTTCAAGTGGGAGATTGTTGAGTATGAAGCCACTTGATCACTTGGACATCAGAAAAGCTTCTCTGATTACATGATAAGAGGATAAGGGACAGAGGCAGAGGCCATTATTCACGGATCTTGTTTTTTCTACTTCTTTCTCTTTCTTCAATCTTTATATAAGAGATTCATATGTATTGTAATTCCTTGTACCTCTCCAAGTATTATAAACTCCTAGTTACCCGTGGACGTAGGTCAGTTTAGACCGAACCACGTAAATCCTTTCTGTTCCAGATTGTGGCAGATTGTGTGAGAGCAGAGTGTGTGTGATCCGAGTTCGTGTGTGAGAGCGTTCGATGCTAACAACATAATTACCAACGGTAACATAATAAAGTTTATTCTGTTTTTCTTATTTTTTTAGTTTGACCAAGTTGGTAAAGGCCGAGGGTCTGTATTTTCGTCCTTGAAATCTAATAGCGATAATATTATAAGTTACTTAATGTATAATGTTCTTTAACAAACATGTAACAACAAACATATAATGCTGTTATAGCAAAGTATATTCCATACGACTTCTTTTGTTTTTTAATGATATCACATCATATCAAGCTATTATATTACGCTAAAATAAACATCAAACAATAATAGTGTTTTATTCCCTTCAAGAAACCCAAAGATACAAATTGAGATAATACAATGTCAATTAGCTAGAAATGCAAAACACACCAATAAAAATTTAAAAACCCTCATAACAACACCCTTGCTCACATCATATTTCTCCATACCAGAGGCCTCGCACAGTCTACTCTCCTGTTTCAAGCAAGCATTATGAATCCGGACCGAAAAACAAGATTGAACAGATTTGCATTACGTACTTGGATCTTCATTTTGCGTGGTATCGATCTATTATATTCATTTAACAAATTGTAAACATTCTATCTAAGCGTACTGCTGAGGAGGGTATTGCTGAGGTGTTTGTTGAGGATGGTATTGTTGAGGAGAGTATTGCTGAGGAGGGTATTTCTGAGGAAGGAAAGGCATTGGACTCTTTTCTGGATCAACATTCGCACCCACAGGGAACGCGACCGCAGGGTTTGTGGTGGCTTGTGTAGTTGGTGGAGCTACGGTAATATAGGCAGCAATACCAAAAACTGCACTCAGAAGAGCTAAAACAGCTCCTGCTGCAAAGATGCCAGGCTTCACAACATAACATGTGAAATAACCATATGAGTCAACTTGTCCACCTTCTTTATTATTCAGTCCAGCAGCTGTCAGCAGTAGAACCACGGCTATAACGGTAGCTACCCTGAATATTCAACACTAGATCAGTTTTAACGTTTTTTAGAGGATGGTTTTAGGTGTTTTTGCCACATCAAGTTATTGCTATTGTTGGAGTTGTTTTTATGTAATGTATTTTATTTTATTTATTTATTTTTTTTTTTTTGTGTTAGTTCACAAAAACACCAAAAAACAAGCTTGTGGTTGGCCCTGGTGTATTTTTAATATATGTAATACACGTATAGAGAATAGAGAATGTGTGGTGGAAATGAGCGGTTAAAAATTAAAATGGTGGTTATGACGTAACATTTTTTGGGTTTTCTTATTAGGTGAGTTTTTGGAGTTTTTAAAGAACGAGTGTTTTTATGACGTTGCAATTGGCCAGACATGTATTTTAGTGTTTTTAGGCCTTCTTATTGTGGATGGTCTAAGATAATCATGATGATAAACATAAAAAAACAAGATCAAGTGTAGTACCATGACAATACAGAAAGGAGCTTTGAAATTGGGGTGGAATTAGGATCATTTCCACAACATCTACAAGCACCAAATGTAATGCTTATGTAAACCTGTGTAATAATTGCGAATATGGCTGATATGATTCCAAGAGCTAGAGCTGGACTACTTGGATATACACATGAATCATCATCAATTGAAACCTCATCTGCCTGCATGCATATATGGCCATGAGGCACATCTCATGTTATATAAAAACGTCTCCAAGTTTTATTTGAACGGTAGTATACTATATAGCTCACACTAAAAAACTGATAATCATTTCGTCGATGAAGAGAGTTACTGATGGAAATCTGTCACTAATGGCTGCCAGATATATGGCCGTTACTAATCTCATTTGCAGTAGATTAATTACCCACGAAAGTTAATAAGGGATCACTGACATACAGTTTTAGCGACGGATTACATACGACTTTTAAAAAGTCGTCCAAACTGCTCCTTTCCGATTACCGACAAAACACTTACTGATGGATTACCAACGTTTTCTTTCAAGTATTATAACTAGTTTATAAAATATAGATTATAATTACTTACAGCTAATTTAAAAATTAAAGATTTTAGTTTTTCAAATTTCCTTGGAAATGTGTATCTTAATAATTTCATTAAAATCCCAAAGTAACAAATTACAAACAAGTGGTAGGTAAACGGGCAACAAGCTGCGCCGCAACCCCCTTGGAAATTAAAAGTAAGTTATTAATTCATGAAATAAAATATTGCAAAATATACAAATAATAAAAATATGTACCGAAAATCTTACAGATTTTTCTAGTTACCTTAACCCTTGTGAACTCTGCTGCAAAACCACTGGCCGCAGATATTATTCCGAGCACCGCCACAATTGCGCAGAAACCTACCACTTTGTTCTCCATTTATGAGCTCTCTATGAGAATATGTGTAGTGTAAGTCTATTAAGAAGCCTGTAGATGAAGAAACTTGCGACTGGAAATGTAACTATTTATAGATGGATGATGCCATATATAAAATATAGCTGGATAATTTCCTTAAAATATGTAATTGAATGATTGGATATTAGTAATACAACCAAGAAACAAAGTTTACTTTTTGATGTCAACTTAGGGCTTGGTCAAAGTTTGGAACAACGTGGACAATTTATCTTTATTTAAGATACATGCATCGTTATATCGTATTAATAATATTTAATTAGATATGACTTACCGAGCATTGGTAATCATTGTATTCTATATTTAGCATTAGTTGTCATATTCCTAGCTTTTTTTTTTTTTTTTTTTTTTTAAGTAAACTTCATTAAAACGCGTCTCTGATCAAAACGGGTAAAATGCCAAACAACATGTGACACCTGTGTCACTTTAACCATCATACAAATACCAAACCAATGAAATATTGTATTTCATACTTGGGAATTGTATAAATATGTGTATCGTTTGCACATATCAATTCTTGTTCGATTTCGAGCTTTAAATCGCTTTCTAGAAGGTTGTACGCGAACTGATGCGTAAATATAACCAGTTTAATGCAACAAACACTCCGGAACGGTGACATAGGCTTAACATACCTTAAATAACATTTGCATAACTTAGAAATAAGTTTTGGATAGGTTTGGTGTGTTGAAATCAAGTTTATTCGATCGCAGGGACTATTTGTGTCAAACTGCGAAAGTATGCCGATTTGCATAGTAGCGAACATTCCGGAACTTGATCATAAGTTAAACATACCCTAAATATCCTTTGCATAGCTTAGAAATAGGCTTTAAGGGGTACGGTATGCTAAAATAACTTTATTGATCAATAGGGACTAAAAAGCGTCAAAAAGTGCATAAGTTTGCATTTTCGAGCATATCTTACGATCTGAATATATCCGGACATCCAAAAATTTATGTAATCACTAAAATATTTTATTTTAGTGATTGGCATGATAAAATTCCATTCGTCGCGTAATTTGGATCGTTTTTGCATTCGTTACGATTTCCGTCATAATTAACCGAACAACGCAACCGTACGACCAAACAAACCGACATCCGAGATATTTTTTAGCACATTTCAAGTTCCCTATACTCTAAATTCATTTTAGAGCCTTGAAATGGGGTTAACGAGGCTTAAAGGTGCCAAAAAAATCAAGTTTTACAAGTGCGGGGACCATTTTTGAAATTTCTGGCAGATACATTGAACTTGGTCCATTTTTGAGGTTTTAATGGTTTTAACCCAAGGTTGTGCACTCTATAGGCTGGAATTTGATGGTTTTAAGTATTCCCATGGTTTTGAAAACCATGTGCCCACGTAGAGGGCCAAGATCGAAGCACGAAATGTGAGAAACGATCCTAACGGTTCTCCGAAATCTATATATACCCAAGCTCTCATTCCATTTTCCTCACACATTGATTCATTTTTTCGTTCTTTTATGCCTTTTAAGCACGAAAGTCAAACAGTGTTTGACTTTCTGCTTTGACCAGGTTATGGTCAACACAAAGTTCGTTTGAACTTTGCAACGTGAGCGTAATCACGATGGTTATAGTCCCATGTGACTATACCTACTGATTACCACGTTAACTAGGCGTAGTGACGAGTCGTAGTTTCGGCCAAAATGCGTATTCATGCGTATTTTGTAACCAAACTACTCTTGTGTATCAAAACACTTTGTTTTGATATCAAAACCTGTTTTCTAACTTAACTAAACATGTTTTAACATGTTTAGCTCGTCACTTTTTAGCCTCGTGCTTGTTTAGAGTCGTAAGTCAAGCGGTCTAAACAACCGCTTAGACTTTCGAACACGACCCGTTTGGTCGATCATTAGGATCCGACCAAACATGTTTTGTGACCATAGTTGTATAGGGAATAACCTTCCGAGGTTATACCTTATGGTCACTTTGTTTAAGTAGTTGTATGATAGGTAGTTTATATGCCTTAGGTAAATGACCAAAATGCTCTTTTTACGCATAAATTCATTTAAAGCATATGTAACATAAATTTTGACATCTAAACTGATTAGGCAACATTATTAGACATGTTAAGGCATATATTACTTGTCATAGGACTAGTTAAGCGATCCGAACGCGTTTTACGCGAACGACACGTTAAAGTAGCATAAGCTACCTAAACGGGTCGTAATGGGTCGTAAGCACTTAGGTTAGGTTTCGATTTAGTATGTAGGCTTTTTAAACCATATTACATGAGTCCCTATACTCATTTGGTTTACGAAACCTCATTCTATCCGATCTTCCGATTTAGGTTCGGTTTATTTACTTAGTTACCTATATTAGGTGCCGTTTGATTCCGTGATCCCTCTAGCTTTGCTTGGTTGTTATTCAAGACTTCTAAGCATCCTCAGGTGAGTACATAGTCCCCTCTTTTACCGTTTTCAATGTTTTGGGGTGATGCATGTGTACCTATTTGTTATGTTCATGATTTCGAAGTATAAATTGATTATACATGTTAATACTTATCTTTTGACAAACTGAATGATTATTTATGGTTTAAACACTAATTTTTCAAAGATTATAAAATTAATTGTTGGATTGTACTTATTTTATGTTCACCAGACCGATTGGTACTATGATATAACACTATAGGATTTGACACCCCATTCCTGTTGTTATGGAATGTCAGAAACCGATATTTTATCCAAATAGAGATTGCCTTTGTGGTATTTCTACAGTCTCAAAGGTGTATTTTGATACACACAGGTCTGAATGAATTCTTAGATCATATTTTTATTTTATATTTTGCTATACTCCTAAAAGTGTAGTTTGATATACTCTCATGTGTGATATTGTACAAAACAACATATATTTTGTTAATTACTAAAACATAGTTTGATATGCTATTTATAAAACCAAAACATAGTTTAATATGTTATATATAAAACCAAAGTATACTTTTGATATACTACCGAAAACGATTATTTTGACGACTAAAGTATATTTAATATACTATCTGTTTAACCATTTTTGAACCGAAATATATTTTGATATATTACTTATTCGACTTTCTTAAAACCAAAGTATATTTTCATGTATACTACAAACCTTTTTTGTAAAATATTGTTATACAAACTCATTTTACTTAATTTTTTATTTATGCATCTTTCTTTTATATCATCTGTTTTCTTATCACTTGTTATATGATTTATAAAAGAAAACATTTTTACAGTTCATGACTATTTTTGTTAAAACATTCTTTTAAACTTACAAGCCATGAATCCTATTTTCAAGAAAACCTATGTAACTCACAGCCATTTTTATGCTGATGTACCTATTTTTACACATGTTTCAGGTGCTGCTATGTGATGATTGTTGATACATGCTATACATAGGATGGACTCATGCCTTAGCGACTTTAAAATTTGAAAGACAATATTTGTATTCATTTAATTTGTAATAAAACGATGAGTTCAATAATTCAATAAAACAAAATTATTTAATCCATGGTTGTGAAACAATGATTCTGTTACAACACTCCCCGACGTTTCCGCCATGTTCTGTTGTTTTACGTGGTCGGGGTGTGACAGAAGAGTTGGTATCAGAGCCAATGGTTATAGGGAATTAGGTTATTAGTAATGCTTTAACCTAGACTATAACCTTCCTAGGACCCTAGCACAAGTTATATTGTGTTTAGTTTTAAAACAATAGCGTCACTTATCCTTAGGTGACAACAACAATAAGAACACAAATTTCGAATCCGCTTTGAAAACCAATCATCTGTTCTAGGATGATTTATTATAAGGTTTTGAACCTTCAAAGTTTTCAAAATCTCGTCAAAGTTTGGTCTAAATAATGTGAACACGTGCAAACTGGAAATGTGGGTGCCTGTACCCTAGGTCTTCTGTCTAAGGCTAGAGTGTTCGTACAAATCCATAGTATCAGACCAGTCACTCTTACCTGGGAACTCTTGGGGTGAGTATCCACTTATAGGCGAGCATGTCTTCGCGATACATTATATTGACCTACTTACTTTGATTAGTCACCATCTCATTTGTTTTCCTTAGGTAACAGACAAATGATCGCAATTTTTATGCGTTGTCATTCTGTTTTCATTTCCCTTGTTTCCTCCCATGTCTTCCATTTTTTTTCATGATGCCTCTTCATCGCAACAACAATGTCCGAACTAGGTGCTGCAATTTCCCAACAATTAGACGTCGTACTCCAGAGGACCGTTGATTTAGCTATCACCATGACTCGCCTCAGGGATGAAGCCGTACAAGGGAACTGCTCCTTGGTGCAATCAATGCCACCGTTATCATCCGAATCAGATACCCTGTTTCAAATGTACCCACGATGGACGATGGGGACATTTGGTTAACATGTGCCGCTTTGCTAAGCTGTTGCAAATCCTACCGCTGCTCAACCTCCAAATTCTACTTCATATGTCGCCTTGGCATATCTAGTACCTCAACCTCATGAACTTCCTACCTTGTGTATCGACTTAAGCACGATTAGTGCAAGGTTTCGAAACACCTCTCGTTACACAAATTCCAAAATCCATATAGGATCTTCTTATCTTCACAATTAGATCCTTGTGGATGATTATCGTTCAAATCAGAGTCCTTCATTGGATTCCTTGTATGCCTTAATTCGAACATTACGATTCCTTATAATCGAAATCGAATTTTCTTTTTAAGATCTTCCTATCTTTATAGTTAGATTCTTGAAAATGTTTAAAGTGCCAAACAGAATTCACGAATTGGATTCCTGGTGTGCTTTGAATACTCATGTGCTCAATTAACAAGAAAATTAACAAAATGAAGATCAAGTTAACTAATTATGTGATTATGTGTTTTCTTACATGTTTTGTGTTTTTGTGTGATCCGAATATTCATTATCCAAATCCTCGTAGAATCTTCCATATCTCCATATGAGGGATTCGTAGTAGGATATCCAAAGGTACTACCTTAAATCCTAAATGGGCTTCTACGTTACAGTTAAGTCCCTTGGATTATGAAGTAATATTCTATAATTGGACCCCTTGAGTGGTTTAGTCAAACAGATTGATTCAAAAATCTGGATAGGAATATCATGTGATGATATAGCTGAAAAGATCCCTTAAGCGGTCTATTTAAGGAGATCGTACGAAGGTCTAATTAAGGAGATCATGTGTTGATCTAGTTAAAAAGATCGTTCATTGATCTAGTTAAAAAGATCCTTTGGTGGTCTAGTCAAGTCACTTCATGTTTATTCAATTGATTTTTCCCCTACACATTATGAAATGAACTGTGCGGACTGTGCAAGGAATTACGTAATTATGGATGCATACATAATTATGGAATTCAGTGCACAGGAACCACAACAAGTTTTGTCATGTTTTAAGACCTATAGTGATGAGAATAACGAAACGGGAACAATGTAAAAAGGGGCAAGGTGGATACGCCGCTGGTACTTCCTATATATAAGTGTTCCCCATTACATTGCGAAGGTAGCGTTATTTAAGTTACTAGAAGTCCTGGACCTTGACCAATGTTATTTTACACTCTCCGACTATGATTTCGAGCACACACAAGTTTCCTACGATAGTTTTCATAAAAAAACGTTCTTCTGTCCGTAGTTCGAAACTCCATGTTTTGTTACTACAAGGACTTCACTTTGACAGTTGACAATTTCGCTAAGAATCCAAACATGGCCTAGAGTTTTATTTGGGTTTGAGGGATTCCTTCGAAAGCGAAACCATCACAGTTGTCTTCATAAGTTTCCTCTAAAATTAAATTTCGGGATGAAATTTCCTAAAGTAGGGGAGACTGTGACACCTGTGTAACTTTAACCATTATACAAATACCAAACCAATGAAATATTGTATTTCATACTTGGGAATTTTATAAATATGTGTATCGTTTGCACATATCAATTCTTGTTCGATTTCGAGCTTTAAATCGCTTTCTAGAAGGTTGTACGCGAACTGATGCGTAAATATAACCAGTTTAATGCAACAAACACTCTGAAACGGTGACATAGGCTTAACATACCTTAAATAACCTTTGCATAACTTAGAAATAAGTTTTGGATAGGTTTGGTGTGTTGAAATCAAGTTTATTCGATCGCAGGGACTATTTGTGTCAAACTGTGAAAGTATGCTGATTTGCATAGTAGCGAACATTCCGGAACTTGATTATAAGTTAAACATACCCTAAATATCCTTTTCATAGCTTAGAAATAGTCTTTGAGGGGTACAGTATGCTAAAATAAACTTTATTGATCAATAGGGACTAAAAAGTGTCAAAAAGTGCATAAGTTTGCATTTTCGCGCATATCTTACGTTCTGAATATATCCGGACATCCAAAAATTTATGTAATCATTAAAATATTTTATTTTAGTGATTGTCATGATAAATTCGATTCGTCGCGTAATTTGGATCGTTTTTGCGTTCGTTACGATTTCCGTCATAATTAACCGAACAACGCAACCGTACGACCAAACAAACCGACATCCGAGATATTTTTGAGCACATTTCAAGTTCCCTATACTCTAAATTCATTTTAGAGCCTTGAAATGGGGTTAACGAGGCTTAAAGGTGCCAAAAAAATCAAGTTTTACAAGTGCGGGGACCATTTTTGAAATTTCTGGCAGATACATTGAACTTGGTCCATTTTTGAGGTTTTAATGGTTTTAACCCAAGGTTGTGCACTCTATAGGCTGGAATTTGATGGTTTTAAGTATTCCCATGGTTTTGAAAACCATGTGCCCACGTAGAGGGCCAAGATCGAAGCACGAAATGTGAGAAACGATCCTAACGGTTCTCCGAAATCTATATATACCCAAGCTCTCATTCCATTTTCCTCACACATTGATTCATTTTTTCGTTCTTTTATGCCTTTTAAGCACGAAAGTCAAACAGTGTTTGACTTTCTGCTTTGACCAGGTTATGGTCAACACAAAGTTCGTTTGAACTTTGCAACGTGAGCGTAATCACGATGGTTATAGTCCCATGTGACTATACCTACTGATTACCACGTTAACTAGGCGTAGTGACGAGTCGTAGTTTCGGCCAAAATGCGTATTCATGCGTATTTTGTAACCAAACTACTCTTGTGTATCAAAACACTTTGTTTTGATATCAAAACCTGTTTTCTAACTTAACTAAACATGTTTTAACATGTTTAGCTCGTCACTTTTTAGCCTCGTGCTTGTTTAGAGTCGTAAGTCAAGCGGTCTAAACAACCGCTTAGAC
This sequence comes from Helianthus tuberosus, assembly GCA_030545235.1. Lineage (NCBI taxonomy): Eukaryota > Viridiplantae > Streptophyta > Magnoliopsida > Asterales > Asteraceae > Helianthus > Helianthus tuberosus. The sequence goes on from CM060362.1 coordinate 56,476,657, forward strand.
TTTCGAACACGACCCGTTTGGTCGATCATTAGGATCCGACCAAACATGTTTTGTGACCATAGTTGTATAGGGAATAACCTTCCGAGGTTATACCTTATGGTCACTTTGTTTAAGTAGTTGTATGATAGGTAGTTTATATGCCTTAGGTAAATGACCAAAATGCCCTTTTTACGCATAAATTCATTTAAAGCATATGTAACATAAATTTTGACATCTAAACTGATTAGGCAACATTATTAGACATGTTAAGGCATATATTACTTGTCATAGGACTAGTTAAGCGATCCGAACGCGTTTTACGCGAACGACACGTTAAAGTAGCATAAGCTACCTAAACGGGTCGTAATGGGTCGTAAGCACTTAGGTTAGGTTTCGATTTAGTATGTAGGCTTTTTAAACCATATTACATGAGTCCCTATACTCATTTGGTTTACGAAACCTCATTCTATCCGATCTTCCGATTTAGGTTCGGTTTATTTACTTAGTTACCTATATTAGGTGCCGTTTGATTCCGTGATCCCTCTAGCTTTGCTTGGTTGTTATTCAAGACTTCTAAGCATCCTCAGGTGAGTACATAGTCCCCTCTTTTACCGTTTTCAATGTTTTGGGGTGATGCATGTGTACCTATTTGTTATGTTCATGATTTCGAAGTATAAATTGATTATACATGTTAATACTTATCTTTTGACAAACTGAATGATTATTTATGGTTTAAACACTAATTTTTCAAAGATTATAAAATTAATTGTTGGATTGTACTTATTTTATGTTCACCAGACCGATTGGTACTATGATATAACACTATAGGATTTGACACCCCATTCCTGTTGTTATGGAATGTCAGAAACCGATATTTTATCCAAATAGAGATTGCCTTTGTGGTATTTCTATAGTCTCAAAGGTGTATTTTGATACACACAGGTCTGAATGAATTCTTAGATCATATTTTTATTTTATATTTTGCTATACTCCTAAAAGTGTAGTTTGATATACTCTCATGTGTGATATTGTACAAAACAACATATATTTTGTTAATTACTAAAACATAGTTTGATATGCTATTTATAAAACCAAAACATAGTTTAATATGTTATATATAAAACCAAAGTATACTTTTGATATACTACCGAAAACGATTATTTTGACGACTAAAGTATATTTAATATACTATCTGTTTAACCATTTTTGAACCGAAATATATTTTGATATATTACTTATTCGACTTTCTTAAAACCAAAGTATATTTTCATGTATACTACAAACCTTTTTTGTAAAATATTGTTATACAAACTCATTTTACTTAATTTTTTATTTATGCATCTTTCTTTTATATCATCTGTTTTCTTATCACTTGTTATATGATTTATAAAAGAAAACATTTTTACAGTTCATGACTATTTTTGTTAAAACATTCTTTTAAACTTACAAGCCATGAATCCTATTTTCAAGAAAACCTATGTAACTCACAGCCATTTTTATGCTGATGTACCTATTTTTACACATGTTTCAGGTGCTGCTATGTGATGATTGTTGATACATGCTATACATAGGATGGACTCATGCCTTAGCGACTTTAAAATTTGAAAGACAATATTTGTATTCATTTAATTTGTAATAAAACGATGAGTTCAATAATTCAATAAAACAAAATTATTTAATCCATGGTTGTGAAACAATGATTCTGTTACAACACTCCCCGACGTTTCCGCCATGTTCTGTTGTTTTACGTGGTCGGGGTGTGACAGAAGAGTTGGTATCAGAGCCAATGGTTATAGGGAATTAGGTTATTAGTAATGCTTTAACCTAGACTATAACCTTCCTAGGACCCTAGCACAAGTTATATTGTGTTTAGTTTTAAAACAATAGCGTCACTTATCCTTAGGTGACAACAACAATAAGAACACAAATTTCGAATCCGCTTTGAAAACCAATCATCTGTTCTAGGATGATTTATTATAAGGTTTTGAACCTTCAAAGTTTTCAAAATCTCGTCAAAGTTTGGTCTAAATAATGTGAACACGTGCAAACTGGAAATGTGGGTGCCTGTACCCTAGGTCTTCTGTCTAAGGCTAGAGTGTTCGTACAAATCCGTAGTATCAGACCAGTCACTCTTACCTGGGAACTCTTGGGGTGAGTATCCACTTATAGGCGAGCATGTCTTCGCGATACATTATATTGACCTACTTACTTTGATTAGTCACCATCTCATTTGTTTTCCTTAGGTAACAGACAAATGATCGCAATTTTTATGCGTTGTCATTCTGTTTTCATTTCCCTTGTTTCCTCCCATGTCTTCCATTTTTTTTCATGATGCCTCTTCATCGCAACAACAATGTCCGAACTAGGTGCTGCAATTTCCCAACAATTAGACGTCGTACTCCAGAGGACCGTTGATTTAGCTATCACCATGACTCGCCTCAGGGATGAAGCCGTACAAGGGAACTGCTCCTTGGTGCAATCAATGCCACCGTTATCATCCGAATCAGATACCCTGTTTCAAATGTACCCACGATGGACGATGGGGACATTTGGTTAACATGTGCCGCTTTGCTAAGCTGTTGCAAATCCTGCCGCTGCTCAACCTCCAAATTCTACTTCATATGTCGCCTTGGCATATCTAGTACCTCAACCTCATGAACTTCCTACCTTGTGTATCGACTTAAGCACGATTAGTGCAAGGTTTCGAAACACCTCTCGTTACACAAATTCCAAAATCCATATAGGATCTTCTTATCTTCACAATTAGATCCTTGTGGATGATTATCGTTCAAATCAGAGTCCTTCATTGGATTCCTTGTATGCCTTAATTCGAACATTACGATTCCTTATAATCGAAATCGAATTTTCTTTTTAAGATCTTCCTATCTTTATAGTTAGATTCTTGAAAATGTTTAAAGTGCCAAACAGAATTCACGAATTGGATTCCTGGTGTGCTTTGAATACTCATGTGCTCAATTAACAAGAAAATTAACAAAATGAAGATCAAGTTAACTAATTATGTGATTATGTGTTTTCTTACATGTTTTGTGTTTTTGTGTGATCCGAATATTCATTATCCAAATCCTCGTAGAATCTTCCATATCTCCATATGAGGGATTCGTAGTAGGATATCCAAAGGTACTACCTTAAATCCTAAATGGGCTTCTACGTTACAGTTAAGTCCCTTGGATTATGAAGTAATATTCTATAATTGGACCCCTTGAGTGGTTTAGTCAAACAGATTGATTCAAAAATCTGGATAGGAATATCATGTGATGATATAGCTGAAAAGATCCCTTAAGCGGTCTATTTAAGGAGATCGTACGAAGGTCTAATTAAGGAGATCATGTGTTGATCTAGTTAAAAAGATCGTTCATTGATCTAGTTAAAAAGATCCTTTGGTGGTCTAGTCAAGTCACTTCATGTTTATTCAATTGATTTTTCCCCTACACATTATGAAATGAACTGTGCGGACTGTGCAAGGAATTACGTAATTATGGATGCATACATAATTATGGAATTCAGTGCACAGGAACCACAACAAGTTTTGTCATGTTTTAAGACCTATAGTGATGAGAATAACGAAACGGGAACAATGTAAAAAAGGGCAAGGTGGATACGCCGCTGGTACTTCCTATATATAAGTGTTCCCCATTACATTGCGAAGGTAGCGTTATTTAAGTTACTAGAAGTCCTGGACCTTGACCAATGTTATTTTACACTCTCCGACTATGATTTCGAGCACACACAAGTTTCCTACGATAGTTTTCATAAAAAAACGTTCTTCTGTCCGTAGTTCTAAACTCCATGTTTTGTTACTACAAGGACTTCACTTTGACAGTTGACAATTTCGCTAAGAATCCAAACATGGCCTAGAGTTTTATTTGGGTTTGAGGGATTCCTTCGAAAGCGAAACCATCACAGTTGTCTTCATAAGTTTCCTCTAAAATTAAATTTCGGGATGAAATTTCCTAAAGTAGGGGAGACTGTGACACCTGTGTAACTTTAACCATTATACAAATACCAAACCAATGAAATATTGTATTTCATACTTGGGAATTTTATAAATATGTGTATCGTTTGCACATATCAATTCTTGTTCGATTTCGAGCTTTAAATCGCTTTCTAGAAGGTTGTACGCGAACTGATGCGTAAATATAACCAGTTTAATGCAACAAACACTCTGAAACGGTGACATAGGCTTAACATACCTTAAATAACCTTTGCATAACTTAGAAATAAGTTTTGGATAGGTTTGGTGTGTTGAAATCAAGTTTATTCGATCGCAGGGACTATTTGTGTCAAACTGTGAAAGTATGCTGATTTGCATAGTAGCGAACATTCCGGAACTTGATTATAAGTTAAACATACCCTAAATATCCTTTTCATAGCTTAGAAATAGTCTTTGAGGGGTACAGTATGCTAAAATAAACTTTATTGATCAATAGGGACTAAAAAGTGTCAAAAAGTGCATAAGTTTGCATTTTCGCGCATATCTTACGTTCTGAATATATCCGGACATCCAAAAATTTATGTAATCATTAAAATATTTTATTTTAGTGATTGTCATGATAAATTCGATTCGTCGCGTAATTTGGATCGTTTTTGCGTTCGTTACGATTTCCGTCATAATTAACCGAACAACGCAACCGTACGACCAAACAAACCGACATCCGAGATATTTTTGAGCACATTTCAAGTTCCCTATACTCTAAATTCATTTTAGAGCCTTGAAATGGGGTTAACGAGGCTTAAAGGTGCCAAAAAAATCAAGTTTTACAAGTGCGGGGACCATTTTTGAAATTTCTGGCAGATACATTGAACTTGGTCCATTTTTGAGGTTTTAATGGTTTTAACCCAAGGTTGTGCACTCTATAGGCTGGAATTTGATGGTTTTAAGTATTCCCATGGTTTTGAAAACCATGTGCCCAAGTGGAGGGCCAAGATCGAAGCTCGAAATGCGAGAAATGATCCTAACGGTTCTCCGAAATCTATATATACCCAAGCTCTCATTCCATTTTCCTCACACCTTGATTCATTTTGCTCTAAGTTGAGGTTTAAACACTTCATACCTGAGCAAACACTTCATGCGTATTTTGTATCCAAACTACTCTTGGGTATCAAAACACTTTGTTTTGATATCAAAACCTGTTTTCTAACTTAACTAAACATGTTTTAACATGTTTAGCTCGTCACTTTTTAGTCTCGTGCTTGTTTAGAGTCGTAAGTCAAGCGGTATAAACACCCGCTTAGACTTTCGAACACGACCCGTTTGGTCGATCATTAGGATCCGACCAAACATATTTTGTGACCATAGTTGTATAGGGAATAACCTTCCGAGGTTATACCTTATGGTCACTTCGTTTAAGTAGTTGTATGATAGGTAGTTTATATGCGTTAGGTAAATGACCAAAATACCCTTTTTACGCATAAATTCATTTTAAGCACATGTAACATAAATTTTGACATCTAAACTGATTAGGCAACACTATTATACATGTTAAGGCATATATTACTTGTCATAAGCTACCTAAACGGGTCGTAAGCACTTAGGTTTGGTTTCGATTTAGTATGTAGGCTTTGTTAAACCATATTACATGAGTCCCTATACTCATTTGGTTTACGAAACCTCATTCTATCCGATCTTCCGATTTAGGTTCGGTTTATTTACTTAGTTACCTATATTAGGTGCCGTTTGATTCCGTGATCCCTCTAGCTTTGCTTGGTTGTTATTCAAGACTTCTAAGCATCCTCAAGTGAGTACATAGTCCCCTCTTTTACCGTTTTCAATGTTTTGGGGTGATGCATGTGTACCTATTTGTTATGTTCATGATTTCGAAGTATAAATTGATTATACATGTTAATACTTATCTTTTGACAAACTGAATGATTATTTATGGTTTAAACACTAATTTTTCAAAGATTATAAAATTAATTGTTGGATTGTACTTATTTTATGTTCACCAGACCGATTGGTACTATGATATAACACTATAGGATTTGACACCCCATTCCTGTTGTTATGGAATGTCAAAAACCGATATTTTATCCAAATAGGGATTGCCTTTGTGGTATTTCTATAGTCTCAAAGGTGTATTTTGATACACTCAGGTCTGAATGAATTCTTAAATCACATTTTTGTTGTATATTTTGCTATACTCCCAAAAGTGTAGTTTGATATACTCTCATGTGTGATATTGTACAAAACAACATATATTTTGTTAATTACTAAAACATAGTTTGATATGTTATTTATAAAACCAAAGAATAGTTTAATATGTTATTTATAAAACCAAATTATACTTTTGATATACTACCGAAAACGATTATTTTGACGACTAAAGTATATTTAATATACTATCTGTTTAACCATTTTGGAACCGAAATATATTTTAATATATTACTTATTTGACTTTCTTAAAACCAAATTATATTTTCATGTATACTACAAACCTTTTTTGTAAAATATTGTTATACAAACTCATTTTACTTAATTATTTATTTATGCATCTTTCTTTTATATCATCTGTTTTCTTATCACCTGTTATATGATTTATAAAAGAAAACATTTTTACAGTTCATGTCTATTTTTGTTAAAACATTCTTTTAAACTTACAAGTCATGAATCCTATTTTCAATAAAAGCTATGTAACTCACAGACATTTTTATGCTGACGTACTTATTTTTACACATGTTTCAGGTGCTGCTATGTGATGATTGTTGATACATGCTATTAATAGGATGGACTCGTGCCTTAGCGACTTTAAAATTTGAAAGACAATATTTGTATTTATTTAATTTGTAATAAAACAATGTGTTCAATAATTCAATAAAACGAAATTATTTAATCCATGGTTGTGAAACAATGATTCTGTTACAACACTCCCCGACATTTCCGCCACGATTTGTTGTTTTACGTGGTCGGGGTGTGACACAACAACACCGCCTACCCAAATGGGGCAAAGGGCGTACAATTACAACATATACAACGGGTATTTACACCACTCTACCCAGCTAATATAATTACAAGAAGATCTATTTTTTATGCCAAGCAAAACCTCTCGATTTAATCTCCCCTAAAATTTCTTGCGGGCTTCGACTAATCTAATTGAATACCAACTCGTTTCTTCCTTTCTAAATACACCAACATGTAATTATCACCAAACCTTGAACGAGACTCTTTGCTTTCTTTCCTACTTGAGTGAAATTGTGAATATCTAAAATGTGTAAATCTGAGGAATTTTGCACAATACACTGAGAGCCGTCCACATCCAATCCACCACCGAACACCCAGTAAATAAATGCTCCACCGTTTCCTCAAAATCATCTCAAAAAGGGAACATAACCGATGTAATATTTACGTTCCTTCTTCTTAAATTAACTCTCGTAGCTAATCGATCCAAATTACCACTCCGCGCCATGATGTTGTATTTTAAAGGCACCCATTTACACCACTAAAAGTTAGGGAGGTGACAGGTTCCTCTATCTGCAATTAAAGCATTTTTGACGGCTTTCAGCGAGAATTCACCCAGATCACCATCGTTCCAATACCATTGATCCTTATTATTGGAAAGTCTCACCCTACTAAGAACCTCTTGACATTCCTGCCATTCTTTAAGCTCAGCTACAGACACGGGCTGTCTAATACAATTCCACGCAAATCCTGCATTCCCTTGGTTCGCCTCCACTATATCTACAACCCTAGATATGTTAAACAATTCCAAACCAAACAAGTGTGGCCACCTATCCATGAAAAGCATATCACCTATCCATGTGTCTAACCAGAGTTGAATCTCCTCCCCGTTCCCAACCTTACCCAAGATCAAACGGTTAACCCCTTCCCATTTAATTTCAAATTAGATATTGAATTCACTATATTTTTCCAACATCCCGTAATGTTTCCATTAATCGGGAGGAAACTTCTTTGATTGATTTTACCATGGAAAGCTTCCACCACCTTCCTCCAAAGATTATTATTTTCAACCTTGTACCTCCACCCCACTTAAAAAGAAGAGCCATATTAACCGCTTTAATGTAGGTCCGTTTTCGGAGGATCGATCACAAACCAAATCACTTGTTTATATCAAACATGGTCACGAGTGCAGAATCCCCATGACAATGCCAAACCAAACACAGAAAATAACAACACGGAATAACCAACGATTCACAGTCTATTGATTAAAACAGATGAGAACAATCATCAAACACATACACATAATGTTTGACATTAAACTTCACAGTAGGGTATGCTCTCATAGTTTCATACAGAAACCAAGTGTGGTTTATATAGGCAGCCCAGCCCAAGTGTAGACGAAACACCAAATGGGCCTGACGAAATACCATGGACGACGAAAGACAAGGCCTTTCGTCACCCATCATGATGAAACATAGAGTGATGAACAAAAGGAGTTTCATCACACATGTGTTCGATGAAAGACACGGTCTTTCGTCGATGGCTGCACAAACAGATATGCTGCAAACTGTTAGACAGTTTGCAGTAGACATGTATAAACACACAAACATAAACATACCTAACATATACAACATGCACAGTCTTAAAACATTACAAAACAATGAGACAAACTGTCGGACCCAAGTAAGATAGGAGGATATCCGACTTGGTCGACTTACGGACATTACAGACTAGATAAATAAAGACCGTAAATTACAACGTTAATAAAGACAGGTTACAGACACAAAATATGCATCAACAAACTCCCCCTTGTCTGTTACTTGGTCTTCGGTCTTCAATCTTCAGTGCTTCAGCGACCAGGTGCTTCCGGCATGAATTCCTCGGTAGAAACAAAAACAAGCGACACGTTGAAATTTTAGTGCTTGATGTGCGTCCTTGTCTGCATAAAAGATATCATGCTGGAATAGCTTGTTGATGTCGTTCGCCGACATATTCACAATCCATATCGGATCTAGCATCCGAAAGTTCTCACGATCACCCTTGAACACAATCACCGCTTCATGAGTATCCGAATCATAACACCACAATGCTATATCGTCAAGAAAGTTCTGTTCCATCGGCATCAACGGAATCTTGTCCATGACCTTCGCCGGCTGATATATGAGCTTGTAACGAGCCGTGTTGGTCGATGGGTCCAACGTGAACTTGATTTGTTGATATAATGGAAACTGTGGTTTATACGATTCATCCTTCCACCCTTTCTTCCGTTCGAACTTGATTTTGCTTGCAAACAACGTTGCACCAAAATAATTTGAACGATTGATTATATCCAGCTTCGATAGGGCGGCAACATCATAGAACGACAAAGATAGGATGCTTAGCATTGAATTGAAATACTGGATTCCGTGTTCGCGCTTGATTGCAACACAATGAATTTCCTTCACGAATATCCAGCTCAGAATATTCCCATGCGGCTTGACCTTTTCAAACTGCAGAAAATCAACTTGTGCTTCAGGAGGCGTAGGCTTTTCAACCTTTGACAAGAACCTTTTTCTCCATTCTTGGAATGAATCTGTCGGATTGTCTGAAGACGTACGATTCTTTAATTGCTCGTCAATGTCTTCCTGATTATCTTTCATCCATTCTTCATCAAACGGATCAAACTCCATTCCATCGGCACGTACATAAGTTGATTTGCTTGTTTCACCTTCAAACATTATCTCATCAATGTTTTCTATATCAACAGTCTCTGGTTCAATCGGCATTTGATCAATCACTGAATCTTTAATTGTTTTCATTTCATTCAAGGAAAGCAGCTGTTCATGTGAAAGATCCACAACAAACTCTCCTTCTTCTAGAACTTCATCAGTGATAGGATGCACAGCCTGCAAAGCACGATCAGCAGTGCTAGGAACAGGAGATGTACCAGGCAAAGAGCTTTCGATGTAAGAACTGCTTTCAAGCTGTTGTATCTCTTCAACGGTTCCACAATAGGTTCCTTGTGCCGATTCAAGCTACGAAGGCTTGAAGACAACGAGTTGAGTAGAGGTAGTTGCTGGCGGTTGCTATGATGTGGTAGAAGGGTCAGGGTTCCCCGGATCCTCAGAATCATGATCCCTTTACTGTAATACTTCCTTCTGTTTACATCGATTGCCCCACAGAATATTAACACGCCTTCTAACAAACTTAAAGACTTCAGTTATTTGCTTGACCCCATCAACTATCGTGGTGTTTCGAGAATTGTACCACTCCTTCATATAGTCATGTTTTTCTTTGAGAACCTCGGCCAACCTCTGAAGCTCAGAGCTTCTTTCTTTCATGTGGTTCATGTCAATACCGCGAGTGTTATCCGCCGCTCGCATCTGTTGCAACTGTCGCTCTCTCTCTTCATCTACATATTTTAATCTAGCATTTTCTGCCTTCAGTTGCTCTATTTCTGCTTGTTGGCGAGTGATTTCTGCTTGTTGTCGATCAACAGTGGAATTCAACTTATTTATCTCCAACTGTTGTTTAATCATGTCGCCTCTTGTAACGTTTATCACTTCCGAATGCCTATTGATTTGACCTGCAGTAGCTTGCAGTTGAGAGAACAGGAAATCTACCTTTTCATCTTGCTGCATCTGAGAAAATATAGTTTGTCTGCGCTCTGAGGTCGGATGCAAAGTAGTTGCATGAATGGTCGATGCAATTGAGCGAGCTGGTTCTTGAGGAGTTACTGTAGGAGTTTCAGGAGTTGAAGTCACTACAGGAGTTGGTTCTGAAGATCTTAGAGGAGACGGCGCCATAGTAGAAGCTTCAGTGGCCGTGAATCCAAGGTTTGGATCCATTTCTGCTTCTTGAGAAGGTTCTTGTGGAACGGATTGCTTCGCAGATGAAGTACCAATGTACTTCCTTGCTTTCTTCTTTCGACGGACAACCGTTTGCTTTTTCTTCAAACGTTCCGCTTCGGTATCTGAAGGAACGTATTTAGCGTCATCCTCTTGCCTAATCCTCCTGACCCTTTTCACACCACGTTCATCAAAATAAACTTCGTACCCAGGCTCAGGTGGATTATCATCCGATTTCGTATCCTCCTCATCATCACCAACTGAAGTATCACCCGCTGTACCAGCAGTCGATGCACCAGCAGTAGATGCACCAACGGCACCAGCATCACCACCTTCATCTTCACCATCATCGTCACTGTCGGAAGAATCCGAATCCTTTCGACCAAACTTTTCTTCCATCTTTTTCTTTAACTCTGGCTCCTCATCGTCAGATTGGCTGTCATTGTGACGCCATTTGTCATCTTCTGGAGCGATGTAGTCTGTCTTTCCAAGAGCACAAATCAATCTTCTTGGAGGATCGCTTTCTTTGTATCCTTTCGTTGCAAGGCCCTTGAAGATCTTCAGTGAATGCTCGATCATCGTGTCTATCTTCAGAATGTCATTATCGGCTTGCGGAAGATTGGGATGCTGGGCATTCATAATCATTTGCAGAAAACGAGGATATATCCAGAACTTATTCCCAGTTGTTCGACCACCGGTTATTTTCATATTTTCCTTCATGTTGGCAAAGATGTACTTTGAAATGCTAAACGGTTTGTTCAGCATTAATGCCACCATGAGTCCCATGAGATCATTGCCTGCCATGTCATAGCTAGCTCGTCTGTTGCTAATACATTGAATAAGTACGTGTAGTAAAAATTTGTACCGCATTGGCAGATCTCCCTTGTTGATTTGGGTGCTGAGAATATCACCGGTACACTTCATCCTTAGCAAACAACCGCGAGTGCACAAGATTGGAATAGAATATGGTGCATTCGGATCATCTTGCAGTTCTAGAACGGTGTTCAAGATATCAGGTGAGACATTCACATTCACTTCATTCACTTGCCCTTGTATAAATTCAGTTCCATCAACTACAACAACGCTCGCTGAATTCCAGAATGCTTTGATGAGCGATTTGTAAACCGGTGTTGAAAAAGTGACAACTTTGTTTATCCGCGACTCCCTTATCCACTGCGTGATCTCTTTCATTTCAGTAATCTTCCCTTCCGGATCAAGATAGGCAATCATATTGTGACGCTTTTCGGACATCACTAGTTCTTCCGGTTTATCGGTTATCTTTGTCGCGACCTTACGTTTCTTCTCTTTTGGTGCCATCTGTATTTGCAAACATCCACAATAAGTCATAATATCATAGAATATGCATTAGACATATGTATAAACATGTTTATGTGTAATGTGAACATTTAACATGTATTTACATATATTCTGCGAAAGGGCATCCAAATGAAAAATTTCCTAAGTGTTGGACGACGAAACATCAACACCACGAAGAAAAAAATTTTCCACGGCGAAAAATCCCTTGGTCAAACAAAGTCAGATTTGACCTTTGAGCAGTGGTTTTTCATCGACAAGCTCTCGATGAAAAATGTTCCATTTTTAAGAAGATTTTTCGTCGCAGGTATATTTCGTCGAAGTTTCGTTGGCAGATGGGTTTCGTCGAAGGTTAGGGTTTCGTCAAAGAGCAGCAGTTTGGGGGTTTTTCAAAATCAAAGGTTTTTCGCCGACAGACGGTTAACCGATGACCGATTCACAAAATCAAGGACAATTTGACACTTTGTTTTAACCACAAACAAGGTGAAACAAACCAGAAGTTAAACCGACACTATTTCGACCGAGAATGTACTCAAATTGGTTTAAGACATCAAACAATAACCATCCCCTGTTTTTGTTATCCGAAACCTAACCTAAATCAAAGTTCAAATCTACACATACAAACACTATGATTATCAGGTTTTTAAGTAACAATAAACAATAAACAACGGTCAATATGCGAGAATCAAGCAATACGGGTCCGAGGGTTTATTAAACAATCGAGCAAAAACACAGGGTTTCTAAAGGTTCAAAACATTTAAACGATCATTATGTATACCTTTGATGATGATGAAAATTTTAGAGAAAATGAAAGGGTTTTGAGAGTCGGTGAAAAGGTATGGGGGTGGAGTGTTGGAGAAGATGAACATACAAGTGGGTTTGAAAAAGTGAGGTCTCTGTTTACTGGGACCATTTTAAATACCCACTCCCTCGACGAAACTCCATCCTCGACGAAACTTATATTGGGCTCGACGAAACACGTGATTGGGCTTGAACAGTAAACCCATGATGAAAGTAAGTTAGGCCCAATGGTGTTTCACCGTGACCTCGACGAAAATCATGAGTTTCGTCGTGAACAAATTCAAATTGACAAAGACTGACCACCGTTGACCAAGAATGGTTTTTCGTCGACATTTAGGTCTTTCGTCGACCTATGGGTTTTTCGTGAACACTTTTTCTCAAAATTACTAAGTCTTGAAATTTTGCACACATTGAACAGATTTTACTGATTTTATCAAATTTTCCAATGTGATTAAGTTTACCAAATGCAAAGGACATTTTATGAAGTCGGTTTCAGGCTTTCGGCAGAAAACTCCAAGTTTCAATTTCGGCTAATCAAAACCGAACTTTACAAATTACACTAGACTAGAAATTAAAGTGCGGTAAACTAACAGAAGGCAATAAAAAGCAGTAAACGACTGTACAAAGCCAAACTTTTTACGAGTTTCAAGGAAAAGGAATCATACCAGCTTACGGTCTTAGTCAACATGGTTTTTGTTTCGATTTAAAGCTTTGGATAAGTATACTATCACGATTATCGGTATTGTTGTCCACATAAGCTCAACTGATCAGATGTAATCATAATTAGGAGATACGATTTACGGTAAGAGTTATACTTACAAGTCGGTGTTCATCCACTCACGACACATTCCCGTATCAAGGTATGCATGAGAGTTCATCTTACCGGTGAGTATACCGCTTATCATCTGTTTGAACGTATAAAAGATGTGAGAAACTCACTTATTTTGATTGAAAACAAGCCCTATGTGATAGAATCACTTATTGATGAGGAACTTGATTTTCATATGCATGAGGGCACAGGAGCAAGTCCGTGAACAGGTCAGTACAACGTACAGCAAAGAGACGAACTTGACTCCCGGATGAATGTGATATTTTATCACTTATTTTGTTTGGACATGTGATTGTTGATCACTTATTGAGGTCGAATGCAATATGTACACGTATGTATAGTATCATGGAAGATCTAGACTTCGACTCCGTTATTTTTCGGTAAAAGATACAACCATGATACCCAGATGATAAGACAGCATAAAGACCGAATATCTCAGAACCTCGGCAATCAATCAAACGAAATTTCGGTACCAAGACCATATGCCAATGAATGGTTCCCACCTGACTTGAATTCTGTTAAGTTTGTATCAACATACACATTTTAGTCTGACTGTGAGCCTACCGATACATCAATAGTAGAGATACTTATCATTTCTCAATTTTTTTGTTTTACATTTTGAACATGTTGACCGACCACGCTAGTGAATATCATCATTTTCCTTTATCCAAGAAACTCATTTTTGGTTTTCTAATTTTTTTTTATTTTTTTGAATTTTCCAATTTTTTTGAATTTTTGAATTTTTCAAACGTAAGGACAGAAAGTAAAGACATATTTTTGGATTTTTGACTTTTTCGAATGTTTTTGTATTTTCTTGAAATTTTCTCCCCCTAAAATGCTAAAAGGTTACGAAATTGAAAATCTTTTTGTATTTTTAGAGTTTTTAAAGAAAATATTTACAAAAATGATTAGTAAAAGAAGTTTTACTTGGGTATCACCTTAATACCATTGACCAAAAGAAGATAATCAAAACGTGATTTATCAAAAGCTTTTGTGAACAGGTCGGCACGTTAGTAATCGGTGTGGACTTTAACAACATCGATAAGTCTTTTGTCAAAACAATCGCGTATGAAGTGATATTTAATTTCGATGTGTTTGGTCTTGGAATGCTGCACATGATTTCTAGTGATCTGTAAGGCAACATTGCTATCAACAAAAATAGGAGTAGATAGGAATTCAAAACCGTAGTCGCGCATTTGTTGTTGGATCCACAAGACTTGGGAGCAACAACTAGAGGCAGCAATGTATTCAGCTTCACAAGTTGATGTAGCAACACAAGTTTGCTTCTTACACTGCCATGCGACCAGACGATTTCCTAAGAATTGACATCCAGCTGTTGTTGATTTGCCATCGATTTTGCAGCCACCAAAATCAGAATCACTGAACGCGATCAAGTAGAAGCTATCATCCCTAGGGTAACAGAGACCGGTGTCCGGGCAACCCATCAAATAGCGGAAAATCCTTTTAACAGCTGACAGATGTGAGGCCTTCGGGTTGGCTTGATATCTTGCGAGCAGGCACGTCGGATACATGATTTCGGGCCTCGAGGCTGTGAGATACATTAAAGATCCGATCATAGCGCGATAATATGAAGAGTTAATGCTTTCACCCTTCAGATCCGGAGTAATGCCATGATTCTGCGGAAGTGGGGTACCAATGGGCGTTGCATCAGACATCTGGAACCGGCTCAAGATGTCACCAACATATTTAGTCTGATGGATGAATATCCCAGACTCTGTTTGTTGAACTTGTAGGCCCAAGAAGAGATTCATTTCCCCCATTGTGCTCATCTCGAATTTTTCTTGCATCACACGCTCGAATTGCCTGCACAAAGAATCATTAGTTGAACCAAATATTATATCATCAACGTATACCTGTGCCAACAGAAGATCTCCATCTTGTTCTTTGATGAAGAGAGTGCAATCAATAAGACCTCGCCGAAAACCATTCTCCAATAGATAGTTAGATAAGGTTGCATACCAAGCTCTTGGTGCCTGATGTAAACCATAAAGAGCTTTGTTGAGCAACCAAACCCGATCTGGATGAATAGGATCTTCAAAACCCGGAGGTTGTTCAACGTACACCTCTTCTTCAACCACACCATGTAATAAAGCACTTTTGACGTCCATCTGGTAGACTTTGAATCCTTTAAATGAAACATCAGCTAGAATGATCCGAATAGCTTCCAGACGTGCAACTGGTGCATAAACTTCATTGTAGTCAATGCCTTCGATCTGACGAAATCCTTGAACAACCAATCTCTCCTTGTTTCATATAACTACTCCACGATCGTCCTTTTTGCATTTGAAAACCCAACGTGTGCCAATTTTCTTGTAATTTTCTAGCCTTTCAACAAGCTTCCAGACACCCAGCTTTTGAAATTGTTGCAGTTCTTCCTGCATGGCTTCCACCCAAGAATTATCCTTTAAAGCTTCTTTCCAAGACTTTGGTTCTTCTTGTGAAACATAACACGCGAAGGACCAATCATTTTGAAGACCAGATTCTCTGATGGCTGAATAGAAACCAGCATTCTGGTTGGTTCTCAGTTGATTACACGTCTGCACTCCACTATGGACATCTCCAATAATATTTTGCTGCAGATGAGTATCATGAATTTTCGATTCAGGAACATCAGGGACAAGAGTATTGATACCCAAATTGTTAAGATTAAGATCAACAACCAAATCCACACCGGGCATTGGCGTAGAGGTGGATGCATTTCCTTCAGCAGTGTCTACATTCTGCACATGAGGAGTTGCTTCAGAAGCACCTTGAACTGGAGCAACCGGAGCTGAAGTGCCTTCATTCGCATTATGGTATTCATCATCTTCCGATGACTCATTGTAATCAGCAGCATTTTCAAATTCCTGATTTTGAACAATGTTATTAACCGAAGTAGAAGCTTGAGGGTCAACAACAATTGGTCGCACCAAAGATGAGTCAACAGCATTATCACTTTCTAGTAACATTTGAGCAGTTGCAGATGCTTCATTAAAGGTTGGCAGATTAAAGGAGTCGAATAGCCCATCATAATCGAACATCCAAGGATCACCCGGAGCTCTAACAGGATGAGTATACCTTTGAACCCTTCACTCCATAACTCAATCTTTTTGGTCGCCAAATTCCATACACGAAAATTCGGAGTAGCATATCCAAGGAAGAAACCCCCGATTGCTTTGGGACCAAACTTTCCGTGCGGCTCAATCATAGTGCATGGAGCGCCAAAAGGTTCTAGGTGAGAAATATCCGGTTTCCTTTTGTGTAGAAGTTCGAAACAAGTTTTGCCATGCCTTTTAATTGTGAGAACTATATTCGTGAAGAATTCCCTTTGAAGTACAGAACCCATCCATTATACGGTTTTTGAACTCAGTGCCATTGTCGCTTCAGATCCTCTTCACTTTCAATGAGTACAAATTTTCTAGCAAAGTAAGAAGATTCTTGAGGATTTCAGGAGTTTCACTCTTGTGCGCCATAAAAGATACCCAAGAAAATCTAGAGTAGTCATCAGTAACCACCAAACAATAAGCATCCCCAAAGGTTGTCTTGTGTTTCATAGGTCTAAAGAGGTCCATATGAAGACGTTCGAGAGGCATGCTAACAGTGTTGACTTTCTTAATTGGGTGAGATTTCTTCGTTTGCTTTCCCTTCTGGCACGAAACACAGACATCTTGTAGATGAAAACTTCTCACAGGCACACCATTCACAAGGTTGTTTTTCACCAAATGGTTCATTTTCCTCAAGTGAATGTGCCCCATTCGTCTGTGCCAAGATATAGACTCCTTTTCTGTGGCTTTCGAGAAAAAACATGTCACTTGTGTAGATGTCGTAATCGCTTGGCTCATGTCAAGAATATAAAGATCATTAACCCTTGGAGCCGATAAGAGAATCCATTCTTTAGGAATTTGGAAACCAGGCTTCAGCACATAACCACCGGCATCATCAAAATGCACGGAGAATTTCTTATCACAGATCTGTGAAACACTCAGAAGATTGTGATCAATTTGTCGTACATAATTGATCTTATTGAAACATACAACACCATTGGAGATCTTTCCTTCTCCAGTGATATATCTGCCTTTGTCTCCAGCAAATGCAACATAACCTCCTCTAATGTTTTTCACATCATAAAGAAGTCGTAAGTCGCCCGTCATGTGCCTAGATGCTCCACTGTCAACAATCTAATGACTATTAACAGTTCCTCCTGGAACATCCTGCACATTTCATTCAACGATTAGTTGAGGTTGGGGACCCAAGCCTTAGTGGAGTTGGGTCGTTCCTGAGCATCACGAAATGTGATCTTGATTTCTTGATGATTCTGAAAAATAACACCTCCCCCTGAACTTTCACCCGTTTTAGGTTTCCAAGTTTGATGTTGTTTACCAGTTTGAGTTTTATGAAAAGATTTTGAAACTTCTGGTTTTAACGGCTGTGATGAACTTGGTTCCATTTTAACAGATTTGACTTCATATTTTAAAGCCTTTTCAACTGCCTTGACGTTTTGACGTTGTTGTTTTGTTTTTTGTTCTTTAACAGTTCGTTTATCTTGTTTTGGTGAAACAGAACGACGTTGTTGGTGACCTTTTTCAGGAGGGGCTCTCTCAACAAATTTTTCTTTAGGAGTATTTGTACAGTTTTTGATAATATGTCCAAACTCCCCACATTTAAAACAAGTTCTCCTCTCAACAAACTTAGGAGATTCGTATTGGCGAACAGATGTCGAACCTGTAGAACCTGAGGTACTTGCTCTTTCATCACACCCATTTGTGTGTTGAGTGTAGTTTTTTTGACTATTGCGTTTTAAAATTTTGACTTGTTGGACAAAATCAGTGTTTGATTTATTTTCAAAAGTGTCAATTTTATCAGTACCCTTTGATGCTACAAATTTGACATCACTGCTTTTCTTCTTGTAACGAGCTCCTTTTGTTTCAAACTTTGATTGAGAAAATTTGGGCTTTTGAGCTCGCTGTTCTTGCTGTTTACCCTTAGAAGTAATAGGTTGTTGCTTTGTCAGTAATATTTGATTTCCAAATTGTTTCCTATTTTCAGGTTTTGGAATAGGATCACATTGAGTTACAACAACTCCCGGGATTGTCTTTCCCAAAAATTTACTTGTGTTATCTTCAAAAACTTTATCAATCAAAGATGGATTGACATTTTTAATTGGAAAATCATTGTCTGAATAAATTTTAGCATCACTGACCAAAGTATACAACACATTATTACTCTTAACGGCAGATACAGATTCCTTCACTTCCTTGACAGGATCTATCACTTGTTTGGCAACAGGTTGCACAACAGGAGTAGGAGGATCACACAGAATATGATTCTCAATTGGAATTTCTAGTCCTTTCATCTTATCAAGTGATTCATCCTGATCACTCACTTCTGATTCATCATCAGACGAATCATAGTCCTCAATAATTGGAGCACTTTGATGCGTCGATGTTGAAGTTTCTGTTTCTTCAGATGAGGTACTCGAGGAACTGTCCGATTTGAACCCTAATCCTGTAGTAACTTCCTCATAATCAAGAGGCACACTAGGTTCAAAATGAGGCATTTCCTCTTCATCGGGCATTTTAGTATAGTTGTGTCTCAAAGGGGGCGGACACGACTTATACCCAACGCCTTTCTTGTTTCCTTTCAGCTGTTGAGCGTCTATGATGTGATCAAGCACATATCGGAAGTTGGAATAACTTTCCAATTTGAGCTTGATTGCATCATGCTCGCATTTTGCCATTGCTAGCACTTTCTTTGTTTCCTTAATGATGTTAATGTAGTTATTAATACCAATTTGTTTGTTGAAAACAATTTTTGTCAATTCGGAAACACTTTTCTTTAGAGTTTTGATTACTTCTTTGAAATCCTTTTCATTTCGAGCTAAAGCCATGTTTGCCTCTTTGCATTTAGACAGCTCAATAACCAAACTTTGATTATGACTATGAACCTTTTCGGATTCCACTTTCAAATCTGCACACATATTACATACACTAGGATTAGGAGTGTCGGAATTTACCTGACTCGTCGAGGCTGAGACATTTGCCATAAAGGCAGTCTGATAAGAAAAAGATCCATCTTCAGAGAAGAACTTCTCCATTTCCTTTGATGCGACAGCAGCCTTCTTGATCAGAATAGATTTCTGAAACTTTAACTCCTCAGCTTCCTTTAATAAATCATCAAGATCAGAATTCATCTCTTCCTTCACACCAGATTCAGAATTATAACCTCCCGCATTTGAGCTTTCTTCATCCGAACTACCGCTATAACCAGAACTATCACCACTTTCAGAAAACTCTTCTTTGTGAACATGCTTGATGTGATTGATGATCTTTGCATAACATGCGGTTCCTCCTCCTTCTTGATCACCATCTCCAAACTGTACTGACCAGTTACACCCTTCATCAGCTTGAACAACTAATGCTCAGTTGGTGTTTGAAGGTCCAGCCAGGGTTTGATTGGTGGTGTTGTTCACAGCTACCATCCTTCTTTCATGGTTCTCTTGATTTGTGTTAGAAGTACTTGTCTGATTACAGAAGGGATTTTGATTGCCCTGTCTGCTCGGTCGGGTACATTCACGTTTGAAGTGACCCTTTTCACAGCAATTAAAACATGTAACCGCATCCTTATCGAAACCGTACTTCGTATCCTTTTTACTTTCCAAAGAAGTTCTTCCTGTTTGAGTCATATAATCTTTGGCCCTTCTAACAGCACTTGCAAACGCCCAGTTGATGTCCATTAACTCCGTTTCATCACGGTCTATCTGTTGATAATCTTCATTGGTCAAATTAATGTTTCCAATTTGACCTTTGACCAATCTGCAATAAGCACTGACCATTGTATTGATAAGTTCCATATGTTCCTTTGGCACTTCGATGCTCACTTTCGAAAGGTTTGAAGTATCAACTCTGACTTTGTTGGGGTTTTGTGGTGGAGGGTTGTTACTGTAACATGCTTGCTGTTGTTGTGGTTGGGTTTGTGGTGGGGGCGGAATATAAGAATTTGGATCAAATTGAGGTTGAGTAGTGGAAACTTGAGGTGGAGGTTGGGGTTTAGGTAGCCAGGCACTCGCATCGAATTGAGGTTTTGAAAAAGCGTGAGGTTGAGCAATAACATGCGCTAGCGGAAGATAGGCACTTGGATCAAAAACCAAAGGAGGAGCTGACTAGGGAAAAGGAAAGGAATTTGTATTAGATATAAACGCCGTTTGTAGTTTTGGTTGCTGAGCGGAACTGGAACTAGCTGCATGATTAAAACCTGCGAGGTACATTTCAGTATTTTGAGGAACAGGAATCCGTTTAGCTTTTCGGATTTCTTCATCATTCTTGTGCTCCAACTTCTAAATGAATTCATAGATACTGACAGTATCTAAAGTACCCGTATGCTTTAACAATTCAATAAATGAACTCCACTTTGGGGGTAGACCATCAGCAAACCTTACAACCATTTCCCCTTGAGTTTCAATAACACCATAAGAATACATTTCACTAATTAAATGATAAAAACAAGTTGTCATATCATTTAGTGTTTCGTTATCCATGAATTGAAAAGATTCAAATTCCTTCTTCAACAAATCATGCCGTGTCTTTCTTGTAGCCGCATTCCCTTCTCCTCTTGCTACCAAGGCATCCCATAAGTCTTTCGTGCTAGTACAATAACCGAATTGATGATAGATGTCTTTGTGGAGTGCTTGTGTGAGAATAGAAAAAGCCTTCTTATCCAGATCATATGCCTTTTTGTCGGCTTCTTGGATATTTTCAAAGGTTGTCGCATTTGATCCTGCTTCTTCAAGAGCTGTGTTATATGGCCTAATGAAGCACGTCCATAACTCGGTGTTTTGCCCTAGAACATAAGTGTGGAAGCGATTTTTCCAAGACGGATAGTTGTTCATATGATTCAGCTTTGGCGGGCGGTTGTTGCTACCCGTTTCACTCTCACTTAACAACAGATTCTGAATGCTTTGATTCTGGTTCGTCACCAATGCCCATTGACTTGCACTAATAGATTGTTGTGGCATAACATTCCTTAACCAAATGGCTGCGGAGGTCTGATCTTCACCTGGTCTTGGATCCGTGCTCCAATCCCATGGACTAGTACTAACCATGATTGATATATGAAAGAGAATACCTGGTCACCCACTTGAAATGAAACAGTTAAGACACTTTTACAAAGCCTCTGTTGAAAATATTGACAAGTGTCTCGGCGAAACACTGGATCTTTGGCGAAAAACCAAATTTGATGAAAAATGGTTTTTCGTCAAACACTCTTGCCACGAAACGTATGGTCTTTCGTCAACAGTACCTTTGACGAAACACTGGTATTTCGTCGACGTTCCTTTTGACGAAACATTAGGAGATTCGTCGCTTTGGTATTTCGTCGAGATATGGTCACGGACACAGACAGAAAGTTGGTGAGATTTTTCAAAAGTAAATCTTATCTTTTCTCTGACAAAGACACCCGATTCAACTAACAATACACCTTGCTTACCAACCCAGCATGGTCTTCAATATTTTAGTCAATTATCCTTTTATATTTTAATTTTAAAATCAAGAAATATCTCAAGAACACCTGAAGGTTTGAAGAACAACCGATGAATATATGAACTTTCCGGCCAAGTTTTTCACCGGAGAATTTTCTGAATCACAAATTTGCACAAACTTTCAATGACAACCTGGTTTTATCACGTGAAGAAGTAATATAACAAAGGTTTTTGATAAAACTTTGGAAAATAAACAAGATCTAAACAGATTTTTAAGCACTTTTTCAGAAAATCACAAGTTTTTCAAGAACACATTTTCAGAAAATCACAAACAACACTTTAAACACTTGATAAAATCACAACTATGTTTGGTTTTAAACAAGGATAACAGCCAATGCTCTGATACCACTTGTTGGTCCGTTTTCGGAGGATCGATCACAAACCAAATCACTTATTTATATCAAACACGGTCACGAGTGCGGAATCCCCGTGACAATGGCAAACCAAACACAGAAAATAACAACACGGAATAACCAACGATTCACAGTCTATTGATTAAAACGGATGAGAACAATCATCAAACACATACACACAATGTTTGACAGTAAACTTCACAGTAGGGTATGCTCTCATAGTTTCACACAGAAACCAAGTGTGGTTTATATAGGCTGCCCAGCCCAAGTGTAGACGAAACACCAAATGGGCCTGAAAATATACCATGGACGATGAAAGACAAGGTCTTTCGTCACCCATCACGACGAAACATAGAGTGATGACCAAAAGAAGTTTCGTCACACATGTGTTCGACGAAAGACAGGGTCTTTGGTCGATGGCTGCACAAACAGATATGCTGCAAACTGTTAGACAGTTTGCAGCAGACATGTATAAACACACAAACATAAACATACCTAACATATGCAACATGCACAGTCTTAAAACATTACAAAACAATGAGACAAACTGTCAGACCCAAGTAAGATAGGAGGATATCCGACTTGGTCGACTTACGGACATTACAGACTCGATAAATAAAGACCGTAAATTACAACGTTAATAAAGACAAGTTACAGACACAAAATATGCATCAACATTTAAGTTTGTTGATACCCACCCCCCTTTTAACTTGGGCCACATAACCCAATCCCAAGCCACCCAGTTCATTTTGTTAATATCGCTAGATCCCGCCCATAGGAATTTTCTCATTTTAGCTTCAAGAATCTTAATGATACCAACCGGCACTTTGTATAACGAGAGGTAATAGATATGGAGGCTTTCCAGCACTGAATTAATCAGGGTAAGCCTCCCCACTATCGAGATAGTTTTAGCTATCCAAACCGACAATCTTTTATCAAAAACTTCAATAATCGGCAGCCAATTATTAATTCTATTCATATTAGCCCCCACCGTAATCCCCAAGTAGGTGAGTGGGATTTTATCAGAATTACACCCCACCACTTTAGTCATATCCTTAATAACACCTTCTTCCACTCCCATCCCGTATAAGTTAGACTTGTGAAGGTTAATTTTTAAACTAGAACATAAATAAAAAATTCTCAGACATCTAGTCATGTTCAATAAACTGTCCCTATCGCATTACCCCCAACAAAAGAGCATCATCAGCATAAAACAGATGAGAGATTTTTTGGGCCATTACATTTTTTGTGTTTTATGTTTGTAAGAGATTGCGTACTCAGTGGGGTAATTGTGTAAATTGTCAGGGTAAATTACATTTTTCGTGTTTTATGTATTCCTAGCTAAACTCTTAATTGTGTATTTAGTGGGGTAATTGTGTAAATCGTAAGGGTAAATTACATTTTTCGTGTTTTATGTTTGTATGAAATTGCAATGGATGATTTTTAACTTCAATAATTACAGTCACAATTCTTTCTTAGTTAAAACATTACACCCTAGGTCCCAGTGGCGGAACTAGAAGAAATATTCAGGGGTATCCTAATTTTTTTTACTGTACATTTATAGAATAATTTTTTTTTACTTACATTACGGGGCATGGCCGATCCTGAAAATTCAAGTGCCCTGGGTGAGAAAAAAAAAGACCCTTAGGCCTTACTGAATTAAATTTTATAAACTAGTTTTTTTTCATGTTATTAGTATTTAGGTTAACGAATTAATATTGGGCATTTCACATTTGGGCTAGGCTTTATGAATTAATATTGGCAATAAGTTTTTAGGTATTAGATTAGGCTAGGTTTATTTTTAATTTTTAGATCGGGCTTGCATCTTCGGAGTTGTTTCATTCGGAATTGTATCATCATCACCAAAATTTTGAATAACCTAACAAAATTCAAAATATCGAATCACAAACTAACCAAGAAATCAAACTATCAAAGCATAAGGAGAAAAGAATACTCACAAATGATCTAGAACCTTAACAGATAAAATTATGAATAAATTTAACAAAGCATACCATAATTAACATAATAAGCTTTGAACAGCTTATATTTTACTAATAAAAGTTGGAAATCGTAAAAGATAAGCATGTGTTGTCATTTCAATATTGAGTTATGTCACCTATTAGGTAAAGAATAAAAAGAAAAAAAAACTAATAAATATTTAAAAATATAGGTTTTAGCTTTTCATACAGACCCCTATCCAGAATAGCTTTTAACTTTTCATATAGACCCCTATCTAGAAAAGCTTTAGTTAAAATATTCAATATTAATTCCTTAAAACCCTAAACGATACATAGTGTTGCCGACAAGTAATAAGCACCATGATGTTTCTATTTTCATTTTTTTTACCAGTTCTCTCTTCTCATTCTCTTTACTTACACTGCAAGACTCAAACTTCAATAACATGCCTCCATTGACCCTCCTGTAGTTCCGCCACTGTACACTACCGATATGAAGTTGAGCCGTAGCCCGTGCTATGGCTCGTTGAATGCTAGTTCCGCCCCTGCTAGGTCCTTTAGCACTAATCTGGTTAAAATTTACAGTTAAGTCTGATCATATGCCTTGCACATGAGGGTAGGTTAGTAATTTTATTTTGTTAGGGACTATCTATGTGATAAACTTAAAGTGTTAGACGATACTCTCTCTCTTTCTAAGACTTTTTTTTCTCTCTCCCACTGTAACCTAAGCTTCACTACCATAATTCCAGCCCCCCATCTGGCCACCACTTTGGGGACGACTTAAACGCCTCACGACCACCATTCCGTCCATCACCTAAACCATTCACCGCCACCACTCTGGCAACTGACACTTGAACATCCCTTACCATTTTGATCGGAACTCTTTCATCTCCACCCATTTCTTCCTTCATCTCCACCACACCACCTCCCACCCCAAGACCACCTATGTCTGTGACCACTACCGACGACGGAATATCTACCATATTCGACACCATCTTTGATTTCGCCTATGACCACTGCCGCCACTGGGAACCCTAGATCCAGGCCACGATCTCTTTGGTCGTCTTAAACATCCCCAAGACGATGGAGACCCCTAGATGTGGTTCTCCAACGTTGTTGATACCCTAGATCGAAATGAATCGTTTCCTACGTCTCTTTCTCAGTTTCTCTATGTACATTAACCTAGCTACTCTCTCTCTCTCTCTCTCTCTCTTCAAACAAACACACTTTTCTCTCTCTAAATACTTATGCAGAGATGGATCGACGGTGGGGTTTGGTGGTGGAAGAGCGATGGTTGGTCGGAGGTTGGAGACGAAAGTGAGTCGGGGTTTGGTGCTAGAGGGTGAGCGGTAGTTTGCACGAGGTATGAAGTGTAAGTCTTTTATTAGGTCGTTTTTGGATATGTAAAATCGCAATCAAGAAAATAGTCGTGATAAGTGTATATCACAAAATACGTTGGGTTCATTCTCTGCTTCTTTCTATTTGAGAATATTTGATTTCTCTATTGGTGGGGTTGGGCGAGGCACAAAAGAACGACGGTAGTGGCAAATTTAGAGTCTCCAGCGTCTTGCGGGAGCATAAATTTTTTGGTCGGCAACCTTATTTTTAGATGTGGTTTTCTTTGGTTCATAGATGACTTGGTTGAACTGGTTGAAGATGGTGGTGGTTGTGATAGGGGGATTAAAGAGTAAAACATGTTTATTTAATTTTTGGGTCAAAAGTTTAAGTTAATTACACAACTAATCCCTAAGTTGGTAAAAAGGCGAATTTACTGTCATGTATATAAATGACCATGACTGGATCTAACTGAAAAATTAACTAAGTTAGGGCCAAATGACCTATCGTTTGGTTTCATCAGTGATAGTTGGCATCAGATGATAACCATGCTGAGAAGCCTTTTGTTGCAGTGTTTGAAGTTTGTGGGGATTAAGCAGGATGAGTTGTGGTGGCAATAAAGGCATCAACACATTATCATTATCAGTAAGAAGATCATACAAGTTATTGAATAAGAATGTGGCTAATCGGGAAAGTAGGGTGGATCTGAGACTAGTGTGTTCCTCGAGCAACCAGAGATGACATATAAGACCATGTTTCTGTCTTTGATCGGTTCAACAATGTTGGCAAGTGAAAATACATATTCTGGTGCATGACTTAGCTAAGCAAGGGGTGCCTCATCCCCCTTGGATGTGGTGTGTAGAGCATAAGGCCGAGCAAGGGATCCCATAATTCGCGGATAGTGGTTCCTTGAGCATATGCAAAGGATTCCTCGAAGACGGTAGTATAATGATCAGCGTGCGCATCATTCGCAATCCAAGCTTGATAGTTGGGATAAACAACTACTTAAGGTTGTAGTTATGTCGGATGCAGTTTCTATTGTGCTATCTACTCATGGGATATCACCATCAAAATAGACTAGAGTAAATTACAAAACTTGTCCTTTATGTTGACATCTATTTACAAAAGTGTGTCCTTTGTCTTTAAAAGTGACGAGATTCATAGTTTATGTTTACAAAACGTAACACATTATGTCCTTTACCCCAAACTCAGTTAAATTTTAATGTTAAATCAGGGTATATTGGTAATTTTACTTAATTATATAGATTATCTCTAATAATTAAAACAAAAAAAATAAAAAAAAAAACAAAAATATTAAAAAGGAACAAATCATTAGATCTCTCTCTCATAACACTATCTCTTTCTCCCTTTCTCTCTAACCACCACTCTTAGCACCACCACCACTATAAACAACCTTCCCTCTTCTCACTCACCACCACTATAGCCACTTCCACCCGGCCACAACCACCACCTGGCCACCGCCACTCGGCCACCGTCGCCCAACCACAACCACCACCTGGCCACTGCCACCCAACCACAACCACCACCCGCTACCCATCTCTCCAATCTTAGATCTGTTACTCTGTGATGCATCCGCCGCCACCGCCTCCTTTAAACACTTCTGCCACCGCCTCCCTTAGAAACACCTTTCTGTGGTCTCTATAGAGGGTTTATTTGTGTGTTTAAAGCTGGGTTTTTGGGTAATCCTTAGACATGCGTTTGTTGAATTAGAGTGTTCATAAGTGTTTGTCTGGATCTGGTTTTTAGTCAATTAGGTTAGAGCAGGAATTAAGGGGTTTGTTTGGGTTAGAGTTTGAATTGATATGAAGTTTGAATTGGTTGCTGGCTGGTGGTGGTTGTGGTTGTGGTTGGGTTTGTCAATTAGTCAAATGTGTATGCACCTTTGGTTGTACTTTTTTTTTCTGATTGGAATCTGTTTGTTATAGCCTCTATGTTTGGAGAATTGTGGAGATTGAAGCCACTGGCGTTGCAAAAGAAGGTAATGTGGTGAAGGGAAATGGAATGGCTTTTATCAATAAGTGATTCTTCCATTGTAGATCTTGTACCAACCATACAACAGTTCCCTGGCGGTGGAACATATGAAGTTATGGTCCCACATCTAGGTCAGATTTGCATATGAATCTGGCTAGAGTGGTGGTGAGTGAGAAGAGGGAAGGTTGTTTATGGTGGTGGTGGTGGTGCTAAGAGTGGTGGTTAGAGAGAGAGGGAGAAAGAGATAGTGTTATGAGAGAGAGATCTGATGATTTGATCCTTTTTAATATTTTTGCTTTTTTAATTCTTTTTGTTTTAATTATTAGAGATAATCTATATAATTAAGTAAAATTACCAATATACCCCGATTTAACATTAAAATTTAACTGAGTTTGTGGTAAAGGACATAACGTGTTATGTTTTGCAAACATAAAGTATGAATCTCGTCACTTTTAAAGATAAAGGATACACTTTGCAATCCGATGTCAACATAAAGGACGAGTTTTGTAATTTACTCAATAGACTAAAAGGCCCGTTCATGGTTTTCCACTAACAATAATTTGTAGGAGTTAGAGTAAATGCATACCGGTGGAAGTTATGAGAGGTCCTTTTAGTGTGGGAAAAAGAGTGATTGTTGCCATACTTTGCAAGAACTAGGATTTGCAAGTACTTGTGGGTTTGCGCTTGTTTGTGAATTGCGAGTATTCTTTAGGCTTGTGAGTACTCGAGTTTTGCAAGTACCAAGTTTACGAGTACTCGAGTTGCGAGTACTAAGTGAGAACGAGAATGTGTGAGAACTATTTTGCTTTGCACAAACTAGTGATTTGTGAGTAGTATGTGTTAGGTTTCCATAGTGATCGGTCAATTTTATTTATCAAAAACCCGGTTCAATAAATAATAGTTAATTAATTAAGCGAGTTAATTAATAAAACGCAGCGGAAAAATAAACAAGTGATCAACAAAACGAAACCAGACAGGATCCGGTTACATGCAAATACGAGCACAGTGAAAAGTACATTTAACTACCGATGAGAAAGATATACCTCGGTTAATGACTAACCGATTGAGACATCGAGGTTCAACAAACACATGCTAGTGTTACGAACCAACGAGACACGACGAAGGGGCGACGGCTGGTGGCGGAGAACAGGAAGGCAGCAGCGGCTGGCTCACGGCTCACGGAGGCAGCAGCGGCGGCGGCGGCCGACGACGGTGGCTGAGCGGGACGGCCTCCCGGTTTGCGGTGATGGCAGATGGTTGATTTCTTTGAAAGCCTTTTTTTTTGGTTCATCACATCAAAATGCAAGACCCAAGATAATAAATGGGATGGAGCTTCATGCATGTTTGCCAAGTAGCAGACATGCATTTGCATGTGCGACAACTGGCAAGAAGGCTATGCATGCGTGACAAGTGGCAAGAATACTATGCATGCGCGACAAGTGGTGATGCAAGGGCACATGCGCGACAAGTGGCGATGCAAGGGTGCATGCGCGACAAGTGGTGAGATGAGAGTACTTGTCTTACCCGGTCTATGTACCCGTTTCTCAGTAAATACCCACTCATGATCATAAATATAATTATGATCTGTTTCGTATGTCTTTCGTAATTACCAGTTAAATAGGTTAAATGGATTTTAGTTCGTTGCCCAAGGTGTAACTCTTACGGGTCAAGACCCGGTCGGTAGCGTTGACTTATCGAACCAGACATAATATCCAATAGCTCCCACTTGGACGGTCTCTGATAAGATCTCAACGCAGACAGCCAGCGGTGCTCTAGCTACACATAGCTGCTTCCAACAGGTCATGATACTTTAAAGTCATTAACCAAGGTATATTCTCTTTGGCAATGGCTTGATACTTGAAGACAGTAGACTTATGGTAATCTTGTGTTATCATAGAACACCTAGATTGGTTCCTAAATACTTGAAACCACATCGAGGTCGCTGATGAACTACTCCATCCAAGCAGATTCTTTTGCAGCATCTGATGCAACTATACATTCGGATTTGGTGGCTGAATTCGCCAATACACTCTGTTTTGGAGCTTTTCCAATAGACAACTCTTCCATTGAGAGTGAATACGAATCCTGATTGTGAGCGAGAATCATCTTGGTCACTTTGGAAGCTAGCATCAGTGTAACACCTTACAGTGAGCTCTTCTTCCACTCCTCTAAACACCAAGAACATATCTTTAGTTCTTCTCAAGTACCTCAGAACGTTCTTTACTGTAGTCCACTGGGCAATGCCAGGACTATGCTGAAAACGACTGGTCATGCTTAAAGCATACGAGACGTTAAGTCTAGTACATAGCATAGAACACATGATCGAACCAATCGTTGAAGCATATGGAACTGCTTCCATTTTCTTAATTTCAATGTCCGTTGAAGGAGATTGCTATTTGTTCAACACGGTTCCTTTAGTCATAGGAACATCTCCTTTCTTGGAGTTTTCCATCTTGAAGCGTGTCATCATTTTTGTCTATGTACGTTCTTTGACTTAGCCCTAGAAGCCGCTTAGATCTATCCCTATTGATCTTCATTCCTAGAATGTAAGCAGCTTCTCCAAGATCTTTTATAGCGAAGCAAGATCCCAAATAGTGTTTAACTTTGTTACGCATAGGGATGTTATTTCCAGTGATTAGTATATCATCCACATATAGGATGAGGAATGATATGGTGCTCCCACTAGCCTTTCTATAAACACAAGCCTCATCTTCATTCTTGACAAAACCAAACTCTTTGATCTTCTAGTCAAAATGAAGATTCCAGCTACGAGATGCTTGCTTGAGTCCATAAATTGACTTATTTAGTTTGTACACCTCAGTTGGATATTTAGGATCGACAAAACATTCAGGCCGAACCATATAGATATCTTCATAGAGATGTCCATTAAGAAAGGCGGTTTTGACATCCATTTGCCATATTTCGTAATCATATTACACAACTATGGCAAGCAATATCCTAATTGATTTAATAATAGCAACGAGTGAGAAGGTCTCATCATAGTCAATACTTTGAGTTTGAGCGAAACCCTTTGCAACTAGCCGTGCTTTATAGGTGTGCACATTTCCATGCATATCGGTTTTTCTATTGAAAATCCATTTGCTTCCAACTGCCTAAGATTCGGGGGGTAGCTTAACCAAGTCCCATACTTGATTGTCATGCATAGATTGCATCTCGACGTTCAAGGCTTCTTGCCATTTCTCAGATTCCGGATCTAAGATTACAGATATATAGTTAGCAGGTTCGCCATTAGACTCAGCTACTAATAAGAATTCGGGAGCTTTTAGATACCAATGATATCTATCAGATTCTTTGCGAATTCTACTACTTCTGCGAATGCTTGTGTTTATGTCTGATTCATTGGCAACAACTATTTGTTGATCAGACGGTCCGACTACATTAGCGGTTGTTTGTGGTTTTCGAATTTCTTCAAGATCAACCACATTAGTTCCAGTTTCTCGATTAAGAAGCTCTTCCTCGAGAAAGTGTCCCTTCCGTTTGATGGAAATCACATTTGCATCAGGAGGATAGAAATAATATCCGCTTCTTTTATAGTATCCGATGAAAACAACCTTTTCGCCTCGAGGATCGAGCTTATCATCAGAATCATTTGTGATGTATGCATCACATCCCCATACTCTAAGGTATACCAAATCGGGTTTACGCGCATGCCATATCTGATATGGCGGTTTTTGTTTACCTTTAAGTTGGAGCCAAAATGATAATGCGTGCAGCAGTCATAAGAGCATGACCCCATAAGGAGTGAGGCAAGTTAGTTCTACACATCATCGATCGAACCATATTTCGTAGAGTTCGATTTCTCCTTTCACTTACGCCATTAAGTTGGGGTGTGCCAGATGATTGAGAGATCCAAGCTGAGGTATTCACCACCTTGATCTGATATAAGTACTTTTATCTTTCTATCAAGCTGGTTTTCTAGTCATGGTTTCTAGTCATGGTTTTGAAAGGGCCACATACATCAGTGTGAATGAATCCAAGAAGACCATGGTCCACCAACATCGGTAAATGGGTGCTTTGTGAGTTTGCCAACTAAGCAAGATTCGCAATCATCAAAGGAGTCATGTCCAGTGTATTCAAGAATCCCCTTGGACTGGAGCCATTTTATGCTTGCCTTACTTATGTGGCAAAGTCTGCAATGCCATTAATGTGTTTCATTTATACCAGCTATGTTACACTTAGAAAGATGATATATGTTATTACTTGTTCAAACATCAATCTCACAAATAACATTTCGAGGTTTAGCCTCGAAATAAAAGACATAATTCAAGTAGGCTAAAATATAAAAACCATTAAAATGTACTTTATAACAACCCTAAATTAAAAACCGACACCCTCGGAATATTTTCCGACACCCTAAAAATATTTAAAATTTCCCAATATGTTCTAAAATACACCCATACGTGAAAACGGACCCCGGATACCTTTAATATTATTAAAATTAATTAAAAATCAAATTTTTGGGGCTCTCGCGGGGCGCGTAAGCCACCCCATGAGCCTACGCGGGCCGCGAGCGATCGGAAATGAGGCAGCACCCGATGTTGACACGTGTCAGACGCGTGTTGAACCTACATGTGTGACCCAGATCAGCTATGCCTAGACCCCCAACTACGCGGGCCACGTAAGCCTTAAACTTATCTTACGCGGGCCGCGAGAGAAGCTGAAGAGTCACCTATAAATAGATGGCATCAGCCTTCAGTTGAGAATCGCACCAATTTTCTTTCCCTCTCGAAATTCTGAAGATTTAACATAATTCTCGGGTATAATACCCCCTAAATAACGAGGTTCTTCTCCGTTGTAAGTATCATAACCCCTGGATTCGTATTAGATACTCTGCCCTATTGATCTAGAGTTCTGTAACGGCTGTCGTGGTTCTGCCCGACGTAGTCGTTGGAATGCCGTCTTGGGGAGGGTATTACTAATGTTAAAATGGGTTATTATACTAACACATGTGCACTTGTGTAATTTATAGATTGTCACTAGGAAACCCTAAAGGATAATCTAAGAGAGCAATGTGAGTAATCTCCTTTTTGTAAACTGTTTTTACAAAACCTCACACGATTAATTATATATTAAGCAGTTATTGATTATTTGTAAGGATACAATTATCTTCGGTATGTTGGGGTTTTGTATACAAAATTTGTTACTGCCTTGCGAGGGGTAACATTTCCACAAGTCGGGTTTGACAGTACCGTGGGTGGTAATTGGTATGACTTGGAAACAAATGTAATTGCGAGACCGCCCTCAATACTGTACAATGGTTTTTATTAAAACTTGATTAAACTGGGATTCACTCACCAGTATTTCCCACTGAAAAAATATTTTTAAACGCGTTTCAGGTAACAAAATGTGAAAGCCAATCAGAAGCCAGCTGGACAGCACTGAAGGCTTGGAAAAGTGACAATAAAGTTACCTAAAAATAAATAGATGTGTTTATTAAATAAAATAGGGTGTATCCCTATGACAACGTGTGTACTTAAAACTTAAGTTTTATCCCATGTGTTTAACATTATGAAAGCGTGGTATTTTACTCTGATAAAATATTTCCTAACTACGATCCTGATGTGATTTCCGTTGCCAAAATTGATAAAACACCAGATACCACCGAAACTGGTCGCGGCCGCCCGTTCCCGGGTTATTAGGGGACGGGGGTTCGATCAACTTCAAGGAGCTTGATTTTTCTCTAAAATGCGTATGTGCATTGACTACCGTGAATTGAAAAAGGTCACGATTAAGAATCGGTACCCATTACCAAGGATCGATGATCTGTTCGATCAACTTCAAGGAGCTCGATTTTTCTCTAAAATTGATTTAAGGTCAGGATATCATCAATTCAAGGTACAGGAAGAGGACATTCCTAAAACCGCATTTAGAACAAGGTACGGCCATTATGAATTTACTGTCATGCCATTTGGTTTAACCAATGCCCCCGCTGCATTTATGGACATAATGAACCGAATATGTAAGCCATATTTGGATAAATTCATAATTGTCTTTATAGATGATATTCTCATTTACTCTAAAAGTAAAGAGGATCATGCAAAGCATTTGCATGCGATTTTAAGTTTACTAAGAAAGGAAAAGCTTTATGCTAAATTTTCAAAGTGCGAGTTTTGGTTAGAACATGTACAGTTTCTTGGACATTTAGTCGACCATGAAGGAATTCATGTGGATCCCACAAAGATCGAGGCAATTACCAAATGGAAAACCCCTGAATCACCAACTGAGGTTAGAAGTTTCCTAAGATTGGCTGGTTATTATAGAAGGTTTATTCAAGATTTTTCTTGAATAGCCATTCCCTTAACTAAGCTAACCTGTAAATCCATTAAATTTGAATGGGGACCAAAACAAGAAGAAACCTTTAGAATTCTTAAGCAAAGATTAACCAACGCACCCATACTAGCGTTACCAGAGGAAACTCAAGACTTTGTAGTCTATTGTGACGCTTCTAAGTTAGGTTATGGATGTGTGTTGATGCACCGTCAAAAGGTTATAGCTTACGCATCTAGACAACTTAAGAACCATGAAGAGAATTATTCCACCCATGATTTGGAATTAGGAGCTATAATTTTCCCTTAAAATTTGGAGACATTACCTTTATGGTACTAAGTTTACCATATTCACAGATCATAAGAGTTTAAGGTATGTTTTCGGTTAAAAACAGCTAAATATGAGACAAAGACGCTGGATGGAGATACTTAGTGATTATGATTGTAATATCCAGTATCATGCAGGGAAAGCCAATGTAGTGGCTGATGCTTTAAGCCGGAAGTATCACGAAAAGCCAAAAAGGGTACGTTCTCTTAAATTAAATCTACAAGTAGATTTAAATGAACAAATTAGAAAAGCACAAGAATCAGTAATCAAGGAAGATACTGAAAAATTAAAAGGAATGATTAAGGAATTAGAACAAGGAACAGATGGAATTTGGAGATTCCATAAAAAGAGAATGTGGATACCTAAATTAGGAAACCTACGTCATCGTATATTAGAAGAAGCCCATAAGTGTAAGTATACGATGCATCCAGGAAGTGATAAGATGTATCAGGATTTAAGAAAGAATTTCTGGTGGATAGGAATGAAAAAGGAGATAGCAGCCTATGTTTCTAAATGTTTAACCTGTTCACAAGTTAAAGCTGAACATCAGAAACCCTCAGGATTGCTGCAACAGTTAGAAATGCCAGTGTGGAAATGGGAATTGATAACAATGGATTTTGTTACCAAATTACCCAAAACAAGAAAAGGTAATGATACAATCTGGGTGATTGTAGACAGGCTAACTAAGTTAGCTCATTTCCTACCAATGAAAGAAACTTTCAGTATGGAACAATTAGCTAAATTGTATGTAAATGAAATAGTTTCATTACATGGAATACCTTTATCAATTGTTTCTGATAGGGATAGCTGTTTTACCTCTCATTTTTGGTCAAGTTTCCAAAAAGCAATGGGAACCAAGTTGAATCTAAGCACAACTTATCATCCTCAGACAGACGGACAAAGCGAAAGGACGATTCAGACAATGAAGGACATGCTTAGAGCTTGTGTAATTGATTTCGGAGGTAATTGGGACGATCACTTACTGTTAATAGAATTTTGTTATAATAACAGTTATCACACAAGTATCAATGCTGCACCATTCGAAGCACTTAATGGACGAAAGTGCCGAACCCCAGTCTGTTGGGCAGAAATTAGGGAAAAGCAACTATCTGGACCTGAGATAGTACAAGAAACCACCGACAAGATTATTCAAGTCAAGGAACGACTGAAAGTAGCACGTGATAGACAGAAAAGCTATGCTGACAACAGGGGGAAACCATTGGACTTTCAAGTAGGAGATAAAGTATTATTAAAAGTCTCTCCTTGGAAAGGAGTAGTACGATTCATAAAAAGGGGAAAGCTAAGTCCCAGGTATGTTGGACCTTTTAAGATTATTAGAAGAATAGGACCTGTAGCCTATCAGCTACAACTGCCAGAGGAAATGGCAGGGATACATGATATATTTCATGTGTCTAATCTCAAGAAATGCTTAGCTGATAAATCACTTGTATTGCCTCTAAAGGACATAGAGGTAAATGAACAACTCAAGTTTGTAGAAAGGCCTTTAAAGATTGAAGACATGAAGGTTAAGAATCTCAAGCATAAGAGATTAGTTCTGGTCAAAGTAAATTGGGACTCCCGTATCAGTTACGCCTAGACCCCCTACTACGCGGGCCGCGTAAGCCTTAAGCTTATCTTACGCGGCCCGCGAGAGAAGTTGAAGAGTCACCTATAAATAGATGGCATCAACCTTCTGTCCAGAATCGAACCAATTTTCTTTCCCTCTCGAAATTATGAAGATTTAACATAATTCTCGGGTATAATACCCCCTAAATAACGAGGTTCTGCTCCGTTGTAAGTATCATAATCCCTGGATACGTATTAGATACTCTGCCTGATTGATCTAGGGTTCCGTAACGGTTGTCGTGGTTCTGCCCGACGTAGTCGTTGGAATGCCGTCTCGGGGAGGGTATTACTAATGTTAAAATGGGTTATTATACTAACACGTGTGCACTTGTGTAATTTATAGATTGTCACCAGGAAACCCTAAAGGATAATCTAAGACAGCAATGTAAGTAACCTCCTTTTTGTAAACTGTTTTTACAAAACCTCACACGATTAATTATATATTAAGAAGTTGTTGAGTATTTGTAAGGATACAATTATCGTCGGTATGTTGGGGTTTTGTATACAAAATTTGTTACTGCCTTGTGAGGGGTAACATTTCCACAAGTCGGGTTTGACAGTACCATGGGTGGTAATTGGTATGACTTGGAAACAAATGCAATTGCGAGACCGCCCTCAATACTGTACAATGGTTTTTATTAAAACTTGATTAAACTGGGATTCACTCACCTGTATTTCCCACTGACAAAATATTTTTAAATGCGTTTCAGGTAACAAAATGTGAAAGCCAATCAGAAGCCAGCTGGACAGCACTGAAGGCTTGGAAAAGTGGCAATAAAGTTACCTAAAAATAAATAGATGTTTTCATTAAAGAAAATATGGTGTATCCTTATAACAACGTGTATACATAAAACTTGGGTTTTATCCCATGTGTTTAACATTATGAAAGCGTGGTATTTTACTCTGATAAAATATTTCCTAACTACGATCCTGATGTAATTTCCGCTGCCAAAATTGATAAAACACCAGATACCACCGAAACTGGCCGCGGCCGCCCGTTCCCGGGTTATTAGGGGACGTGGGTTCGATCAACTTCAAGGAGCTCAATTTTTCTCTAAAATGCGTATGTGCATTGACTACCGTGAATTGAAAAAGGTCACGATTAAGAATCGGTACCCATTACCAAGGATCGATGATCTGTTCGATCAACTTCAAGGAGCTCGATTTTCTCTAAAATTGATTTAAGGTCAGGATATCATCAATTCAAGGTACAGGAAGAGGACATTCCTAAAACCGCATTTAGAACAAGGTACGGCCATTATGAATTTACTGTCATGCCATTTGGTTTAACCAGTGCCCCCGCTGCATTTATGGACATGATGAACCGAATATGTAAGCCATATTTGGATAATTTCATAATTGTCTTTATAGATGATATTCTCATTTACTCTAAAAGTAAAGAGGATCATGCAAAGCATTTGCACGCACTTTTAAGTTTACTAAGAAACGAAAAGCTTTATGCTAAATTTTCAAAGTGCGAGTTTTGGTTAGAACAGGTACAGTTTCTTGGACATTTAGTCGACCATGAAGGGATTCATGTGGATCCCACAAAGAACGAGGCAATTACCAAATGGAAAACCCCTGAATCACCAACTGAGGTTAGAAGTTTCCTAGGATTGGCTGGTTATTATAGAATGTTTATTCAAGATTTTTCTAGAATAGCCATTCCTTTAACTAAGCTAACCTGTAAATCCATTAAATTTGAATGGGGACCAAAACAAGAAGAAACCTTTAGAATTCTTAAGCAAAGATTAACCAACGCACCCATACTAGCGTTACCAGAGGAAACTGAAGACTTTGTAGTCTATTGTGACGCTTGTAAGTTAGGTTATGGATGTGTGTTGATGCAACGTCAAAAGGTTGTAGCTTACGCATCTAGACAACTTAAGAACCGTGAAGAGAATTATTCAACCCATGATTTGGAATTAGGAGCTATAATTTTTGCCCTTAAAATTTGGAGACATTACCTTTATGGTACTAAGTTTACCATATTCACAGATCATAAGAGTTTAAGGTATGTTTTCGGGCAAAAACAGCTAAATATGAGACAAAGACGCTGGATGGAGATACTTAGTGATTATGATTGTAATATCCAGTATCATGCAGGGAAAGCCAATGTAGTGGCTGATGCTTTAAGCCGGAAGTATCACGAAAAGCCAAAAAGGGTACGTTCTCTTAAATTAAATCTACAAGTAGATTTAAATGAACAAATTAGAAAAGCACAAGAATCAGTAATCAAGGAAGATACTGAAAAATTAAAAGGAATGATTAAGGAATTAGAACAAGGAACAGATAGAATTTGGAGATTCCATAAAAAGAGAATGTGGATACCTAAATTAGGAAACCTACGTCATCGTATATTAGAAGAAGCCCATAAGTGTAAGTATACGATGCATCCAGGAAGTGATAAGATGTATCAGGATTTAAGAAAGAATTTCTGGTGGATAGGAATGAAAAAGGAGATAGCAGCCTATGTTTCTAAATGTTTAACCTGTTCACAAGTTAAAGCTGAACATCAGAAACCCTCAGGATTGCTGCAACAGTTAGAAATGCCAGTGTGGAAATGGGAATTGATAACAATGGATTTTGTTACCAAATTACCCAAAACAAGAAAAGGTAATGATACAATCTGGGTGATTGTAGACAGGCTAACTAAGTTAGCTCATTTCCTACCAATGAAAGAAACTTTTAGTATGGAACAATTAGCTAAATTGTATGTAAATGAAATAGTTTCATCACATGGAATACCTTTATCAATTGTTTCTGATAGGGATAGCTGTTTTACCTCTCATTTTTGGTCAAGTTTCCAAAAAGCAATGGGAACCAAGTTGAATCTAAGCACAACTTATCATCCTCAGACAGACGGACAAAGCGAAAGGACGATTCAGACAATGAAGGACATGCTTAGAGCTTGTGTAATTGATTTCGGAGGTAATTGGGACGATCACTTACTGTTAATAGAATTTTGTTATAATAACAGTTATCACACAAGTATCAATGCTGCACCATTCGAAGCACTTAATGGACGAAAGTGCCGAACCCCAGTCTGTTGGGCAGAAATTAGGGAAAAGCAACTATCTGGACCTGAGATAGTACAAGAAACCACCGACAAGATTATTCAAGTCAAGGAACGACTGAAAGTAGCACGTGATAGACAGAAAAGCTATGCTGACAACAGGGGGAAACCATTGGACTTTCAAGTAGGAGATAAAGTATTATTAAAAGTCTCTCCTTGGAAAGGAGTAGTACGATTCATAAAAAGGGGAAAGCTAAGTCCCAGGTATGTTGGACCTTTTAAGATTATTAGAAGAATAGGACCTGTAGCCTATCAGCTACAACTGCCAGAGGAAATGGCAGGGATACATGATATATTTCATGTGTCTAATCTCAAGAAATGCTTAGCTGATAAATCACTTGTATTGCCTCTAAAGGACATAGAGGTAAATGAACAACTCAAGTTTGTAGAAAGGCCTTTAAAGATTGAAGACAGGAAGGTTAAGAATCTCAAGCATAAGAGATTAGTTCTGGTCAAAGTAAATTGGGACTCCCGTATCAGCTACGCCTAGACCCCCTACTACGCGGGCCGCGTAAGCCTTAAGCTTATCTTACGCGGGCCGCGAGAGAAGTTGAAGAGTCACCTATAAATAGATGGCATCGACCTTCAGTCCAGAATCGCACCAATTTTCTTTCCCTCTCGAAATTATGAAGATTTAACATAATTCTCGGGTATAATACCCCCTAAATAACGAGGTTCTGCTCCGTTGTAAGTATCATAACCCCTGGATACGTATTAGATACTCTGCCTGATTGATCTAGGGTTCCGTAACGGTTGTCGTGGTTCTGCCCGACGTAGTCGTTGGAATGTCGTCTCGGGGAGGGTATTACTAATGTTAAAATGGGTTATTATACTAACACGTGTGCACTTGTGTAATTTATAGATTGTCACCAGGAAACCCTAAAGGATAATCTAAGACAGCAATGTAAGTAACCTCCTTTTTGTAAACTGTTTTTACAAAACCTCACACGATTAATTATATATTAAGAAGTTGTTGAGTATTTGTAAGGATACAATTATCGTCGGTATGTTGGGGTTTTGTATACAAAATTTATTACTGCCATGTGAGGGGTAACATTTCCACAAGTCGGGTTTGACAGTACCGTGGGTGGTAATTGGTATGACTTGGAAACAAATGCAATTGCGAGACCGCCCTCAATACTGTACAATGGTTTTTATTAAAACTTGATTAAACTGGGATTCACTCACCAGCATTTCCCACTGACAAAATATTTTTAAATGCGTTTCAGGTAACAAAATGTGAAAGCCAAT
The DNA here is from genome assembly GCA_030545235.1 of Helianthus tuberosus. Lineage (NCBI taxonomy): Eukaryota > Viridiplantae > Streptophyta > Magnoliopsida > Asterales > Asteraceae > Helianthus > Helianthus tuberosus. The sequence continues at coordinate 56,517,056 of CM060362.1, forward strand.
CAGAAGCCAGCTGGACAGCACTGAAGGCTTGGAAAAGTGGCAATAAAGTTACCTAAAAATAAATAGATGTTTTTATTAAATAAAATATGGTGTATCCCTTTGACAATGTGTATACATAAAACTTGGGTTTTATCCCATGTGTTTAACATTATGAAAGCGTGGTATTTTACTCTGATAAAATATTTCCTAACTACGATCCTGATGTAATTTCCGCTGCCAAAATTGATAAAACACCAGCTACCACCGAAACTGGCCGCGGTCGCCCGTTCCCGGGGTATTAGGAGACGGGGGTTGCGACATACTTGAATCATTGTTCAAACAGTGAAGAAACTGAAATAATGTTTCTGGTCAAACCAGGTACATATAAACAGTTATTAAAAGTAACTACAAGGCCGTGGGACATGAAAGACAAAAATTTTCGAGTTGCTAGAACTAGAACTCTTATTACCAACTATGAGTTCTATGTGGCCTTTTTTCAGTTTCTTCCACTTTTCAGGCTCCTACAAGATATTAACGATGTGGTAACCACATCCGGTATCAAATACCCATGTGTTGCTAGAAACAATGAAAAGTTTGATAACATAAATGAGAATATCAGAAGAAGTGCCAATGATATTGGCCTTGTTCGTCTTCAACTTGGCTAGATAATGCGGGCAGTTTCCTTTCCAGTGCCCCATTTGGTTACATTCAAAGCACTGACGCTCCTCAGAAGGGTGTGGTTTTGCAACATGCTTGTTGTTGGTGGCATCTCTGGCAGCAACAACAACTTTTCTCTTGCCTTTGCTCTTATGATTCCTTTTTTCTTGTTAATGGGCTTCTTAACACCACCAGACTTGACCATTAGAACTTTGTTGGTTTTTATGGAATAACCAAGTTTGTTCATCTAGTCAATGTATCCTTTCATCTTAAGCACATGAGTACTGATACATGATCCTTCCAGCATTTTACAGCTTATGAGCTATTTCATGGTGTCATTTCGCTCATGTCGGTCTTGTTTCTGGAACATGCCTTTTAGTTGCTGGATCATGTCATAAGAATCTTTATCTTCCATGTTCTTCTGAAGTTCAGGAGACATGGTGGCTTTCATAACGACATCCTCGTTATATTTTTCCAGTGCCTTGTGAGCAGCAGTAATGTTACTTTCAGACTCGGTAGGGACTAGGCCATCTAAGATATATAGCTTTTTCTCCATCTTGAGAACTATTCTCAGATTACGGTGCCATTCGAGAAAGTTAGTATTATTCAATTTTTCCTTTTCAAGTATAGACTTGAGAATGAAGGAATTGTTTTTCAATAGACATCTGTTATATAAGCAAGGTGATTTTAATTAGTATTTCGATGTATATCTCCTTATTTCGTGAGGTGAGACGATAAGGAATGAGAATCAAGTTAGAAGCTCTTTCTAAAGGCAGCTGGGGCATGCAACATTAGCAAGAGGTTCAAGCAGACTGACAACGATTGTCAATTGTGAGAAAAACACAACTCCCGGGGTTTATGAGGCTGTGAGGATAACCTATTATCCTTGCATTGATACATTTGGCCTCATCTATGCCACTTTTGTTCTCGAGACAGCTGGGGCACGAAAACACGAGAAGAAAAGTAATAGTCGTCCTAAAACGGTCACATGTGGAAGGGTCGGATGTATCGACGAAAGCCCTTGCACCTTGGAAGGATAAGCTAGACACCAAGTGTTGTGCTGTGGCTCCAACACTGATGGTTCGCATTATGCCCCAAGTGGTACTAGTGGTAGGATGGCATAGACCATTGATTTTAATTTTTTTACCAAATAGGGTCGTTATAGTCGGTTTTAATTTAGATATTAAATTTGCGACATAACCAAAAAGACCCTTTCACCTCTCGGGACAATTAGTTTTAGATAACCTATAAAACTAAGTTTATCGCGACTTGGAATAATCAATTTTAAGTTAATAGAAATCTATTAAGTTAATAGTTTTTGAAAATTAAAACTAGTTTAATTTGCAAAACTTAATTGGTTATTGTTCATTTTAAAACAACCTTTGTTTTATAACAAAAACTTTAACAAGTTGTAAAAACAATTTAGAACTTGTTTTAATGTGATTGTTTTAATATTTTAAAATTCCTTTTAAAATCATGTTGGTATATAGGTTGGTTATGTTATAACAATTTATAAGATAAAAGAAACCACAATAGCAAGACAAATATGTAAATCTATATGGCCAAGAAAATGTTCGATCTTGCTAGAGCCTAATAGCAAGATCAAACGGGTCATGGGGTCACAACACACAAACAACCACAAGGGTGGACTTGAGTGCATCCAGTCGTTTCGAGCAACTTCCACTGACTTCATGACTCCTTTTTAGCGTCCTCGGTTTTATCTCCGGGTCTTTGTTTATTACAATATTTACAAAAATACAATAAAGGAAAGAACCCTATCTATTACAACTTTGACCCATCTAGGTGGCCAAAAACCATAATAACAAAACCGAATAAAATATACAACTACAAAACAAGGTCGTGTCGGATTTACATATTTCACAACAATCACAAAATAAACCGGCCAATATTTTGGTCAAGCAAAACAAATAAAATATTGACCAAAATAAAAGTGCCCTTAAAAATACTTAGATCAGACACTTTAAATAAATAAAGTTTGTGTTCTAATTCCAGTTAAAAGGACCGGTACCAACTTGTATGTTGTAACCAAGGCTCTGATACCACTGTTGGGTTTCCATGGTGATCGTTTAAAATTTTATTTATCAAAAACCCGGTTCAATAAATAATAGTTAATTAATTAAGTGAGTTAATTAATAAAATGCAGCGGAAAAATAAACAAGTGATCAACAAAACGAAACCAAACAGGATCCGGTTACAGGCAAATACGAGCACAATGAATAGTATATTTAACTACCGATGAGAACGATATACCTCGGTTAATGACTAACCGTTTGAGACACCGAGGTTCAACGAACACATGCTAGTGTTACGAACCAACGAGTCACGACAAAGGGGCGACGACAGCCGGCGGCATGCGTCAGTGGCTGGTGGCGGCGAACAGGAAGGCAGCGGCGGCTGGCTCACGGCTCACGGAGGCAGCGGCGGCGGCGACGGCCGGTGATGGTGGCTGAGCGGGGCAGCCTCCCGGTTTGCGGTGATGGCGAATGGTTGATTTCTTTGAGAGCCTTTTTTCTTGGTTCACCACATCAAAATGCAAGACCCAAGATAATAAATGGGATGGAGCTTCATGCATGTTTGCTAAGTGGCAGACATGCATTTGTATGTGCGACAAATGGCAAGAAGGCTATGCATGCGTGACAAGTGGCAAGAATACTATGCATGCGCGACAAGTGGCGATGCAAGGGTGCATGCGCGGCAAGTGACGAGATGAGAGTACTTGTCTTATCCAGTCCATGTACACGTCTCTCAGTAAATACCCGCTCATGATCATAAATATAATTATGATCCGTTTCGTATGTTGTTCGTAATTACCAGTTAAACAGGTTAAGTGGATTTTAGTTCGTTGCCCAAGGTGTAACTCTTACGGGTCAAGACCCGGTCGGTAGCATTGACTTATCGAACCGGACATAATATCTAACAGTATGTTGGGTTGTGCGGGTACTGGGCTTTACGAGTACATATAACTTTGCGAGTACTTTGCTGTGTTGTGCAAGGACTTGGCTTTGCGAATATGTGGGGTACAAACTCTAGCAATGGTGATGACTGATGATGGATCAGGTGGGATCTTATGTGATCCGGTATATGTTTCAACGCCAATGCAATGAAAATGAAGGATTATGTACGTTCTTCCGTTTGATGAAGACGTGTGTGCTTCAAACAATTGTAGCAGCGACAACGCAAGGTGCGACGACAACGGTGGAGAACGACGAGTAAACTGACCGGTGGTTGTGACCGTCTCTCACATATAAGTATGGTGGTGACGACACCGATTTAGAGTCCTTGGATTTGATAGCAAGTGAAAATCTTAAGTATGTGTTATCAATGGTGAAATTGTGTGTATTGTATTGATAATTGTATTCTAATTAGGGTTTTTACAAGAGAGGGTTATATAACCCAGATATACACAATATCACTTCTATCATTAACTAATTACATTATGGGGAAGGTTCATTGGGGAACACTAAAAAAGTGGGGAACAACGGGGAACCCACTCAAACGAACTCCGATTGTACTCATTCCAGCGGCGTTGGAACCGGCTCGTCGAACACTAACTAAGATCTCTTAACCCTAAACCCTAAATCCTAAACTCTAAACCCTAAACCTAAAAAATAAGGCTAAAATCTAAGCTAAACCGTAAAATCTAAACTATAAACCCTAAAAGCTAAACCCTAAAGGCTAAACCTAAAGCTAAACCCTAAAGCTAAACCCCAAAGCTAAACCCTAAACCCTAAAGCTAAACCCTAAAAGTCAAACCCTAATATATTTAGGGTTTAGGGGTTATGATTTAGGGTTTAGGGTTAAGAGATTATAGTTAGGGTTCGACGAGCCGGTTCCAACGCCGCTGGAATGAGTCCAATCGGAGTCGTTTGAGTCGGTTCCCCATTGTTCCCCACTTTTTTAGTGTTCCCAATGAACCTTACACTTACATTATGTCTAATGTTGCTTTCCACCAACTTACAAGCAAGATGGAATTAACAAACAAACTACTGATGTTGGTGAGAAATGATTTTGCCATATGATGGAAGAGGATCACTTCCTAGTGATCTTTGACTTGCGCCCTATAGGATGTCTATAATCGAATGGGATCGTTATGTTCCAATGACTGTTCCCGTAGATAGTGGGATGCCTACTCCAAACGAGGAATCAAAGTACTTTTATAAGGGGGGAGGGGGTGGTTGTCACTTACAAAAATTTCATCACTCACAACATTCAATCAAGTTCTGCCATGTCACCAACCATTATTCCATCACTCAAAACTTTTTTTAGTGACAATGGTCATCACTCACAACACCCAACAATAAACCCTCATACCCACTCACATCTTCCATTTATCACGGCGTGAAAAAAATCACGGAAATTGAACTGTTGCATGCTATCACGCGTGGAATTAGTTGGTGGCGGTGGAATGTTGCATGCTATCACTCGTGATAGATTCCCCATCACATACCACCTCCAGTCCCCTAATGACTTCAAGAAACAGGAATTGATGGTAAGACATATGGTAACAACACACTTAGAGTGAGGTGTAAATTTTTGTTCGATGACCCAAACATAGTGATAAATATCATCCCACTCATATGTTCTAAAACATTAATTTTTCTATTTCTCTATACAATTTTTAGCTTTACACTATAACTAACTTTTGTGCCTAGAAGATCAAAGGGATGAAATAAAATCAAGGCCTTACATAAGCATAATCCTGAACAAAATTTAAATACCAACAACAGATAAATCAAATCTCAAAAACTGAAGAACTATGAATATAAAACTCAAAAAGTTACATTGAAACCATCAAGAAACCCAAATATACAAATTGAGATAACAAAATGTCAAAACTGGAAATTCAAATATACACCACTAAAAGTTTTAAAAGCATCAAGCAAGCATAATATTCATTTTAGGAATTGAGCAATGAACATTATTTTGACGCGTATTGTGGAGTGTATTGCTGAGGAGTTTGCTGAGGAGGGTATTGTTGAGGAGGGTATTGCTGAGGATACATAGGCACTGGACTCTTTTCTGGATCAACATTCGCACCTACCGGGAATGCGACTGCAGGGTTCGTGGTGGTTTGTGGAGTTGGTGGAGCTACGGTAACATAAGCAGCAATACCAAAAACTGCACTCAAAAGAGCTAAAACAGCTCCTGCTGCAAAAATTCCAGGCTTCACAACATAACATGTAAAATAACCATATGAGTCAACTTGTCCACCTTCTTTATTATTCAGTCCAGCAGCTGTTAGCAGAAGAAGTACAGCTATCACGGTAGCTACCCTGAATATTCAAAACTAGATTAGTTTATTCATAAGCATATGATAATCATGACAAACCATATTTTTTGTATTTGTAGGTGGTTTAGAAAAATTATAAGCGTTTTTATGAGGTTTTTGGAAGTGTTTTGGTTTGTAGGAGGTTCGCTACAGAGGGTAGCGATCTCACCAAATTTGTTTTTAGAGGCAGCAAACTGATAAATTGAATTTCTTTTCTTATCCTTCCCCAATAATTCATTTAACATACCAAAAAAAAGAAACTCAGTATGTATAATTTTAGTGAATTCGCTACCTGCGAACTACGCACTACCCAGCCAACAAATCAAAACATTTTCAAATCATCTCTATGTATTACCATGACAATACAGAAAGGAGCTTTGAAATCGGGGTTGAATTAGGGTCGTTTCTGCAACATCTACAACCGCCAAATGTAACGCTTATGTAAATTTGTGTAATGATTGCGAATACGGCTGCTATGATTCCAAGAGCGAGAGCTGGACTACTTGGATAAACACACGAACCATCACTAACAGAAACATCATTAGCCTGCATGCATATATGCCCATAACGCACACCATTTATTACATTATTACTTAATAACTATCCCACTTGTATATTGAACAGTAACATATTATAGCTTAATGCCTTAATTACCTTAACCCTTGTGATCTCCCCTCCAAAACCGGCTGCTGCCGATATTATTCCAAGCACTGCCACAACTGCGCAGAAACCTACGGCTTTGCTCTCCATTTATTAGCTCTGTGTATGAGAATATGGAGTGTCTATTGATTAACAAGCCTGTGGATGAACAAACTTGTGACTGGAATGTAAATATATATAGAAGGATGATGCCATAAGATAAAATATATAGCTGGAGAGTTTTTTTAAAATATGCAAATTGATGAACAATTCAATTAAGAAACAAAGTTTACTTTCTTATGTCAACCTAGGGCTTGGTATCAATGTTTCGGAACAAAATCATATATGTGTTTAAGATAGATACATGGAGTGGCGAACCTTAAGATTTTCGACCGAGGGGTCGAAAACGTATATACCTAAAAAAAATTATAAAATCGGGGAGAGGGGGGGGGGGGGGGGTAGAAAAGTATATACCTAAAAAATTCTATACGAAAACTACATACCGAGCACTACTGAGCAAAAAGTTCGGAGGATCGGTCGCCCCGTAGAATTAAAGAATATTTAATTAGGAATAACATTCCGAGCATTGGTTGTTAGTGCATTATATATTCAGTAGTTGTTGTCATGTTCGCTATACTTTTTATTTTAATCCTCCAATTCTCGTTGACCACTTAAATTTTATTTGGTTGTTATAGCCATGACCATTCAGATGCTACCTCTTAATGGTTTAAAACATCTGAATGAATAAGAGGTAACTTCAAGTCTGAATGGTTAAGAGGTAACCTCTGAATGGTAAATCATCACATGTCACATTCTTCTACCTTCTCATTGGTAAAATTCTTAATGATTCCATTAAGAGGTAGCCTCTTAATGACCATTGAGAGGCTACCAAACAGCCCCTTAATCTCTTGATATAACAACATTCTCTATAATCATCAAAGAATTTTATTCATTTACATATATTTACCATAGATAAACATAACGAGCAATGATATGCACAAAATATAAGATATAAATCATATTAAATGAGGTATAAAAACAACCATTTTTTAGTACTAGTGTTGAAAAAAATGCGTTTGTTTGTTTACTTTTGATTTTCAGGATTAAAATAGCTTAAACAGACAAAAGAAACAAATTAACAGCGAAAACCAATATAAATACGAAGAAAACAAGTTGGCACACTATACCAACCCTCCAAGCACGGGGCCGTGCCAGCCGGGCATGGGCAGTGCCCCAGTGAGATTACTTAGAGAATAAAGACAAACAGAAAATGACAAGGGACACGGGGCTGTGTCACCTAAGCACGGGTCGTGGTCAACTCTCAGATTCGCAAATCTGGGTTCGTACAACAAGTACAGAAGACACGGGGCCGTGTGTGCAGAAGAGCTGACACAACATTAAATGAAGACATAGAAAAGGAAGGACATGGGGCCGTGTAAAACTACTTGTTTCAACCTTAAAAGTTGGTGCTTGGCTCATTTGTAAACCATATATTTGCAAACCACTTCTCTCACACTTGCCACCACTCCACCACCATAACACCATCATCATCCACCACTTTCATCCATCATCCATCCTTAGAGTGTGTGTAGTCTTGTGATCCAAGATCAATAGTAAGAGTTTTTGTCAAACAAATGTCATGCTTGGCTAATCTCTTACATCAGTTGGTTAAAACAAAATCATTTATGTATTACTTTTGATTTCCTAGTTTTGGTAACTTTTTATTTGGGTTTGTATTAGTGAATTTAATAACTAGTTTTTAATATTGAATGCGAACTTTACTTAATCATTTCTTTATGTTTCGTTGATCCATTCATTCGTGTCTTTACAGTCTATATAAAGCGTTAACTGCCTGGAAGAGGGTTAGAAGGGTGGTTGGGCAAAGTTCTTGTCTCGTTCAGTGTATAGATCCTGCGAGGACTTGATTCAAGCTTATTATGACTTCCCTTGAGGCAGTAGCATCAAATCGGGGGAAGTAAGAACGACTTGTAATCCCTTATAAATAAACGACTATTAAAACTTTAAACTGGTCTTGCAGGACTGTATTCCTGCTGACTCAGACCAATATGACCGAGGGTAGTGTTGCCTCCAAAAGAGGCAATGCCACTTTTTGCATTAATAACTTACTTGATTATCTTTCAATAATCCGACCTTGTGGGACTGTATCCCTGATGACTCAGACCAACATGGTTGAGGGCAGCGTTGCCTCCAAAAGAGGGACATGCCACAATAACTAAGATAATCTCTTAAAAAACCCAAAGCGAGGAAATCATCAAAGGATACATAAATGACAAGTCAGATCCAAGTGATTCTATCCTGTCTATCTGTTTTTATTTATTTAAAAACAAAAACAAAATTTTTCTCTATATTTGGTTAGATTAGACGTAGACGTTATTCCGGTATTAAAAGCTCTTGTGTTCTTGGACGACCTCGGTATCTTACCATCACTATATTATGCCAACGACAGAAGCGCTTGCCCTAGCATGTTGTAGAGAGTGATAGTTTTATATCGTGTTTTATAAATATAAAGCTTGATTCAAGGGTAAAATGGTACTAAAAATACATTAAAAATCGGTATACTCCCACACACGTCAAGCAAAAATGTCATTGTCATCCATGAGGTTTTGGCCACTTTTGCAACTCTCGTCCTGACGTGCCATTTTCATCTAAAGAGTTTTAAATTTTGTGATTTTCAGAGCTTCGTATTTCGAGGGACAAATGTCGCAATACCAACACCAAGAATGAAAATGGCAAAAAAAAAAAAAAAACAAATAAACAAACAAACAAAGGTGAAAAACTACAATGCACAAAAAAATCAGTTTGAATGAAAAAACCAAATCCGTGAAAACCTTAAAGACGATTTTGACAATTTACTCTAAACATAATAGATAAATATACATTACAATCATACCAAAAGAGTGAGAAAAGAGTTTGTAAACTAGAAAACTAAAATGAGTTTGTAACAACTCTTTTAACTTTGGGTAAATTACTTTTTGAGTCCCTGTGTTTTATGGGTTTCAAATAGTTGATTCCAAAAGCAAAAAGTTTAACGACCTGAGTCCCCATAAGCATTTTCTTTAACCATTTGAGTCCAAATTTCTAACTCCATCCACCAAGTCTATTAACTATGATGGTAATTTGGTCATTTACACACAAAGTACAAGTATTATATGCACATAAGTATAAGGAACAAGTCTTTAATGCATAAACTTTTAATATATAATATATATAAACACCACCGCACAATCACCATCCCCACCACTTCCCCACCATCATCCCCACCACGGCCACCACCATCGCACTACCACCACCTCCAAACACCTACCACCACCGTCTCACCCCTACCACTGTCTCACCTCCACCAATAGTGCCGCCCCACTACCACCATCACTGCCACCACCGCCTTCGCTGCCGTCCCGCTGTCCCATTCAAGATCTTCATACACAACAACAAATTTCAAACTAAATTTCTTGTAAATAAAATTGGGGATTTAATTCTCTTGATCACTTAAACTTCCACAAACTATGATTTTAACAAAATACCTTTCATCTTCTATTGAAGCTTATTTCCAACCACTTTTCTTCATCTACCAATGGCCACTGCCCTTAGTGCCTATAGTTAAAACCCCTAAAACACCCAATTCCATCAAATCAAAATTTTCTTCCATCATCCAATTCATCTCGCCAGTAATTCATTTATCCTATACAATCAATCTACTAGTTGCTTCAATGGAGCTGGTGGAGAACATCCTCGACGCAGGAGCCACCAGCATCGAGGTTTCGTTGAAAGAATACGGTGAAGAATCGTTTCAGGTTGTTGATAACAGTCTGAAGGATCCGGAAATCATCGCGTCGATGCGTGCAACTATTTAAGACCTTTCACGAACTCGATATGTTCTCAAAACCCTAGGTGACTGTCCGGATCATGAGTTTGTTGATATCACTAGATCTAGACTTGCGAAGATTGAAGAACTTGCGGTGAATCGAAATCAGGAGGTTGCGGTGGAGGTGGAGATGGTGACAACGGTGCTGTCGGAGGTGGGGTTTTGATGGTGTCGAAGGTGGGGTTTTTATGGTGAAGATGGTGTCGAAGGTGAGGCTTTGATGGTTGTCCGACGGTGCTCTGATGTGATGGTGGTGTATGGTTGCATGTGAGGAGGTGTATGATGGTTATGGTGGTGTATGATGGTTATGGTAGTGATTGTTTTGAGAGAAAGAGACTGAGTGCAATGTGTCACTTATAGTTATTATAGAGGTATTTATTTTTCTATTTTTTAATATATGGGCATTTATTATTTTATTTTTTTTAACTATAAGGATATTTTGGTCATTTAACAATACTTAACCAAAAAATTCTAATAGTGTTAGAAATTTGGACTCAAATGGTTAAAGAAAATGCTTATGGGGACTCAGATCGTTAAATTTTTTTACTTTTGGACTCAACTAATTAAAACCCATAAAACACAATGACTCAAAACGTAATTAACCCTTTTAACTTTTGTGATTGTGGTTTGTAGCATATGTTGTTTCAAACCTAATCGGTGTTTGTTTTCAAAAAGATGCTTTAATTACTTTCATTGAGAAGTCCATGGAATAAATTGAGAAGTCCATGGAATAAAGAAGGGACCAATAATTGGTCTGACTTTTTTTTTTCTTATTTATACAAATGCATCGCCTTACAACCCCCCCCCCCCCACCCCCACCCCCACCCCAAACCACCATCACACACACCACACACTTTTTCAGTAGTGTAAATTTATGTTTTTTTTTTCTGAAAATTTTATATACGTATTGAGTCCGGTCCTCCTGATTTTCTTGAGTTCAGACCCCATATATATTTGTTCAAGGCTCGACATTGTTAGATCAACACGGGGCCGTGTCACATCCCTTTTAACATTAGAACCGTTTTCTGCCAGATACAAGCTGCAGCACGAGGCTGTGTGACAACCACACGGGGCCGTGTAACAATAACACTTTGTAAGAAAACAGTAACCGTCTTATCCCGACGGTTAAAATCAATCTGGCAAACATGGGCGTTTATGATTAATTTTTACGCCCGCCACTCTTACGGTGAATGGTGCAAGTTATGTGATGGAATGAACAAATGACTATAATGTGCCATTCTAAGATTTGATCCCCACTACCTAGCCCGTTGTTTTCCTGTGACGATCACCGTAAGATGTGCAGAAGTAAAAACGATAATGACGTCTATCCACCTGAACCTCATCAACCCTCTTACCTTGGAGACTTAGAAGACGTAAGTCAAACAGAATAGAGGAATCTCTAAAAACTCAAAGAAATAAAATCCATGATAAAGGCGTGATAATCATCACAGAATTTAAGCAAAGGAGAATCAATGAAGGAACATTCAGGTACAAACAACACCGAGACCAACAAATCTACCCTAGACACTTGCGAAGATGAAGGCGATAGTCGTCCCTGTAGCGACCTCGCGATGATAGTCCCCTTTACAGTGTGTGAGTTTCACATCGACGGTTTAGACGTGAGCTAGCTGACTCACACCTTCTTAAACAAGAGTCCGTATAAGGTAAATAAGGAAAGGTTTCGCCCTCCCATTTTTAAATTAGAATACTATCTTTCCAACTACTTCTTGGGTTTTCGTACCTCTCGCCGGAGCCTAAGGTATATCCGGAAATACGGTGTTGTTCCAACAAGTAAGGAACCACCCGATAAAGAACAGTTCCTTAAAAACTTAGGCGAAACTTCATAAAAACCCTGAAACACAGGACCGTGTTCTTCGAGCAAGGGGTCGTTTCCAATCTTTTTCTAAACATGAGGGTGTGTTAGAAAAACACTGGGTCGTGCCCTTGTATTTTTTTCACACGGGGCCGTGTCAACCTAGATACGGGTAGTGTCTCACTAACGGACAACATTCTCTGACTCATGCAGGTGACACGGAGCTGTGTTTCCCAGGCACGGGGCCGTGTCAACGTGCTGTCACTTTTTATAAAGTCAGCCTTGAGAAGAATGTTTGCAGCCATTCCAAAAAGAGCAAGATCCTTTTAGATCTTGCACACATACCCAAAAAGGTATGTTTTTAAAAGGTTTCCTTAAACCTTCTTGTCTTTACCACTTATTGTGGATTTGTTCTAGGATGGATTCTGTAACCGTTGAATGCGTAGGACACGTATCTTGTGCCTAAAACATATATTTGAAACTAAATAACATGACATCTATGATTCGTTTTTAGTCCCTAAAGATATATTAAGGATTGAAATGGTATATTATCATGGCCTAGTTCTCAATCTCTACTAGTCTTTTTAGAGACTAAATTATCATGAAACCCGAAACTAACTAAACGTATTTGGGACAAAATGAACAAGGTTTAAGTACAAATTTTTAGTCCCTAAAAGGCCTGGTATCGAGGATGAAAAAAAACTATAAACCAGTGATTTCAACCCGAGTGTTGCCCTGAGGACGCAACGGGAATTGTAGTATGGATTCTATTCATTATGACATCGCCACATACTATAGTAAGAGAAAGAGAAAACTCAAAACATATGTAGTTTATTAGAAAAAAAAACAAAAAGAACGGTCAATCTAAATAAAATAAAATAATGATTGCCCGCTTGTTTTATTAAAAACACAATAGGAAACAAATAAATTGTCAGCTCAATCCAACAAACCATTGGGCTAACACTTAGTGACCCAAAAAAAGTTTTATAAAAAAATCGCACTCCCGTAAGGATTAAACCCGTGTCATCTTTTCTTTCTGGAAAGGTGTAGATCATCTGGAACCCCACTAGCTTGCTTCATCCTAGTATCCCTGTATGACAAAAGACAAGCCACCCAAGTTCAAATGGGGGTAAAACCCACCTCAGACATCAGTGGAGGAAAAAACCGTCCACCACAAGACTCGAACTCGGTACTCCGGGCAGGAAACCCCATAGGGGAAAACCTTCCCACTTCCCTCCAACCACTTGAGTTGGAGCCCCAAAGGGAAAACCTTCCCACCTCCCTCCAACCACTTGAGCAGGAAACCCTAAATGGAAAACCTCGCGCTATCGGGTTATTGGAGTGCACCTCTTAACCCCTGCAACATAACTACATAAGTGCTCTTGTGTTTTTTTATCTGGTTGGATTATAATAAAATCTAGATGTTAAAAACCAAAAAACTAAAAAACAACCAACCCCATGAGTCGAGCCCGCACAAACAGATTAACGCAACGCGACTCATAACCACAACACAAGGAATGCTTTGGTGTTTTTTTACACGGTTGGGTTATATGTAAGAAATGTTGATTATATCTTTAAACATGGGTTAAAAACATAGAACCCTAATCATGTTTATTCCATCATAATCTAAATATAGATACCAAGATAAAGATACTTACTTGTAGGGATGATTATCTTTAAGAATAAAGATAAAGCCATGATTCCCGTTATGGTACCTTGTGTTGATGGATCACACTAGAGAGAGTTTTTGTATTGTTGTTCTACCAGAGTTTTTGATCACCACTTATCATCAATATATAATAGTTCAATGAATAATAGTCATGAATAGTGATCCGTTATAAAAAAACTCTATGTATTCTCTATTAATGGTACCTAAAGGGAAATCATAAATGCCCCTTGAACTAATCAATATTTACGATTACTACCATCAAGTAATTGTCGGAGACTAGTTATGTCATATTGGTAATGTTACCAAATGATCCGTAAGGCCACATCAATGGGTTATTTCTAACATTCCCCCACTTGGCCGAATGATCATTTGTGATAAGTATAAGTAAGTTTGGCCAAGTTAAAACATTAATCAATGTTTCAAATTGAAATTGCAACAGAAAAATACAGTCATTGAGTTATTGTCAACTCAAGACCCCCATTAATCATGTTACAACCCCAAATCAAAACATACGTAAATTTAAGACCAAAATGACTAAGGTAAGCCCTTTGAAATTAATTTGTATAATACTTGTCTATACGTCATCAGGTGCACATACGTATTTATAGACAAACAAATTGTGTAATTGAGGAAATAATAATAACTAATCATTCATATGTATGATATGCTATTATGTAAGGCCTTTAGTAAAACCCGTCTTTATTATGAGCTCTTAAAAAGTCTTTGGGTGTAGACCTTAGTTATCGGATCCGCAAGCATATCATGAATGTAAATGTATTCAATACAAGTATTTAGGTTCCTCTTCTTGTTCATAAACGAACAATAATTTTGTATCGAAGTTTAATGCAGCACCTCTCGAACTGTTACTGTTCGAGGAAATAAGGTAGCTGACTTTTCACAGTAACTCTTCAATATTCGATACAAGTATTTAGGTTCCTCTTCTTGTTCATAAACGAACAATAATTTTGTATCGAAGTTTAATGCAGCACCTCTCGAACTGTTAGTGTTCGAGGAAATAAGGTAGCTGACTTTTCACAGTAAGTCTTCAATATAGTATTTATATGGAGTTAATAAGTTTATAAGTCCACTGATAAAATTTCAACAACATTTAGTGACAATTGCGTTGTTAATTAACAACATATTATGTCATTATAATTTAGGTTGTTGTTAACAGTTTCTCATGACTCCTCCATGAGATAGATTTGTCCGCAGACATAAGGATTACCCCAAATTGGCTTTTAGTTTCTTTTGAACATCATAAAATCAAGGTAAGAATAATCAACCTATTCTTATAGTCTTTCTCGTTTCTTAAAGATATTGTAATATGCTTCACAATAATCTAGAGTGATCTAATGTTCATCAATGTGAGCAATATCTAAACGAGTATAGACTTGAACCTTCATAAGGCTTCTAATTAATGAAGCATAAGTAAGTAATCTCATTTATCATTTTATCCTCTAAATGAGAGCAATATTGTTTGTTACATATGTAAGGACCCACTTTAGAATAAAGTTTATGGCACGAAACTAATGCCCCAATGGGTCTATCTCGGTATAATTTGATATCTCTCACCTAAGTGGTATTTCCGAGATTCATTATATCAAAATATGCGTGAGAAATTATTTGACTTATGTAACATATACTTATCAAAAGAGTGTCATCTATATAAGGACAAGTTTACATTAGTTGCTCCCACTCATCCTGAGGTTGGTACACATAAATCCACTTAATTCGTGATGAAAAGAATTGCATTAAGATTTCGTCACATTTTGATGTTTGCTTCAACCCATATATGGATTTCATCGACTTAGAAACTAAGTGTTCTTGACCTTTCAGTTTAGAACTTTCAGGTTGTTTTGAACATGTAAGTCTTTGTTTAGGGAAAGTTGTTTTAATATCTATTTAATGTCGCTACAAAAGATTATAAGCTACTAGAACAACAATGATCCTCAAAGAAACCTTTTGTAAGAAAGGTAAGATGATTCTTTGATAAATAATTCTCTTCTGAGCATAACCATTAACAATCAATCTTGTTTTTAGTGTCTTAATGTTTGCATTTGGATTTAGGTAATTCAACCAAATCCTAAACGTTATTTTGACACATAAAATCAAATTTGCTAATAACAATTTTTATTCCATTTAGAAAATTGATTGATGCTAATGGCTTAATTAGAAGAGGTAGGATCAGTAAACTTTCTAATATCCATTTCAACTTCAGTCAAGGATGATACATAATCATCAAAGTTAAACCAAGATGACCTCCGTAGTTGATTATTGGGTTGTATTATGAGTTTCAGTTTTATGGATTAACTCTTGATTGAGTTGCTATCATTTCCAAGATTCTAAGTGTGTAAGAGTTGGTGGAGTATGGTGTACAAGAGGTGTAATCGGAGTAAAATTTAATAAGACTCTTTCCCCCGCCTCTAGTACGTCTTGCAAGTCATGATAAGGACTTTTACTACTCCCACTAATTTTAGAAATCATTAAAAAATTTAGCATACTTATGGTCAACATTAGAAAGCCAATAGATTCTAATAGAGAAACAAGTTAATGATGTAACTCATTGTAGTTTCTCTGTTTGAGGATTATAAATTTGGTAAGAAATCTGAGTGTGCCCATATTTAAGCAACAATGAAGCTTTTGTTAGAGTAGCAGTAGATTCTTAAAGAGAAAAGTTGTGAAGAAGCAATGTCTTGTACAAGAGGTACAAATTGAGGTAACGACAAGTTTTCACTCCCCTACCTCTTGCAACTCTCGCAAGTTAAGATTAAGACACTTAATGCTCCCACTAACCTTTTAGATGTATAGGAATGCTACAAGGTAAGTTTCAATGATGTACGTGCTGTGGGAACCTGTCATATATGTCAGACTTGATTTCCTTAATGTCCAGATGTTATAAAATTTTGAGGGACATATTTAGAAGGAATCATAGTATATATGAATTAATTTCTTTAATACCTTTATTCATATAAGACATATTAAATACAAGTAAATATTATGATAAATGAATTATGTCTGAATATTCCATTTTGGGAAAAGTTTCAATGAAATATAACTTCTAATGGAACTTAATTTATTCCCTTAGCCATTTAAATATTAAGGCTTATAACACATGCTCATAATTCACTAAGAATGAGATTTGATAATATTTCATCCTTCATTAACCTAGTCATGATTTCTCATGAAACTTGGTCTTAATGGATGTAATTTGTAAGTCTCATTTTTCTTTTGTTAAATTTTCATTTTCATGATAAAAAAAGGTTGTGAAAAAGTGTAGCATCATCTAGTTCTATCTTATAAGGTTTCTATCAAGACTGAGATGACAAATAATATGAGAGTTTAAGGTAAGAGTGACTTTATTTTAACCATGCAAACCTCACAACTGTCATAATGTAGCTTTCATATTGATACTAAATTCTGAATAATCTATAGAATATATAAGGTATCATAAAGCCCAATTATAAAATAGTTTGTTATGGTTCTTATAGTCTTAACATAAAATTTTGCCACTAACTCTCATATTAATTATTTGTTGATTTCTGGTAAGGAAAGACATAGAACTAGAGTCAACCGGTCATGTGTTGGTTAGATGTAACACCTCGAAAATTCACGTCCAATAATGTGTTGACACGTGTCATAAAGTTTGAACGTGTGAAAGAATGTTATAAAAGGACTAAAGTTGACAAACATGGAAAGTATGTGATTATACGGGTTCTAAATGTCAACAGTGAATAAATATACTTCATAATAAGCCTACATGATGTTTATAACATCAAACGAATAAATCATGGATCATGCGAAGCTAAAAGTGAGAGATTACAAACTACAGGGGTTAAATGTGACAACATGTTTAAAGATATACCTCTGAGTAACCTTTTGACAAACCCGAAGCTTTGTAACTGTTAATTATACTCACTAGAATGCGCGATATAAATTTCATAAAGTTTCGTTATCGTATGAGAAAGTTATGATCAAATTCGTGTACGAGGGGTTAAAGCGTAAACATTGAAAGTTAAGACTTTTCGGGTTAACCGGAAGTGTTCGGGGACTTGGCAAAGTGGGTACAAGTCCTAAAGCCCTTGTGGTCAAATGGCAAGAAATAACCTTGGTTGCCCTTTCGTGAAGCCAAGGGACAAATTGCAACAAAAAGAAAATGAAAAATCTGATTTCTCAGGCCCAGGCGGCCCGCTTGGGATATGTTAAAACGGGAGGCGGGCCGCGTCAGGCGCCCAGAAGCAGAAAAGCGTGACAGCCTCCTGCAAACGCGGAAAACCGATCCTTTTTCGACATTAATGCAATGTGGGCGACCCCTAAACTGTTCTAGAGCACTAGGGACAAGTGTATATCAGTTGTGGTGTGTGCTAGACCTTGTTGTCAACCAATTGTGGTGGAATTTTCACTATAAAAGGGCCTTCAAGTTCACAAACATTCCTCACACCTTCAAGTGAATAACTGATCAATTCTGGAGCTCCCAAGCAGCCTCTACTGATCATATCTCGTGCATAGGACTCTTGTAAGTCTGCTAATCCTCCTTTAATTGAGTTTAGCTTAGTTATTTAGCTAAAAGTCAAACCGTCGTAATTACCGTTTGACTTCAAGATTAAGTAATAATGGCTCAGTCATATCTCGAATTAAAAGTAGTTATAAGTAGGTATTTATGTGGGTAATAAACCCTCAAAAGGGTTCCCCCTGATTACCACTCTAACCAGGTCAAAAGTCGGGTCAAACGTGTACTTAAAAAGTCAACAGAAAGTTAAAAATGCCATTTATGCATAATTAACATTGTAGATCATTTACAACCTGTTGGATCATTGTTATAACTTAGTAATAAGTGCAAGGACATGTCTAAACATGTTCAACCCGACAATTTCCTGTTTAGACCCGGTTCGGAACCGAAAGTCACATAGTTTGACTTTCACTTTGACCTTCAGTTCTGACCCGTTTAGGCATGTTTTAGAAATGCCTCAGAGCTTTAATTGGACTAGGTTACATGTTAGTACAACCCTCTGTGATTATACACCTTGGCTCATTAGTTATCCAATTAATATGCGTGTTTCCGTTAATTGCTCATATGTTGACCATTATGCCCTTATTACCTTAAAACGTGATTTTTGGAAATGTAAAAGAGTAGAAACTTTAATTACTGATATATAAACTTGTATGCAAAGTTTGACATCAGTTTGACTTGTAGATTAAGAGTTATGCTCATTGTCGCAAATTTAATGCTATATGTTAATAAAACGGCGTAATTAGCGTATAGCCTAGTTAAGCCTACTTTTTGATACCAAATCTTTCACCCACTGATGTAATATATTATTTTGGGATTTTTAAAGATTTTTAATTAATTTTAGGCTGAGCATAACTAGTAGTCGTAGGCTTAATCCGGTAATAGTCGGTTTTTGCCCTTACGGGCCATAAAATGAGTTTTACATATCTAAACGACTACAAACCTTTTGCTACTGATCACATATGATAAATAAATTATTTTAAGCCTTCTGGAAATATAAAAATATCAGATTTAAGTATCGAACCCGGAAATGGCCTTTAATCGCCTTATTAAGCGTTTTTAGCGCAAAGTATATATTAAAAGTATATTGGACATACCCGGGTTGATACCTACTGAGATACGAGGAAAATTATAACATTTTAACAGTAAGCTAAGGTTGATAAACTCAGACTTCAGTTTTGAGCTTTTCGGCTTATATGAAATTACCAAAATACCCCTACGGGGCATAGTTTGGTTAAAAATGATAAATTTCACATACATGCTTTAACCTACTGATATAACTTAGCAAATTGAGTATATTTGCTGATTACATCAGACCTGTAACTCAGATTGTTACTTAAACTCTTTTATAAGCTTTTAAATGACCAAACTACCCCTACGAGGCCTAGTTTGTGTTTAAACACGTTTCGGGCATAAAGAAAGACATCTTACTGATGTCACAACATATTTGAGGAATAATTAACTTAGGAAACCTGTATATAGCTCTCATAAATACCCGTCACGCTTATTACGCGTACGGTTCGATTTATGTAACAAGTTTACATAAATTAGCCGAAACGGGTCAAACCTTAACGGTTTTATCTCAAAATCCAGAATGCGAATAATAAACCCATATTAAACAAGTCTTCAAACTTGTCGGGTCGAAATCACATTCTATCCGGTCTTCGCTTAATCGTGCGTACGAACCGTGTCTTTGAAACTAACCAGTCTAAGCTTAAGCTTAATTAAAGACCCGTTAGGATTCTAATAGTTACATTAAACCTTCGTTCCAGATTAGGAGAACCAGTAAAAGCTACGTGCATTTTTCTTATTGTGAATTATACTTTGCTCAGGTAAATACTTTTAACTTATTTTCCCTATACGGGCTCGGGTTACGGTATATAGCATACCGCTTGATCGAGCATCAAATCTCCACCGTTAGGTGGGTAGTTGAATAATTTGATCGGCTCGTTTAAACAGTCTTGTTACTTAAAGCCTTTGGGGGGTTAATGACAATGTCCCGGATATCCTCGGCATCATTTTACGAAATGGCCACGACTTAAGCACGGGGTGTAGGCGTACACCCGTCAGTGCACAAAAGAACATTGTGGTGTGTCTATTGATCTTTAACCCGGACAAGATCCGGGCTACTGAACGCACAAGGAACATGTAATTCGTTCACAAGATTATAATATTAAATAATTCTCCCAAGTTAAATAAAAATGTTTATGCCATGTGCATCCAAACCAATTTTCAATCATTTTCCAAAATGAGTCAGTTGAATGTATTTACCAGTGTAAACTGACGTATTTTCCCAAAAAGATTAAATGCAGGTACTAAGCGAAATTGGCTGGGATTTCTCCTTAGCATCATTAGAAGTCTCGCAAGCTTAAGATGCCTGAAGTCTGTTGAACCATAAATACTACTTTTATTTCGATCCGTCTGTGGATAAACTTCCGGATATTGTGACATTAATATACAATATTAAATTCGGTTGTATCATATTTTAAATTTGCTTCCGCTGTGCATATTATATATTGTGTTGTTTGACTATTATGTTGCCAACCACGTCACGATACTCCCCCACCGGGCCCACCGGTGACACGTGGAAATCGGGGTGTGACAGGTTGGTATCAGAGCCAACACTGAGTGAATTAAACACTAGCCTTTTGTGTTTAATCTCAGTTACACAATTGCACAATTCTAAACTTTCGAGTCTAGACATATAACATAGGACAAATTTCACTTTGTTTGGTTTTGTGTTGTCCTTTATTTTATTTATTTCTTGTCGTTATCTTATGCTATTTTGACAGGATTACCAAAATGCCTCCAAGATTCTTCCGTAGAAGAGGACGAGGAAAGGGGCCGATCACCAACCCCAACGACAACGAGGCAGGACCTTCAAATGTTTGAGCTCCGTCTACCACGGAGAGTGACGATCCATGCCAAAACAGAAGAAACCTATTTGAGCCGCTAGATGGTCGGTCTCACATAGCTCGACACCTCCGGTCCAAAACCCGTATGGGCCACAACCGGACTACGAGCCGAACAACCCTCAGCCTTCCTTCATAACATTACAACGATCCCTGTCTCATCATTCTTTCGGGGACCCCACCCTAGTTTTTCGGGGCCGGTTTAATCCGGTAGGCTACGTGCAGGAACCCGTGGGTTTTAACCCACTAGGGGTAGATGATCATTTCTCTGGCGATCACGCTGACGACATGGACGAGGATACTGACCCCGTCGAACCTGCAAGTGGCACACCAAATCACCCGATCGAGATCTCCGACGGATCGTCTTTCCACGGATCACCCTACGGTGGTCCAGACAGCTTCCAAGCCATGTTCACTCGGCACGAGTGGTATTATACCCCTCCTCACCATTCGTCGCCTCCTCAGCAGCCGCAGCAGCAGCAGCAGCATCAAGATTCCTCTGGGGATTCCCGATTTGTGGCAGTTACGCCACCACCTCCGCCGCCACCAGTTCAGCCGGCACCTCCTCAACCGCCAAGGCGTAGGAGAACCGGTGCCCGCATATCGACACGAGTAGGGGACTTCCATTTCAGTTCCCCACGTCAATCCAGTGGCAGTCACTACCCGCCACATCAGGAGGACCCACAAATGGGTGGGCCTTCCAACCCAGCGATGCCGCAGCCGCCGCCAATGGGTTTTGATAACCCAATCCCAGCGTATACGGGTTCCATGGCATACAACCCGTTCGAGCCGCCGGTCCACAACAACTATGGGTACACAGAAGCCGACCCTTACTTGGTGGCAGCCAACTACAATGCCCTGCACCCGGAAGGACCATACGGAGCTCCATGGGGAATTGGGTACCCAACACATGGGTACCAAATACCACCTAGGCCTATCATACGGACTCAATCGCAGCCGCCTAGGTTCTCCCCACCTGAGCGTGAAGAACTCCTTCAGAGGATGGATCAGGTTGAACGGGAAGTGCACAGGGACCGTAGGGAGAGACAGACTTTCTTCCAAGGATTAGCAAGTTTGATCAAAGGGAAGAACAAGAAGGATCACTAAATCCTTCCAATTGTTGTTGAGCCCCTGCGTGGGCCTGTATTTCCTGCATTTGTTTAAGCCCCTGCGTGGGTATGTATGTGTGTTTGTTTTGACCCCTGCGTGGGTCTAATTTCCGTTAACCCCTACGTGGGTATGATGTTTGCTTAAAGTCCCTGCGTGGACTATTATGTTTGTTTAAAGTCCCTGCGTGGACAAGTATGTTGATTGACCCCTACGTGGGTAATTGTTTGTTGAAAATACCCGTTTAGGGCAGTATGTAATATTTTGAATAAATTAATGGAATGTTTGTTTTATAAATTTCATGTTTGCCATTTTGTGCATAAATAAATTATAAATGAAATAAATAAATTAAAATCATTCATTTTGAATTAATCTGCCTACGTAATTATTAATTAAGAATCTTAAAGTGTGAAACCTAGCCTTTTGGTCATTATAAGACCGGGCCAAGATGGTAAGACCTGTTCAAAAGATTCAAATCCCTGTTAACGTCTGTATACATGTTAACACTCCTGGCAGAAGTGATTCGTTAAAATCACACGTCATTTTATATGTATAAGGATTCTTTAGAAGATTCCTAACCCAATTTAATGATCTCTGAATCAAGGGTTAAGATCATCAATTAAGATGATCATATTTTTACCATACGTGGTAATATAGTGCCTACGGGCCCTGCTCATTTCCATATGAGCCAAAACACAGTGGTAGCTATGACTCCCTGTCAAATAAGGGTAATGAACTAGGTTCAAACCTCAAATGCTTTGATCCTCTGAAATCCTAGCATATAATTTATAATTGTCCTTGTGACTAGGCCTAATGTGCCAGTATACCTTAATGTTTTGATTCTCTGAAATCATAGATTAAATTAAAAGTGTCCACGTGACTAGGCCTTTTGTGCCACAAATAAAACTGTTATTGTTTTATACTTAGGATAAATTATTATAGAAATCCTAAATGAATATGATTTATAAATTAACCAAATATGGTCTCCGTACCATGGTTAATGAATTGCCATAAAAGACAATTCCATAAACTCCCAAATAAACTATTGTCCTTGTTTTCTGCAACAGTTCAATTTTAAATGGCTAACTCAGACGAGGTTAATAGCCATCCAGTGGAGGTTAATAATGACGCCCGAATCAATCGAACGGGTGCTGAATTAAAAACGATCATAGACGGCGCTGTTACACAGGCTCTGGAGCGGCAGTATGATGATTACAGTAGTACTCGAAGTAGGACCCAATCTGCACCGCATTCAAAGCCCAAGACACATTCTGAGGCTCATAGCAAGCCTCCTCCCAAAAAGGATATTCCCAAGAAAGATGGTGATGACCGCCAGTCCACCAACCATCAAAGTGTCCCATCTCAGCATATAGTGCTGAATCAAGAGCCCCGTAACAAGGGTTGCTCCTATAAGTACTTCGTGTCTTGCAAGCCCCGGGATTTTAATGGGGAGAAAGGAGCCATCGATTGTATGACATGGCTTGACGAGATGGACACGGTGGTAGATATCAGCGGATGCGCTGAAAAGGATGTGGTTAAGTTTGTGTCACAGTCCTTTAAAGGGGAAGCGTTAGCATGGTGGAGATCTCTGGTTCAAGCCACCGGGAAAATCCCATTGTACACTATGTCATGGGATCAATTTGTCGCCCTAATCAAGGAAAATTACTGCCCTCAGCATGAGGTGGAGAAGATAGAATCCGATTTTCTATCCTTGGTGATGACAAACCTCGACTGTCAAGCTTACCTAACGAGCTTCAACACTATGTCTCGGTTGGTTCCATATTTAGTAACCCCGGAACCAAAGCGAATAGCTCGTTTTATCGGTGGTTTAGCCCCCGAGATCAAGGCAAGCGTGAAAGCTTCTCGGCCAGCTACTTTTAGATCAGTAGCTGACATTTCCTTATCCCTCACTCTGGATGCGGTCAGGCAGAGATCGCTGAGGAATAAGGAGGCTGAGAAGAGGAAGCGTGAAGATGATGGTTCACGAAGATCGAACAAGAAACACCGTGGGAGCGGTGATAACAAGAAAGGATCTAAGTCAAGGAGAGATGGGCATAATTCTGGAGAGAAGCCCAAATGCAAATTTTGCAAGAAGCAGCACTTTGGAAAGTGCAGACTTGAGTCGAACTCACAGACTCAATCAAAATCCTATGCTTGTGGTATATGCAAATCCACAGATCACAAAACCTTGGATTGCAAGAAGATAAAAGACGCAACATGCTACCGTTGCAATGAAAAGGGGCACATTAAGACCAACTGCCCGAAATACAACAAGAAGCCTGAAGAGGCCAAGAAGACTAATGCTAGAGTCTTCAGAATGGACGCAAAAGAAGCGGTTCTAGACGACAACGTTATTACAGGTACTTTCCTTGTAAATGACGTATATGCTAGAGTACTTTTTGATTCTGGCGCTGATAAGTCGTTTGTAGACAATAAGTTTTGTGAACTGTTGAAATTACCTGTCAAAACCCTAAAAGTGAACTATGAGGTGGAGTTAGCAGATGGCACCCTAGAAACCGTCTCTACTGTGTTAGATGGATGTGTTATATCCATTAAGAACCATTCTTTTCCTCTGTCTCTACTTCCCTTTAAGTTGGCCGGTTTTGACATAGTTCTGGGTATGGACTGGTTATCTCATAACCAGGCCCAAATTGTCTGTAACAAGAAACAAGTGGTAATAAAGACTCCGTCTGGTGAATCACTTACCATTCGGGGAGATACCCAGTATGGGCTACCTGAGCAAGTGACTATGCTCAAGGCTTCCAAGTGTTTGAAGAAGGGGTGTGTCATCTACATGGCGCAAGTGATTATTGATGAGCCTAAGCCAAAGATAGAAGACATCCCTGTCATTTCTGAATACCCAGAAGTGTTTCCTGAAGATCTACCTGGTTTACCACCAGATAGACAAGTGGAATTTAGAATCGATATCATCCCTGGAGCAGCACCTGTTGCTAGAGCACCATACAGATTGGCACCCATAGAAATGAAGGAGTTGAGGACGCAGCTAGATGAATTGCTGGCTAAAGGTTTCATTAGACCTAGTTCATCTCCTTGGGGAGCGCCAATCTTGTTTGTCAAGAAGAAGGATGGGTCGATGCGCCTGTGCATCGACTATCGCGAGCTTAATAAAGTCACGATCAAGAATAGGTATCCTTTGCCCAGGATCGACGATTTGTTCGATCAACTTCAAGGGGCAAGTTACTTCTCGAAGATCGATTTGAGGTCAGGCTACCATCAGTTGAAGGTTAAAGATGAAGACGTGCACAAGACTGCATTTAGGACTCGTTATGGTCACTACGAGTTCCTAGTGATGCCTTTTGGGCTCACTAATGCACCGGCCGCGTTCATGGATCTCATGAATCGCGTCTGCAAGCCTTACTTGGATAAATTCGTCATCGTTTTCATCGACGACATTCTCATTTATTCTAAGAATCAAGCTGACCATGAGAAACACCTTCGTTGTATTCTCAAACTTCTACATCAGGAGAAGCTCTATTCCAAATTCTCTAAGTGTGAATTTTGGCTACGAGAAGTCCAATTCCTTGGACACGTGGTCAGTGAGCGTGGTATCCAGGTGGATCCCGCTAAGGTTGAAGCCGTAATGAACTGGAAAGAGCCGAAGACGCCTACAGAGATTCGTAGCTTCCTGGGATTGGCAGGATATTACAGGCGTTTCATTAAAAAAATTTCAAGGATTGCTGCACCCCTAACCTCCTTAACTAAGAAGAAGGTTAAGTTTGTTTGGGGCCCTAAGCAGCAAGAATCCTTTGATATCTTGAAGCAAAAGTTGAGCAACGCCCCAGTACTGACATTGCCAGATGGAATAGAAGAATTTGTGGTTTATTGTGATGCTTCGCACACTGGCATGGGGTGTGTGCTTATGCAGAAAGTCAAAGTTATTGCCTACGCTTCAAGACAATTAAAGGTGCATGAAAAGAATTACACCACCCACGACTTGGAGTTGGGTGCCGTTGTGTTCGCACTAAAGCTTTGGAGGCACTATCTATATGGTGTCAAGTGTGTGATCTATTCTGATCACAAGAGCCTCCAGCATCTGTTTAATCAGAAAGAATTAAACATGAGACAACGCCGTTGGATGGAGACCTTGAATGATTATGATTGTGAAATCAAGTATCATCCCGGCAAAGCGAATGTAGTCGCTGACGCCTTGAGCAGAAAGGAAAGGGTGAAACCCATTCGAATCAATGCCAAGCGCATGGAGATAAAGAATAATTTGATTGAAAGGGTGTTGGCTGCACAGAAGGAAGCTGTGTTGGAAGCTAACTATCCAAATGAAAAGTTAGGAGTAACTGAGGAGCAGTTAACTCTTAGCAAGGACGGAATTCTAGGATTAAATGGACGAATATGGGTTCCAATTTACGGAGGACTTCGAGATGTCATCCTCCAGGAAGCCCATAGTTCCAAATACTCCGTTCATCCTGGAGCTGATAAGATGTACCAGGATCTAAAGGCAAATTATTGGTGGATAGGCTTGAAAAAGTCTGTAGCCACCCATGTAGCTAAATGCTTGACATGTGCGCAAGTCAAAGCCGAGCATCAAAAGCCGTCAGGCTTGCTACAACAGCCTGAACTTCCTACGTGGAAGTGGGAAATGGTAACTATGGATTTTATTACCAAGTTACCCAAGACAAGGAAAGAAAATGATACAATATGGGTTATAGTTGATAGACTGACTAAGTCAGCACATTTCTTACCCATCAAGGAGACTTATAGCTCCGACATGTTAGCCCAGTTATACGTTGATAAGATTGTATCCTTACATGGCATACCTGTGGCTATTATCTCTGATCGAGATACTAGGTACACGTCGCATTTTTGGAGAAGTTTCCAACAATCTTTGGGCACACGTTTAAATTTTAGTACGGCTTATCATCCTCAGACTGACGGTCAGAGTGAGCGTACTATTCAAACGTTGGAAGACATGCTACGTGCATGTGCAATCGATTTGGGTGGTAGCTGGGATAAGAACCTACCATTAATCGAATTCTCCTACAACAATAGCTACCATACCAGCATTAAGGCTGCGCCTTTTGAGGCATTATACGGTAGAAAGTGTAGATCGCCTATTTATTGGGCGGAAGTTGGAGATGTCCAGTTATCAGGACCAGAGATAGTGTTCGAAACAACGGACAAGATTGTCCAGATTCGAGACCGTCTCAAAGCTACCCGGGATAGGCAGAAGAGTTATGCTGATCCTAAGCGTAAAGATTTTCACTTCGAAGTAGGTGACAAAGTCCTACTTAAAGTGTCACCCTGGAAGGGAGTGATGCGGTTTGGTAAGAAAGGCAAGCTAAGCCCGAGATACATAGGACCTTTCGAGGTTATCGAACGTGTCGGGTCAGTTGCCTATAAGTTAAACTTACCAGAAGAGCTCAGTGGAATTCACAATGTGTTCCACATCTGCAATCTGAAGAAGTGCTTCGCTGATGAATCACTGGTTATACCGCATACAGATGTGCATATAGATGAGAGCTTAAAGTTTGTGGAAAAACCTTTGTCGATTGAAGAGGTAGGATCAGTAAACTTTCTAATATCCATTTCAACTTCAGTCAAGGATGATACATAATCATCAAAGTTAAACCAAGATGACCTCCGTAGTTGATTATTGGGTTGTATTATGAGTTTCAGTTTTATGGATTAACTCTTGATTGAGTTGCTATCATTTTCAAGATTCTAAGTGTGTAAGAGTTGGTGGAGTATGGTGTACAAGAGGTGTAATCGGAGTAAAATTTAATAAGTCTCTTTCCCCCGCCTCTTGTACGTCTTGCAAGTCATGATAAGGACTTTTACTACTCCCACTAATTTTAGAAATCATTAAAAAATTTAGCATACTTATGGTCAACATTAGAAAGCCAATAGATTCTAATAGAGAAACAAGTTAATGATGTAACTCATTGTAGTTTCTCTGTTTGAGGATTATAATTTTGGTAAGAAATCTGAGTGTGCCCATATTTAAGCAACAATGAAACTTTTGTTAGAGTAGCAGTAGATTCTTAAAGAGAAAAGTTGTGAAGAAGCAATGTCTTGTACAAGAGGTACAAATTGAGGTAACGACAAGTTTTCACTCCCTACCTCTTGCAACTCTCGCAAGTTAAGATTAAGACACTTAATGCTCCCACTAACCTTTTAGATATATAGGAATGCTACAAGGTAAGCTTCAATGATATACGTGCTGTGGGAACCTGTCATATATGTCAGACTTGATTTCCTTAATGTCCAGATGTTATAAAATTTTGAGGGACATATTTAGAAGGAATCATAGTATATATGAATTAATTTCTTTAATACCTTTATTCATATAAGACATATTAAATACAAGTAAATATTATGATAAATGAATTATGTCTGAATATTCCATTTTGGGAAAAGTTTCAATGAAATATAACTTCTAATGGAACTTAATTTATTCCCTTAGCCATTTAAAAATTAAGGCTTATAACACATGCTCATAATTCACTAAGAATGAGATTTGATAATATTTCATCCTTCATTAACCTAGTCATGATTTCTCATGAAACTTGGTCTTAATGGATGTAATTTGTAAGTCTCATTTTTCTTTTGTTAAATTTTCATTTTCATGATAAAAAAAGGTTGTGAAAAAGTGTAGCCTCATCTAGTTCTATCTTATAAGGTTTCTATCAAGACTGAGATGACAAATAATATGAGAGTTTAAGGTAAGAGTGACTTTATTTTAACCATGCAAACCTCCCAACTGTCATAATGTAGCTTTCATATTGATACTAAATTCTGAATAATCTATAGAATATATAAGGTATCATAAAGCCCAATTATAAAATAGTTTGTTATGGTTCTTATAGTCTTAACATAAAATTTTGCCACTAACTCTCATATTAATTATTTGTTGATTTCTGGTAAGGAAAGACATAGAACTAGAGTCAACCGGTCATGTGTTGGTTAGATGTAACACCTCGAAAATTCACGTCCAATAATGTGTTGACACGTGTCATAAAGTTTGAACGTGTGAAAGAATGTTATAAAAGGACTAAAGTTGACAAACATGGAAAGTATGTGATTATACGGGTTCTAAATGTCAACAGTGAATAAATATACTTCATAATAAGCCTACATGATGTTTATAACATCAAACGAATAAATCATGGATCATGCGAAGCTAAAAGTGAGAGATTACAAACTACAGGGGTTAAATGTGACAACATGTTTAAAGATATACCTCTGAGTGACCTTTTGACAAACCCGAAGCTTTGTAACTGTTAATTATACTCACTAGAATGCGCGATATAAATTTCATAAAGTTTCGTTATCGTATGAGAAAGTTATGATCAAATTCGTGTACGAGGGGTTAAAGCGTAAACATTGAAAGTTAAGACTTTTCGGGTTAACCGGAAGTGTTCGGGGACTTGGCAAAGTGGGTACAAGTCCTAAAGCCCTTGTGGGTAAATATAAGGGGGTCAAAATGCAAGAAATAACCTTGGTTGCCCTTTCGTGAAGCCAAGGGACAAATTGCAACAAAAAGAAAATGAAAAATCTGATTTCTCAGGCCCAGGCGGCCCGCTTGGGATATGTTAAAACGGGAGGCGGGCCGCGTCAGGCGCCCAAAAGCAGAAAAGCGTGACAGCCTCCTGCAAACGCAGAAAACCAATCCTTTTTCGACATTAATGCAATGTGGGCGACCCCTAAACTGTTCTAGAGCACTAGGGACAAGTGTATATCAGTTGTGGTGTGTGCTAGACCTTGTTGTCAACCAATTGTGGTGGAATTTTCACTATAAAAGGGCCTTCAAGTTCACAAACATTCCTCACACCTTCAAGTGAATAACTGATCAATTCTGGAGCTCCCAAGCAGCCTCTACTGATCATATCTCGTGCATAGGACTCTTGTAAGTCTGCTAATCCTCATTTAATTGAGTTTAGCTTAGTTATTTAGCTAAAAGTCAAACCGTCGTAATTACGGTTTGACTTCGAGATTAAGTATTAATGGCTCAGTCATATCTCGAATTAAAAGTAGTTATAAGTATGTATTTATGTGGGTAATAAACCCTCAAAAGGGTTCCCCCTGATTACCACTCTAACCAGGTCAAAAGTCGGGTCAAACGTGTACTTAAAAGTCAACAGAAAGTTTAAAATGCCATTTATGCATAATTAACATTGTAGATCATTTACAACCTGTTGGATCATTTTTATAACTTAGTAATAAGTGCAAGGACATGTCTAAACATGTTCAACCCGACAATTTCCTGTTTAGACCCGGTTCGGAACCGAAAGTCACATAGTTTGACTTTCACTTTGACTTTCAGTTCTGACCCGTTTAGGCATGTTTTAGAAATGCCTCGGAGCTTTAATTGGACTAGGTTACATGTTAGTACAACCCTCTGTGATTATACACCTTGGTTCATTAGTTATCCAATTAATATGCGTGTTTCCGTTAATTGCTCATATGTTGACCATTATGCCCTTATTACCTTAAAACGTGATTTTTGGAAATGTAAAAGAGTAGAAACTTTAATTACTGGTATATAAACTTGTATGCAAAGTTTGACATCAGTTTGACTTGTAGATTAAGAGTTATGCTCATTGTCGCAAATTTAATGTTTTATGTTAATAAAACGGCGTAATTAGCGTATAGCCTAGTTAAGCCTACTTTTTGATACCAAATATTTTACCCACTGATGTAATATATTATTTTGGGATTTTTAAAGATTTTTAATTAATTTTAGGCTGAGCATAAGTAGTAGTCGTAGGCTTAATCCGGTAATAGTTGGTTTTGCCCTTACGGGCCATAAAATGAGTTTTACATATCTAAACGACTCCAAACCTTTTGCTACTGATCACATATGATAAATAAATTATTTTAAGCCTTCTGGAAATATAAAAATATCAGATTTAAGTATCGAACCCGGAAATGGCCTTTAATCGCCTTATTAAGCGTTTTTAGCGCAAAGTATATATTAAAAGTATATTGGACATACCTGGGTTGATACCTACTGAGATAAGAGTCAAATTATAACATTTTAACAGTAAGATAAGGTTGATAAACTCAGACTTCAGTTTTGAGCTTTTCGGCTTATGTGAAATTACCAAAATACCCCTACGGGGCATAGTTTGGTTAAAAATGATAAATTTCACATACATGCTTTAACCTACTGATATAACTTAGCAAATTGAGTATATTTGCTGATTACATCAGACCTGTAACTCAGATTGTTACTTAAACTCTTTTATAAGCTTTTAAATGACCAAACTACCCCTACGAGGCATAGTTTGTGTTTAAACACGTTTCGGGCATAATGAAAGACATCTTACTGATGTCACAACATATTTGAGGCATAATTAACTTAGGAAACCTGTATATAGCTCTCATAAATACCCGTCACGCTTATTACGCGTACGGTTCGGTTTATGTAACAAGTTTACATAAATTAGCCGAAACGGGTCAAACCTTAACGGTTTTATCTCAAAATCCAGAATGCGAATAATAAACCCATATTAAACAAGTCTTCAAACTTGTCAGGTCGAAATCACATTCTATCCGGTCTTCGCTTAATCATGCGTACGAACCGTGTCTTTGAAACTAACCGGTCTAAGCTTAAGCTTAATTAAAGACCCGTTAGGATTCTAATAGGTACATTAAACCTTCGTTCCAGATTAGGAGAACCAGTAAAAGCTACGTGCATTTTGCTTATTGTGAATTATACTTTGCTCAGGTAAATACTTTTAACTTATTTTCCCTATACGGGCTTGGGTTACGGTATATAGCATACCGCTTGATCGAGCATCAAATCTCCACCGTTAGGTGGGTAGTTGAATAATTTGATCGGCTCGTTTAAACAGTCTTGTTACTTAAAGCCTTTGGGGGGTTAATGACCATGTCCCGGATATCCTCGGCATCATTTTACGAAATGGCCACGACTTAAGCACGGGGTGTAGGCGTACACCCGTTAGTGCACAAAAGAACATTGTGGTGTGTCTATTGATCTTTAACCCGGACAAGATCCGGGCTACTGAACGCACAAGGAACATGTAATTCGTTCACAAGATTATAATATTAAATAATTCTCCCAAGTTAAATAAAAATATTTATGCCATGTGCATCCAAACCAATTTTCAATCATTTTCCAAAATGAGTCAGTTGAATGTATTTACCAGTGTAAACTGACGTATTTTCCCAAAAAGATTAAATGCAGGTACTAAGCGAAATTGGCTGGGATTTCTCCTTAGCATCATTAGAAGTCTCGCAAGCTTAAGATGCCTGAAGTCTGTTGAACCATAAATACTACTTTTATTTCGATCCGTCTGTGGATAAACTTCCGGATATTGTGACATTGATATACAATATTAAATTCGGTTGTATCATATTTTAAAATTGCTTCCGTTGTGCATATTATATATTGTGTTGTTTGACTATTATGTTGCCAACCACGTCACGATACTCCCCCACCGGGCCCACCGGTGACACGTGAAAATCGAGGTGTGACATTAGAATATTACCATTAGCAGACTTAAATATCATAAATATCTTACTACTTATCTTAGCCAGCTGTTCCATTGAATTATGGATAGTCTCGATGCTCATGCCTAGTTTAATGGCATAAACCTGCTGTGAGACTTTCCTTTGAAGAAACTTATAGCTGGAAGTAGTAGTTGTACACTATCTCTGAATCTTAAAAGTATCCTCCTTTCAGGTTTAGTAGCGGTGAGATGAACAACATCTAATTTTCGAGTTTCATGCATTCCTTTTCCTGTACATATGTTGCTAATCAACACACTCATTTTCCTTTGGTACTCTTGAGTGTTATAGTTGATTCTTAAGGAAACTTATGATATTAGTGAAAAAGTTATATGTAATGCACCGAAAAAGTGTAATGATTTCCATGTGTAAACCTTTAAATTATGGGTCATGGTATTGTACATCATGATGTATTCACATATGCCACAAACTTTATAGTAAGAATCTAGAGTAATGCATGCGTCTTAGGAGTTATTTTGATTCTTCCAAAGAAAACAACTTAGTCTTAGGAAATTTAGAATCTAGAATAGCTCCCATGATAGCAATAATGAAATGAGTTCTTGATTATCATAAGAGATATAATGGTTGACTTATCCCACTAGTCATGCTCCAGTTTTCTTCTGTAATACTTTTATCAGAAAAGAGCAGTAGGATTATCATATCTTAGGAAATAATCAACAATCCCACAAGTTAGTAAGCAAAACATTTTAGGTTTTGAAATTAGAGTAGATAAAATAGATGAGATACAAACCTAAGAAGAAACTTGGAGTGATTTACATTATGGGGTAATCACGTAAGGCAGACACAAATTATTAAATTGAAGATATAGTCTACTATAACACCAAAATAACAGACTAATTTAAGGTTCTACCTGAATTTTTGCTTCGCTTTGGGTTTGACCAAAATTCAGACATTATGAACGTACATAAATAACAGATTGTCTTGATGTACTAAATAAATTTGGCTTCGCTTTGGCTTTGACCAAAATTTATGCATTATGAACATACATAATAGACTGACTTATTGTTCTACATAAACTTTGGCTTCGCTTTGGCTTTGACCAAAATTCATGTATTATGAACATATGTAAATAAAAACCAACTTAATGTTCTGCCTGAACTTTGGCTTCGCTTTTGCTTTGACCAAATTTTAGGCATAATGAACGATATAAATAATAGACCGTCTTTAGTGTTCTACATGAACTCTGGCATCGCTTTGGCTTTGACCAAAATTCATATATTGTGAACACACATAAATATAGATTGTCTCGATGTTCTATATGAACTTTGGCTTCGCTTTGGCTTTGACCAAAATTCATGTATCATGATGAACATACATAAATAATAAGGTAAAATACATAAATATAACATAACACCTTTGGGCCAGAAATGAAATATTTATATACGTTATGCTAATAATTTATTATGTGTATCATCAAACAATTAGTTGTTGGGTTCATTATCCAACAATACACATAATAACATAAAATGACATAAATTAAAGTTGGGCCATTCGCAGGTTATGGTCATACGAAACCAAATAAAATAAGGCTTCCAAAAGTTAACATAAGGCATGCGAATTCGTATAAACGTTATGAGAAAATTTATGCGGAAATAATTTATACAAATTATCACATGCGAAAGCTTAACATATAATTCATGTAGATCATACGAAAACATCAAATAATTAATTTCATAAATTAAATGATCCATGCGAAATTGGAGATAGGATTCACATCAACAAATATATACAATTTAGTTTTTGATAGCCATCGACATATGACAGGGCACTAAATTTTAAATATAATGACCGAACAATTAACGGTATATAAATCACATCATAATAATCTAAACCCATCATTTAAGGTTCAACATATATTCACCATACATGTATGAAGATAAAAGAATTAGATTGGCTTATCTAATTACAAATTATGGTACATGTGTGAAAACTAGATTTTATGAATATTTTTTTTTTTTCGTATGAAAAATTCACCATAATCATTCATGAACATTTAATGAATTAATTCATGTACAACTTAGGCCTTGGGGTGTACTCTAACTTAATTGGTGTTAAAGATGACATGGCAAGCCAACATGTCTTTCAAACCACTCCCTCCTCATGTTAAGGGGTGTTAAAAACTCCCTTGGTTAACATGTTAACATAGGCAAAAATAATAAGAAATTAATGTCATTTATTATAATTGTTTATTTTAGCTAAGAAGTTAATGAGATAGTATTATTATTATTATTATTATTATTATTATTATTATTATTATTATTATTTTGTAGTTAATTTAAATATTTAAAATTAAAATAATTAAAAAATGATGGATGAGGTAGGGTTAACAATGTTAAACCATTTCCTTAGGATAAAAGGGGAACAAACGGGTGATGTGACGCTTATATGGAGTTAAGAATTGTTAAAGTATACCTTATGGCCATATATTCAATTGTATAAAAAAAAATAATAATTTGGAAAGCCTGATGATTTCCAAAAAAAAAAAAAAACGATTCTTCTACCAATTAGATTAAATCAGTTTTAATGGTTTTAACATCCAATTCCATAGGGCATATTTTGCAGATCACGTGAATGCAAAACAAATAATCATTTGAGCGAGGACAAGGCAACATATCAATTAACATGATCGGATAGATATAATCAACATCACTCTGATACCACATGTTGATTATATCTTTAAACATGGGTTAAAAACATAGAACCCTAATCATGTTTATTCAATCATAATCTAAATATAGATACCAAGATAGAGATACTTAACTGTAGGGATGATTATCTTTAAGAATAAAGATGAAACCATGATTCCCGTTATGGTACCTTGTGTTGATGGATCACACTAGAGAGAGTTTTTGTATTGGTGTTCTACCAGAGTTTTTTTATCACCACTTATCATCAATATATAATAGATCAATGAATAATAGTCATGAATAGTGATCCGTTATAAAAAACTCTATGTATTCTCTATTAATGGTACCTAAAGGGAAATCATGAATGCCCATTGAAGTAATCAATATTTACGATTACTACCATCAAGTAATTGTCGGAGACTAGTTATGTCATATTGGTAATGTTATCAAATGATCAGTAAGGACACATCAACGGGTTATTTCTAACAAGAAAATCTAGTTGTTAGAATAAAACCAAAATAGATGGCATTCAGCTTAGTTAACCGTCCCCAAGCCAATCATGGAGAAGAACTGCTCATTTCTATTGTATTAGTTATAGTTGGATAATATCATCCCATTATGTTGTATATGTTCTCAAATATTTTGGTTTTAACTTTACACAATGTTCTCAACCACAATCAAGCTTTTTTCAGTATTCTTCTGCTAAACAATCAAATCTCAAAAAAAACTGAAGACATGTGAATAAAACTAAAGTTACATTGAAAACCTCAAAAAATCCAAAGATACAAATTGAGATAATACAATATCAAAGCTATAAATACAAATTAAACACACGAATAAAAAATGAAAAACCATCAAAACATTCAACATCCTTGTTCAGAACATTTTTCTCCACACCGAGGGCCTCACACACAGTCGATCTACTCTCCTATTTGAAGCAAGCAATCTAATCAATGACCGAAAACAAGCTTGAACGTCTTTGCAATACGTACTCAGATCTACATCATACCGCTATAGATCCATTATATTAATTCGATGAATTGACTAATTAACATTATTTTGTGCTTATTGCCGAGGAGGGTATTGCTGAGGAAGGAAAGGCACTGGACTTTTTTCTGGATCAACATTCGCACCCACTGGGTACGCAACTGCAGGGTTTGTGGTGGTTTCTGTAGTTGGTGGAGCTGCGGTAACATAAGCAGCAATACCAAAACCTGCACTCAAAAGAGCTAAAACAGCTCCTGCTGCAAAGATCCCGGGCTTCACAACATAGCATGTAAAATAACCATATGAGTCAACTTGTCCACCTTCTTTATTATTTAGTGCGGCAGCTACAAACAGTAGAATAACAGCTATCACAGTAGCAGCCCTGAATAATATACAACACCATTTTAGTTTTATCAATTAGCATAACATATCCATGATAAGTAGAAAACATCAAGATCAATGTCTAGTACCGTGACAGTCCATAAAAGGAATTCGAAATTGGGCTCGCATTAGGGTTCTTTGAACAACATCTAGTACCTCCAACTGTAAGGCTTATGTAAATTTGTGTAATAATTACGATGACGGCTGATATGATTCCAAGAGCTAGAGCTGGACTACTTGGATAAACACATTCATCATTTTTAGCAGTAATATCATCAGCCTGCATGCATATATGATATATGGCCATAATGCACATCTCTTGTTATAATCAAACCTATTATATATTATAGCTTAATCATAATAATTTTGATAGTTACCTTAACCCTTGTGAACTCCCCCGCAAGACCAGTGGCTGCAGATATTATTCCGAGCACCGACACAATTGCGCAGAAAATTACCCCTTTACCCTCCATTTATGAATTGCCTATGAGAATATGGAGTGTTTATGGGATGAAGAAACTTGCCACTGGAAATATAGGTATTTATAGATGGAATGACACCATAAAATAGCTGGAGAATTTTCTTTAAAATATGCAAATGCATGATTGGATTAGTAAAATAAGAAACAAAGTTTATTATCGGATGTCAACCTACCTAGGAATTGGACAAATTGTTGGAACAAAGTAGTTGATTTTTCTATATTTTAGATAGATACATTATCATGTTTTGAGGAATATTTAAGTAGAAATACCTTACCAGGCATTGACTTAATGTTTCATTTTTCAATACTTTTTTCAGTATTAGTTGTCATGTTTCGCTTAACTTTTTTCAACCCTTCGAGGCTCATTGACTTAAAAACGTTAAACCTTCAATCTCTTACTGAAAAGCCTATTACACATTGATATCATTAGGCTATGAGCCGTTGTATTCGTCTCTAATTCTTAATACAAATTTTAGATAAAATTTCCAGTGAGTTTGTTAGTATGAATTGTTTTTTTTTTTCAGGAATTTGTTGATGGAAATTATTTTGCAAATTGTTTTGTGACGGATGCTCAGTCAATAAGTTGTCGGAAAATCGTTAATATGAATGCTATTCGAACCAAAATGATTTTCTTCCTTTGGCCCAACCTTCCTAATTTTCACATGTACTACTTAAACTAGAGAGAGCAAATGGTACCAGGTACCGGTACTTAATTTCTGGAACCGAAGTATTTTCAGTATGGTACCAATATTTACTGGGTTTTACCGCTATCGTACCGTGTATTTTCGATACCGATACCCATTTCTACATGTGTTCACAATCACATACTATATGAAATGGGTTTCCACATGTGAGCTCGGTTCATGTGTTTACAAGATGCAAGCATATGGAAACTGTTGGTACAGGCCTCCTTCAAACACACACAATCACGTACAATAAAGAATAGTATGGAGAAGATAAGATATGTGGAATTTTTTAGAATGATTTTCGATATTTTATGGGTCTACATATTCACACACCCAAGTGCCTATTCACACACCCTCATATACGTCTCATATAGGTCTAGACGTTGCGTATAACCTTTTTCAATTTGCAAGAGAATCTCTGATTATATCATATTTTGTCTTATATGACCCGTATATGTCTCGTATAGGCCTATACGGGGGCGTATAGACAAAAAAAAGACTATTTTACCCCTGAGTTAGGGCTAGACTGGGGGCAAAACAAGGCTATAATGGTCTTTTAGACCACACTAGACGCCCAGTCTAGGCCTATACGGGGAGTATAGACAAAAAAGTCCATTTTACCCCTGAGTTAGGACTAGACTCGAGGCAAAACAGGGCTATAAATACCATTTTACCCCTGAGTTAGGGCTAGACTGGGGGCAAAGCAAGGCTATAATGGTCTTTTAGACCACACTAGACGCCCAGTCTAGGCCTATACGGGGAGTATAGACAAAAAAGACCATTTTACCCCTGAGTTAGGACTAGACTGGGGAAAAACAGGGCTATAATGGTCTTTTGGACTATACTAGACGCTCAGTCTAGCCCTGTATGCGGCGTATATTTTTTTTTCTCTTTTTAATATCAATAACACTAATATTAATTATAAAAAAACTCATATTAATATCAATAACAATAATATTAATTATAAAAAAAAACTCATATTAATTATAATAAGACTAATATTGTTGGCCCGTGTAATCAAACCCAGAAGAACAGATGATACTGAAAGCCAAAATTGATTCTCAACAGTTGATCAACAATAAGCAAACGCATGTTCTAAGTTCCCTCCAATGGCAGTGCTTCTATCAGCTGAATACTCTAAGTACTGATCCTCTCAACCAACTGCTCAACAAAGAACTGCTGATCATAAAGACTGAAGACCTAACAACTGATGATTGTCAAAGACCTGATGAAGTCTAAGCACTGCTGATTCAAAGACCTGATCAACCATTGAAGAAAGCACTGATCTGCAACATCAGTGCTTGGGCATCAACAACAGTTTATGTATAGTGTTTTACTTATATGTTGTTCATTGTAACAGTGTTTTCTTGTATCACTGTCTATGTGACGTCAGCATTAAAGCTATTATTCTTTGATTGTGTTATAAAGTTTACTTTCTATTTCCGCTACAAATCATCTCTGTTTTACCTTCTTACATTAATCACTTAATTAAACAACACATACAAACAAACTCAGATCCTTTCAATTATTAATTATACGAAACTTATACTACACTATACGATACAATACAAATTAATATTGTATAAAATGTTTGTAAAAAAAAACCTTATATACGCCCCATATTGGCCTATACGTGGCATATGTAGGGCATGAGTCATATATGAAACCTATAGGGGTCCCATACACCACGTATAGGCATGTACGTGGCGTAT
This sequence comes from Helianthus tuberosus, assembly GCA_030545235.1. Taxonomy (NCBI): domain Eukaryota; kingdom Viridiplantae; phylum Streptophyta; class Magnoliopsida; order Asterales; family Asteraceae; genus Helianthus; species Helianthus tuberosus. Next base: position 56,556,913 of record CM060362.1, read on the forward strand.
AGGAGCAGACAAACCAGAACTGACATGAGCTAGGCATTGAGTTTGATGTAACCCTATACGCCTTGTATAGGCCTATACGAGGCAGAGAGTTTGCAAATAGGCATATAGGGTGTGTGGATAGTTTGAGCCTTTAGTCAAATCTTGTAACAAAGCAGAAAGTTCTTTAAAAATTTCTTTGAGAAAATGACTCATTTAATCAATTGATATAATTATATATATAGTTCTACTCTTATTAGGCAAATTGGATTTAAATAATCTCAGCTTTCTTAATTTAGCCGATAATAATCCCAACTCAGTTATTGACGGATAACAATCCGAACTGGTCCACTTTTGGCCGATAATAGTCCGCCGTTAAAAATAGCTTAACGGAGTTAAGCTTTTTTCCGAATTACAAACTGATGTTTTATGGATTTTGATCAGAACGAGGATACGAATCGATTTATGTAAAACTTACCTCGAAACGATCCTTCAAACGGCTTGATTTTTGTTAATTAGAAGTTTAAACACCCAAATTGAAGCACCGTTTTCGTCGTTTGAGGCAGTATTTCAAGGTAAATTTTACATCAATCAACTCGTATCCTCGTTCTAATCAAAAGCCCTAAAACATCAGTTTGTAATTCTAGAAAAAAAAAACTTAACTCCGTTAAGCTGTATTTAACGCAGACTATTATCGGCTAAAAGTGGACCAGTTCGGATTATTATCGGCCAATAATTGAGTTGGGATTATTATCGACCAAATTTAGAAAGTTGAGATTATTTAAATCCAATTTGCGTATAATTTATATATACCATGTAAAAAGGAACTGAGAAGGAAACTACAATTACAAACTCAAAACAATTAAGAAAGACATACAAATTGAGTAATCACAATGAAGTGGCACGAAACCTAGAGGCTAGAACACACCAAGTAAAACTATCAAAGCAGCACCATTGTTCACATGACATACAATCAACTTGCTATATGTAACAAACAATTAACAATCGCTAGCGTAAAATGGTCCATCTTACTTTGTTCTCGCTATTATCGCAATTCACGGCCCATTCTTATATCCACTTTTAATATTGTTGTGGAGGGAATTGCTGAGGAGGGAAAGGCACTGGATTTTTCTCTGGATCAACATTAGTACCCATTGGAAGTGCAACTGCAGGATATGTGTTGGTTTGTGATGGTGGAGTTAATGTGATATAAGCAGCAATACCAAAAACTGCACTTAAGAGAGCTAAAATAGCTCCTGCTGCAAAGATTCCAGGCTTCACAACATAACATGTGATATAGCCATATGAATCAACCTCTCCACCTTGTCTATTATTTAGTCCTGCAGCTGCCAACAGTAGCACCACTGCGACCACCGTAGCTACCCTGGATATCATACATTAAACTAGTTTTATTTATCTAATTACTACAGTATATATGACCATGATATATAACTAACAAGATTGATATCTTACCATGAGAGTACAAAAAGGAGCTTTGAAATTGGAGTTGAATTAGGGTCGGTTCGACAACAACCAGCTCCGCCGAAAGAAATACTGATGTAAATTCGTGTAATGATCGTGAACACAGCTGATACAATTCCGAGTGCGAGAGCTGGACTACTTGGATAAACACATGTATCATATATGATTTCAACTTCTGAAGCCTGCATGCACATATTCCCACAACGCATGTATCGTTACAAACGCACCCAGTAATATTCCACCACAATTATAAAGGTCAAAAACATTTCATTCCTTTAGTTAAAATATATTTATTTATTTCTAATGTTACCTTAACCCTAGTGGCCTCCCCAGCAAATCCGGTGGCTGCGGATATTATTCCAAGCACCGCTGCGATTGCGCAAAAGCTTAACATTTTGTTCTCCATTTGTGAGTTGTGTATGGAAGCTATGGAGTGTGTATGAAGAGAATTTGTGGCTGACAACGTAAGTACTTATAGATGCATGATACCTAAAATTAGTCGTGGACTTCGACAAAAAAACAAATGCAAATTGATACTAAAAAACAAGATAACAAGGTTTACTTTCATGCGACGACCAATTAAAGGCGTGGCCAACGATTTCTGATAGTAAGATGGCATATTTCTTATATTCATACTGTATGAAGTTTCCTCTATCTTGTCATTCTTCCTAGGTATTTTTATATTTAATTTATAATTAACTTGTGCAAATTGAATTTTAACAATTAAAAAATAGTTATCCATAGTTAAAATGTAACAAATAAACTAGTAACTTTATCTTTCGTTGTCAAGATCAATTTTACTCTAACGGAAAAGCAACTATCAGTGTCCTTATGAACAAGAGTTAATTACACATATGGACCCTATGGTTTATAACTAGTTTCGTCTTTAGGTACTAACTCTTTTTAATAGGTTCAGGTTTCATGATTTTAATTTTATAACAGCTTTGGGTACTAACACAAAACTTAGTGAAATTTTATGTTCAATTTTATGTTAAATTTCAGTAAACTGACTAAAATAGTCTTCCATTTTAAAAGAACCATTTATGTAATTACTCTGCTTTTAAATCCAAGTACCATTTGTATCATTACTTTATTTAAAAGGACCACAAAATATTATCAATTCGCCACTCTCCCTCAATGCCAACACAGGGTTTAGATTAAGGTTAATATTATAATTAGTTTTGTGAAGAATATTTGGTTTTGTTATTTTTGGGATTATTTTGAAATGTTTTGGTCTTGAAAGGAACAGCCTTTTTTATATCTTTTGTATTTAGTTCCAAGGTCAACCATAGATGATGAATATGCAAATGCGACTGAAAGAGATCCAAAAATTCTGCTATCTTTTGTATTTAGTTCCAAGGTCAACCATAGATGATGAATATGCAAATGCGACCATGGTTGTAAAACAAGGTTTCCAAGGCCGAGTACTCCCCGAGTAGTCGCTACAAGGTAGGCTGCCGATGCGACTTTCTTTGACTCCGCCTAGTTACTCAGAATCGGTCAAACGCGGTCAACCTCGACCATAATCGATCTAGTAGGTTAACTCGGGCCGAGTTTGACTTAAAAAATAATAAAACATAATTTCTATGCATATCATATTAAAGAATGAATATCATTTTCACTTATTTTGTTATAGATATTAGTAAATTTATGTTATTTGACATATATTTAATTTCCAAAAACTAATTTCTTTATAATTTAACATGTCCAAGTACTCCCTGAGTACTCTCCGCCTAGGCCGAGTACTCTCAACTCCCCGGTCGACCGACTAGGGAGCGCCTAACGACTTTTGCAACCATGAATGCGACTGAAAGAGATCCAAAAATTCTGCTAACAACATCTCATGACCCAAGTGCTCCTCTTAAACAGCTTGTAAAGGTTTGTGGTTTACTAAAATAATTGTTATCAATACCTTAGATGTGTTTTGTTTTCTTTTAGTTTTTCTGTTCGTATTTTCTGGAAAAGCAAATGCTTAGCTTTTACTTGCAGGAATTGAAGTTTGTCTTTCCTAGTTCTCAACGAATGAATATTTTGTTCAAAGAAAGAAATAATATTAACCTTAATCCAAACTGTGTCTGCGTTGAGGGAAATTGATCATGGGGGAGTTGAGAATATTTTGTGCTCCTTTATTTAAAGTAATAACACAAATGGATATTATATTTAAAAATAGAGTAATGATATAAATGGTTCTTTTAAAATGAAAGAGTATTTTAGTCATTTTATTGAAATTTAACATAAAAGTTAGCTAAGTTTGGTGTTAGTACCTTAAGGTGTTACAAAATTGAAACCATGAAACTGGACCTGTTAAAAAAGTTAGTACAGAAAGACGAAATTAGCTATAAACTCCAGGGTCCATCTATGTAATGCCTAAAATTTAAAACACATTAGGGTGGGATTTGTAACTCTCTTAGTACCCATTGACTTTTATTTCGATCAAAATATTAGGAGTAGACGGAGTTAATTCTGTTGATCAGTTCTGTTTTAAGTATAATGGAAAACATGAAAACATACCCATGATTGCAGACAGACCAGCAGAGAATCCAGTAAGTGATGCAGCCATTGAAGTCGACATGCTTGTCAAGGTGATCTGGTTCCTCCTTATGGTGCAATCTAATGATGGTGATGTAGAAAACCGAATAGGGTGTTCGGTTATGGAGAGGAGGTCGAAATTGATGTTATGAGAATAAACAAGTTGTGTAACTTTGTGACCTCTACATTAGTCTCCTTATATATGCACCTAATAGGAAACCTAATTAGTTAATAAGGGTAATATGTGTAACGCCCTGCATTTTCATACTATCCATATTTGGAAACCTTTGCTTGTAATTCTATTTTTGGAAGTCTTTGTACTCTTGTATTCATTCTTTCGTTGTAATCGTTGCAAAATTCGAGACTTGGATCATAATGAAATTCGCATTTTTGTTACATTTATGTTATATACGTTTCATACATGATCATACGTTCAAAACTATTATTCTTGTGATACTTTATTCTCAACTTGTGCAAAATAAGTCAAACTTGCAAACTTATGTTCTATATGCTAAATTTACGCAATTTCGACACTTAATCTCGACAATTATACTTATTTTATATTTGGTTTATAATTCATTTGCATAACATACCCTTGGTTTTCACACCCCAAAAACGTCACAGCGGAATATTAAACGTAGTGGTGACGGAAGTTGGTGCCCATTTATACCTTATCGGACGATTCACTCATTTGTTGGACATTTTGACATATTTTAAAACATAAGTATTATACATTACGTTTTAAAGGTCACGACACAACCACATAAGTTAAGTTGTTTTGATCCTCGCGGATCTTATTACAAACGTCCCAGATAGTTTAAAAGTTGTCCAACATATTTAAACAAAACATCATGCATCATCAAACACAAAATACGCCATGATTTCCCGAAGCCGAACTCAAGTACCTGTAGAACACGTTAAAATCAAGTGTCAACACAAAGGCAGGTGAGTTCACATATTCACATACAAACAATATTATTCCAAGGAAAACTTTCTGATTAGGTGTTTATTTGAAAACATCCATATAATTTTAGAAAGTCCATTTTACTTCCTTAATAAAATCCATGGGCCTTCCGTCGGTTCATCAATCCAACAACAGTAATATTGCCCAGGTTTTGTATATTAAATTATTGCGTCAACTTTCAGACTCGTATATTAGCTAGATGATACGAACTATATATTAACCATGCAGGGATAATCAAAGCTAGACAATAAACAAAATTTAAATTCGTCGTTTGACTTGACACGGGGCGACCAGTCATGACGGGGTTGTCAACCCGATAGATCTACCAACAATTCATCGCGTGCAATACTTAAATGATTAAACAACATCATGGGCGCAGGGTCCTCTTGAAGAACAATATGATGTATGCCTCACGTACATTATATATATCCTACTAATATGACAATTTAATACACGATGTTGTACGAATCCCCTGAATCTCCATCATTCGAGACCCAGGCCGGCATCCGTCCAACTTTACGGTCTTGTTTCGCCTAGGAAATACCGTATCATCCCAATTTCCAACATTCATTCATCAAAAACGTTTTTACTTCGAAACGTATGACTTATCAAATTTCATATATTTTCAACGAAAATATATATTTTATATTAAAAGGTATGTTTTATTTCAAAAACATTATTAAACCCTTTTATTGGCGTGTTCTACCCCCAAAATATATACAAAGCAGTAAAAATAGGGGTTTAGTGACACTCACCTTTGTGTGCGTATTTTAATAGCGCAATCCCAGAGATTGATTTTCTACACGTCCTAATATAGGAACGATTCTAAATCAATATACATAACACAAAAATCCTAAGTTTCTCCGTTTCTTAGAATTATCACATAACTTTGAGATTTTCTCAAAAAGTTATCATTTTTTATTATGTTGGCATGTTAATATATATATATATATATATATATATATATATATATATATATATATATATATATATGAGTCCATATATATATTTTTATGATTTTGCGACTTGAACGATTTTATTGGTGACCATTATTGTGTAAATCCGTTAACTTTCCCGTTTATACGCAATATATCTACTATTTGTGCGTCGTAATATATACACATAAACGTTCATATAATTTAACACCGAAGCACGCGAAATATTGCTAACTTATCTGTTTTGTCATTTTTAAAGCAAATATACATAAAACATCTTATAAGTATCAAACTTTATGCTCGACAAACAAGTTACACATTTAACGCGATTTTCACCGTTTCTACCACACAAAACGTACAAGCATACATGCGTAAGCTAGATTTCTAACATCATGTTAAAAACTTAACATATTTTCATATTCTTACGTTTAAATCACATAACACATTTTGTCACATAAATTTTACCCAAAATTTAACCACACTAGTGTACATTGAAAAAATCGTATTTTAACGATTCGGTAACGTTTTCGGGCGTCGGAAGTCACGTATGACCAACCAAACACCAAGTAAACTTAAAATTAGTTAAAATACTCATTTTTAAACTAAAAATATCAGTTTACTTACTGATCTAAATCAGTTTTATAAAAATCACTCGAAAAGCCGATTTTTGACCGTTTTAACGCATAATTTTGCGTTAAACGTTACTATAATCGTCCCAACTCAAAATGACTTGATATTTTAACACAATACATGTTATTTACTGATTAAAATAGTAGTTATAATCAGATTAGTACAGTTTTTGTATAAGTCACATAAATCATGCGATTTCACGTATTTTACAACTTTTAATGCACCATGTACAACATGCAAAGCTAGCAAACATTATGACAAAGTTATAATTCACTAAATACTTTAAAATAACCTCATTTTAGTGTTTATAATTTGCTCATAACTGATTTTTTTTACTCAATCATATTCAAATCACCTTTTTAAGATCATATATCATCATGCATGTCTAAGTATATGCATCTAATATGCTCATATCACAACTTTATCATCTAGTATGATCTCAATACATCAAAACCTTACTAACATCTTATTCTTTCAAATATCATACATAACACTTTAAATCCTTCAATCATTCATGTTCATTCATAATTAAATCCTTTACTTTTATGATTACACAACAACTTTAACATACATGCATACATTGTGACAACTCGAGTTTTCAAGGTCTTTCCTCTGTACAATACTTGTTCCATCCTAACTTGTACATGCTAGTATATGATTAATGATTCATGTGTTAATGTGTTTAGTGTTATGAACTTGTGATCTGTTTAAAAGTTAAAAACCCTAATTTGATAACACTTAGGGTTTCACCACTAGTAAACTCGACGAAACTTGTAAAGTTTCACCACAACTTCTGCTCGACGAAACCTGGAGGGTTTCGTCATACTCACCCCGACGAAACTCAGGATTTTCACCACCTAAGGGTTTCGTCAAGCCCATCATGACGAAACATGGGGTTTCGTCGCCCCTTCGAGGTTTCGTGGACATGGGTTATCGGCCCATATGAGGCCCAGTTGTCTGTTTCAAAAATAAATACGTGCACACGGTTACGAAACCTTTTCTTTTAGAAAACCCTAACCTTTCGACGGCAGTTCCTTTCTTTGCAACCTCCTCCCTCTTGCTAAGCATATTCTTGGTGATTCAACCATTCGATCTTGCGGTTAGTGTACCCTTTTTATGATTAGATTATTGCTATGCGCTGTTGATGATTGTTATGTTATGGGTTGTATGCGGTATCTAGGGTTTCATGCTAGTTGTGTAATTGATTAAATTATGTTAAACATGAACATATAAATGATTATGATATTGATTCATGTTTTGTCGAATCGTATGAAAATCATGGGATCGATGATACGGAATAATCGAATAATTGAGGTCATGATTTAGGATTTGCATGTTAGCATTAGAACTCGTTAGTCTAATGATCCGATTGTTACTGTTCTTGATTGAGGATGATTAAAGTGATGCATTGCTGAATTCGATGTTGTTTGATCTGAATTGAAACTGCCAAAGTTGTTTGCTGAAATCACGGGTGTTAGTTATTGGGAAATAGTGAAACTGTTATGAATATGACGAAACCTCTCCCCCGACGAAACTCATACATGTTGACGAAACCTAGGGTTTCGCCGAGGGGAAACACGACGAAACCTGAGGGTTTCGCCAAGAGGAATCACGACGAAACCTTAGGGTTTCGCCAAAGGAGATCGCGACGAAACTAGGGAGTTTCGTCAAGAGGGTAAACTGCACAGTAACTCAGTTAAGTCTATTAATGGATAACTATGTTAGTGAAGACAGTGGAACAGTTATGTGTTGTTATGAATCAATTATGTGGAGTATGGTTTGCTTGAACTTGAATAACTGTTCATGTGCTACCTGATGATATTTGCCCAAGCACACTTTGTGATGTTAAATTATACGTGAAACATTACGAACATAAACTGATTGTGTATACGTGCATACCATAGGCTTTGACTGATTAATTGGAAACAAGTAACTTAACAAACCGAGCAAACCGAGGTGAGTTCACACTTTCTATAAGGCATGGGATTCCCGGTGGTTTGGGAATTGGTTAAGAAGCTAAAACGAAACCTACATATTCACCTTTAACAGAATATGTACCCACATCCTCGTTGAGAAGGATGACAACCTTTAACCTGCGTATTCTCCTTGTGTGGATTACGTACCTCCGTCCTCGGTTGGGAAGGACGACAACCAATAACTTACTAGACAAAACTCTATCATGAAGTCCCTCATTTTTATATCGACTTAATCGCCGGGCCAATGGCGAGCGGGTCATTAGTTAGATAGCGCTATTTAGGTTTGAGAAGCCTCACACCGTGCCGCAGAGGACGGGAGTGAACTAATGGATCTGGGCACTTAGTCAATGATGATAGACATTGACGTAGGGCACATACATGACTCTAGTCAGTTGTCGATATGGTAACGGGTCTAGTGGTTAACATGGGGAAGCCCCCACTGATTATGGTTTGGGAAACAAGGAATTGGATAACTCCTGGTTTTCGAAACAACTTGGTTTTTGGAACAAGATTAACTGGACAACCAACCGTGAACTCACTCAACTTTGTTGTTGACTGGTTGTTACATGCCTTGCAGGTCGTTAGATACATTGATGGAGCTTGCACGGGAGGTCGAGGTCGTTGTGGGACATGGACTGTGGAGTTCCATGTTAAACATTTAAACTTTATGAACTTATGTTTTGGTTTTACGTTTTATGTTTCCGCTGTTAACTTGAAGTTGGTTAATTTCTTTTGGACACCAATTATATTGTGGTTGGTTTTATTTACTTACTTACATTGTTCAATATGATTGGTGGCTTGATCCTGGTCATGTCACGCCTCCTGCGGTGATACTCCGCTTGTGGAATTTGGGGGTGTGACAGATTGGTATCAGAGCCATTGGTTATAGTAAACTTGGTTTTAAAAAGGGAAAAGCTTTTTGACAAAACCAGACTATAACCTATACAGTGCTCAACGATTCACAACGACGCTTCGCTCCACGTGCAAGGCTCAACACTATAGGTAATATGGTTTATATATATTGCCAGCCTGTTAGATTACTTAGTGCATTGTTCATAGCATGCTTAGTTAACGTAACGACTACTGTTTGAAACGCATGTGTGCTTATTCTCTTCTGTCATTCCACACTTACGTACTTTCGCGACACTTTTCTCACTTATGTTTGCTTGATTGTGAAGATCATCAGTGGACGTGTCAACCTAACTCAAGCCCAGCTGACGGCTCTAATCAACGAACGAGTTGCTGAGGCACTCGTAGCAGCTCAAGCAGGAGGTATAACCTGCCATTTCGATCTATCCTAGGATGTTTAGATCTTACCCTCAAGAACCAACTCTTGTGCTTGATCTTGTCTTTTTATTTCTCGCGCGACAGGTCAGCATGCTCAACCACCCGTGTGTACGTTCAAGACCTTTATGGACTGTCGACCTAGTACCTTCAGTGGTACAGAAGGAGTTGTAGGTCTTCTCCACTGGTTCGAGAAGATCGAATCTGTTTTTGAAATGTGTGAATGCCCTGAGGCACGTAGGGTAAAATTTGCTACTGAAACACTCAAAGGTGTTGCGTTAACATGGTGGAACGCGCAAGTACAAATGCTAGGGTTGGCAGCTGCTAATGCCACCCCATGGAACGACTTCAAGGATCTGATCAAGGAGGAGTACTGTCATCGCGGCGACATTCACAAGCTGGAAGTAGAGTTTTATAACTTGAAGATGACGGGGTCTGAAATAGAGGCGTATACGAAGAGATCAAATGAGCTGGCTATTTTGTGTCCTACTATGGTAGATCCTCCTATCAAGCGTATCGAGCTGTACCTCAAGGGTCTAGTGCCAGATATTCAGAGCCATGTGACTGCGGCTAACCTTGGTACCATTCAGCAAGTTATACGACTAGCCCATCGTCTCACTGATCAGGCAGTTGAACAGAACAAGCTGCCCAAACGTATTAGTGCTACAGTTACTTCTGATGCTCCAAAAGACAACAAGCGCAAGTGGGATGGAAACTCAAGCAAGGGTACAACTTCTGTTCAGTCTCAGTCTCAGCAACGAAAGACAGATGAGTACAAGAGCCCCAGTCAGCAGTTTTCTGGGAATCAGGGTCAAGGTGGGTACAGGGGAAATCAACCTAAGTGCAACCGTTGTAACTTGCACCACAGCGGGCCGTGTAGCAAGGTTAGCTGTCATAGATGTAACAAGCCTGGTCACGCAGCCAAGGATTGTAGGAGTCCATATCCTGCAAATCAGAATCGTCAGCAACAACAACAGGCTCCACAGAACCAGCAGCAGCAGCAGCAGGGTAACAAGGGATGTTTTCAGTGTGGTGCTGAGGGTCACTTCAAGAGACACTGGCCATAGTTGAACCAGAATCAGGGCAACAACAACAATCAGGGAAATGGGAACAACAACAGGGGTAATAATGACGGCAATGGTGCCAGGGGACGTGCCTTCGTGATTGGTCAGGGTGATGCGAGGAACGATCCCAACGTTGTGATGGGTAAGTTTCTACTGGATGACTACTTTGTTACTGTATTATTCAATTCAGGTGCCGATACTAGTTATGTGTCTTTAAAAGTTAGTCAAATGCTTAAGCGTACTCCAACACTTTTGAACACCAAGCATGTTGTAGAACTAGCTAATGGTAAGAGTCTTGAGGCCACACACGTAGTTAAGGGTTGTAACCTTGTTCTAGCTGGTCAGACTTTCTCTATCGATCTTATCCCCATTGTTCTTGGTGTTGGTGCATATATGTCTGTTAACTTCGTCTTTATAGAGTCTTGTATTCGTTTGGATAGATCAGGGCACGGAAAATGAGAAATCAGTATTTGAGGGTAATTTCGCATGAAATGACATTTATGACATTTCATACGAAATTAGGTATTTCACACGAAATTAGGTATTTCGCATGAAACGTAATTTCGCTTGGCAATTTCGTGCGGAATTACCTGCCCTATATATAGCTGAGTTGCTTGGTCATTTGTAACTTTTCCGATTCAGAGCCGAGGTGCTGCCAGTTTGTCAAACGATCTGTAAAAGCTTTGAAATCAATAATAAGAAGATAATTAAGGAGAATCAAGCTGTTACACGTCTATTTCTCTGATTCCGCCTTTGAAATAGATCGTAAACTCTTCTGATTGACTCGTTAGGGTCACACATCGATCCAACAAGTGGTATCAGAGCTTAACTTCATTTTCTTCTTCATCATTAACCAACCCTGATTTTTTCTTTGAAAAATTGTTTAAAACTGGTTGATGTGTCTGAGATCGAAGGTTTGAAATGTTCAAAGAGATAATTAAACTTTGAAAAAGATAAAGCTTACTACAAAAAACCTGTTGCACCGCCGCGTTTTTCTAACAACTATCAAAACAGATGGTCGGGTGGTTATAAGGGTGGTAAGAATTATAAAAGAAGGAATTTTCAAAACAAAAAGTTTGTTGAGAAAAAGGTGTTTGTAAAAAGCTCGAGTTCTCATTCTGAGCAGGAGTCTGAAATTTTTTCAAAAACTAATGAAGATTTTTTTGAGGAAAAGGCCTCACAACATCAGACTGAAGGCACAAGTCGAGTAGTTGATACTCGTACATGCTTTAAGTGCAACAAAGTTGGACACATTGCACTAAAGTGCACCAACTTAAAGCCTAAGTTTGAAGTTGTTAAGAGTCAGAAAAAGAAAGTTGATGCTAAAGGCAAAGCTCAAATGGTTGTTGAGAAGAAAGTTTTGAAAAATGATAACATCAAAATCAAAACTGAATCCGTAAAGAATGTGGTAACTAAAACTGATAAGTTTTACAAACGTGTTGCTTCACCTCAACAAGCATGGAAGCCAAAATCAGTGATAAAGGAATTAAGTTCTCCAAAATCAAAGGTGTCTGAGTCAGCAAAATCATTATCTTCAACTGAGAAGATGTATGTACCTTTGGATAATTATGAGAAACTTGAATCACAAGAGGCTACTACTTCTGAAAAGAAGTATGTACCAAAGAAAGATCAATCATCTGGCTAACCTTCTCAAAATGATTTCTTTTTATTCAAAAAGGTTGAGATTGGGTCTGAGGAGAGTTTAAAGATGAATGACAAAAATTTTCCGCCACTTTATATTGCTAAAACTCACCTAAAAGTCAAGCTACCTGAGTCAAAAGAGGCTTGGGTGGCATCACAATCTAACTAAAGTGTTTGTGATATGTGCAGGAGCTTCCAAGATCTGTTTCACGTTGGATTATGGATAGTGGAGCTTCTAGGCACATGACGGGGAAGAAGACCCTACTGTACGATGTTCGTGGGTTTAATGGAGGATATATGGGTTTTGCAGGCAATCAAGGTGGTCGAATAGTTGGTGAAGGAACTTTATCGAATGGTATTGTTACGTTTGAGAGAGTTAACTACATCGCGGAGCTTGAAAACAATCTTCTGAGTATTTCTCAGATTTGTGATCGTATATATATATAACGCACTTTACAGACAAAGAATGTTTAATCTTGAAACCAGGATTTGTTGTTCCCGAAGAATGGGTGATCATGAGAGCACCTAGAGTGAATGATCTGTACGTGTTGGACATGAGTGTAGCAACTACTACCACAGGTCAGGTTCACTGTTTTATGTCAAGAGCAACAGAAAAAGAATCACAATTGTGGCATCGAAAGATTGGCCACATTCACTTGCGAAAAATGAATCACCTGGTGCATAATGACCTAGTTATTGGTGTTCATGTAAAAGGTTTTCATCTTGAGGGGGAGTGCATTAGCTGTGTCAAAGGCAAGCAAAAGAAGAATCTCACCCTGGAAAGAAAGTTAACTCAGTCTCAAGACCGTTAGAGAGACTTCATATGGATCTGTTTGGTCCGGTAAACGTCAAAAGCATAACTGGAGATCTCTATTATCTAGTAGTAACAGATGACTACTCGAGATTTTCATGGGTATCATTTCTGAAGTCAAAAGATGAGACATTTGAAAGTTTGATGGCGTTGTTCAGAAAAATTGAAAACCTGTACCAAACTCGAATCAGAAGAATCAGGAGTGACAACGGTACAGAGTTCAAAAACAACAAGATGGAAGAATATTGTGATGAGAGAGGTATATTGCAAGAATTTAGTGCTCCTTACACTCCACAACAAAATGGGGTAGCTGGACGAAAGAACAGGACGCTAATTGAAACGGCTAGGACAATGCTTGCTGATTCGAAATTACCAGTCAATATTTGGGCAGAAGCAGTATCAGCCGCTTGCTATACGCTCAACCGAGTTCTTACAGTGAAGAAATTCAACAAGACATGTTTCGAGCTAATTAATAACCGCAAACCTAACCTGAAGTATCTTGAACCGTTTGGGTCTCCTTGCACAGTTCTAGAGCCTTTTGGAAAGTTTGGTGCAAAGAGTATTGAAGGAATATTTGTGGGTTACTCAAGTCCATTGAAACGAGTCTTTGTTCCAAGCTTGAAGAGGATTATTGAAGCACACAATGTTGAGTGTCAAGGTTACACCATGCCACCTTAGAACCCAGGCGATTCATGGCGTTTTAATTACGGTACTCTGTGGGATTCGTTTGACATGGAAGAAGAAGAAGAAGAAACAGATTTCTTTGACGAGTTGGATATTCTGAGAGAGTATGAAGAATCACAAGAAAGGTTTCCAGCTGAGTATTCTAGACGTCAACGACAAACTACAAATGACGATGAAGCCGGTCCAAGTAATGCTGGAGAACATGATGATATTCAACAATCCTCAGAACGTGCTTTTGATAATCAGATGGCAGTCAACGATAATCAAGAATCTGATGATAGACCTATATTTGATCATGGTGATTCAGATTCTGAAAGGGAGCAGATCCAGATTTTAAGTCAAACAATTCCAGTCAGTGAACAAGGTGCAAATCAGAATGTTACAAATTTGGAAGGCGAGGTAGATGTTCCAGGCGAGGTGATGCCGAGAACTCTTTCGTACCATCCAGAAGAGCTGATTATTGGAGAATGACACTCAGGCGTTCGCACTAGACATCAAATTGACCAAGGCCTTACATGTTTTTATTCTACAGTTGCTTCGTTACAAACTGAGTTTTCACTTAGTTGTTTTATTTCGCAGATTGAACCGCGAACATACAAGGAAGCACTAACTGAAGATTCTTGGGTCAACGCGATGCAAGAGGAGCTGAGTCAGTTTGAGAAGTTAGGAGTGTGGAAATTAGTAGACTTGCCTGATGGTCAAAGGAAGATAAACACCAAGTGGGTGTTCAAGTGTAAGAGAGACGATCGAGGGGCTATTATTCGTAACAAAGCTCGACTCGTAGTCCAGGGTTTCAGTCAGCAAGAGGGGATAGATTTCACTGAAGTATATGCTCCGGTTGCTAGACTTGAAGCTATCAGAATCTTCCTAGCATTTGCATCTTGGAAAAATTTTAAAGTTTATCAGTTAGATGTTAAATTGGCGTTTCTTTATGGGAAGGTAAAAGAGGAGGTATATGTCGGACAGCCACCGGGCTTCACCGACCCAATCCACAAAGACAAGGTCTATTTACTGGATAAAGCGTTGTATGGTTTACACCAGGCCCCGAGAGCTTGGTACGAGACATTGTCTCAACATTTACTTGCCAACAGCTTCATCCGTGGAAAAGTGGATGCCACTCTCTTCACCAAAGAAGTCGACGGACATCTTCTGATAATTCAAATATATGTGGACGACATCATATTTGGGTCAACAAATGAAAATCTGTGCAAAGATTTCGAAAAAGTTATGAAGCAAAAATTTGAAATGTCATCGATGGGTGAGATGAAATTCTTCTTGGGATTTCAGGTTGATCAACTGCCTAAGGGAATTTTCATACATCAGACGAAGTATGTTCATGATATCTTAGAGAAATTTGGGATGTCAGGTTCTACTCCAGCTTCCACCCCGTTAGCGACGAACAATGGGATAAACCCTGATCTCACCGGAGAGAAGGTAGATGAAACGTTGTATCGTTCCATGATCGGATCGCTGATGTATTTGACAGCTTCTAGACCCGATATTATGTATCCAACCTGCCTCGCAGCAAGATTTCAATCTAACCCGAGAGCGTCGCATATGGTAATTGTTAAACGGATATTACGCTACCTGAAAGGAACTCCATCACTGGGGTTGTGGTATCCAAAAGATGGCGAATTCATGCTCGAAGGGTATTCCGATTCCGATTTCGGATGTTGTAAAGTTAACGCTAAATCAACAACAGCGGGGTGGCAGTTTTTCGGACCACGATTGGTTACCTGGCAGTGCAAGAAGCAGACCCCTGTAGCTTTATCTACATGTGAAGCTGAGTATGTATCTGCTAGCAGTTGCTGCTCTCAGATCTTGTGGATCCAGCAACAGATGCGCGACTAAGGTTTGCAATTTCGTAACACCCCTATCTTTGTTGATAATGAGGCAGCGATAAATATCACTAGAAATCCTGTTCATCACGCTAAAACGAAACACATTGAAATTCGTCATCACTTCATTCGAGACTGTTTCGAGAAGAAGTTGATACGAATTGAGAAAATCCACACTGACGAACAAAAAGCTGATTTACATACCAAAGCGTTTGATAAAACTCGTTTTCAATATCTTTTAAAATTGAATGGTATGAAGCTTTTATCGGTGTCGGAGGAGATTCTTGGCGTAGATGAAGGTACCACTGTAGATGATGTTGAGAAGCAATCTGCAATGGTTTGTCGATTTTTTACTTGTTTTGGTATTTAGGGGGAGTTAGGTTATATTTTCAGAAAATACAAAAACAGTAAAAAAAATTCAAAAATCCAAAAACATGAGATGTTTTCAAAATATAAAAACAATAGAAAACTGAAAAAGAGCTTGTGTAAAAAGGGAAAATGATAGTACATTGGCTTGACAGTTATGGTATGCTAAAGAAATGTAAAGTTTAAAAGTGTTAAACAGTCTCGCTGATGATATGCCGATAGGTTTTTACACATTTAGTACGTTTGTTCGGGATATAAACCTAAATCTTTACTTACTTATTTCGTGGGGAACACTACTTGGATATATAGGTAACCCCTGAAATCTTGTTTGAAGGATCCCTCTTTCTGAAATACTAGGTCTTTATACTCAGTGATATCTGGGGTATTATTCCGGGACTTCTGATATTGTGGAAGCAATGGCCTAGTCCCCGTATAATACTTTATGCTTGCTTGAAACATAGCATCTCCCTCACCATAAAAAATGATGAAACATTACAAAATGCTAATCATGTGCTGTTGAAGAAAAGATCCTCTAAAGGGGACACACCAAAAGTTGAAGCCGTCATCTCTCTGATTTTGTGGAAGCAATAGCCTGAGCTCTCATAGCCCTCGCATTTTAACCCCTTACAGATATCATCTGTGGTATACTCACCTGTAAGACTGAATATTGGGATTTGGATACAGGAGTATATTCAAGAGGTGGGACACATGAATGAGTTTAAGTCTCTAATACATCTAATTCATATCCTGGATAGATTGAAATTTGTGTGAGAATTTAAATGGATCAGTATATCGACAATCTAAGTGAATTGTTTAATTCTGTGTATGAAATTAAAGCTTAATGGTACTTGTGACTTGTCGAATAGCTGATATGATTCCTTAACACGCTCACCAAAAATATGTTTGTAAATAGTTTACATTTACTGCATTTCATTTCTGTTTTAGCATTCTAGTTTAGAAACTTTATTCAGAATCCAAAAAGATTTTACATTTCTGCTTTATTTTTGACAAACCAAAGTGGAAAGCTGATCTTCAGATTCGCAGTTTGAAGAAGATGCAGGAAGTTTCTGAGCTGGAATATGAGTTGTGAGCTTATAGTGTTAAACTTGTGAATATTGAAAAGTCAAAACAAGTTCATTAAGTTGAAACTAGTAATTTTCAGAAAATGTTTTGAAATTATGTTGAACAAAAGTCAGTTTTGTTTTGTTTAGATCAACCAAGGTCATTGAGTTGGACTTGGTAGATAAATTAAGTGCTCAGGGTCATTTACTTGGACCTGGATACTTAAGTGGATTTATAGAAACTGATAAAAACTTCAAAATGTTGTCAAAAAGGAGAATAGATTGTAATGTTATATTCTTGAGAAGCAGGAAACAAGATCCCCATGGCAAAGAAAGTGTAAAGTTTGAACCAGAATACGAGCTCCAGTATATTGAAAGGGGGAGTCTACATTCTGAATCAACATTCAAAGGGGAGTTTGAAGAGTTTGAAGATAAAGATTGAAGGATGCTTACAGTGTCACACAAATTGGACAGAGAAGAAGATAGATCAAGACTAAAGACTGAAGATTTGATGCTAAAGACTTCGTCAACATCCAAGGGGGAGTCTGTTGGTGCATAGATGTCTGTTAACTTCGTCTTTATAGAGTCTTGTATTCGTTTGGATAGATCAGGGCACGGAAAACGAGAAATAAGTATTTGAGGGTAATTTCGCATGAAATGACATTTATGACATTTCATACGAAATTAGGTATTTCACACGAAATTAGGTATTTCGCATGAAACGTAATTTCGCTAGGCAATTTTGTGCGAAATTACCTGCCCTATATATAGCTGAGTTGCTTGGTCATTTGTAACTTTTCCGATTCAGAGCCGAGGTGCTGCCAGTTTGTCAAACGATCTGTAAAAGCTTTGAAATCAATAATAAGAAGATAATTAAGGAGAATCAAGCTGTTACACGTCTATTTCTCTGATTCCGCCTTTGAAATAGATCGTAAACTCTTCTGGTTGACTCGTTAGGGTCACACATCGATCCAACACTTGGTAGTTTCGACGTCGTCATTGGGATGGATTGGTTATCTCAACATCAAGTGGAGATTATTTGCAAGGAGATAATTGTCCGTATTCCTCGTTCTGGTGAAGAACCTCTTGTGATTCGTGGTGACAAGAGTGGTGCTGTGGTGGGCATCATCTCTTTTCTTAAGGCCCATAAGTGCTTACGAAATGGTCACACAGCTATTCTAGCCCTCGTTACAGACACCTCAACGAGAGAGAAGAAGGTAGAAGACATTCCTATTGTACGCGACTTTCCTGAGGAAATACCTGGTCTTCCACCTCATCGTCAAGTCGAGTTTCAAATTGAGCTAGCTCCTGGAGCAGCACCCATAGCTCGTGCTTATCGATTAGCCCCATCAGAACTAGAAGAACTATCCACGCAACTACAAGAACTCTTGGACAAGGGTTTTATTCGTCCTAGCTCTTCACCCTGGGGAGCTCCAGTCTTGTTTGTAAAAAAGAAAGACGGTACCTTCAGAATGTGTATTGACTACCGCGAACTTAACAAGGTGACCGTGAAGAATCGTTATCCTCTTCCGCGTATTGATGACCTATTCGACCAGTTGCAAGGGTCGAGTTTCTACTCAAAGATTGATCTAAGATCGGGCTACCATCAGCAAAGAGTTCGAGACGAAGATATCTCCAAGACAGCATTCAGAACTCGTTATGGGCACTACGAGTTTCTGGTCATGCCTTTCGGATTGACGAACGCACCTGCGGTCTTCATGGATCTTATGAACCGAGTATGCAAACCTTACCTGGATAAGTTCGTTATTGTTTTTATCGATGACATCCTGATCTATTCTAAGAGTCAGGAGGAACACGAGCACCATCTGCTACTTATTTTGGAACTTCTTCGAGCAGAGCAACTGTATGCTAAGTTTTCGAAATTCGACTTTTAGCTTTGTGAAGTCCATTTCTTAGGCCACGTGGTAAATGCGGATGGGATTCATGTTAATCCATCCAAGGTTGACTCGATCAAGAACTGGCCTGCACCTCATACACCAACCGAAATCCGCCAATTCTTGGGTTTAGCGGCTACTACAGAAGGTTCATCAAGGATTTCTCAAAGATTGCGCAACCTCTCACTTCACTAACTCAGAAGGGTGTCACCTATCGTTGGGGTGATGCACAAGAATCGGCGTTTTAACACTTAAAGAATAGACTTTGTAGCGCACCTATTCTCACATTGCCTGAAGGCACAGACGATTTTGTGGTTTATTGTGATGCGTCCATACAAGGACTTGGTTATGTGTTAATGCAACGTGAGAAAGCCATTGCTTACACATCACGCCAACTTAAGGTCCATGAAAGAAACTAGACTACACATGATCTGGAGCTGGGGGCTGTTGTTTTCGCACATAAGATATGGGGGTATTACCTGTACGGTACCAAGTGCACCATCTACACCAATCACAGGAGTCTCCAGCATATCTTCAAAGAGAATGAGTTGAACATGCGACAGCGTCGATGGGTCGAACTCCTGAATGATTACGAATGCGCGATCAAGTACCATCCGGGCAAAGCCAATGTGGTGGCCGACGCCCTCAGCCGAAAGGAGTCAAAACCTAAGCGCGTGCGAGCGTTACAACTTACCATCCAATCTAGTCTTCCTACTCAGATACGAGATGCTCAGGTTGAAGCACTGAAAGCAGAGAACATCAGGGCTAAGTCCCTGCGAGGATCGAGGAAACGGTTAGAACAAAAGGAAGACGGCGCTTACTACATGACAAGGCGCATCTGGGTTCCACTATATGGTAATTTACGTGAGCTTGTGATGGATGAAGCACATAAGTCTCGTTACTCAGTACATCCTGGTTCTGATAAGATGTACCATGACCTAAAGACTACGTACTGGTGGCCTAGCATGAAAGCCACCGAAGCAACCTACGTTAGTAAATGTTTGACTTGTGCGAGAGTCAAGATTGAATACCAGAAACCATCCGGCCTACTTCAATAACCAGAGATCCTGACATGGAAGTGGGAGCAAATTTCCATGGACTTTGTTACTGGCCTACCTAGATCACAACGAGGAAATGATACCATTTGGGTGCTAGTAGATCGACTGACAAAGTCTGCACACTTTTTGGCTATCAAAGAAACGGATAAGTTCTCTACTCTGGCAGACGTCTATTTAAAAGAAGTGGTTTCGAGGCACGGGGTGCCAACCTCCATTATATCCTATCGTGATGCGTGTTTTACATCTGAATTGTGGCATGCAATGCACAAGTCCTTTGGCTATCGATTAGACATGAGCACGGTGTATCATCCACAGACGGATGGACAGTCTGAACGCACCATCCAAACCCTTGAAGACATGCTTCGAGCATGTGTTATCGACTTTGGTAACAGCTGGGAAAGACACATTCCCTTAATGGAGTTTTCATATAACAACAGTTACCACACCAGCATCCAGGCTGCTCCGTTTGAGGCATTGTACGGACGTAAATGCCGATCACCTCTTTGTTGGGCAGAGGTTGGCGACAGCCAAATCACAGGTCCAGAACTTGTAGTAGACACGACAGAGAAGATTGCTCAGATATGACAACGAATGGCGGCGGCTCGTAACCGTCAGAAAAGTTACACGGATAAGCGTAGGAAACCTCTAGAATTCCAGGTCGGGGACCGGGTTCTACTTAAAGTCTCACCCTGGAAGGGTGTGGTTCATTTAGGTAAACGAGGCAAGCTTAACCCACGTTATGTCGGACCTTTCGAAATCACTGAACGAATTGGCAAGGTCGCTTACAGATTGAATCTACCTGAAGAACTCAGTGGAGTTCACAACGTATTCCATGTGTCAAATCTGAAGAAGTGTCTGTCAGATGAGACCCTCATAGTACCTCTCAAGGAACTCACCATCGACGATCAGCTGAGATTCGTCGAAGAACCTGTAGAGATTATAGACCGAGATGTTAAGGTTCTCAAGCATACCAGAATACCTCTTGTTCGAGTTCGTTGGAACTCCTGTCGTGGCCCAGAGTTTACCTGGGAAAGAGAAGACCAAATTAAACACAAGTATCCCCAGTTGTTTGAGAACAGTGTAACCACTACTGAGGCTGAAGCTACTGCGGAATTTCAGGACGAAATTCCAAATCAACAAGGGGATGATGTGACGCCCTAGGAAAACCAGGAAACCACGCAACCTAACTAGCTTCCTCAGTAACTACGTGCTAAATTTCGGGATGAAATTTCTTTCAAGTTGGGGATGATGTGACAACTCGAGTTTTCAAGGTCTTTCCTCTGTACAATACTTGTTCCATCCTAACTTGTACATGCTAGTATATGATTAATGATTAATGTGTTAATGTGTTTAGTGTTATGAACTTGTGATCTGTTTAAAAGTTAAAAACCCTAATTTGATAACACTTAGGGTTTCACCACTAGTAAGCTCGACGAAACTTGTAAAGTTTCACCACAACTTCTGCTCGACGAAACCTGGAGGGTTTCGTCATACTCACCCTGACGAAACTTAGGAGTTTCGCCACCTAGGGGTTTCGTCAAGCCCATCACGACGAAACATGGGGTTTCGTCGCCCCTTCGAGGTTTCGTGGACATGGGTTATCGGCCCAGATGAGGCCCAGTTGTCTGTTTCAAAAATAAATACGTGCACACGGTTACGAAACCTTTTCTTTTAGAAAACCCTAACCTTTCGATGGCAGTTCCTTTCTTTGCAACCTCTTCCCTCTTGCTAAGCATATTCTTGGTGATTCAACCATTCGATCTTGAGGTTAGTGTACCCTCTTTATTATTAGATTATTGCTATGCGCTGTTGATGATTGTTATGTTATGGGTTGTATACGGTATCTAGGGTTTCATGCTAGTTGTGTAATTGATGAAATTATCTTAAACATGAACATATAAATGATTATGATATTGATTCATGTTTTGTCGAATCGTATGAAAATCATGGGATCGATGATACGGAATAGTTGAATAATTGAGGTCATGATTTAGGATTTGTATGTGAACATTAGAACTCGTTAATCTAATGATCCGATTGTTACTGTTCTTGATTAAGAATGATTGAAGTGATGCATTGCTGAATTCGATGCTGTTTGATCTGAATTGAAACTGCCAAAGTTGTTTGCTGAAATCACGGGTGTTAGTTATTGGGAAATAGTGAAACTGTTATGAATATGACGAAACCTCTCCCCCGACGAAACTCATACATGTCGACGAAACCTGAGGGTTTCGCAAAAGCAGATCGCGATGAAACTAGGGAGTTTCGTCAAGAGGGTAAACTGCACAGTAACTCAGTTAAGTCTGTTAATGGATAACTATGTTAGCGAAGACAGTGGAACAGTTATGTGTTGTTATGAATCAATTATGTGGAGTATGGTTTGCTTGAACTTGAATAACTGTTCATGTGCTACCTGATGATATTTTCCCAAGCACACTTTGTGATGTCAAATTATACATGAAACATTACGAACATAAACTGATTGTGTATACGTGCATACCATAGGCTTTGACTGATTAATTGGAAACAAGTAACTTAACAAACCGAGCAAACCGAGGTGAGTTCACACTTTCTATAAGCATGGGATTCCCGATGGTTTGGGAATGGGTTAAGAAGCTAAAACGAAACCTACATTTTCACCTTTAACAGAATATGTACCTACATCCTCGTTGAGAAGGATGACAACCTTTAACCTGCGTATTCTCCTTGTGTGGATTACGTACCTCCGTGCTCGGTTGGGAAGGACGACAACCTATAACTTACTAGACAAAACTCTATCATGAAGTCCCTAATTTTTATATCGACTTAATCGCCGGGCCAATGGCGAGCGGGTCATTAGTTAGATAGCGCTATTTAGGTTTGACAAGCCTCACACCATGCCGCAGATGACGGGAGTGAACTAATGGATCTGGGCACTTAGTCAATGATGATAGACATTGACGTAGGGCACATACATGACTCTAGTCAGTTGTCGATATGGTAACAGGTCTAGTGGTTAACATGGGGAAGCCCCCACTGATTATGGTTTGGGAAACAAGGAATTGGATGAATCGTGGTTTTCGAAACAACTTGGTTTTTGGAACAACATTGACTGGACAACCAACCGTGAACTCGCTCAACTTTGTTGTTGACTGGTTGTTACATGCCTTGCAGGTCGTTAGATACGTTGATGGAGCTTACACGGGAGGTCGAGGTCGTTGTGGGACATGGACTGTGGAGTTCCATGTTTAACATTTAAACTTTATGAACTTATGTTTTGGTTTTACGTTTTATGCTTCCGCTGTTAACTTGAAGTTGGTTAATTTCTTTTGGACACCAATTATATTGTGGTTGGTTTTATTTACTTACTTACATTGTTCAATATGATTGGTGGCTTGATCCTGGTCATGTCACGCCTCCTGCGGTGATACTCCGCTTGTGGAATTTGGGGGTGTGACATACATATATACATATATATATTCGGCACACATATACATACATATGAACTTCCAAAGGTTCAGTTTTCATCATATTCATCATAAATCACATGACCGTTTTTATAACCTTCTTTTTTTATACTTTTTCAACACATGCGTGTACTTATCTTTCAAGATTCAACTCAAATCAATCAAAGATCTTTAAAAATCATAACACAACTAAACACATACACCTACATAACTTTCGGCAATATACATATACATACCCATTTTTATTTTGTTCAAAACTTATTTGTTTGATAGTTTTAAGTTAGTGTTTAGATTCAAGAATCAAGAGAAACTTTTACTATCTTCTTTATCATTATGAATCAAGAACAATGTTTAATGAAATATATTATACCTTCAAGATCTTAGATGGGTTTTTGATAGAAGATGGTGTATGAGGCTTGTTCTTGCTTGAAATCACTTCCAAACCTTCTTACAAGCTTGAAAGCACCTTGATTAGCTCTTGATTCTTCATGTTTTGATTTTAAAATTGAAAAGTTGATGTGTTTTAGGGGGTTTTTGCCGTGAATGAACAAGGGAAGAGAGAGAGAGTGATTTTGAATGTTGTCTTGGAAATATGGAAGAAATAAGAATGCATGCAAAGCCTTAATCATCACCATAACATTCTCTAAGTATTACATGTGTCTAAATTGAAAGAATCAAGGCATTTTGGCTGCCCTATGTGCCGCCACCTCCTACCTCTCTCACACATCAAATGTATACATATATGTATTATATGTAAATTAGCTCAAAAACATATATTTTACTGAATACCGGGTATTTTATCTAGCGTTTTAACCCCATTTTAGTGCGTTTTAAATTATTTTTATCATTCTATAAAATAATCACTCAAAATTATTACTGAAATAATTACCAGTTGCCTTGGCTGGCAGTGTTGACAGTATTTTGTTTAATTCGCGTAGTATCGCGTGGTACGCGCTCAAACTCGAAAAATAGAGTTTCTTAGCATTTTAACTTATTTTTCCACACGGATATGATTAAAATTATTATTCTAATCATAACAGGCTATTTTTAGGATTTTAACACTGATCGGGTGGTCACCGACGTTCGTTTCGCATTTTAAACTATACGCGACTGGTCCAACTCGAGAGGCGACTTCGAAGGGACCTATATAGCGCGGGCTCAACTTTCCCCATTTCCCAAACCTCACAACGCCCTTCCATGGCGATACCTTCAACATAACTCTATCACCAACTTGAAATTCCAGTGGTTTCCTTGGGTTATCTGCATAACTCTTCTGTTGATCCGCGGCAGCCTTCAACCTATTCTTGATCTGGACAACCTTGTCCATGGTCTCCTGAATAATCTCGGGTCCGGTAAAACGCTTCTCGCCAACTTCATCCCAACAGAGCGGTGATCGACACTTCCTTCCATACATGGCTTCAAACGGAGCGGCTTTTATGCTGGCGTGGTAACTATTGTTGTAAGAAAACTCTGCCAAGGGCAAATGAGTATCCCAACTTCCACCGAAATCAATAGCACACGCTCTCAGCATATCCTCTAACCTCTGAATGGTCCTTTCGCTCTGACCATCCGTTTGAGGATGATATGCAGTACTCATATCCAAACTAGAACCCAGCGATTTCTGGAGAGATCACCAAAATCTGGAGTCAAATCTTCCGTCTCTATCCGAAATGATTGACACTGGTACTCCATGACGGGCTACAATCTCGTTAAGGTACAACTGCGATATCTTCTTCGTATTGTCTGTTTCCTTAAGTGCCAGGAAATGAGCAAACTTTTTCAATCGATCCACAATTACCCAGATCATATTGTGTCCACGCAACGTACGGGGTAACTTGGTGATAAAGTCCATCGTAAGATGTTCCCATTTCCACTTAGGAATCTCTAGTTGCTGCAGAAGCCCAGAAGGCTTCTGGTGCTCAGCCTTAACCTTAGAGCACGTCAGACATTTACTCACATAGGCCGCAATGTCTCTCTTCATCTTCGACCACCAGTAAAACTCCTTAATGTCCTGATACATCTTGGTAGAACATGGGTGAATGGAATACTTGGATTTATGAGCTTCGTTCATAACTAATTCACGGAGGTTACCTTTAAGCGGAACCCAGACTCGGTTCATGAAGTACATTACTTCATCCGCTTTCGATATCAGTTTACATTCTAAGCCCTTCAAACATTTTCCTTTCAAACCGTCATCCGCTTTCGATATCAGTTTACATTCTAAGCCCTTCAAACATTTTCCTCTCAAACCGTCATCCTTCAAAGCTTCTCGCTGTGCATCACGAATTCGATCAGTCAAACTCGTTTGTATGGTCAAACCCAAAGCACGCACACGTAGAGGATTTTCCCGTTCCTTCCTACTGAGCGCATCTACAACAACGTTTGCTTTCCCCGGGTGATAACGGATATCACATTCATAATCGTTGAGTAACTCTACCCAACATCGTTGTCGCATATTGAGCTCCTTCTGATCGAGGATGTGCTGGACGCTCTTATGGTCTGTGTAAATCGTACACTTCATGCCATACAAGTAGTGTCTCCAAATCTTTAAAGCAAACACAACAGCTCCAAGCTCCAAATCATGTGTTGCGTAATTTTTCTCGTGCACTTTCAATTGCCTGGACGCATAGGCTATCACTTTGTCTCTTTGCATTAAAATGCATCCAAGACCCAAACGTGAAGCATCGCAGTAAACAATGAAATCATCACTTCCCTCAGGAAGGGAAAGAATAGGTGCACTGTAGAGCTGTTCCTTCAACGACTGAAAAGCTTTCTCCTGCTTCTCCGTCCAGTCAAACTTCCTCTCCTTCTGGGTTAATAGCGTCAATGGCTGCGCTATTCTAGAGAAGTTCTCAATGAACCTCTGGTAATACCCAGCAAGCCCTAAGAATTGTCGCACCTCTAACGGAGTCTTTGGCGCTTCCCAATTCTTTATTGCTTCGATCTTAGACGGATCTACATGTATACCTTTCTCATTTATGACATGTCCGAGAAAATGAACTTCTCGAATCCAAAACTCGCATTTAGAGAACTTGGCATACAACTTCTCTTCCTTCAGTAACTCCAAAATCAACCTCAAATGATGCTCATGATCTTCTTTGGTTCGTGAATAAATAAGTATATCGTCGATGAATACTATCACGAATTTGTCCAAGTAGGGTTTGCATACCCTGTTCATGAGATCCATGAACACAGCTGGCGCATTAGTTAGACCAAATGGCATGACTAGGAACTCATAATGGCCGTATCGTGTTCGAAAGGCTATCTTCGGAATGTCTTCGTCAGCAACCTTCAACTGATGATATCCTGAACGTAGATCTATCTTCGAGTAGTAGCTGGATCCCTGAAGCTGGTCAAACATATCATCAATCCTCGGCAAAGAATATCGATTCTTGATAGTTAACTTGTTCAGCTCCCTGTAATCTATACACATCCGGAAGGATCCATCCTTCTTCTTTACGAATAGAACAGGAGCACCCCATGGCGAATAACTCGGTCGAATGAAACCTTTGTCTAGTAGCTCTTGAAGCTGGTTCGACATTTCTTTCATTTCAGACGGTGCCAATCTATAGGGAGATTTTGCAATTGGTGCAGCACCAGGTACCAGATCGATTCGGAACTCGATCTGTCTCGCAGGGGGTAATCTAGGTAAGTCTTCAGAAAAAACTTCTGGATAGTCACGAACAATAGGAATCTCCTAGATCTTCCTACATTCGGCCTTTCTATACATCACGTTAACTAAGAACGCAGGATAACCTTTCCGCAACATCTTGAGCATCTTCATAACACTGACAACACTCGACACACGACTCGAACGATCTCCATGGACAACTATCACTTCGCCACCGCCAGGAAGAGGTATCCGCACTTGCTTCTCCGAGCAAACAATCTCTGCTTTGTTCTTAGACAACCAATCCATCCCCACAACTACATCGAAGCTTCCCAACTCCACTGGTAGTAAATCAATACTAAATTTATGATCGCCTAACTGAATACTACAGTCGCGAACGACTTCGCTAGTCTCTATCAGTTTACCATTTGCTAGTTCTATCGAGTACTTCTTATTTAGCTTACTTGTAGGTGAACACAGGAATGGTTCAAAGTTTTTCAAGACAAAACTCAAGTCAGCTCCAGTATCAAAAAGTACGAACACGGAACGGTTATTGATCAAAAACATACCAGTGACAACAGCAGGATCGTCACGTGCCTTCCCAGCGTTTAGCTCGAACGCTCTACCCCTGGCATTCTGACCTCCCATCTTAGGACAATCCCTCTTGAAATGTCCTTGTTCCCCGCACTGGAAGCATCCTTCAAGCCTTGTTCCCTCCAAAGTATTTTTAGCATAGCATTCGCGGGTAGTATGCCCATTTCGTCCGCATCGGTTACATTTCTTCTGTCCTTCCTCGCGAGTCTTTCTCTCAGATCCGCCTCAGCTATCTCTGGTTCCATCCTTTCTAGTACCACTAGAACTTGCTACATATGCCTTCTTCGAACTGCGTTTCCTGTCGCGCTTCTCTTCAGTCTCCTTCCTCGAGCTCTCAGACTTACGCTTCTTTGTAACTTCTGTCTTAGTCTCAGAACGCCCCGACCGTTCAGATTTTGCGTCTGCTTTGGCCTTGCCCGATGACTTCCCGGTTTCCTCCTTTTTATCAAGACTACCTTTGCGAGCAGCGTCATCAGCTAATGATTTTGCCAATGTTGTAACCTCTAGGTAGGTGGTAGGTTTCGCGGATGTAACCATACTGCGAATTCGTGGCGACAATCCCCAGATATACCTCTCTACCTTTACATATTCAGGAGTAACCATTCGTGGAACTAACCTCGCCAAGTCATTAAAACGAGAAGTGTAAGCTCTGACATTCAGACCTTCCATGGTTAGGTTCCAGAAGTCTGTCTCGATTTTCTGAATTTCACTGCGCGGGCAGTACTCTTTCAGGAGCATCTCTTTAAGTTCGTTCCTGGTCAGACCGTGGGCAGCGTCTTCACCCAAAATTTGAACTTGCGAGTTCCACCAGGACAGCGCTTCATTAAGAAAAGAGCAAGAAGCATATCTCACCCGTTGATCAGCAGCACAACCACTGGTTTCCATGAAAGATTCCTTATTCTCAATCCATCGGGTGATGTCTAAGGGTCCTTCAGTACCGGTAAATGATCGTAGGTTACAGCCCTGGAATGTTTTATATGTACATTCGTGCACTGTTCAATAATGTTAATAGAAATCAGGAATTCATTCCAATGATATCATAACACATGAACTACTAAAACTTTCCGATCACATTTTACCTGGAGGATTTCCATTATGTGCCCCACCAAAACCTTGCCCGTGTACACCACGTCCACGTCCCTAACCATCATTTTGGTTAGCATTGAGCTGTTCCATGGCAGTATTAACGTGTTGGGCTATGAGTTGAGCCAACTCTTCCAGTGTGGAAGGTAATCCAGTACCCTGTCTTGCTTTTGGCGGCATTTCGTCGTTTCTATTATCATAACAATAATATCCACATAAGACGATAACCATAAATAATTCAATCATTAAATGTTAGTGGACCAAACATTGCGCATGTACAATATCCACATTTTAATGAGAAAAAATTTAAACCAAAAGTACATCATTGGTATTTATTATAGAAATTGTTTAAACTCGTTTTCAGTACAAAATGACCATTCTTGGCATGTCTACATTGACACCCATAAACAAGTTCACACAAAATTTCCAAATAATATCCAAAAATGAAACTGGCACGCAGGCCACAAACACAAAGAACGTAAAAAATGTCTAACAATACAATCCATCTGTTCCTCAAGGTACTTCGCCTTTCTTTTGGCTATGTCTAGGTCTTTGCGCAAGGCGGCGAGCTGTCGATCACAATGGCAATATCGATCTATCCTATCTCCAGCGGGCCTAATCCTCTTCCTACGACGATAATAAACTAACAGCGGCATCGAAGAAGTGCGTGACTCTAAATCAGGCAAAGAAGACTCAGACAAAACAAGCGGAGGGATCTCAGTAGCAGGCTCGATCACAGCAGCAGGTGGGACGACTGATGGCTCTAAGGGTCGAGCCGTGACGATAGTGGCGTCCACCACTGGTGCGATGCTAGAAGATCCTCCGACAGTAGGGACACCCCTGATCACATTATCGATAACTGGTACAGTACCAGATGATCTCCCGTCTCATGGATTAAGAAAGGTACATCATCATCATCTATCCACCCGTTGCTAGTGAAAGCACATCGGGGGTCTACCTGGCTGGCAAAAGCAGCAGGATTGACGTGGAAAGATGAGGTAAGCTCAGTAGTACCAACCATCTGTGGAGTCGTGATAGGTGTCTCTGGCAGCGTAGGTCTGGGTGAAGTCTCGAAATCTGGCTCGTAACCTGAGTCGTGGATCTCGATGACCTCGTGTTCGTGCGACATCTGTGACACACATATAACCGTACAATTAAGTGTGTAATCAACATAAACAGTAACAAATAAGGTCAAATAAACAGAAAATCACGTATGCACATAAAACACATAATGGTTTTCATACATGATAAAATATTTTTTATATTTATTTAAAAATCTTGGCTTCGAGAATTTTGGACTTTACATTTCAAAATTCTCCGGTTGAAGTCTAGTGTTTTCCCTAAAAACATCTAGTTCGCTAACAACCAATGGCTCTGATACCAACTTCTGTCACACCCCAAAAACGTCGCAGTGGAATATTAAACGTAGTAGTGACGAAAGTTGGTGCCCATTTATACCTTGTCGGACGATGCACTCATTTGTTGGACATTTTGACATATTTTAAAACATAAGTATTATACATTACGTTTTAAAGGTCACGACACAACCACATAAGTTAAGTTGTTTTGATCCTCGCAGATCTTATTACAAACGTCCCAGATAGTTTAAAAGTTGTCCAACATATTTAAACAAAATATCATGCATCATCAAACACAGGATACGCCATGATTTCCTGAAGCCGAACTCAAGTATTTGTAGAACACGTTAAAATCAAGTGTCAACACAAAGGAAGGTGAGTTAACATATTCACATACAAACAATATTATTCCAAGGAAAACTTTCTGATTAGGTGTTTATTTGAAAACATCCATATAATTTTAGAAAGTCCATTTTACTTCCTTAATAAAATCCATGGGCCTTCCGTCGGTTCATCGATCCGACAACAGTAATATTGTCCAGGTTTTGTATCTTAAAATATTGCGCCAACTTTCAAACTCGTATGTTAGCTAGACGATACGAACTATATATTAACCATGCATGGATAATCAAAGCTAGACAATAAACAGAATTTAAATTCGTCGTTTGACTTGACACGGGGTGACCGGTCACGACGGGGTTGTCAACTCGATAGATCTACCAACAATTCATCGCGTGCAATACTTAAATGATTAAACGACATCATGGGCGCAGGGTCCTCTTGAAGAACAATATGATGTCTGCCTCACGTACAATATATATATCCTACTAATATGACAATTTAATACACGATGTTGTATGAATCCCCTGAATCTCCATCATTCGAGACCCAGGCCGGCATCCGTCCAACTTTACGGTCTTGTTTCGCCTAGGAAATACCGTATCATCCCAATTTCCAACATTCATTAATCAAAAACGTTTTTACTTCGAAACGTATGACTTATCAAATTTCATATATTTTCAACCAAAATATATATTTTATATTAAAAGGTATGTTTTATTTCAAAAACATTATTAAACCCTTTTATTGGCGTGTTCTACCCCCAAAATATATACAAAGCAGTAAAAATAGGGGTTTAGTGACACTCACCTTTGGGTGCGTATTTTAATAGCGCAATCCCAGAGATTGATTTTCTACACGTCCTAATATAGGAACGATTCTAAATCAATATACATAACACAAAAATCCTAAGTTTCTCCGTTTATTAGAATTATCACATAACTTTGAGATTTTCTCAAAAAGTTATCATTTTTTTATTATGTTGGCATGTTAATATATATATATATATATATATATGAGTCCATATATATTTTTATGATTTTGCGACTTGAACGATTTTATTGGTGACCATTATTGTGTAAATCCGTTAACTTTCCCGTTTATACGCAATATATCTACGATTTGTGCGTGGTAATATATACACATAAACGTTCATATAATTTAACACCGAAGCACGCGAAATATTGCTAACTTATCTGTTTTGTCATTTTTAAAGCAAATATACATAAAACATCTTATAAGTATCAAGCTTTATGCTCGACAAACAAGTTACACATTTAACGCGATTTTCACCGTTTCTACCACACAAAACGTACAAGCATACATGCGTAAGCTAGATTTCTAACATCATGTTAAAAACTTAACATATTTTCATATTCTTACGTTTAAATCACATAACACATTTTGCCACATAAAGTTTACCCAAAATTTTACCCACACTGTTGTACATTGAAAAATGCGTATTTTAGCGATTCAGTAACGTTTTCGGGCGTCGGAAGTCACGTATGGCCAACCAAACACCAAGTAAACTTAAAATTAGTTAAAATACTCATTTTTAAACTGAAAATATCAGTTTACTTACTGATCTAAATAATTTTTATAAAAATCACTCGAAAAGCCGATTTTTTACCGTTTTAACGCATAGTTTGCGTTAAACGTTACTATAATCGTCCCAACTCAAAACGACTTGATATTTTAACACAATACATGTTATTTACTGATTCAAATAGTAGTTATAATCAGATTAGTGCAGTTTTTGTATAAGTCACATAAATCATGCGATTTCACGTATTTTACAACTTTTAATGCACCATGTACAACATGCAAAGCTAGCAAACATTATGACAAAGTTATAAGTCACTAAATACTTTAAAATAACCTCATTTTAGTGTTTATAATATGCTCATAACTGATTTTTTTTACTCAATCATATTCAAATCACCTTTTTAAGATCATATATCATCATGCATGTCTAAGTATATGCATCTAATATGCTCATATCACAACTTTATCATCTAGTATGATCTCAATACATCAAAACCTTACTAACATCTTATTCTTTCAAATATCATACATAACACTTTAAATCCTTCAATCATTCATGTTTATTCATACTTAAATCCTTTACTTTTATGATTACACAACAACTTTAACATACATGCATACATATATACATATATATATTCGGCACACATATACATACATATGAACTTCCAAAAGTTCACTTTTCATCATATTCATCATAAATCACATGACCATTTTTAGAACCTTCTTTTATGATACTTTTTCAACACATGCATGTACTCATCTTTCAAGATTCAACTCAAATCAATCAAAGATCTTTAAAAATCAAAACACAACTAAACACATACACCTACATAACTTTCGGACATATACACATACATACATATACACATACCCATTTTTATTTTGTTCAAAACTTATTTGTTTGATAGTTTCAAGTTGGTGTTTAGATTCAAGAATCAAGAGAAACTTTTACTATCTTCTTTATCATTATGAATCAAGAACAATGTTTAATGAAATATATTATACCTTCAAGATCTTAGATGGGTTTTTTTGATAGAAGATGGTGATATGAGGCTTGTTCTTGCTTGAAAATTGCTTGAAAATTCCAAACCTTCTTACAAGCTTGAAATCACCTTGATTAGCTCTTGATTCTTCATGTTTTGATTTTGAAATTGAAAAGTTGATGTGTTTTAGGGGGTTTCGGCCGTGAATGAACAAGGGAAGAGAGAGAGAGAGTGATTTTGAATGTTGTCTTGGAAATATGGAAGAAATAAGAATGCATGCAAAGCCTTAATCATCACCATAACATTCTCTAAGTATTACATGTGTCTAAATTGAAAGAATCAAGGCATTTTGGCTGCCCTATGTGCCGCCACCTCCCACCTCTCTCACACAACAAATGTATACATGTATGTATTATATGTAAATTAGCTCAAAAACAGGTATTTTACTGAATATCGGGTATTTTATCTAGCGTTTTAACCCCGTTTTAGTGTGTTTTAAATTATTTATATCATTCTATAAAAATAATCACTCAAAATTATTACTGAAATAATTACCAGTTGCCTTGACTGGCTGCGTTAACAGTATTTTTTTAATTCGCGCAGTATCGCGCGGTACGCGCTTAAACTCGAAAAATAGTGTTTCTTAGCGTTTTAAATTATTTTTCCACACGGATATGATTAAAATTATTATTCTAATCATAACAGGCTATTTTTAGGATTTTAACACTGATCGGGTGGTCACCGACGTTCGTTTCGCATTTTAAACGTTACGCGATAAGCGTTAGTTTTATCGTTGCCAACATAATTTTTATACACATCTAAATTTACCAACACATCAAATATCATATATTAATATCACATTCAGTCAAAAATAGTCATGTTACATGTTCACTACATAGATTACTATTGTCTGGTACGGCCTGAGAGGCCGGGTGTCACATTGGTTATGATTATCGTGCTTAAAACATCCAAATTTTACACCTTAAAACAACAAAGTATGGAAGTCTAGGGGCTAAAATGGTCAAATATCAAACAAATGACCAAACTTGGGCTCTCACCGACCGTGACACGGCCTACCCACTTCCTTCGCGGGCCACGAGCCCGTCTGGTCGCAGAATTAATGATCATGCTTGTTTTTCTTGGCGGGTTTTAGTGTTTTGTTTGAGTTTAAACTTGTTTCTTGTAATAAATGTGCACAACCCCCAACTCTAATCCTTCCATATAAAATCCAAACATCTTCCACACATTTTTCACTTTACAACACTCACAAAACCCTCTCAAATCTCTCTCAAACCTGCTGTTAATCAAGAGCTTAATCAGAATCATACCAGGTTGTTCATGTATGCATAACTCACTCATTTCTCATTCTTTTTCATTGATTCTTTTTCTCAATCAATTGGAACAACCTAAGGGATGATTCCACAGGTTTTCCGTGGAAAATCAAGGTCTGGAACATCACCAAAATAGGCTACAAAGTGAACAAACTTTCTGTTTTAATTTAAACTTTATTAAACTAGCTTGAACTTGAGGTTTCTCATACACATTCCTATGTCCTTATGCTCATAATTAATTAAATGGTTTGTTGGGCTTAAAAAGAAGGTTGTGACACTTAAAATCAGAGGTTAAAACCTCATAAACTTTCTATTTTGTTTAGGGTTTTACCCACAAGTAATGAACAAGCTTCAAGCTTGATGTTTGTGTGATTATAGGACTAACTTTGCTATCCTACTTGAAAATCCACACATTACTTGATGTTTTCCTAAGATTAGTTGTACTTATTTCCTTCTTAGTTGTATGTTCATGAACCTCCTTGATTGTTTATAACAAGTGTAGTGGTGAACACCAAAGAGGTACCTAAATGGAAGACTTGTTCTTCCTACCTCATGTATGACTTGTATGAATTACATAAGAGGTTCCTAAATGAATGATCCATCCTTCTACCTCATGCTTGACCTATATGACATATTAATATCTATACTTAACTTATATAATATATTCAAACAACCAAACTCTTGATGATGAACTAATGGCCATTCATCAAGATAGTAGGTTACATTATCTTAGACCTTGATAACTTGTCATGATTCTAATTGGACTTTGTTCCATGAAAACATTTAAACCCTTTCGAGATTCATAGTGTCAAGAACAAGTATCATGTGTGCTAGATGATTACTTTCTCATATGCTATTTTCACGTGCTTTAAACTCCAAGTTCTTAATCTTCCGTTAAACTCTCCATACTCACCCATCTATGTTTCTTCGTGTAGAAGGACAAGTTACTCCAATCTAATCAACCAAACACTCGCGGGATATCAAGTAGGAAGCTTGCAAAACCGTGAGTATACTTGATCCTTTTTTCCTTTTAACACTTTTGGGTGCATCATGTATGTTATACAAAATACACTTCACATGAAACTTTTTTAATCACACTCTATCCATGCTATAACATGAAACTATTTGATGCTTGTTAAACTTGTATGCTATGTAAATTTTCTTGTGTCGATATATGCTTCATTAACTTTTCTAGCTTACCTTAACAATATTAGCGCTATAGGATTAATGCACCGCCCACGAAACTTGGGGTATTGTTAAGTTAAACATGTTAACCTCCCACTACTCTATTGGGATAGGCTATATTAACGCGTTGGATTTTTGGGTTTGAACATATAGTACACCGTTTCAACATGCTAGTAAACTTGCATATTATGATTCATGTTGGATATGAGACTTTAAACAATTTTATTCTATATTATGCTATGTAACAAAACTTGTATACTCGCCAACTTTTTGTTGATATATTTTAATACATCTTGCAGGTTGATTGATGAGGTGATGTTGGGAAGAAATGAAATTTTGGTGGACTTAGATACACAGCTAAATTAATTTATCTTTTGATGTGATGTTTGCTTTGAACAATTGTTGTCTTTTATTTGGATTTTGTATGACAATCTAGTATTTAAATGAAATTTAAATCTTAATTATTATTGTTACATAGTGTTATGACGTTTTGAGCAATTTATTCGTCCCATCCCGATGTTTCCGCCATCGGTTGGGGTGTGACAGATTGGTATCAGAACCATAACTATAGGGAATTAGGAAAAGTAGGAATGCTTTGCCCTAGTCTATAGTTTTAGGAACTTAATTCTTATTTTTCATTTAAAACTTCATACATTCTACCTTATTTGCTCTTATCTCTTCTTCTTTGGTCTATTAAACTTGCATGCCTTTACTAAGGCTAACACAATACACATTTGAAGACTTGAAGACACTCGTAATACAAACGAGACAAGTTTACCAAAATAGGCGTGAAACACACAATTTGGTAAACGACTCTCATTCCGTCCGATTCTATTTTTGAACGAAATTCACCATTACTTTAGGAATGAAATCCACATCTTAATTGTCACACCCCCAAAACACCACATGCGGGAACCCCCGCGAGGCTTGTGACGTACCAGGAACTAGCCGCCAATCACATTGAACTCATACATGTTTTAAATAAAAACTTTCATTTATTAAGGTAAAGTATTACATTACAGAAAAAGTATAACTCATCGTATTCAGCGGAAGCATAAATCATTTGTTAAGTGTTACATAAACCGTATGTATGAAAACCATTAGACTTGTCTTGCGATCCCATGCATTACGACCCATGACCACTCCAGCATCCCAGATAGCAAGTTCCATGATCCACATAATCTATAACCTGCGAGCATGCACATAAGTGTATCAGACAACGCTGGTGAGTTCATAGTTTTACGAAAACGTTAGTTACCAAGTGTTTAGTTCAGTTCATTGATTACAATGTTGATAATACCTCGAATACAAGACGGCTCCAGATTTATTTTGCCCTTTCCCCAATGTTCCTATCAAAGCATTGGGCATGACTGGGTCATTAGTTCACACCCGTCCTCTCAGGTACGGGGTGAGGGTGCCAAACCTAGATAGCGCTACCAACTAATACCCCGTTACCTCTCAGGTAACAAACAAGATGGGACTTAAAGGTGATAGGACGAGTGTATTATCCAACATTCCAGATTTTACCCACAAGACGTATTCCTCTCAGGAATACCCAATTGATTTACCCAAAAATCTATCCCTCTCAGGGATACCCAATGACTGTCCCAACCACCGGGACGCATGCTCAAGAGGAATGAACTCACCTTGGTTTGCTCGGTATGACTAGTTACTCGTTTACAGTTGGTCAACCAAATCCTAATATGGTTATCGATGACAGTCAGTTTCGTTAATACGTAATGCAAATTTTAACACATAATACACGAGTGCCATACACATATCATCGTACACGTTGCAACAGTAGATCATGAAATCCAATAATCCATATCATGTAAATATAACATCATATAGATGTCTAGGCCTCATACCAGTTCATTTATATGTTCACATCTTATCGTTCACAATTCATATAAATGCACGGGTGTCCACCAAGTAACGTGCCACGTAATTTAAGTATGAAATTGAGTCCAAGTGTGTGTGTCATGAAATTGTGCGATCCCAGTATCTTGTGCGATTAGTTTCACATTCCCAATTAATATCATAATCAATATTCAAATTAAGTCAAATCACATAATCATTCTACCCTTGTTCATCATCATACAAATCGAATAGTTTGAACATCATAACAATTTCTAAATCATGACACACAATTCTTTCAATGAATGCCCACCATCATATAAATCGAAGTCCTTGTTAGAACATCAAGGCTACTTCAGAATCATGCATACACACACAAATCTGTATAACAAGTTTATATTCGTAAACACCACATTGTTCGGCTGAAAGCCCTCTTGGCGAAAAATCCATTCTTCGTCAAGAGGTGATAGTGACAAAATATCAGTTGTTCATCAAAAACACTCTTGGCGAAGAACCCATTCTTCGTCAAGAGGTGATGGTGACGAAGGATCATACGGTTCGTCGAGAAAGCCAGTCGACGAAGAACCATACTTCGTCATCTTGGGTTCTTCGTCGGGGATCTTTCATCGCTGCATTACAACAGGCGAGTCATGAACAATAAACCATAGGTGACGTCGGTCGACAACAACGCATACCCTACATCTAGCTCGGATCTATCAGTTGATTAACACAAAATATTCAACACATACCCTATTATCATGCAAAGCTCATGTATCAAACAAATCGAACAGTATAACTATCATCATGCGACCTAGTTACACGAACTCATCCTTGCTATCCATACTCATCTAAACATATTAATCAGATACAATCCATTCATATTTATCTCTTGATCGTGCACACCAAACCACATATAATCATACAAATCATCGATCAGATCCATTTATTCATATTCAGTCATTGATTATATTTCATACGATTCAACCAGAATTAAAACAAGTATTATCGTACTCACCAGATTTCGAGATGTTGTGGAGGGTGTTAGGGCTGAGAAGAAGGCTTCGATCGCCAGAGAAAGGCTGCCAACACCTTGAAGGAACTAGGAGAGTGCTTAGGGTTTTCAAAGGTCTGCCCAAAAAGAACGATACGCATCTCCTGATGCATATACGTGCGCTACAAAGGTGGGCTTGGGCACAGATTGGGCTCGAGGAATAGACTAGGCCGATGGCCCCTTCCGGCGAATAACCATCTTGACGAAGAACCTTCTTCGCCACTTATCGTCGAGTTGTGGTGTGAGACTAGCTTTCCTTTCGAGACTTATACCATCTATTCTACCAGTTTATATCTTAGCAACGACATATATTAAACGTGACGATCATAAGTAAAAGGTCGAAGAGTTGTGTAAAGTTAACCTTGAAAGATCGAGTTGTCACATCATCCCCAACTTGAAAGAAATTTCGTCCCGAAATTTGATAAGCAATCTCAGAAGCAGTCTCAAAGAAATGAAGTCATAAATCGAATCGAGATGACAGTGGGTTTCCCTCGGGTGCCCCATCATCCCCAACTTGAAAGGAATTTCGCTCCGAAATTCACCTAGTTGCACCCGGAGTTGATTCAACCATTTGAACAACTGGGGATACTAGAGCTTCATCCGATCATGCGCTTCCATGTGAACTCCAGTCCACATCTTGAGTTCCAACGAACACTCACGATTGGAATTCGACTATGTTAGCGAACCTTGACTTCCCGGTCCATGTCTTCGATAGACTCCTTGACCACTGCAACTTGTCTAATAAAGGTATCACTAATGTTTCAACAAACACTGCCCCTGATTCTTTCCAGAATTTTGGATGGCTCAACGTGATGTAAATTCTTCTTGCCTGCAGCGAACTCCCGGTGGTTCCTAAGCTTAGCAGCTTTCCTGATGGTCACACGTTGCCGCCAAACAATTTCCGATCTAAACAATCTTCCCAAGAGTTTCGAGTACAAGTCCTGAATCTGTGATTAGGTTGTCACCCTCCTTAGTCCAACAAGGAGATTGGCATTATCGTCCATGCAATGCCTCATACAGAGCTATCTGAATACCAGAATTGTATCTGCTGCAGTAGGACTCCTCCAAAGGTAAGTGTCTTTCCAATTTTTACTAAAGTCAATCACACACATGCTCACAGCATGTCTTCAAGTACCAGGATGGTTCATTTACGCTGACCGTTTATCCTACGGTGACAAGCAATGCTCAAGCCTAGACGTGAGCCAAGGGTGTTGTGTATTCCCTGTCATAAATCAGGCATAGATCAAAATCAGAGGTAACAGAAGTTGACACCTCATGCCTAAAAGCCGCCTCTCCCAGAGGAATACTCACAAGCTGTGAAGACTCGTCAGTTTCCTTGTTTGCAAGAAAGTGTGCTAGTTACATGAGACAATCAACGATCACCCAGGTGATATCGTCTCCGTTTCGAGTTTTAAGTGGATTAGTGACAAAATCCATTGTTGTCTGTTCTCATTTCCGTCTGGGTGTTTCCGGTTGCTGACCCAAACCAGAGGGTTTCTGACGTTCCACCTTGACTTTCGCACAAGTCAAACTTCGCTCACATACATTGCTATGTGGGCCTTCATGCCTGGTCATCAGTACAAGGTTTATAGATCCTAATATCTCCTATCAAGACCCAGACTACTAGGATACCGAGGCTGGTGTGCTTCGCTCAACACAAGTTTCCCTACGATTTCTGTATAGTGGGATCCCTATTCGATCCATGAAGTAGCGAATATCGCCCGTCTTGCCAAAAGTTGCTCCTCTATGCCCCGCACGGCTCCAGCTGGGAGGTCCTCATCCTTCAATGCTTCGGCGTGAGCATAACAGATCTGATCAAGTAGTTTAGATTCGAGGGTGTGCTATAAGGCTCATTCGCGTTTAAGTTCCATAGTCGTAGTCGTTCGAGAGTTCCATCCAGCAACACCGTCGTATGTTTAACTCTTGTTGTTCGAGATATGCTGAGGGTCCTTATGATCGGTCTATATAACGCCCTTGGTTCCGTCCAAGGAACACCTCCAAATTCTAAATCCAAGGGCCATGGCTTCCACCCCAGGTTGTGAGTCGCGCAATTCTTCTTGCTAATCCACCACGTAAGCAATCACCCTCTCGTGTTGCATCGGTGTGTAACTGAGACTCCGATTCAGACCTCCATGGTATACCACTAGACCTCCCGTACCCTCGGGTAAAGACAATGCCCAGTGCATTGTAGAGTTGAATTTCAGAAGCTGAAAAGACATTCTCCTGCTTTGTCTCCCATGAATACACAGCACCCCGCTGTGCTAAAGTGGTTAAAGCTGCACAATCTTCGAAAATCCCGCGATGCATCTGCGATAGTATCTAGCGAAACCAAGGAATTGTTGTATCCTTGAAGGGATCTTTGGTGTCGGTCAGTTTCTAACAAAATGGATCTTAGCGAGATCCATGTGTATTCCCACTTCGTCGATTACATGACCAAAAATGTACCTCTCGGATCCAGAAGTTACATTTAACAAGACTTCGAGCGGAGTGGCTCCTCCCTCAGGAGCTCTAAAATAAGATACAAATGCCGTCCATGATGTTCCTTTCTCCTGGAAATGATTTCAAATGCCATCACTACACACGGTCGATTCATTTGATCCATAAAGCTGCTGGTGTGTTGATTAACCCAAAGGTCATGGAATACAAAGTCGCAATGACCGCATTGCGTTCGATATGTCGTTTTAGGAACACTCTCCCCTTGGACTTCCATATGATGATAGTTCATTCGTTAGTCAATCCTTGAATAGGAGCTTGACCCTCGCAACTGGTCAACAGGTTGTCAATACATGGTCGAGGCGGACGGTTCTTGACTGTCACCTTGCTGAGTTCTCGATAGTCAGTACACATACGAAAAGGCTTATCTTCACGGATATGACTGGGGCTCCCCAACGCGAAAACTAGGTCTGACAAAACTCCTGTCCAATAGTCCCTGTCGTTGATTAGACAATTCTTGCAACCCTCCTGGCGCAAGACGGTAAGGAGTACAAGAAATCAGGGCTGCCTCTGGCGTGAGATCAAACTGAGATTCTTCCTAACAGTTGTTGAAGTAAACCTGAAAGTTCCTCGAGTAGCACACTGAGAGGAACCACGAACCATGGGTGGATCCTCGCTCCTCTTTTCCAAAGCCTTAACATTAGTAACGGTTGCCATCATAGTGGGGTAATCCCTCCGTAGACACTTCTGGGCTTTCATTGCTGATATGATGCTAAGCTTTACACCACTCTGATACTTTAGAACAGACGACGATTTTCTCCTCACAGGGTATATCCGCGCGATATCTGGATAACCAATCCATACTAACTACTACATCAAAACTATCAAGGGTAGTAGAAAGAAGGTTGATGTCGAACACTTGTCCCACAAGGTCGAGTTTGCATCCCAACGAACATATGAAGTTTCGATTGACTTGCCATCGGCCGATTCCACAACAGGTTCGGTTTCAAGAAGCATCAGGGTTAAACGGAACAGAGACGGAATGATTAGTTACGAAGAACGTGACCATGTTGCTATAATCCTGGCGTCTCCCACGCCAGACCTAAGTACCCCTCCACGAGCATCACTTCTAGTGTTGTTATTTTCTTTATGAGAATTTCCTGCCCTGCCGTCGTTCCCCTAGTTGTTGTCGTCTTGATTTAACAACGGCCAATCCATGGCGTAGGCACCTTCATTTCCATACTGTAGGCTACGATCACGAGTACCTTGATGTTTCCATGACTGTTGCCTGCAATGTCGTTGCTTGAAACGGAGCCCTACGATCTTTCACTGGCAAGGTCCATCTTTTCACATTCCGAGACACGTCCTAAGGCGCTACTCATTGTGCTGGCAATTACACATTCCACGCTATAGTCTATTGTCATCGCTTATGTCCCGATTGATTCGTAGGAGTTGACTCCCTTTATTTGCTGACTAGGGTTAAGGATTCGATTGAAGTCAATTTGCTGGTGTTCGTTGCCGGTAATCAGGGTCGTCCTAATACTGAGGTCGGTA
Source organism: Helianthus tuberosus (assembly GCA_030545235.1). NCBI lineage: Eukaryota > Viridiplantae > Streptophyta > Magnoliopsida > Asterales > Asteraceae > Helianthus > Helianthus tuberosus. The sequence goes on from CM060362.1 coordinate 56,599,479, forward strand.
AGGCACTACGTTCATCCTCTTATCCATCGTTCTTGCAAGTTGATTAAGGAATACACAGTATGTTGCGAGAGTGTTGCAGAAGTGATCGCACTTCGGGATCTAAGGCGTCAGTACGTTAAATTCCAGCAAATGAATAAAAGTGAGAAAAGTATAGATCAATCATTCGACACTGCGACATCCAACCCAGTGACGTTCGTACTAGCACCTAGCATTCTACACAGTTCGCTAGACGTTCAGATGAGTGTTCAGGTAATACTCGATAGCATCGAGATTCGTAAGGATTCAGAGAGGAGCGAAAAGATCACGTTCAAGTAGGAGACAATCACTGCTATGACCCCTATAGGTTTGTTATGTCTCTCATTGATCGAATAACGGAACAGAACCCCTTTTTCACTTGTTAAGCCTCACTGGGACTCACATGCACCCCACATTATTATTATGTGTGCACCTACAATAATATTACGATTTGCATGCTCATCTCAGCTCCTCCTAACTCGTGTCAAATGGCTCTTCAAACTCAGATATCAAACAGGGGTTGTCAAAGTAACGAGATCACAAAAATCCAAAGACTATGACAATCTATCAACGCATCATAATGTAAGCAAGCAATCCATGCAATCGTGCTATAGTGACAAGTGTGTGTTCGTATATTACATCATAAACAAAGGTGTACTAGTCATGTGATGTATGCAACAAGTGAGAAAGACGAACCTTGCAATCTGTTGCTGAGTGCCATGGTCGTAATCACGTATTCAAAACTGTTCGGTTATAGTCTGGTTTTATAAAAACATTTTTAAAACCAAGTTCACTATAACCAGTCGCTCTGATACCAAACTGTCACACCCCCAAAACACCACATGTGGGAACCCCCGCGAGGCGTGTGACGTACCAGGATCTAGCCACTAATCACATTGAACTCATACATGATTTAAATAAAAACTTTCATTTATTAAGGTAATGTATTACATTACATAAAGTATAACTCATCGTATTTAGCGGAAGCATAAATCATTTGTTAAGTGTTACATAAACCGTATGTACGAAAACCATTAGACTTGTCTCGCGATCCCATGCATTACGACCCATGACCACTCCAGCATCCCAGACAGCAAGTTCCACGATCCACATAATCTATAACCTACGAGCATGCACAGAAGTGTATCAGACAACGCTGGTGAGTTCATAGTTTTACGAAAACGTTAGTTACCAAGTGTTTAGTTCAGTTCATTGATTACAATGTTGATAATACCTCAAATACAAGACGGCTCCAGATTTATTTTGCCCTTTGCCCAATGTTCCTATCAAAGCATTGGGCATGACTGGGTCATTAGTTCACACCCGTCCTCTCAGGTACGGGGTGAGGGTGCCAAACCTAGATAGCGCTACCAACTAATACCCCGTTACCTCTCAGGTAACAAACAAGATGGGACTTAAAGGTGATAGGACGAGTGTATTATCCAACATTCCAGATTTTACCCACAAGACGTATTCCTCTCAGGAATACCCAATTGATTTACCCAAAAACCTATCCCTCTCAGGGATACCCAATGACTGTCCCAACCACCGGGGCGCATGCTCAAGAGGAATGAACTCACCTTGGTTTGCTCGGTATGACTAGCTACTCGTTTACAGTTGGTCAACCAAATCCTAATATGGTTATCGATGACAGTCAGTTTCGTTAATACGTAATGAAAATTGTAACACATAATACACGAGTACCATACGCATATCATTGTACATGTTGCAACAGTAGATCATGAAATCCAATAATCCATATCATGCAAATATAACATCATGTGATAGATGTCTGGGCCTCATACCAATTCATTTATATGTTCACATCTTATCATTCACAATTCATATAAATGCATGGGTGTCCACCAAGTAACGTGCCATCTAATTTAAGTATGAAATTGAGTCCAAGTGTGTGTGTGTGTCATGAAATTGTACGATCCCAGTATCTTGTGCGATTAGTTTCACATTGCCAATTAATATCACTATCAATATTCAAATTAAGTTAAATCACATAATCATTCTACCCTTGTTCATCATCATACAAATCGAATAGTTTGAACATCATAAAAATTTCTAAATCATGACACACAATTCTTTCAATGAATGCCCACCATCATATAAATCGAAGTCCTTGTTAGAACATCAAGGCTACTTCAGAATCATGCATACACACACAAATCTGTATAACAAGTTTATATTAGTAAACACCACACTGTTCGGATGAAATCCCTCTTGGCGAAGAATCCATTCTTCGTCAAGAGGTGATAGTGACGAAAGATCAGTTGTTCGTCGAAAACCCTCTTAGTGAAGAACCCATTCTTCATCAAGAGGTGATGGCGACGAAGGATCATATGGTTCGTCGAGAAAGCCAGTCGACGAAGAACCATACTTCGTCGTCTTGGGTTCTTCGTCGGGGATCTTTCATCGCTGCATTACAACAGGCGAGTCATGAACAATAAACCCTAGCTGCCGTCGGTCGACAACAACGCATACCCTACATCTAGCTCGGATCTATCTGTTTATTAACACAAAATATTCAACACATACCCTATTATCATGCAAAGCTCATGTATCAAACAAATCAAACAGTGTAACTATCATCATGCGACCTAGTTACACGAACTCATCCTTGATATCCATACTCATCTAAACATATTAATCAGATACAATCCATTCATATTTATCTCTTGATCGTGCACACCAAACCACATATAATCATACAAATCATCGATCAGATCCATTTATTCATATCCAGTCATTGATTATATTTCATAGGATTCAACCAGAATTAAAACAAGTATTATTGTACTCACCAGATTTTGAGATGTTGTGGTTGGTGTTAGGGCCGAGAAGAAGGCTTCGATTGCCAGAGGGTGGTTGCCGACACCTCGAAGGAACTGGGAGAGTGCTTAGGGTTTGCAAAGGTCTGCCCAAAAAGAATGATACGCATCTCCTGATGCATATACGTGTGCTACAAAGGTGGGCTTGGGCACAGATTGGGCTCGAGGAATAGACTGGGCCGATGGCCCCTTCTGGCGAATAACCATCTTGACGAAGAACCTTCTTCGCCAATAACTGTCTTGATAAAGACCCTTCTTCGCCACTTATTGTCGAGTTGTGGTGTGACACTAGCTTTCCTTACGATACTTATACCATCTATTCTACGAGCTTATATCTTAGCAATGACATATATTAAACGTGACGATCATAAGTAAAAGGTCGAAGTGTTGTGTAAAGTTAACCTTGAAAGTTTGAGTTATCACAATAATGGTAATTTCCATTTCAAACTCTAGTGGACCCTCATCAAAGTGTCAAAATTATATTTTGACCTGACGAGTACCAACCACATTAGGGTATGAAATCGTCAAGTTAGGGGTGAAACCTGCATCCTGTCGATTAAGTTCCCCTCCTCGATTTTCAATCTCGCCAAAGTCCCGATTGTTTCAATTGATTAGGGACGTGTAGTAACTGGAAGGGTAAGATACCGTTAATCGCTTCTCGACGAGAGTATCTTACCTATAGGCCAAAGCACGGTTTCTCTAATTCGAAAGGACTTTCGACCCACTTTGGAATAGTCGACGTTTCTCTACCCGAAACAATCCAATGTTTTATGAGCCTCTGTTTTATGTTATCTCAATTTTCATGTGATTTTTATACTTGTTACTTCATTCATATCAAAACCATTACACAAATTCGCACGTTATCGCAATCAAAAACAATAATAATCTCTCGCGAACAAACTAAATTTACGATGCTTTCCTTGTCAATGTTATGCTATGTGAAATTCATGATTATGCTATGAGAGACGATTTGAATATTTCTATGCTATGTGAAACAATTTGAACATTTGTATGCTATATGAGACCATATGCTATGTGATTCATTTCATGAAAACGATTTTCTTAAACAAACATTATGATCAAGTCTTACCTATTCATTCTTTTTTAATCTTAGATGTCTTCTCATCTCTCCAACTCGACTAAGAAGTCAAAGACCAGCTCTCAGAAGAAGTTGATGGCATTTATGGTCAATCAAATCGCTCGCATCGTCCCAAAGATCATCACTGAGATTCAAGCTTCTGGTACTCCAAACTCCTCCGTTGATTCAAAGGTTGAAGCACGCAAGCCCATGTCATTTAACTTCAAGTACTTTTCGTCTTGCAACCCCAAACCATTCACTGGAAACGATGGGGTGACCGCTAGCTTGAGTGGTTTGACAGCATAAAGGTCACGTTTATTAATAGTGAGTGTCCTGAAGAGCTTAAGACTCGTAGTGCTACTAGGGTATTCCAAGCCCGAGCTCTTGAATGGTGGACAAACGAAAGGAATCTTCGTTCTAACGAAGTTGCCTATGCCTTGCCATGGGAAGAAGTTAAAACACTCATGATGGAAGAATTTTGCCCTCCTCTTGAGCAACAAAAGTTGGAAGAAGAATTTTGGGCTCTAAAGCATATTGGCGACGATAACCTAGCCTATACCACCCGCTTTAAACAACTTAGCTTCATTATTCCCCACCTCGTTATGACCACCGACCGCAAGATAAGAAAGTACATCAATGGGTTACCTTCTGCTATGCACGATACGATCGAGGCAGCCAAACTCGATAACATCGAAGCCGTTTACCATCTCGTAACTTCCCTGAACAACAATCGCATTCGCGATAAGCAAGCTGTGAACCCTGTTTCATCCAAGCCAGCCAATCAAATTACCCAACAGTCCAGTGGCAACAAGGGGAAGAAGCGCAAGCAATCGAACCCTGGTTGCAACACGATAGTACCAACTGTGAACCTGAACCCTACTATGCCTGCAAACGATCGTAAGCCATACAATGGGATTCATCCCAAGTGTACCACTTGCAACTTTCACCATCCGACTAATGTCAATTGTCGCCATTGTACCATTTGCAACCGTTTTGGCCATAACACCGCCTATTATCGTAACAACCCTATGCCACAAGCTCAACCCGCTCAACAAAACACCAAACCAGCTCGAGCCTACTACAAATGTGGTGACACAACTCATCTCCGTCCTCAGTGTCCTCAACTTAACCAGGAACAACAACAACCACCTCGAGGACGAGCTTTCAACCTAAACGCAAATCAGGCGTGCAACGATAATGAAGTCATTAATGGTACGTTTCTTGTTAATAACCTTTATGCTTCGATACTATTTGATACTGGTGCGGACAAAAGCTTTGTGTCCGTTGAATTTGAATCTTTGTTAAACTGTAGACGCTCTAAGCTACCTAACTCGTTTTCCGTCGTAGTCGCCAATGGAAAATCTATCTTTGTCGGCTCCGTTCTTCTTGATTGTCTTCTTACTCTGAACAAGAACATTTTTACTATCGACCTTATACCCATGCAACTGGGTAGTTTCAACATCATTGTAGGCATGGATTGGCTTCGAAAGAACCATGCTGAAATCACTTGCCACGAGAAGTACGTTCGTTTGCCTCTTCCATCTGGTGACGTTTTACACGTTTATGGAGACCGACCTTCAAAGGGACTGAAGTGGATGTCCTGCACACAAGCGAATATATATTTACGTAAACAGTACTTTGCCTTTTTAGCCCACGTTGTGGAAGCAAAAGGCAAGGAAAAGAGCGTAAGAGATGTTCCAGTGGTGCGCGACTTCCCTGATGTCTTTCCTGAAGATTTACCTGGTCCTCCTCCACCTCGATCTGTTGATTTTTGTATTGACCTCGTACCTGGTTCGACCCTGTTGCCAAAGCTCCTTATCATCTTGCACCCTCTGAGATGCAAGAGTTGTCTACACAACTCCAAGAACTCCTCGATAAGGGCTTCATTCGTCTAAGTACCTCACCTTGGGGTGCTCTTGTGCTTTTTGTCAAGAAGAAGGATGACTCGTTCCGCATGTGCATCAATTATCATGAGCTTAACAAACTCACCGTTAAGAATCGTTATCCTCTTCCGTGCATCGACGATCTCTTTGACCAACTTCACGGCGCTACTTGCTTCTCTAAGATCGATATTCGATCTGGTTATCACCAACTTCGTGTTCTCAAAGAGGACATTCCTAAAACCACGTTTCGCACTCGCTATGGACACAACGAGTTCGTAGTTATGCCTTTTGGTTTGACCAATGCACCCGCTATGTTCATGGATCTCATGAATCGTGTTTGTAAACCTTACTTGGATCTTTTTGTCATCGTCTTCAATGACGAAATTCTCATTTATTCTAAATCTCAAGCTAATAATGAACGTCATCTACGCCTCATACTCGAGCTTTTATGTGTCGAACCCTTATACGCGAAGTTTTCCAAATGCGAGTTCTGGATCAAAGAAGTCCAATTCCTTGGACAAATTGTTAGTGAAAAAGGAATCCATGTCGATCCTTCCAAAATCGGAGCAGTAAAGAATTGGACCAAGCCTAAAACCTCTTCTGAAATCCGTTCCTTTTTGGGATTGGCAGGTTATTACCGCCTATTCATCTCGAACTTTTCAAAGATCGTTGTTCCTCTCACCACGTTGACTCGAAAAGAGAAACCTTTTGCTTGGGGTCCTGAGCAAGAGGAAGCTTTTCAAACTCTTAAGAATTTGCTTTGTAACCCTCCTATTCTTGCTCTCCCTGATGGGAATGATGATTTCGTGGTATACTGCTGTAACGTTTCTATTTTTAAAAAACTATTTTATATAGTTGGTTGAAATATTATATTTATTAATTAACCTGTATATGGGTGACCTTTCTAAATAAAATAAAAGTATATAAAAACTTATTAACGGGTAGATTACAAGTAAGTTGACTGTTAGAAATATGAAGTATCTAGATGGGCCCAGTGACCGTCTAATAATTAAAAAAATAGTGTATTTGGAGTTACTCCGTTTTTAATGAAACTTGTTTCAAAATGTAGATAAGATTATTCTCGTTCTAATGACATATTTATTGTTTTATAAAACATTATATTTTAGAAGTTATAAGCGCCCAATAAGTGAAGCAGTTAAATTAATTATAATATATATATATATATATATATAAATATAATAAATAATAACTTACATACTTCCTAGTATACGTATACACTTTTTATATAAAATAATAGTAAAAATCAAACACCAAACACCAAATGGACATATATGCATTAACGTGTATGGAATATGGAATTCCATGAGGGTACGTGGCTAAAATAGAAAGAAAGGAATCTTTTTGGAAAAAGCCTATAAGAACAAGTTAACATTTCTCAAAGAAAACCATTTTCTGGCTCATGCTATGTGTCGCCAACTTTCTCATTCTATTTCTATATTATTTTTTATTTTCACTCGTAATAATAATAAAGCCCTGCCTCGTTTTAAATGTTTTAACTCCCGATCACCGCTACTCTTTCTAATTGATCTGGAGCACCATAATGCATGTCAAGTGTGAGGACCTTCAAAAATGTCCCGAACCGACCCATAAGTAAAAACCCGGACCCCTGAAACCCCAATACATATCAAAAATCAAGAAATCAAGATTTGTGGTCTTCAGACGGGCTGCGTCAATGTGGAGTTGACCGGATAAGCGTCCAGATCCACGTGTCACCCACATGGCACACCTACTCGTGACCCAGCAAGCCTATACGTAGACTAGACCTTCTCGCGGGCCGCGTAAGGTTTGTCTTAGGGCTCACGCGGGTCGCGACAACCCCAGAAATCAGCTATAAATAGAATGGGTTACGAGCAGTTCACTGATGTCGAAAGTTTTGAATAAAAACGAAAGTATACAGCTCAAAATCACAAATTAGCATAGTGAGGCACTGCTACGATACTGAGTATTAACTCGATAGCTGCTACGATTAAATATCCGATCGATTGAAACCAATCCGACAGGATGTTTAAGTGCTGCCCAAATTCGGGCTATACTTTGTCATTAGTCGTGAATCCGACAGGATGTTTGATTGCTACCCGAACTCGGGGTATACTTTGTCATTCGTCGTGAAAACGGTAGATGTTTAAGTATAGCACTCTGTCATTCGTTGCGAATCCGATGGATGTTTAAGTGTTGCACTTTGTCATTCGTTGTGAGGATTTTAATCTCGTGAGTTATCGTAAATGCTGTATTAGTTACTAACCTAGTTCGTGTGCATTGTTATTTAAATTAGGTTACAAGGCTAATCAGTAGGCTAAATTAAGCCCGTATAAATCTGTAATGTGAGTCATTCTTTTTTATCAACTGTTTTACAATACTCCATGTATTTTCAAAAAGTTATAATTACAGGGATTAAGTCATGGTTATCTTGAATCACTGGCTAATGGGGGTATTGTGCACATTACTAATTTCTCACGGTTAGGCTAATAAATCCTAACAGTGATAATCATCACTACTTGGGGAAAGACCCAATAGTGGTATGACCATCGTCACCAGGTGACACGGCGCCAGATAAAAATAAGATAGAAGCCATTGTAATCGCTCTTATGTTGTAATCTATAACAAAGTTATAATTACAGGGATTAAGTCGTGGTTATCTTAAATAAGATAAAAGCCATTGTAATCGCTCTAATGCTGTAATTTATAACTAAGGGTCATTTTATAAAAATGAATGAACTCACCAGTATTTTCTGCTGACCAAATCTTTTTAAAAAACGTTTCAGTTAATTACAGTAGATCGGAATTAGAGTTGGATGCGGCACCAACAAGGCTTACAGAAGTGGCTTATTTTATCAATTAAATTAAATTAAGAAAAGTTGGTTTATGTATTCGAATTTATCCTATATTAAAGCTACCTTTCAAAACATGGGTTTATCCCATCTATTTAATAAATAAAATCCGGTGTTTTCTAAACTCTGATATTTTTCCTAACTCACGGTCCTGATGAAATTTCTATTGCACTACTTTTCAAAATAATCACCGGTACCACTTGGCTGCTCACGGCTCCCGATTCCGTCCAGGGTGGGATCGGGGGTCGTGACAGAAGGTGGTATCAGAGCCACTGATTTAAGCCTATAAGTGTTGTGATAATAATACCTAAACTTATATAAAAGAGTTAGGAGATTGCTATTAACTGGTAGCACACATGATAGCATTTAGACTTGAACTTAAGAAAAGATGCCTTAGTATCAGCTTCGAGATAAGCTAAATACTTGTATAAATAAAGTGTGATGGGTTTTGGTATGCCGTGAGAATGATAACTAGAACATTGCAAGTATAATAAATAAGCAATAACACTTGACCACTATTATTTCTTATTTATTGGTACTACTTTGTTCTAAAATATGATCAATCAGGTGAATACTAATTTCCTGATTCGTTGTTGAAAGTCATAATGCACTTTCCAAAGCATGATTTAAGAAAAAAAATACTATTTATGGGAAATATAAATTTCTTCTCCGGCAAGACTGGGTATGGTGTAGCAGACTCTCCAGCTTGTCCGGATATAACGGGGTTACCTCTCCGGCTAGAACCGGGTAAGAAGGTATATAATATGTCAAACAAGTGACAAGTTTTCCCTAAATAGTATCATGACCTGATATCTGACTTGTTTTTTGGAAATATGAATCTGTTAAATACATGGACCTTATGAAGGGTATGTATATTACAGCATGTGAAATATATGATTATATAGATATGTATATCTATAAGGAAATCCAAAAACCATAAGGATTGACAATTTGGAATAAATCACAAGCATATGTGTCAATAATAAATCTAGATTTCTTTATCAGGAATCTCTTGCATATATCGATAATTCCGATATCAAACATTATTTCGTTTGATCATATGCCTCGTAACTCGTACGACAATATAAACAATGGAAACCCTTTAAGTTAGGACACCATCAAAAGTATAAGAATTTCTAAATGCGTTACCATAGACTATTAACGCAAGTAAGAAGCATATAAAGTGGTGCTACTGCACAAGAAAACACATAAAACTTAAATTATACGTCAGCGGACGTCGAAGTATATCACACACGACTTTCGAGGCAAGACCTTTGGAAAATATGATTGGGCACGACGACACCAATGCTAATCCCGTCAGTAGAAGAATTACTAAAGCAGCACTTGGCCATGTGATCCTACAAACAACATGAATCTTGCTGAGGTACGATAGAACAAGATTTCACAACAATCGGTGCATAGTCTAATCAGAATTATAATTATTGACGCTGCAAAAGAAAGTCACATACCTTTACAAATCCCTATTTCATTTTATTCGACATTCCCTACTAATGTCACTTAACAACGGTTATCACACAAAATTCCAGATAAAGTTTTTATATTTCTTTCGTTGAAATTCTGACTTCTGCATATAATGAGTTGACTTTCGTGTTTCTACTTCCCCTAATGGTCATCATACCATGAGGATTTCTTTCATATTAGCAAATATTGATCTGTTTCATTTCTTGGTAAATCCACACATTTCACATGCACTGTTTGTTGCGCATATGGTTCGTTTGAATTATGAAGACCACTGGACGGCTTCATTCCAATTTGTTGTTTTATCAAAACTCAAATATCATTTTGCTATACTTAATTTTTGGCACTGTAAACCACATTATTGCAAAACGATGACTCTCTGATATCGAGCCAATGAATTTCTTAAAAAACTCAATTTTCTTTGGCATACATGGTTTTCGTTGTGACCATGTCCGAACTTTCTTATTAAAACTCGTTTGTTTAAACAAGTTCAATTGTTTAAACTTGCTCGCATTACGTATTCAATTCAAAGTCCCATATGATGAATTGAAGCCATCATCTTCAAAATAATCCCAACAAGCACTTCAATTCTCTTGAACTATAACATGCTTGTTTGGTCTTCGACTTCATTGAATCGTTTCTTTAATCACGATCACCTTGTGGTGACATTTTCACAAATTTAAAGCTTACGCTAATCTCGTTGCACACATCATATACGGATTTAATTATTTATTTATTTATATTGAATCTGCTTTGTTGGTTTATCCTATAAAAGCAATCTTAACTTAATCGTGTGTTAAGATAATGATACACAAATTCATATCATATTTCAGTATATCTCTTAATGGTTCTTACAACATCAATCGAGCCTTTCGTGATAATTATTGCTTTATCATCTTCAATAAAAAAAACATTATTCAATTGTTTCAATTTCAATCGAAAATCCTACTAGATTTGTTTGAAACCAACATTCGGACTTACTTCGTTGAACTTTCATTTGATTTAAAACACGGTGAACTCATCCAATCACCGCTATTACTGTTTCGATCACTACGACACCTTGTGGCGTCGGTATAGACTTGTAGCTTGAGCTAATCTATATATATACCTTTCGCTTGACTCATCCTTGAAAGTGGTCTTAATACAACTATGTGTTAAGACAATAATACACTAAACTCTGTTGTATATCGGTGTATCCTTGTAATTCGATAAATGTCAAACCCATTGATTTTTCTCATATCATAATTCAATAGTTGACAAATTATTTTCATGCGTCTATTTTATTTTGAGCTTGTTGATTCTGAATCTTTCTCGGTTGACAATTAAAGTAACTTTCCTTTGACAAAGAATTCTATTGTTTCTAAAAGTCATTTACAACTTGTAAACATTCAATTTAGACATCTATTGATCATATATCTGTTTTGGCTTGAACCTAGTCACCTTGGAAATTATATCATTTCATCTCGTTCATTTGACATTGATTTTTTTTCAAATAATTCAGTTGAACCATTGAGTCCCATTTATTGTACAACTCATATTCACAAAATTTGATATTTTAATTCTGTATCATTTACCTTAATACTATTCTTATTAACTAAGTCGTGACATAACTTTAAGAAGACATCGTAGCCCAAATCTCGAGGACGAGATTTAAAACAAGGTGGGGAGGATGTAACGTTTCTATTTTTATCATATAAGAATTATAGGGTTGTTTAAATTTATTAATCACTAGTAACTAGTTTTATTTTTAATATAATTATTCGACCCAGATAGTTTTAAAAACTATTTTATATAGTTGGTTGAAATATTATATTTATTAATTAACCTGTATATGGGTGACCTTTCTAAATAAAATAAAAGTATATAAAAACTTATTAACGGGTAGATTACAAGTAAGTTGACTGTTAGAAATATGAAGTATCTAGATGGGCCCAGTGACCGTCTAATAATTAAAAATATATTGTATTTGGACTTACTCCGTTTTTAATGAAACTTGTTTCAAAATGTAGATAAGATTATTCTCGTTCTAATGACATATTTATTGTTTTATAAAACATTATATTTTAGAAGTTATAAGCGCCCAATACGTGAAGCAGTTAAATTAATTATAATATATATATATATATATATATATAATTAATAATAACTTACATACTTCCTAGTATACGTATACACTTTTTATATAAAATAATAGTAAAAATCAAACACCAAACACCAAATGGACATATATGCATTAACGTGTATGGAATATGGAATTCCATGAGGGTACGTGGCTAAAATAGAAAGAAAGGAATCTTTTTGGAAAAGCCTATAAGAACAAGTTAACATTTCTCAAAGAAAACCATTTTCTAGCTCACACTATGTGTCGCCAACTTTCTCATTCTATTTCTATATTTTTTTATTTTTTTTTATTTTCACTCGTAATAATAATAAAGCCCTGTCTCGTTTTAAATGTTTTAACTCCCGATCACCGCTACTCTTTCCAATTGATCTAGAGCCCCATAACGCATGTCAAGTGTAAGGACCTTCAAAAATGTCCCAAACCGACCCATAAGTAAAAACCCGGACCCCTGAAACCCCAATCCATATCAAAAATCAAGAAATCAAGATTTGTGGTCTTCAGACGGGCCGCGTAAAGATTCAGCATAGTCTTACGCGGGTCGCGTCAATGTGGAGTTGACCGGATAAGCGTCCAGATCCACGTGTCACCCATATGGCACACCTACTCGTGACCCAGCAAGCCTATACGTAGACTAGACCTTCTCGCGGGCCGCGTAAGGTTTGTCTTAGGGCTCACGCGGGTCGCGACAACCCCAGAAATCAGCTATAAATAGAATGGGTTACGGGCAGTTCACTGATGTCGAAAGTTTTGAATAAAAACGAAAGTATACAGCTCAAAATCACAAATTAGCATAGTGAGGCACTGCTACGATACCGGGTATTAACTCGATCGCTGCTACGATTCAATATCCGATCGATTGAAACCAATCCGACAGGATGTTTAAGTGCTGCCCAAATTCGGGCTATACTTTGTCATTAGTCGTGAATCCGACAGGATGTTTGAGTGCCACCCGAACTCGGGGTATACTTTGTCATTCGTCGTGAAAACGGTAGATGTTTAAGTATAGCACTCTGTCATTCGTTGCGAATCCGATGGATGTTTAAGTGTTGCACTTTGTCATTCGTTGTGAGGATTTTAATCTCGTGAGTTATCGTAAATGCTGTATTAGTTACTAACCTAGTTCGTGTGCATTGTTATTTAAATTAGGTTACAAGGCTAATCAGTAGGCTAAATTATGCCCGTATAAATCTGTAATGTGAGTCATTCTTTTTTATCAACTGTTTTACAATACTCCAAGTATTTTCAAAAAGTTATAATTACAGGGATTAAGTCATGGTTATCTTGAATCACTGGCTAATTAGGGTATTGTGCACATTACTAATTTCTCACGGTTAGGCTAATAAATCCTAACAGTGATAATCATCACTACTTGGGGAAAGACCCAATAGTGGTATGACCATCGTCACCAGGTGACACGGCGCCAGATAAAAATAAGATAGAAGCCATTGTAATCGCTCTTATGCTGTAATCTATAACAAAGTTATAATTACAGGGATTAAGTCGTGGTTATCTTAAATAAGATAAAAGCCATTGTAATCGCTCTTATGCTGTAATTTATAACTAAGGGTCATTTTATAAAAATGAATGAACTCACCAGTATTTCATGCTGACCAAATCTTTTTAAAAAACGTTTCAGGTAATTACAGTAGATCGGAATTAGAGTTGGATGCGGCACCAACAAGGCTTACAGAAGTGGCTTATTTTATCAATTAAATTAAATTAAGAAAAGTTGTTTTATGTATTCGAATTTATCCTATATTAAAGCGACATTTCAAAACATGGGTTTATCCCATCTATTTAATAAATAAAATCCGGTGTTTTCTAAACTCTGATATTTTTCCTAACTCACGGTCCTGATGAAATTTCCGTTGCACTACTTTTCAAAATAATCATCGGTACCAATTGGCTGCTCGCGGCTCCCGATTCCGTCCATGGTGGGGTCGGGGGTCGTGACAACTGCGATGGCTCGAATCATGGTCTTGGGTGTGTTCTCATGCAACGAGACAAAGTCATCGCTTATGCCTCTCGTCAACTCAAAATACATGAGAAAAACTACACTACCCACAATCTCGAGCTTGGCGCAGTTGTTTTTGCGTTAAAGATTTGGCGACTCTACCTATATGGTACCAAGTGTGTGGTTTTCACTGACCATAAGAGCCTACAACACATCTTTAACCAAAAAGAGCTTAATATGCGTCAGTGACATTGGGTGGAATTGCTTAACGACTATGACTGCGAGATTTGCTATCACCCTGGAAAAGCGAATGTCGTGGCCGATGCACTTAGTCGTAAGTCTCATTTAGTAGTATTTGTTGTTTTCAAGTTTCTAGTGATCTTCACACTTGCATTCGTGAAGCTCAATATTCTTCAGCCAACGAAGGTTCTTTATTCATAGAAATACGTGCTGCTACTGAAGACCAACTTGTGACCAAATCTGATGGACTTCAATACTATCTTGACCGCATCTAGGTGCCAGATCGAGACAGTCTTCGTGAACTCATTATGAACGAGGCACACAAATCCAAGTACTCGATTCATCCTAGTGCTGACAAGATGTACCATAATCTACGTACATCCTATTGGTGGTCGGGTATGAAGAGAGACATTGCCACTTACGTTTCTAAGTGCCTTACCTGTTCAAAAGTCAAAACCGAGCATCAACGACCTTCTGGTCTACTCGAACAACCTGAAATCCCCGTTTAGAAATGGGATAGCATTGCTATGGACTTCATAACCAAACTTCAGCGTACGCCTTCTGGTCACGATTGAATATGGGTGATTATCGATCGTCTGACCAAGTCCGCTCATTTCCTTCCTATTCGTGAATATTTCAAGGTTGAACGACTTGCTCGACTCTACACTGACGAAATCATATGCCTTCATGGTATTCCTCTTGGCATCATTTCCGATCGTGATGGTCGTTTCACTTCACGTCTTTGGCAAACTTTTTAGTCTGCTATGGGTTCTCATTTGAATCTCAGTACGGCCTTTCATCCCCAAACGGATGGACAGACGGAACGTACTATCCAAACCCTAGAGGACATGCTCCGTTCTTGTGTCATCGACTTTGGTGGTAGTTGGGATGTGCATTTACCATTAATCGAGTTCTCATACAACAACAGCAACCACTCCAGTATTCAAATGGCTCCTTTCGAGGCATTGTATGGTCGCAAATGCCAATCTCCTATTAGCTGGCATGAGATTGGTGACAAACCATTTACTAGCCCCAAGATCATACAACAAACAACGAATAAGATTCTTCAAATCCGTGACAATCTACTCAAGGCAAGAAGTCAACAAAAGAGCTACGCTGACAAAAGACGCAAACCCTTGGAATTTAACGTTGGTGATCATGTACTACTCAAGGTATCTCCTTAGAAAGGAGTAGTTCGTTTTGGTAAAAAAGGGAAAACTTGCCCCTCGTTTGTTGGTCCTTTCAAGATACTCGAGAGGATTGGCAAGGTGGCTTATCGACTCGATTTACCTCAAGAACTCAACAACGTTCATCCAACGTTTCATGTCTCGTATCTCAAAAAGTGTCTAGCTGAATAAGGCCTTCAAGTTCCTCTCGAAGACCTCCAAATCAACGACACTTTCCATTTTGTGGAGAAACCCGTCGAAATCATGGACCGAGGTGTCAAGAAACCGAGGCGCAGTCAAATTCCTATCGTTAAGGTTCAATGCGAAGAAAAACGTGGCACTGAATTTACTTGGGAACTCAGTGATATGAAGACCAAGGTGGTGTTTGTTTTTTCAGATGCAAAAGGTCTGCAGTCTGCGGACTACATCTGCAGGCATCTGCAGGAGAAGAGGTGGACCAAAGGTCTGCAGTCTGCAAGGAGAAGAGGGTTTGTTTTTTTACTTCTACAAAAACCACTTCACAACACACACACATAGAACACTCCTCTCTCTCTCTCTCTCTCTGCCTTCATCTACCACCACAACCATCCGCCACCACCTCCTCCACCGTCCACCTACCACCACCACAACCAACAACCACCGTCAAGCACCACCACCCCCTGTCTCCTGCCGCGAAGCCAAGCACCACCGCAAACCTAGCCCCCACTCCAAGAACCCACCCCCGTCGCAACCACCACCACCGCCGATCTCTCTCTTCTTTCCCTCTCTATCTCTCTCTCCTGCCGCTCCCTCTCTCTCTCTCTAGGGTCTCTATCTCTTCTTTCCCTCTTATGCAGGTCTATGGAGAGTGGTGGTGGAGATGTGGTGGTGGAGGTGGTGGCAGAGATGTGGGGGTGGAGGTGGTGGCTGAGATGTGGTGGTGGATGTGGTGGCGGGGATGCAGAGAGTGGCGGTGGAGAGTGGTGATGCAGAGATGTGGAGATGTGGAGAGTATCTGTGTTTTGAAAGAGAGAAGAGGTGAGAAGAGGTGGGCTTATGTCTGCATGGGGAAGAGGTTGGGAAGAGGTAAAAGGTGAGAAGTGCTTCTGGAAAACAAACAAGCTGCAGGACCCAAAGGTCTGCGCGTGTCTGCGCGACGCAGACATAAGTGGCCAGAAGTGCTTCTGGCCAAAAAACAAACAGCACCCAAGTGTCCGCATCTTTTCGTTACTTCTTCCTAAATTTCGGGACGAAATTTCCTAAAGGAGGAGAGACTATAACGCCCTGCATTTTCATACTTTCTATATTTGGTAACCTTTGCTTGTAATTCTATTTTTGGAAGTCTTTATACTCTTGTATTCATTCTTTTGTTGTAATTGTTGCAAAATTCGAGACTTGGATCATAATGAAATTCACATTTTTGTTACATTTATGTTATATACATTTCATACATGATCATACGTTCAAAAATATTATTCATGTGATATTTTATTCTCAACTTATGCAAAATATGTCTGACTTGCAAACTTATGATCTATATGCTAAATTTACGCAATTTCGACACTTAATCTCGACAATTATACTTATTTTATATTTGGTTTATGATTCATCTGCATAGCATACCCTTGGTTATGATTATTGTGCTTAAAACATCCAAATTACACCTTAAAACAACAAAGTATGGAAGTCTAGGGGCTAAAACGGTCAAATATCAAACAAATGGCCAAACTTGGGCTCTCACCGGCCTGCCCACTTCCTTCGCGGGCCGCGGGCCTGTCTGGTCGCAGAATCAATGATCAGACTTGTTTTTTTTGCGGGTTTTAGTGTTTTTTTTTTTGGTGGGTTTTAGTGTTTTGTTTGAGTTTAAACTTGTTTCTTGTAATAAATATGCACCAAACCCAACCCTAATCCTTCCCTATAAAACCCAAACATCTTCCACACATTTTTCACTTTACAACACTCACAAAACACTCTCAAATCTCTCTCAAACCAGTTATTAATCAGGAGCCTAAACAGAATCATACCAAGTTGTTCATGTATGAATAACTCACTCATTTCTCATTCTTTTTCATTGATTCTTTTTCTCAATCACTTGGAACAACCTAAGGGATGATTCCACAGGTTTTCCATGGAAAACCAAGGTCTGGAACATCACCAAAATAGGCTCCAAAGTGAACAAACTTTCTATTTTGATTTAAACTTTTCTAAACTAGCTTGAACTTGAGGTTTCTCATACACATTCCTATGTCCTTATGCTCATAATCAATTGAATGGTTAGTTGGGCTTAAAAACAAGGTTGTGACACTTAAAATCACAGGTTAAAACCTCATAAACTTTCTGTTTTGTTTAGGGTTTTACCCACAAGTAATGAACAAGCTTCAAGCTTGATGTTTGTGTGATTATAGGACTAGCTTTGGCTATCCTACTTAAAAATCCACACATTACTTGATGTTTTCCTAAGATTGGTTGTACTTATTTCCTTCTTAGTTGTATTTTCATGACCCTCCTTGATTGTTTATAACAACAAGTGTAGTGGTGAACACCAAAGAGGTACCTAAATGGAAAACTTGTTCTTCCTACCTCATGTATGACTTGTATGAATTTCACAAGAGGTTCCAAAATGAAGGATCCATCCTTCTACCTCCTGCTTGACCTATATGACATATTAATATCTATATGTAACTTATATAATATATTCAAATAACCAAACTCTTTATGATGAACTAATGGCCATTCGTCAAGATAGTAGGTTACAACATCTTAGACCTAGATAACTTGTCATGATTCTTATGGGACTTTGTTCCATGAAAACATTTAAACCCTTTCGAGTTTCATAGTGTCAAGAACAAGTATCATGTGTGCTAGATGATTACTTTCTCATATGCTATTTTCACGTGATTTAAACTCCAAGTCCTTAATCTTCTGTTAAACTCTCCATACTCACCCACCTATGTTTCTTCGTGTAGAAGTACAAGGTACTCCAATCTAATCAACCAAACACTCGCGGGATATCAAGTAGGAAGCTTGCAAACCCGTGAGTATACTCGATCTCGTTTTCCTTTTAACACTTTTGGGTGCATCATATATGTTATACAAAATACACTTCACATGAAACTATTTTAATCACACTCTATCCATGCTATAACATGAAACTATTTGATGCTTGTTAAACTTGTATGTTGTTTAAACTTTCTTTTGTCGATATATGCTTCATTAACTTTGCTAGCCTACCTTAACAATTATAGCGCTATAGGATTAACGCACTGCCCACGAAACTTGGGGTATTGTTAAGATAAACATGTTAACCTCCCGCTACTCTATTGGGATAGGCTATATTAACGCGTTGGATTCTTGGGTTTGAACATATAGTACACCATTTCAACATGCTAGTAAACTTGCATATTATGATTCATGTTGGATATGAAACTTTAAGCAGTTTTATTCTATATTATGCTATGTAACAAAGCTTGTATACTCGCCAACTTTTTGTTGATATATTTTAATACATGTTGCAGGTTGATTGATGAGGTGATGTTGGGAAGAAATGCACTTTAGGTGGACTTAGATACACACTTAGATTAATTTATCTTTTGATTTGATGTTTGCTTTGAACAATTGTTGTCTTTTATTTGGATTTTTATGACAATCTAGTATTGAAATGAAATTTAAATCTTAATTATTATTGTCACATAGTGTTATGAAGTTTTGAGCAATTTGTTCGTCTCATCCCGATGTTTCCGCCATCGGTTGGGGTATGACAATATGGTCCATCAACAATTACCAACTAATTATTTAATAGGTCATTATATATTTTGATCTATATAATGTAAATGATTATAATGGCAACTAGATTAATATTACATCATAATGTATTTAATGTTATATTCTCTCACTTAGCCGAGTAATCATTTACTATGAGTATTAGATAAGCCTGATCAGGAGTTAACACTCATTTTAGCCTTAAACCAAGAACTATAGCAGAGAAATACAGTTGTTGAATCATCATTCGACTCAGGACCCCTATTAGTCAAACTATAGCCTCAATTTAAAACCTAATCGTTATGATCAAAATACGCATAAGCCATTTGTTTGATTTGTAACTTTATTTGTCTATATGTCATTATACCGGTTGAACATATTCTTAGAGACATACAAAATCAAACTGAGGAAATTTCATTAACATAAAACATAAGCTAGTACAATATGCTAAATAAGGTGTTTAGTAAATCCCATATTCCGAACATGTTCTTCGTAAACTCTAGGAGGGAGAGCTTTAGTCATTGAATCCGCAAACATATCTTTAGTACTAATATACTCAATACAATGATTATTTTCCTCAACTCGTTCACGTGTGAACAGATATTCTGTATCGAGATATAAACCAGCTCCAGTCGAACTGTTACTGTTCGAGAAACTAACAGCAGCTGAGTTATCACAATAAAGCTTCAATGGTCTAGAAATATAATGTCTAGTGATCAGATTTCTAAGCGACATTCCATGACAGGTTGCGTTATAAACAGCAATGTATTCTGCCATCATTGTGGAAGTTGTGGTCAACTGTTGTTTATGACTCTTCCATGAAATGGGTCCGCCTGCTAAGATAAAGATATAGCCCGAAGTGGATTTCTTGTCATCTTTGCATTTGGCAAAGTCAGAATCAGAATAGCCTACCACTTCCAAATGATCACTTCTTCCATAAGTCAGTTTATAGTCTTTCGTCCCTTGCAGATATCGTAGTACCTTCTTAGCTGTTTTCCAGTGATCTAGACCAGGATTAGTCTGATAACGGCCTAGCATTCCAGCAATATAAGCGATATCTGGCTGAGTACAGACTTGAGCATACATTAGGCTCCCGACTACTAACGCATAAGGTATCTGGCTCATTTGCTCCTTTTCTACCTCTGTTGTCGGACACCGGAATGAACTAAAAACATCTCCCTTAACTACTGGAGCGACGGAGGGTTTGCACTGTTGCATGTTGTAACACATAAGAACACGATCTATGTAAGCCTTCTGAGACAATCCTAAGATCCCTTTGTGTCTATCTCAGTGAATTTCGATGCCAATGACGTAAGAAGCATCTCCGAGATCCTTCATGTCGAAGTTATGCGAGAGTAACCGCTTCGACTCATGCAACATGTCTAAACTATTACTTGCCAATTGAATATCATCTACGTAAAGGACAGGTATAGTAAAGTTTCTCCCACTCATTTTGAGGTAGGTGCATTGATCCACTTGATTCTTTATAAAACTTTGTTTCTTTATGACTTCATCAAACTTGAGGTACCATTGACGTGATGCTTGTTTTAACCCGTAAATGGATTTCTTTAACTTACATACTAGATGCTCCTGACCTTCAGGTTTAAAGCCTTCAGGTTGTTTCATGTAAACATCTTCGTCTAAGTCTCCGTTAAGGAAAGCAGTTTTAACGTCCATCTGATGCAGCTCTAAATCAAAATGAGCTACTAGGGCCATGACGATCCTTAATGAATCTTTACGAGAGACAGGTGAAAAGGTCTCTTGATAATCAATTCCCTCTTTTTGAGTGTAGCCCTTTGCAACCAATCTCGCTTTGTAACTTCAACGTTCCCATTCGATCCAGTTTAGTTTTGAACACCCATTTACATCCTACAGGTTTGACACCATTGGGTAATTCTACCAAATCCCAAACGCCATTTTTCTTCATGGATTCAAGCTCATCAATCATAGCTTTATTCCTTTCAGAAGATTGATCATTGCTAATGGCTTCATTATAAGAGATAGGATCATTCAGCTTTCCGGGATCCATTTCAGTCAGGTAGGTAACATAATCATCCCAATTAGTAGGCCTTCTGGCCCTAGATGGCCTCCTGAGTTGATTATCGGGTTCAACGTTGTCTTGGTTTTGAGCGTTTGATGTGCCTTCGTTATGAGGTAGGATGGGTTCTGATTGTGGAGGTAAATTTGCAGTTGGTGAAGTAGCTTCAGGTGCAGTTGCATTGGGTACAAGAGGAGTAAACGGAGTAATGGTAAGCGACGAGTCTCTCTCCCCCGCGTCTTGTACTTCTTACAATTCTTCGTAAGGTTTGGTACTTCTCCCACTAACCTTGAAATCCTTCAGGAACGCAGCACGCTTGGTTTCAACAATATGGGTGACATGGGAAGGACTACATAAACAATAACCCTTTGAGTGATCAGGATACCCGATAAAGAAATAGGTAACTGTTTTAGGGTTCCTTAGGAAAGGATTATAATGTTTTTCTTTAGCAATGCAGCCCCATACTTTCATATATCTAAGACTCAGTTTCCTTCCTGTCCAAATTTCATAAGGAGTTTTAGGGATAGACTTAGAAGGAACTCTATTAAGTATATGAACAGTTGCTTTTAACGCTTCAGTCCAGAGGAATAATGGTAAATTAGTGTTGGCTAACATACTGCGCACCATGTTCATAAGGGTACATTTTCTACGTTCAGCGACACCGTTCTCCTGAGGTGTATCAGGCATGGTGTATTAGTTCACAATCCCCTGGTCCTTACAAAACTCATAAAATGGACCAGGAGCTTGACCCACATCAGTAAGTCTTCCATAATATTCACCGCCTCTATCTGATCTCACAACTTTAATCTGACGATCTAATTGCTTTTCAACTTCAGCCTTATAATCTTTAAAAGTTGTAAGAGATTCAGACTTTTCCTTAATAAGATACAAGTACATGTAATGTGAATAATCATCAATGAAAGTGATAAATGAAGTATGTCCAGTTATGCCGGCGATTTGGTAAGGACCACTAATGTCATTATGAATGAGTTCTAATAAATTAGTGCTCCTAGTGGCACCTTTCTTATTCGCTAATGTCATTTTACCTGTAAGACATTTAACACATGTTCCAAAATCAAAGAAATCGAGAGGAGGTAACACTTCATCCTTTACGAGACGATTTAATCGTTCTCTTGAGATGTGCCTAAACGTTGATGCCATAACATGGATGAAGTTTCTAAGTCTCGTTTCTCTTTCATCTTTGTGAGTGATTCATTAATATTATATGACAACAAAGATTTCGAAAAGTCATCATCTAGTTCTAATCTATAGAGACCACCATCCAGAATGCCAGTACCAAAAAGAACGGAATCATAGAAGATAGAGAGTTTGCGATGACCATGGGAAACAATAAAACCGTCCATGTCTAACTTTGGTCCTGGTACAAGGTTCCGAGTTACCTCAGCAACATATAAGGTATCATAAAGTTTAATACATAAACCAGTTTTCATAAATAATTGTAATGTTCCAATGGCCTTCACTTCTAGTTCTCGATTATCCCCAACCTTAAGTGTTCTTTGGTTTCTTCCCAGCTTCCGGATTGAAAGGAATCCCTGAGTAGAGTTGGTAACAAGAACCATAGAACTAGAATCAAAACACCAAGAATTAGCAGGAACATTTAAATTATCGGACTCAAGTATCATGAAAAAATCGTTACCTTTCTTAGCCATCGATTCCTTAAAGTCAGGGCATTCCTTATGCATATGTCCTGTCTTTTTACAGAACTTGCAGTGGATTTTGCCTAAGGAGTTCTTAGAGCTGGAAGGTGCACTTGCATTAGAATTGGGCCTTTGGACTTTGAAAGCATCCTTTCTTTGATAATTGCTCTTCCTCTTCTTTGAGTTGGAGGTGGTGAAGTTAGCAACATCAGTAGTGTGATCCGTCTTCATACGCTCTTCCTCCTGTACGCACATAGCGACTAGCTCACTCATCGTCCATTTGACCTTTTGAGTGTTGTAATTGATCTTGAATGCTTCATAGGACGAAGGAAGTGGAGTAATGATGAAATGGATGAGGAAACCATCAGTGATTGCCATGTCTAGCCCCTTCAACTTATTGGTCATGTCATTCATCATCATGATGTGTTCACAAATGCCGCTCCTCCCATCATACTTAGTTGTCACCAGCATGAGGATAATAGTACTAGAGTGTGCTTTAGATGTCCCCTTTAATTGCACCTCCACAGAAGCCATGTAGGTTTTAGTATCATCAGAATCAGGAATGGCTCCTCTGATTGCATTGGTTATGACTGCTTCATAAACATGAGAGACATGCGGTTTGAAGAAGATGGGTTTTCACTTAACGGCTTTGTTTTGTGGTTTGTAGGAAGATTGGTTTGGTAGATGATGAGCAGATTGATCTCAAGATCGTATGCACTGCTCTGATACCATGTTGTCGTGAATAGATGAAAAAGATGATTGAATTGTAATTTTGATTGATAATCTTTATTACATACAGGCCTTTAATTAATTTATAGACAAAAAAAACTAAATATGGATACATAACCAATTAGAGGCTGGAATTAAATAAGATGAACTGTCATTTTCTGGCACGATATACGGGAAATAATGATGACTGATCCCAATCTTTTCTAAAAATACTTTATTTTCTAATAGTGAGTCGAGGAGGAGATAAAAAAATATATATGAGAATGTTAATGTTCATCTGTAAATATATCGGAAACACTGTTCACCCCTTATAAATTTTTAATATTTTTAGAAGTGGTTGTGAGTGAAAGAGAGGGAAACAATAATGATAAAGCTATAAAACAATATAATTTAATTGAAAAGCATAGAGAAAAAACAGTTGTTTTTAATGTAATTATATGAATATGGATAACAACTATGAATGTGAATGTTGTAATATATGTTTAACTGTTACATAAAAGACTACATATTTATCTTTTATACTTTTTTGTATTGTATCAGCACACTCAACTTATTCTATAGGTCTTTACAAGAATAGTAATTTCTCGTAATTTTATAATTAGTTATACATAGATGCAAAAAGAACAACCTTTTAGGATTTGATAAATGATGATAAAAATGATGCAATTTAATCAAATCTTGTAACAAAGCGGAAAGTTCTTTAAAATTTTCTTTGAGAAAATGACTCTGTTGGTTCAGTTCTGTTTAAACATAATGGAAAACATGAAAACATACCTGTCACCACAGACAGTGCAATGGAGAATCCAGTGAGAGAAGACGACATGGAGTTCGACATCTTTGTCAAGGTGATCTGGTTCCTCCTTAGAGTGCTGACTGATGATGGTAACTGATTAAACCGAAAAGGGTATCGGCTATGGAGATGGAGGTCGAATGTGATGTTATGCTTATGGGGTATGTCTAATTGTGTAACTGTCTAACCCATTAACCTCCACATAAGTCTCCCTTATATAAGCACCCAGGAGGAAACCTAATTAGTTAATAAGGGTAATATGGTCCATCAACAATTACCAACTAATTATTTAATAGGTTATTATATATTTTGATCTATATTATGTAAATGATTATAATGGCTATAGATTAAATATTAATACATAATATATCTAATCTTACATTCTCCCACTTAGCTGAGTAATCATTTACTATGAGTATTAGATAAGCCTGATCAGGAGTTAACACTCATTTTAGCCTTAAACAAGTACTATAGCAGAGAAATACAGCCGTTGAATCATTATGCGACTCAGGACCCCCATTAATAATACTATAGCCTTAATTTAAAACCTAATCGTTATGAACAAAATACACATAAGCCCTTTGTTTGATTTGTAACTTTATTTGTGTATATGCCATTATACCGGTTGAACATATTCTAAGAGACATACAAAATCAAACTGAGGAAATATCATTAACATAAAACATAAGCTAGTACAATATGCTTAAATAAGGTCTTTACTAAATCCCATATTCCGAACATGTTCTTCATAAACCTTAGGAGGGAGACCTTTAGTCATCGGATCCGCAAGCATATCTTTAGTACTAATATACTCAATACAAAGATTATTT
Source organism: Helianthus tuberosus (assembly GCA_030545235.1). Classification (NCBI taxonomy): domain Eukaryota; kingdom Viridiplantae; phylum Streptophyta; class Magnoliopsida; order Asterales; family Asteraceae; genus Helianthus; species Helianthus tuberosus. Next base: position 56,624,888 of record CM060362.1, read on the forward strand.
TCCTCAACTCGTTCACGTACGAACAGATATTTTGTATCGAGATATAAACCAGCTCCAGTCGAACTGTTACTGTTCGAGAAACTAACGGCAGCTGAATTATCACAGTAAAGCTTCAATGGTCTAGAAATGGAATTAACAATTTTGAGTCCAGTGATCAGATTTCTAAGCAACATTCCATGACAGGTTGCGTTATAAACAGCAATGTACTCTGCCATCATTGTGGAAGTTGTGGTCAACTGTTGGTTATGACTCTTCCATGAGATAGGGCCGCCTGCTAACATAAAGATATAGCCCGAAGTGGATTTCTTGTCATCTTTGCACTTGGCAAAGTCAGAATCAGAATAGCCCACCACTTCTAAATGATCACTTCTTCTATAAGTCAGTTTATAGTCTTTCGTCCCTTGCAGATATCGAAGTACCTTCTTAGCTGCTTTCCAGTGATCTAGGCCAGGATTAGTCTGATAACGGCCAAGCATTCCAGCAATATAAGTGATATCTGGGCGAGTACAGACTTGAGCATACATCAAGCTCCCGACTACTGACGTGTAAGGTATCTGGCTCATTTGCTCCTTCTCAACCTCTGTTGTCGGACACTGGAATGAACCGAAAACATCTCCTTTAACTACTGGAGCGACGGAGGGTTTGCACTATTGCATGTTATAACGTGTAAGGACACGATCTATGTAAGCCTTTTGGGACAATCCTAAGATCCCTTTGTGTGTATCTCGGTGAATTTCGATGCCAATGACGTAAGAAGCATCTCCGAGATCCTTCATGTCGAAGTTATGCGAGAGTAACCGCTTCGACTCATGCAACATGTCTAAACTATTACTTGCCAATAGAATATCATCTACGTAAAGGACAAGTATAGTAAAGTTGCTCCCACTCATCTTGAGGTAGGTGCATTGATCCACTTGATTCTTCATAAAACCTTGTTTCTTCATGACTTCATCAAACTTGAGGTACCACTGACGTGATGCTTGTTTTTACCCGTAAATGGATTTCTTCAACTTACAGACTAGATGCTCCTGACCTTCAGGTTTAAAGCCTTCAGGTTTAAAGCCTTCAGGTTGCTTCATGTAAACATCTTCGTCCAATTCTCCGTTAAGGAAAGCGGTTTTAACGTCCATCTAATGTAACTCCAAATCGAAATGAGCTACTAGGACCATGACGATCCTTAATGAATCTTTACGAGAGACAGGTGAAAACGTCTCTTGATAATCAATTCCCTCTTTCTGAGTGTAGCCCTTTGCAACCAATCTCGCTTTGTAGCGAGAATAATCGTCAATGAACGTGATAAATGAAGTATGTCCTGTTATGCCAGCGATTTGGTAGGGACCACTAATGTCAGTGTGAATGAGTTCTAATAAATTAGAGCTCCTAGTGGCACCTTTCTTATTCGCTAATGTCATTTTACCTTTAAGACATTTGACACATGTTCCAAAATCAGAGAAATCAAGAGGAGGTAAGACTTCATCCTTTACGAGACGATTTAATCGTTCTCTTGAGATGTGGCCTAAACGTTGATGTCACAACATAGATGAAGTCTCTAAGTCTTGTTTCTCTTTCATCTTTGTGAGTGATTCATTAATGTTATATGACAACAAAGATTTGGAAAAGCCATCATCTAGTTCTAATTTATAGAGACCACCATCCAGAATACCAGTACCGTAAAGAACAGAATCATAGAGGATAGAGAGTTTGCGATGACCATGGGAAACAATAAAACCGTCCATGTCTAACTTTGGTCCTGATACAAGGTTCCGAGTTACCTCAGGAACATATAAGGTATCATAAAGTTTAATACATAAACCAGTTTTCATAACTAATTGTAATGTTCCAATGGCCTTCACTTCTAATTCTCGATCATCCCCAACCTTAAGCGTTCTTTGGTTTCTTTCCAGCTTCCGGATTGAAAGGAATCCCTGAGTTGAATTGGTAACATGAACCATAGAACCAGGATCAAACCACCAAGAATTAGCAGGAACACTTAAATTATAGGACTCAAGTATCATAAAATAATCGTTACCTTTCTTAGCCAGCCACTCCTTAAAGTCAGGGCATTCCTTCTGCATGTGTCCTGTCTTTTTACAGAATTTGCAGCGGATACTGCCTAAGGAGTTCTTAGAGCTGGAAGGTGCACTTGTATTAGGATTAGGTCTTTAGACTTTTGAAGCATCCTTCCTCTGATGATTGCTCTTCTTTTTCTTAGAGTTGGAGGTGGTGAAGTTAGCAACATCGGTAGTGCGATCCATCCTCATACGCTCTTCCTCCTGTACGCACATGTCGACCAGCTCACTCATCGTCCATTTGTCCTTCTGAGTGTTGTAATTGATCTTGAATGCTTCAAAGGATGAAGGAAGCGAAGTGATGATAAAATGAACGAGGAAACCATCACTGATTTCCATTTCCAGCCCCTTCAGCTTATTGGCCATGTCGTTCATCATCATGATGTGCTCGCGAATGCCGCTCCTCCCATCATACTTAGTTGTCACCAGCTTGAGAATAAGAGTACTAGCGTATGCTTTAGACGTTCCTTTGAATTACGCCTCCACATGTTCCAAGTAGGTTTTAGCATCTTCAGAATCAGGAATGGCTCCCCTGATTGCATTGCTTATGGACTGCTTCATAAAAATGAGAGACATGCGGTTACACCTAGTCCACTTCTCATGAGTCAACTGCTCAGCAGCAGTACTTTGAGTGGTAAGATCCGCTGACTTATTTTCTCTTAGAGCATAATCAAAGTCCAGCAGCCCAAGAGTAAGCATGAGAGCATCCTTCCATGCAGCAAAGTTATCACCAGTCAAAGGTGGAATCCCGCAATTGGGTGCTGATAGTGGAAATAAGATGAGCAAGTTATGATACTAAGGAAGAAGTCCTAATGTGATCTAAGGGCACGTTAAACTAAGGCAGGCATAAATAATGACCATTTTACATTATGAAGCTGTGATATTGTCTATTACTAACATCAAAATAATAGACTTAATTAAAATTCTACTTAAACGAAGACAAAACAGCTTTGGCCAGAAGTGTAATCATTTAAGCATATGTGCAAAGTGGTTGTAACAAATCAGCTTTGGCCAGAAATTGAGACAATCACTTTAGTTATGCACTTGTTGAGTATGCCATCTATGAAGGAATTAAATCAGCTTTGGCCAGATATTAAGACATTCATGTTTATGATGCACACTCAACATAGCTTTCGTAATACTTGAATGATAAGTAGATGTATCAAATCAGCTTTGGCCAGAAATAATACATCAAAGGCTCATTCAAGTTAAGCTATTTTGGTTTTGTAAAACATTATCTGATTCTGATTAATTAACTAAGTAATTACAAAACCAATTATTTAATAGCAAACCACCCGTTAGCGCGGATCGAACTGAGTTATGAGATCTCGAGTCAGTTATGAGGTCTCGAGTCGCAACCTTGTTGTCTCGAGTCGGAACCATGGTCTCGACTACTATATCTTATGAGATCTCGAGTCGCAACCACGGTCTCGAGTCGCGACCTTATGGTCTCGAGTCGTGACCTTATGGTCTCGAGTCGAGACCTTTGTCTCGAGTTGTAAACTTGTGAGCCCTTATGATTTCGAGTCGAGACCTTATGGTCTCGAGTCGAGATCTGTTGGTCTCGAGTTGTGAAGTTTAAGGACCTTATTATTTCGAGTCGAGACTGATGGTCTCGAGTCGAGACTGATGGTCTCGAGTCGTAATCCGATGGTCTCGAGCCCACTGTTGATAGCTGTTTATTGTGATAATAAGTGAAAACTCGAAATTTTAGGGATTGTGAGATATGATTTCCTGTTTTAAGATGATCTAATTTTATCAAAATATTTTGAAAAATTATAACTGTATATCTTTTAACAGTTTTCGAATAAACTTAAAAGATAAAATTGGATCAAACATGGAAAAAACACTCATCAATCCTAAATACATTCCAAAACATAACAGAATTTTCGAATTTTCCTAAGAACATGATGAACCCTAAAAAATAAAACATAAATTCTGGAACCCGAAACCTGAATTTTTTAAGGTTTTTAAAACAGATTTCGGTCATAAACATAATCCAGTTGATTTCGAATGAACATATGATTAACCTTTTCCGAAAACAGTGATCTCGAGTGGACATATTCGACTCAAAACCGGCTGTTAGTTTATTAAGTTAAAAAATTTCTGTTTTCATGATTTCAATCCCAGAATTAATGGATACGAAAACAGAACTGACTAATCAACATATGCTCTGATACCACATGTTGGTTCAGTTCTGTTTAAACATAATGAAAAACATGAAAACATACCTGTCACCGCAGACAGTGCAGTGGAGAATCCAGTGAGAGAAGACAACATGGAGTTCGACATCTTTGTCAAGGTGATCTGGTTCCTCCTTAGAGTGCTGACTGATGATGGTAACTGATTAAACCGAAAAGGGTATCGGCTATGGAGATGGAGGTCGAATGTGATGTTATGCTTATGGGGTATGTCTAATTGTGTAACTGTCTAACCCCTTAACCTCCACATAAGTCTCCCTTATATAAGCACCCAGAAGGAAACCTAATTAGTTAATAAGGGTAATATGGTCCATCAACAATTACCAACTAATTATTTAATAGGTTATTATATATTTTGATCTATATTATTTAAATGATTATAATGGCTATTGATTAAATATTAATACATAATATATTTAATCTTACAGACTCATTTAATCAAATGATATAATTATATATATAGTTCTGCTGTTATTTTAATTTATATATACCATGTAAAAAGAAACTACAATTACAAACTAAAAACAATTCAAGAAAGACATACAATTACACATTGAGTTATCATCTTCTTTGATCTTCTACCGGAATTTTTCCATAATTCTTTTTCTCCTTTTTTTTAACCGCTATAACACAATTACACATCTTATTAACCTACTTTTAAACCTACATCAATATCCACTCTCATCTAACTTAAACCTTCAGTCACTTACTGAAAAGCCTATTACACATTGATATCATTAGGCTATGAGCCGTTTTATTCGTCCCTAATTCTTAATACAAAATTTAGATAGGGTCTACATATTCACACACCCAACTCCCTATTTCCACACCTTTCAAGACGCCTCGTATAGATCTATACGAGGCGTATTACCTTTTTCAATTTCCAAGAGAATCTCTGATTATGTCATATTTTGCCTTATTTGCCTCGTATATGCCTCGTATAGGCCTATACTGGGTGTCTAGGCGAAAAAAGACCATTTAACCCCTGATTTAGGCCTATACTGGGTAAATTGGTCTTTTTTGCCTCTCTTATATGCCTAGTATAGGCCTATATGATGCGTATGTATATAATTCAAATTACCATTTTACCCCTGAGTTAGGCCTATACTGGGGGCAAAACAGGGCTATAATGGTCTTTTGGACACCAGTATACGCCCAGTATAGCCCTATACTGGGCGTCTATTTTTATTTTTATTTTTTTCTCTTTTTAAATATTTAAAAAGAGAAAACAAAAAAATAAAACTTTTCTTAAAAAACCAAAACACCCATTTTTTACTCAAAAAAACATCACCCTCCAAAAACAATCAAATTACCCTACCAAAACATCCATTTTTCAACTCAAAAAAACACCAACGAGGGGTCCTAATATTAATTATTTAAAATAAAAAACTTGTTTTTGTATAAAAGTTTGCTAAAACGATTAATATTGTATAAAATGTTTGTTAAAAAAAACACACCTTATATACGCCCAGTATAGGCCTATACGAGGCATATAAGGGGCAAAGGGTCATATATGAGACCTATACGAGGGGCCCTATACGCTCAGTATAGGCATATACGAGACATATTGAAGCAGTCAAACCAGAAGTGACATGAATCAGACATTGACTTTGATGTAACCCTATACGCCTCGTATAGGTCTATACGAGGCATATACGAGGCAAATGGTGTCTAAATAGGCAGATCGGGTGTGTGAATAGGTTGAGCCTTTAGATAAAATTCCCAGTGAGTTTGTTAGTATGAATTGTTTTTTTTCAGGCATTTGTTGATGGAAATTATTTTGCGAATTGTTTTGTATTTTCAAGCATTTGTAAGTGGGAAACATTTTTGTGACGGATGCTCAGTCGATAAGTTGTCGAAAAATAGTTAATATGAATGCGTTGTTAATTTAGCCGATAACAATCCCAACTCGGTTATTGGCCATTGGCCGATAATAATCGGAACTGGTCCACTTTTGGCCGATAATAGTCCGCCGTTAAAAATAGCTTAACGGAGTTAAGTTTTTTCCGAATTACAAACTGATGTTTGATGGATTTTGATCAGAACGAGGATACAAGTCGATTTATGTAAAACTTACCACGAAACGATGCTTCAAACGGCTTGATTTTTGTTAATTAGAAGTTTAAACACCCGAATTGAAGCACCGTTTTCGTCGTTTGGGGTAGTATTTCAAGGTAAATTTTACATCAATCAACTCGTATTCTCGTTCTAATCAAAAGCCCTAAAACATCAGTTTGTAATTCTAGAAAAAAAAAACTTAACTCCGTTAAGGTATATTTAACGTAGACTATTATCGGCCAAAAGTGGACCAGTTCGGATTATTATCGGTCAATAACTGAGTTGGGATTATTATCGACCAAATTGAGAAAGTTGGGATTATTTAAATCCAATTTACGTATAATTTATATATACCATGTAAAAAGGAACTGAGAAGGAAACTACAATTACAAACTCAAAACAATTAAGAAAGACATACAAATTGAGTAATCACAATGAAGTGGCACGAAACCTAGAGGCTAGAACACACCAAGTAAAACTATCAAAGCAGCACCATTGTTCACATGACTTACAATCAACTTGCTATATGTAACAAACAATTAACAATCGCTAGCGTAAAATGGTCCATCTTACTTTGTTCTCGCTATTATCGCAATTCACGGCCCATTCTTATATCCACTTTTAATATTGTTGTGGAGGGAATTGCTGAGGAGGGAAAGGCACTGGATTTTTCTCTGGATCAACATTAGTACCCATTGGAAGTGCAACTGCAGGATATGTGTTGGTTTGTGATGGTGGAGTTAATGTGATATAAGCAGCAATACCAAAAACTGCACTTAAGAGAGCTAAAATAGCTCCTGCTGCAAAGATTCCAGGCTTCACAACATAACATGTGATATAGCCATATGAATCAACCTCTCCACCTTGTCTATTATTTAGTCCTGCAGCTGCCAACAGTAGCACCACTGCGACCACCGTAGCTACCCTGGATATCATACATTAAACTAGTTTTATTTATCTAATTACTACAGTATATATGACCATGATATATAACTAACAAGATTGATATCTTACCATGAGAGTACAAAAAGGAGCTTTGAAATTGGAGTTGAATTAGGGTCGGTTCGACAACAACCAGCTCCGCCGAAAGAAATACTGATGTAAATTCGTGTAATGATCGTGAACACAGCTGATACAATTCCGAGTGCGAGAGCTGGACTACTTGGATAAACACATGTATCATATATGATTTCAACTTCTGAAGCCTGCATGCACATATTCCCACAACGCATGTATCGTTACAAACGCACCCAGTAATATTCCACCACAATTATAAAGGTCAAAAACATTTCATTCCTTTAGTTAAAATATATTTATTTATTTCTAATGTTACCTTAACCCTAGTGGCCTCCCCAGCAAATCCGGTGGCTGCGGATATTATTCCAAGCACCGCTGCGATTGCGCAAAAGCTTAACATTTTGTTCTCCATTTGTGAGTTGTGTATGGAAGCTATGGAGTGTGTATGAAGAGAATTTGTGGCTGACAACGTAAGTACTTATAGATGCATGATACCTAAAATTAGTCGTGGACTTCGACAAAAAAACAAATGCAAATTGATACTAAAAAACAAGATAACAAGGTTTACTTTCATGCGACGACCAATTAAAGGCGTGGCCAACGATTTCTGATAGTAAGATGGCATATTTCTTATATTCATACTGTATGAAGTTTCCTCTATCTTGTCATTCTTCCTAGGTATTTTTATATTTAATTTATTTGTCATTCTTCCTAGGTATTTTTATATTTAATTTATAATTAGCTTTTGCAAATTAAATTAACAATTCAAAAATAATTATCCATAGTGAAAATGTAACAAATAAACTAGTAACTTTCTCTTTCGTTGTCAAGATCAATTTTACTCAAACGGAAAAGCAACTATTAGTGTCCTTCCGAACAAGAGTTAATTACACAGATGTACCCTGTGGTTTATAGCTAGTTTCGTCTTTAGGTACTAACTTTTTTTAACAGGTTCAGATTTCATAATTTCAATTTTGTAACACGTTTGGGTACTAACACCATATTAGTTAAATTTTATGTTAAATTTCAGTAAAATAACTAAAATACCCTTCCATTTTAAAAGAACCATTTATGTAATTACTCTACTAATAAATCCAAGGACCATTTGTATCATTAATTTATTTAAAAGGACCACAAAATATTCTCAATTCGCCAATCTCCCTCAACGCCAACACAGAGTTTGGATTAAGGTTAATATTATAAGGATGACGGTATTGATACATCCCTACTTTTTAAGTGCATACCCCACCCCCCCCCCCCCCAGAGGCAGCGTATAGGGCTATGAGGTAGTATAAGGTGTGAAATCATTAAATGTGTCAGTAAAAAGTGAATCTATACGCCTCTCATTTTCCTATGAGCGGCGTATAAAAGGGTGGTAGTTGAAGCATTAAACCCTATACGCCTCTCATTGCCCTATGAGCGGCGCACAGGTACGATGTTCGAGGAATTTAAGGTATAAATACTGACATGCAGCGAGTTCAGACTGAAAAGTCTGAAAAGGTGACTCGTATATGCGCTCATTGACCTATACGCAACTTATCATCCGAGAAAATGTTATTAATCTAAGCATACGGGAATTATTTCATTCAAATGTTGAGAACTCACAAAATACTTATGAAAATGATGAAAATTCACAAATAAAAACGTTGGATGAAACCATGAAGCATAAAGATGTCATCTTGGGACATGGTTATGTTTTTGGCGAAGATTCAACCAGTCATACGTCTCTGAAAGCGTTTGGTTATCCGGCGTTGATCGATATGAGGAAGAGGTTGTGTCTATGCCTCGTTGTGATGATGGGGGTGTGCGTCCCGTATTGCCTGATTTGAACCAGGTGTTCGTAGATGAGGTAGAAACATCTTACATGGCCCAAAGTTATTCACAACATGAATACGGGACTTACCATTCGTATACGGAAAACCAACACAAGTTAGAGTATGAGGAAGGTGCTAAGGACTTTGAGGAAAATGATAACAAAGTCGAGGAAGATGTACTGCACTTTGAGAAATGTGATCACGACGATGAGGAAGATGTTGACGAGGACGAAGGTGCTAATGAGGAAGGTGTTGACGACGACGAAGGTGCTAACGATGAAGGTGCTAATGACCAGAAAACAACAGAAAAAGGTATGACATAACCGTCAATTACGTGTTATTCGTTATATATAATGTTTATATAATTTTATAGTGAAAAAAATGATTTTGTATACGTGTTATTCGTTATATATAATGTTTATTAGGTATGAAAAAACTAGAAAGTGTATGACCCGACCCTAACCCGAACCCGACCCGAAATTTCATACGAACCCGGCCCGAAATTTCATACAAACCCTAAAATTGTGTCTTACATATTAAGTCGACCCGACCCGAACCTAACCCAAATTCTTATTTTGATACCCTCTATACGACTCGTATAGCTCTATATGAGTAGTATAAGGTTAATACAAATTCCAAAGTTAGGCATCTCCTACCACATGGTGTCACAAGGGTACCTATACGCATCGTATAGGTCTATACTATGCGTATAGTGTACGAGGTCTATAGTGACAAATTAGATGGATGTTATTGTGTACGTCAGCCCTATAAAACTTGTATAAAGCTATATGGGTCGTATAGAGGGTTAGTTGCATGATTGCTTTGCCACGCTTTCTACTTTATAAACGAAGGATCATAACATCTCAAAAATCTTTCAATTCAAACACATTCAACATTCAAACAATCCAACAATTCAAACCACATTCATCTTCTGTAATTCCAACACAAGCACATTAGCGATGTCTTGGTGGAACAACAACTATTTTTTTCGAAGAATCATCTAACTAGTCATTTATTCACTTGTTTTGTTGTTTTGTTTTTGAAATACTTACCATGTCATTGTTTTAGGGGGGGGGGGACTGGCTTCCCTGATTCTTATGAGATAAGGGTGAATGGTGATCATGAGGATGACGTCATGACCGACATCCATTCATATCCTAAGGAATTGTTATCGCCATGCCTGAACGAGGTAAGCATTTATTTACGTATTTATATTGTGGGTTAGATTTACCATCACCTTTTAACCATTAACTTGTTTTAGTATCATGTCCCTGACTGTGGATACGAAAACAGCTATCCGGGTTACGAATACGCAGGTGAAGCTTCACAGGCACATCAAAATTATTCCCACAACGAATACGGTGATGAACTTAATTAGGTCCAGTAGAACTATCCAGACGATGTATGCACGGGCGAACCCGGTTATGTCGAACAAATCAAGCAACACTATAGGAGTCAACGAAACAACCCCCTTACCCACAAGTTTCATATGAAACTAACAAGGTAAGACTCATGGGCCAAAAAGAGTATTGATAATGTTTACGTAAGAAACATGGAGATAAGGATGAGAGGGTATGGCTTCATTGCAACCGTAGTTGCGAGCTCAAGAGTACAACCACGCTGAGGAAAACTAGCAGCAAAAAACCGGATGCCCTTTTTGTTGATAGGGTTTTATGACGGAACGCGTCACGCTTGGATGGTAGAGGTGAGGAACCCAGAATATAACCACAGCCTTGCTCCTCATCTGGAGGGTCACACTTATTCCAAGAGACTTTCTCAGAATGAGTACGTATTGGTGGAATAGTTGTCTACACAAGATATGGAGCCACGTACAATATGGAAAACCATAATCACACAGCACCGCGAGAGCAAGTGTGTTCCAAAAGATATACACAACGGTCTTCGAAAGCTTAATGATGGAAGGATCGATCCACAAACGTCTCCCATGAATAAATAAGATCAGCTGCTTGTTGATAAACACTTCATTTATTACCCTCAGCATGATCCCTCCAAAAACACCGTTGAGAATATTTTATTTGTTCATAAGTTTTTGTATGACATGTTTCGTGCATTCCCGCATGTGCTGATGATTGACGAAACTACAAAATCAACATGTACAATCTTCCATTTGTGCAAGTTATGGGTATGACACCGACAAACCAGTCATTTTGTGTCGCGCATGCATTTCTTTCAAAATAACGGGAAGAAAACTTCATATGGGTCCTGGAGATAACTAGGTCTATATTGGAAAAGTGTTTGGAGTCACGTGTTATTATAACATACAGAGACCAAGCCCTCATGAACGCATGTGAGAAAATTTCCTTGACACTTATAAGTATCTTTACAGGTTTTGCATTTCACATAATCGTAAAACACTATAAGAAAGCCAATACTGAAGAGGAGTAGGAGAAATTACTCGTACATGGTCGACACTGTGTGAGTCCCTGACGCTGGAAATATACGCGTATCACCTCAACAACCTCTATAAAGAACTCATGGAAGCCTCTCATAAACGTAAGTTTGTTGTGCATGCATGCATACATACATACATACATTCATTCATACATACATACATACATACATACACACATACATACACACACACATACATACATACATACACAAATACATACATACATACATGTAGCATGCATGCATACATACGTACATACGTATATACATACATACATACATATATACATACATACATACGTACATATGTATGTACGTACATACGTACGTACGTACATACATACATACATACACACACGCATAAATACCTACATACATATATGCATGACCATTGTTGTTCTATTATATTTTCAGATGTTTTTTATTATGTGAATAGTTAATGGTTGCATCCATCACATACAAAATTTGTATTTGCATGGACCAATTGAACCATCAACTTTCATCAAACTACAACCAATAGCGTCGAGATTCAACATGTTGATTTAAATAGACACTTTACATCATATAAAAACAGTCTTCACATACTAGTGCGCTACGTTGACGATATTGTAGTAAAACGGGAGAGACAAATAAAGAGAAGTTTTGAAGAAAGTACCAGCAAATGAATGAACCACCACAAAAAGATAGCTTTGCTTGATAACCTACAAGGTGAAGTTTCCCTCCATGCTCTTAACCCGTTATAGAATGCTCTACATCAGAAGTTATTTGTGTTGTGGATGTTTGATACAACCTATGGTTGCCAGCTATTCATGAGTTGTGGGTTGTCATGTGCCTGTCGTTTGGAAACCAATGAAAATACAGGTCATACATAAACTTATAACCTATTTTACGATTTAAGATACTATTTTCATGCTTGTTAGATTTTGATCATCCTTTTGTTTACAGATAGTAAAATTTCGTTTGGTTTGGTAGACATATTCTTGAGAAAGCTTGACTTTAAATCGTCAAAAACTAAGAATAAAGAGCTTGATCTAGAAAAAAATTGGACCTTGTAAAACAAGAAATGTTGTCACAACCCACGCAAGTGAAGAAACGTATGATGTTAAAGATCAAGGCGGTGCTGAATCCACTAAAAACCAACAAAAAACGTTTGTTGTACAAGAAAACACTGGGGGCGTACAAGATTGAAGGTCCAAGAACAAAGGAGAAATGACGTTGTGAGACACAACTCATTTGCACATTCCAAACAAAGCAGGTGCAACCCTCCCTAACATTGTGGGTTTTCGTTAATCCAGGGGGATGAATACCAAGTACTATTATAAATTCTCAAAAGCCCGTAATGTGGCGCAATTGTTCCACGGCTTCCAGAAAAAAGAGAGCCATTGTGGGTTTCCGTTAGTCTAGGGGGATGAATCAGTAAAAGATATTGTCCATTTTAAAAATCAAATTTCAGAGTTGTTTCAGCCCTACATTTCAAATATAAAGGATATCAAGTCGGATGGTCATTGTAGGTTTAGGTTAGCAGTTGTGGGCTTAGGGATGAATAAAAACAAGATTAGTTTTATTAGGGAACAATTTGTTGACGAATTGAAGGTTAACAAAAGAATTTGAATGAAAATGTTTGGCAGGGAAAAAACGGGAGACTATAACCGCCTACTTCACAGAAAGGAGTGGGATTTGTAACCCCTGATCATTGGATGGAGATGCCTCAAGCGGGACTCCTGCTTACTCAAAGATTTGGTGTGATTGTTCACCTTTAAAGACGGGAGGCTATCAGACTTTCTTCCCCTTAATGATTGGTCCCGACCGAGCACATTTCCCTCATCAAGTGGTATCCCTTGAATTTGTTAGTGAGCATCATTTCGTTCATGTTATTAGAAGAAAACTATCCAATGCCATTACCGAACTATCTTTGGAATCGACACTGAAGCGACGATGCAGCACTTTGGTAGGATACCTACGAGCGTGGCATATAGTGGTGTAGGGCGCTAATGAACCCTAATCCATACCGACTGTGTTTTTATCTAGGTTAATTTGTACTTTTACATTTATATTAATTATGTAAATATAATTTGTAATTTTACATGTATAATATAATGTTGGACCTACAAAAGAACAGATAATATCCAAAAGCCAAAGCATAATCCACTGATCAAGAAATAAGCAAAAGATTGAACCAGTCTCTCTCCAAAGATAGTGAATCTTGAACATATATTCAAGAGCATGACTAACATCTGATGACGACTTGGAACCACTGTTCAAGAGTACCAACGTCTGTTGAAGGCTAGCATCTGTTGAAGACCAAAGCCCTGATCGAGCCAAACGTCTGATGAAAAAGACCAAACATCTGTTAGGCCAAATAGATGTTTGGACAACTGCAACAGATGATAGCTTAGATAGTGGTTTCTCAATGTAAAAGTATTTATCTCATCAGTGTTTAGTATAGCCTATATGAGAGGATAAGATTTGCTCAGATGTTTGCAAACATCTGACAATCTTTTCTGTTAGGAATGTTAGATGTCACTATCAGGGTGACGTCAGCCAATCACTGAATATAGCTTTCATACTTGTATTAATAGATCACACCTATTAGTGATCTATTCATTAAACATATCACATTTTCTCTTGTACTAACTGATTTGTTTGTGTGCGGCTGAGGGGGAGTCTGTAGAGTCAGTCGAGTTGTAAAACATTTGAATCTTTGATGGTTAATGAAAAATAATCGCTGATGATGACTTCCAGTTTGTGAATATTATTGTGATAATCAATACTTGTTTGCAAACAAAGAAACTCAGTTCTACCATGTATAATACAATACGACAGGATATGATACAATACGGTACCATCCAATACAATACGATATAATACCATAAGATACAACACGTAATGATACAATACGTACGTCATGATATGATATCTTATAATACGATTCAAAACATAATGATGGAATATGATACGAAACGTAATGATACGACACATAATGATACAAAACGATATGACATGTAATGATACAATACAATACGACACGACATGCTATGACACATAATTTACAAATTTAAAAATCTTTACACCCTTATATGACTCGTATAGCTCTTTACGAGTCTTATAAGGGTTTACTGATTTTTTAAATTTATAAATTATGTGTCATAATATGTCGTATCGTATTGTATTGTATCATTACATGTCGTATCGTTTTGTATCATTACGTGTTGTGTTGCATCGTATCATTAGACCGACTGTGTTTTATCTAGGTTAGTCTGTACTTTTACATGTATATTATTGTATAAATATAATTTGTAATTTTGCATCTATAATGTATAATACAATACGACAGGATATGATACAAAACGATACCATACAATACAATATGATACAATACCATAAGATATGACACGTAATGATACCATACGATACGTCATGATATGATACCTTATAATACGATACAACACGTAATGATGGAATACGATACGAAACGTAATGATACGACAAGATACGAAACATAATGATACAAAATGATAAGACATTTAATGATACAATACAATACGACACGACATGCTATGACACGTAATTAATAAATTTAAAAAATCATTACACTCTTTTACGACTCGTATAGCTCTTTACGATTCGTATAAGGGAATCGTATGGGGGAAGGCTGATATGTATCTGATGTGGTGTCTTGTTGCGATGTGTTGGTCTAGTTAATTTAGTAACTCTTAGCACGTATTAGGTGGGTTAACTTAATAAATTTTAAACACTTTCACCTAGTTTTAAATTTATAAGAAATGATTTTTACTTAGGCTAGACACACAGTAGGCAAGTGTACCTATCATTCGTAGTAAAGCTTAAGGTAAGAACCAAGTATTAAACCTAAAGGATACGACTTTTAATAATTAACTTTAAATTACCAACTAGTTTAATTAATTATCTTTTGTTAAGTTTATATTAAAATCAGCAAATAAAAGAAAGTAATAGATGATTAGTAGAGAATATCAAGAGCATGAAAAGTGTTGCATTGGATTTCCAAATCCACTTGGGATGAATTATAGTTGTGTTATTGGCAAAAGGTGAGGTCAATTAACCAAAGACCCGACTCCTAGCAAAGGTTACCGGCAACTTTTTGTTAGATTTACAAGATATGACTTCAAAGTTAAAATAGAATTAGAGCCGATTTAAGATAATTCATTGCCCAATCTTATAGAAAGGTTCTCTTTAAGGAACAATCCCCTAATTTTGGGTTAGTTACATCCAACTACCCTTCTTTCTTTTGCATTGTTCCCATTGCTTGTGATCCTCTATTTGGGCACACCTTTGTCTCACTTCAAAGGTAGCAAGGATATATCAAAGTGCACCCCACGGGTGCTAATGACACATGTGATTAATTAGGGTAATTGATCTTTATTTAACATGTGGTGTTATCATAATATATATATATATATATATATATATAAAGACGTATAGTATTTTAACATGGGTTCACCAACTCTTGGACCCCGCCAAGTCTAACATATAGACCATGTTAGATGAGTCACAAGACCAAGTTTTGGCTAATCCTTGAGGCTTAGCATATAGACCATGCAGGCCAACAATGATATTTTTTGATAAACGAGGTTTAATCACAAGATATGTTTCCAAAAATGGTCAACCACTTCTTCAAGATCAGATTTCCCTTATTAGTATATGGGTTGTTACACACCATGAGTGTACTAGTAAGCTTCCCTTCCTTTGGTTATCAAGAACTCCCACAAGATCAAAGACCAAAACTATCAAAAGCTCAATACAAAACAAGATGGGTAGAATGAATTATTAAAGACACAACACACCTCTTTGCCAAAGATTAAACATTTATTTATACCAAGCTTCATCTTCATGTAACAACTCCCAAAAGACCCTAGAAAGGACCATAATCGAAACCCCGAACACGCACGAGATACCCAGCACGAAAAACGAGGAATCACTATCGTGGCATCCCACGCGCCATGCGGGGGATACCCCTACTTCTCTCGTGAAGAGCGGGAGAGTACCAGGCCATGTGGCACCATTACGCGACAAGTGGCAAGGCTATGCGGTTGACGAGGCTAACCTAGCCTTAGCTAGGAGCCGTCACCCCACGCGGGGGAGTCCCCTGATTCTCCAGCAACGCTCTGGAGAAACCTAGGTGGGCTATATAAGGGCAGCCATGGGAGAAGTGTCGGTGCACTTTTTCAATTTATATATCGATTCTCTTTCTCTCTCAAACTGTTGTTCAAATGCCCGAAGCCATGTCCAATCGATCTGAAACCAAATCAATGGATGTTAAAGTGCTGCATGAATAAGGCTATACTTTGTCATCTACATTGAGGTTTTGATCTCGTGATTATCGTTAAAGTTTGAATTGGGTTAATACACTAATACGTGTTGCATTGTGTGTTTAATTAGGAACCCAGGACATAGACCAGAAGGCTATTACTTAAAACCCTAAATCTGCAAAGTGAGTCATTCTCCTTTACTCAAATGATTTTTGCAAAACCCTAAATGTTTTCCAAGTTGTGTTTACAGTGATTAAGTTTTTGTATTCTGAAATTACTGCCGGTATGTGGGGTTTTCTATACACTACTAGTCCAGCGTTGCTATTGGACAAAGAGTTAGCTAATAGTAATACGACCACAGTCATCGAATTGGGTGTGTGAAAAATACTGATTTGAGTAATTGAAAGATATAAACAAATGTAATTATAACATTGTATCTTTTTATAAATCTGAATGAACTCATCAGTATCTTTCGCTGATAAAATGATTTCAAAATGCGTTTTAGGTGATTTACTGTGAAGAAAAGGAAAGTGCTAAGAAGCACTCAAGCTTAAATAAGTGTCTATGTAAACTGAATAAAACGTGTTTTGTAATCAAGGGTTTATCCCAGTGAAAATCCTTTATGTAAATATGGGTTTCATCCCACAGTTTATAAAATGAATACTACGGTGTTTTGAAAACTCTGATATTTTCCTGACACCCGGTCCTGATGAAAATTTTGTTGCGATAGTTTTAATAAACATTGGTACCACTTGTATCTGCCGTTGCGATAGTTTTAATAAACATTGGTACCACTTCTATCTGCTCACTGCTCCCGGTAGGGCTGGCAATAGATATCTGTATAAGATACGATTAAACCAGTTTACTGAAAAAGTACACTACTTGGTTTTTTACTTTTTTAAGAATAAATAGAATTAGGAGGCTATGATCCATCATTTCTTCTCCATCGTACATAAAACATACAACTGTGTTATAGACATGAGATATAAAGTAGTTAAACAAGTTGTATTCATGTTTTATACTTGTGTTATTCGCGTCGTCAGAGACCTATTAAACCCGATAAGACATGATTTGTCAGCTCTAGCTCCCGCCCAGGGTAGGGTCGGGGGTTGTGACACTTCAACCCAAGTAACACAAAGGGTTTAGCCAATAATGGCATTACTTGTCCACAAAAAATGATTATAGATTGAATCATGATGGATAAAGTATGATAAAAATCAAACAAATTGAAGAAAGGTTGTTGATTACATGTTCTCTCTCTCTCTCTCTCTCTCTCAAACTAAGCTATTACAAGTGTTTAGTTTGGAGTGATCCACAAACTCCAAGGGGTGAGTTTTAGGGCATGAGAGCCCCCTTTGGGGTGAAGGAATTCTAAGATTGCAGGGGAAAAGGGATGATTTGAAATGGGGACACGCAAGGCCTCTATGTATAGTGGGATTTTGGCTTGGGGGCCAAGGAATTCTAGAAGCATCTTGTCCTTAGAAAGACACAGCATTGGCCTTATGTAACTCTTGTCCCTTTTTATCTCTTGCCTTTTTGTCTCTTATAGGAACCTTCATGAAGTTTTCATCTAGTTGGAGAATAAGCATAGCTTGCCCAAATAATGTAGGGCCATGCTTAAATATTGTCTACTGAAACTGTATACAGACCAGCACTGGCATGCTAAACTAGGTACGGGTGTGCCTAGTCCTTTTCCCGACACTTTGTTATCACTCTTGTCCTTTCCCGGCATATTCCATTGAGAGTTAGTTGTAATCACTAGCGCGCATGGGTAGGCACAGCCGTACATGGACGGGTGTTGATATGCACCAAATGCAACATATAAATTATATCAAATAAGGTATAAAAACAACCCTTTGAGTACTAATGTCGGAAAAAGTACGTTTCCTTGTATACTTTTTATTTTCAGGATAAAAAGAGCTAAAATGAACAAAAGAAACAAATTAACGACGAAAACCAACATAAATACGAAAGAAGGGAAGTTGATACACTATACCGACCTTCCGAGCTTCGCCCCAAGACCAAAAACAACAAGCAAGAAGCCTAGCACGGGTCGTGCCTGCCAGGCATGGGATCGTGCCCTACTCAAGATTCCATGAAGAAAAAGACAAATAGAAACAGACAAGGGACACGAGGCAGTGTCTTATGGACACGGGTCGTGGTCAACTCTCAGATTTACAAATCTTGGATCGTACAGGAAGTACAAGGACCACGGGGTCATGCCATTGACACACGGGGCCGTGTGAGCATCTGGACTGACAAGTGCATTAAATGAAGACAGAGAAGGAGAAGGGGACGGGGTTGTGCCTCCCAGGCACAGGGCCGTGAAAACCCATTGTTTTCAGCTATAAATAGAGGTGCTTGGTTCACTTCAACTTATCCATTGGCAAACCACTTCTCTCATACCTGCCACCACTCCACCACCACAATACCACCAACATCCACCACATTCATCCATCATCCATCCTTAGAGTATGTGTAGTAGTCTCGGGATCCAAGATTGATCGTAAGAGTTTTTTTTCAAACAAAGGTCATGCTTGGCTAATCTCTTACATCACTTGATGAAGACAAATCATTTATGTGTTACTTTTGATTTCCAAGCTTTGGTAACTTTTTAATTGGGTATGTATTAATGACTTTAATAACTAGTTTTTATATTGAAAGTGGACTTTATTCTATCATCTCTTCATGTTTTGTTGATTCACTCATTCGTGTCTTTACGGTCTATATAAAGCGCGTTAACTACCTGGAAGGAGGTTAGAAGGGTGGTTTGGGTAATGTTCTTGCCTCGTTCAGTGTATAGATCCTGCACGGACTTGATTCAAGCTTATTAGGACTTTCTTTGAGGCAGATAGCAACAAATCAGGGGATGTAAGAACGGCTTGAATCCCTTATAAATAAACTACTATAAAACTTTAAACTGGCCTTGTGAGAATGTATCCCTGCTGACTCAGACCAATATGGCCGAGGGTATCGTTGCCTCCAAAAGAGGGACACGCCACATTTTGCATTAATAACTTACTTAATTATCTTTCAATAGTCCGGTCTTGCGGGACTGTATCCCTGCTGAATCAGACCAATATGGATGAGGGTAGCGTTGCCTCCAAAAGAGGGACATGCCACTATAACTAAGATAATCTCTTAAAAAACCCAAAGTACGGAAATCATCAAAGGATACATAAATGACGAGTTGGAACCAAGTGATTCTATCTTGTCTATTTGTTTCTTTCTTTATTTAGTTTCTTTATTTTACTTATTAAAATCTTTACTCAAAATTTGGTTAGATTAGACGTCGACGATATTCCTGTATCAAAAGCTCTTGTGTCATTGGACGACCTCGGTATCTTACCATCACTATACTACGCCAAAGATGGGTGCACTTCACCTAGCGTGTTGTAGAGAGTGATAGTTTTATATCGTGTTTTTATAAATTTAAAACTTGATAAAAGAGTAAAAAGGGTACTTAAAATATAACAAAAATTCATACACACTTGACACACGTTAGGTGTCCTAACGGATCTTGAATAGGTGGCATTCTTGTTGCTTCTCGAAGCTTCTAGTTTTTATCTTCAGCTAAGCACAAGCGTGCCTAGGTGTGCACGGCCGTGCCTCCACATATCATGGACTTTTGTTGACCATTCTAGGGTTGACTTGTTGACTTTGTGCTCTTGGGTGTTGTGCACCGGCATGGTCATATCCTGACATGATTTTGCCTATCTAGCACTTAACTGGTTTTCTTGGAATTTAAGATTTTTGCTTGGTTTTTTTCTAGTTTTTCACTTATTTTCATCCAGAGACCTTAGAAACCTGCATTTATCAAATAGGAACAATATAGGTAGTATTTTCCACTTTAAAATCATAAAAGTACTTAGTATTAGGGGTAATTATGAACTAAAAATGTGTATAACTGATGGCACAACCATATGAGCCTCATACGAACCCCTATACGACTCGTAAAGCTCTATACGAGTCGTAGAGGGGTGCGTATAAGGTTGATACACATCAGCCTTCCCCTATACGACTCATAATCAAACACACGCGCACACACAAGACCCGACACTTGAAGTGTTCTGTTTCTCGTTTTTTTTTCACGATAAAGTTTAGTTGTTTTACTCATGATCATGAATATGTATTTTGTTTTATATTTCATTCGTTAAATTGTATGATTTTGGGTTGATTTTGTGGACCATGCTAAAAATATGATTTTCCCATGTTGTATTATATTATAATTTTGATTTTTTTTTTTAATTTGCTTTCTAATACATTAAGTTTAATTTATTTAACTGTAGGCGAATTTGTTAATTTTATTTTTAAATTAGTTTTGTTGTTCGTTAAAATTGGTGAAAACTCAGTTCCGCCTTTGGATGATGTTCATTTTCCACCATTGCGGGTTGAAAATTTAAAATCAAAGAGTGGAAAAGTTGAAATCTCGAATCAATTCTATTCTGAGAAGAAAGAATTTGATGTCGATAAAATGTTTAATGGAAATGTTAAGAAGATTTTTGGGGAAATGGTTGAGGGTAAAGTCAAAGGGGTAAAGGACTTTTATGAAACAAAGAAAGCAACTTTTTACCCAAGTGAAGTTGATAAGGAAACATCCAAGTTTGGTCAGGCTTGGATGGAAGTTTTTCACAAGTAAAACCCTGACTTGCCGGAGCTCCCAAGTGGGTATTTGCGGAGCATGAATCAGCATCTTTCTCAAAACTTTAAAAATAATGGATAAGTGTGACTTGCCAGAGCTCCCAAGTTGGTAATCGTGGAGCAGGAATCGGCATCATTCTTGAATATGTTTGGTTGGTAAAACTGCATGTGATATCTTTATATTGTTATATTTTGATTTGCAAATGATATAGTTGATAAGTGAACTTACAAGAGGTTGAAGAAAGGTTTTCACTTTCAAGTGGTAAATCAAGGACATTAAATTGTACTTGTTTTTTCTACAAATGGAATTTTGGAGAACAATGTGTTGATCCCCTAACCTACAAGTTATTTATAATGAAAACAAAACTAATTTTCCGGAAAAACCATTTGATTAAAACAAACTTAAGTGTTTTGAGATTAATGGGAAAATGTTTTGTTGTGAGGGGGAGTTCTGATTGTTTATGCCAAGTGGATGGCGATTTGATATTCAGTTGTCACTTTTCTGTATAGTTTGTTTTCAAATTTCTTTAAATGTTTTTGCATTTTAGGGGGAGTAAAAAAAATCAGAAACATGATAAAATCAAAAATTGAGTTTTGTTGAGAAAAGAGGAAATGATAGTACATCAGTGGACTATCACAGCATGCTAAAGAATTGGAAAGTCAAATGTGATAAACGGTCTCACTGATGATATGCCAGTAGGTTTTTGCACATTTAGTAGATTGTGACGAGATATAAACCTAAATTTCAAACTTGCTTATATTGTGGGGAACATCTCTCGGATATATGGGTAACCCCCGAAATCTTGTTTGAAAGGTCTCTCTTTCTGAGATACTAGGTCTTTATGCTTAGTGATATCTGGGGTATTATCCCGGGACTTCTGATAATGCAGAAGCAATGGCCTAGTCCCCGGAGAATACTTTACGCTTGCTTGAAATATAGCCTGCCCTCAGCATAAAAAATGATGAAACATTGAAAAATGCTAATCATGTGCTGTTGTAAAAAAAGATCCTCTAAAGGGGACCCACCGAAAGTCGAACCGTTATCTCTCTGCTGAACGGAAGTTCTGACCTGAGCTCTCACGACCCTCGCAATTTAACCCCTTACAGATATCATCTGGGTATACTCACCTGTAAGACTGAATATTGGGATCTGGATACGGGAGTATATTCTGAGGTGGGACACGCGAATAAGTTTAAGTGCTTAAAACATTAATCTCATATCTCAGATCAGTTGAACTTTTTGTGAAAATTTAAATGGATCAGTATACTGACAATCTAAGTGAATCGTTTAGAACTTAAAATGTTTAAAGCTTAACGGTGTTGGTGATTTGTCTCAGAAACTGATATAATCCTCTTACACAAACTCACAAAAATATTGTCTGTATATATTTCTTTACTGCATTTCATTTCATTAAAAAAAATTCAAAAAGATTTTAGTGTGTTTTAGCATAAATTTTGAAAAATTCAAAAAGATTTTCGACAACTGATGTTGGAGAGCTGATTTTCAA
This sequence comes from Helianthus tuberosus, assembly GCA_030545235.1. Classification (NCBI taxonomy): domain Eukaryota; kingdom Viridiplantae; phylum Streptophyta; class Magnoliopsida; order Asterales; family Asteraceae; genus Helianthus; species Helianthus tuberosus. Next base: position 56,647,893 of record CM060362.1, read on the forward strand.
AATTCCAAGTGCTAAACATGATGAGTATGTGGTAAGGGGGAGTCTGTGTTTAAATGAGAAAAATTTTTGAATATTTGCCTACAAGTGGTTCATCAGAAATTATCATTGATAAATCATTCTGGTTTATTTTGAAGGATGTTTGGATAGATAAATTTGTAAATTGTTAAATTTGTTGAAATTTATTGTGAGGTAGAGAATGTGCAGGACTCTGTGATAGAGAGCCAGGTTCCGATACCTGAGGACTTTGTGATTTCAAAAAGTCAGACTGCGATCCTAGCAAATCGAAAAGGGGAGTTTGAAGACATCCGAGGGAAGATGAATGTGTTCGAGAGGAGTATGTTGGTGTTGATGAAGAAAAAGAGTGATCAGACTGATAAAGACTGAAGACGTTGAAGACTCGACACTTAAGACTCGTCAAAATCCGAGGGGGAGTCTGTTGGTGCATTGTTCGAGAAAAATGACAAAAGAGCTAATTCCGCTTGAAACAAGTAATTCCGCTTGAAGATGTCATCTGGTAATTCCAAGCGGAATTAGTCATGTTAATTCCGTTTGAGTGTCTAATTCCGTTTGAGATGTTAATTTCACTTGTAAAGTGATTCCGCTTGAGTCATGTTCAAGCGGAATTAGATGGCTATATATAGATGTAGATCTGGTTCATTTGAAACGAAATTAAGAAAGAGTGTTTCCGACGGTGAAGCTCTGTCGAAGTGTCTACAGACTTGTAATTGCTCATAAATCAATCAAAAGATAGTTATTAGTGAATATCTTGCTTATTTACACACAATATGTCTGTTTCCGCCTTTCATATTGTGTAGAACGCCTCTGAATGACTCATTCCGGGTCCGTACATGATCCTACAGTTTGGATGGTGGTGTGATGATTATGTTAATTATTGGATGGATGAGGATGTAATGATTAGTGATGGTGAGGAAGATGATTGGTGATGTATGGATTGATGGTATCAAGATGGATGATGATTGAGAGATTGTGTGTTTCAAACTTTAGGCTCCAAGAACAAGTTGTATCTCCCCAAATATGTTCATAACAAATAATAAACCTAAAAATCTCGATCAACGCAGTCAAACAAGAACAGAGGTCGTCACAATTTACGTCGCCGCATCGAAGACGTGGAAGTTTGAAACCAAGTATCAATAAGCCAATCCATCTCACCCTTGATTTAGGATACTGGTTTCGTCATGCCTTGGACTCATCAGGAGAGCGGCAACAACTCTTGACCAATGGTGTATTCGTCGGATAAGCACAACTAGACACGTAAACCGCTTTACCTGCTAAGGTCGTCCCTGATAACGTCCCAGACTAACAAGTGAACTTAACATTCAAGTACAAACCCTAGCAAATCGAACTTCAAATTTTGGCATGTCATATTTTTCGACCCTCTCCACATGATTAAATAGTAATAACAATAACATCATACACATAATTTATTTTCCTAAGTGAGCCTTTGAATCATGATGGTAACTTGCCATGAGAGGTGCAAAATAAACCCATTAACTAAATTTTGGGTCAAAATGGGCATTTAAAATAACAGTTTGGGTTATCTTGGGCCATAAGTAAATTGTTAGTAGGTCTAAATGGGCCAAAGTACATTAAACATAATCACAGGACAGGTCAGGATGGGTAAGACATTATCACCGAGCAGGTCAGGATGGGTAAGACTGTTTCAATGCACAGTTAGGGTTTCTGTCTCGCTACTTCAGTTAGGGTTTCTGTCTCGCTAATCAACAAGCTCTTCTGTCTGGTTTCTCATCGCTACTTGAGTTAGGGTTCTTCGTTAGCTCCTTATTCCTTAACATCAAATTGTGGAGCCTCCGACTAATCGCAAAACCCAAATCATGCTTGCTGGTAAACCCTAAAACTTTTTGTTATCTAATTAATTGTGATTTAAGTTTGATTTGAAACCCTAACTTTTTGGTTATCTAATTGATTGTGATTTAAGTTGATTTGAAACCCTAATTTTTTTTTGGTATTTGAAACCCTAACCGGTAATTTAGAGTTAATAGTTAATTTAACCATTTTGTTTATTAAATCTCTATGCACCTATAAAGTTAAAACATTGGGTGCCAACTGATATCTCAATTAGTTGAACAGGAACATACCCTATATTCAGACGGTCTGGTTAAGTGTGGTCCTCTTGATGAGAAAATACGGAACTGGGGACCGATCTTTATACTTTAATATCGGTGTCACAGGTTAGGCTTCGTCGGTTTCCATTTGTAATACTTGTAGTGTATTTCAAGTGTTTTAATATGTGAAAAATGTTGCATCTTTTATACATCCTAATTAGTAGTTGAATTTTCAAAGAGAATATGCTAGCATACGACTTATGGACCCACTAGGAAATTACTATGTAGTTACATAGCATGACCACTTAGATAAGTTAGCATAAACTTATATAACACGTAGTGAGAGACTTCAGGTCAACCATGGTAATTTTTGTTTGTTGTGGCCAATTTTGTGTTTGTGTATTAAAGGGCAGTTTATTTACAGCTTACTGTAAGTTTTCTTACCCTTTAATGACTAACTAGTGGTTGTAAAAGTACTCGCTTATGTAAGTTTTAAAGTTTCCTGTTTATGTATTATATTTTGTTTTGAATGATCTTTTTTCCTTTGCATGATCCTGATTTTGTTAACTCCAAATCTCTCTCATGTAGCATTACAATATCCATTTTAGTAATATTATGTTCATCTGATATTTCTTCACCATATGCCAATCATATAAGTTCCCAAGTCCTTCTAAATTATATGCCAGGTATGCTTCCATCTCATTTGAATGACATCTATATGATTATGATTGGTTAATTACAATCAAAGTTATTTTCTTTGCAATAATCAGTAACAAAAATGACCTTTTTTAGCTCCAAATCTCTCTCATGTAGCATTAAAGTAAAATCGGTTTGTTTTGAATGGAGGTTTATGTTCAACTGTTCCGCATACTCCAGCATACCAAGAAATATGATGTCAAAACCAAAGGGAGATGGGTGACTTTTGTCAGTAGCTGAAGCAAGATTCGACTCGATAAAACGTAGACCTACAACAAGTCGACTTACTATTTAATGAATGGACAATAACACTTGAAAGACAGCAAGCAAGAAGGCAGCATACATACCTTTATTAATTTGGTCATCCCCAACATTCAATCGTTTTTTATTTTATTTTATTTTTTTATTTGTTTTGTTTTTTAATTATTTTTTTATTTTTTTATCTTTTTTATTTTTTTATTTTTTTTTCATTCTTTATTATTATTGATTTATTCTCAACCCATCCTAACCCAAACTCATACTGCCTTCTTCTTTCTTTTACCCATCTTTACCCAAACTCATTCTAACTCAAACACATCCTGACCCAACAACCAATCCAATCGAACCAATCCATTTTGCCACCTCTAGTTGGATTGGATTGGTTGTTGGGTCAGGATGGTTTGGGTTAGAATGGGTTTGGGTAAAAGAAAGAAGGTCAGAATGGTTTAAGAATAAATCAATAATAATAAAAAATGAAAAAAAATATAAAAAACGAAAAAAAACAAAAATAATTAAAAAAAGACAAAAATTAAAAAATAAAAAATGATGGAATGTTGGGGATGACCAAATTAATAAAGGTATGTATGTTGCCTTCTTTCTTGCTGTCTTTCAAGTGTTATTGTCCATTCATTAAATACTAAGTCGACTTGTTGCAGGTCTACGTTTTATTGAGTCGAATCTTGTTTCAGCTACTGACAAAAGTCACTCATCTCCCTTTGGTTTTGACATCATATTTCCTGGTATGCTGGAGTATGCGAAACAATTGAACATAAACCTTCGTTCAAAACAAACAGAATTTACTTTAATGCTACATGAGAGAGATTTGGAGCTAAAAAGGTCATTTTTGTTACTGATTATTGCAAAGAAAATAACTTTGATTGTAATTAACTAATCGTAATCATATAGATGTCATTCAAATGAGATGGAAGCATACCTGGCATATAATTCCGAAGGACTTGGGAACTTATATGATTGGTATATGGTGAAGAAATATCAGATGAACATAGTATTACTAAAATGGATATTGTAATGCTACATGAGAGAGATTTGGAGTTAACAAAATCAGGATCATGCAAAGGAAAAAAGATCATTCAAAACAAAATATAATACATAAACAGGAAACATTAAAACTTACATAAACGAGTACTTTTACAGCCACTAATTAGTCATTAAAGGGTAAGAAAACTTACAGTAAGCTGTAAATAAACTTCCCTTTAATACACAAACACAGAAGTTTAGGAGTCGAGGGCAAGGGCAAAGGGTAAAATCTCACTCTTAAACTTAGAGTAAGCAGTAAGTAAACTGCCCTTTAGTACTACTAACCTTCTGGGCTATGATACAGGCCTGGTAATATTTTTATTCACCAAGTGGGCAAGCAAGACACTTCAAGCCCAAACGAATCCAAAAAAATATTATAACTAACAAAATGGGCCACCACAAACAAAAAAATTACCATGGTTGACCTAAAGTCTTCCCACTACGTGTTATATAAGTTTATGCTAACTTATCTAAGTGGTCATTGTTGCTACAACAAATACAAGACCAAAGCCTGTAGCGATATCTCCGGGTAAAAGGGTTCAAGGTTTCAGTTAGCCTAACGCAGGTCGTGGGGTCCTCCCACGTTTGCAAGACGTGGAGAGAGGTTCACTAGTGTTATTGTTGTTCTCCTTGAATTCTAGACTGATATGAAACCAGCCCAGAATGTAATCGTTGGAGAGGATGAATTATTTAGAGTGAAGAAGAGAAGCAAGCATGAAGCTAGTTCTCATTGGAGAAGAAGAAGAGAAGTAAGAATGAAGCTTGTTCTCGAGAGGGAGAAGGAGAATCAGAGAATTGAGATAGTTTTCTGCTGATTCCATAATGTCTGGCATGCTTGTCATGGGCTGCAATTTATAGGGGAAGAGGTTTCTCAAAGGAGAAACCTTTAACTAGTGAACCTGGCTTGCAGTGAGGGACTTACCCTTTTAGGGGTTGAAGGGTTTGGACCTGCGGACAAAAGGGTGTGCTCTCTCACATGTTCTGGTTGCGGCTGGGCAGGAGATTTCACACGCAAAGGGTGATGTGACAAGGCTCTGACTTGTCTTTTTACTGTTCATGACCGTTGGACCATTTCCGAACCTTTTAACCTTTTAAGTTGTTGTGTCTCTAATCAGTTTATTAAGGTTTTAGCTACCCCCATCATCAGCCCCCCAAGTCAGAGGTATTTGGGGTGTAAGCTCAAATGCTTCTAACTTTTGTACACGGTTTTTATTGCTTAAAGGCTTCAAGGCTTGAAAGGTTATTAGGCATCTAAGTTTTTTGGATTTGAATTTTGAAATGACAGTTGATGTGCTATAAAGTGTCGTATATATTAAGTGTATATTTTAAGCCCTTTTTAACACTTATTTTAGCCAAGTTTTAAATTTATAAAACACGATATTTCACTAACACTAAACACACATATGGGCAAGTGCACCCATCGTTGAGTGTAGTATAGCGTTGGTAAGATACCGAGGTCGTCCAAGGACACAAGAGCTTTTAGTACCGGTTTATCCTCAACGTCTAATCAAAATAAAAGTTTAGAAAAATGTTTTAAGCTAAGAAAAATAAAAACTAACTAAAATGCTGAAAATAAAAATAAAAACAGATAGACAAGATGAATCACTTGGTTCCGACTCGTATCTAGTATAACCTTTGATTATTTCCGCACTTTTGCACATAATTAAGAGATTATCTTAGTTATTGTAGTAGGCCCCTCTTTTGTAGGTGACGTTACCCTCACCCCAGTAGTTTGAGTCAGCAAGGATACAATCCTAAAAGGGTGGATTATTGGAAGATAATGAATTAAGTTATTAATGCAGTATTGTGGTAGGCCCCGCTTTTGGCGGTGACGTTACCCTCGGCTAAGTAGTCTGAGTCAGCAGGGATACAGTCCTAAATAGCCGGGTTATAGTATTAATAGTAGTTAACTTATGAGGGGATCAAAGAGTTTGGACCCCCGTCATCCAAAACCGTGAAGTATTGAAGGAGGTCCTACTAAATTTGACCCAGGTCCATTGCAGGACCTCTAAACGCTGAACAATGGCAAGACCTTTACCAAACCGTTCCCTTAACCCCCGACCAGGTAGCCAACATACCTCCATATAGACCGTGGAGATATGAATGGTGAAAATCTTTTATTTTATATAGACAGTAAAATAATGCCAAGACACCACGGACAAACGATAAGGAAAGATCACCTTCAACATAAGCAACTAGTTATTAAAGTCATTAATACAAAACCAAATAAAAAGTGCAAAAGATTAGAAATAAAAAGTATTATACTAGACACTTTGTCTTCACCAAGTGATGTAAGAGACTTAGGCAAACATGGCCTTGATTGTCAAGAACTCTTACGATCAATCTTGGATCCCGAGACGACTCACACACTCTACGATGGACAATGGATGATGGTGGTGGATGATGGTGTTATGGTGGTGGTGGGTGGTGGATGAAGTGTGAGAGAGGTGGTGTGCCAAGGGATGAGATGAAATGAATCCAAGCACTCCTATTTATAGGCTGAACAGAGAGCTGGGCACGGCCCCGTGTCCGCTGGGCACGGCCCCGTGTCCGCTGGGCACGGCCCCGTGCCTGTCTGACACTCTCTCTCCTCATTAATTGTAATTCGCAATTACAATAAATGCGCCTGCTGTACTTTCGACACGCCCCCGTGTCCGCTGGGCACGGCCCGTGGTGGGCAATAGAAGCTTCTATAGATTTGTCTTTTCTGCTGCTTCTTGGGCACGCCCCCGTGCTGGCTGAGCACGGGGCGTGTTCAGACTTCTACCTTCTCTATTTTGCTTTGGAAGGTGCCGTTGAGGGGTCGGGCAGTCCACTAATGTTCCTTTCCTTGTATTTATGTTGGATTTAGCTGTCTTTTTGCTTCTTTTGTGTTTTTGAGCTCATTTAATCCTGAAAATACAAAAGGAAGACAAAAACACTATTTTTCCAATATTAGTACTTAAAAAGGGTTAGTTTTATGCCTTGTTTGATGTAATTTATATGTTGTATTTTGCACACATCAAATACCCCCACACTTGAACTTTTGCTTGTCCTCAAGCAAAACTCTTTAATATGTGGCTTACACTCCCAAATGGAATAGGTAGAAGAGAAGGTTTTGGGCTTGTCGTAGAGTGTCGGGATGTCCAAGATCTTTTTGGGTTTTATTTTTATTTATTTACAATCCTATTCGTAATGATTTATTTAGAACGTTTCATAGGAGAAATTACTTATTTGGGCATAACATGCCTTTTTAAAATTCCATTTATATACAAGTTCACATACCTCACGGGAGAAATCACTCACACTCGGCCGAAGGTGTATTTTTAGTGAATCACTCGAGAGCGGCATGGAACTTATTCCTACCATAAGCTTGCCAAGCAATCAATCATCCTCCTTTTTAACTTTTTTTACCTTTGTAGATATCAAGAGGACTTTGTGGGTTAAGGGTTAGGCTTGGGTTAAAGGTAGGTGGTTGGGATAGTGGTTAGTGGTTAGTAGAAAAAGGGTGAAAAAGCGTAACAAGTGTCGGTTTTCGTAAGATTTTCTATTTTTGTAACTTTTTATTTTGATGAAGCTTTTATTCAAACAAAGTTATTTTTTATGAACTTGTTTGTTTATTTTTTTTTTATTTTTTTTTTTTTTGCTTCATCATCAACACATTTTTTTTTTTAACATACGAAAAACCGAACTTGTTACTAAAACAAAGGGTTAAAAATGAAAAAGGTTTTGGTGGGTAAAAGGGTTTTTGGTTTGGGTGATGAAATGAAAAGGTTTAGGCTCAAAGGGGCTAACTAGGGGGATTTTTGGGTAGGTGGTAAAAGAAAAAGAAAAATAATGGTGTAGAAATAAAAAGGGTTAGTCCTAATGCCTCCATCATTTACTTACTCGGGTTTAAGTTGATATCGTCATGGCAAGTTCTAGAGTTGTAAGAACCAAGCGGCTATTCACACAAGAAACGAAAAATGAGCATTTAGTCTAATGATATGTAATTGTATGCTCAATAAAGGCTCAAAACTTACTTTTGTGGGAATGGGTTTTTATGTGATCAAGTATATATAATCAAATTTTAACTAAGTTTGTCATGCCTTTTCATAATTTTCTTATGTTGGTTCTTTTTATCACTACGCTATCGGTTGTAAATTTGTAAAAATATAACCTTTTTGAGAACTTGAATTTCCCGAGTTAAACCTAGACAATTAAAAAAAATGAATTTTTTTGAAAAATTTTGGGGTGATTAGCGGTTCCAATAGAGTTTTGTGTAAGGCTTGTGTTTAGGACTTGCAAAATTCAAGGTTTTAGCATCCCCCCCCCCCCCCACACTTAAATTACACATTGTCCTCAATGTGTCCCAAAAATAAATTTTTAGGTTGATTAGATGTGTAAAATAGTGTTTAAAAAAAACAAAAATTTGTGTTACTGGGCACTGAACACGGCCCCGTGTTATCCGGGCACGGCCCCGTGTTCAAGTGCCAGTAACAAAATTGAAATAAGAGAAGCAGAAGTCTGGACACGGGGGCGTGTTGGGTGAACACGGCCCGTGTCCAGGTACCTGTACTGGGCGTTTTTCTGCAGGTGGTTCAGCACGGGGCCGTGTTGGTTGGGCACGGCCCGTGTTGAACCTGCTGAACTGGAGAGAATTGTCAAGTTGCCTTGTTCTTGTGCATGAGTTCATTTTTCTCGTTCCCCTTTTCATCCTTTACCACCATGAGTGTGTTTTATTCCTGAAAATTAAAACTAACTAGAAAACATAAAAACTAATCTAAATTAAACTAAGGATAGTTCCGTGGAATGCCTCCATGGTGCGCCACGTTTATAAGGGTCCTTGGCTAGACCCAAAGCCTGGTCATATGTTACCCAAGTGGGATGTATTGCATCCCATGTTACACCGTCGGAGAGCGTCATCCAAGCTTGAGTCTATGACCTTCATGTAGTTGACCGGATCTTCTTCCTCTACTCGCTTTCCACATTCAAATTTTACTTCCTCATCCCCAAACTTCAATGTTAGAGTTCCGTCATTCATATCCACCAATGCTTGGGCGGTGGCTAGAAATGGCCTCCCGAGGATGAGAGGGACATCGGTGTCTTCTTCCATGTCTAGGATGACAAAGTCGGTTGGAAAGACGAATTTGTCAACCTTGACTAGCAGATTTTCGGCGACACCTTGTGGGAATTTGACGGACCTGTCGGCGAGTTGTATGCTCATCTTTGTAGGGCTTGTTGTTCCTAGGCCGAGTCGTTTGAACATTGATGTGGGCATGAGGTTGATGCTAGCCCCAAGATCGGCTAAAGCATTTCGGACGGGGGACTTCCCAATCGAGCAAGGGATTGTGAAGCTCCCGGGGTCGATTTTCTTTTGTGGAAGTTTGTTGAGTACTAAAGCTGAGCATTCTTCGCCTAAGTTAACTAATTGCAATGATTCAATTTTCCTTTTGTGAGTGAGGAAATCCCTCATGAATTTTGCATATTTAGGCATTTGGGTTAGGACCTCAATAAAAGGAATATTAACATGCAATTGTTTTAGTAAACTTTCGAACTTTGCGAATTGCTCATCGGCCTTTTGACGATTTATCCTACCGGGGTACGGAATTGGAGGAGTCTTGGTGGGCTCTTGATTTGGTGTAGAAGCCTTTTCTGGCGCAGGAGGAGTCATAGGCTGGCTAGAATGGCTTCCTTCATTTGGCGGCAATGGAGCATCCTCGGGACCCATGGTTCGATTTCTTAATGTGATGAGATGTACTTGTGCCTTCGGGTTTGTTTCGGTATTACTAGGTAACGCGCCTTGTGGTCTCTCGGAGAAATTTTGAGCTAGTTGATTTAATTGTTTTTCAACGTTTTGAATGCTAGCTTGTTGATTTCTAAAATTCGATTCCAATTGTTGAAATCGATCCGAGTTTTTCTTTTCAGTGTCAGAGATGAGGCGAGATACAGTATCTTCAAGCCTTTCTCTTCCACTTTGTTGTTGAGAGAAATTTTGCGGTTGTTGAAAATTAGTTCGTTGGGTTTGTTGGTTACTACTATTGCCGGGATCTCTCCAACCAAGATTTGGGTGGTTACGCCATCCTTGGTTGTAGGTACCCGTTGGAGGACCCGACGGCCTAGGTCTATTATCCATGTAGTTTACCGTTTCTGTTTGTTCATCTAATTCTTTCATACAACTCCAATTTTCATGTGACCCACCACACCCTTCACAAGCCATAACCGAGGCCGTTTTTGTCATTTCTAGCCTTTTTATTTTTGAAGAGAGGGCCTCGATTTGGGCTTGTAAAGAGGTGCTTTCATCAACCTTATGGGCGCCCGGGGCAATAGATTTATTACCTCGGGGAGTGTGCCATTGAAAATTGGTTTGAGCAATTTCCTCAATTTGGTTATATATTTCATTTGGGCGACGATTACCTAAGAGTCCCCCGGAGCTTGAGTCAAGTGTTTGTCTTGTGTGTGGTAACAACCCATTGTAGAAAGTGGATACTTGTTGCCACACCGCTAGACCATGATGAGGACACTTTCTTAAAAGCTCCTTGAACCTTTCCCAAGTTTCATATAAGGATTCCCCATCCTCTTGTGAGTATGTATTAATTTCAGTCATTAATTTAGCCGTTTTAGCAGGAGGGAAATACTTATATAGAAACTTTTGGGCAAGTTCATCCCAAGTGTTTACCGATCCAACTGGGAGGGTGTTAAGCCAAGCCTTAGCTCGGTCTTTTAGTGAAAATGGAAACATTCGAAGGCGGATGGCGTCATTTGATGCTCCATTGATCCGAAAGGTATCACATATTTCTAAGAAGTTAGTAATATGTAGATGGGGATCCTCGTCCGCAAGCCCGTGGAAGGTTGCGGAGTTTTGGAGCATTTGTATCAAATGCGGCCGAAGTTCGAAGTTGTTGGCCTCGACATTCGGTGCATTGATAGCGGCGCCAAGATTGCCTATGGTAGGCCGTAGGTAATCCATGAGGGTACGTTGGTCCGCCATTGGAAGTGGGTCCCCCGAAGCTTTCTCTTGATTTTTAGCTTTAAGTCTTTTTCTGAGAAAGCGCTCGGGTTCTTCTAGGGGTTCTTTTATGTCTCTACTAGAACTGGAGCTCATGCACTACGTAGGAGGTTCAAATGTGGCGCCTGGGTTCCAAGTCCTGCAACAAAAACAGAAAAGAACGCTGGTCAGAATGTTCACCACGGCCCCGTGCTCAGTGAACACGGCCCGTGGTCAGAAGTACAGTAATCGTTTTCTGTATCCCAGTTACTGGGAGTTGGACACGACCCCGTGTTGCACCGACACGGCCCCGTGTTCAGCTCTCTGTAACTCAGAAAATAAAAACTGCCAGTGATGATGCTGGGCACGGCCCGTGTCTGACCGGGCACGGCCCGTGCTGAGCTCTGCAGAAGCTGAAAAACTAAGAAAATCCTAAAAAATTTAAAAGAAAAATAAAAGATGATTAGGCCGTTGATTCCTAACTTTCTTAAAATCCTTGTGTCCCCGGCAACGGCGCCAAAAACTTGATGTGCGATAAAGTGTCGTATATATTAGGTGTATATTTTAAGCCCTTTTTAACACTTATTTTAGCCAAGTTTTAAATTTATAAAACACGATATTTCACTAACACTAAACACACATATGGGCAAGTGCACCCATCGTTGAGTGTAGTATAGCGTTGGTAAGATACCGAGGTCGTCCAAGGACACAAGAGCTTTTAGTACCGGTTTATCCTCAACGTCTAATCAAAATAAAAGTTTAGAAAAATGTTTTAAGCTAAGAAAAATAAAAACTAACTAAAATGCTGAAAATAAAAATAAAAACAGATAGACAAGATGAATCACTTGGTTCCGACTCGTATCTAGTATAACCTTTGATTATTTCCGCACTTTTGCACATAATTAAGAGATTATCTTAGTTATTGTAGTAGGCCCCTCTTTTGAAGGTGACGTTACCCTCACCCTAGTAGTTTGAGTCAGCAAGGATACAATCCTAAAAGGGTGGATTATTGGAAGATAATGAATTAAGTTATTAATGCAGTATTGTGGTAGGCCCCGCTTTTGGCGGTGACGTTACCCTCGGCTAAGTAGTCTGAGTCAGCAGGGATACAGTCCTAAATAGCCGGGTTATAGTATTAATAGTAGTTAACTTATGAGGGAATCAAAGAGTTTGGACCCCCGTCATCCAATACCGTGAAGTATTGAAGGAGGTCCTACTAAATTTGACCCAGGTCCATTGCAGGACCTCTAAACGCTGAACAATGGCAAGACCTTTACCAAACCGTTCCCTTAACCCCCGACCAGGTAGCCAACATACCTCCATATAGACCGTGGAGATATGAATGGTGAAAATCTTTTATTTTATATAGACAGTAAAATAATGCCAAGACACCACGGACAAACGATAAGGAAAGATCACCTTCAACATAAGCAACTAGTTATTAAAGTCATTAATACAAAACCAAATAAAAAGTGCAAAAGATTAGAAATAAAAAGTATTATACTAGACACTTTGTCTTCACCAAGTGATGTAAGAGACTTAGGCAAACATGGCCTTGATTGTCAAGAACTCTTACGATCAATCTTGGATCCCGAGACGACTCACACACTCTACGATGGACAATGGATGATGGTGGTGGATGATGGTGTTATGGTGGTGGTGGGTGGTGGATGAAGTGTGAGAGAGGTGGTGTGCCAAGGGATGAGATGAAATGAATCCAAGCACTCCTATTTATAGGCTGAACAGAGAGCTGGGCACGGCCCCGTGCCTGTCTGACACTCTCTCTCCTCATTAATTGTAATTCGCAATTACAATAAATGCGCCTGCTGTACTTTCGACACGCCCCCGTGTCCGCTGGGCACGGCCCGTGGTGGGCAATAGAAGCTTCTATAGGTTTGTCTTTTCTGCTGCTTCTTGGGCACGCCCCCGTGCTGGCTGAGCACGGGGCGTGTTCAGACTTCTACCTTCTCTATTTTGCTTTGGAAGGTGCCGTTGAGGGGTCGGGCAGTCCACTAATGTTCCTTTCCTTGTATTTATGTTGGATTTAGCTGTCTTTTTGCTTCTTTTGTGTTTTTGAGCTCATTTAATCCTGAAAATACAAAAGGAAGACAAAAACACTATTTTTCCAATATTAGTACTTAAAAAGGGTTAGTTTTATGCCTTGTTTGATGTAATTTATATGTTGCATTTTGCACACATCAACAGTTAATGTGATGGATGGCAGTTTTTTTTCCTTTTGCGTAATAATAACTGCCTAGACTTCACTTTCTTTTTTATTTCGATCGTCTCTCCTGGATGCTAGCAAAGATCTGTATGTGAGTTAATCTTGTCTCACTCGAGAGGAAGTTGAGGCTTTTTGTAAAGAGTGGGGGATCGATCTAAAGTTTAATCCGGTGGCTCCGGGTTTAGATAAATCGATCGATCAGTGTCCCGCTGGTTCTATTGCTCTTTATTGTTGTCATTTCGATTTTTCCAACTTGTGTCATCCGTTTTCGGTCTTTGATCTAAATGTTTTAGAGTATTATCATGTGTCGTTTGGTCAGTTGCGTCCTCAAGGTCTTGCTGGGACTTTACACTTTGAGGTTTTGTGATAGGGTATGGCCCATCGTTGATGTTTCTTCCGGTTGACCAAGAACGACGATTGGGTCACGTTTGAGACTTCCCAAGTTGATGTTTATTTGATTTCCTCAATGGTTACTACATTTGGTTCTTGGAAGGACCGATTTTTCTGGATTTCTGAGTCCATTGTTCCCTTCAAGCTTGTTTGGAGGCACCCTGATGCTGTGTTAAACAAGCTTGAGCCATTTGAGTCTGAACTAGATAGTTAGTTGTTAAAAGGCATTAGGAAATGTCCTTCGAGGCTTCGTCCCTTTCCTGAACACCTTTTAGTGTTGATGGGTGTGAGCACCTTGTGGGCCAAGCCAGATCGTGACCCTGTGCTCATGCGGGATGATCAGGGTATGATGTTTTGCTTTATCAGGAGTGATGGTACCTCTGATGTTGTGTTTGGGGATGCTGAGGCCACGCCCGGTGAAGGTGTGGTTGCCAGGAACACTGAACATAGGTTCGAGGTGTGACAACTCGAAATTTAGAACCTTTCGTGTATCTTAGTGTAACCTACTTGAAACATTATGTGACTAGTTGACGTATTGGTGTAATGATATATGTGAACATCCTATGTGATTACGTGTTACGTTTATGTGTTGTAATTGTATGTATGAGTGTATGTATATGAACCGAGACAACAAGGACCCGACTCGAGACCATGCGGTCTCGAGTGAACAGTAACAGTTGGGCCGGATTGGGCCACACACCCCTTAGCCTATTCGAAAACCCATTAGGGTGCACCACTTGAAGCTAGTATATATCCTTGTTGCTAACCAACACTATCATCTTTGGACAACACACATACTCTCCTACTCTCTCTAGAAACCATTAAACCCTAAGTCTCAACATCACCTCTCCTCCTTCTTCTCGGATCAAACCGGTGACACTAAGAGCTCTCGGATCGACTCACACACACACCCGTTTGGAAGCTTCATACTCACCCTTGAAACCCATCAACCGGTTAGTGTCTTTATGATGTTTGTTGTTAAATGATAGTATGAATGACATGATTGAACTAATATAGTTGTATGCTTGATGATGTTTTGTGAATCGGAGTTGTATGATGTTGATAATCGGATAACATGTTTTGATTTCGGATATGTTACATAATGAGCTCATGATATCTTGTGCCTAAATATGATTCAAACCATTGATTATTGATGTTCATGAAAACCGGCTTGCATATGTGTAGTACCATGTTAATCGGATTAGTGTAGAGTTGATTTTTGAGATGTTATGTGATGATTTGAAACCTTTAGATGAGTATGTGCAAGTGTGTTGATTTGTTGTTCATGATTATGTTTGGATTAATGCTAAAAACCCGGAAATATGATGAACAAGTTTGAATAATCAACATGAACATGACTTGAATATATGAAGAACAACTTGAAGATGATATGAATATGTTATGAACATTTGAAATTGCCATGTTTGATCCATTTTTGGTAAGTAATAGACAAGGGAACATGTTAGTGCAATATTACTGGGTAGTACATAATATCATGACCATGAAATCTCATTGGCCAAGTACAATGTCGAATTCAACAAATGTCCCCAGCCGAGACCTTCTGTCTCGACTCGAGGCCACCAAATGTCAACTCGAGATCCCTGGTTTCGACACTAGTTGCGAGTCGAGAACCTATAGTCTCGACTCGAGACCCCACTTGATCAACACCCAAACATCGAGACTCGAGACCCTACTTGTGAGTCCGGTTGCGACTCGAGACCAACACATGCATAACCCGAGACCTCATCAGTTGCGACTCGAAACTTGTAAGCTACAACTCGAGACCGCACAGTCTCGACTAGAGACCGCACAGTCTCGACTCAAGACCATCTTCATATGCACGCTGAATTGGACTTGCATGATTACGGGCTTAGGTGATTGGGCCGGACTTTTGGGCCTAATGCATAGACCTTATACATTACTGATTGAACGTGAATGTTGATGGACTGCCATGAATGATACTTGAATGCAATGTGCTAGAAACATACGTGTACTACTTGAATACGAACCTGATTTGTATGATACAACTATGATAGGACGTGAGTGACCACAATATTGCTTGATTGACCTTTCTGTGTATCTGCCGAGCAAACCAAGGTGAGTTCACACCCTCTACAAAGCATGGGATTCCCAGGGGTCGGGAATTGGGGTTAAGGAACACGGGTTCCTCGTCCTCCTTGGGTAGGACAGCAATGGTTCAGGAATGTAATTCCTCGTCCTCATGGACAGATAACTCGTACTAGACCAAAACTCTATCACGAAGTCCCTCCTTTTTATATCGACTTAATCGCCGGGCCAATGGCGAGCGGGTCATTAGTTAGATAGCGCTATTTAGGTCTGACAAACCTCACACCGTGCCGCAGAGGACGGGCGTGAACTAATGGATCTGGGGCACGTCAATGATGATAGACATTGACAGTTTCAGGGCACTTAAACATGACTACAGTCAGCAGTCGATATGGTAACGAGTCTAGTGTGTACATGGGGTAGCCCCCACGGCCGAAATGCCAGATAACTAACACGGGGTAGCCCCCACGGCTGGATTGCCAGAAGAACCGGGAATAAACAAGTCACGTTTTTAACTATGGGTTAACCCCCACGGCAGGATGCCAGATAAAGGAAACTGTTTTCGAAACAACTTAAAACGAACACCCAACCGTGAACTCACTCAACTTGTTGTTGACTCGTTACTACATGCTTTGCAGGACAATAGGTACTCAGCTGGAGCTTGCATGGAAGAGAGTCGTTGTGGGACATGGACGGCTGTGTGCCATGTTAAACCTTGAAACAATTAAACTTATGTTTTGATTTAAGACTTATGCTTCCGCTTGCAACTTAAACTATGTTTTGCTTGAACACCAATTGTATTGGTTGGACTTATAACTACTTATGCTTGTTCAATATGATTGGTGGCTGGATCCTGGTCAGTCACGCCTCCAAGCGGTAGTACTCCGCAGGTGGATTTTGGGGGTGTGACAAATTGGTATCAGAGCCATTGGTTATAGAGAACTTGGTTTTAATAAAGGGGAAAACGTTTTGTTAAAACCAGACTATAACCTGTACAGTGCTCTACGGACCACAACGACGCTTCACTCCACATGCAAGGCTCGACATTCTAGGTGATATGATCTATGTATATATTGCCTACTTGTTAGTTACATAGTACATTGCTCATGGTATGCTTGATTAGTATAACTACTGTTGCTTGAACACGTGTGTATTTGCTCACTTCTGTCATCGCACTTTCGCGAACCCCTCTCACTCACGTTCTTCTTGATATGAAGATCATGTCTGGACGCGTTAACCTGACACAAGCCCAGTTGACGGCTATGATTAACGAACGAGTTGCCGTAGCACTTACAGCTGCACACGCAGGAGGTATATCCTGCAGTCCGAACTCATTCTAGGATCTTTAGGATCCTACTCTCGTGAACCAACCTTTGTGTTAAACTCTGTCTTTTCTTTCACCCACGATAGGTCAGCATGCTCAGCCACCCGTGTGCACTTTTAAGACTTTCATGGACTGCCGACCAACTACTTTTAGCGGCACTGAAAGAGCAGTAGGTCTCCTACACTGGTTTGAGAAACTAGAATCTGTGTTCGAAATGTGTGAATGCCCTAAGGCGCGCAGGGTGAAGTATGCTACCGGTACTCTCGAGGGTTTAGCCCTCACATGGTGGAACGCTCAGGTCCAGATGCTGGGGTTGGTTGCTGCCAACGCCACCCCATGGGAAACTTTTAAGGAGATGATCAAGGAAGAATACTGCAGTCATGATGACATTCATAAGCTGGAAGTCGAGTTCTTCAACCTCAAGATGACGGGGTCAGAAATTGAGGCGTACACTAAGAGATCGAATGAGCTTGCCTTACTGTGTCCCACTATGGTGGACCCTCCATTTAAGCGTATTGAACTCTTTCTCAAGGGCTTGGTGCCAGAGATCCAAAGCCATGTGACTTCAGCAAACCTCGCGACTATCCAGCAGGTTGTTCAGTTGGCTCACCGTCTTACTGACCAAGCGGTGGAGCAGAACAAGTTACCAAAACGCATAGGTGCTACAACTACTTCTGGTACCTCTAGTGACAACAAACGGAAATGGGATGGAACTTCAAGTAAGGGGTCGACTTCTGTTCAATCCCAGTCTCAGCAGAGAAAGACTGATGACTACAAGAGCCCTAGTCAGCAATCATCTGGTGGTCAAAGTCACGGTGGGTACAAAGGGAATCACCCCAAATGCAATCGCTGCAGCCTGCACCACAGCGGGCCATGCACCAGGGGCAACTGTCATCGGTGCAACAAGCCAGGTCACGCTGCAAAGGATTGCAGGAGCTTATACCCCGCCAATCAGAATCGTCAGCAAACTCAACAGAACCAGCGCCAACAGCAGCAGCAGGGTGATAACAAAGGGTGCTTTCAGTGTGGAGCTGAGGGTCACTTCAAGAGAGATTGTCCCCAACTGAACAGGAACCAGAACAACAACAACAACAATCAGGGAAATGGTAACAATGGGAATAACAACAACAACGGAGCCAGGGGCGGGCGTTCGTGATTGGCCAAGGTGAAGCCAGGAACGACCCCAATGTTGTGGCGGGTAAGTTCCTTCTCGACGACTTTTATGTTTCAGTATTATTTGATTCGGGTGCCGATACTAGCTACATGTCACTAGAAGTTAGTCGAATACTTAAGCGTATTCCAACACCTTTGAACAACAAGCACACTGTAGAGCTAGCGAATGGTAAGAGTTTAGAAGCCACACACGTAGTCAAGGGTTGTAAACTTATTCTCGCTGACCAGACCTTCTCTATCGACCTTATTCCTATCGTCTTGGGTAGTTTCGACGTTGTCATTGGGATGGATTGGTTATCCCAACACCGAGCAGAGATTCTTTGCAACGAGAAGGTTGTCCGTATTCCAGGTTCCGGTGGTGAACCTCTCATGATTCGTGGCGACAAGAGGAGTGCTGTTGAGAACGTCATTTCTCTCCTTAAGGCCCAAAAGTGCTTGCGAAAGGGCCACACTGCCATTTTGGCTCTCGTTACTGACACCTCAGAAAAAGAGAAGAAGATAGAAGATTTTCCAGTTGTACGCGATTATCCAGAGGTATTTCCTGAGGAATTACCTGGTCTTCCGCCTCATCGCCAAGTCGAGTTTCAGATCGAACTAGCTCCTGGAGCTGCGCCTATAGCTCGTGCACCTTATCGTTTAGCTCCATCAGAGTTGGAAGAACTCTCTACGCAACTACAAGAACTCTTAGATAAGGGTTTTATTCGTCCTAGCTCATCGCCTTGGGGAGCTCCAGTATTATTTGTGAAGAAGAAGGACGGTACCTTCAGAATGTGCATCGACTACCGGGAACTCAACAAGGTGACAGTGAAGAACCGCTACCCTCTACCGCGTATTGACGACTTGTTCGACCAACTACAAGGGTCGAGCTACTATTCGAAGATCGATTTGAGATCGGGTTATCACCAGCTGAGAGTCCGAGAAGAGGATGTCTCTAAAACAGCCTTTAGAACTCGCTATGGGCACTATGAGTTTTTGGTCATGCCTTTTGGGCTGACAAACGCGCCTGCGGTTTTCATGGACTTGATGAACCCAGTGTGCAAACCTTACCTGGACAAGTTCGTTATAGTCTTCATCGACGACATCCTGATCTATTCTAAGAGTCAGGAGGAACACGAGCAACATCTACGGCTCATTTTGGAACTCCTTCGAACAGAACAGCTCTATGCGAAGTTCTCGAAATGAGACTTCTGGCTTCGTGAGGTCCATTTCCTAGGCCATGTGGTGAACAGGGATGGGATCCATGTTGATCCGTCCAAGGTAGACTCTATCAAGAACTGGCCTGCACCTCGAACACCAAAGGAAATACGCCAATTCTTAGGATTGGCAGGTTACTACAGGAGGTTCATAAAGGATTTTTCTAAGATTGCACAGCCTCTCACCTCACTAACGCAGAAAGGCGTTGTTTATCGATGGGGAAATGCACAGGAATCAGCATTTCAGCACTTAAAGGATAGACTTTGCAGCGCTCCTATCCTTTCATTGCCAGAGGGCACAGACGACTTTGTGGTTTACTATGACGCATTAATTCAGGGTCTCGGTTGTGTATTAATGCAACGAGATAAAGTTATAGCCTACGCCTCACGCCAACTCAAAGTTCACGAGAAGAACTACACTACACATGATTTGGAGCTGGGAGCTGTTGTTTTTGCACTTAAGTTATGGCGGCATTACCTGTACGGTACCAAGTGCGCCATCTACACCGACCACAGGAGCCTCGAACATATCTTCAAGCAGAAGGAACTGAACATGCGACAACGACGATGGGTCGAACTACTGAATGACTACGAGTGCTCGATCAGGTATCACCCGGGCAAGGCCAACGTTGTGGCTGACGCCCTCAGTCGAAAGGACACTGCGCCTAAGCGCGTGCGAGCCTTACAACTCACGATCCATTCTAGCCTTCCTTCCCAAATACGAGCTGCTCAGATAGAAGCACTGAAACCAGAAAACGTCAGGGCTGAAGCCCTACGCGGATCAAGGCAGCGCTTAGAACAGAAGGAAGACGGTGCTTACTACGTGACGGGACGCGTTTGGGTCCCACTCTATGGCAACCTACGAGAGCTTGTGATGGACGAAGCACACAAGTCTCGCTACTCGGTACACCCTGGTTCAGATAAGATGTACCACGATATCAAAACTACGTACTGGTGGCCTAGCATGAAGGCCCACATAGCGACCTATGTCAGCAAGTGTCTGACTTGTGCGAGACTCAAGTCTAAATACCAGAAACCCTCAGGCCTACTCCAACAACCAGAGATACCACAATGGAAATGGGAGCAAATTTCCATGGATTTTGTTACTGGCCTACCTAGATCCCAGCGCGGGAACGATACTATTTGGGTGATCGTGGATCGACTTACAAAATCTGCACACTTCTTGGCTATCAAGGAGACGGATAAATTCTCCACGCTTGCAGAAATATACCTCAAGGAAGTTGTTTCGAGGCACGGGGTGCCCACCTCTATTATCTCAGATCGAGATGCACGTTTTACTTCAGAACTGTGGCAAGCAATGCACAAATCCTTCGGCTCACGATTAGACATGAGCACAGCGTATCACCCTCAGACGGACGGGCAGTCCGAGCGCACTATTCAAACCTTAGAAGACATGCTTCGTGCATGTGTAATCGACTTTGGCAACCGCTGGGAAAAGCATCTGCCACTTGTGGAATTCTCGTAAAATAACAGCTACCACACCAGCATTAAAGCTGCTCCGTTTGAGGCATTGTACGGACGTAAATGCCGGTCACCTCTTTGTTGGGCAGAGGTGGGAGATAGTCAGATCACTGATCCAGAACATGTGGTTGACACAACCGAACAAATCGCTCAAATACGAAAACGCATGGCGGCAGCTCGTGACCGACAGAAAGTTTACGCCGATAAGGGCAGGAAACCACTAGAGCTCCAGGTTGGGGAGCGAGTACTACTCAAAGTTTCACCCTGGAAGGGTGTGGTTCGTTTTGGTAAACGCGGCAAACTTAACCCACGATACGTTGTACCTTTCGAAATCATTGAGAAAATAGGCAGGGTGGCCTACAGACTGAACTTACCAGCAGAAAACGGTGCGGTTCACAACGTTTTTCACGTGTCGAATCTGAAGAAGTGTCTGTCAGATGAGACCCACATAGTTCCCCTGAAGGAACTCACTATCGACGAACAGTTACGATTCGTCGAGGAACCAGTCGAAATCACGGACCGGGATGTTAAGGTCCTCAAGAGCACTAGAATACCTCTCGTTCGAGTTCGTTGGAACTCACGTCGCGGCCCAGAGTTCACCTGGGAGCGCGAAGATCAGATGAAACAAAAGTATCCCCAACTGTTCGCAAACAGTACACCCACTACTGAGGCCGAAGCTACGGAATTTCGGGACGAAATTCCAGATCAACGGGGGGTGGATGTGACACCCCAGGAAAACCGGGAACACCATACAACTTAACTAGCTTCCTCAGTGAGTGCCTACCAAATTTCGGGACGAAATTTCTTTCAACTTGGGGATGATGTGACAACTCGAAATTTAGAACCTTTCGTGTATCTTAGTGTAACCTACTTGAAACATTATGTGACTAGTTGACGTATTGGTGTAATGATATATGTGAACATCCTATGTGATTACGTGTTACGTTTATGTGTTGTAATTGTATGTATGAGTGTATGTATATGAACCGAGACAACAAGGACCCGACTCGAGACCATGCGGTCTCGAGTGAACAGTAACAGTTGGGCCGGATTGGGCCACACACCCCTTAGCCTATTCGAAAACCCATTAGGGTGCACCACTTGAAGCTAGTATATATCCTTGTTGCTAACCAACACTATCATCTTTGGACAACACACATACTCTCCTACTCTCTCTAGAAACCATTAAACCCTAAGTCTCAACGTCACCTCTCCTCCTTCTTCTCGGATCAAACCGGTGACACTAGGAGCTCTCGGATCGACTCTCACACACACCCGTTTGGAAGCTTCATACTCACCCTTGAAACCCATCAACCGGTTAGTGTCTTTATGATGTTTGTTGTTAAATTATAGTATGAATGACATGATTGAACTAATATAGTTGTATGCTTGATGATGTTTTGTGAATCGGAGTTGTATGATGTTGATAATCGGATAACATGTTTTGATTTCGGATATGTTACATAATGAGCTCATGATATCTTGTGCCTAAATATGATTCAAACCATTGATTATTGATGTTCATGAAAACTGGCTTGCATATGTGTAGTACCATGTTAATCGGATTAGTGTAGAGTTGATTTTTGAGATGTTATGTGATGATTTGAAACCTTTAGATGAGTATGTGCAAGTGTGTTGATTTGTTGTTCATGATTATGTTTGGATTAATGCTAAAAACCCGGAAATATGATGAACAAGTTTGAATAATCAACATGAACATGACTTGAATATATGAAGAACAACTTGAAGATGATATGAATATGTTATGAACATTTGAAATTGCCATGTTTGATCCATTTTTGGTAAGTAATAGACAAGGGAACATGTTAGTGCAATATTACTGGGTAGTATATAATATCATGACCATGAAATCTCATTGGCCAAGTACAATGTCGAATTCAGCAAATGTCCCCAGCCGAGACCTTCTGTCTCGACTCGAGGCCACCAAATGTCAACTCGAGATCCCTGGTTTCGACACTAGTTGCGAGTCGAGAACCTATAGTCTCTACTCGAGACCCCACTTGATCAACACCCAAACATCGAGACTCGAGACCCTACTTGCGAGTCCGGTTGCGACTCGAGACCAACACATGCATAACCTGAGACCTCATCAGTTGCGACTCGAAACTTGTAAACTACAACTCGAGACCGCACAGTCTCGACTAGAGACCGCACAGTCTCGACTCAAGACCATCTTCATATGCACGCTGAATTGGACTTGCATGATTACGGGCTTAAGTGATTGGGCCGGACTTTTGGGCCTAATGCATAGACCTTATACATTACTGATTGAACGTGAATGTTGATGGACTGCCATGAATGATACTTGAATGCAATGTGCTAGAAACATACGTGTACTACTTGAATACGAACCTGATTTGTATGATACAACTATGATAGGACGTGAGTGACCACAATATTGCTTGATTGACCTTTCTGTGTATCTGCCGAGCAAACCAAGGTGAGTTCACACCCTCTACAAAGCATGGGATTCCCAGGGGTCGGGAATTGGGGTTAAGGAACACGGGTTCCTCGTCCTCCTTGGGTAGGACAGCAATGGTTCAGGAATGTAATTCCTCATCCTCACGGACAGATAACTCGTACTAGACCAAAACTCTATCACGAAGTCCCTCCTTTTTATATCGACTTAATCGCCGGGCCAATGGCAAGCGGGTCATTAGTTAGATAGCGCTATTTAGGTCTGACAAACCTCACACCGTGCCGCAGAGGACGGGCATGAACTAATGGATCTGGGGCACGTCAATGATGATAGACATTGACAGTTTCAGGGCACTTAAACATGACTACAGTCAGCAGTCGATATGGTAACGAGTCTAGTGTGTACATGGGGTAGCCCCCACGGCCGAAATGCCAGATAACTAACACGGGGTAGCCCCCACGGCTGGATTGCCAGAAGAACCGGGAATAAACAAGTCACGTTTTTAACTATGGGGTAACCCCCACGGCAGGATGCCAGATAAAGGAAACTGTTTTCGAAACAACTTAAAACGAACACCCAACCGTGAACTCACTCAACTTGTTGTTGACTCGTTACTACATGCTTTGCAGGACAATAGGTACTCAGCTGGAGCTTGCATGAAAGAGAGTCGTTGTGGGACATGGACGGCTGTGTGCCATGTTAAACCTTGAAACAATTAAACTTATGTTTTGATTTAAGACTTATGCTTCCGCTTGCAACTTAAACTATGTTTTGCTTGAACACCAATTGTATTGGTTGGACTTATAACTACTTATGCTTGTTCAATATGATTGGTGGCTGGATCCTGGTCAGTCACGCCTCCAAGCGGTAGTACTCCGCAGGTGGATTTTGGGGGTGTGACACGAGGGTTCAGGCTACATGAATGTCCCAAACGTCAAGGGTTTTACCAAGGTTGCTGCTTACAAAGTCTCTACTCGCCGTTCAAACCGTCGTTTGATAAAGGCTGCCGACCAACCATCGGCTTCTGAGCCAGTGGAACTGAGCGATGACATAGAGGCTTCAGATGATTTAGAAGTTGGGTTGAGGAAAATTTATGAAAGACAAAGAGTTACCATTAGTGATTGGTAAGGGGTGCAAGGCGGCGGGTAAAAAGGTTGTGAGCTTGAAGGGTTTCGGGAAAGGTGGTGAAGGTTCTACCAATGTTAATCCCGAAGAAGTTTATGTGCCGGATTGGAAGGTCACAGTTGGTGACAGCTTCAGGTCTTCATCCGTTTGTGAGGATGTTCTTACCCATTTTGCTCCTCCTAATATTCGAGGTTCTTTCTCATCTATAGACGATAACTGATGATTTCGAAAATGATGATGGGTGCTTGCAACCTTGCTTCTAGACGGTGTATCCTGATTTCGCAAAAGGATGCAAGAATATGAAGTTTTTTTTTTTTTTGTGAAGAAGTGGGATGGGATGAAAGCTTCAATTGTTGCTTGTACTGAAGCTGAGGGCTATGCTGAGTAGGAGAAAGCATTGTTGTTTGAAGATTTGAGGAGTTTTCACAAGACTGATATGGTTGAGTTGGAAAAACGCTTGGAGGCTGACAAGGTTTAAGTCAGGGTCTTTAAGGCTGCCTTGGAGGTTCAGAAAAAAGCCTTATTAGAGGAGAAAGAAGGGTTAAAGGCTTCACTTGCCCAGGCTACTAGTGATAATAAATGGCTCATTGAGCATGGATTTCAGCAAGTGGTTACTTATCTTCTCCATTCGTCGGAGTTCAAAAAGGTCTTGGGTGATGTGTACACCGAGCTTCTTGTTCATGGGAGACACCAAGGTTTGTTTGCTGGTTACAAAGCTTTGTGAACCTGGGGAGCCTTGGGAAAAGTCTTCCCTTTTTCAACCCAAAGCCTTCGAAGTCTTCAAGGGAACAGCTTTTTAAGATTGAGCATATGATTTACCCTTATGTGGGTGAAGTCTCCAAGTGTTTTGGTAAACCTTTGCCTGTATTGCAGGAGCTAAAACCCGAGGGCCTTAATAAGGTTGTTTGTAACGAAGTGTTGAAGTCCCTCTCGAAGACGTCCTTGCTCCGGAGATAGCGAGGAAACGTTTTCTGAAGGTGGTGAGGGCTCAAAGGGTTCAAGCCTTGAAGCCTCCGAGACAGTGAGTGTCGTAGGGAAGAAAAAGAGGAAGGTTAAAAACACCCAAGATAATGGGCTTTCGAATAAGGATGATGTAGCAAAGTCTATCATCTCTGATGCTTCCAAATGAAGAAGAAACCTTAATTTATAGCTTTCTTAGCATATCGAACAATGTTATGGGTTGTTTGCTTAAACATCTTTTTGTTTTAAGGGAACCGTTTAGGTCCTTTGGTGGTTAAAGCCTGGAAGGCTTGTGGACCATGTTTTATATTTGATGGCCAGTATGGCCCTTGCTATCTTTAACTTATCTTGCTATGTTTATTGTGTTATTCTGTTTACTCCCTTGTGTTTTCATTGGTTTTGTATGTTGTCTTTATTTTGGGCGGTGCATCTTATGTTACTCATACCTTAAAGGGTTCAGTGCTGCAGTCACTTAGCCTTAGGATATTTTTAACAAGAAGATACAACCTCTATCCTATGTATAACATTCACTTAGAGTCTTTTTGGTTCGTAAGCCAATGTTAGGGCTTAAGGAACATTTGGTGTAGGTAGTTCAAACCCGTCTATGAGACATGATTTTTAAGATTTCTATGAGTATCATGGAGTTGTATTGATTTAGGAACTCATCCCTTATATAGGTCCATTCAACCCTTGAACCTATTGAGCGATGTGGCCTGGGAGCTCATCCCCTTACATGGCCCTTGCCATGGAGTTTCTTGCTAGGTTCTCAACCTGATTATAGGATAGAAAGACAAATTTTGATTCATTGTTCATTCATTTCAAAGTACTTTGATTACTAGGGGAATATAACAACTTTTTGGAACTATTTGTAACACGTTTTGGTTAAACATGAAACCTTTTAAGGTTTTTTCCATCCCAATGGCGGGGAAGCTTTTTGCCTTGCGGACCTGCCAGCTTGTACGATCCCCCTTTGTGGGCTTCAAGGATAGTGTATGGCCCTTCCTACTTAGGGCCAAGCTTTCCTTGGCTTTCTTTCTTGCAGGCCTCATTATTTCAAAGCACAAGGTCCCCAGGCTTGAAGCGTTCATGCTTCACCCGTGTATTGTAATATAATTCCATGTTTTGCTTGTATCTTGCTTTTTGTATGGCTGCTTGATCACGAGCCTAGTCAAGGAGTTCCAAATTTAACATCGTCTCTTTCTTATTTGGCTCAAAGGCGATGTTAATTGTTCTTTGTGTTGTTACTCCGATTTCAGCTATGATTACAGCTTCGGATCCAAACACTAGGCTGTAGGGTGTTTTCTTGTGGCTCGTTTTCTTGGTTGTTTGAATTTCCAATAGCACATTGGGAAGCTATTCGAGCCAGTTGTTGTCGTATCTTCCCAATCGAGATTTAATTCCTTCAACAATGTTGTGGTTTGTCCTATCGACCTAGCCATTGGATTGTGGGTAAGCTACCGAGCTGAATACTTGAGTTATTTTGAACTCCTTACACCAGGAGCTAGAAGGCTTCTCGGCAAACTATTTCCCGTTATCCGCGACTAGTACCCCTGGGAGCCCAAAACGGTAGATTATGCTTTCCTAAACGAAATCAATGACCTGTTTCCCTGAGATTTTTGCCAATGGTTTTACTTCTGGTCACTTGGTGAAGTAATCCACGGCTACTAATAAGAGCTTGATTCCTCATTTGGCTAGTGGGGATGGACCAACGATGTTCATTCCCTACTTGTGAAATGGCCGAGCCGAGGATATGGGAACGGGGTCATGTTTGGGGCTTTTGGGTACCGGAGGATGTAACTAACCAGCTTCATACTTTCACAGTTATTCGGAGGTATCTCGATGCATGGAAGGCCAAAAGTATATGTGGTTCATCAACTTTGATACTACCGATCTTGGGCCATAATGAGCCCCACATATCCCTTCGTGAACCTCTTTGATCAGATATTGGCTTTGTTTTGGGCCAACGCATCGAAGTAGCGGTGCAAGGTATCCTTTTTATAAAGGATATCTCCTTGTAACACATACTGCCTTAACTTGATACGAACCCTTTCAACCTCAGTCTGGTCATTAGGTAATTCACTGTTTTTGGGGAACTTTTCAATGGGAGCCATCCAATTTGGCCCTTCTTTGGTGATCACATCTTGATCCTCGTGTTTTTGGATGGATGGGGTTTTTAATACCTCAACTAGTATCTTCTTGGTGAGATGTGCAAACGTAAGAGATGCAAGCTTGCTCAGTGCATCAGCTCTCTTGTTTTGAGATCTTGGAATTTATTTGATGGCACATGTTTTAAAAGTGTTAATCGATTCCTTTGATTTATTTTGGTACTTATTCATGTTGGGTTCTTTTTCTATGTAGCTATTATTGTCTTAGCTTGAGAGAGTCTGTGAGGACTTGAAGCTTTTGAACCCCCTTTTCTTTGGCTATGTAGTTGTCACTTACTTGGTATGAAACAAGCAACGAGTCTGTGAAGACTTGAAGCCTTTTGACACCCATATTTTTTGCAAGCTTGAGCCTAGCAATCAATGCTTCATACTCAGCTTCGTTGTTTGTAGTCTGAAATTCAAGACGAAGGGCATACGTGAATTCCAATTCGTTAGGACCAATTAGAACTAGCCCTGCTCCTGACCCTTCAATGCTGGAAGCTCTGTCGATAAAGAGCTTCCAGGTATGGGGGTCGGAGGGTTGAGTGGAGGCTGTATTGACTTCCGTTGTGACTTTTTTAGGGACTTCTATGATGAAGTCAGCTGGGACTTGGGCTTTGACAGCTTTTCTCGGGACATAGGTGATTTTGTGTTCACCTAGTTTTCACAGCCCATTTGGCTAATCGTCCGGATTTTTATTGTTTTTCAAGCACATTCTTAATAGGTTAGTCAGTGACCACTTGTATCGGGTGTGACTGAAAGTACCTTCGAAGCCTTCGAGCCGTTTGGACTAGGGCTAGAGCAAGTTTTTCCAAAGAAGAATATTTGATTTCTGCTAATTTTGAAGTTTTGAAAAGGTAAACGGGTATCTGAACTTTGTTTCGTTCAATGATCAGAGCCGTACTTGTGGTCTTTTTAGTAATTGAAAGGTAGATAGAGGTCGTTCCTCCTGTTTACGGAGCCAAAATGGCTGGGAGTGAAGCCAAGTGTTGCTTCATTTGGCTGAAGGCTTCCTTTTGAGGTAAAACGCTTCAAAGCTGTAAGCTTTCCATCTAAATTCTTTCTTGTTAGCACATCCCCGGCTTTTAAGCTTTGTTTCCCCGCGATGTGCCTTACAAACTTGCCTTCTTCAAAACCAAACGAGCACTTGACTGGATTAAGCTTTATGTTGATCTTTCTCGGGTTTTGGAAAGTTTCTTGTATGTCATCGAGCATTTGGTATTCCGTTTTGCTCTTGATCACCAAATCTTCAACATAAGCTTTAATGTTCTTGCCGATTTGTCCGGCAAACTCTTTGTCAACCAGACGTTGATAAGTGGCACCTGCATTTCTTAAACCAAAAGGCATTTTTTGATAGCAAGATATACCTTTATCAGTGTGAAATGTGGTTTTTTCTTCATCTTTTTTTTATTATTAGGATCTGATGGTAACCCCTTTAGGCGTCAAGAAAACACTTGAATGGGAAGCCTGTGAGCGAGTTATCCTTGAGGTCTATCTCGGGCAGCGGGTAGCAATCCTTTGGGCGTGCTTTGTTCAAGTCTTTAAATCGATACACATTCTCCAAGACTTGTCGGGTTTTCGAACCATTACCTGATTGGCTACCCATGATTGATACTTGACCTCTCGAAGGATTCCGGCTAGAACAAGCTTTTCCATCTCTTGGTGTTATAGAAGGCTTCTTTTAGGGGCTTGACTCCGTTTCTTTTGTATAATGGGCTTAACATCAGGTGGGATCCATAACTCATGTTTCAACAATGCTACGAGGTATGCCGGTCATATCTTCTGGGCACCAAGCAAAGACATAGTGCAAGAGCAGCTTTTTAAGGTATGAGATGGTTTCTTTGGAAAGGTTAGTGTTTACCCTTATCCCCTGTTGAGGATATTTTGGGTTTATGTCCAACCCTTGTTCATCGTCTTCGTCCTTTCTTGAGCTTTCCCCTTCAACCACAAAAGCTTCTTGGGTAGGTTAAAGGGTTGCTATCCCTTTTCAGTGGGAAACTTCACAGTGCCTTGACCAACTGAAACTGTCATTCCGAACACACTTTGCCCTGGCCTTCCTATGATGATATCATAGTTGGAAGGGATATTGTAGGATCGTTTTACCGACCAAACGAGTCGATCAGAAGAGTACTCAGACAGAATCAGAGGCGGAATTCATTGATTCGGTCTTCATTTAGCTTGTATAACACTGGAATTACTATTAACTGTCTTGTTTATTGATCTGGTAACAATTTACAGCACGTAGACACTTCGACAGAGCTTCGCCGTCGGAAACAAGAAGGTTACAACTGATTTCGCATGAATGGTATTTATAGGCATGTGATTCCGCTTGAACATACTCAAGCGGAATTACATTTCAAACGGAATTACATTCAAACGGAATTAACTGCTTGATTTCGTTTGAATTACCAACTTGATTTCGTTTGATATGACTCTGTGTCATTTCAAACAGAATTACCAAAAATCCCATTTCTCGTTTTTTGTGCCCAGATTTGTCAATACTAATCTAAGACTCGAACGAAGATGAAGTCGACAGACAACTGCACCAACAGACTCCCCCTTGAATGTTGACGGAATCTTCAGTGAGAGTCTTCATCATGACGACTCTTCAATCTTGATCGGTCTCCTTTCTTTCTTAGCATGTACCAGGATCTTTTCTTTGGCTCTAACCTCGTCAGACTCCCCCTTTCATCATGCTGGGATCGCTGTCTGGAATTAGCTATCACCTTGAGATCAAACCCTGGCTTTAGCTCTGTTCAGCTCATCACCTACACAATTCTCAACCACTTATAAGAAAAACATATTTAACATTCTGAAGATTTCTTGTAGGTTATCATTCAACTTTAATCTCAAGTTAATGAACCATTTATTCATTTCAAAATCTTCACATTTTCAACACATTCTTTCCCAATCCATTTGTTCTTCATGTTTAGCACTTGAAATTTCGAAATTCAGCTCTTCAACATCAGCTGTCTAAAATCTTTTTGAATTTTCAAATAAAGACTAAACTTTTTAGAAAGAACAATATAGAAATGCAATCAGAAATATTTACAAACAATATTTTTGTGAGTTTGCGTAAGAGTATCATATCAGTTTATGTGACCAATCACTAGCACCGTTAAGCTTTAAACATTTTTAGTTCTAAACGATTCACATAGATTGACGATATTGTTGTCCACTTAAACTCAATCTAAAAACTTTCGAAATGCTTACCGATACGTTAAGGTATATTAATATTGCACTAAATTCTTATGGACCCCACGATCTCAGCATATCCCCTCATCATGCAATACACTGACTCAAGTAATGCCTTTAAAATTTTATCAACTGTGATTTGTGCGAAAATAAAGCAGAATGTTTAACCATTAACAATCAGGTCGATACTTCCGTATACGCAGAGAAAGTCCAATGTTTAAACAAAAAAAAGAAATAAAAACAAGTTGAAATTGTTTAGGCTTTAACCACCAGTTCGATACTCCCGTATACGCAGAGGTGATCCAAAGCTTAAACGAAACACCAAAGAAAATAAATCAGAACGTTTAGGCACTAACATCCAGTTCGATACTCACGTATACGCAGAGGATGTCCAATGCTTAAACAAAAAATAAAGAAATAAAACAAGTTTAAATCTTTGCAAAAGAAATACACAATCACAATATCATTTTCAGCAAAGTTGTGAAAGCTCACAAACTAAACCAGTTTTTATGCTTTTTTGGCATTCAGCAATTACTGAGCAGGAACACAATCAAGAAGGACAAAACTAAGTACTATGCTTTCGACCATGTTTCCCACTAGAACTAGGCTTTTTCATTTAAGTTTGTATCGTTATTGCAAATCTACTAGTCTAGCTGAGCCTATCGTCACATCTTTAGTAAGATCATTTATCACATTTGTCATTACATTTCTTTAGCATGTTGTGATAGTCCACTGATTTTCTATCATTTCCTCTTGTTTCAACAAAACTCATTTTTGAATTTTTCAATGTTTTTGACATTTTCAAATTTTCTAATTTTTTTAAAATTTTTACTCCCCCTAAAATCAAAATATGTATCAATTTTGATTTTCTGGGAAAATTTGAAAATAAACTGTACAAGGTAAAGTGACAACATGATGAGAATTACTTCAATTCTCCACTCACTTGGCTTAAACAATCAGAACTCCTCCTGACAACAAAACATTTTCCCATAGTGATTTCAAAACACTTAAGTTTATTTTAATCAAAATGGTTTTTCCGGAAAATAAGTTTTGTATGTCATTTTTACAAAACTGGGGATTATTCCTCACCTTGTTTTCTTCAACCACCTGTAAAAATTTAACATTTCCCGATTTTCTGAGCAATCACTTGTAGGATTTAACATTTCCCGATTTTCTCAACACAATCACTTGTAGAAAATCAAGTACAACTTAATGTCCCTGATTAACCACAAGTAAGTCGAAATATCACAAATGTGAATTTCTCAAGAAAGATGCCGATTCCTGCTCCACTCTTACCAACCTGGGAGCTCCGGCAAGTCAGGTTTTTTTTATTTAAACAGATTCACCCAAGCCTGACAATCCTTGGGTGCTTTTGAAATTCCGTTTGATAATGATGGAAAATTTGCATCATTCATTGTCAAACCGGAATCACCACTTTTTACCTCAACACGTGACTCTTCTGGCTTTATCACACCAGATTCATCGCCTGAACATGGCTTGTCTGGCTTTGATGAGTCAGATTCATTGCCAACAACTGGCTCCTTTGTTTCCGGAGAAACAAATTCATCACCAGGAAGTGAAGATTTCACTTTCTTTTGTTTGTTAATCTCTTGATTAACCCCTTTATCTTTCTTCATTCCCTCTTTCGTCCTCAGATTTGTATCTGATGAATTCGTTCTGTTTGACTGATCAGTCTTAGAAGAGCAAAACGATTTATCAGAACTGTTATTCGCTTTGACGGCTGTATCCGAGAACAAAATCCTTTCGAGATATTCTCTCGCTTTCTTCCTCTTCTTCCTCAGTCTGTCTTTTTGCCCCTGCGAAAGCTTCACTTTCTGTTCTAGAACTTTCTGTTCTTGAACTTTCTGTTCTTTGGGATTTGCTTTGACACTGACTGGTTTCTCTGCCATTTTCTGAGATTCAACCCTAGATCTTCCCTTTGATTTCATTGGGCATTCTCTTGCAATATGGCCTTTGATTTGGCATTCAAAGCATCTCCTTGTCTCAAAGCTTCGACTCTGGCAGTTAACAGCAATGTGTCCTTGAACACCACAGTTGTAACACACTCTGTTATCGTACCATTCACCACTTTCACACCAAACACTTAGATCATAACATTGCTTGGCTTTGTGGTAATCATTTCTCTTCTTGAAAGCTGGATTTGGCTTTTGAGCACTGTGGTCAAACCTGCACCACTTATTATCAACAGTTTTTGAGTTTTGATTTTCAACTTTTAGTGATTTTTTATCACGATTGGATGATTGAACTGGTGAACTTTTATTTTCTTTTTGAAGATTTTTCGGCTTTTTATCCTTTTGTTTTTGTTCCACATTCTTCTTTACAGGTTTTTGCGTTGAGCATTCACCTTTCTCAGTAGAATGTAAAACGGTTTCTTGAAATTTTTCTTTTAATTTCAAAAATATTTTTCTTTTCTCAACTTCATCATCAGTTTTCTCATCACAATCTTCAATTTTGACTTTGTCAAAATTTGTGACATTGTCACTTATTGGAACAGAATTGATCGGTTTTGGACAAATATAATCTTATACTGATGAGTTCACAAAACCTTTCAATTTCTTTTCAAGCTCATCAATTTTATTTCTTGCCCTCTCAGCTTCTTTTTCAAGCTGAGAGATTTTCTCAAGATGAGACTTGATTACCTTTTCATCTTCAATTTTATTCGTTTCAAGAACATATTTTTCGTTTTCTAAGACTTTTATTTGTTCTTGAAATTTTGATTCTTTTTCTTTTAAATTTTTATTTTCCAATTTTATCCAAAAATCTTCATCTTCTGAAGATTTTATTTTATTTTCAAAAACTTTTTCTTTTTCTTTCAAAATTTTGTTTTCTAATGTCAAACTCTCCACATCTTTTAAGAGTTTGACATTTTCTGATCTTGATTTATCACAATTAGAGCATTTCCCATGCATCTTTTTGTCATCATCTTCATTTTTTTCAACCATCAAAGCTGAAATTTTTTCAAATTGTTTCTTCTCCACAAGAACATTTTCTTCAATTTTTACTTCATCAACCTGTGACAACTCAGTTGTCTCATCTTGTTCAGATGTCTCTTGATGATCATTGTCAACCTGGTTTTTCTTGACTTGGACACTTTCATCAGGTTTGACTTCATCATTCTGTGACAACTCAATTGTCTCATCCTTTTCAGATGTCTCTTGATGAATACTGTCAACCTGATTCTTCTCAGGTTTTACATTTTCAATCACATTTGCTGCCTCATCAATATTCATTTTTGCAGCTTGTTTATTTTTAAGCTTTTCCAGTGTACCTACATAAAACATTTCAAATAATTGAGGTCCAAACATCCTTCTAAAACCTTCAAGTTTTTCAATTTCTACACTGTCATCATCACTCTCTTCATCTGATGAGTTATCAAACACTGGAACTTTCTCCGGAATCGTTTCTGAATTATTTTTAGCTTTTTCTGAATCAACTTCTGAATTGATTTCAACTTTTTCTGGATCAACTTCTAAACCCTTTTCAATTTTATCTAAAACAGTTTCTGAATCCTCTGTTATTGAAACTGGTTCTTTTGAAATTGATTTTTTCCGAGCTGGTTCTTCTTCAATCTTAAAATAGCTCTCTTGTTGAGATATATAGTAATACAACATTATATCTTCAGCAGATTCCATGCTTTGGTAATGGACACTTTCAAACGAAATTAGATCCTTCAAGCGAAATTACCTGCACACCAGCTTCAAACGGAATATCAACTCAAGCGGAATTTCAGTTTGAAGCGAAATTACTAATTTCGTTTGAACCTTCTCAAACAGAATTACACCCTGAAACGGAATCAGGTATTTCAAGCGGAATTAGGTGTAATTTCAAACGGAATTAACCAAAGACCTGTTTTCAAGCGAAATCAGCCAAACGGAATTACCTTTTCAAACGGAATAAGTAATTTCGTTTGAAATTACATCAATTTTTCAAACGGAATCAGTTGGCTCGTTCAAACGGAATTAACCTTTTTGCTAATTTTTGTCACTTTTAGTTTGAATTTAGGTCTGATTCTTTCAAGGGTTTGTTAAAACAGTATTTTACACATTATATCAAAAGATCAGTCCATTTTAACCGTGAAAACTTGATTAATTTTGAAAAGAAGTTGTAGAAATCAGAATTTTCCAGCGAAAACGAGCTAAACAGTAAGAACTCTTCCTCCTGAGCTCTGATACCACATGTAGGATCGTTTTACCGACCAAACAAGTCGATCAGAAGAGTACTCAGACAGAATCAGAGGCGGGATTCATTGATTCGGTCTTCGTTTAGCTTGTATAACACTAGAATTACTATTAACTGTCTTACCTTTGCTATACTTCCGTTTACTATTGATTCGGAAGATTATCGTGGTGTCCTTGACATACTTCCGTTGTTATGGGAAACCTTTGCTAAGATCGTCAAAGGTCTGAATGCTTCGTTCAGGAAGGTCATTGAACCATATGCGTGAAGACCCTTCAAGGGTTTGCATGAACATGAGACAACATTCGGGGTTGGGCCATTTTTTAATCCTTGCAACCCCGACGAAGATTTGGAGGTGGTCTTCAGCACCGTGATAGCATCTTTATCTGGGTTTGAAACTCGTACTCAACAATTTGTTGGAAGAAGCAAGACAAGTTGTTGGGCTCGTAAGGTTTTGAGAGGTATTTTAGTACCCTTGAAGCTGGGTTACCGCTTGAGGTACCCTGGTGAGTGGTTGGCACTTGGTTGATGAAATTAAGGTTAAAGCCTTGAAGGCTTTATGTGTCATCATCTAGCTTTCACGTGCTGCAAAGGAAATTGTGCCATCATCCGTGTCATCAGTTAGGTCATAAGGTTAAAGCCTTAAAGGCTTTCTGATAGTACTCATAAAAGATGCCATCATCTGTGTCATCAGTTGGGGCATAAAGTTAAAACCTTGAAGGATTTCTGATGGTACTGTATAAGGCATTCCCATGGATGTGCTCATAACCATACCTCGAGCCAAAGGCAGGGTGGCCATGGCTTGTTACCACGAAGTAGCAATGGGGTGGGGAACACTTGAAGTTGGTGACTGCCATAATTGATCAAGAGTGGTTTCATGCCCAATAGGAGCACGAGTTGTAATGGGTTGGGAGGTAAATAAGGGAAAAGCGGTTGGACTTGGCCTCCTCAAAAGCTCCAGGGCTTGAGTGGTTGGTCTGTCACACTAGGACCAGCTTCAATGTAAGATATGGCTAAACGTGAGCTGCTAAAAGGAAAAGATGGAGGGCCAGGTGATAATGAGGGCTCAGACTCCTCATAATTTAGTCTTATGCCCACCCTTTTTTTCCCTTTCTAGGCTCACATACTAGTTGCGGAGAAATCTCAGTTGTAAGAAATTTCTAGCTACTCCCTTGGGTGTTAGATCTATGCGTTCTGGTGTACGCATTGCACCGATCTGAGAAGATGTAACCCTTGATCGAGATGGGGTTGGGGTTTGTAAAGAAGTGAACTCCGAGAACATAGTTCCAGTTGGAGTACTTCCGGGAGTAGAAAGAGTTGTAGATCTGACCGGTGAGATCCGACTAGAATTTGGTGTTAAATCGGTGTTGTTAGGCACCTGATTTACCTGACCGAGAGACTCGCTTTCAGACATGATGTAAAGAGAAAAGGGAGCTACACAACTGGTCTTTAAGATAAAGTTAGCGGCGTAGCCCCACGGTGGGCGCCAACTTGTTGCTACAACAAATACAAGACCAAGGCCTGTAGCAATATCTTCGGGTAAAAGGGTTCAAGGTTTCAGTTAGCCTAACGCGGGTCGTGCCCCCCCCCCCACACGTTTGCAAGACATGGAGAGAGGTTCACTAGTGTTATTGTTGTTCTCCTTGAATTCTAGACTGATATGAAACCAGCCCAGAATGTAATCGTTGGAGAGGATGAATTATTTAGAGTGAAGAAGAGAAGCAAGCATGAAGCTAGTTCTCATTGGAGAAGAAGAAGAGAAGTAAGCATGAAGCTTGTTCTCGAGAGGGAGAAGGAGAATCAGAGAATTGAGATAGTTTTCTGCTGATTCCATAATGTCTGGCATGCTTGTCATGGGCTGCAATTTATAAGGGAAGAGGTTTCTCAAAGGAGAAACCTTTAACTAGTGAACCTGGCTTGCAGTGAGGGACTTACCCTTTTAGGGGTTGAAGGGTTTGGACCTGCGGACAAAAGGGTGTGCTCTCTCACATTTTCTGGTTGCGGTTGGGCAGGAGATTTCACACGCAAAGGGTGATCTGACAAGGCTCTGACTTGTCTTTTTACTGTTCATGATCGTTGGACCATTTCCGAACCTTTTAACCTTTTAAGTTGTTGTGTCTCTAATCAGTTTATTAAGGTTTGAGCTACCCCCGTCATCAGTCATGTTATGCAACTACGTAGTAATTTCCTAATAGGTCCATAAGTCGTATGCTAGCATACTCTCTTTGAAAATTCAACTACTAATTAGGATGTATAAAAGATGCAACATTTTTCACATATTAGACACTTGAAATACACTACAAGTATTACAAATGGAAACCGACAAAACCAATGACACCGATTAAAGTACAAAGATCGGTCCTCAGTTCCGTATTTTCTCAATTTCTAGTATCAGGACCATACTGAATCAGACCGTCTGAATATAGGGTATGTTCCTGTTCAACTAATTGAGATATCAGTTGGCACGCAATGTTTTAACTTTGTAGGTGCATAGAGATTTAATAAACAAAATGGTTAAATTAACTATTAACGGTAAATTAGCAGTTAGGGTTTCAAATACTAAAAAAAAATTAGGGTTTCAAATCAAACTTAAATCACAATCAATTAGATAACAAAAAAAATTAAGGTTTCAAATCAAACTTAAATCACAATCAATTAGATAACAAAAAGATTTAGGGTTTACCAGCAAGCGTGATTTGGGTTTTACGATTGGCCCGAGGTTCCTCAATTTGATGTTAAGGAGCTAACGAAGAACCCTAACTGAAGTAGCGAGAAACCAGACAGAATAGTGATTGTTGATTAGCGAGACAGAAACCCTAACTGAAGTAGCGAGACAGAAACCCTAATTGTGCGTTGAAGTAGTCTTACCCATCCTGACCTGCTCGGTGATAATGTCTTACCCATCCTGACCCGTCTTGTGATTATGTTTAATGTACTTTGGCCCATCTAGACCTACTTACAATTTACTTATGGCCCAAGATAACCCAAACTGTTATTTTAAATGCCCATTTTCACCCAAAATTTAGTTAATGGGTTTATTTTGCCACCTCTAAATCCAACCCATCCATTTTGCCATCTCTACATACCATCACCATTTTTTATGAACTTTTTTTCTTTGGCCAACAATGATTTATAAATTTTATTGTATGATGTATAGATTGTTACTTGTGAATTTTAAAGCATAGATACCCAAAAAAAGAAATCATCAAAGCAAAAATTGAGATAAAATTACGCATTGTGGTCTTGGATTTTACAAGGCAAGCCATGCGTTCAAATGGTCATTCTCTCATATCACGAGTTGTGACAACTTAATTTTTTAGTTTAATAGATATTCAATGATCTCTAGATCAAGTGGTGCAAGACTTGTATTTCTCTTGAGAGATGTAGGTCCAACTCTCAGTTGGTATAGAATGAGCCACTAGTGGGCAATGATAGGAGACCCAATGAAACCTGGGTTCGATTCTTAAGTCAAACGGGTTTTACCGGCACCGTCGTGCCAATGGACGGAATTGATGGTGGACTCGGGTTACTCTCGGAGTACTTCGTTTCATCCAGTAGGTGCCTCGAGAGTGCTCGGGATTAATTCTGTTAGCCGTTCAAAAAAAGTTTAATTTAGATAAAATCAGTAACTATTTAAAAAAGGGGAATTGGCTTGTAATAATCTCAACTAGACGTCATTGGTCATTGTCAGTATCACCTTTGAATATTACTCATGTCCGCCCCACCTTTCACTTATTTTTCCTCCACCGGTTCTCAGTTAAAAAAAAATTAACGGAGTTAAGTTTTTTTCTGAATTACAAGCTGACGTTTTAGGGCTTTTGATCAGAACGAGGATACGAGTCGAATGATGTAAAATTTACCTTGCTCCAAACGATGAAAACGGTGTTTCCGTTCGGGTGTTTAAACTTCCAATTAACAAAACAAGTCGTTTGGAGCACCGTTTCAAAGTAAGTTTTACATCAATAGACTCGTATCTCCGTTCTAATCAAAAGCCCTAATATATCAGTTTGTAACTCGGAAAAAAAACTTAACTTCGTTAAGTTTTTTTAACTGAGGACCGATTGAGGAAAAATAGGTGAAGGTGAGACTCGCAATGGCCAATGACGTCTGTTTGAGATTATTATAGACCAATTCCCTTTTAAAAAATTATTTCATTGTTTTAAGATTTTTTTAAGTTTCCTTTTTATTTTTATTTTTTTTATCCCAAACATACTTTGGTCACATAAAATACTTTTCCGATGTTCTTTTAGGTAAATTGCCTTTTTTTTTCTGTTGATTGATGTTGTAAGTATAGGTATCACAACAAACCTTGATGTTGTAAATATTAGTATCGAAACAAAACCAAACTGATAGCTTCAGAAAAAAACTTTTGAAAAAGTATTAAGTTTTTGTCTAAAACGTTGACTTCAAAGTTCCTCACGATTCATTCCTCTAGTTGACTATTGATCTCGCAATATACAGACCGCGTATTTCAGCTTTGTTCAATGACCACAAAGGTCGAAAATATATTATATATTTTTTCTTTGCGAATAAATCAGTATCTTTAGTGAATTTATTATATCAAAACGTCAACCTCCAATCAGAGGAAAGGTTTAAAACCAAATCCTCATTTTGTCAAAAGAGAAAGTAAAATCAGACAAACCAAAATGAGATGGAACTCATTTAGTGTAAGTCTTTAAGATTGCTGGAGTTTGAACGAAAACTTAATGGGGCCGGACTTTCAAATTTCAAATCAATGGGAGCCGAACTCTTAAAAATCTAATATTTCACACTACAAAAATCAAAAATTTTCGATAAAATTAGCACTACAAGCGAAAAATCGATAGAGTCGGGACACCCCGGGCCACCATTAACCTCCGCCTGGTCTTTAGGCAAACGGCATCCTCTACAAAGGGCCTTGTAAATCGTCATCATAAAAGGCCCCTCAAAGTCCCTTAAGATGTAAGAGTCTAATCGGTAGTCATTACAAGGGATGACGGTAAAATCCAAACCTGAATGCAAAATTTGAAACGTCTGGAACGAGTAATGGAATGGTACTTAGGTATGATCTTGGGTATAAGATTTCTTTTAAGTTGTTTGTACGGAATTGAGACGGGTATAAAATTAGATAAAACTCATTTGATTAA
This sequence comes from Helianthus tuberosus, assembly GCA_030545235.1. NCBI lineage: Eukaryota > Viridiplantae > Streptophyta > Magnoliopsida > Asterales > Asteraceae > Helianthus > Helianthus tuberosus. The sequence goes on from CM060362.1 coordinate 56,687,955, forward strand.
CTGAGCTTGTTTACCCAACAAATAATAAATAAATAAATAAAAATTATTGTAAAGTTATTAAGAACTTGAAGTTATTTAAATTATAATATTGTTAGAAGAGTGGTTGAATATTTGATATTTCAATTTTGTTTCTTAGATGTAATTTTCAGCAGCGTAAAATCAAAAACAAGTATACACTGTACTCATGGGCATATGTGCAAACATAACTAAGTCTTGAGCAATAAGGCATGCTTGCAGAAGTAACTAGCCTTTCTAAGTCGGTCGACATGGGAGTTGCGAGTACTTGGCTAGGCGGAGAGTACTCGTACATGTTAAATTATAAAGAAATCAGTTTTTTAGAAATAATATATATGTTAAATATCATAAGTTTACTAATATGTATAATAGAATACGTGAATATCAATATAAATAAAAAAATACATGTTCAAATAGTCTAGTATTTCAAAAGTTGATGTTCATTCCTTGCAAAATAATATTTATTCTTTAATATGATATACATAAGAATTATGTTTTATTTGTTTTTTAAGTCAAACTCAGCCTGAGTTAACCATCTAGATCTGATTCTAGCCAAGGTTATTCACGATTAATCGATTTCAAGTAATTAAGCAAAATTAGAAAAAAATCGTCACGACGGCCTATCTTGTAGAGATTACTCAACAAGTACTCGGTCTATAAGACTTTTTTTTACAACTTTGGCAAGAGGTACATAGGCTAGGTATATGCCTAACAAGAGCATTTATGTGGATTTTCCTTAAATTTATATTGTTTATATCTTTATGGTGAATTGGAAATAAATAATCCCACCTAACTTAATTTGGCTGATAATAATCCCAAGTCAGTTATTGGCCGATAATAATCCCAACTGGTCAATTTTTTTTTGCAAAATAGTCCGCCGTTAAAATAGCTTAACGGAGTTAAGTTTTTTTCCGAATTACAAATCGATGTTTTAGGGCTTTTGATCAGAACGTGGATACGAGTCGATTGATGTAAAACTTACCTCGAAATTGTGCTCGAAATGACTTGATTTTTGTTAATTAGAAGTTTAAACACCCGAATTGAAGCACTGTTTTCGTGGGTTGATGCAGTATTTCGAGGTAAGTTTTACATCAATCGACTCGTATCCTTGTTCTGATCAAAAGCCCTAAAACATCGGTTTGTAATTCTGAAAGAAAACTTAACTCCGTTAAGCTATTTTAACGGCGGACTATTTTACAAAAAAAAATGACCAGTTTGGATTATTATCGGCCAATAACTGAATTGAGATTATTATCGGCCAAATTGAGTTAGGTGGGATTATTTATTTCCAATTTGCCTATCTTTATTCAATGTTATGAATTTATACTTTATGTGGCACCAATGAGTAATCAGAATTATAACTCAAATTCAATGGGAGATTATAATTTATGGTTTATATCAAAGCAATGATTTAGTTTAAATTCATCGCTTATTTCAGATTTAGAGTGAGAGCAAGAGCTTTGCGCTCGTAATCGTCTCACTTGTGTGATCTTTGCGCCCGTGAAATACTGTCATCGTCATAAACGGAGAGAAATGGCGTCGACACTGTCACACCCCGACCGCGTTAAAACAACAAACCGCGGCGGAAACGGCGGGGAGTGTCGAAACAGAATCATTGTTTCATAACACTTGGATTGAAGTTTAATTCATAGAATTAAGTTTATTACATTATCTCGAAATTTAAAAGCAAAACATGAACATATTGTCCTTCATTGTTATTAAGTCACTAAGGCCTCGTCCATTCCTATGTGAGCATGCATCATAATCATCATCAAACAACAGTACCTGAAACATATGTGAAAATAAGTCAGCATAAAAATGTCGGCGAGTACATAGGTTTTGTGAGTGTGTCAGATTCATAGCATTAAGTACATATTGCAATACCCCGTCCAACTACGAGAGTTGTCGAGTGTGTACCTTGAAAACAAAAGAGTTTGATATTGCAGTATGTTTCTATCAACTTTACAAGTTGATATATGTGTAAACCAAAACCATTGTAGCCATGAATCTTAACTGAAAACATTTGTCTTCGTAAACCCAGTAGTAAATCGTCGTTGAAAGTAAACATTGTATGGTTTATATCTTTAAGTAAACCTTGTAGTGTAACTTTGTTTTGAAAACATTCGTCCAAGTGATCTAGATAACGCAACGACATGTAATATGTTAAAAGCACTTATATATAGGAAGTACCAGCGGCGTATCCACCATGCTTTTATCACATTACACTCGCCCCGTTACCTAATCACTTACCATAACCCAATCGTTCAATTCGTTCACATGGTTCAAATAGTTCCAATGGTTCAAATAGTTCAAGTAGTTCCAATGGTTCAAATAGTTCAAATGGTTCACATAGTTCAAGTAGTTCCAATGGTTCAAATAGTTCACATAGTTCAAATAGCTCCATTGGTTCGTGTTTTAATTGTGAAAACTAACTTTTGGTCGTTTTATTGAATACATTCAAACCTGTGTGACTCGTCCTAATCGTTCAACTCGTATTAACAAACCACCAAAGGGTAAGTTAACAATTCATCAGGTTCTGTCGTTACCCATATTACCCCCATAACCATGGTGATAGTCCGACAACGGGATTTGTCAGATCCTATAGTACCATAACAGCCTATGGTACCATAACATACTACTGGTCGGCTTAAACATAGTTAATGAATGTCTTTCAATTGTCTTTCGACCAACATCCCAACAAGTTCGCTTGAAATCGTTGTGTTCAACATAAACCATAACATTCGTTTAGAAAACTCGAAATCGTTTAGCACATATGAATCACCCCAAAAATGTTTGAAAACAGTAAAAGAGGGTACTATGTACTCACATTGAATTGCAAGCTATCCTCGATTAAATGAACTTAACAAAGCTCGGGCAAACCAAAGAAATCAAGTGGCACCTAATAATCGGATCGATGTGTTAATAAATCGACACCTAATCGGGAGATCGGGTAGAATGAGGTTTTGTAAACCAAATGAGTATTGGAACTCATGTGATATGGTTTAACAAAGCTACATTCTAAATCGGAACCTATTCTAAGTGCTTACGACCCGTTAAGGTAGTCTATGCTACTTTAACGCGTCGTTCGCGCGAATGCGCGTTCGAGACGCCTAACTAGTCCTATGATAAGGAATATGTTGCATAATCAGTTTAGGTGACAAAAGTTAGGTTACATATGCTTAAAATTAAATTATGCATGAAAAGGGCATTTTAGTCATTTTCCTAAGGCATATAAACTACCTATCATACAACTAATTAAACTAAGTGACCATAAGGTATAACCTCAGAAGGTTATTCCCTATACAACTATGGTCACAAAATATGCTTGGTCGGATCCTAACGATCGACCAAACGGGTCGGGTTCGAAAGTCTAAGCGGTTGTCAAGACCGCTTGACTTACGACCCTATACAAGCACTAGACTAAAAGTGACGAGTTAAACATGTTTAACTAAGTTAAAAAGCATGTTTGATATCATAACAAAGTGTTTTGATACCCGAAAATAGTTTCGTCGCAAAATGCGCATAATCGGCATTTTGATCGAAACTTTGACTCGTCACTTCGACTAATCAACGTGGTAATCAATAGGTATACTCACAAGGGACTATAACCATCGTGATTACGCTCACGTTGCAAAGTTCAATTGAACTTTGACTTGACCAATTCATGGTCAAAGCAGAAAGTCAAACACTGTTTGACTTTCATGCTTGAAAAGCATAAACAAGCATGAAAGAAGCTTACAAAAGGTCCAAGCTTGAAGATAGAACAAGAAAACTCAGGTATGAAGCCTTCAACAAGTGAGAGCTTCAACTTAGAGCTGATTTGAGGTGAATGAGCAAATGAAAATGCCAAAAGTGATGGGTATATAGGAAATCTCGAATCATTAGGATGATTACATGTGTTTTTGAGTAGATCAAAGCTTAATCTTGGCTATACACATGTTGCCCATAGTTTTAAAGACATGGGGAGCACAAAAACAAGCCCAATGTATGCTAAAACTATGGTAAAAATCAGTGGAAACAGGCTATTTAACCAGATTCGTTTTTTTGCCAGCATCAGCTGTCGCGCCCCGCGTAAGAGCAGACCTAGTCTTACGCGGCCCGCGAGAAACTTTCAAGTTTTGGCAGTTTTGGCCCCTGCATGCTTAAAACTTAGATTTTGGTGCATTTAAGCCCTGTTAACCGCATTTCAAGGCTCTACAATGAAGTTAAAGCATAGGGAACATGAAATATGCTTGAAAACATCTCGGATTTCGGTTCGTTTGGTCGTACGGTCGCGTTATTCGATTAATTACGACGAAAACTCGAACGAACGCGAAATCGATCCAAATTAAGCGACGAATGGTATTTTTGCATTCCAATCACTAAAATAAAATATTTTAATGATTACAAAAATTTTTGGATGTCCGGATATGTTCAGAACGTAAGATATGCGCGTAAATGCAAACTTATGCACTTTTGACGCTTTTAGTCCCTATTGATCAAATAAGCATATTTTCGCATACCGAACCCCTCAAAGCCCATTTCTAAGCTATGTAAAGGATATTTAGGGTATGTTTAGCTTATGATCATGTTCCAGAATGTTCGTTACTGTACGAATCGGCATACTTTAGCAGTTTGTCGCAAATAGTCCCTGTGATCGAATAAACTTGTTTTTGGCACACCAAACCCTTCAAAACTCATTTCTAAGTTATGTAAAGGTTATTTAAGGTATGTTAAGCCTATGTCACTGTTCCGGAGTGTTTTTCGCATTAAACTGATTACGTTTACGCATCAGTTTGCGTATAACTTTATAGAAAGCGATTTAAAGCTTGAAGTTGAACAAGATTTGATATGTGCAAATGTTACATGAAATTGTACAAATCACGAGAATGAAACACAAGATTTCATTGGATTTGTATTTGTATGATGGTCGTAGAGGCACAGATGTCATAGACACCCCATGTCATTTGTTTCTTTCTGTAGAATCTCTCATTTTAACCATCTCGGATGCACCCACGGAATTATCATACAACCGTCAGCCACCACCACGACACTATAACACAACCACCTAACCACCACCACCACCATCACCATCACGGATATATCATACCACCACCTGCCACTACAACCATCTCGCCACCGTGACACTTTGGGGCGTTTGTTTTTTTTTTTTTTTGTGAAAAGCTCTTCTTGACCTCTTATGTCTGCCCCACGCACACCACGCGCAGACGTTTGAGTCTGCAATATGTTTATTTTCTCGAAGTGATTTCATTAAAAAAATGTCTGTCAGCCCTCTTCTTGGGGCAGATGTGGACTCAAGTCTTCAAACTTCTTCTCTATTCTTTCTTGCCCAGATACCACAAACACAAACACCCCAAAAAAACCCTAGCTCCTTCTCCATCTCCTCCTTCTCCCCTCCACACAGCCGTCGCTCCCACTCTGCCGTTGCTGCCCTCCTCCTCCCCTACCACGCCGCCACTGCTCCTGCCACGCCGCCACTGCTCTAGTGATGTTCATCAGGACCAAAGCTTAAAAATGGTGGGAAAACAATACCAGGAACATGTAGCAATGTTAATACTTCATCATTATCACTAGGCTCTGAAATTATCATCACAGATGCCAAGAATAAGTTTGAGAACACAAATGAGAACATCAGAACACCAAACGATGTAAGCACTTTAGATTTAATTGAAAAGTTATAATTAAAACTTTGTTATTGTTGTTTTGTGTTAGATTGACACTATGTAATAGGGCCCAAATCGTCCGGTAGTTGGAAGGGATTCTATCAAGTTAATGTTTCTTGTGCTAAATTCTGGCTGTTGTTCAAATTGAATTGAAGCAGTTTGCAGAAGTCAAAATACAAACAGTCTTCTTCTTGCAGACTGCAAAGGTTTGGTCCACCTCTTCTGCTACAGATGTCTGCAAATGTGGTCCGCAGACTGCATAAGTTTTACCTCTGAAAAAACAAGCAGCACCTTAGCGACCAGGCGAAGATCTCTTCGCCACCTTCACCTCCCCACCACCACAATCTATATCTAGGGTTTCGATCTGTAATGGCGGTGGGTTGTTTCGATCTGAAATGGCGATGGGTTGTTTCGATCTGAAGGGTCGGCCTAGTAAAGCCCTAGCTTTAGGCCCCCTTTCTTCTGGGGCCAACATTTTTTAAGATTTATTCTGATGTATACAAAAGTCCTCTAATATATAAGCAGGGTTAAGTTCACGTACAAAGTGCCTTATCGTACAAAACGTACGAAAGGCATGAAAAAGCCAAAAAAACGCGGTGGCATTTTCGTAATTATTTGCTCGTATTGTAATTATCAAAATTACTCTAAAAATGATCTTGTAAAGTAATTTTGATCTTGTAGGGTAATTATCAAAATTAGTCTATAAGTGTATCTTGTAGAGTAATTTTGATCTTGTATGGTAATTATCAAAATTACTCAGCAAGTTTATCAAACAATATACAATTCTAAATTATGCTACAGAATCATTTCTAGAGTAATTATGATACTCTACAAAATTACCTTACAAGATCAAAATTACCATACAAGATCATTTGTAGAGTAATTATGATACTCTACAAGATTAAAATTACCCTACAAGAACATTTTACAAAATTACGCTACAAGATCAAAATTACCCTATAAGATCATTTGTAGAGTAATTTTGATAATTACTCCACGATTAAATAATTACGAAAATGTCACCGCGTTTTTTACATTTTCACCATATTCGTACGTTTTGTATGAGAATGGTATTTGTATTTGATCTTTGTCTATATAAGCATGCTTATCATATCAGTATTAACCACTAGTTACTTTATAGTTTATACTCATGTAGTGATAATGATCTCAAGGTCTTTTCCTTTAGGTCTACTATTGTAGCGCTCTATATTCATGTTTTTAAGCCCTTGTTTGCATCAAAACAATCATAGTATTGTTTATTAAGAACATAAGTAAAAAAAAAAGTTCATTTTAACGGAAGGGCTACACTTTTAGACTTTACTTTAGGCCTCCTAAAAATATAGAAAGTTTCAAACAATTGCATAAAATTGAACAATGAAAGCACCTTACAAAGCCTTTTTTTTAAATAATAGATGGATAATTTATAAAACATTATATTTTTGTGATAAGAAAAAAAAAGTACGCCTAAAAGTAATTATAATAATAAAATAACTACATAACTAAAAATATTAAGCAGCTAGCCAAATTATAACAATTTGTCGATGGTTGATTAGATTATGTTCTTAAGTACATAGATACACATAAAAATTATAAGAAATACGAGTATATATTGAATTGAAAAAGCATAAGGGATTGAAACGTCATGAGGGGAATAGACCCATTGGTCAATGTTTTTTGTATTTAATTTTTGAACCCTTAATTTTGCTAATATACGTGTTTAGTCCTTTTGTTTTAACTTTTTTATATTTTTATTGGTTAACTTTGTTCGTATGCGTGTTTAGTCATTTAGCTTTAACTTTGATAGTATACATGTTTAGTCCCTCTACGTTTATTTTTTTTAGTAATTGATCGTGGCTTTTTGAATTTTACTTTTTGAAGGCCATGCCAGGGAATAGCGTCAAACAGCTACTTGGTACTTCCCATTGGCCAATACAAATTACGATTTCACCCCCTATTTAGAATTATGATTTTGTCCCCCAATTAAAAATTACTATTTGCCCCAAGTTCAAAATTACAATCTTTCCATCATTGTAGCTTTTAACAAATTACGCTTTTATCCCGATCAAAATTACCTCCACAGTAGGATAATTACATTATGTTGATTAAAGATAGGAATCTACATGACTACATGAGATAAGTTTGGATGAGTTGATTGGTAAGCTACAATCACATGAATTATATATATATATTAAATCCATTAAGTCTAACCAACCCTCAAATCAACCTCCACCGTTGGATTTGGCTGAGATTAAATCTCAGCCACTTAAACTCACCAAAATAACTGCTATTGTAGCAGTTTAGGTCGGTTCATTTTGGTTTTTAGCAGCTCCTCTTTTTTCTGCACACGTTGCCAGTAAACCTCCATGTTTCCTTTTTTTTCCTCCCCACGTTGCAGGTTAGTTGCAGGTAACCGTCATATACTCTTGCTCTATTTATTTCTTCTTAAACACAAATGTTTGCTTTCCACTTTACACCTCATAACTCCTCCTTTTAATCTTTTATACATTCTGGAAGGTGGTGGCGATACAGTGGCGTTTTCGTCGACAGTGGTGGGTGGTTATCGAAGTTTAATGACAGTATTAATGGTTTGCTTCACACAACTGCCGCCGGTAAGCCCTTCTCCTCTACTCGCCGTCGCTGTTGTTTGAGTCGGACACCGGCGCCGCCTCCGTTCTACACCCTTTCGTCGCTTAACACACACTGGCGCCACAAAATTTCTGAAATCAATCACAAGGTACACAATTCTTGATTCAAAACAGTCATTGGTAGCATAAATCGCGATTAAGGGACCACATTCATCAGTTCAAACGACGAATTTGGGCATTAGGGTTTCATCGCTTCAACTTTTTTTTCTGTTTGTTTCAGGTCGTTGATGTTCTTGGATGGGTTACTATCTCAGGTTATTGATTCCTACTATCAAACTCATATATGTACAATTTTGGGTCTTTATTTGCGTTTTTATTGGTTGCCTATTGCTAAGGTTTTTCGTTTTTCAGTTAAGGCTTAGTGGAGATAAATCATTAGTTGCAGAATATCCTAAAGAGAAAGACATTTCAACTTGAAAGTCCCAAGTGAGAGGAGACCACGGGACAAAGGTCATTACTTGAGGCTAGCAATCTGATTGTTCTCAAGGTACAAGTCTATGTGATTTGCTATTTTCCATATTTTTTATTGATCGCTTCTGACTAACTACACATATGACCTTTTCTATTTTGTTATCTTGTGTAGGGATATAAAAAGTATGATGAGTGGAACCCATACACTAAAGTTACTAAGTACTAACTACACTAGATAATGTGAGTTTGGAAGAAGGGGGCAAGGGTCCATGTGTAAGCCACTTAATGTTGGTGTCCATGCCTATAGGCGTGTCGATTTCAACCCAAACAATAAAGTTTCGATCTTTGGGGATGGACCCATCTCCACTTTTACACGGCAGGCTGAGCTCACGGTACTGGTTGGTTATTTTGGCACACAACAAAGTACGCCATGAATGGTAGGGACTCATTTATAGATAAATACTTAAATCATATTTATAAAATCTGTTGATTTTGTAGCATATATTATTGAAGAGATATTTTTAATGGAAATTTGAAGGCTATTCAGGGATTGGTAAATCATTTCATATCATAATCATGACTCAGCTCAGATATTCTATTTATCGTTTCATATTATGTACAATTTTAACTTCGTTTTCTGTTCTATAGGGATAGTTTCAATAGCACCAAACCATGAGGGCTACTATGGGGCCAACCAACCCAACCCTTCTGGACCTGGTATATTATTCATAAGTATGTGATTTTTGTAACAAAATTTTTTATCTTGTCATATATAGCAGTGCAGAATGCTTGCTTGAAGCGATAAATGGACTTCTTCCAGACACCAGGTTTCAAATATGGCATTCAGGTTGGTGTCTTGCAATCTTTTTAATTGCATTAGTTTAGAGGTGGCAAATGGGCCAGCCAGGGGGTTGCTGTAACGGGTCAAAATGGGCTTGGATCAAAACGCATAATTTGGAATCGGGTTGAGTTGACCCAAAACACCTCTTGTCCAAATTTTGTTATAAAAAGGTAAATTGTCAAATATAATATGATTTGAATAATATTTGATTATACCTTTAAATATACAAGTCACACTTGTCACCTCTAGATTTCATCATTGTATACATACTGATGACAAGTCCGGCTGGGTGACACGTTACAACGAGGTCACTGTTTTGGTTTGGGCTGGCATGAAACTCTTCTATTAGAAAAAAGTGTATTATTTTAGTAATAATATTATTACTCTGAATATGAATTATGTATATCCTTACAGGTAATTTTTTGCTAGCTTTGATTTGTATTTTAGTTTTATATTTTAATCAATTATATTGGTTTCTTTTTTGCTTTGAATATACTTTGCATCTTCTATTTCAGAACTTTTTTTATTGATGCTACCTTTTGCTAGCCTGCGACATGTACACTCAATCACATTTACCCTGGCAAGATAATAAAGGAAGGGGGTGTTTTTACTTTGGTAGTTTATGTTTGTTGTTGGTGACCCAACAATAGCTAAATTATGTTTGACTATTGCAATTTTATGTTGAACCATTGTATAGTCATCATTATACAAGTCTATTACCCTTGTATAGTTGCCACACAATTATATATGTTTATTGTTGCAGAAAAGTGTACCCGTTGTCTGGATGAATACCCACCATTGTCGAATGAATCACTTGTCAATGAATGATGGGTATTACGTTCTTCAAGAAGGCTTTTGTAATGGTGTCAATACTGATTCTGTTAGCTCTCAAGGTTGCCTATTATTTGAGTATATGGAACGGAATCAGCCTTGGGGTAGAGAACCTTTAGCTGATAAGGTTTGTTGCAATTTCAACCCTTTACTTGAAATTGTGATGTTGTGGGTTAAATTTTATTTCTAATGGGTTGAATGGTCAAGTTTAGAAATTTACCTAATAATCAAGCGGGTTGAAAGTCGTCAAATATTTTCAGCTTCTTAAATCAATATATTCAAATAAACTAGACATTACTTATTACTATTATAAGAAGATAGTTTTTTGTTCTCATGTATAATACATTAGTTATCTATAACATGTCAAGAAAGTGGATAAAAATGTTGAGGGGTAACCCAACCCGGATCAACCCGTTTGACCCACAATAAAACGTCTTTTATACCTGTATGTGTTTAAGTGTATGTGGTAACTAGAAAGTAGGTTATTTTGTTTATTTCCTTATTTTATTTAATTCTATTTTCTTGCTAGAATAGATAGTTGACCTTACCTGATGTTTCCCTCAATTTAAAAGTCTAAGAAGTTACGACTTGCTACCAGTTGGTTCTCAGTAGCAGCTTGATATGATCATGAATATCTTAAATTTTGTTCAAATAGTATTTGTATGTAACTTGATGGACCTTTGTGGTGCTATTATCAGGTACCCAATAGAAAGGATCCACCATGATAGATTTTGATGCTTGCTTTCTGATATATCATTCTCTCCACACACACATGACAGGTTAGTCATAGATTCTACCCAATAAATCATCTGAAAATCATGTGTTTTCAACTTTTACTACCCAATAAATCATCTGGAAGTCGTGTGTTTTCAACCTTTACTATGTATTTATGAGTTGCATTATTATTTCTTGCAGGAAATCTATGTGATCATCCACATGTGGTAAGTTATCCTAATGGAACACATGGTATTCCTGTAGTTTCATTACCAGTGTTTGGTGTTGCTTCATGCAAGTTTAAGCTGCAATTATGGGTCCACAATGAATCGTAGATGGTGTTGGTGTATAGTTAGGTCTAGATTTCTTTTAAGTTATTTATATTTTATAATATATTATAACCTATTTAGATATACTTTTAAGTATAGACACACCACTGAAGGGAAATAAAGACTTTGAGAATGCTTCGCGATGGGTGAACTTATATTGGTATGATGGGGTATTATCACATAACATTTAAACCATGTCACATGTTGCCTCCTTGCTACCACTATATACGAGTGTTAACTAATATTGTAATTTTAAGTTGTATGACATGCTTTGCGTTTCAGTAGTGTTCATTAATGAATGGTTTTCATTGTTGTATGTTTCTTTTATGAAGTCAGTCATTTTTTACTCGTAAGTCAAACGAGTTGTACTTTGATCTTAAACAAATATTGTTTTTTTAAGAATGCAAAAAAAAGTAGTTATGTTATTATGACACTAAAATACCCGTCCACCGGACGGGTATTAAACTAGGCAGCATAAAAGATGGTAGAATCCATTCAACCACTTATGTGTGATAATGTAACTGACAAACTGGAATGGTTAAGGTACCCAATTTATCATCTCTTTTCCCTCAACACACATGCACCAATAGATATACAAGTTATCTTTAAATCTTAAATTTTGTTTTATAGGCTGGGTTTGCTGGAGATGATGCTCCAAGGGCTATGTTCCCGAGTATTGTCAGCCGACCACGTCACACTGGTGTAATGGTTGGAATGGGACAGAAAGATGCTTATGTTGGTATCGAGGCTCAGTCAAAGCGAGGTACTTTAAAATACCCAATTGAATATGGTATTGTCAGCAATTGGGATGACATGGAAAAAATCTGGCATCACACTTTCTACAAAGAGCTCCATGTTGCCCCAGAAGAACACCCGGTTCTGTTAACCGAAGTGCCTTTGAATCCTAAAGCCAACCCTGAAAAGATGACGCAAATCATGTTCGAGACATTTAACGCACCTGCTATGTATGTTGCCATTCAAGCTGTTCTTTCTCTCTATGCTATTGGTATTGTACCTGATTCAGGAGACGGTGTGAGCCACACGGTTCCTATTTACGAGGGTTACGCCTTGCCACACGCCATCCTCCGGTTAGACCTAGCAGGACGTGATCTAACCGACTGGTTGATGAGATTCTACTAGAACGTGGGTATTCATTCACCACAACCGCAAAACGGGAAATTGTTAAGAGACATGAAAGAAAAACGGGCGTACATCGCTCTAGACTATGAGCAAGAGCTCGAGACTTCAAAAACTAGCTCTTCTGTTGAGAAGAGTTTCGAACTGCCCGGCGAGCAGGTCATTACCATTGGTCAACAATGTTAATATTCCTAAGAATCAATCCAGATTCTTTGAGCAACAATCAATCCAGATTCATATTTCACTAAAGAGGTAAACAACTACTTCCAATTCTTTAATTTGCAAATAGAGTTTGAAATTGTTCATTAGTTTGATTTCATGAACTTGAAACGATATCATCATACCGATTCTAATCATTGTATTTAATTAAAACGTGCCTTTGGAAGTTAACTGGTATATGTACCAAAGTTATGTTCTATAGTTATTGAATGCTTCATTATGAATTTAAGGACTGATCAAAATATAATTGATATTTGAGAGGAGATAATGGGATGGAAAGTTGTTAATGGTGAGATTATGTTCTATAGTTATTGAATGCTTCATTTCAGAGAATGGGATGGAAAGCTGCTCAGAAGCTCATACATCACTGGAAGATTTTGAGAGGAGACAATGTAAAAGATAATATGTTATTCTTTCACAATAAAACTTTGCACTTTATACGATTATGTTTAAATAAATGGTTTGTTTATTATAGGTGATGATAATTAGGGGAGGGGGGGTGGTTCACTAGTGATAGTTTCTATCACTCGCACTATCCAATCAAATCATGCCATGTCAGCACCCAATATTCTATCACTAGTGATAGAAATGTAGGCGGGGTGGTATCACTAGTGATGGATTTCTATCACTCCCAAATTTTTTTAATTTTTTATTTTAAATTCCATTTGAATAAAAGATTGTCAACTCACATACAAGATTGGTCCAATTAGAAAATAGAAGCTTTAAATATTGTCGGCCATTTGGATAAAATAGTGCTTTAAATTCCATTTGGATAAATGATTGTCAGACTTCACAACAACTTCGAAATATAACGCGTTAACAATTCCACGCGTTTAAAAAATAACGCGTTAAATTAACGGCGGCGGCGGTGTAGCGTTATAAAATAACGCGTGATCGGGGTGGTATAACGGACCACCCCGTGTGCCCTTAGGGGCAAAGATAGGGATGAAACCGGCACTATAAAACGTGTGATTCGCTCTCAGACTCGTGTTATTGTCGAGGGAAAGAACCTGGAGATTAATCCTTTTTATATAAATTTGTTGTATGTATGCATGTCATAATATTCACTCATCACTTTGGATAAAAAATTGCAGGCAAAGAAACATATAAAGCAAGGACAAGGTCATCAAGTTGGGATCTTTATAGTAGAAGCCCCTCTTCATGTCTCATGTTTAAATTGTTGACCCAGCTACCGGGTATATTCGGTACCGGTACCGGTTTTCATTTTTTCCCGTTTTTCGATACCGGTACGGTACGGTACCGGTATTTACGAGAAAACACCGGGGTAAATACCGGTACCGTACGGTACCGGTATTTATGGTGTAATTGGTTTGAAATACGGCTCACCAAATTTATCACTTGGGGCCACACTTATGCCATATTCTTCATTTGTCAATTTCCCAGTGTCTTAAGAAGATTATCATTTTGTGGTTGTAAAGTGTTGACGTGCGTTTTCCTTTCATAAATTAAAGAATGATGCTTTTGTTTGTCACGTATTTAATTTAATTTTGTGTACACTTTATATAGATTAGCTTTGTGTTCATAGGTTCATTCATGTTGTTACTATAATACATCAACGTAACCCGTCCAACGGACGGGTATTAAACTAGTTAGACAAGAGGAAGAGGAAGAAAGTTTCATTGAATGTACAGGTGCAAGATCGGGGTTTGTATTATGGAAAGTCCTATTCTTCATCAAGTCCAAGTATAGCTTTGTTTTGGGAGATGTGTCAACTAGTGGTTCGTATGTGTCAACTGAAAGTTATCCAACAATTAGCGGTGGTTCTGGATGCCAAACATGTTTTATATCCCCTAAATCTGCTAATGCAAATCCAACTTTTAGTGTTTTGACTGTGAAAGTGGCTGAAGAGCACGTGGCGATGTTCCCAATGTTTGTTCAATCATATGAGGGTCTTGTAGTAGGTAAAGTTGGTAACTTGGGTCTGACTAACGAAGCCTATGACCAAATTGATCCTGATAAGAAGATATAGACAGAAAATGGAAGATGGCTATGGTAGTTCGAAGGGCTAAGAGATACATGCAATGAACCGGGAACAAAGACCTTAGTGGAAACGCTAACTCTCATCTTAAGGTTTGAGTATTTAGGCTATATTCAATCAGTAAGATATTACCTGGGTTTGTATTCCACTCATAATGTTAAAAGCGGCAGATGGTTAATCATGCATCATGTGGTGACGTTGATAGCTGAAAGACACGGGGGTACATGCACCAATCAGTCTCTGTCCCGATTGTTTGAGTGTTATGTGTCTTAGGTCCAAGGCTTGATACAAAACTACAATCGAGCTGAGGGTCTCGCTGGAAGCAGCTCTCTATTCCTATGGGGTAGAGGTAAGGTTGTCTACATCTACACTCCTCAGACCTTACCTTAGCTTTGCTATTGGTGGAATTTATTGAGTATGATGATGATGATGATGATGATGATGATGATGATGATGATGTATTCCGCTCATGAAAGTATGAAACGATAAACGAAGAAACGGTTGCTATTCCATTTATGATGTTGTTGAAAATTAGCAAGTAACCAAAAACACTGATGTTATTATTGCAACCGAAAACACCAATGCAAAGATGTCAAACCCTGCATAGATCATGTAACACCACAACTTCTAGTATTATTGTCGGATGTGGGTGATCATCCCGTATATGCCGACCTTGATATGCCATACAACAAATTGCTAACGACCAATGCATATAATCAGTGTTGCCAAGTATTTTGGGGAATCCATGTTTCACTTCAAGATCATCCACCAAATGTTTCTATGTAGTTTCATAATCAATATTCAGCTAAGCTTTTCTTGTTGTTTTATGTGAAGTAATCTCATCATCAAATTCTATTATTTTCTGTCTCCATGACTGTGTTAATAAAAAATGAATTGATTTCATCCTGTGATGATCATTAATTCACGTTGAATTAGTGTAGAATTAGAATGGAGATGTGTGACATAGTAGAAAGGAGAAGTGTGAAAATTAGTTATGTAGTTAACTACCACATCAACCACAACAATCAAATTTTTGGTGCACGGGATGATGGCCATGACTTCTTCGCAAAATTAGGGACGAGAGGCGGTGCAGTATTCCCCGCACCTCCACGTCGACACTTCGCGACATCACACCACATGTATAACGTTGGGCCTAAATGAAGGGCCTGACATGTAGAAACATGAGTAGCCAAACTTCTTTAACACACACACAAATAAGCAAAGTATGAAAGTTCAAAGTACACTAAAATTGCACTTTACATCCTTTGTGTTTACAAGTCTTTTAAGTCGTGTCCTTTTAACTATCAAATTTACAATACATTTTGGTAATTTATTTATGTAGTTTATTTTAAATATATTTTTAGTGGTAATATTAAATTTAACTGATTAGTAGTTATCTAATAAATACCCGTTAGGTTTTGGGTCGAGTATACCTAGCGGGTAATTTTTTAAATTAATGGATTTGCCCAAAACCTGACAGGTAATTACCCGATAGAAACCTGACGGCTTTTAGGACAAGCTTGTCAAATCGGGTTTGGGGTTACCTAAACACGTCCAAAACCCGCCCCATTACCATCTTTTCTTTGAGTTAAACATATGGATTTCTAACCGAGCTAACCTGATTATTGGAATAACATTATAAATTAGAAATTAGAATTATATTATAATTATAATTATAAATCTATTAAAATGGAAAGGTTGGGAATGGTAGATTATTTTTGCCACATGGCTGATCCTGATTTGTTTTTTTTTTCTCTTTACCTTTTTTTACACCATGCGTAGTGAGCGTTGTTTTTTCAAAATTTGACACCAAACACGCCCAATCACACCCCTCCCCACCCTCTGGACATTATTGGGCGTTATTGAGAAATTTTCCCCCCTAGGCGTTTTTTAAATATCGTTTTGTCCAAATTTCAACCACCAATCACATTTAATCTTCCTTTTTCTTGGCCAATAGCTTTTTTTTGTTGGGTTTTTTATTTTTATTTAATTCTCTACACCATTTTAACATAATGTCCACAACCCCACTACACCCATTTTAGAAAAACGCCCAATAATGCCCCTTGCTGACTGTACTGCCACATGGCGGAAAACGCCCAAGGGTAGGGGCATTATTCACCTTTAACACTACGCGTGATCTTAGCATATATAGGTACTAGGTTAGAAGATAGGAGTTAACTACAAAGTGTAAAATTTCTAAAATGTGTAAACAATTATAAAACGCTATAATGTCAATCATAAAGCACACCAAAACCCCACAAATAATATAATGAAGATTACTAAAACACCATGTATGTGGTTTTTATTTTGTGTTTTGGATGATAAGGCTCTGATTATCGAATGGCTAATATTATTGTGTTTTATGTTGATTATCATGTTGTGTTATATATTCATAGGTCTACGATGGTCTTTGAAGTTTTTATGGAATGTTAGGATTAGAATATGAGGTTTTAGTAATCTTCATTATGTATTTGTGGGTTTTTTGGTGTGTTTTATAGCTGAAATTATTGTGTTTTATGACTTTGTACACTTACTAGGAATTTTAGACTTTGTAGCCGAACCCCACCCATAGGTTAGATACCTGTGTATTACATGGGTTGAACAATGAAATAAAATATTACATTAAATAAAAAATTAAACTAGAATAATAATTCAAAAACCTATAAACAATTAATAATGAGAAAATGAAACTAGAATTATAATCTAAAGAGTAGGTTAAACCAATATGACACATAAATTCAGCCTTTAAGTACCTGAAGATTTGTCGTTAATATAATTTACAATGTACATGTAGTGTGTATATGTATATATATCACATAATAATAATAATAATAATAATAATAATAGTAATAATAGTAATAATAATAATAATATAAAGAGTAAACTGCAATTTTACCCCCTGAGGTTAGGGGTCATTGGCACCCTTACCCCCCCCCCCCTAAGGAAATAATTGCAATTTTACCCCCCACTGTTCATTGTTATGTCGCAACCTTACCCCCCGGCCTCTAATCTGTTGACTATAACTTGAAATGACTATAATGCCCTTTCATATTACCCCATGTGTTTTGTGCACTCTGTGATATTACCCACTGCCACCGCCATTCACCACCACAACCACCACTGCCACCTCCAGCCACCACCCTCAACCACCTCCAGCCCACTCTTTCTCTCTCTTCCAGATTTATCTCCCCCCCCCCCCCCCCTCTCTCTCTCTCAAAAACCTAATTAACAATTACAAATCTTATAACAACCGATAACAAACACATAATCAGTAAGGATATCATTCACAATCAACTATAGCACCATCTAAACTAATAGCAAATAAAATCATTCAGGTTGTGTGAGTGGAGGATTAGAGCACATAAACAGAGCACTAGTATATGGGGACCATTGTAAAGGACCATTTTATAAGTCATAAGTTGACAAATCCTAACTGAGATTATAATCTGTTAATCTGGTTAGTTGCCTTGCCCTGCGAAAGTGATAGTACTTAATAGTTAAAAGCTAAATCGAGGCAAACCTGTTGAGTTTTGGCTAACCAAAACAGAAGGGAAAATAATAACACGCAGATTTTGTTTCAGTGGGAATTGAGAGAGAAATTGCAAAAGATACGATTGCTTTATTTGGCCTGGCTTCACATGAATACATTCATGTCGAAACCCTTGAAAAATCCATTCATAAGGAACAAAACTGTTGCTTCATGCTTGAAATTACTATCGATAATAAATTGCATCTGGTTGTTGTTGTAATATGACCATTCCGTTGAAACTATTCCTTGCAGCTGAAAAGATGAACACCGCAAGTACAAGCTCTGGTCCTCCTGCAATTCCACTCTACCACAATCACCAGCAAAACCATACTATCGTTCAGTTGTTTCACCATCGGTTACAAGGCGGTTGCCATGGATAATCTTGATAATTTTTCACAGGTTATTGTCAATCGAGTTTAAGAACTTCTGGGTTTTTGAATTTTTTGTTGTTATTTTTTAGGGTTTTTGATTTTGGAGATTGGGGTTTTGTTTGATCATTGTGGGTGTTGGTTCTCGGTGTTGTAGGTGGTGGCAGGGTGGAAGTGGATAGTGGATAGTGGTGATCAGAGTAAGCAGCGGTGTTGGGTGGTTGTAGAGTGTTCTGATGGTGCTTGTGGTGGTGAACTGTTGTGGGAATGGTGGTGTGGCGGTGGTTGAAGATGGAGTTGTGGTGTTTCAAGGGTGTTGAACAGGTGGAGTTGAGCAGGTGTTGAAGAATGTTGAACAGGTGTTGAAGATGATGATGATAATTTGATTTTATAAATAAAAATAATAATAATAATAGTAATAATAATAAACATAGGGTAAGATTACCAAAATACCCTTACCTATAAGGGTCAAACTACCGTTGACTGAGGCCGGGGGTAAGGTTGCTACATAACAGTGAACAGTGGGGGGTAAAATTGCAATTATTTCCTTAGGGGGGTAAGAGTGCCAATCACCCCAAACCACAGGGGGTAAAATTGCAGTTTACTTTAATAATAATAATAATAATAATAATAATAATAATAATAATTGGGCTTTTATGATTCATTAGTGGGCTCATAGTTTAACTCATACGGGCTTAAGAGGCTAAAACAAACCCATACATAAAATAGAAGTCTAAACTCTAAAGTCTAAACTACTAAAACACAGTCTTTCATAAAGTACCAACCCTCCAATCAGTTACCAGTCGGCCTCTGCCTTTATCTCTCTCGCCTCTTATTAGACACCCTATTTTTTTGAGTCACATAAGTTGAACAACTTAGATTAGACTATGTGCTATGGTGCTATGGTTCACGGCGTGTGCTGATGGCTGATCACGCAATGTGAAGGCAATGGCCCTAAATATGACTGTTAGATGATGGCTTCATCGCATCGTGGGAGTGCAATGGCCCTAAATATGACTGTTAGATTTGAACAATAACTTTATAAGAAATATTAATTTCTAATATAAATAACAGAACTCAACTTTTTTTTAAAATTTCTCAATCATTTCATCATCATTGAAAGATATGATTTTGGCGTTAATCGTCGGCAGGGGCGGACCCAAGGTCAGCCCAAGGTGGGCGGGCGCACCCCCGGGGAAAAAAAATTTAGTGCTAAGTTCCGTCGAAAATCTCGTTCGCACCCCTTGGAATTTTTCGTCCGCACCCCTTGGAATTTTTCGACCGCACCCTTTGAAATTTTTCGTCCGCACCCCTTAGGTAAAAAGTGTTATCAATTTATATTTTGAATTTTTTTAGTAAACTCTTATTTTTTTTTTTTTAAATACTACCTAAATTATATAACTTTTAATACCTAACTAACTAAACCCAAATACTCATACCTTTACCAACTTATAATTCCTAACTAGCTAGCCCACTAAGTCTTAGCCCATTAACCAAACCTAACAATATTTCAAACTATAATAAAATAATTAAAGCCCAAAACCTTTAGAAATTCTCTCCCGCTCTCTCTCTCTTGCGTCCCTGCACTGCCAACGAACAACATCACCCAGCGACAACAGTCCAGCTGCCGGCGACCACCGTAATCAGCCACCATACCACCGTCGTTCGACGCCAAATCTAACCGGAATCCGAACACGGGTAAGTTTCTTTGTTATTTTGATGATTTTGGTTGATATTATAGGAGAAAAAAAGGGTAATAAAGTTGTTAAATAGGTTTGAAATTTTGTGTGTTTTGACGTTGTTTATGGTTGTTTAGATGATTTTTATGGTGATTATGTTGCTTATATATTTTTAGGATGATTACAACTTACGTTATGATTTCTAGGGCTTGAATAGTTGAAAATTAAAATTGAAACATTATGTTATGGAACGATGAACTTATGTTATATAGAGAAAGAATTGCTTAAGAAATTAGCTTTAGATGATGTTTTGAATAGATTTCAAAAAATGAAAACCCGCAGGGCGTCGACGTTTTAATTATGTTTGTAACAAGGTTTGACATGTTTTTTATTATTATATAAATTTAGTTTGATGTTCGTTTGTTTTACATGACCCGACCCGACCCGATACGAACCGATTTTTTTACTTATATACCTAGGGGCCTAAAATTTTTAAAAATGTTCCGCACCCCCATGGAAAAATTCCTGGGTCCGCCACTGATCGTCGGTCGTTATGTTGTTACTTGAATTATTTGAAGCCGAAGCCAAAAGCTCGGTGAGGTGAGGCGAACACGCACACCCACCACGAATAGAGATCGTGAGACGGGACACAATAGATTGGTGCATGACTACTTCGTACATGATTCCAATGACCTTCTGAATCCTCAACACTAGTTTTTTTTTAAATTATTAGTATTTTTTTATTTGTCAATGTCATTTTAAATATTAATGTAATTCAACTATTAAAGTATTTTTTATTACTAATGTAATTTTAATTATTAATATTGTTATTTTTTGTTAATACTCTTATTTGTTAAAGCGTTAAAGTATTTAAAAAATAAAAATGATTTTCCAGTGGCAATGGAAAGTGAAACCACACCCTACAGTGGAATTTGATGTGGCTCTAAGATTTTTTTTTTTTTTTTTTGCACGGCAAAATTTGAATCATTGACGGAGAATTGGAGTATTATCGTGCCACCGATGGTTGTTTCTTTCATGAGCATGGAAAGTGAAACCACTGATAGTTGTCTTTCTTTTTTTGTTTTTTAATAATTCTGAAGAATTTGTATCGGAAGTTCCAAAATTTTCATAACCTAATTATCCGAGACCCGTCCCAATTAAAACCTCCAATAGTTAAGCATGTTTGCAGATTCGACATATAACTAACCTAACCTCTTTAAACTAAAATCTAAATAAATTCACACGTCTGCCTCACACACTATTTAAAAGCATAACACCCTTCAAAATAGCCTTTAGAAACGAATTGACAAATAAATATAGTTGTATAGAGATCCTTAGTTTGTATGGCTAGGAATGGTAAAACGTATCGAGTCCATCATAATTTTTTTAGAGGTATAGATATTTTAATTTGTTTAGAGTAAACTGCCATTTTGGTCCATGTGGTTTGGCCAGTTTTGCCACTTTAGTCCAAATCTCAAACTTATTACATCTGGGTCCCTGTGGTTTGCATTTTGTTGCCATTTTAGTCCAAAATCCAAAAACCCTATTTTTTTACTGTTGCAACCTCCTATTTTGTCCTGTAGTGCAGGGGTATTTTGGTCATTTTTTAAATTGAAAACTGATTATTTTTTTTAGCTCTCTCTCTCTTATTAAAACCCAAATTATCAACTCTCTCTCTCTTATTAAAACCCAGAGCTCTCTCTCTCTCTTCTCTCTCTCTCTATAACACCACCACCACCGCCACCTCCTCCCTCTCTCTCTCTAGAAAGAAACTCAGCGCCGATACACCCACACACCCCACCCCACCCCACCCCACCCCGCCTGCATCCTCTCTAAAATACACACACCTGGCCGAAGATGATGATGACTGGTGTTGTGGTTGTTGTTAATGATATTGATGATAGTGATGGCGGCGCTGGAGGTGTTTGGGTTACGAAGATGATGATTACAGTAGTGGAGGTGTTTGGTTGGGTGCGGTAGCGGCGGCGGTGGAGGTGTTTGGTTGGGTGCGGTAGCGGCGGCGGTAGTGGAGGTGTTTCCATCACCATCTCTGATCGTCAACTAGAACACCACAATAAACCACCACCACCACTAATACCTCCTTTCCACCCTCAACTCCGATCTCTTCTTTCTTTCTCCACTCTGAAACCCAATACCGCCACCATTCAGATCCATAAACATAACTGCTTGTGCAACTCTAAATCGTTTAGAGATTACTTCAGGTGGTTACTTTGGTTTGATTTGTTTAGAGATTACTTCAGGTGGTTTGATTTGTTTGTGAATTTGTGTTGCTTTTATTGAGTTGTTTTTGGTTTGATTTTGACCTAGATAGATGTCTGTATGAAGAAGAATAAATGGGCAGGGGAAATGGGGAATGAGATAGAGGGTGAGGAGTTAGTGGGGCCCAGATCCAGTTAGGGTTGTCGTGGTTGAATGTGACAGTGGAGGTGGTGGTTGTGGGCTGCAGATCCGTGATCGAGTGGGTTGGGTGGGTCTTGTTAAGAGTTGCTTTTGACCCTGCAAATGAACGAAACAAATAGAGGCACCGGAAATCGGAGTGGCGGTGGTGGTGGTGCTATAGAGAGAGAGAAGAGAGAGAGAGAGGGATGAGGTGGCGGCGGTGGTGGTGCTATAGAGAGAGAGAAGAGAGAGAGAGATTTGATCTGGGTTTTAAATGAATTTACAACAAATCTGGGGTTTAAATGAATTTACAACAAATTAAATTTAAAAAATGACCAAAATGCCCTTGCACTACAGGACAAAATAATCAGTTTTCAACAGTCAAAATAGAGGGATTTTGAGTTTTGGACTAAAATGGCAACAAAATGCAAACCACAGGGACCCAGATGTAATAAGTTTGAGATTTGGACTAAAGTGGCAAAACTGGCCAAACCACAGGGACCAAAATGGCAGTTTACTCATTTGTTTATAACAAACTTTCTAAATTCCAATCATTATTAAATTCAAAACTTCGGGTTCTTATCTAGCTCCATCAATAGGTGTGACCAACCTATATAGCAAGTTAAAGAAGTAACGAAATTTGTAACCAAGCGGTCGTCGGATAATGGTCCCCGAGTTTATTAACCCAATTTCTTACAAAAGAAACGCTTACGTCTTGTTAATCATAGTCATCAGTGCTATGGGGTGTTACACGTTCAACTTTTTCGCCCCATTTTGTCCGTAATTTGGGGCTGAACTAATCGGTCACAACATAGTTCGGTCGCAGATTTATAAACGGACTTCTCATTCGTTAAATTCCATCTCGAAAAATGAGAGCAAATCGTATTGATGATGAAGTTTGTTATCTAAGCGTAGAATTTAATACAGTTAAATATGTAACAAATAGTTGTGTTAAAAATGTAACAAATCGTTGTCTTTTTAGTATTGAAACGTAACCGAATGGCTTCCTATTGGTAATAGGCATGTATAACCAAGGGCGTAGCTACATAGAAGGATATGGGTTCGGCCGAACCCGTACCGAATTTTTTTTAGTGTTATATATAGGGGTATTTTGACATCGCACCTGTAGAAACTCCGCCATCGACCAGTAGAATCCTTTAAATCGAACCCTGAAAAATTTCTGAACCCATAGAAAAAAAAATTCTGGCTACGTCCCTGTCTGTGTACAACTAAACAAGAGTTGATGTATAACTAAACAAGAGTTGTGTTTTTTAGACTTTAGTAGTGAAACTCAAACCGATGGCTCCCCTTTGGTGATAGACATGTATAACTAAACTTTATTTCTGATTTTATCACCCCCTTTCTAGCTTCTAAAAAAAAAAAGATAAATTAGGTCGGTTTCAGTCTATTTTGGCTATTACAAAACTTTAAAATTTTGTTTGTTTTTGGCCAACATTATCTTCTATATCAAGATTATTTGAATTTTCATTTTTTATTTTTAATAAAGTAAGAAAAAAACTGCGTCGAACCAAAACCTTGTAAAAGATTTAGGATTCAAAAGTGTTAAATGATTAATTGTTAACAAAACCGCTTCACAAGTTACAACTATAGGTAATGAACTTAAAAAACTTATAATTTTATGATAAGTTCACGACCAATGATTATTTTTTTATTGTTGAACATCTTTTATTGGTGTAACATAAGTCGCCACATCACCACGTTACATACAACCGGCACCCTATTCCACGTATTGCATACATTTCAAGTCATGTCACCATCTCCTACCGAACCATCTTTAGGATTAGATTAAACCGAACACCTAAACATTTAAAATAAAGAGTTAAATGCTATTTTATTCATTGTGGTTTGAGTTATTTTGACAGTTTAGTTCAAAGGTTTTATTTTTCGTCTATGGGTCCAAAAAAAGTTTCACCGTTGCCATTTTAGTCCACTGGGTTACTTCATCCATTATTTTTGTTAACGAGAAGGGCAATCTAGTCATTTTATATGATTGAATTGCTCTTTTGGTTAATAGAATTACATATAAAATGACCGTATTGCGCTTCTCATTAACATAAAAAATGGATGAAGTTTACCCAGTGGACTAAAATGGCAACGGTGAAACCTTTCTGGACCCACAGGCGAAAAATAAAACATTTAGACTAAACTGACAAAATGGCCAAACTACAGGGACTAAAATGGCATTTAACTCTAAAATAAAATACTATTGTATCTAGGGTTGTTCAAATTGCTCGACGCTCGTTCGATGTTCGCTCGGAAAATGCTCGGAATTTGCTCGTTTGATTCAGCTCGATTAAAAAAATGTTCGGTTCAGATCGGTTCGGTTTGTAAACGAACCGAGCACGAGCAAAGGTCCGCTCAGTTCGGTTCGGCTCGGTTGGCTCGATTTATTTTTTTAATATATATATATATATAGGGTAGGGATATGGTAAAAAGTGTCTAAAATGTAAGAAGGGTAAGAAATGTTTTAAACCATTGGATATTTGATCTAATGGTTGAGATCAATAGGGTATAAAAATGTAAATTGTGTTTTAATTATAAGGACCTTTTTGTAAAATTGAAGGGCAATAGTGTCTTTTCCAATGTTTCAAATATGGTAACCGTATCCTACACAACCAAACCCCCTATCAATCTCCTAAAAACAAGCGACGTTCCCGTAAAAGATATCGACTTCAATTCCGTGAACATAAAACATAGCAGAAAACCTAGAAGTGTTTAAAAGGTAATCGGAGCACAATCTTCGTCGTCTAATTCCAGTAGAAGTAAAGGGTTTTTTTTTTCACTAATCGCATCACATTCCTGTTCTATTAACAGTAAAATCAAGAATCGAAGGAGTGTTCTATGGATTCAAACAAAGGAACGAGGAAGGCATCCGGTTCTAAGAGGAAGCGAGAAGCAGTAATTTCAAAACCAGGTTAGTGTTCGGTACAGTGCATTGTTGTCAATGGTGTCTATTGATGATTGTGGTGTTCATAACAACCTGGTTAACACTTTAGGGTATTATTTGGGGATTTATTGGGTTTTATTTGTGATGTAGATGGGGTGATAGTGTCATATTAGTATAAAAAAGTTTGTTTGAATGGGGGTTTTATTTTAAACCAGTCGGTGGTGTCTAAATGGTTTTTAATGATTGAAGGTTTTTTAATGGGGGTTTTACAAATGCATTGTCTTTTTTCAGTGTTATATGCTACAAGTCATGGTGCCATAGTGTTATATGTAGAAGGTGACTGTTGATCAGCTATATGCATATAACACTACAAGTCATGGTGTCGTAGTGTTATATGTATACAGGGACTGTTGTTCAGTTATATGCAAATAACACTTTATTGCATATAACACTACAAGTCATGGTGTCGTAGTGTTATATGTATACAGGGACTGTTGATCAGTTATATGCAAATAACACTTTATTGCATAAAACACTATGAGTCTAATTTTTTTTCATAGTGTTATATTTATAATGTGACTGTTGATCAATTATATGCAAATAACACTACAATTCTGATATTTATATAGTGTTATATGTAGAAGGTTACTGTTGATCAGCTATATGCATATAACACGACAAGTCATGGTGTCGTAGTGTTATATGTATACATTGCCTGTTGATCAGTTATATGCAAATAACACTTTATTGCATAAAACACTATGAGTCTAATCTTTTTCGTAGTGTTATATTTATAATGTGACTGTTGATCAATTATATGCAAATAACACTACAATTCTGATGTTTATATAGTGTTATATGCAGATGTTGTCATAGTGACCACTTTATTGCATAATACACCTCAAATTATGCATATAACACTAAACTTATGTTGTAGTTGGTGTCATCTACTCAATTTTTTCCATAAAACACTACATATATGTTGTTGACATAGTGTTATATGTATATGTTGGCAAAATCTATAGTTATACCATAAAACACTACATATATATTGTGGACATGGTTTTATATGTATATGTTGGCAAAATCTATAGTTATAAATTGGAATTCCTGGTACGATAACTAATTTTAATATCAATTAATTTTAGTCCGGAGAAGCGGCCGAATACCCAAATACAAAATGGGAAAGGGATTCCATAACACAATTGGACAAAGCATCCCGTTGAGCGATTCGGATAATGATAACGTAATGGAAGAAGGTATATATAAAATACTAAACTTCACATGTAAAAAACAGTTTGATAGACACTTTAGGTTTAGTAATTTATTATGCTATATCACGTTTTTTCGGAATTATTGAACCATGTCACACCAAAATATAGGACACTTTAATTTTAGTAATTTGTTGGATTATAATAACAAAATGTCTTCTATTTGCAGCTACAACAGCACCCGCTGCGAACAGCGATGACGACTTCGAGTCACCGCTTCCAGTACCATTCACAGAAGGTAAGAAGTAAATTAATTCAAATTAACTGTCGGTGTTTTTCATATGATTGGGAGCATAATATAACATGTATAAATGTATATTTTAGTTTCAAAAGAACAACATACAGCATCTGATACAACACACCATATTCCCGCAGACGATGACTTCGTTACACAACCACCAATCAATAATCCATCAGGTAACTTTGCCCAAAGAAATTGAAACCAAAGTTATCAAAGTTTTCATTTCATTTTAAATATTTCATTAACTGATGTGAATATATGGGTTCCAGCATCCAAAACACAGCCGGTCCGCGACGAAGTTGCCAAAGAACCACAACAACCAGGCGACGGAAAAAGACGTAAGTCAACAGCGGCTAGGAGGAAGTCGACGAGACCACCAGATTCATTTCAATCAAAAAAATATGAGCCCTTCACCGGGCCAAAAATTAAACTGAAGACGTCCTCGGATCACCTTGTTACATTGGTCAACAACTTGAATAAACCACAAAAAAAGAAGCTCATAGAAATGGGATTCGGTGCATTGCTGAATTTCAACATACGACATGTACCGACGCGGCTTGCATATTGGTTGGCAAGCAACTATGACGACAACGCAGGAGTGTTGAACTTTGGCGAAACCCGTATACGGATAACAACAAATTTGGTGAATAAAATATTCGGAATACCAATCGGGGGTAGACAGATTGTAGAAAAAATAAGAGCAAGAGACAGCAATCCAGTTGTAAAAGAATGGAGGGACCAGTTCGCTGATTATACTAAAGTGTCGCCACTCGGGCTGCAAAACATTATGGTTGCAGACACAACAAGTGACCGGGTGTTTGAATTGAACTGGTTGGTGTTGTATAATACTATGCTTGGGGAGATAAGCGCATGCAACACAGTTAATCAGAGATTCTTGGGATGCGTGGACCCGAATGTTAAAATATCAAGCTTTGATTGGAGCAGCTACATGATAACCTGTTTAGAACGCACGGCGAATGCATGGAACCGGAAAAGGAATGACCCTTTTAGAGGCCCGATCGTGTTACTAGCGGTATGTGACTCTACTCTATTGTTCATGATATGAGAGTGAAAACACTACATGCATAATACACCACAAACACATTATATAACAACAGGAAATTGGTTACATCAGCTACATTGTATACAAAAAACAATAAATTATTTTAAAACACTATTTCACTGTGTTACTATGTATAACACTATAGACACATCTAATGTATTACAACCAATTCTGTTTGGAAAAATACATTTGATATGCTGCATATAAAACACTACAATCATTTTAAAAAACTACATTTACAGGCAGTGCATTATGTAAAACAATACATTCACATGTATAACACTACAATCAGCATGCATAACCCTTTCGATGGCTACATAATCTAAAAAATGAATGCTAATATGTGCAGGCTGCATACGCGTACGAAAGCAATAGTGTTTTGAGGTGTGATAAGAAAGGATCAAAACCGATCGAGTTGATAGATGACGCGATGCTCGACGAACTGCTCGGAAAGCTTGACGACATACTTTGGGGAGACCATATAAAGAATAACACCCCAATGATACCTAAAATTAATGTAGACAAAGATAAACCGACGAGTGAAAAGGTTAAGAAGATACCTGAAGCGAAAAAATCATCATCCACCGGCGCTAAAAAGGATGAAACGGCAACTGAAAAAAGAACGGAAGACAATGTAGATGCGGGCAACGAAGACTATGGACCGTACGATGAAGGGGACGACGACCACTTGGGAATATACAAACATTGCAAAAATTACCTATTGTCGCAGCCAAGTACACAAGAGTTGCAATTTGTAGTTGGGGCAGACGGCGAGTTTCGGGTCCCAATGTTATCACAGTATGGGACGCCGCCCGTCTACTCACAAGAAGAAAAAGAAAGTGAAGAGGTAAAGTACTTGATAACCTTTTTAACGTTTGGTATGATGTAAGATGTATATTACATAATATAATACTATAACACTAAAACAAAGTTAGAACATGTATATAACACTACAAAACAAGCTGGTACATTATATAACACCACAACAATAAAAAAACGATTAGAACACAATGTAACAATGTGTATAACTAGACAGCACTTTAAAACAACTGATATAACACTATAACAACAGTAAATTACATAATATAACACTATAACACTAAAAAGAATTGAGAACATCTATATAACACCAGATAAGAAGCTGTTACATTAAAGATCACTATATATTTTGGTTAACAGGCTCAGGCGGAAATTCTGGATGATGCATTTAAGGAATTTGAAGATTGCATTGAGAAGATCAAAATTACATTGACGGAAGCTTTACGTTTGCACCCAAACAGTGACATGATATTGAGTAGGAAAGCGTTGTGGATTGCGACAGCCTGCAAACATCTGAAAGAAGTTGCGGATGATGAGGAAGGCGATGTTGTGTCAGAGAAAACCCCCACACCTGTCAAAACCACGGGACTGTTGACTCAAGGTAATCAATCTCCTTTCTCGCCCATGACTTCATCGTTTTGCGCAGAAGTGGAACAACTGATATCTGCAATACAATCCATATCTCACCCAGGCACACGATCGAAAGCTGAGGGGATCCAACCAGTAAACTTGCAAAGTGAACTAGACAACGTCGCAACAACGTCAAGTATTCGTGACCCTGAAAAGGAAGAAAAAGCCTTATTGCAATATAAACTCCGGAGGTCAAAAAGAAACATCACTCTTCCGGATGCGCTGAGGTCATCGTACGTGCAGCGTGTGGTTTCATTGACAGATAAACGGGAACTATTGGAATCTGCATTGGCTAGCTGCATACTCAGCGCAACGGGAAACAAATGGTAAGAATCGACAACACTCAAAAATTAAATAAATGAACAAATCTGCTTGCGAATTAATGATTGTATTTCGTGTTATTACATAGGGATGTTATATTCGATTGCCCATCAGGTGTCTCGATTTTGAGAGGCTCGTTTGAGACTATCTACCCGGAATTATGCTTGGATGCAGATATTATATCAGCGTGGGCTGCAGTCCTTAACCACGAAGAGCGGTTAAGGGCACCGGGTACCCCCGCGAGGCTGTTTTGCAATGCAGAAATGTTGGTAAAGCACTTTTCAGCCTTTATAACATATATATAACACTATATAACAAGCTGGTTAAATAAAAAGAAAAAAATTGAACAAAGTGTAACTTAGTGTATAACTAAACAGCACTTTAACACAACGTATATAACACTATGAGAACATTATATTACATAATATAACACTATGATACTAAAAAATAGTTAGAACATGTATAAAACACTATATAACAATCTGGTACATTAAAAAAATCCAGGAAAAAAAATAGGAGAAACATATAACACTAGGTAATAATGTGTAAAAAATAAAATAGCATTATAACACTATAAAAACATTATTTTATATAATATAACACTATAAAAGTAAAGAGAATTAAGAATATCTATATAACACTATATAACAAACTGTTACATTAAAAATCACTAAGTAAAACAATAGGATAGGCATATAAAACTATGTAAACATGTGTAAAACTACATAGCATCATAAATAAAAGAAAAAACAACTTATAACACTATAGCCTGCATTCAACAATCATATGTATCCTATCAAACTAAACATGCCTTTAAATCAATTTGAATCTGTGTTTTATTATCAAACAGGTGAAAACTGATTTTGAAGAGCCTGAGGAAAACAGAATCTCGAAGTTCTGTAGCCGGATGGAAACAATATTAGGTCAGGCAGATAGCATGGACATCAGAAACTTCCAAATGGTATTCGTGCCGGTGCTGTATAATGCACACTACATTCTAGTGTTCTTCAATCTAGCACAAAACCAAATATTGGTGATCGACAATATCGAGGGTGATGTCCCTATCAACATACGATACAGTGGCTACGCTGAAAAAATTGTAAGAACAATAACAGTAAAATATTAATTGGCATACAATATCTATAAGTTTTAAAAAACCCCATTTGACGTCGTAAATTTTACAGATCAATGCATTCTGCGCGTATGTCAAAAACCACTCGCCTGTTATCGCCAAAAAACTGCGATCAACATCACCGGTTAGTCTGAAGTTCCCGTGGCAAACAATGTATAACGGAACAGATTGTGGAATATTCGTCATGCGTCATATGGAGACTTATAAAGGTGTTATTGTAATTATAGTTTAATTATTAAAGTTAAAACTGGCATGTACGCTAATTTGATTTGTATTTCTGTTCAATAGGGACTAGTGTGCGCGAATGGAACAGCGGGCTATCGCTAGAGCGAGACATCACGGGGGAGGTGTTGAAAGATCAATCGAAAGAACTGTGTGACTTGTGAATAAAGTACTTATCAAAAATCTTGTTAAGTGACATAAACTCGCTGCGATCGAAGATGGAGAAAGAAGTACATGAGTACGCAAAATTGAGTGAAGATGAGATAATGGAAAATGCTAAAACTGCAAAGGAGAGGATCGAGTTACGGTTGAAAGAAGAATAGCACATAGTTTCGTTACAACTGATAATGTTTTGATACATGTCTTATTTTAGATATTAGCCTGGTGGTTGGGTTCTCAAATGTTTTGATACATGTTGGGTACCTTATACTGGTTTCATTTTGTCTGGTAAACGGAACGCACTTTACAAATTGATGGTAATAGTCTAATTTCCTTATTATAACACTATAATTCAGTATAAAAACACCGCAGGTATAATGTGACAACATATAAGTGTTTTGATGTGTTTTGATTCGTATTATTATTGTTGTGGTAGTTGAAACTATATGATGGAGAGTGTGAAACCCGAGTGCTAAAGTGTTTAAATTACGTGTCTTATTGTGTTTTAAGCGGTTATTTATTGCGAATGTGATAACTACGAAAGTTTGTGGTTTTACAGGTAAAGCGCGTAATACGGCGAAGTTAGAGAGCGTAGCCTACGGTTGAGACATATCAAACACAAAATCTACAGCAGGATTAAAGGGTTCAACCCTAACACATGTGAAGTGGACACACGTGAAGGCACATGAACATACAATCACATCAATCTTTATTTCCTAAAACTCAAATCAGCCATCATATATACATCATCACACGCATAGGAGGGTTTGGTCAAGGAACATCATCATTATTTTTTTAATATGATCATATCATCACATCATTAGAGAAGATCACGTGAAGGGAGGTTTGTTATGAAAAATAAAAGACATCATCATTATTGATTGAGGGTGTTTATTATAAATCTTCATCAACATCAAGGCCATCATAAAAATTCGGTATTGTGGTGGGCCGACTTGGAGAACATCACTCATCATCAGTTAACTATTGGGCCGAAACATTAAGTGACGACAAAAGAATAATCATCATCACAAGTGGGCTTGAACTTGATTGGATGGCACATGTGATGGGATTATTTGGAGCATCAGACTTTTTGGGTGCATCCTTCTTTCACGCAAGACAAGAAGGGACAAAAATAAAAGAAGGCAACAACATTAATTGATACACCATACATCATCATTACTTGGCAGACAATCTTGGGAGATGAACATGAATTTATGTCACATATTCGATTTCTAAAACATGACTCATCCACAAGACCACAAGCATATACATGTGACTTAGGAAAGAGTGATGGCAGACAAAGACTTTAGAACATGGACATGCGACAACATCATCATTATGGGACATCATCATCAGTGTCGTCGCTGAAATTGTCCGTAGACAGGAAGTTTGGCCGTCGACCACTTTTGCACAAAACACAAGGCGTCGCCGACGGGGCTTCAGGCCGTCGGCGACGGCCCTCCGATTTGGCTACGCGAATTTTTTTGTTTCTTTGGTTGGTGGACCAATTAAAACATGGGGGGTCATCAATTTTCGGGAGTTACATTTGTTTGGAAGTTTGAACTCTATCTTGGAGCCACAATTGACCTATGATTCACCTACCATCCACCTACCTTCATTTTTACAATCCGAAATCATCATCAAGAATCATTACCATCATCACAATTAATCCATTATCCACAAACCCTAAACCTTCCACCATCATCATCTTTCACCAACCCTCATCATTCCTTCATCCCACAAGCTTCAAGATGACTCCATCCGCATTCCAAACATCCGGTGATCAAGTTGCATCAACCATGAGCGGCTAATCATCTCGGTTTCACCCCGAAGTAGGTAGTTGTTAATTTTAGGGTTTCAATTTGTTCTTGTTTCATCTTAGTGACAATTTGTATTTGGTTTTTGAAACTTTTGACAATAGTATTACATTTGTTACGAATTCGTGAATTGTCGAACGATGTTAAAAGTTATGACTTTGCGAAACGGTGATATGTAATTGTACGTTGTCGTTGTTAGGATTTACTTGTGTTGATTACAAAGTGTCTTTTTGTCCGTTCTTCGGGGCGTTGATAGTTAGTAGCACCTAAGTCACGGTACACTAAATCTGTTAATCGAATGCATTTGAGTTGAAACTAAAACTTGTAGAAATCCTAGGTTAACAATTACCGAAACCGGGTGTGATTCCTTTTTATCATTATTGTTCTAGTAACCATTTTTCTTGCAATTGTTAATTGGTAGTTGTTACTCATTTTCATCACATCATCTAGTTTAAAATCATATCTTCCAAATAAACAAAAACACAAAATTATTTTAGTAAGCTTCATAATCGTGACACAATTGTTTAATTCATTCGAATCCACACACAAACCACATACTCTTCGTGGTTCGACCCCTTACTACCACTAACACATTGTTAAGGGTAATTTGGGCTTATAAATATTATCTTTGACCGGAGCGCGACACTCCGATCACTATAATATAACACTACGTCTAAATATAAAACAATATACTATAAAAAAGAATTCATTTAGAGACATTTAGATCAATTTAAAAAAAATGACAAATTGTATTCATCTTGACAAGAAGAAACTTCAATGGCGAACCAAGAAGAAACCTAGCAAGCCGGTTAGAAGCAACACTTGCTTCTAATCAAACCGATTCAATGGCGAACCAAAACTCTAACCAAAACCAAAACCCGAACCAATTCCAATACCGAAGCAACTTCAATCCCGCTCCAAATATGCAACCTATACCTCCCGAGCGACCGGGTGGTAATAACAACAATACCGGACCACCTACACCACCTTTCCAAAACCAAAATCCCAACAACAATCAAATAACACCTCAACAACAAAACCTTCATAGACAAACCTCTTTACCCATCAACTTAGATGACCGGAATGTCAATTCCGACCGTCGGGGAAATCGTGATCGCGGCAATCCCGCAAATGAAGATCCATTCTTCAACATCGATGACTTAAGGAATGCAATCCCCGATGATGAACCGTATAGTGTTCCCGGTTATCAATCGCCGGAACATGTGAGTGTTCATACGGAAAATTCGGACGATGGGGGATACTATGATGATAGGGTTAACGATGATGAAGATTGGGGCTACGTGAATAGGGGCAACGTCTACAATGCAAGAAGGTATGATGATGAGGAATTTGGCTACCAAAATGCCAATTACGTTGGGGATGACGAATACGGTTACGGAGGTGGAAGAAATGATGGTTATGGGAACAACCGTCAACCACGAAACAATGACCAACGGAACCGGAATGATGGGTTTTATAATAACAACAACAATGCAAACCCTAACCGGATTCCTCGTTTCGTGGGAGGTGGTAACCCAAGGGATAATAGAAGAGAGGATCGAAGAGATGATCGAAGAGGTGAAAGACGGGATAATAGAAGACCGGTTGATCAAGAAGTTAATGGTCCACATCGTCGTCAACGACCTCCACGGGGAGTGAATGATCGTTTCAGGCCGGTTGTCACCGAGAATGACTCACCAATCGTTTGTGAGAGGAGGATGTTTGATTGTAAACCACATTACATCAACATACTTCCTCATTTTAATGGAAGATCCAATGACGAACCGTACACACATTTGACAGAGTTTTCTTCCATTTGCGGCACTATCGGGGGGCACAACTTTGCACTAGATGAGGTTAAACTTCGTTTGTTCCAATTCTCATTAAAAGACAAAGCGAAGCAATGGTTCCTTACACTCCCGGCCAATAGCATCCGCACATGGGGAGAAATGCAACAAGCTTTTCTAGATGAATATTATTCTATGGCGAAGACCGATGATGCTCGTGATGAAATTAGGTCTTTTCGCCAATTATCGGGCGAGCCGTTGCATGAAGCCTTTACAAGATTTAAAGAAATGATGAGAAGATGCCCACATCATCAAATCGAGAAGTGGGAATTGGTTAAGTGTTTTGTACGGGGTTTAGATGACAACACATGGAACCGACTTGAATCAACGAGTAACGGGACTCTTTTGAGCAACCATGAAGACGATGATTGGGAGTTTTCGGAGCGGATGAGTAAACGGTCAAAAGAGAAAGAATCGGCCGATCGAGCTAAGAAGCATCCCATTTCACGGTCACTTCCCGATCTTGACTCTAAAGATCGGATTTCCACCTTAGAGCGGGAAATGGCTCGTATGAAGAAGAAAGAGGTAAATGAGGTTCAATTTGAGGTATGTGAAGATTGTGGTGATATTGGACATAGAGCGGAACAATGTCCAACGGGGCCGAGTGGCTACACTGAAGAAGTCAACCAAGTGTATGGAGATAGGAAACAATACGACATGAACTCCAACACTTACCATCCGGGGTTGAGAAATCACCCTAATTTCCGATACGGTAACGCTTCAAACCAAATGAACCCGAATTTTCAATCGGGTAACCAAGGAGGTCAAGGTGGGTCTTCGTACAACAATCGTCAAGGGGGTTACCAAAGGAATTACAATCAAGGGGGTAACCAAGGGTATCAAAACCGTGAAGGTAATTATCAAAGAGGTTACAACCAAGGCGAAAATGGGAGTAATGCTTCAAACTCTCAAGGTGATGACTCGATCAATTCGAAATTTGATGCTATTATGAATGCTATCAATCATTCAAATCAAGAGATGAAGAAAGAGTTTGAGGTACGAGATAAATCCCATAAGGCGTTGGAGAAGCAAGTAGGGCAACTTGCTTAAGAGATGGCTCAAATTCGCGGAAGTGGAGGAAAGCTTCCAAGTGACACTACGGTAGACCCAAAACATCAAAGTTCAAGCACGGGCAATGTGAGGAATGTACACATTAGCGCGGTAAGTCTTCTTTCAAATAATGAGGTTTGTAGTAGTGTTGAAAGCATTTCGCCACCACAATGTGTTGATGGTGTAGTGGGAAATACAAGAGATGAGTCGGAAAATAAAAATGAACAAGAAACGATTTCACAAGTTAAAATTGAAAAAATAAATAAAAATTCTTTTTGTGAAAATTGTTTAAATCAAATTAAACCGATTAATGCATCACAAGTTGAGGAACGGTACCCACCGAAGGACGAGGGGTGGGAAAATTTTAAACAAGCTAAAATTAATTTGCCGTTACTTGATGACATTAAAAAGGTTCCGGCTCATGTTGAATGCTTGAAAGAGTTGAGCATCGAAAAACGGCACAATAAATTACCCAACCCGGTTGATTTAGTATCACATGTTAGTGCCGTCTTATCGAGTGCGCTTCCCCAAAAAGCTCAAGATCCGGGAGATCCTCTTATTTCAATTCAAATTGGAACATTCAAAATAGAGAAGGCACTCCTGGATCTTGGGGCTTGTGTGAGCATTTTACCAGGGAGTTTGTATGACCAATACGACTTTGGTCCATTGAAAAAATTTGATACTCCTGTGGTATTGGCCGATCAGACTCCCACGCATCCAAGGGGGATGGTGGAAGATGTGATTGTTAAGGTGGATGATTGCTACTACCCAGTTGACTTTTTGGTAGTAGACTATGTGGGGTGTGTTGAGGACACCCAACCGATAGTTATACTGGGTAGACCGTTTCTGGCAACTGCTAATGCCATAATAAATTGTGCAACGGGAACGGTAAGCTTGACATTTGGGGACCGGAAAATAAATTTGAATGTTTTTCCAAAATTTACTAACCCGCTTGGTGAGGATAAGTGTCCTAAAAAGGACATGAATCCAAACAAAAAAGTATGTGCTATGGTTGGTAGGTTGGGAGAAACAAAGAAGAAGACGGTCAAGAAAAAGAAAGCAAAGAAGTCACCTCTAGAAAAGAAAGAGGAAGAAGAGGTGAGGAAGTTTGGACCGTTTGGCAACAAATGGTACGAATCACCGGTGGGTGATTTTGAGGAGCTCGTGGACGGAAAGCATGCTATTCGACCACCATGAGGTGGTAAGTCAATTGTTGTTGTATATTTTATTTCGCATTTCGTTTTAGTTGTTTTTCGTAGTTTAGTTAGTATTGTTGTTGTTGTATAATTTGTTATTTTGTTTTAGTAGATAAATGAACGTTGTGGGTGTGTTCCCTATATAACCCTCACGAGACCTCTCGTCCTCCCAAGCTATTGTGGGGTTTAAAAGGGCTTGTTGCATAAGCTAAATGCAACCGTGATTCCTACGAAAGTGAGTTAGGTTTGTTGTTGTAATTTTTTTCCACATAGATCAAAGTGAATTAACGTATGACTTGGTAATATTTTCATAAAAGTGGTAGAACTAGGTAGCTAATAAATTTTAATGGTTGTGAGAAGCATGCTTCTACACAAGGGTTAAGATTTGTAGGTACATTGGGTTCGTGGGACAACTGCTTTCATGAAGAGGAGAAGAGCATACGAAGAATGAGCAAAAAAAAAAAACAGGTGCATACGTTTTTTTTTTTTTACTTTTGATCTTTAGATTAGCAAATAAGTGGAATGTATTTTGTATTTTATTTTTCCGGGGTGGAATTTTTGGGAAGTTAGCCGTGTCACATCCCTTGTGCGTTTTTAAAACTCTAGTTCTTACACATTGACGACAATGTTTACCTTAAGTGTGGGGATGGGGGAGTAGTAAAAGTTTTAGATTTTTGACCCGTTCATTTAAACACTACACATTGAGGACAATGTTTATCTCAAGTGTGGGGATGGGGGAAAATTTCAAAAAATTTTCAAAAATATCTTGTTTCAAAAGCGATCTTAAAAGCACAAGTAACTAAGTCAACGAGGGATGTCACAACCCATTTGGTCTTTTGTCATGGTCAAGTTCAAATTAATAGCATGACGGGTATTTAGCGGGTGGTTATTTGGGAATAATCCTCCTAAGAAACTAGTCTTTTATGCATGTCACATACCATACCCTTTTAGATATGTGAGGTTTGAGCCACTTTTATATCATAGATTACATACCTATGTTTCTTTGTTTGAGTTGACCATTAGTCATATATTGTAGAACTTGCAACTTTTGATACGTTTGAGACCATAGACCGAATACAAGCACGAGAATGATTAAGGCATTAGGTGAAACCTTTTCTCTTAAAACCATTTATCTATCCTTACCCGAACAAATCCCCTAGTCGCCCATTTTGAGCCTAAACCTTTCGTTTGACCACCCTATAGCCCATAACCCTTAAACCTTTTTCTTTTAAACCCGTGTGATGGAAATTCGATTATAGGAGTCGTATTTGTATAGTTGTTCTTGTTTGTTTGCATAAAAAAAATATTATGAAAAAGAATTGAAAATCGTTGAAGAAAAACACAAAAAGAAGTGTTAGTAGTTGTTGAATAAAAGGCGAATGTTGTTGCCTCGTATTTGGTGTTTGTAGTTAGTTTTGTTAGAATAATCTTTTGTACTAAAAATCGAATTTTCATCACCTTAGCCACTTTAAAATATCCTAATTCCTACCCTTAGCCTAGCCCCGTTACAACCCTCATAAAGACCTTATGACTTGTGCTTAGTATTCGTGATCAATGGTGGAGAATGATTGAGTTGCAAGCTTATGCGGGTATGTGTTCTAATCGGTTTTGAGTGAATATTCTTTGAAGCGCTAATACATTATAAACATTAGCCAATTTACAAGCCGAGTGGAGAGAACATTGTGAGGGATGTGCATGAATTGATTGGTTTCACGGGCGGGTTAATCTTGGGTAACCATTTGTGTACTTGAAATCACATTACTGTTAAATATATTGAAAACTGTAAAGAGTTTGAACTTTAACATGACATTAGACCTTAACCTTTGTCTCGGGAATGGGAAGTGTGTTTCTCGTTCATCCCACGTGAAAGTGAAAGACAGATTTGCTTGAGGGCAAGCAAACGACAAGTGTGGGGATGTGATGGAGAGTGTGAAACCCGAGTGCTAAAGTGTTTAAATTACGTGTCTTATTGTGTTTTAAGCGGTTATTTATTGCGAATGTGATAACTACGAAAGTTTGTGGTTTTACAGGTAAAGCGCGTAATACGGCGAAGTTAGGGAGCGTAGCCTACGGTTGAGACATATCAAACACAAAATCTACAGCAGGATTAAAGGGTTCAACCCTAACACATGTGAAGTGGACACACCTGAAGGCACATGAACATACAATCACATCAATCTTTATTTCCTAAAACTCAAATCAGCCATCATATATACATCATCACACGCATAGGAGGGTTTGGTCAAGGAACATCATCATTATTTTTTTAATATGATCATATCATCACATCATCAGAGAAGATCACGTGAAGGGAGGTTTGTTATGAAAAATAAAAGACATCATCATTATTGATTGAGGGTGTTTATTATAAATCTTCATCAACATCAAGGCCATCATAAAAATTCGGTATTGTGGTGGGCCGACTTGGAGAACATCACTCATCATCAGTTAACTATTGGGCCGAAACATTAAGTGACGGCAAAAGAATAATCATCATCACAAGTGGGCTTGAACTTGATTGGATGGCACATGTGATGGGATTATTTGGAGCATCAGACTTTTTGGGTGCATCCTTCTTTCACGCAAGACAAGAAGGGACAAAAATAAAAGAAGGCAACAACATTAATTGATACACCATACATCATCATTACTTGGCAGACAATCTTGGGAGATGAACATGAATTTATGTCACATATTCGATTTCTAAAACATGACTCATCCACAAGACCACAAGCATATACATGTGACTTAGGAAAGAGTGATGGCAGACAAAGACTTTAGAACATGGACATGCGACAACATCATCATTATGGGACATCATCATCAGTGTCGTCGCTGAAATTGTCCGTAGACATTTGTCGCTAGCCGGTAGGGTGACGTTGGCTAAATCTGTCCTCGGAAGCCTGCCGTCTTATTATCTATCTCTGTTTCCAGCCCCAAAGGGCGTTATAAAACAGCTAGAAGGAATTCGACGTGATTTCGTGTGGGGTAAAACGGGCCGTAGTCAGAAAATGAGGTGGGTTAAATGGGAGTTGTTTCTTAAACCAAAGATCTTAGGAGGAGTCGGAGTCGGTGGGATTCTAGATTATAACATTGCTATGCTTAGCAAATGGTTGTGGCGATATAAGAATGAACCGAAACACCTTTGGACATCGGTTATTCGAGCGATTCATGAAACTAGCACATCTAAGTCCTTTATTTCGGTTAAGAAAACCATCCCCGGCGTTTGGAAGGATATCTACAGTGTAAAAGACTCGTTGCAGAAATTTGATATCAAAGTTGAAGATAGCATTCGGGTCAAAATGGGGGACGGCAAAAGCATTCTCTTTTGGATGGATCGCTGGCTTATAAGTGAGCCTTTAAAGGACCGATTCCCTGAGCTTTTTAATTTCGCAGCAAACAAACGCGGGACTGTTGATGACTTTTACCATGCCCAGGATGGTAATATTCAGTGGCGATGGAAGTGGATAACGGATCCGCAAACCAGAAGAGAGTGGGAGCAGATTTCGGCCCTGATGAATCTGTTACAGCAAGCCCGTTTCAGCAAAGACAAGGATAAGTGGTACTGGATTAATGATGTCGGAGACGATTTTTCTGCCAAAACCATCAGAAGCCAGATTATGTCTCACAGATCCACTGATGCAAATTCATCTCAATTCTTTTGGAATGCCTGGGCAACATCAAAGAGCAATTTTATAACTTGGAGAGCCAAATTGGGGAGGGTGCCAACCAAGCTGGAATTGAGACAAAGAGGTATTCCTTTAAATAATGTCATATGTGATCGATGCGGATATGGCACCGAAGACTTTAATCACGCCTTCGTTAACTGTTTACTTGCGAGGGGTATATGGTGGAACATCTTTGTTTGGATTAGAGTTCCTATGCCGGACAATGCGAACTCGGTACAAAATATTATCGAAGCGCTGGATAATGCTCCGGGATCGAAAAAATGGAAAAGGTTGGTCAACACCGTCATGAAGGCGACATTTTGGAGAATTTGGTACGCTAGGAACCAAAAAGTGTTCGAGGGAATATCCTTTCGGGTTTTAGACCTCGTTGAGAAGATAAAAGAAGACTCATTTTTGTGGATTAAGCATCGCTCCAATCTCCCGGATGCTACATGGGAAAGTTGGCTTAATTTCGATGTTTTGAGTCTTTTGTAATTCTTGTCTGTTTTGTTTTTCCCTTGTATGCTTTCCAGCGGCTTGCTGTCTCTTTATATATAGCTATAAAGTGGTTTGCCGTTCAAAAAAAAAAGAACATGGACATGCGACAACATCATCATTATGGGACATCATCATCAGTGTCGTCGCTGAAATTGTCCGTAGACAGGAAGTTTGGCCGTCGGCCACTTTTGCACAAAACACAAGGCGTCGCCGACGGGGCTTCAGGCCGTCGGCGACGGCCCTCCGATTTGGCTACGCGAATTGTTTTGTTTCTTTGGTTGGCGGACCAATTAAAACATGGGGGGTCATCAATTTTCGGGAGTTACATTTGTTTGGAAGTTTGAACTCTATCTTGGAGCCACAATTGACCTATGATTCACCTACCATCCACCTACCTTCATTTTTACAATCCGAAATCATCATCAAGAATCATCACCATCATCACAATTAATCCATTATCCACAAACCCTAAACCTTCCACCATCATCATCTTTCACCAACCCTCATCATTCCTTCATCCCACAAGCTTCAAGATGACTCCATCCGCATTCCAAACATCCGGTGATCAAGTTGCATCAACCATGAGCGGCTAATCATCTCGGTTTCACCTCGGAGTAGGTAGTTGTTAATTTTAGGGTTTCAATTTGTTCTTGTTTCATCTTAGTGACAATTTGTATTTGGTTTTTGAAACTTTTGACAATAGTATTACATTTGTTACGAATTCGTGAATTGTCGAACGATGTTAAAAGTTATGACTTTGCGAAACGGTGATATGTAATTGTACGTTGTCGTTGTTAGGATTTACTTGTGTTGATTACAAAGTGTCTTTTTGTCCGTTCTTCGGGGCGTTGATAGTTAGTAGCACCTAAGTCACGGTACACTAAATCCGTTAATCGAATGCATTTGAGTTGAAACTAAAACTTGTAGAAATCCTAGGTTAACAATTACCGAAACCGGGTGTGATTCCTTTTTATCATTATTGTTCTAGTAACCATTTTTCTTGCAATTGTTAATTGGTAGTTGTTACTCATTTTCATCACATCATCTAGTTTAAAATCATATCTTCCAAATAAACAAAAACACAAAATTATTTTAGTAAGCTTCATAATCGTGACACAATTGTTTAATTCATTCGAATCCACACACAAACCACATACTCTTCGTGGTTCGACCCCTTACTACCACTAACACATTGTTAAGGGTAATTTGGGCTTATAAATATTATCTTTGACCGGAGCGCGACACTCCGATCACTATAATATAACACTACGTCTAAATATAAAACAATATACTATAAAAAAGAATTCATTTAGAGACATTTAGATCAATTTAAAAAAAATGACAAATTGTATTCATCTTGACAACCTACAAGTCCATAAAAGTATAACACTGTGAAAAAATATAAAACACTATAAATAAATTTAAGACTTAAAAACTAACTGTATATCCCAATAACACCATGTCTAAATACTGCGTTTAATACAGATTACCATCATGGTCACGTTTTAATTCATGTTATGTTAAATCGAACATATAATATAACACTAAAAATCAATATAAAACACTCTATTTATAATATGATAAACGGTTTAATACAGATTACCATCATGGTCACATTTTGATTCATGTTATGTGAAATCGAACCTATAAAATAACACTACAAATCAATATAAAACACTCTATTTATAATATGATAAACGAATTTAAGAAAAAAACAACGTAAAAAACATTATGTTTCCCATTCAATGAAAGAAAAAACAAGTTCAACATCTATAACTCCAACAAAATGAATCCAACAGAAAATTAAACGTCATTAAAAAAGTAGGAAAAAAAACTCAAGTTTGCATAATTTAGTAATCAACTACTCCTGCTCTTAATCTTCTATCTCCTCTTCGTCATCTCCTTCACCCGCCGCATCTTCTAGCTCCTCTTCGTCATCTCCTTCACCCGCCGCTTCATCACTTTCTGAGGAGTCATCGTTCTTTTCCCTTGCCGGGTACGTGCAGGTACGTATATTATGCCCCCGACGTTTGCAATTGCTACATTCACGACCCTTTTTATTCTTGACAGACTAAACAATGGCAATTTCACGATTACTCTTCATTCTCGAAGGCTTGCCCATACCTTTAAATCTAGTGGTTTTCGGCATGCGTACAGTCACAGGTGTTTCTTGGGTGTATCCAGTTATTTCAGCAAACCTATCGCGACGACTCCTAGGGGGTGCGTTTACGACTGCCTGATCAGCCGTCGATTGATACTGGACAACATGGTCCCTAAAAGCGCACAACGCATCAAAGTTATGAACCAACCTGTTAATAAGAGACTCAGCTGACCTTGTTATCTCCCGTACAACACCATTAACTTGCTGGTACCGATCATCACTTTCACTAATCCCCAATATCGCTCCAGGAGCACTATTAGGAACAGCTTCCCTGGTCCACCGTCGCATTATATATCTTTCAGGGAACTGCCTGATATCAAGAAACCGCAAAACGCAAAAAATGTGCGCGCACAAAAGCCCAAACTGTTCATACCTATTGCATGAACAACTCATGGTCATGTCTAGCTGCCGCATCATAACCTAATACATAAAAAAATGATAACAAAAATATATACTCGATTAAAACTATAAGATAAAACACCATATACAATAAAAATTATAAACAAACAATTGTTACATTCTATGGTTACCTGAAAAAGTGTAGAACACGTTTGAGAAAAGTCCTTCACAGAGATGTTCACAAAGTTATCCTCTCTATCCTCCCATTTTCCAATACCACACTTGTGAAT
Source organism: Helianthus tuberosus (assembly GCA_030545235.1). Taxonomy (NCBI): domain Eukaryota; kingdom Viridiplantae; phylum Streptophyta; class Magnoliopsida; order Asterales; family Asteraceae; genus Helianthus; species Helianthus tuberosus. Next base: position 56,732,367 of record CM060362.1, read on the forward strand.
GGCTGTCTGACTTTCAAGTTGCGCATCAAAGAAAATGGTCCGTGTGTATATGTTTGCCGCCTGTTGTTCTAAGACAAACTCTTTTGCAAGTATTTGGGGGTTCGTGTGCCTAGTATCGTGATCATTCTTCCTGTGCTCGTGTCTTTGGGCTTCAATTGCAGAGTCAAAATGCCCCATGAATTCAACAAGCGTACAGTTAGGGTTGCAAAACTGCCCAAAGAAATGGTTCTCACTCTTGGAACGTGATGAAGTACGCATCAGCCCAGACATGTGTTCGTCACGATAGTACGCAGGGATCCATGTATCCCTAATCTGATAAATTGACTGTAACCATTCATGATTCACCAAATCAAAATCAGCCAATATAACACCCCATTCGGTTTCAAACTGTTCGGGTAGTAATGCATCAGTCCAAACAATATCACACAACCTCTTCTTAAAATCGGTGCTATTGCATAGGTTGGCGCCAACCTAATAAACAACGAGTCAACGATAAAAAAATTAAAAATACAAAATACATGATAAAAATTTATATAAAAGTAAAACAACATCGATAAACAGATATAAAAGAGTACAAAAATCCAACAAAAGAATTTCATTAAAACAATAAACGTCGTAAACAATAATTTTGGTATTTAATAAACCTTGGTAGTAAGTTTATCCATTATATGCCACATGCAAAGCCTGTGCCTACTTTCAGGCCAAGTATCTTCAATAGCTTTCCTCATCGCTGGGTCTTGATCAGTTACAATCACAGGTGGTGCGCGCCCAAATGCCCGCCGAAATGCGTTAAGCAACCAACTATATGTTTCGGCAGTCTCATTACCTATTATAGCAGCACCCAAGGTAACATTACGATAGTGATTGTCAACGCCGGTAAAAGGTACGAACATCATATTGTACCTAGAAAAAAAAATAACTGGTGTGATAACTGATTTGATATTATAAAATGCATACAAGTGTAAAAACATAAAACAGCCTACATTATTTAAATACTAAATTGAAATTAAAACACTATAAGTATTATATAAAGTTAACTGAGTCTTTTCATGCATATCACACTACACTAAAAAACATTATCATGGTGATAAAACACTATGATAAATATCTATTATGGATGGAATGAATCTAAAAATAAAGGTAGGATACGAACTTGTTACGACGATATGTAGCATCGAAAGACACAACATCCCCAAACATATGAAAATTTGTCTTTGTATCTCCATCGGCCCAGAACAACGCACGTAAAACGCCATCGGCAGTTGTTAGATATTCCATAGAGAAATTGGGCATAAATTCTTTCTTCCTTCTTAAGCGTTTAATAACCATGTCAGCATCGTACTCAGATATATACATATTTAAGTCTCTCTTGAAGTTTTTGAAGTCAACTTTAGTGGCACCTACCTTGTCAAAACCTCCATAAAGAGTCCTCATAATGTTAAACGCTCTAACTGGACCAACGTTTATGGCACTCAAAGCATTCACGGCTTCTTCCTGTACGTAATTCATTCCTCTGTTTTCAGGAAGCAGGTACCTGTCATCTTCAGCTACAAATGAGTGATTATGCGACTCCTCGAAGTAATACACCTCGTAAAGATTATGCGGGGTTAACTTAACCCGAATGCACGCTTCACAACCGGTCCTTATCGAAGGAACCCTGCGAGTAATCTTAGACTTCGAGCGATCATTAGAACTACCGGCTTCCTGAGTCGAGTCAATCGCCTTAAGGGGTTTAGTACCCTCTTTTGAGCATACGAACCATTTATTATGTATGACACCCTTTCGAGGCTCGTATTGAGTACCCTTCCTAGCTGTGAAACCTCCCGCCTTAGCATATCTTTGGTAAAAAAATATAGGCATTTTCGAGGGAATCAAACATCATATGCATCTGTGGTTTAATCGAATCTTCGACATCTGGTATAAATGTCCTCCTTCCAGAATTTGGGGACACCTGAACATTACCAACGGGCTGGTATGTAGATATATCTACAACAAAAAATCGACACATCAGTCGTTTATAAAACAGTGATAACAACACGATTCTGAATTTGATATAACACTATAATAAGATATAACACTATCTGTTTACTGTACAGACACCATACACCTTAATTAACAATAATCTGATGATTTAAAACACTTAAAAAAAATAAAACACTATGAACCATAAAAATAAAGATGTCTGCACATAATATAACAATATTGCTGGCGAATAAAACACTATAACAAGAAATTAAGATGCCTGTACGTATAAAACACAATAGATTCTGGATAAAACACTACACATCTAAAATATAAAAAAAACATCTGTTAATGATAAAACACCAATCGTTTATAAAACAGTGATAACAACATGATTCTAAATTTGATATAACACTATAAAAAGATATAACACTATCTGTTTAATGTACAGACACCATACACCTTAATAACAATAATCTGTTGATTTAAAACACTTAAAAAAAATAAAACACCATGAACCATAAAAATAAAGATGTCTGCACAGAATATAACAATATTGTTAATAAAACACTATAACAAGAAATTAATATGCCTGTACATATATAACACTATAGCTTGTGGATAAAACACTACACATATAACTATCAAAAAAAAAGAAATTGTTAATGATAAAACACTACATAAGCTTACCCTAACACAATTCAATGTATAAAACACTATGATGGGAAATTACGATGTGTGAATATATTATAACACTATTGATCATACATACGACACTATACATCTAAATATCAAAAAAAAAATACTCTGTTAAATATACAACGCCGGACATGATAACTATTATCGGAACATATAACACTACTTATCGGAACATGATAACTATTAACAGATTAATTTACTAAGAAACACATGTACCTGCATCGCCGGACTCCATTGATATAGATATAAAACACAATAATTGAATAAGGGCGCAAAAGGTAAACAATTGTATTGTCTCTGGCGATTTCATACTGATTCTTGTATTTATAATTGATGAAGAATGAGATAGATAACAATCGTAACATGATCTAGCAAAAAAATACAAAATTTGAATCAATCCCTAAACAATCTCATCGCCGGTTATTTTTTTTAGCAGTTATCTACAAAAATAAATTAATTGATAAGTATGGACAATTACTAATATACCCTTTTGAATTAATTAAGATAGGAGACACTTGTCATTACCAGATTATTTCTCACACTTCTTACAAAAGTGTGACTTTGTACAGGATCCTGGACCTATATATATATATATATATAGGGGAGGGTTTAAATGAGAACACTCATCTTTTGTGAGAACTATGAGAACAAATCTCATCCACTCATTTATCTTCCTTTATGTTTTAATGAAAAGGTTAAATGAGTAATTCTACCATCTCCTATTATTTCAACAGGGAACATTGAACATCAAACATCGTATTGATTCCTTTTGCTTAGAATTGGAATTCTGCAATTGTTTCTAAACCAGCTTCATCGATTCCTTCTGTGATTTCGTCCATTCAATATTCAGGTATCTTCAATCGCTTTTTTATTCAACCATTCGATTTTGCCAATTTTTCAATCCCTATATATGTTTGAATTCTTTAATCGTTTTACATACTTTGATCTGCTTGTTGATACCTTTAATGGTGGTATAGTGTGTGTTATGAACATATGATATGTATCATATATTCATATGGAGATTCATATAATGATTCAACGATTTAACCTAAACATACGTTAGGGATTAACCTAAAACAAATGATGATGATGATGATGATGAGGTATTTCAGAAATTGGGTTTTGTGTTTCATGGATTTATGGGTAATGGTTTGATGATGATGTGTTCTTTGTTTGGTAAAATGGGTGATGCACGCTATATGTTCGATGAAATGCCTAGGCATTATGGTGGATGTTTTTATTTATGGTATGCTAAAATTGGGGATGTTGAGGTGCAAGATTGGTTTTTGACGAAGCACCTTGAGGAGCTTGGGGTGCTATGATTTCTAGGTATCAATTGGCTTGTTCAATTACTACTTATTTGTCTTTTTTTTTGGTACAATTTGATGATTTGATCATGTCTTGGGTAGTTAATCTATTTTTGCTTATGTGTGTAGTCTAACAATAAAGTTTAAGTAACAATTCAACATTAGAGTTTGAGTATGTTAGCCATAGTGACCTGCTAATGCCCACAAGCCAAAACAGTTAGCTATCATTCAACATATTATTTGACATTTTCCATCCATTAATTAAGTCACTCGGTTATAAATTTTATTTATGATAGGGTGGTGCAAGACTACTATGAATATTTGATAACACAAAGGATGCGACAAGTGCGTATGACGCTACGGCAAGGCGACTAAGAGGGTCAAAAACCAGCAACAACTTTGAGATATCAACGGTGTTCCCATTGTATACATCACTAACACCAGGAAACTGTTCACTATCTTTTATTTCTATTTTACCTGTGTTAAGTTGTATTACACATGTTTAAGTGCTTGTTTTACACATGTGTAAGTTGCTTACTGCCACTTATTTGTTTCTGGATTACACATTTTCAACTTGATTACACATGTGTAAACTGCTACATGGTCATTTAATCGTTTTTGTTTTACACATTTTCAGCTCATTTACACATTATTGAATATGCTTTGTGCTACTGAGTGTTTTAATTTAGTAAAGTATGTGACTGAAGTTACTAAAATATACAATCAGATTGTGAGGGATCAATGGCTGGTGAAGCTTACAACTAGAGAGGAATGGAAATAGTTTGATTTGTGGAAAGGATGTAATAGAGACAGTCAAGGTTACAACCAGATAAAATCGTGCTAATAAGTTCATCCAGCATACTATGTTTGTTATGTTCATTTGTCTTACACATGTGTAATGTTCACGATAGGCTAGTGCATGCACTAGCTAGCGACGTATGATACTGCGAGGAGGTGACACGTGCTTATGATGATGTGTCATCGCGATTAAAAGGGACAAAATTAAAACATGCGCACTTGATTTACACATGTGTAATTGTGCATTGTCACATATCTATGTATCTTTTACATAAATGTAATTTACCATATGCAAAACTTTTGATATACACATATGCAATATGACATTATAAAGGCAAAACTAATATACAATGCCTGTAAATTTCAAAGCGAAGATTCATGTAAATCCGAACATTTCAAACACTCGAAATAAATTGTCAAACAAGATGCAAATCGGCATATTTCAAACGCACTATTCAAAGTTGTGTCTTCTTACCGCCATTAATAACTCATAATATTCAAATACATTGATGTTCTAGGTACCAAAAACACAAAAGATCATGTCTAGTTGTTGGTTATTCGATCAAGTTCCCAAGCTTTCTGCAAACAACTTTTCTTTGAACTTTTTTACGTCAGGAAGAAATATTCTTGCAACATATCTCTTTGTAATTGAATTTAATTGCCGTCGCTTTTTATCTTTAGTCTCTAAAACCACAACTAAGTTTTCTTGTGTAACTCCCCAAGAACATTTCCATATGTAGCAACACAAAAGCTTCACAATTTGTATTTTTACCTTTACAGGTGGTGTAGTTGTAACTTCTTTGTACTTAGGTTTTTTGACACTTCTCAAGTAGTAGAGAAACATGTGCATCTGAAACAAAAGAAATGCAATACTGAGATAAAGTAATAGTGGTTGTTCTCAATTGAGAATACATCCAAGTCTATTGTCTTAAAGATTTTATTTGATGTTCGAAACCTGTTTACATTGTCCTCAAGTTTTTAACTATTAAGATTTACACTTGTGTAAACCTTCATATTTATGCATATTATTTTAAAGTGTTATGATTTACACATATGTAAACCTTCATATTTAAGCTTATTTTTTAAAGCATTATGATTTACACATGTGTAAACCTTCATATATATGCTTATTTTTATAAAGTATTATGATTTACACATGTGTAAACACTCGTATATATGATTTACACATGTGTAAACCTTCATATATATGATTTACACATGTGTAAACCTTTATATATATAATTTACACATGTGTAAACATTCATATTTATGTTTATTTTTTTAAAAGTATTATGATTTACACATGTCTAAACTAGGGATGAGCATTTAGTATCGGGTATTGGTACCGTCTTGGCTTTAAAAAGCGATAGGCGCACAAAAGCGACGAGGTCTAAAATTGAGGCACGAAGCGCAAACCGCAAAAGCGGTGGGCTTTTCGTACCCGAGGCGCAAGGTGTTTATATAATTTTTTTTATATATCCCATACAAATCCCATAGGTTTTTAGCTTCTTTTAACCAAAATATACCTATAAAGAAGACTTTTATACCATTTTACTTACATGTACAAGTCAAAAAACCCTAGGTACAACTTCTTTCTGAAGAAAAATGCCTCAAGTAGATGAGGCGCGCGCCTCAGGCCAAAAATCCCCAAAAATCTGCGCATTTTGGCGCTTCTTGTAATTACACAAGGCGCTGAGCGAAAAAGCCCCAGAAGCTACGCCTTGATGTGCCTCGCGCCTAGGCGCACCTCAGGCTCGCTTTTTAAAACCAAGGTTACCTGTGCTCTGATGATAGCACTGCGCTTGTCTTGCTCAGCCTTTTCGACAACAAATTTGGCCCTCTCAGCCTCCTGTGCAGCAACTTGCTTGGCTTCAATTGCAGCAGTAAATTCTCTCCCAAAAGTAAGACTTGTGATGGATACATCATACAGGGCAATGTTGAAATTCGCGGCTCTCTCTGTCATTATTCTCCGTATCTCCCTACTAACAGCCTACACAACACGTTTTTATATAAATGCCGTCACTTGTAAAATAAAAATATCTTCAACTTGGCCCAATAGTGCTCACAATATCAAGTTATAAGAAAAATCTCCTAATACTAATCCTTAAAAAAAATATAAGAAAATATTTAGACATTATAAGATGGGTTGGGTGAAGGGGTTAGTTGTTAGTTGAAGTACCTTTAATATAAAAATACTTTACATAAACTGAGATTTGAATTAATTACAAAAATATATTTTACAAAAAAAGTGTAATGATCAAACAAAACTAAGTTACTTAGTCAAGATACAACATGGGGTATGTGGCATACCTCTCTCTGAGTAATAAGCTGACTAGCATTATATTGTGCAACCACAGCTTTCAGTGTTTCATGAATAATTGATGGTAGGACTCTCTCGTTGTAATTTCCACTAAGTGTTCGATAAACAATAGGTAGTTCATCAGCAACAGGACGAGTAAGCACTCGAAGACCTATTTTCACCTGATTCATTCAATTCAACTTAAAATAATAATAAAATAACCATTAAAGTAATTACACAAGACGCTGAGCGAAAAAGCCCCAAAAGTTGCGCCTTGATGCGCCTCGCGCCTAGGCACGCCTCAGGCGCGCTTTTTAAAACTAAGGGTACAGTACCGATCATTTCCGGTACCTGTATCGGTACCCATTTTTTTCGTTTTTGGGACCGGTACCGCTATTTTGATTGATTTACTAGTAAATACTTGTATTGTACACCGGTACAGATTATTGTCGTCTTTCGGTATCGGTATTTTAGTACCGGTCTGGTACCCATGTTCATCCCTCGTAGATATGATTTACACATGTGTAAAATTTCATATTTATGCTTATTTCTTTTATGTACTATGATTTACACATGTGTAAACCTTTATATATATGATTTACACATGTGTAAACTTTCTTATTTATGCTTATTTTTTTAATTATTATGACTTACACATGTGTAAACCTTCATATATATGATTTACACATGTGTAAACTTTCTTATTTATGCTTATTTTTTAAAGTATTATGATTTACACATGTGTAAACCTATATATATGATTTACACATGTGTAAAAACATATGGAAATCCTGAGACTGACTAAAACGCGATACCAACACACTTCCCGAGTTAATCCCATCGTCAATATGCGTTAAACTCATACACATTTTTATCAATAAACAAAAGTAACAATAACATATAGTTAAAAATAATTCATCAACTTGTAATCCTAAAACCTTAGTTGACCCATGAACATAAGACACTATCTCTATACTCAAATAAACCCAGTCTTTTAGTGTGGCGCTTTGTTCAACGAGAAATTAATATTTTTATAAACTAAGCTACTTTACCATCAATCACAATTCTTGTCGATTTACACCTACATGGCATTAATCATTCTAGTCCTTTCCCAAGTTTTATTCTTATGGTTTTGCTACCCTTCCCGACTACACAAGATTATAAAAGCTCTTTAGACTTTAGTAACGATTTTACCACATGAGAGTTACAAAAGTACATTACACCTAGCTGATTAATATATTGTGTTCATAATGACAACATAGTACCACGGTTTCCACAACAGTGTCTAGTTTACACATGTGTAAGTGTTTGTTTTACACAAGTGTAAATTTCAAGTATTGTTATGTAAGATATCTGACACATGTGTAAGTTTTTCGTTGTCACACATCATTTTTTAAGACTCAGCAATATGTGTAAGTAAATGAGAAACCCTAAGCAAGATTAGTATCAAAAAGCACTGGCAATAGATTAACGAATCGTGAATTGTTACTGATAGACGTTGCGTAAGTTATGAAAAGTGCATCGGTACCTATAGATAATGATATGATAGAGTGATCAGAACTCAACCAATTCTCTCAACATTCATAACTAAAATTCACATCAATTTCCAAGCAAACCTAAAAATTTTAGACTTAAATTCAGTAATAGAAACCCCAATTCCACAAATATTCTATATACATAACTAAAATTTACATCAATGTCCAAACAAACCTAACAATTTCATACATAACTAACAAAAACCAAATAATCATAATTCAAACCATCAATCAAATCCAAATTACAACAAAAATCAGTACCTGAAGAAGACGAGCAAAGTTTCTTTGCTTATAACCTCAGCCAACGAAATAACCATACTTCAAACCATCAATCAGATCTAAATCACAACAAAAACCAGTACCTGAAGAAGAAGAGTAAAGTTTTTTTCGCTTATTACATCAGCCAGCCGTTCATAATCAGTCAAATCGAAAATGATCTCAATCGAATCCAAATTGGGCGAGATTGATTCTTCGTATTCCTCTTTTGAGTTTTGAAATCTCCAGCATCGTGATTTAGAAATTTGAAGGGGTTTTATTTTTACAGAGATGCTATTGAAGGATTTTGATGGGTTTTTTGAGTTTTATGTTTTGACAATAATGCCCCTTTTGTCTTTTAATTTAAGTTTTCTCCTCATTTAAATCCCCTCTAATCTTAGCCCTTAATTTAGGATGATCTATGGATGGAAATTGTTCCTAGTGTTCTCACAAAAAATGAGTGTTCTCAAGATAACCCTCCCCTATATATATATATATGTACATATACATTTGTGTTTGTGTGTATCATTTTTAATGAAATGACTAGAGACTTACATTAACAATGTTTGGTCCAAGATCCAAATATAGCTCATTTAAGTAAGTAGAATTGAAATCCAATACCAATAGTCCATTATCCAATAATTAAATGTCAATTTGAGTAATTGAGTCAAAATTTCAAATACTAAAATGTGAAGCGTCGATCAATACTCAAATCTCAACCCGCCATTTGATTCAGAAGTGCAAGACGCTAATCAAAACCCCCCATTAGCCATCGTTATTCGATTTCTCCATCGCCACTCGCCAAGACGCCAACTCGCCAGGGTTTTGCTTCAATCGATTCATTCAATTTCAAACTTCCGATAGAACAAGGGTATGTTTCAATCGGTCGACAATTTATGTTCCCGCTTAGTTAATCTCGATAGAACTAGTTGAGTGTTTTTGTATTCCTTGTTATTTGTTAAATTTTTATTTGTGTTCTATTGGACGAAACATCAGGGAGGAAAATTGCACTTTATTCTAATAACTAGCACCCCCATCGTCACTTTCCTTGTTTATGTTGCGACGCTCGATACTCGCTCGACGTTCGTTCGAAAAATGCTCGGATCGAAAGATGCTCACTCGAGTTTGGCTCGGTTGAAAAAACGCTCGGTTCGGTTCGGATCGGTTTATAAACGAACCGAGCACGAGCAAAGGTCTGATCGGTTCGGTTCGGCTCGTGAACAGCCCTAATTGTATCCACCACACGTATTGTTGGAGCAACGGTTGGCGGGTGTGGACCGGATCTTGGCTTATTTAGAACTGCAACAAGAGATAACCCGTTAAAAAGCGTTTGGAGGCCGTAGTCTCACAGATCACGTGTATCATGAGTTTTATAAAGAAATGTTAAATAGTTAGTAATGGAGATTTAGAAATTATATAATTATATTTTTAATAAGATATGAGTGACTTTTTAAAAAAAGTTGTAAATAAAGAAATAAAATATGAAGGGATGTGATAAGATAAGCGGAAAAAATAATTTTAGCTCACGAATTCGACCTTCGTATAATCAGGTCTTTTATTAGAACCGGATTCGATATCAAACTCAAGAACATGGTAACAAAATAAATTGAAATCCGATTCGATAAACATCCCTAGGAGGCTAGGACCCCAACCAAAGGATGTGGGTTGGATTAGTGTGAATGTGGTCCTATTAGTGGCGGATCCAGGGTTTTTGGGGGTTCCCAGGAACCCTTTCGAGTTGGAAAAAAAATTAGTGAAAACCTTGTATGATTTAGAACAAAAAAGAGTAAAAATTAATGAAAGTTTACCAAAAGAAACCCTCTAAAAAGATTTTCTAGATCAGTCATAGATCCTAAGCCTAAACCTTTAGCCCAATTTGGAGTCATCACACATAATCCAGGTTCAAACATCGATGGTAATATGGTATTAACTGATTCAAACACAATATAATTTGTAAATTTATAAATAATCGTGATTCGTGAACCACCAAACATATATTCAAATCCGCTACCCATTACATTACGCAATAAAATAAAATAAAATAAAATAAAATATAAACAACATGAACACCTAGATTTATCTACATCATCCAATACTAACTTAAAAGTTCATCTTTATAAGGCATTGTTAGGATTTCATTTACATTTCAATTACCCATCAATAATATATCAAATTTTTTGGCCTAAGCCTTGGTCGGTCCCAAAATCATCTCCCTTGCCATTGACTACATCTTCCGACCATGGAATTGACGTCATTGGTGGGAAACAACACGAGCAGTCTGTTTGGCAAGGACTTGGAATCATATCAATGGGCGTAGTGGGTCCACGCCTAAAAGAGGACCCACCCGCTTCTTTAAGTGGGCCCCAACATTCCACCCTGTTAAACTCGGGAATGTTTGAGTGAAAATAAACCCAAACCAAAGCTTCTTGTAGGTCAGGATAATTGTTCAACAAATTACCATCCCCATGAGCAAATGCCTTCAACACCTGAAGTTGAACATCATGCATTTATAGCTGTACAACAATGAATGGTAATGTATGCATTAATTGTTGTACGTACCAGGGGTAGTTCTTTGGTAAAAATGAAGAACCTGAGACGAGCACACAAATCTAGAAGAAAATGGCCACCACTTATATGACAATGTACATGAAGAGACATATGTTCTTTCACTTTTCTCCATTCTGCCACCACTTCATCCCTGTATAACTTGTTATACCACCCTTGCAACTGCAATTAAAACAGTGATATCATAATTATAATTTTGTTCTTATAAATCAACCGTCCCGTTTACGGTATACGCATATAATGCAGGGTCGTTCCTACATTTTTGGAGACCCTAAGCGAACTATGAAGTAAGGGCCCTAATTCCGCCGACAAACTCTCCTCCAATCCCGACGCAATGGGTGATTACCCTTATTTTTTTCGTCTAGTAATAACCGATAGCCTAGAAATTGAAAGCAGGTTGCGATGAGAAGTGGGAACGATAATTGTGGCTGTATTTAGGGGCTTTAAGCCGCTAAATATTGATGGTTAAGTCGATGGTTGTTGTGTTGTAATAGTTGGGAATCAAGACGAAATGGGTTTTGAAACTTTGCATTTGTTTGCTAAACAATATTTATTTTGGGCTCCTTCAATGAAAAACCAGATTAGTTTTGAAATAAACGTATTTATTTGGGCCTAATACATATACTATATATAAAAATTTTCTAAAAACTTAGGGTCCCTTGTTTTTTGGTGGCCCTAAGCCAGTGCCTAGATTGGTAAGACTATAGAGCCGGCCTTGATATAATGTATATATGCTTTTAATGGAACTATTTTAATTTTAGGAACCAACGGGTTCAAAGGGGTAGCACCCCATTGGCATGGGTTCTAAGGGGTTGCGCCCCCTTGGTAGGGGTTCAGAGGCAACACCCCCACACTGGGTCCAACGCTCCCTTGTAATGCTAGTGGAAGTTGCTACTAAATTGTTTAATTGTTAACTATTCAGCTTAGAACTTTTATCAAATTATCAAGTCAAACCGTAACCACACCTAAAATTAACTCTCCAGCAAAAATATGAAAAATCCAAGATGGTCAAGTCTGATAGATTTTATTTGCCTTTTAGTGCTTTCTAAAATACAATATGAACCATAAATGATATTGATCCTATCGACCCTGACAATGGGGTGGTGATAAACGTGACATGAGTCATATACCCTACTCATATATTACGTTTTTAGCCTCTATGGTTATATCAGTTTTATTATGTTAGCCTAAAATAAAAAAATTTAATATATCTGCTCTCATGGTCTTTATAACTAACCCCCTAAGTCTAGAGATCATGGGGGCCAAAATGGTTAGACTTAGGGGCCAAAATTGTTAGTTATAGAGACCATGTGGGCAGATATTTTAAAAATTCTTATTTTAAGCTATATACTAAAAGTGATATAACTACAGGGGCCAAAAACGTAACTTACTCTAAAAATAATTATAATCAGTCTCAGACCTAAAATATCTCATTCAATCCCCTGTTTTTCGTTCTTACCCAATTTCTTGAGTAAAAAAATTAAAATAAAAAAACACCGTCTCTAGATCAAGTGGTAGAAAGTTTGCATTTCTCTCAGCAGATGCATGTTCAACTCTCACTTGATGCATAATGAGGCCCTGGTGGTCAATGATAGGAGACCTAGGGAAACCTGGGTTCAATCCTTAAAGCCAAACAGGTTTTACCGGTAATTTTACCGTCGTGCCTACGAACGACTGGGTTACCGGGTTTTCCCCGGAATTGGTGGTGGACTCAGGTTACTCTCAGATTTCAGAGTACTCTGCTTGGCTCATTGGGTGCCCCGAAAGGACTCGGGATCAGTGGCGAAGCTTGAGATTTCCGATCGGGGGTCAAAAACGTATATACCCAAAAATTTCTATAAGACCGGGGAGTCGAAAGCGTATATACCAAAAAAAATTTATACGAAAACTACATACTCTCCACTACCGAGCGAAAGGTGCGGGGGCGGCCGCCCCCTCCCGCCCTATAGAAGTTGCGCCACTGCTCGGGATTGATTGTGTTGGCCGTTAAAAAAAAACACCTATGTTTTTTTTTTTTTTTCAAATTATAAACAAAGATCTGAATTACCTGAGAATTATTGATGTTCTGAGAGATTGCAAGAGTTAACTTGGAAGTAATATCACTATGTGTAAGTGTGTATGTTCTTGGCAGATTCCCAGGATGTTTCTTCTCATCAACTCCCAAAAACAACACCTTCAGCTTTGAAGCTTCAAAGATTGATGGTCCAAACAATCTTGCAACCTGATCCAACCACAAAAAACCAAATACCCATATGAAAAAAACCATAACCTTTTTTATAAAAATTGTAAAATATAAAAGAATAAAAAGGTTTTAAATTACAGGAGAGTGAATCTTCTTGATCTTTGATGGTGCTTTGTAGATGAACAAAGAGCTATGATGGTGATCAAGAACTGAAGATGAAGTGTTGAGTTTTGAGGGTATGATCAGAGAACCCATTTGTTACTAAATCTGGAAAGAATTGTTTGTTTAAAAAATAATAGAAAGTTAGATTATCTACTCTCACAAAGAACACTAATATTAATAAATAATATGTTGGTTTTGAAGATGAATCTTGAAAGAAAGAAGGAGTTGCGTGTTGGGATTAAAAGAAGTTGCTTTAAAGTCCTGAATTCTTGGTGAAGCCGACCATTGGTTTTTTCTTTTCTTTTTTTTTTTCTATTTTTTGTTTGAACTTATAGGATATGTCCAAAATGCTCCATTGAATTTATGAGTGGTGCAATGGCGCACACACAACACCAAGAACACGTGTAGATTAATTAATTTAAGACTATGAGTAATAGGCATTATAAATGTGTGAAATGACAAAAATGCCCCCAACACCATGCCCGTAGGCTTTATATGAACATGAATAGTAAGGGGCATTTCTAATATAATGTTCAATGCGGATAACAAAAGTGGAATGGTGGCGTTAAAAGGTGTCCACTATTACACATTTTTTTAAGAGGGTGATAATATTGATGTGGCGAAAAATGCTCCTTAGGGGTCATTAACCGTCACGTATGGCCTAAACTTGTCTGCAAAATATACTCTCCATGATTTACGGCAATCTTCTTTGGCTCATTGTGAATATTCATAAATACAACTTAGTCAAATTTCCGCCCTCGCGAATATTCATATATACGACTGAGTCATAACTTTGAGTGGAAGTGAGGTGTCGGTGATTTTATGTTACGAACACTATTGGTCCAAACCCATTTGATACCTATAGCACCACATGGGCCCAACCAAGCAGCCTAGTTCAAGAGTTAGTAATGGCCCAGCAAGTTAAACACAAGTTATAATCTGGACTGAAGTAGGGATGACAAGAATATTCGAGCGCGATGGGTATACCCGAAATCCAAAGCATTCGGGACGGGTATACCCGATACCTGACGCGTATTGGGCCGAGTATGAGTATGGAAAAAAAATATTTTGCGTATGAGACGGGTATAGGGTTAGATGATACCCGACCCGATTACCCGAAACCTTGGTTTAAAAAAGCGGGAAGCGCACAAAAGCGATCAGGTCTAAAACCGATTTTTAAAAAGCGAAGGTAAATACCCGCCAAATATCCGACGGGTAATGGGCCGGGTATGGGACAAGATTTTGCAACCGGATATAGGTATGAGATTAGCCATGCTCAGCCTATTACCATCCCTAGATTGAAGGAGGTTAGGGACTTAGGGTTATGTAAGTGTTTTACTTTCTCATCTCAATTTCCCTATGTAACTCTCATATCCTCTTCCTTGGTTAATGGATATCTATGCTAACAAAACCCCAGTTCTTCTATTTGATTATTTTACTAAAATCGATTCACTACGTTGGTGATTTTATTGATCCATGGGCAATGATGACAGATGGATTTAGCTTATCCGGTTATGGTGTCCCATCTCTAGTTGCCTCGATGGATGTACATACAACTCGACTTGACAAAATCCTTGCCCGATTCAAGTTGCAAGAGTCAGATGTCGATCTCCATTCACATGGAGATCCCAAGCTTTAGGGCGACACACCTCTCACCACCCGATGTGGTGTTCCGTAAGTGTAAGCCTTTGTGGCTCACTCCTCAATCACCTCTCGTGGACCAAAATACCCACCCTTATACAAAACTTCACGCCATCACATATTCATCAACCACCACATCCCATTACATCTTCAACGACAATGCCAAACCGCACCACCACGGTTCGCCACCTTTCGGGCTACCCGTAACCCAACATGTTACGAGTGTTGTAAGAATCGCTAGGTGCTAGTCGGACGGTGGGGTACCGACTAGCGATTAATCGGATCGAGATTTTTATATGTAATTTTTAGTTATATACACACATTTTTATACGCAGTTTTCTAAAGTAAACATATTTTAACCCCTCATTGACCCATTTTTTTTAAGTAGTTAGAAGGAATTTATAAGGTTTGGTCGAATTTTGGCTAGAATATGACCGCCATTGACCGCCTAGCGATTAATCGGCCATTAATCGGTGAACCTCCGATTAGTGATTAATCGGAGATTAGTCGAGATTTTTACAACCATGCCTGTTACCCACAAACAAGAATACAAAACTCCTTCAGGCTACCTTAACCCAACATGCTGTTCATATTCATCGCCACCTTTCATACATCTTCAACTTTTGTTGTTTTAGATTTTTTTAGTGGTTATACTTTAGTTCTATAACTATATACTTAATAAAAATAAACAAAATATGTATTAACGATATATAAATTGTAGTTGTATTTTTTCTAACATTATTCAATAGGACAAAAGAGTACTCAATGCAAAACTTTCATAGCTGATTAAAGCACGTGTGTTTTGTTTCTATGCTTCAGATATTCAGTCATAAGTGTACCTTTAAGAGGATCTTTCAATACCATTTCAATGCAATCTTACCTTTTTTATTTCCTTTTCAGACCTAGTAATTTATAGAAACCAGCAACACACACCGCACCACACTTGACCCGACCCGACCCGATTCGGTTCACGGCTTTATCGAACCAAAAAACTAGCATCAACTTCCTCTATGATATATGGTTAATCATTGTAATAAAAATAGAAAACCACTGCGGAGGAGCTGTACAAATTGCCTTTCCACACGTTATATGAACACCTTAATGGTCGTATGGTGTAGTCGGCAACGACTAACAAGATTTGCTAGATCCAGAACTGCCCGACAACGATTCCACAATGGCACCAACTTTTAACGTATTCCTGAGTTTCTGTTCCAAATCAACTATGAGAATCCAAAATATATAAATATATAAAAATGGTAATATAAAAAATATATATACCTGCTAATTGTTGATAAGGAAAGGCCTTCAGTGATCGTGTTGGCAAAGTGAACCTGTTTTGATCCCGGTTTTGGTGTGTTCACCGCACTTTGTTGTTGAAACGAGCATACTCGGTTTTCTTTTGAGCCCTTGTGCCAACATAACATGTAAGTTGGTAAAAGTTAAAAAATGTAAATTTTTTTAACATTAGGATAGGGACTAATAACCTTTGTAAAAATAGACGGAGGCCTAGAAGACCGCGAACCAGATTCTGATGCTAACGAGAGCTACAAATCATGTGCGTAAAGTTAACACGTTTTCCAATGTTTTAGACATAAACTTATATTCTTCGTTTTAAATCAGACATACCTTGTTAAAGAGATCAATTGGTGGAGCATGCTGAGCTCGTTTTTCGGTTTGAAAATTAAACGCCTTTAAAGAAAGATTAAAAATAAAGAAATTTAATGATCTACGACATTGTCGAATATTAAAAAGTACGAAAACATGGAAGAAAACGCGAAGTACCATGGCGACTGTAGTCTCCCTCTTGCTGCTTCTAAAAACTCCTAGATCTCCTTTACTTGAAAATATCTGCATTCACAAAAGAGTGCAACTTAGTTAGAATTTTGTATGTACCATAAAGAAATTACGCTTATTTCTAATTGTAAACTAATACCTTTTTGTTAAGGGGTAGGGCTTTGAATCTGTGAATTGTTTCACAATCCTCTTGTTTCTGAACACCCGAAACATGTGATCTGAAAGACAGAGATTATTAAATCATATCATATATTTTTTGGCAGAAAAAAAAAAGAGAAAAATGATGCATCTATCTCTAAAAGGAATATTGAGATTAGGGTTGTTTACGGTCCAGTTCAGTCGGTTTTGACGAATATTCTAGGCCGGAACGCTAACTACGGTTTCGGGAAACGACAAACAAAACCGTCCAGGTTGGGTGGGTTGGCCGGCTTTAGCGTTTTAGCGTTTTGAACTTTTTTTTTTCAAAATCGTTGGTTTGAATTAAAAAAATTAAAATGAGATAGATGATTCATGAATATAAAACATATACATAATTATGCATTCTAAAAATGAAAAGCAAGTAAATAAAAAAAGGTGAAACGGCCGGTTCGGTTTACAAAGTCAATTCCAAGTGCCAAATCGTCAGTCAAACCGTGAAACCGTTAAAAACCAAATGGTATAAATCTCAACTCGGCTACTTGCTTTGCTTTGGGTGGTTTGGTCGGTTTCAATGGTTTATCAAGCATGAGCGGCTGGGCAATGAGCACTATATATATTTATATTTAGGTTGATTTATTAGGTGTAGATATCACAAAATAAAAAAAATAAAAAAAAGTGCAAAACTACAACAATACCCTTTAGATTCTCTACTGCTACTTTCTGTTCCAAAGGCAATACCAGGTTTATGTGGTGCCTGCAAAATACACATTTTTTAGATAATATCAGGTTGTTAATGACAAATAGTGACAAATAGCGATAAGGTACCTATATGCTACATAGCGAATAGAGATAAATAGCGGGCGCTATTTTATAAACAGCGATAACAACATACCCAGTAAAATCCCACTCAAAGCCAGGCGTTTTATAAATAGCGATACACTAGAAAAAAAAATTAATTTTTTTATATGTATATTATATCAAAATACCCTGGTATAAAAGATAAAATCCAGCTATTATAGCTATATTTAATCGCTATTTATATTACAAAAAAACTGAAATCCCGCTATTTATGGCTACATACCTTGTAGCGACCTTTGACCTATACGCTATAGCGACCATAGCGATCGCTATTGACGACTATGGATAATATTCTCTCATCATATATTCGTATCAATAAAAAAATCAAGAATCTGGTATGTAAACTATCTTTGATTTTTTTAACCTTTAAATTGTTGCAACATGCTGAAGTTGATGGTACTGCAGCAGTGTTTTGTACAGCCCGCTCACTTGTCTTCAAGTGAAACTCCTGGTAAATCTTCCAGCTTTAGAAATGATTATTGCCAGAAAAAGAGTAAAATGCCATTTTCGTCCCTAAAGTTTGGCCAGTTTTGCGACTTTCGTCCAAAGGGTTGTTTTTTCCGCATCTGGATCCAAAAGGTTTGAAATCTTGCCATTTTCATCCAGCTCATTAACTCCATCCATTTTTTCTTCGTTAAGTCAGGGGTATTTCCGTCTTTTTTGTTAACTTAAAAGGCACTTCAGTCTTTTTCACTTTATGTACAAGCATTTAGCATAATGTACAAGTATTCAAAAGACCGAATCCCCCTTTAAGCTAACAAAAAAGACGAAAATACCGCTGACTTAACAGAGAGAAATGGATGGAGTTATCGAGCCGTATGAAAATGGCAAGATTTCAAACCTTTTGGATCCAGATGCGAAAAAACAAACCTTCGGACGAAAGTAGCAAAACTGGCCAAACCTCAGGGACGAAAATGGCATTTCACTCCCAGAAAAAATTATGAACCAACGACTTACTTGAAACTCCGGCAACTGGGGAGTGCTTCGTTTTTGGTGCAACGATGAAGGTGCCTCGAAAATCTGCAGGTGACCAATATATATAAAGAGAGAGTGAATATAAAAACCTGCAGCATATTTGAAACCAAATAAGGGGAAAAAAGAAACTGTTATATAAGTACGAACTTTTCTGTTGAGTGGACGAGCTCGAAATCCGGAAGCTCTTGATGCCACGTGCTCGTTTTCATTATCACCTTTTTGCCTGATACCAAAACAATCAGATAGTTTGAAAGAATGTTGGGAAAAAAAACATTTTTATTTCCAAAACATTGGAATAAAATAACAAGATGTGGATTTAACCTTATTCTTTGTGCCCTTTGAGCGGTTGCAAGATCAGGAGGTCTGGGAACGGTGATTCGTAACCTACCGTGACCTAAATTACCGTCTAAAGCGCCTTCCTGTAGACCATCAACAAAAAGTTTATAAGAATGTTTAATGTTATAAACGAAGTGAGTGAACCACTGAATTTAAGAAACTGACCCTTTTTGGTGCCTTGTGGACAAAATTAGTTTGTTGCTTTATGTCCGTGACCTGTTAAACCAATAGTGAGTTTTAAAACTGTTATGCAGAATCAAAAAAGAGAACAAAAATTGAGAAGATAAATTATTTCTAACCTTAAACAAGTGGCCTCCCTCGATCTTTTGTCTTTTGGCAGCTTGACTTTCGACTACCGAAGAAGTGTTTGCCGGTTTTTGAAATCTAACACACAATGATAAATGTTAATAACCGCTTAAATAACCGAAACCGTAACCGGTTAATAACCGATTGAGGAGTAACTAATAAGTTGCTCTTTTTAGCCGTAGGTTTGTAACGTGCCAAAAAAAGGAAAAAATCGGTTAATTAACCGGGAAAAATGGTTATAAACCAAACCGGTTAATGTGAATAGCCCAAAAATGAGAAAAAAAAAACAGTTATTAACCGAACCGCTTAAAACAGTAACCAACTTTTTTTTAAATTAACCGCCGGTTTGGTTCAGTTCGGTTAACCGAACTGGTTTCTCAAAATAACTGATTTGTGCACCTATAGCTTGGACATACTCACACCCGAAATAATAGCAGTTTGATGCAATATTTCAAAATTGGCGTTACGATTCACCCTACAAAAGTAGGATTTGATGTAATATATATTCATTCATTCACAAAATCATATTACTTCTTCTCTCAAAGAGTGTGTTTCAATTCATGATGATAGCATGTATCAGTAAGTACCTGAAATGGTCTATTAAACGCTCCTGATTTTGTTTAGCCAATTGACTTGCTGTAGGTTTCATCAACGTTGAGGTCCTCGGTAACGATGGCTTCCAACTTGATTTTGTTTTAGATTTATAATTATAATTGGTGTTTCTTGTGCTATCTTTAGGTATAAAGCTGTTAGTATGTTGCTTCTGGGATGCTTGTAGATAGTAACCCTTCAAGTCCAAACGAACTCCCCCGTTCGCCACATCACCATCTGAACAAATATCAGCACAACGTATAGTGAATGACATCTTATATTATACATAAAATACAATAATTCAATGCTCTTAACAGTGAACAAGTACAAGATGGTAGGGGTGAGCACAAGATGGTAGGGGTGAGCAGGAAACCGAAAAAACCAAACCGAAACCGAGAAAACCGATTTAACCGAGCCAAAAAAAACGAACAGCACAAAAAACCAAAAAAAAAAACCGAACCAACCAAACGAAACTTACGGTTGGGTTACGATTTTGCATTTTATGCAAACCGAAAAAAACCAAACCGAATAACCTAAAAATCATTTTTTTAATGTTTGTTATACATTGATTTAGGAATTATTAACCTTATTCTTATATGTTAAGTATTTATAATATGAAAATTAACATGTTTATTTATCTTTGAAATGATTGATCCATTGCCTCCAAGAAATAACAAAATTTAAAACAAAGATTAAATGATTTTCAAAGTATTATAAAAGAAAATGTATTAAAAATTTTGGAGAAACAAAAAAATAGATTAGAAGGTTAGGTTTGTGTGAACAATATTAATTAGAAAGGTAAAATATGTTAATTTAAACGTAAACTTCCAAGAAAGATTCTTAAATCTTGGATTATATTTTTTATTTTTTAATCTTACGTAATTTGTTCCAAAAACCAGAATAACTGAACCGAACCATTGCAAAAACTGAAAAAACCGAAACCGAACGTTTTTAAAAACCGAAAACCATACGTTTCGGTTACGGTTTTGGTTTTACCCTAAAACAGAACCGTGAACACCCCTACAAGATGGGATATGCAGAAGTAGTTAGTAGTCTAGTTAATACCTGTGTTGCCCATAGCCATTGTAGAATCGTCTGGTGCTCGATCAGAGCCACTATCCGACTGATTTGTATTATTGAAACCTTTTGACACTGTAGAACCGTCGGAGTTTTCACTTTTTCCTCTTGAAAGTAACCTGACGGCAAATGCTGAAATCAAAATTATATGCACAAATTAGCAAAGATTGAGGTCATGCTTACGATAACTTTTAGCAGAAGGGCATTCTTCCACTACAAATACTAGTTTTATTTATAAGCTATGCAGTTAATGCGGCAAAAAATCGGATGTCGGGCAAGGACCGATATTTGAGATATAGATTATCGCGGTGGGATATTGGTAGTTTTAATATCATGCAGAATTTATATACATAGAAATTTAACACTAACAATTCAGTATACTCTCCTACCATTAACAAATTAACCTTTTGCAGCTTGCAAAACACTAACAATTGTAGCAAGTAGGAACTGATTAAGACTTAAAACACTAACGTTTAACACTAACAATTAATAATTAAGACTTCAAACAGTAACGGCAGCAATAAGAAAAAAGACAGATGATAGAACTAAGAAAGGTACTAATATCGGGAAAATTGGTGATTTATCAGTCAAATATTGGTTAAATATCGCCGATATATTGGCACCGATATTTTACATGGGGACCGATAACCGATATTAACTGCATAGATCAGTAATAAAAGTCGCATTATCTTGAATGACTTAAGACTGTAAAACATGGTGGGCATGTGAGAATCACAATCAAATTAATTTTCCAAAAGGAAATTCATCATGACTAAGCGAAGAGGAGACTGATATAAATTGGCATTACAAGACTACGGTCTGATTTTGCGCATATAATTTGTTCCTGCTCTTTTTGTAGATGCAGAGAGGTGTCCCAGTGGAATTAGGTGATTCAAACATGACGCTTCAATATGCATGTTTCACTGCAGCCTGTGTACTATGAATCTCAAATCATGATACATATGTAATGTAAATATAATAAATAACAGGTGATGTCAGTAGTTGGAGGATGCATTGATGCAATGGTGTATAAAAACATATGCTTTTCAGCCACAAACCAAACAAAATAATGCTTAATTAATTTTTCATATTATGAAACGACAAACAAATCAAATTACTATCAGAACGAATGCTGTGTAAAAAGGCAGATGCAGACCATAAGACAAATATATCAAATAACCACAATTGAGGAGACCTCGAAATTGCTTTGGGACAGTAACATCTCATGTAATAATGGGTTAGCAGGACCACTTGACATATGCATTATGCAATACTGTGTATTTTCTGCAGTCACAATATGGACCACAAATATAAGACAATGTTACTTAACATGGAGCTGCATGAAGCAGAGCCTGAGCCAATGCAAGGGTTTACCCCACAACAAATGAGCGCAGATTTCTATTATTAGCATATTTTCCACCTGGATGTAATACTTTTCAACCATCATTACAATTATTATTATAGTATTAAGTACCAACACGGCAACACCACTTCAGTGCAGATCAATGTATACGTTTAGACTTTTATGGTCAACCCTAGATTTTCATAATCAAAATTGACCTTAATGTTTTACTACATTTAGCCTAAACTGTTTGTGTGTAGCATTTTCACAAATTTGATATAGGAACCAATGTTTTTTGTTGAATTTATCATACAGGAAATCCATTGATTGACCTCAAAAGTCAAACATTAGGTCACCTATTCATATATAAGTATACACATTTTTTATATATTTTGGCTTATCTTAAGTTCTTCTTTTCTTCCCCCAATTTCACAGGTGCGACAAAACGATCGAGATCATATAATAACAATCACCAGCAAATACTAAAATAACTACTCTCAACCATCAAACACCAGAAGCATAAATTAACCTAAAAAGAACTACTCGAGCATCAAAAAACCAGAAGCACATATTTGCAATGTAAAAACATCTATCAGTAAAAAAATCAGCTAAAAACCTAAAAATACAGCTCAATCATCAAAAATCAGAAGCATAGTTTAGCAAATGTAAACGCATTCATCAGTAAAATAACAATCTAAAAACCTAAAACAACCACTCAATCATCATAAACCAGAAGCATAAACTAGCAATGAAAACACATTCATCGGTAACAAAATCAACTAAAAACCTAAAATAACTACTCAATCATCAAATAACCTAAAACAACTACTCAATTGTCAAAAAGCGGAAGCATAAATTCGCGACATAAACACATTTATCAGCAACAGAATCAGCTAAAAACCTAAAATCACTACTCAAATTAGCAATGTAATCACATTTATCAGTAACAAAATCATCTAAAATCCTAAATTAACTACTCAAAATTAGCAATGTAATCACATTTATCAGTAAAAAATAATCTAAAATCCTAAATTAACTACTCAAAATTAGCAATGTAATCACATTAATCAGTAACAAAATCATCTAAAATCCTAAATTAACTACTCAAAATTAGCAATGTAAACACATTTATCAGTAACAAAATCAGCTAAAATCCTAAAAATAACTACTCAGATTAGCAATATAAACACATTTATCAGCAACAAAATCAGCTAAAATCCTAAAAATAACTACTCAGATTAGCAATATAAACACATTTATCAGTAACAAAATCAGCTAAAATCCTAAAAATAACTACTCAAATTAGCAATGTAAACACATTCATCAGTGAAAAAATCATCTAAAACCCTAAAACAACTACTCCATCAAAAATTATCAACATAAACACATTCGTCACTAACAAAATCATCTAAAAACCTAAAACAACTCCTCCTCAATCATCATTCATCAAAAACCGAAAACATAAACTGTCAATTTCAACAACTTACGCGAAGGCGGATAGCTTCCAACCGACTCAAACCACATCTCCGCTTCACGAGCTTCATCGATCGTCTCCGTTCTCGTAAAATCAAAAAACCTCGCCGCTTCAAACTCGTAATCGATATCGATTTCCACCGCCGTAAACGTGAACTCAACCGCCGTATCACCGCCGCTACTGTTATCATCCTCCATATCAACCTCCATTCTCAAAAATCTTCGAAAAATTCTTCAAAAATCGCTACAGAAACTGTGATTTTTGGCTTCAAATATGCACAAATGACAAATGTTGAGTGTTTTGGGGATTGTGTTGCAGAAGACACAGCA
The DNA here is from genome assembly GCA_030545235.1 of Helianthus tuberosus. Taxonomy (NCBI): domain Eukaryota; kingdom Viridiplantae; phylum Streptophyta; class Magnoliopsida; order Asterales; family Asteraceae; genus Helianthus; species Helianthus tuberosus. The sequence continues at coordinate 56,756,992 of CM060362.1, forward strand.
ATACACACTGATGTGTGTGCTTGTAGAGGTGTAGGTGTAGGGCTATAGATACATATTTGTGTATGTATAGTATAGACTGAGAGAGGCTGTATTAAACGAGATTTAGAATTTTGAATGATCTCGGGTTCCAAAAGTAAGATAACGTTATATTTGTTGGAAAAGACGAATTTGCCCTTGTTATTTTTTGTTTGAATTGTATTTGTTTTAATCGTTTATGTTTTTGGGTTTTGTAGACAACTTGTTGAGAAATGTGTCTTCGTGATATGTGAACGATGAGAATTTTTTAAATTGTGAAATACATAAGAGCACCCATAGTGGGGCGTTTTTTTAAAAAAAAATTGAAAAAAAACGCCTAAAAACGCCCATCCCCCCATTACATGGGGCGTTTTTTTTTTTTAAATTCAAAAAATCCTTTCCAGCGTTTTATTTATAACGCTATGTGCAAATTGGTTTAACCAATCAATGTTGATGAAGGTCTGACAACTTCCCACTTTTGCATGCGTACAACTTTGACTAGCCAATCTCATCTCTTTGCTTTTTGTTTTTGTTTTTTTTTTTGTTTAATGATTGTGAAATGATTGAATGGGGGTTATTGGCATAATGCCCCACTACGCCACTTTTGCTATAATGCCCCATCGCTGACTAGGACGCCACGTGTCGGATAATGCCCCATGGTGGGGGCATTATAACACATTACCACTACACATGGTCTAACAAGGATCAGATCATTTTTTAATTTGTATATTTATTAAAAAAAAAAACTAGGTTAGAATCGTGTATTCTTATATTTAATAAAAAATATTAAATTATTAGCAATAGACTTTTGAAAGATTTTGTTGGTCTTTCAAAAAAAACATATATATTAAAAAAATATTAAATCATTAGTAATAAATATTTTTAAAATTATAGAATGATATTTTAGGGTTAGGATATAATAGTAAGTTTATTTGGGTAGGAAGGCTAGGAAGTGATCTTAACCATCCATTTACTTAATCAAGGGCTAAGATTAAATGGGTGAAATTGAAGAAAAAAAAGAGGCGCGTGCGTTTGTTCAGGGGCATTCTAGTCAAGTCAAGGAAATAGTTTATCTCTCCTCAAATTCTCCCTCATTTTTTAAACGTTAATAACTCTTTCATACGACATTATTTTTTTATAAAAATTGCACCAAAAAAATGAGCGTTTTTTATCTTTAAAACGAGTATACTATTGCTATATTTTCGGAAAAAAAATTGAAAACCCAGTTGCATAAAACGCAATAGAAAAAAAAAACCTAAAAATGACATTTTTCTAAAACGCAATGCACCAAAAACACAAAGAAATGTCTTATTTGTAAAACGCAATTGCCAGAAAACATAAAGATATGTCTTATTTCTAAAACGCAATAGCTTAAAAACACAAAAGAAAGTGTACTTTCTAAAACGCAATGGACTGAAAACACGTAAAAATGTGTTTTACCTAAAACGCAATGCACCAAAAACACAAAGAAATGTCTTATTTATAAAACGCAATGGCCAGAAAACACTTAAAAATGTCTCATTTCTAAAACGCAATGGCCTAAAAAACAAAAGAAAGTGTTCTCTATAAAACGCAATGCACCAAAAACACAAAAAAATGTCATATTTATAAAACGCAATGGCCAGAAAACACTTAAAAATGTCTCCTTCTAAAACGCAATGGCCTAAAAAAACAAAAGAAAGTGTTCTCTCTAAAACGCAATGGACTGAAAACACCTAAAAATGTGTTTTACCTAAAACGTAATGACTAAAAACACTTTAAAAATGTGTTTTTCTAAAACGAATGGCCAAAAAACACATAAAAATGTCTTAGTTCTAAAACGCAATGGCCTAAAAACACCAAAGAAAGTGTTCTTTCTAAAACGCATTGAACCAGGACAATAGTTTTGTATGTGAATTGTCTGAACTAGGAAGCAGGAGATAAAAAACTGTCTACGAATGCAGTTTTCTAGAGGCAATTTACAGAAAATTAAATTTTCTGATGCATTTTTATTAAAGCAGTTTAATCAGAAAAAAAAATTCCGAGCTGACCTGGCAGCTCAACCCCATCCAGGGGCTCTGCCCCTTGGACCCTGCTACCAGAAAGGATACGATTGTCGGAACCAGAAAGGATACGATTGAGTAAAATACCCTTGCTCTTTATTTTAAATGTTGCCACATGTCATAATCCTATTGCTTCCTACACTTCCTAGCCAAAATAAACTTCTCATTTGATCCTCACCCTGATATTTTAAGATAATGTGAATTTACAAAAAAATAAGATATATAATATAAAAGGGTGGAATAAGAAAAACATGAAACTAATTTTGAATTTATAAAATTATGGAGTAAATTACAAAACTCGTCCTTTATGTTCACACTATATTGCAAAGTGTGTCATTTATCTTCAAAAATTATAAAAAACGTACTCGATGTTTGCAAACCCTTGCAAGTTTTGTTATTTAGCCCTAACTCAGTTATTTTTTATGGTTAAATCTAACTGATGAAACAATGGTTAACCGAGCGGGTTAACTCACTGGTCTCGTCAAGAGGGTTAATCCCTTCTTTCCGAGGATCGCCGGCTGGATCGTCTGGTGGTGGGTTTCCTGCACAGGGAAACAAACCGTGACTCGCAACAAGGAGGATGGGGTGGGGGGTGCTCCTTGTTACCACTCTCCGGCGTGAGAATCAGTAGTTTGCTTGGGAAGCAAAGTGTGATAGTAGTAGTATTGAGAGAGTTGAGAAGTGATACCTCAAACCTAGTTTGGGGTCGGTATTTATAGCCGAGGAGTGGAGGAGGGTAGTTGAGTAGTTAGCCTGACATCGCACAGCTATTTGCAGGTGTGTCAGACCTGTCGGATACTGTGGTGATGCCACGTCTTGCTGTGGTGTCAGACTGTTGTATACACGTGGGCCAGTAGGCGGCTGTCCCTAGTGCCACTTGCACTGTGGTGTCAGACCCACTTGCCTTGTAGGCAGGATGCGGTGCGAAGCCGCATCGCTGCTTGCGGTCCTTGATGGAGTTTCCACGTTGGTTGTTCCATCCATAATTCACGCGGGATGCGGTGTTGTGCCGTATCGCCTGCTGAGTGACTGTTCCTGTTGTCCAGATCCCTTGTCGTGACGAAAATGTTCATAGGATGCGGTGCGGGGCCGCATCGCTATGTGTTACATTAGTTTCCGTCAAGGTAATTCTTCTCATCAATGGACAGATTGGACCGCAGTGTTCGCATGTGCCCCTGCGGTCACTGGAGAGTTTATTGCTGTTGGAGGTTTTTGATGAGGGTACTGGTCATTCGCGGTCGTGCTGACGCGATATTTGGGACCATACCCCTTCAAGTCCCCCCAGTCTAGTGTTCCTTCCGTATGCGAGTTGCATGTGGGAGGGATACTGGACTATGTTGTCTAGAAGGTTAAGTATGGGCCATGTAGATGGCGCCTTCTTTAAGTAAGTAGTAGGCCTTTCTAGTGGATTGTTTCTTCCTTTGAGACGGATGTCCGGTGAGCAAGTTCCGTCTGATGCGGAATTCTCAGCCAAGGACTTGGCTCTTGGTCTACCTTTTTCTGATGTCATCAGCCACCTGTTGGTGTTCCGAACCAACCTTTGAAACGGTGACTGATGTTGTTAGCAGGTTTCGAACCAACCTTTGAGATCGTGACGGGAGAGTGTTCCGCCAGGTTCGAGCCAACCTTTGAGATGGTGACGGAAGGTGTCCGTTGCCGCGACTCTATGTTAGCTTATGCAAAGTTTGTAAGCACTTTGCTCGAGCTCTATGTTCAACTGGATATCCAACGATGATCCCTATTGTGGGGTGTTCGTGTTCTCCAGTTTAGCTCTCTAGTAACCGCACGTCCTCTGCGGCTTATCTCTCAAGTAACCGCACATCCTCTGAGGTTTAGCTTTCTAGTAACCGCATGATCTTTGCGGTTACCTCGTTGTCGTACCTTGTTGGCTATGTTCGTTTGAGGATCGTGGGGTAGTTGCGCCATTGTTGGCCGTGTTTGGTCGAACAATGTGAATCTGGACTATGGGCAGATAAACATGGTCATAGGCAGGGTTGTGCCCACCATTGTTTATTCTATGCGGTCCATAGGTGGGTAACTAGTCATAAGCAGACTTGTTACCGCTGTTCTGGAGCTACTTTCCTTCACGCTTTGGTGGAAAGTAGGTTTCCTTTAAGTAGTGTTGCCGGAGGAGACCAACTTAGATGCTTGGGAAGTTGGTTGAAATTCTTCCGCATTCGTTTTGTAGCCACTTTCCTTCATGCTTTGTTGAAAAGCAGTTTTCTTTGAAGTAGCTTTGCTCCACCGTGTGGAGGTTTAGTTGTGGCTCTTCCGTAGCTACCGTTCGCATAGTTGCGGTTTGTAGCAGCCACTCACGAGTGATTGCGGTTTGCAGCAAAGAACTCGCTTCTAGAAGTTTTGTAGCCTGGATGCAGCTCTTGAAGGTTCAGGAGACAGGGTTGCTGATGTGCGGTTTGCTCAGCATACTTGTCCTTTTCCTTAAGGAGAAGCTGTTTGCGTTCCCTCTGTGGTTGTGAACCGGATACGAGGGATTTGAAGCCTGAAGAAGCTTTCCTGGAGTGCGGTTAACCGCATCATGAGAAGCGGTTTTCGCAGTCCAAAGAGCCATGCTGGTTCTTAGTATCTGACACACCTGGGCGGGGTTGTGTGTGTCATCTCCGCATATTCCACGTGTGCTCGTGGGTATGTGCGGTTTATCATTATACCCCCTTATATAATTTGGATATATATATATTTGCCTTTTTTCAGGGGTATGTAAAAAACGACATGCGGTATGGGTTATGGTGCGGTAAACCAGAGAAACCGCATGCCGCTTAAGTTTGGATAAGTTTGTCGCTTTTGTATTGTCCACGTGGCTGATAGCACGTGTGGGTTGTTGAAAGTCAGTAGAATTCTGACATGTGATGTTCTGAAAAGACTGGTGCATTGACCGAGGTCATAACTGCACTGTAGCAAGTTGTATAAAGGTCAATTCTGTCAGGCGCGTAGGCGGCAACGCGCGCGTGATAACCGTCAACTGAAAGGTTGCTGAACACGTGGCGAAATGTAAGTGGTCTTTTTTGAACTTTGTAAGTCGGTTACTCCATCGCATTAATTGCGATGAGTATATAAGGGGAAATCGTTTGGTTTCTCCTCACGTTGTTCAAAATTCAAAAAATTTCTCCGGTGGAAAGAGAATACTCTTCATCTTCTCCGATCAATCCGCCTGTATTTCCGGTCATCTTCTGAGTTTTTCTTGTAATACTCTAACTCTCTCTTCCTTATCTGATGGCTGAACCATCCAACCCACACGATGTGGAGGGTGAAAACCCTGAAACCTCTTCTCCGGTGCCCGGAGAAGAAGAAGATGATGGTGGTAGCGCCCCTGGTGGTGGCTTGCCACCTTTGAAGTGGTCGAAAGCATCGTTCGACCAACTGATGATCAGTATACAAATGCCCTCGGAGTTTGGGGCTGTTCATCCCCAAGACGGTGACACCGGTGCTTGTGCTCCAGCCGGTTACGTGACCCTGTGGGCCGATTCTTTCATCGATGGTAATCTTCGCTTACCATTGACCGTTTTTGTTGCCGAGTGTTTGGAGCATTACGGGGTTCATATTTCTCAGATGAGCCCGTTTGGGTTTATTCGTATTAGACATTTTGAATCGACTTTTCGTGCCCTTGGTTTACCAGTCACCGTTGATAATTTCCGGGGGTTTTATCAGTTGACGGTGAACACAGGTTTCTTCTCCTTCCGAGAACGATATGGAAGTGTCAAGTTGATGACCCCTCCCAAGGGTATTACCAAGTGGAAGAGCAAGTTCTTCTATGTTAAAGCTCGCGCGGTTGTTGTCAACATACCTTTGCGGAATGTTAATGAGCCTATCCCTGCGGAGGACATTGCCATTCCTAATTCGGAGAATGCGGAATGGTTCTCGCGGTTGAAGACTATAGAGCATAGGCTGTTGAAGAACACCGAGTTGTGGATGCTGCGGATGTTATTGACTAGGGCCGATAAGCATTCAAGGCCCGTTGTGCGGGAGAAAACTGGTGGTAAGTGTTTTTACTCTTGCGCGGTTTTATTATTCCCTTGTCTGCTTATTAATTTGAACTTGTACTATCAGAAGAAGTTGTTGAGCTGTGGAAGATATTTGATCCAAGTTTCACTGGCAAAGTTGATATTGTCCAGACTGCTGAAGGTGCGGGGTTTAATTTAACCATTCTTCATAACTTCCGCGTTCCTACACGCGAGGCACTGAAAGCACCCCTGCCGCAGGGCAAAGGTATAATTCATAGCTTTCTTTTCATGCCTTGTACTTTTTATGCTGCTGATAGTCTACCTGCAGGTTCTCTTGGGGCCCTTGGAAAGTTTAAGTCAAGGGGTGCTCCCAGAAAGCATGCAGAGAAGAAGCAAGTTGATAAACCCGTGCGGGGTCGCGGCAAGAAGAAAAATGAAGCTCCTGCGGTTCCGCCTTTGGTTCCGCAAGCAGCAGGTATCTTTCGATCTCACTTCCGCAGATGTACCGATTATGTGGTAGTATCTGACACCCTTGAGGGCTTGGGTGTTCCAGGTGCTGGTGCGGCCACAGGTGGAACCACTGCGGGTTCGAAGGCTGCTGATGAGAAGAAGAGGAAAGCGGGGAAAGCTGTGGATGCTGGTCAGGGAAAGAAGCCGAAGATTCAGACCAGACGTCGGGCTTTTGTGGGACCAAGGAAACCTGCGGTTGTTCCTGGTACGTGATGCATTACTCGGTCAAATATTTTGTATTTGTACTTGTAGTTTAAAGTGTTTTTGCTTTGATTGCAGAACCCCAAGATGAAGGGTTCTCCATTTTTGATGCTCCTCTTTCTCCCCCGCGTGACACTGCTGCGGGTGTGGGGGTTCACAAGGTTGTTACACCTGAGCCCTCTACGCGGGAGGACACTGGGAAAGGGCATGCGGCCCAGATCCATGACACGGTGGATTCGCATGACAATGTCATTACCCCAGAGGATGCGGATGATCTGAACTTGAAATTTGCTTATACCGAAAAGCCAAAGTCTCCTGCTGCTGAGAAGGCTTCTGGTTCCGGTCCCGGGGGTGCGGGTTTTGTAGAGACTCCTATTCAGCCTGAAGAGTCTGAATTGGAGTATTATTATCGCTCCTATACGGAAGATCGGGCCATGGCTTACCACCGCCCTCCGTGGTCTGTGATGCAAGGGGATGACATTTCTGCTGATCCCTCTGCGTGTAGGGAGATTTTGGGTGGTCTGGGCACCCCATTTGAAATCAACCGGGCCCGTGCCTTACCAACTGAAGCCCAGATTAACCAACTCTCCTCCCTGCTTGTTGGGAGTTCTGTAATGGCCAACACCATTATGGAAAACTATAAGGTGTTGGCACGCAGGGAGGAGGAGAGTGTGCGCTTGCGTGCAGAGGCTGAGGAGTTGGTTAAGGCTGCGCGTGAAGGTGCGGAGCAGCTTGAAAGGGATAGGGCTGCGTTTGAAAAGCATAAGCAGACTGAAGAGTGGGCTGCAACTGCTGAGCTTAAACAGGTTCGTACCCTTGCCAAACTGCTTTCCACTGAGCGCCGGAGTTGGAAAGAATCTCTTTCTAATGAGCGCGAGACACTTTCTAATGAGCGCAAGGCTTGGAAAGACTCTTGGTCCAAACAGAATGAAACTCTCTTTCGTGTTCGCCAGGAGCTTGTCAATGCTAAGGCAGCAAATGCTGCGCTGGCTAAGGAGAAAACGGCAGCTGATGCGGCTGCCCGAGAGGCCAAAGAGGCAGAAGCTCGCCTCACCAAGGCTCTAGAAGAGGCCAAGGAGGCGGAGGTCCGCACTGCAAAAGCTCTTGAAGGGGCGAATGCTGACCGCACCACTTTAAGCAATACTATCTTGGGCCTCCAGGTATAAGTTTCTTGCTTCTGACTTTGTACATTTCACAAGTGTTTATTTTGTATACTTGTTTATGTTTTGTTACCAGGCTGAATTGAGGAGGTTGAAGCGCGGGCAAGAGAGGCTGAGGAGGCTAGAGATAGTCTTGATTCGTCGCTTAAGTTGCTCAAGGCTGACCGTGAATGGATGCGTATGCACGGGATCGGGCATGTAAGCGTTCGTTGCTTTTGTTATTTTTGTTATCTGTTTGCCTTTGATAACCTTTGTGTTTTTTGTATTCGCAGATTGTTGCATCCATCCTTGATGCTCCTGAGACTGTATCAGGTGTTAACGAGATCAAGGAGCGTGCCCGGGATGCTGGTTTTAAAGCTGGCTATAACCGCTGTATTAGTCATTTGAATGTTGCAGCTCGTGGCGGACATACTGATGAGCGATCCGGGTTTCACGGCGTGGATACTGAAGCGCTTCTTGATGCTGCGGTTGAGATGTATAACGAAACAACCATTTCTGATCTCGAGGAGCTTGAAAAGTGTTTAGAAGCGGAGGACTATGTGGACCGCTTGCGAGTGTTATACGGTGACGAAGAAGATGAGGAAAAACCTTTTGTGGCCAGCAAGGATGGTGAAGGTTCCAGCGGCACGAAGAAAGATTAGGTTGGCCTGCGTGCCTTGTTCGTATTTGTGTAAAACTTTATGTAAATTCCCTGTGCACCGCGCAGGTGTAGGAATTTTTTGAATATAAAGAATTGTTCCGTTCAATTTGTACAAGTGTTGTTACTACTTGCATTTTTGAATTCGTAGGAGTTTAATGTTACTACGAGTAACACAACCTGTAATTGCCTTTTGCATATCTAGATGATATGCAAGTATGAAGGCTTGTCTTAGGTCAGACAAACGGTGTTGCCATTGCTGGCCTATTATAATAGTTGCGTGTGTTTACCACTCTGTGTGGGTATCACGAATGAAGATTTTGCCAATCTGTTTTTGTATATACCTCAGAGTGGAACACGCATTTATAATAGAAATAAATAAACAATATTGCATTGAATCGTCTATTTATTTATTTGCAAATGGCCCGTGGCCTGATAGGTTACATGGTAAATGTAAAAACAAAACATGGCTTACATATAACAGTGTCGAAGCTGTTGTGCATTCCATGTGCGTGCGATAGTTTCGCCTTCCAATGTTTGAAGTTTATACGCGCCTTTGCCCAAGACCTCTTGGATGAGGTAGGGTCCTTCCCACTTGGGGGCAAGTTTCCATGGGCGTTCCGCGTTAGATGCTTCATTGTCACGAAGGACGTAGTCTCCCGGGTTGAAAGTACAAATGCGAACGCGTGCATTGTAGTACTTTTCAAGTTTTGTTTTGTATTTGGCCTCATTGATGGCTGCGTTTTCACGCCTTTCTTCCAAGAGGTCTAAATCAACCCTGCGTTCCTCATTGTTGTCTATCTTGCTGATAGCCAACATTCTAGGTGATGGGAGGCCTACTTCCGCGGGGATCATCGCTTCAGTGCCATAGACCAGGCTGAAGGGTGTCTCACCGTTGCTTGTTTTTGGGCTTGTCCTGTGAGCCCATAAAATACTTGGGAGTTCATCAACCCAGCCGCGTCTGGCTGTTCCCAATCGTGCTTTGATGCCTTCCACTAAGCTTTTATTGATACTCTCGACTTGGCCGTTCCCTTGCGGATGCGCCACTGAGGAGAATATGTGTTCAATGTTTAGCTCTTTTAGCCATTTTTGAAAGTCATCGGCGGCAAAGTTGGTGCCGTTATCGGTGACGATGCACATTGGTAGACCGAAACGGCAGATGATATGTTCCCACACGAATTTCCTTGTTATCATAGCGGTGGTTGATGCGAGTGGCTTTGCCTCTACCCATTTTGTAAAGTAATCAACAGCCACTATGATAAATTTCACTGCACCGGGTGCGTCTGGGAATGGTCCCACCAGATCGATTGCCCATTTTTGGAATGGCCATGCGGTGGTGACAGGGATCAGGTTGTTCTTGGGACGCAAGGTCTTGGGAGCATGCCGCTGGCAATTGAAACACTTGCGTAAGACTTTGACTGCGTCCAGGTGCATGCCGGGCCAATAGTACCCGGCGTTCATGATTTTGGCCACAATCATGCGTGGGCCTGCGTGTATGCCACATATTCCCTCGTGAATTTCTTTGATAAGGTATATGGCATCTTCGTGGTTTACGCATCGTAGGAGTGGCCCCAGGTATGATTTACGGTATAAGATACCGTCTCCCATTTGGTAATGACACGCTTTGTATTGTAGCTTGCGTGCTTCTGCCTTGCTTTCGGGAGTAACACCTGATTGTAAGTATGCAATTATTGGTGTCATCCAGGAGGTTGTACCGTATTGGATGACATTAACTTGGCGCAGGGGTACTGAAGGATTTTGCAAAATCTCGATGCGCACCTCTTTTGCCAGGTGTTGGAAGCTGGTGGATGCGAGTTTTGAAAGTGCATCCGCGGGTTTATTGTCACTCCTGTTGATATGGTGAATATTGAAGGAGGTGAACTTTGATTTTAGTTGCAAGGCTTGTTCGAGGTAGAGGATCATGATATCCCCTCTTGCGGCATAATCGCCGCGCATCTGCCCTGCAACCAATAGTGAGTCGACGTGTGCTTCCAAATGTTGGACGTCGAGTTTGACTGCCAACCGTAGCCCTGCCAATAGAGCCTCGTACTCCGCTTCGTTATTCGTGCTTTTGAAATCAAGGCGGATTGCATAGGTTAGCTCTTGGCCATCGGGGCTTACGAGTCGCAGACCTGCACCAGCACCATCTTCGTTGGATGCACCATCTGTATATAGTGCCCAGGTTTCTGTGGAGGATGGTGTTGATGGTGTTGATGGCGGGTTTTGTTCTTCTTCGCATTCTTGAATGCGGTTTGCTGGTACTTCAGCAGCGAAATCAGCCAAGATTTGGCCTTTGATTGCGGGGCGCGACTTATAATTCAGTGAAAGTGCGCCCAGCTCAATTGCCCATTTTGCTAACCTCCCAGAGATGTCGGGTTTAGATAGGATCGGGCCGATCCTGTAGTTGGTTAGTACTGTGATGACGTGGTTGGCGAAGTAGCGTCGTAAGCGTCTCGACGCGTGCACCAGTGCGAGTACTAACTTTTCCATGATGGAATACCTTGTCTCTGGGTCGTTGAGCATTTTGCTGATGTAGTAGATGGGTGTTTGAACTCCTTCCCGCTCCACTATGAGTACCGCGCCTACCGCGCTGTCTGCGGCAGACAGGTATAGAATAAGTGGCTCATCTTTTCGTGGTGCAGTTAAAGTTGGGAGCTGGATCAAACACTCTTTCATCTCCCGGAAAGCTTTTTCGGCCTCTGCGGTCCATTGGAATTGTTCCTTTTTAAGGCAGCTCCGCAGGGTCTTGATGAAAGGGTATGACTTAGCCGCGTGGTTGGCTAAGAATCTGTTTAGTGCGGCTAACCTGCCGGCTAGTCGTTGCATTTCTTTCATCGTTGAGGGCGATGGCATGCGTTCGATCGCCTGAACCTTTTCCGGGTTTACCTTGAATCCATCTTTGGTTACGATGAATCCGAGGAATTTGCCTTCTTCCATTCCAAACGAGCATTTTCCTGGATTAAGCTTCATGTTGACGCTTCGTAGAGTCTAGAATGTTCTTTCGATATCGTTGAGCATGGTGTCTTCTTCCATGCTCATGACGACCAAGTCGTCCATATAGATTTCGACACTTTTGCTGATTTGACCGCGAAAAGTGTCGTTCATCAACTTTTGATAGGTTGCGCCAGCGTTGCGCAACCCGAACGGCATTTTGGTGTAACAGTAGTTCCCAGTAGGAGTGCGGAATGCCGTTTTGTCTTCATCTTCGATTGCCATCTGTACTTGGTGGTAGCCTTTGTAACAATCGAGGAAGCACTTCCATCGAAATGGTGCGAGGTTATCGACCTTCTCGTCGATCTCCGGAAGTGCGTAACAATCCTTGGGGCAGGCCTTATTGAGGTCTTTGTAATCGACACACATGCGCCAGCCCCCGCTTGGTTTTTCGACCATGACTGGGTTAGATAACCAAGTCTGGTATTTGACTTCCCGCAGGATACCTGCGGAGAGCAGCTCATGTACCTGCTCTTCCATCGCCGCGTTTTTTGCTGATCCAAGGTGGCGTTGGCCTTGGATCACTGGCTTGATACCTGGCATAGTATTCAAAAAGTGTTGCGCTATGTCGCGCGATACCCCTGTCATGTCTGCGGGTGTCCACGCAAAAATGTCTTGGTTCCTGAAGAGTAATTGCTTCAGGCGCGCTCTGATGGTAGGTGTCAAGGCATGGCCCAACGTGACCGTTTGCTCTGGGTGCCTTGCGTTAAGCACCCATTTTTCTGGTTGCGTGTTGGGGGTGGGCCTTGCTACCTTGGCTGGACGCAGGTCGTCCGTAGACAGAACTTCCCTTCTGGCGTATATTATCGCGACCCCCGTCTCGGTTGGGAAACCGATAGCGGAGTGAGGGACGGATGTGATCATGTTAAAATCACCCTGGGATTCTCTCCCGAGAAGTACGTCGTATTTGGAGGTGTGCGGTAAAACCATGAAGTTTACCTCCTCCGTTCTTGTGTGCCTCCCGTTGGTGAGGCGCACAGGAAAAGTAATCTGACCCAGGGGGAATACGGTTTCCCCTGCAAACTCGGCCAATGGGTAATCCGCTGGTTGCAGTCGATCTTTGTCTTCTTGATCGAACTGGTTGAAGCATTGCTCGTATATAATATCGGATGTACTGCCTGGGTCGATGAACAATCGCTCGGTACAGTAGTGAGCTAAGTGGCCTGTGATAACCACGGCGCGTCTATCGCGCGGGCCGCCTCGGACTTTTGGAAAAACGACTTGCTCGTCCTTCCAGTCATTCTCCGGTCTTCTTCCTGCCTTGCGCGGCCTTCCTTTTCCTCCGTTGATCATGTGGGTAGAGGCTACGTGCATGGTCCTCTTCCCCGTAGAGGTGCCCTCATTGTGGGGAGTGATGCGCTTGGTAGCTTTTTGCGCGCCTGACAACAGGTGTTGCAGTTTTCCCTCTTTTACGGCTCGCTCAATCTCCAGTCGGAGACTGATGCAGCTGTTTGTTGTGTGGGCGTTGTCCTTGTGATACTCGCAATAGAGTGCGAGATCTTGGTTCTTTTTGGACTTCATCGGTTGGGCCGGTCGCAGGAATTGTGCGTCCGTGAGAAGAACGTCGCTTGGCGACTGGTTAATCTCGGTCCAGCTGCGGTCCCGAGATTCCTTTTTTGATGCCCGATTTTCACGATGGGCGTTGATTGTAGCCCTTGCGTCGGGCTGGTTGCTTCGTGGGACATACGGTCTGGAATCGCTGCCACGATTCCATGTGTCCCGGTTGCGCTTATTGTTGCGCTTCAGCTCTTGGCGGGAAGACTGACCTTCCGCCTGGGGTTGTGCCTTTGACATGTGCGGTCTTAGGGACCGCTGAGTCTGGGCATATGTCTTGACCGCAGCCATGACATCTTCCCACTTCTGAGGCAAACCATCTTTGCCAGAGATATTCAAAACCATTTGTTCGTCTTTAACGGCAATAATGAAATGGTTACGCGCCATTTGGTCGGCAACATCGCCTATCTCTAGGCATTCTTTATTGTAACGGACAACGAATGCTTCAAGCGATTCGTTATCCCTGCGCCAGATGTTCATGACGTCCATGGAATCACGTTCATGGCGTCGTTGTTGGCTGAAGTGTGCGAGGAACTTTTCTTGTAAGTCCTCGAATGAGGTTAGTGATCCTGGTGGTAGGGAATCGAACCAGGCCCTGGCCAGACCTATTAGGGTCTGTGGGAAAAAATGGCACCAGGTGGGTTCATCCCACCTACCGTTGCACCCGGCACCGACGTAGATGTTGTTGTGATCATCTGGGTCGGTCGAACCGTTGTATTTCCCAATGTTTAATGGGAATTTTGTGGTGGTGACATCGGCGTGGGCGATTTCTGGGACAAACTTGGAGTTTTCGGCCGCCTATTTCGGCCTGTAAGGTTGTCCACGGTGCTGCTTTGCAGCGCGGAGATACGTAGTGCGTGGATAAGTGGGAGGAACGTAGTTTCGTCCTCCCGGTCTGCTGCTGGTGGCATGGGATTCCGCGCGGTATGTACCATCGTCTGGGTCGGTATAGCCTTGCCCTTCACGGTAGGACTGCGGTCCCAATCGGCTGTGAATGCCTAGACCGTGGTGGGCTGTAGACTGTCGCCTAGTTTCGTCGTGTGGCCCTAGGCGACTCTGTATATGGCTTCTGTGGCGGGACCCATATGTGGAGCCGTCCTCCTGAAGTGTGCGGACATCGTAGTAAGAGGAACCGCGATCTTCGTGCCTGCTTCTGGAGGCTGGATGTGATGGGGCCCTGCCTTCGTACTGTAAAGTACGACCTGCAGTGGTGTGTGGTGCTGGGGTGGGTCCCACAGATACATGCGCTTCTGCGCAAGCTATGTTATATGTTGCAGCCAGCATAGCTGCTTGTTGGTCGTACCAGGCATGAAGGTTCATGCCTGCAGGTATCACAGGAGCGTATTGTGATAAATCGTGTCCAAACGTAAGGGATGCGCCCCCTTGCGTTGATGTGCCAATGTGTTCAGCATTTGGGCCCGGGGGATTGATTCCTGCAGGTCCTTGGTTTGCGGGGTTTAGGTTATCCCCGGTAGTGTTGTTTTGACGATCAGACATGATCTTTAGAGAGAAAGGGATGGTTGGAAAAAAGTGCTAAGAGTAGCGGTGGGCGCCAATGATGAAACAATGGTTAACCGAGCGGGTTAACTCACTGGTCCCGTCAAGAGGGTTAATCCCTTCTTTCCGAGGATCGCCGGCTGGATCGTCTGGTGGTGGGTTTCCTGCACAGGGAAACAAACCGTGACTCGCAACAAGGAGGATGGGGTGGGGGGTGCTCCTTGTTACCACTCTCCGGCGTGAGAATCAGTAGTTTGCTTGGGAAGCAAAGTGTGATAGTAGTAGTATTGAGAGAGTTGAGAAGTGATACCTCAAACCTGGTTTGGGGTCGGTATTTATAGCCGAGGAGTGGAGGAGGGTAGTTGAGTAGTTAGCCTGACATCGCACAGCTATTTGCAGGTGTGTCAGACCTGTCGGATACTGTGGTGATGCCACGTCTTGCTGTGGTGTCAGACTGTTGTATACACATGGGCCAGTAGGCGACTGTCCCCAGTGCCACTTGCACTGTGGTGTCAGACCCACTTGCCTTGTAGGCAGGATGCGGTGCTAAGCCGCATCGCTGCTTGCGGTCCTTGATGGAGTTTCCGCGTTGGTTGTTCCATCCATGATTCACGCGGGATGCGGTGTTGTGCCGCATCGCCTGCTGAGTGACTGTTCCTGTTGTCCAGATCCCTTGTCGTGACGAAAATGTTCATAGGATGCGGTGCGGGGCCGCATCGCTATGTGTTACATTAGTTTCCGTCAAGGTAATTCTTCTCATCAATGGACAGATTGGACCGCAGTGTTCGCATGTGCCCCTGCGGTCACTGGAGAGTTTATTGCTGTTGGAGGTTTTTGATGAGGGTACTGGTCATTCGCGGTCGTGCTGACGCGATATTTGGGACCAGAGTGGTCCTCATATAAGGGTATTTTGGTCATTTTACTTTAATTAATAAAATAAACAATTATAAAAAATAATAAATAAAAGAATTTTGTTTATATATTAAACAAATACATACATTCCCTCTCTGTCTCTATAATGTTTCTCACTCTAACCACCCACCACCGCAACCACCCGACCACCACCCACCTGCCGCCGCCACCACCATCCACCACCCACCTCTCCCACCGCCTTAGAAACTCTCCTTCCACTTTCTTCTTCTTCATTTCTCTTTCTCGATCGAGATGGATGCAGCAGTAGGGGGACACCGGTTACGCTGGTAACAGCGACAATGGAGTGCTAATCCAGAAGATCGGTCAGAAACACATGCTACTGATTCTTCCTTCCAATACAAACACCAGTAATCAAACATCAAAGTTATCCTAAAAAAGTCAAGATTATATGTTACGGAATTACCCATATCTTTGTAGATATATTGAAGAGTAAATTACCCACTCAGTTATAAAAAAACTCTTCAGTTTCCTATTTGAACCTAAGAACTCAAAAAGCTTTATCAATTGTGGAACAATAGAACAAACCCTAAACCCTAACTCACCAAATCACAAATCAACACAGATCGTTCCACCAATGGAGGCAGGAGGAAGAAAGGACTCACCTAATGCAGCCACAAAGTTGGTCGTGTACAAGAATCCAACTCTCGCCGCTGCCCTAACCAAAAACAGCCTCCGTTCGTCAAAGTCTACGTTCCTCTTCATTCTCTCTCTCTCTCTCATCCGCTTCTGCTTTCTCTCTCATCTCCTTCGTTTTCTTCACCATCAACTGCTCCTCGTAACCGGCGCTGCTACTAGCACTACCTTCCGATTTCATCACTGGATTGGATGAAGATGAAGTAGCCATTAGGTTGAAACGGAAATTGAAACCCTAGGAGAGAGAGTGAGAATTAGCAACCGATAATGAGAGCTATGGTGGTGTTGTCGGCGGTGGTGCCGGCGGCGGATTTGTAGAGAGTTGGTTCTGTGATCTGTGTGTGTATATATATATAGAGAGAGAGAGTTTGGAGAGGGAGATAGTTAAGGGAAAAAGATAGGTTTTGGATTATTTATTTTAGTGTTTAGGCTAAAATGACCAAAATACCCTTATGTGGGGACCACTAGGTTAGATTTAACCATAAAAAATAACTGAGTTAGGGCTAAAGGTCATAACTTGCAAGGGTTTGCAAACATCGAGTACGTTTTTTGAAATTTTTGAAGATAAAGGACACACTTTGCAATATAGTGTGAACAAATAAAGGGCGAGTTTTGTAATTTACTCAAAATTATGACACTTGGCCAATCAAAAAGTTGTATTATTATTGTCATGGTCGAATCTATTTAAATAGAACAACACATAAGGCTGCACAGTATCCCCCTCCACCTCAGCATGTTTTGCATCAATAGTGCCCCCTCTTTATTTCCTGGGTGCTATTTGCACCCTTGCGATTACAATAACATTGAATACCGAACGAGTTTTGGTGGGCCTATTGGCTTGACCGATTGCCAATGGTCTGATTTAAAAAAAAAAAAAACTGATTTTAAAAACCAAATTTTACTCTATATATATATATATATATATGGTGTGTAGAAAAAGTGTGTCTTTCTTCCTTGATCATCTTCCCTTTTATAGATGAAATAAAAGGGTCTTCATAATTGAATCTTGAAAGAGCTTCCGTATGAAATGGCTTTTGTTGAAAAGTTGTTTGTCCATTTTGAGAATTACTTGCACCATGTTTGAAAAATTGGAAAGTTTCTTGTCTCTTTGTAGAATCATTGCACCACTTTTGGAAAATAAGAAAAGTAGGTTATCCATATGTAGAATTATATGGACCTTCTTTTCTTTCACCATCTTTTGTCGGTCAAAGAACAATGATTATTATATGTATTATTATTATATATTCCTTTTTTTTTACATCAAATCATATGAGTCTTGAGAATCTTGAAAAATTTCAGTCTCCGGAGATGAGTGTTTTGAAGGAGATGGAGACTGTCGAATTTCATTGACTAATTTTAAAATATCTTCTGGAGACTTGCAATCTGAAATTTTTTTAATATACTCTTGATCTTCATCGTTGGCTTTGATTTCTCGAATTGGCGACTTTAAACCTTTTTCATATTGAATGGTTAATTCTTTATAATACTTGGTGACTGCTTGAGAATTGGCCTTTGTAGTAACAAACTTATTCCACCATTTGCATCTATATTGCCTAAAGAGCAATGGAGGAGAAAGTTCTGAAGGGCTTTCTTCTTGAAAATTGTATGTCCATAAACAAATCCATGGGATTCTGAATACACTCATAAACTGTAAAGTATATTCAAAAATTGGTGTTCCTTCATGTTGAAAATATTCGACAAATCTTGAAAATGC
Source organism: Helianthus tuberosus (assembly GCA_030545235.1). Taxonomy (NCBI): domain Eukaryota; kingdom Viridiplantae; phylum Streptophyta; class Magnoliopsida; order Asterales; family Asteraceae; genus Helianthus; species Helianthus tuberosus. The sequence goes on from CM060362.1 coordinate 56,774,835, forward strand.
TTCTGAAATTTCCTTGGGAAAAGCTTCTGGAATAATTCCCATATATTTGAACCATTTAACAAACCATCTAGGATAAGTATTTGAAAATTCTTCATCAAATTGGAAAAACCAGGAATGGTCAAAGTTTCTTAGAAAGAATGCATATTCCCATGCATCTTGATAATCATAATAGTCGTATTGAGGATAGGTGCTGAAGCCTGAAAGGGTTTTTGGATTATAGGGCTTAGAATTCCAGTCTTCTAAGGATAGGACTCTTAAAATTTTTACTTGACTATAAGCAATCTTAGTAGGATCTTCCTTATTAAAATTGTGTCGAATAACTGCTGATTCTGAATCTACTAAAATTGCTTGATAATACTCTCGGGTCTTGTAATCTCCTTTGAAAAAGTGAAATCCTCTTGGATAGATGAAGTCGATTAGTGATAAAATTTTTTGCCTAATCTTTTCAACTTCCAAAGGTTCTAAAATTTTGATAATCTTTTTATTTGGGTTAATAGTGTAAGGAATAGTGGCTGGAGCAGAACTTGAAGGAGAGGCTGGTTTAGAAAGCCTTGTGAAAGAAGGGGATTGAATAATGGGTTTTGATTCTAGGTTTTGAATAATGGATGAGAATGGAGGTCTAGGTCTAGGCCCTGGGGATAAAGGGGCAAATCTGTTTTGAATATTGGGTAATAAAGGAAATTGTTGTAAATGGGCTGGTCTTGAAGGAGAACCTGGAGAACTTGATAATTGGGACTTTGAGAATTGTTGTTTTGATAATACAATCTTTTTTTTTTTGAAGAATCGTTGCTCATATTCCCTGTAAAAAACTCTCTAGATAAAAAATCTGGTAAAGAATTGTTTTCTCCTTTTATAAATTCTATTTGAAAATCAAAGTTGCTTAATAATGTTTGCCATCTTGCAAAAACTTGTTTTGAAATCAAATTTTTAATATCCTTTTCTAAAATATATTTTGCAGATAAACAATCGATTCTTAATAAAAATGGTTTCATATATAAATCATCTTCAAACTTTTTTATACATAAAACTATACTTAAAATTTCCTTTTTGATTGTAGAATAATTTTTCTGAGTATCAATCCATGCACCTGAATAATATCTAACTAAACTTTCTTTATTATCTAATTCTTGTTTTAATATTCCTCCAAATCCTAAATTAATTACTAAAACTGTTTCATAACAAATGACTATACTGATAATGATTTAAATTATATTGAAGATTCTAATTCAGAAAGTAGTTCAGAAGACAATGCGTGTGAATGCGTTGGTCCTTGTATTTGTGAAATTGATGGTACAATAAATTCTCTAACATCAGATAATAAAGACTTATTCGAATTATTAGAAAAAATTGAAGATAAAGAAGTAAAACAAGTATATTTAAAACAATTAAAAGAAAAGTATAAACTACCAATAGAAAAGGAAACAAAAGCATATAATTTTAATGAAATATGTCAAAGATTTCAAACAAAACAAATAAAAGAAAATCCCGTTACAATAACTGAATTACAAATAGAATTAAAAAATATTAAAGAAGAAATTCGAGAAATAAAATTACAAATTAAAGAGTTAGAAAAAGAGAAAAATAAAGAGGATGAAGAAAACAATACTAAAAATGATACTGAAAATGTAGAAAAAATAAATCGTATAAAAGGATTAACTTCTCAAAAATGGTATACTAAGTTAAATATAATAGTCAATAATAAATTTCAATTATCATTAGTTGCTATGATTGATAGTGGTGCTGATATGAATTGTATTCAAGAAGGATTAATACCCACAAAATACTATGAAAAGACTACATATAGACTATCTGGAGCCAATGGAAACCCATTAAATATTCAATACAAACTATCAAATGTTCATATTTGCAAAGAAAATTATTGTTACAAAACCCAATTAGTTTTAGTAAAAGATTTAACATCTCAAATTATATTAGGACTCCAATTTATAACTCAATTATATCCTTTCACGGTTGAAGAAAAAGGAATAAGTATTAAGGTATTAAATAAAAAGATCTGTTTTGAATTTGCTCATCCTATTACTTCAAAACAAATAAATATTTTAAGCTTAAAAGAAAAACAAAAGGAATTTTTAATTGAAGAAATTGATCATGTTAGGATAAAAAATCAATTGCAAGATAAAATAATTATAAAAAGAATACAAGAAACTGAAATTAAATTTAAGGATAATATATGTGCAGATATTCCAAATGCTTTTTGGGAAAGAAAGCAACATATTGTAAGATTACCCTATATTAAAGATTTTAATGAGAAAAATATTCCAACAAAATCTAAAGCTATACATATGTCTCAAGAGTTAGAGAGCTATTGTAAAAAGGAAATACAAGAATTATTAGATAAAAAGTTAATAAGACCATCTAAATCCCCTTGGTCTTGCTCTGCCTTCTATGTTCAAAATAGTGCAGAAATTGAAAGAGGAGCTCCTAGACTAGTTATAAATTATAAACCATTAAATAAAGTTTTAGAGTGGATTAGATATCCTATACCAAATAAAAGAGATTTATTAAAAAAGATTTATGTTTCAAAAATATTTTCTAAATTTGATATGAAGTCTGGATTTTGGCAAGTACAAATTGCTGAAGAAGATAGATATAAAACTGGATTTAATGTACCATTTGGACACTATGAATGGAATGTTATGCCCGTTGGCTTAAAGAATGCTCCTTCAGAATTTCAAAATATAATGAATCTCTCTCTCTATATATATATAGGGATGGGTTCAAATGAAAACCATCCCCAGTTGCGAGAACCGCGAGAACTCCTTTCCACTAATCAGATTATGCCACCTACACACTTTTATTTTATACCCTAAAGGGTATTTTAGGAATTTACTCTAACTGTCAAACATCAGCTATTTAAAAGTCTTCTGCACACAGTCATTTTTTCACACACCCCAAAATTGAAATCCTTTTTCTCTCTCATATCACAATTTCTCTCTATCTCATACCCAAATCAAGAAACCACTGTCTCCTCGGCCACCGTCACCGGAGATCACACTCCGACCACCACCTCCATCACTCGCACTCTCCGTCTCATCCACCACCACCACGACCCCATTTCCAAAATCTAAACTCTGCTCACCAAAATCAAAACCACTGTCTCCTCCGCCACCGTCACCGAAGATCACACTCCGACCACCACCTCCATCACTCGCACCCTCCGTCTCATCCACCACCACGACCCCCTCACCAAAATCAAAACACAAACCAAAACTCTGCTCACCAGAAGAGTGGTTTCAAGGGGGTTTCGACGTTTTGGGGTTACAGCCTAATTCTGGTGGTTTCAGGGGGTTTTGATGGCGGGGTTACAGCCTAATTACGGTGATATGTCGACGTTTTTCGGAGGCGGTGGTGGCGGTGAATGAAGGGGAAGGTGCAGTGGCGGCGGCGACGACGATGGTGGAGTATGGTGTTGTGAAGTCTCGTGGTGATAGTGTTCATGTTGTAGCTGTTTTCTGCTGGTAAATTACTTGATTGTTAAGAAAATTTATTGATTTGGTTGTTTAGGTTTTGATGTGCATACTACAGTGCCTAGGGTTTAATTGTTGCTACATTGAAAATTTGGGTTTCTAGATTCAAAAGAGGGGAAATGATATTGCTAATGCTATTAGAAAATGTGAAGCTTTGTATGGTTGACTGTTGAATTTGTTTAAAGAGAGACAGTAGAGAGAGAGGATGCAGAGGTGGGTGATGCCGGTGGCGCCGGTGGTTTTTATATTTTTCAGTTGGTGGTGCCGATGGTCTTTTTGTTTCATCCCGGTGTTGCCGATTTATTATATCATCGGTAAATTGACATTCTTTGGTTTTTATTATTTTGAAACTGTGTTTTTTGTTCACTGTTGTTCTATGATTTTGCTTATGTTTCAGTTGTTTTGTGTTAGCTTGTGTTGAGATCCATACATGGAGACCCAACTGCAATTTTGAACTTTCCTCATATGCGGTAATAGTTGATAACATTGTGGTTCTTGGCAGTGATAGTTCAAAAGATTTTGTTTTTCGACAATTGATGACGATAGCGTGGCAAGGATGGTGGAGGGTAGGTTTTTAACCCGCAACCCCACTTTGCAGCCATGATATTTGAAAACTTTGAGCCAAACCCTGTTTTTTCAAGATTTCACAGATGGTTTTTGATTTTTGTTGTTGGTTTTTATATTTCAGTCGATGATGATAAGTATCAACTTATCTGAGACATCTATGAGTCGTGATTTTGGTTGAGTTTGTTTGTTAAGATTCTGAAACCGAGTCGTAAAAAAAGTTTAAAATCTGGGGCATGGAGAAAGTTTAAAACCGAGCCGTAAAAAAATGTTTGTCGTAAAAAAATTGCGGTAAAAAAATTGTCGTAAAAAAATGTTTTTTGTAAAAAAAATTTGTCAAATTTTTTTTTAAACCGAGTCGTAAAAAAATTGTTTGTTGTAAAAAAATGTTTGCCGTAAAAAAAATTGTTGTAAAAAAATGTTTGTCGAAAAAAAAATTTGTCTTAAAAAAAGTTTAAAATAGAGTTGTAAAAAAATGTTTGTCGTAAAAGAAATTTTTTCATAAAAAAATGTTTGTCGTAAAAAAAAATTGTCGTAAAAGAAAATGTTTGTCGTAAAAAAAATTCCGTTAAAAAAATTTTGCCGTAAAAAAATGTTTGTCGTAAAAAGTTTTTTATCGTAAAAAAAAATTTAGCGTAAAAAAAATTCGTAAACCCAAAATCGGGTCATAAAAAAGTTTAAAACCGGTGCGTAAAAAAGTTTAAAATCGGGGCGTAAAAAAGGTAAAAAACCAGGGTGTAAAAATCTGCTCTGTAAAAAAATCTATAAAGAATTTGTTTTTTTATAAAAAAAATCTGATTTGTTAAGTATTAATAACCAAATAAGACAAAAACACTTTTCTAAAACAAAAAATCTGGTTTGTAAAGTATTAAAATATTAATAACAAATAGGACAAAAAATAACAAATTGACCAAATTACCCTTATGACAATAAAATATTAAAAATATAATAGTACAAAAAGAATTAAATATTTGTTTTAATCACTTTTAATCTCAACCATCCATTTCAAAAGATCAATGGTGGAAAAGTGGATCCTGCAGTTTTCGCAACTGAGGGTGATTTTCATTTTAATATATATATTTAGGGTCATGATCATTTCAGAACCATAAATATTTACAGAACTCCTAATAAACAATCTTTTTGTTTATATATTTTTATGTTTAGGATAATTTTATCATTTATTATGTGTATTTTTACGATTACATACATGTTAAGAGTAATTTTTTCATTTTTTATATATAATTTTATAATTACACTTATGTAAACTAGTTTTTTTACATATATGTAATTAGTTATGACACATATATATAATTTTGGCAATTAAACATATGTAAACTACTTTTAACATGTATGTAATCAAAGAAATACATATAATAGATGATAAAAAGATCCTAAATACAAAAACTTATATATAAAATGATTGTTTATTAGGAGTTCTGAAAGTTCTGTAGTTATTTAGAGTCCTGAAATGAACTCAACCATATATATATATAAGTGCCGACAAAACGCTTTATTAACTAGCAAGAGGCTACGCCAAATTTACAGAAGTAGCCAAAAATGGCACACTAAACAAACCTAACAAACTAGAAAAAACAACATAAGACAACAAAATTAACTAGTGATTTCGAACTTCCTCCAAGTTTCCCAGCATAGAGGCTGATCCTTTGAGCTATTTTTTACCCACAAAAAACTCATCACCTTTACCTCCTCCAATATCTTAGACACCTCTAGGTACATACCATTGAAGATTAAACCGTTTCTTGCAAAAAAAGACTTTGGATCGTAGCATGGACAATGGCGTGGAATACTTTCTTCTTTTTTATTGTTGCAGATATTTATGAAGATTGAGGATATCTCCAATACCAAATGCATAAAATGTAGGTATTCTGCACCACTGGACAATGAGTGACCAAACTGTCTAGGAGCAATAGCATGAAACGAAAAGATGTTCACTTCTTATACCAAAAAAAAACAAGACAAGTCACCAGAGCAGATAGAAACATTGGGTAGGTAGAAACCCTATTTTGAAGGTTCCCAACTCTATATATATACTCACTCAACGTTAAATTTTACACACAACTTACCACTCTCACTGCCTCATTTCACACAACCATCATCTCTCACACCCCACTTCCATCATGTTTCCATTCAACAACGATCCAAACCTGCTTGATCCGAACCACCCGCGCTACACAAACACTCAAGATAAGTCGTACACCGTCAACACTAATATATGCCAGGGTGAATATCGACCACTACTTACCAAAAATTCCCCACGATGGTACATGCAATCCCTACAAAGTAGACAAACACCTCTACCCATTCAATGGCCACTTATTTCATGTATCCCCCATTTGCCCAATACATAACCTTTGTCTCCTATATCTCCTATGTCTCCTATATATCCTATATCTTCTATATCTCATATGTCTCCACCCGAAACCCAACTTGAAAGCCCCCAAACTTCATCCTTGTGTAGACATCATAGAAAACAATCGGATGAGGCACAAGCTCCGAATACACACGAAAAGTGGTCATGCAAAGAGGAGTTATCCTTGGCACGAGCATGGGTCGGCATATTTGAGGACTCATTTATTGGGAATATTTTAAAAATTATTTAATTGTTTATTTAATAATATTTTAAATGTTTAAAATTCTATATTTTAAATAATTTACCCTTTAAAATTGTTGTTTAAAAATAGTTAATTGTTGAAATAGGTAATGATCAAGACGCACCAGTTTTTATGAGGCTGATTCGCGAAAAAAAAATTCCCCTATAAAACACAAATCGTACCGGACAAACAATTCGTTCTCGGGTGAATGGACATCAATGAGAACGAAGTGCAGCAACTTCAACAACATTGTGAACCACCATATAAACAATTGAATAAGAACTAGCGGTTCAAGCGACAACGACGTCATGACGGCCGCCCACGATAAGTTTAGAGTAACAGAGGGTTGCCCATTTACCATGGAAAAAGCTTGGGAGGTGTATAAAAATTCTCCAAAGTGGTACTTTGTCCCACCGGTCAAATTGGGCCAATCATCAAAGCGTTCCCCAGGCATGCTTGAGCCGCACTCGTCCGTTGGGATATCAGATACTCGTTCTTATTTAGACCTGAACGACTTCAATAACGAGCTAGAATTCGAGGACCCACAAGAATTGCTACGCCTACATAGTAGAGACAAAAACAAGGCAGCCAAAAGAGCAAGAAAAGGCAAATCTACTTCTACAACAACATGTACCAAGGGTGGATTAAGCTTCTCCAAATTAGATGAGAACTTACTCGAATTCTATCGATAAAGGAACAAGAGCACCAATTGGCAATGAAGAGGCAAACCGCTTCTGATTTAAAGTTACTCATGCAACCCATCAAACCACGTCTATCCGAGGATGACCGTAGGATCATGGAACTTGAGAAATAGCATATTTACGCAAAATATATCACCAACTAGTAGTTCTTTATGTTTTTTTCAGTATTTTAAATGTTATGGTTTTTTTATTTGTTTAAATGCTATGTCTTTTTTTTAATGTAATGTTTTTTTTCTTAATTTAAATGTTATGTCTTTTTTATTTTTATATTCAGTTTGAATGTTATAAAATTAAAAAAAAAATGATTGTGTAATAATGCCCCCAATTCACTTGGCATGAAGGTGTCAGAATGAAGCTCCTACCATCCAGTATAAGAGATAACAAATATACCAGGGTATGTTTATTAAAAAATTAGGCTATTGCCTGCGTTAAATGCGGTTTCAAAAAAGAAAATAAAATATTTTTGTTAAAATTTAGAATGGTGTAAAAAACAAATACATTGGGAGAAACACATAACACCACATTGGTTGTTTTATTTGTTACATTTTCATTTTTATCTAGTATAAGTAACTTGATACCGGCTCTGCTTTTTACTCTTTACAATGCAACATATAGTTGACCATATGAGAAAACTGGGTATTTTAAATACAATCCAACCCTTGATAGAGATTGTCATTGACTTTTGTTTGTCGTCATTGCGAAACATACATATATAGGGAATTGGCATCGTTGAAACTTGATAGGAATCCTTTTATCATATGGCGTAAAATTGATCCGTGGAATATATGTTTTTGTCCTTATGTTTCCTCCAGATATAATCTCAGCTTTATAACACTTTTGTAAAGTATTACGTAATCTCATACCGTTGCATAGACCATTCTGTTGATCAATGTTACGAAGCAACATTGCAGGGACACTTACTTTAAGGACTAATCGATGATTAGGCAAACCCGATATTTTAAGACCATTAAGAACATTAGGAGAATATACGCGGTTTAACACATGAAACTACTATGAATTTTTTGAAATTTAAAATACTTTATTAAGTTATTATAAGTTGTTGATTTTATAGCTGAAACGCAACTAATAAAATTAGGCTTAAAAGTTTTAAAATAATTAAAATGAGAATTTATTCCATTTAAAATAAATTCTAACAACCGTAAGTAATTGACAACGCTCTTACTTTGACTTGATTAATAAAATTGACTGTTTATAGTTTTGAAAAGTTGAAATGGATCTGTAGGTATTTTAAAGGGGTTTTCTAATGGCACACCCCCCTTCTATCTACACACTTTTTGAATTCAATACGCATCGTATAGGCCTATACGATGCGTATTGAAATAAAGTAAAAGACATGGCAGACTGACAGGTGTAGGCTATGTCTGGCGGCGGGCTTTATACGCATCGTATAGGCCTATACAATGCGTATCAGCCCACAGTTTTTTTGAATTTATTTTTTGTTGTGTTGTGTTGAATGCGAATCCGAGGAACGAAAGGGATTTCGAGCAGATGATATGATAGATAAAGATCTTGACACGATTATTTCCATTTTCAAGTATTATTAAAACCATTCAAGCCCACCAGTCTACAATGTGGTTCCCAATTTGCGGAACATAATCCCAGATTGTCTAAAGAAGCGCTTTTATCATGTGTCATGTGGTAAACAAATAACAAGGGTGTATTTACAGATCTCTATTCGTTCATCTTTCCAAGCTTTTACACACGAATATGTGGTTCCCAATTTGCGGAACATAATCCCAAGTTGTCTAAAGAAGCGCTTTTATCATGTGTCATATTAGATGTGTTATGGTGAGATTTTTCAAGTTTGCACAGTGGGAGAAAAGACCAGCACCTCTGTCAGTATTGTCCTTTAAATTTGCATAAACATATATTTGTTTCATAACCTCCTCCTATAAATCAACCACAACTCACACGATACGTCTTATATGATGATTCGAAACATTCACGATAAAAGCACTTCTTTAGACAATCTGGGATTATGTTCCATTTTATGACACATGATACGGCACGCTTACCTTAATCACATCTTCCATGGAGTCACAGATCTGACAATAGGGCCCACGGATCTTATGCCCACCCGAGACCGACCTCTGGATCACACATGATAAAAGCGCTTCTTTAGACAATCTGGGATTATGTTCCGTTTCTTCAAGATTTATGTCTGATGTCCAAGTTTGGTCATATTTGACTTCATCTGCGGCAGTCCAATGACTATATTGGTTCAATAATCCGTCAATAGGGCCCACGGATCTTATGCCTACCCGAGACCGACCTCTGGATCACACATGATAAAAGCGCTTCTTTAGACAATCTGGGATTATATTCCGTTTCTTCAAGATTTACGTCTGATGTCCAAGTTTGATCACATTTGACTGCATCTGCGGCAGTCCAATGACTATCTTGGTTCAATAATCTGATAATAGGGCCCACGGATCTTATGCCTACCCGAGACCGACCTCTGGATCACACATGATAAAAGCGCTTCTTTAGACAATATGGGATTATGTTCCGTTTCTTCAAGATTTACATCTGATGTCCAAGTTTGATCACATTTGACTTAATCTTCGGCAGTCTAATGACTTTCTTGGTTCAATAATCCGTTCAATATCAGCGTTGTTTATCACCCTGTATGAGCATTGGAAGCCCGACAAACAGTCTTGCAATTACATCTTCAATCGAGACCGCATTATTAATTATAATGAAGCAATGAAGATTGAATGTGGAAAACCGCAACCGTTTTTTTACTACGGAAACGGTGGCTATGGGAAATACAAACCTAACACGAACCACAATGGACTCAGACTCATACTACCCTTGCCGTTCCGTATTTCTCCTTTTCTAATTCTCGAAGAATCTCGTAACTACCGATGTCTCATCCTTCTGTTGTTCAGTACTTCCGAGACGATTCAAGTGAGTTCTATGAAGCAAGTGTATGTCTATTCAATTGAGAGGAATCATTGCATTAAATCCACGTTGAAAACAAATTGTGTCTGTCTGAACCAACCGAAACCCACAAATTTCCAACAATTAACAGGAAATTGTTAAAAGGGAGAATCTATTGAAACACCTGATTGAGAGAAACTTCTTCGAGCTAACTGCTGATATCTCATCCTTCTATTGTTTAGTACTTCCGAGACGATTCAAGTGAGTCCTATGAAGCAAGTGTATGTCTACAAATTCCAACAAATTGTGGGTTAATAGATTCCAAAGCTGTTATTTCAGTTATTTCTGTTGATTCAGTACTTCAAGGCATGCCTGTTTGATGACCGAATAGAGATCCAAATTGTGAGGAAAGATGACCGAATAGAGATCTGAACTAACCGAAATCCACAAATTCCAACAAATTGTGTCTAATGCAAGGATCTTCGAATGCGGTGTGTACGTTAAATACCGTTCACCGCTTTTTTAGTTGTTTCTCTTGTTAAGTGAGACATTTCATAGAGAACAAGTTCACAGCAGAATGAAATTTTATTGAAAACTTGTAATTTCTCCACTCACCGTGAAATCGAATAGTTTCTGTGTCGAACAGTTTCTCCATCGCTAATTTCTCCACTCACCGTGAAATCGAACAGTTTCTTCGTAGATTCCGTCCGATTTCAAAGCCAGTTGAGGATTACGAGTGTTCTAGACTCGTTCAAGGCATGCTTGTTTGTGCGATTTACAAAAATAAGGATGCATTCGACGGTAAATGATGCAGCTGATGAAACCGAAGTTGTTATTTCTGTTGTTCAGTACTTCCGAGATGATTCAAGTGAGTCCTATGAAGCAAGTGTCTGTCTATTCAATTGAGAGGAAACATTGCATTACATCCCTGTTGAAAACAAGTGGTTGTAATGATGGAACCCTTGATTTGAAAAACATTTTTGAGAAATTTATAGTTCAATACGCATCGTATAGGCCTATACGATACGTATTGAACGATGAATTTACTGAAATACCCCTGTTTTTCTGATAAATTCAGGGGTATTTTTTAGAAAATTCAAAGTTTAATACGCATCGTATAAGCCTATACGATGCGTATTAAGCTGATATACGATACGACATAGGCCTATACGATCGTATTGGGCATTATTTCAAATTTAGTTTTATCGTGTTTCCCTCGGTTCGACGCGTATACGTCTCGTTTTTTTGACGAACTTTCCCATATTTTGTCATTTTATGACGTATACCTTCAACATAAGTCGTTTCGGTGCCGTTCGGTTGCGTGCGAATATCGTATTCAATGATTAGGTACAGTTTTGTTTGAAATCCACTTGGACTCCATAGTGCCGTGTTATATGTATACGTGTGTGTAAATATCGTTAGTCGCGTACTTTGACGTATTTTTGCGTATTTTGATGTATTCTAACATATTGTTGCGTATTTAATAGTATTTTTGACGTATTTGAGCGTATACTAACGTATTTTAGCTTATTTTAACCTATTTTAGGGTATTTTTACGTATTTTAACGTAAGTTAGCATATTTTAGCGTATTGTAACGTAAGTTAGCGTATTTTAACGTATTTTACGGTATTTTAGCGTATTTTAACGTATTTTAGCGTATTTTAGCGTATTTTAACGTATTTTAACGTAATTTTAGCGTATTTTAATGTATTTTAGTTGGTTTCGAATATACCCAACGTATTTTAGTTAGTTTTGAATATACCCAACGTATTTTAGTTGGTTTCGTATATACCCAACGTATTTTAGTTGGTTTCGAATATACCCAAAGTAGTTGATCACGCTCCACAGTTGTCAACTTCGTTGCGTGCATTCATATTGTTTTAGACAACAACAGATAATGAATGGATTGTTGGACTTCTTGTTCCTAATGTACGCCTCAATTCATCTTTTTTACTCTTTTCTTCGATTTCAACAAATCTTTTCAATAACCAGTACGCAACAAAGAGACCGCCTTGTTAATTTTATAGTATTTTAGCTTATGTTGATGGATAACACAAACAAGTTATCCACAGTTTGTTATTCAAATCTCTATTCGGTCATCTTTCCAAACTGCAACACACGATAAGTTTAAACTTTATAAGTCAAAGTTAGCTTTCAGTTTAGATTCAGGAAGACATGTCGGGTTCTGTACCCATCCCCGCGTTGATAGCTTTCGTTTTATTAACTACCAAAAGAATGCATACACAAATAGTACCGGGGCCACTGGAATAGACACATGTCACATAGTTTGTCATGACAAAAGATATAGATGTAGGAATATAACTAGATGTTACATGTGTCAGGATCTTTATCTATCATGTCATCTACGAACTGCTCGAAATCTCTTTCGTTTCTCATGTTAGGGAGAATGTTCTCGAAATTGAAGGAAAAGGAAAAATGGTTGATAAGAGTAACTAGCAGAAGACGTGTCGGGTTCTTCTGCTAGTTATTTGGAATGTTTCGAATCATCACAGAAGACGGATGCGGTTTGCATATTCAATCTTCATTGCTTCATTAAAATTAACAACCTGATTCGGATCATCTTTAGTAGTGTTTGTTTGAGAACCTGATTCAGATTTAAACAATGCACGCTGATTCAGATCTCTATTCGGGCAAACCGCAACCGTTTTTTACTACGGAAACGGTGGCTATGCGAAATACAAACCGCAAAATATACTGTTATTACATCCGAGACGATTTAAGTGAGTCCTATGAAGCAAGTGTCGGTCTATTCAATTGAGAGGAAACATTGCATTACATCCATGTTGAAAAACGTAACCGAATTTTTGAAGTACACGTTCTTCATAAGACTCACTTGAATCGTCTCGGAAGTACTGAACAATAGAAATAACAGCTTCGGTTTCATCAGCTGCATCGTTTACCGTGGAATGCATCCATATTTTTGTAAACCGCCCAAACAAGCATGCCTTAAATGAGTCTAGAACACTCGTAATCCTCAACCGGCTTTGAAACCGGACGGAATCTACGAAGAAACTGTTCGATTTCACAGTGAGTGGAGAAATTAGCGACGGAGAAACTGTTGGAATTTGTGGATTTCGGTTGGTTCAGAAACTTAACAAGAGAAGCAACTAAAAAAGCAGTGAACGGTATTTAACGTACACACCGCATTTGAAGATCCTTGCATTAGACACAATTTGTTGGAATTTGTGGATCAACAGAAATAACTGAAATAACAGCTTCGGAATCTATTAACCCTTTTCTCTCTCTGACAACCCTAGACCCAAACCACCGCAATCCACCACGATTATGTCTCTTATAGCCACCGCCACCGTCGCATGACCAACCTGTCGCTGCACTGTTCTTGTTGTGGTCGACGTATACCAACGGTTCTGTGAAAAAAAACATCATCTGTTCATCATTGTTCTTGAAGATGAAGATGAAGAAACGAGGGTTTATTCTATTTAATCTATTAGAACGATCCTTGTTTTGAGAACCTGATTCTGTTGTTCAGTACCAACAGAATGCATACACAAATAGTTCTAGTGGACGAAGCAAAGAGACCGCCTTGTTAATTTTAATGAAGCAATGAAGATTGAATCTGCAAACCGCAACCTTTTTTTACTACCGAAACGGTGGCTATGCGAAATACAAACCGCAATCTTTTGTGACTATGGGAAACTTGGACATCAGACGTAAATCTTGAAGCAAATATGTGGTCCCCAATTTGCGGAACATAATCCCAGATTGTCTAGAGAATCGCTTTTATCATGTGTTATATGGTAACAAGAGTGTGTTGTTCCAAGATCAATTCCAATTGCAGTTTTTTCAACTCTCCTGTTCCAAATGCAGCTGATGAAAACAGAGCTATTATCTTGGTTGTTCAGTACAATGTTCATCTTCGTTATCCTTTGCTTTCTGCAATTCAAGCTGGCACGGGTGCTAAACGTACTGTTATTACATCCGAGATGATTCAAGTGAGTCCTATGAAGTAAGTGTCGGTCTATTCAATTGAGAGGAATCATTGCATTACATCATTGTTGAAAAACATAATCGATAAATTTAGGGAAAATGGGGTTGAAAGATGATAACCCAACAGTGGAGGATCTCATTCTACAGCTTCGATAAATTCAGGGGTATTCTCAAATAATGTTTCCTAGATGTTTGAAGACCAACAAATGTCCAAAGTGCTGCTTTTTCGTTCACGTGACGGAAAGCTACCGCGTGACAGGAAGCTACCTTGCAAAAATTAAAAAATTAAATCGACACCCTCAATACGCATCGTATAGGCCTATACTATGCGTATTACTTTTTGGTAGGGGACAATGGCAGCGTTTGGCAGACATAGAAGTTTGAACCCACCTCAATACGCATCGTATATGCCTATACGATGCGTATTGAGGGTGTCAATTTAATCCCCCAAGGCGTGCCAATAATACGACCCATTTTAAATATAGAAGTTTATCAAAATAATTGAAAACTTATAATCATTTGACTTTTTCTAGATATTGAAAATATAATCATGATTTGTTAGAAATGAAGATGTAGTTTATAGATAAACTAGGTTATTACCCGGGATTGCTTCCCGGGCTCGGGAAACTTAGTGATATCACTTATTATTTGTTATTAATACGACCTCATTACATCAAGCATCTCATTGGATTCAACAAAAATGTCTTCACATCACCGGATTAGATCATAAACCCATTTTAGAGGTCAAACAAAAGCACAACAGGACCACATGAATAACATCATTTCCACTTTTACTTCAATGCACTTACGTGATTGGGTGATTTGGGATTTTGTAAAAATGTTTGTTCTTGTACTTCTTAACAAAATTACACAGAATCCAGGAAAACAAAACAATGACTTAAAGAACTATAGTTTAACACCAAATCTGATCGGGGAAACAGATGTTCAACCAGATCCACTGTCTTCTTATATTTTAGCACTGTATTCCTCTTCAAAACACTGTTCAACCTAACATGGGTTTCCATGAACTGTTGACCAAAAGTCAAACAGATGTTAAAACCACTGTTTGAGTTATTCAAACGTCTGTTGAATACTAAATGAGATGTTGGCCAAAAGTCAACCAGATGTTGACTAAACGTCAAGCAGATGTTCACCAAAAGTCAAACGAAGTGACCCATACATGATTTCTTATACATATTTACATGTCTCATTTGATCAATTTCAGTTTTAGTTTGGAAATTGTGGACACCAGTCCAAGCAAAAGGCGATATGTTTCTTAATATAATTGAAACTGAATGTGTTTCTATTTGCTTGAAATGATTATCAGAGAATAGAACTCGATGTTTTTATTCCTTTAATGGCATAATTAACCAGCTTATCATTGTCAAAGAATAGCGCTTATAACTTTGAACATGATTTTGCTATTAGTTTGTACTATATTTTCACTTAAGGAATCGTTTCGAGCAAGTAACCGAGTATATTGTCTTTAGCTTACATCTCCGCATTGTTTCCGTTAGACATGGACCTAATAATTTACATGTACATATATAGTTTTAGAATCACAACTTCAAAACTAAACAAATAAGTCTACCATCAGTTTCGAAAAGCAAAGAACTACAACCCAAAAACTTGGTTCAATGTATGCTTCTGCATTTGCCTTTTTCAATCCCATGAACATTCATCCAAACATAAAAAGCAGTTTACCTTTCACAAAGTTAAGTGTAAATGCTTCACCTGGAGTCATGCCTTTAACTCTCACAAACTTTCTCATTCATTGCAGATAATATCTTGGTTGACCTCGAGATGAACCTATAGCAGCTTGAAGATTCCAAACATCACCTGCCACGTCCACAATCTTCAAACCCATCTTACGATTCAGTCCAATATCTTCAGCCTGTTTTTAAAAAAGGCGCTGTAATAAACAACGAACAATTCAATAAACAAAGAATTAACACATCTTTAAAATCTTACTAAAGTATGATATATTAGTAAACTCATAATCACAAACTTACAAAATGACCGTCAACATGGAAAGAAATAGATACGATCTGATTATCTTCATTCACAGCAACCATACCACATTCATTGACATTAACAATGTCCTGTACAGCTTCAGTATCTGAACTCAAGACAATCTCTTCTATCACCTTTTCTTTAACAACAGCACATACCTCCGGTGGAAGCACTAAATCACAGGTAGCACAATTGAAAACTGTGATATGAAAAGTCTGAAGATCTATCATCTCAAAGACAATGAGATGATCAGCAGTTAATGACAACTCATTCTTTATCTCCTTCCATCCGGTAGTTATGTAAAGTTCATTGTTGATATCTTCCATCCGTACAGACCAGTTCTGGTTTCTAGATCCTTTAATAAGAACCGGATATGAAGGAATAGTGTTTAACATCTTATGAAATTGACATATGCATTATGCAATACTCTGTGTATTTTCTGCAGTCACAATATGGACCACAAATATAAGACAATGTTACTTAACATGGAGTTGCATGAAGCAGAGCCTGAGCCAATGCAAGGGTTTACCCCACAACAAATGAGCGCATATTTCTATTATTAGCATATTTTCCACCTGGATGTAATACTTTTCAACCATCATTACAATTATTATTATAGTATTAAGTACCAACACCACTTCAGTGCAGATCAATGTATACGTTTAGACTTTTATGGTCAACCCTAGATTTTCACAATCAAAATTGACCTGAATGTTTTACTACATTTAGCCTAAACTGTTTGTGTGTAGCATTTTCACAAATTTGATATAGGAACCAATATTTTTTGTTGAATTTATCATACAGCAAATCCATTGATTGACCTCAAAAGTCAAACATTAGGTCACCTATTCATATATAAGTATACACATTTTTTATATGTTTTGGCTTATCTTAAGTTCTTCTTTTCTTCCCTCAATTTCACAGGTGCGACAAAACGATTGAGATCATATACTAACAATCACCAGCAAATACTAAAATAACTACTCAACCATCAAACACCAGAAGCATAAATTAAACCTAAAAAGAACTACTCAAGCATCAAAAAACCAGAAGCACATATTTGCAATGTAAAAACATCTATCAGTAAAAAAATCAGCTAAAAACCTAAAAATACAGCTCAATCATCAAAAATCAG
This sequence comes from Helianthus tuberosus, assembly GCA_030545235.1. Taxonomy (NCBI): domain Eukaryota; kingdom Viridiplantae; phylum Streptophyta; class Magnoliopsida; order Asterales; family Asteraceae; genus Helianthus; species Helianthus tuberosus. The sequence goes on from CM060362.1 coordinate 56,792,222, forward strand.
AAGCATAGTTTAGCAAATGTAAACGCATTCATCAGTAAAATAACAATCTAAAAACCTAAAACAACCACTCAATCATCATAAACCAGATGCATAAACTAGCAATTAAAACACATTCATCGGTAACAAAATCAACTAAAAACCTAAAATAACTACTCAATCATCAAATAACCTAAAACAACTACTCAATTGTCAAAAAGCGGAAGCATAAATTCGCGACATAAACACATTTATCAGCAGAATCAGCTAAAAACCTAAAATAACTACTCAAAAGTAGCAATGTAATCACATTTATCAGTAACAAAATCATCTAAAATCCTACATTAACTACTCAAAATTAGCAATGTAATCACATTTATCAGTAACAAAATCATCTAAAATCCTAAATTAACTACTCAAAATTAGCAATGTAAACACATTTATCAGTAACAAAATCATCAAAAATCCTAAAAATAACTACTCAGATTAGCAATATAAACACATTTATCACTAACAAAATCAGCTAAAATCCTAAAAATAACTACTCAAATTAGCAATGTAAACACGTTCATCAGTAAAAAAAATCATCTAAAACCCTAAAACAACTACTCCATCAAAAATTATCAACATAAACACATTCATCACTAACAAAATCATCTAAAAACCTAAAACAACTCCTCCTCAATCATCATTCATCAAAAACCGAAAACATAAACTGTCAATTTCAACAACTTACGCGAAGGCGGATAGCTTCCAACCGACTCAAACCACATCTCCGCTTCACGAGCTTCATCGATCGTCTCCGTTCTCGTAAAATCAAAAAACCTCGCCGCTTCAAACTCGTAATAGATATCGATTTCCACCGCCGTAAACGTGAACTCAACCGCCGTATCACCGCCGCTACTGTTATCATCCTCCATGTCAACCTCCATTCTCCAAAATCTTCAAAAAAATTCTTCAAAAATCGCTACAGAAACTGTGATTTTTGGCTTCAAATATGCACAAATGACAAATGTTGAGTGTTTTGGGGATTGTGTTGCAGAAGACACAGCAATACACAGTGATGTGTGTGCTTGTAGAGGTGTAGAGTTGTAGGTGTAGGGCTATAGATACATATTTGTGTATGTATAGTATAGACTGAGAGAGGCTGTATTAAACGAGATTTAGTATATTAGTAAAAATATATCAGAAAATTAAGTAAATAAATAAAAAACGACAATTAAACAACTATATCTCCAAAAAAATTACATGATGAATAATCTTTTCGAAGTTACATACCACATAATCTTCGTTACCAGATGGTTTGTAGTAAAAATCTTCACAAGGAGCAAGAGGAATGTCTTGATAAAAATACAATATTCTGAAACTTTCTAATGCTTCTTCATAATGAAATATCAACCATGAATCTGAAGGTATTTTCAAACTGTCTACCAACTGACACCAACCATTATAGAAATAATATCTGCCACTGCTTAGAGGATAGATCTTGACTTTAAAAACATTTCCAGTTGTGGTCCGGATGTTTGTATTTCCAGTTGGATAATTAAACTGTTGAATCCAATTTTGATACAGTTTTGGCAAAATCTAAGCATAAATAAAAGAAACACTTTTATTGCTAGATATCATACAAAAAAATTAAAATCAAGTGTTAAACTAAGATCGGGTAAAATTACTAACCAAACATTTTCTTTTACTGTCTTCAAGGTAACACGGAAATCCATAAATCATTCTCACGTAAAACTGTAACAGTATCAATTATATAGAATCAAAATAAATAACATTAAGAAACAAATGAATACAATCCATTAGGGTATGCAATACATCTAAATAAAAGATTATACAACTAATATATATCAAAATAACAATAGACAACATCGAAAAGGTGAGAATACATGTAATTTTTTATCATATCGAAATATATATATTTTTTTACAGCAAATCATATAATTAAAACTTAAAACCTACTTTTCCAATTAAGTATCACAAATAGACATGCAGGATCATCAGCTGAATAAATTGTATAGATGTAACACCTCGTAAAATCACGACCAATATAATAAAGACACGTGTCATGGACTTCAAACGTGTAATGAATTGACTTTGAGGGACTAGAGTTGTCAAACAATGTAAATATGTAAGTAAAAGGGATCCAAAGTGTCAACATGCCATTCTTGTGCCTCTGATTGACCTCATACGACGTTCGTATTCTTTAACGAATAAATTAGCGAACATAGAAAGTTGTTGTGTTTAAAATAAGGATCTTACAAAAGCATAAGGGTTAAATGTGTCAACATGTTTAAAGTTACCTCTGAGTGACCTCTTAACGTTTCCGAGACTTTGCAATACTTCCTTATACTTCCATGAATGTTGGATAATAAATTCGTAGAATTTCGACGCACATAAATAATCAAGGTGTTAATTCCAAGAAATAAGGATCAAATGCGTCAACGTTGAAATTCAAGACTTTTCGGGTGATCGTACAACTAACCGGGAGCTTAACGGAGTTAGTTTATGACTCAAGGTCCTTAAAAGTTAACTATGGGGGTCCTAAATGCAATAAATGAAGGTTAAATAAAGTTTATATGGACCAAGGACCAAAACTACAAACTTTGAAAGTTGGTTTCCGGTCAAGCAGGAGCCAAACGGCCCGCGCAAGACTCTTAAAGAGTCTACGTGGCCCGCGTGACAGTCACCAGCGACCAGAAATGTGGACAGCTGCATGTCCAGCCAGTTCCACCGCCTTTGAAAGCCTGAATTCGATACCAGGGACTGTGCCAATGGTTTTTCATGCACTAGGGACACCTGGTAACATCTGGGATCATCATAGGGACACATGCAAAGATCCTGGAGCTTCCATTTTGCTATATAAGGCCTTGTTCATTCACTTGTCATTTGCACACTTGAAATTTTATTTCAAAACCCATTCTCTGGAACAGGGATGAGCATATGCCCCCGAATACTGATCCCATACCGATCCCGATCCCGAAATCCCGATACCGAATTTTTTCGGTATCCCATACGATATCCACTTTTTGGCGTTTCCGGTATCGGTACGGTACGGTACGGTATCGGTATAACACCGATACCGACCCTCAAAATACCGATACCGTACCGTACCGATACCGAACCGACATGTTTCGGTATCGGTATCGGTACCTAGTTTGGGTGAAATTCGGGATCGGTATTAGGCGGTATCGGTATCGGTTCGGTATCGGATACCGCTTTGCTCATCCCTACTCTGGAATCCCTTGGAGCTCTAAGAAGTTTTCATCAGTTCATATTTCATGCTAAGTGTCCTTGTAAGCATTCTTAGCCTCTTAAGTTCAAGTTTTATTAGTTAAATGAACAAAAGTCAAAGCTATCGTAATTAAGCTTTGACTTAGTGATTAATCACTAATGGTCCAGCCATTATTCGAATTGAAAGTGGCTATGAGTTGGTAATTATGTGGGTAATAAACCCTTAAAAGGGCTCCCACTGATTATCACTCTAACTTGGTCAATTGTCGGGACAAACTTGTTATTAAAAAGTCAACATAATTTATTTTTGCAAATAAAGTCATAATTGATAATGTAGAAGTTATGGAACATGTTTAAACATTAAAATAACTTGGTAAGTAATATAAGAACATGTCTAAACATGTTCAACCCGACAATTCTGAGTTTAGGCTCGGTTCAGAACCGAAAGTCGCAAAAGTAGACTTTTGCTTTGACTTTCAGTTCTGACCCGATTTAGCTTGTTTTATATATGCCTTAGGGTTCCTTTAGGACCATATTATAGGTTAGTATAACCCTCTAAGGTTATACAACTTGGTTCCTTAGTAATCCGATTCATTTGCATGTTTTCGTTATTTGCTTAAAAGTTGACCATTATGCCCTTTTAATAATAAAACGAGATTTTTGAAAATGTGAGAGGACAAAAACCTTTATTACTGATTTATAAACATGTCCTAAAAGTTTGACATCAGTTTATGGTCTAAATTAGGAGTTATGCTCAATATCGTAAATGAAAGCCTTTTTGTTAATTAAACGACATTTTCGACATAAATCCTATTTAAACCCAAATTTGACACCAAACCTTTTACCCACTGATGTAATATAATATTTAGGGATTTTTGGAAATTTTTATTAAATTTTAAAATGATCATAACATAGAGTTCTTGCATAGGCTCGGTAATTGACGATAATGCCCTTTTTGCTAATAAAATGAGTTTTACACATCCTTTACATATCAAATCTTTTTCTGCTGATTTATATAATAAATAAGTTATTTTAAACTGTAAAGGCTGATCAAAATCTCAGATTTCTTTAATAAACTCGAATATCGTCAAATACCGACTTTTAGGCGATTTAGGCGCATAGTATGGTTTAAAACCATATTAGGCACCTAAGGCTTGTTACTTACTGATGTTATGAATCAATTTTCATACTTTAGCAGTAAGTAAAAGTTTTGAATTCATATTTCCAAATTTAACCCTTAAAGCTTATGTGAAATGACCAAAATGCCCCTACGGTGCATAATTTGGACACAAATGATAAATTTCACATATATGCAATATCCTGCTGATATAACTCACTAAAATAAATGTTTTTACTGATCATTTTAAACCATAAACCCAGATTACTAATTAACCTCTTTTATAAGCTTTAAAATGACCAAAATACCCTTACGGGGCTTAAATTGATTTTAAATTCGTTTTGGGCATAATGGAAGGTATCTTACTGATATCATAATACATTTTAAGCATATTAACTTAGGAAACCTATTCATGACTCATTTGGTTACCCGTTATGCATTTTTCGTGTTCGGTACGGTTTATGTAACTAGTTTGCATAAATTAACCAAAACGGGTCAAACCTTATCATTTTCACTTCAAAATCCAGAATGTGTTTGGTTTACCCATATTAAACAAGTCTTCATACTTGTCGGGTCTAAATCACATTCTAATCCGGTCTTCGCTTAATCTTGCGTTTTGAACCGTATACCTTTCTTTAAAACTAACCGGTCTAAGTTATAGCTTAATTAAGACCCGTTAGGAATCTAATAGGTTATTAAAAACCTTCATTCCAGATTTAGGAGACCAGTAAAAGCTATCGTACTTGCTGCTTTGTTATACGGCTGGGATTAAAATTTTATATTTTAGCTCAGGTAAATACTTTTAACTTAATTTCCCTTATACGGGCTTGGGGTACGGTATTTAATAATACCGCTTTGTCGGGTATTGAATCTTTAATCGAATAATGGTTAAATCATTAAGATAACCTGTTTAATCTGTTTTGTTTGTTTTAAGCCTTGGGGGGGGGGGGGGATTAATGACCATGTCCTGGATATCCTCGGCTCATTCATTGAAATGGCCACGACTTAAGCACGGGGTGTAGGCATACACCTGCCGGTGCGTATGTAAAAAGATAAACCCGCTTGTTGGGAATAACTCGCCGTGGGTATATTATGTGGTGTGTCTATTAATCTTTTAACCCGGTACTTCTAACCCGGGCTACTGAACGTATGACAAACATATAAATCTTTTACAAGATTAATTTTAAATAATTATCCCAAGTTATAAAAGACTATTGTGCCTTGTGTATTTAAATCAGTTTTCTTAAATATTTTCAAAATGAGTCGGTTAATTGTATTTACCAGTGAAAACTGACGTATTTTCCAAAAAGGTTAAGTGCAGGTACTAAGAGAAATGGGCTGGCTACTCCTAGTATCAAATAAAGAGTCTTGCAAGCTTTTGATGCTTAAATCTGTTGAACAATATTTCTTTTTATCTTAGATCCGCTTGTGGATCCTTTTACAACCCGTTTGTAATATCTTATGTTACTTTCGAATCGGTTTGTAATATTATTACTTTTAGACTTCCGCTGTGCATTTAAAACTGTGATTATTTGACTATGATGATATCAACTACGTCACGATACTCCCCACTGGGCCCACCGGTAATACGTGGAAATATCGGGGTGTGACAATAGAAAGATAGGATATTGACTTGTGTCTATACCAAACAAAAACTTAAAAACAGTATACCAACTACTAATCAAAATAAGTTCAACTTTTCAAATACACATGAGAATACATCAGTTAAAATCAGAAATTTATATTATACTTCAGAATAACAGTATACCAACTACTAATCAAAATAAGACAAATGGTAGATACACGAAATGCAGATCACTTTTTTTAGAATCATACATGTCTATCATAACATGCATAATAACTACATAGTAATCAGATATACAAAAAATAGGACTATCAGAAGTTGTTCCAGTATAAGCCGCAACAATAAACACAATCATAACCAACAATGGATTGAAAAAAAACAGGGAGATACATGAATACACCACCGTCGATTACAACTTCTTCATTAAAACAGCAAGAACCATAATCGGCTATGGAATTCAAAACTAAAAGAATAAACATGAAAAAAATACAAAACAAATCAGATTATTTAACAATACCTTTGTTATTATACAAGATGATATTGATGAAGATCGGAAGAAATCGAAGAAGATGACAGAGTTTCTTGGAGAAAGTGTACAAAGAAACGTGGAGAGAGAAAGGAACCGAGATTTTGTAAGGATCTTTAAAAAGTTAGAAGGTTTAAAAATATCCCATGTAACCGGGTCGGATCATCCCATTTAGTTTTTGGTCAACATTTGTTTGACTTTTGGTCAACACCAGTTTGAGTTTTGGTCAACATCTCATTTAGTATTCAACAGAAATTTGAATAACTCAATCAGTGGTTTGAAAATCTGTTTGACTTTTAGTCAACAATTTGATGGAAACCCATGTTAGATTGAACAGTGTTTTGAACAGATGTTTAAACATCTGTTTAGACTTAAATAGATGTTGGGGCTTAAACAAATGTTTGGCGTTCTATATCAGTTGTTTGGACTTAAACAGATGTTTGACCTTAAACAGATGTTTGGCCATAAACAGATGTTTGGCAATAAATAGATGTTTGGCCTTAAACAAATGTTTGAACTTAAACAGATGTTTGCCCATAAAGAGATATTTGGCCTGAAACCAAACATCTGCTTAAGGTCAACATCTGTTTCACTATTCGTCAACATCTATTTGACTTTTGGTCAACATCTGTTAACATATAAACATTGTTAACATAAATTACAAATAATTAGCTAATAGACGGCACACAATTAGCATCTTAAATCATCAAGACCCTTAACAATTTGACCATATGATTTAATCGTGTGTTTTATCTTAGATGGGACAACTCGAAAAGCTCAAAGTGTATTTTACTGCATAAATACTGTTACATACAAACACTGTTCACATAGACACTGATGCAATATCTGCTGTTGATGCTGAACTACTATTGTTGTTGGGCAGTGGTTCACCTTTGGCTGTTCAGATCTTTGGCTAATTCTTGTACCTTTGCTGAGTCAGGATTTTCTACCAACATCTGCTTGATGGCCAATTTAAAATATTAGGATTCTTGTTGCGCCTGTTCTTCTTCATCCATATGTTTTGGCCTCTTTGTTTGATAGACAACAGCTGCAGATGGAACAGTGGGTTTAGCAGATCTTTTAGTTGGTACGGTCTGTTTGATTGAAACCTCTGATGCTGGATAATCTGGCTTTTTAGGAACAGATGGATCTTTCTTTCTTCTTTCTTCCAATTTTTTGTATGTCTCTATCACTTTAATCTCTTTCCACCTTGTGATTTGATTCCTTGAGCCATAATTTGCAGTTATAAGCTCTTCCTTCATTCTCTTCAACTTCAAAGCACTTTCAGGTACATTCTTTTTATACTGGGACCAGACTGGTGGGGTTGGTTTTATTGTTGAGTCTTCAAGCATCTTTTGTATTCTTGCAATTTCTTGCTTGAGCTCACTTATGGTCCAATCTTTGAATTGATACTTTTATGCCTTGTATTTCTTGTTTTGTATGATGAGCTCAATGTAATCATTCCTTAGGGTTTCATCATCTCTTTCTGATAACTGCTGACAAAGATCTTTTGAAAACTGCTCTAATGTTCTGACTTGGCTAAGCAGATATTGCAGATATCTCTGTATTTCTTTATCAGATTTTCCTTTTGTGTCTCTTTTTGAGATATCCTCTGCTTGTTTAACCTTCAATTGAAGGTATTCATGAATGTTCTTTGGCAAAGGATACCCTTGAAGAGATGGAAAACCCCTCTTTTCAGGATTATCTTCAGAATAGAAGGATTTGATCTCCTCCCTAACTGCTGGAAGATCAAGAGGAAATTTCACACTCAATGGAACAAAGTCAGTAGTTTAGTCAGGGGTTAGAATTGAAGCAGTTGAAGCAGGTTTTTGTACAGTTGATATGATCAGAGGTTGTGAAGATATTGGAAGTGGAGAAGCTACAGTGTCATCTTCAAGTTTGACATTTGTTATCCTCCTTCTTTTGATTTTTGGTGTGGTTGAAGGTGTTGAACTTGGAGTTGGAGTTGTGGATTGAGTGGTGGTTGGTAAAGTAACAACAGCATTTGTTGTGACAACAACTGTTGAAACCACTGATGTATCAACAGCTGTTGATATAACAGGTGTCTCAACATCTGTTGGCTTTGTAGTTTAAGATGAGGAACTTTTGGGGATTTCAGAAGGTGATGTATACACCACTAATGTATCAACATATGTTGATATAACAGGTGTCTCAACATCTGTTGGCTTTGTGGTTTGAGGTGAGGAACTATTGGAGATTTCAGAAGGTGATGTATCAACCACTGATGTATCAACAGTTGTTGATATAACAGGTGTGGAAGTGGGTTGAATGGTGGTTGGTAAAGTGATAACAGCATTTGTTGTGACAACAACTATTGAAACCACTGATGTATGAATAACTGTTGATATAACAGGTGTCTCAACATCTGTTGGCTTTGTATTAACCATCCAACCATACAATACTTGCCGAAACCATACAATACTTTGTAGTTTGAGGTGAGGAACTTTTTGGGATTTCAGAAGGTGATGTATCAACAATTGTTGATATAACAGGTGTCTCAACAGCAGTTGAAGTACCCTGCTCTTCCTTTGCCATCAGAACTTCCTTTTCTTTTTCAAATCTTTTAGAACCCTTTCGTTCCATTTTCGCTTTTCTATTTGCTTTTTGTTCAGCAAAGGCATTGAGAGTCACATCAACCTTCTTTGTACCATCTGGCCTTGGAATTTCTACAACAGGTTTAGCCTTTGGATCAGGTTTTAGATACAAACCATCCTTTCCTTTCTTTCCTTTCTCCCCCTTTTTGGCATCATCAGGGTTTTCTACATAGCTCAGTTGTTGTAGTAGCAAATGATGAAGCAGTGGATCGAGACTTTGAGGATTGTAACAACTGTTGCAGCATATTTTTGATATCTGCCACAGATGTTTCAAGATTGGTAACTCTCTCCGTCAAATTCTGATATTTTAAACCATCACCCAATTTAATGGGATCATCTGATTTCCCACCAGCAGTGGTTGTTTTTTAACTATCAGTGGATAGCCAACAGTGATGCAAACACTGATGTTTGTAGTTAAACAGATGTTTAACCTTAAACATATGTTTGCCATAAACAGTTGTTTGGCCATAAACAGATGTTTGGCCTTAAATAAATGTTTGACCTTAAATAGACGATTGCCCATAAACAGATGTTTGGTCTTAAACCAACTATCAGTGGATAGCCAACAATGATTCAAACACTGATGTTTGGAGTTAAACAGATGTTTAACCTTAAACAGATGTTTGCCATAAACAGTTGTTTGGCCATAAACAGTTGTTTGGCCATAAACAGATGTTTGGCCTTAAACAAATGTTTGACCTTAAACAGATGATTACCCATAAACAGATGTTTGGTCTTAAACCAACTATCAGTGGATAGCCAACAGTGATTCAAACACTGATGTTTGGAGTTAAACAGATGTTTAACCTTAAACAGATATTTTCCATAAACAGTTGTTTGGCCATAAATAAATGTTTGGCCTTAAACAAATGTTTGACCTTAAACAGATGATTGCCCATAAACAGATGTTTAGTCTTAAACCAAACATCTGTTTAAGGTCAACATCTGTTTAACTATTGGTGAACATCATTTTGACTTTTGATGAACATCTGTTTCAGTTTTGCTCAACATCTCATTTAGTATTCAACAAAAATTTGAATAACACAATCAGTGGTTTGAACATTTGTTTGACTTTTGGTCAACAGTTGGATGGAAACCAATGTTAGATTAAACAGTATGAATGAATAAACACTGAAGTATCATAAAACTGTGAATGAATATCGTGAAAAGTTAGATGTGATACAACAGTTGAGAGGAGACCTTTGCATTTTAGGCTTGTTTCTTATTTTGATTAACTGTTGATGATGTTGAGAGTTTTTATTGACACTGACATTTTAGAATATGTTAAGATGCATGTTGAGATTATTAAAATAAACTATTATATAGAAAAATATAAATTTAATGAAATATTTATAAACTATTACACGCTAGAGTTAACACTTGTTAGGATTTCGTAGACTCTGGCCTTTCTCCATGTGATTTCATGCTCTCTTTTGTTTTTCAGGTCAGTTAGCATGTTGCAGATTTTCTGATCATGTTTTCAAAGTTGTGTGAGAAACTATTCTGCATTCTTCTGGAAATCTGATGGAGGAGAGTGGAGGACTTCATCAAGCAATGCTATGATGTTCCCGGTCTTCTTGTAATTAGTGTCATTGATTAAGTCGACTTTACTATTTAGTTCTTCATCTGTTCTTTTTTCTTTGAGTGACCACATCGAGAATTGGGTTTTAACATCGCTGGTGTCTGACCAGTGGTAGAAGCTGAAGTTTGCCATGTAGATATTTGTTGGATTTTCTGATGTGGAACAATCTTTCATAGACAGTGATTTGTAGGACAATTTGTTGATGTTTTGAATCAAAAGTAATTATCGGTCTTTTATAGAGTTTAAAAACGCGTCTACATGGTAAATGAAGAGGTTAATTGTAATTATGATAATCTGCTTTTGTTCTTTGAACTTTGAAAATTTGTCCCTTGGGTTTCTTGGTATTTAATTTTAATGTTTTCCCATAAAAGTTGGGGTTTGAAAAGGTTTTTGCATTAAAAGACTGCTGTTTTGAAATGTTTATATAAACTCATGGCCACTTCACATGTTTTTCATCACGATTTCCTACGAATATATCATACTTTCAAGAAAATCGAGTAATATAGTTTATTCAAATGGCGTCATTCACTTCTGTAAAATCAGATGATTTAAAGCAGCGTTTTGTGAAGCATATAGAGGAACAGGTGTATGAAGATAGGGCTACTCTTCAAGAGCTGAAGAGATGTTTTGATGGATTGCAAGTTGGCCTGTTCACGAGAGAGCAGGTTTCCATAAATCTTTTGCGGATGCCTTCAACTTCAGTTCGTGAGCTTTGTGTTGTTAGCAATATAGAGTGCGGTGATAGAGACGTGGAGTTCATGGCGACGCTGAAGGACATACATCGAGAGGTTTAGCAATCCATGGAGTTGAAGCTGACATTTCTTAATTCTTACGGTTATTGTTAGATTTAAAAGTTTAGTTGTTCAGTATGTTATGTAATAATTGGACTTTTAATGTCATGAATAAATGAATAAATTTTAATCTTATGAATCCATGTTGCGTTTGTAGGAAAAAAAAAAGAGAGAGAACGTCAATTTTAAATTACCATTTTGCATATTTTGAATTTCAAAAGTTATTGATATAATCAGTAATTGCTGATTTGATTTGAAAGTAATTGTAATCATGACATTTCTAATTTTTATTTTAACTTTAATTAAGAGAAAATAACCGTCAATTTGAAATTCCCATTTTGCATATTTTCAATGTCCAAAGCTCAAGAAATTAGCATTAATTACTGATTTGATATGCAACAAAATGTCATCAACAGTTTTTTTTTATTTTAACTTTAATTTTTATCACCAAAATAATATTCGAGGAACTCTTATCTCATTGGAATGTAACGATTAGGTAAAATTGTAATTTCATTGTAATTCTAGTTTTCATTTGATAATTTCATTCTATAATTAATTAACCACATCAACAATAAAAATGTGAGCAGTGGATGTTTTTTAGGAAAACCAATGATTGTCAATATCAGTGGATGTCAACAATAAAAATGTGAGCAGTGACTAATTTTTAACTATCAGTGGATAGCCAACAGTGATTGAAACACAGATGTTTGGTCAGTCAGTGGTCAACATGAAGAATGAAGAAACAGAGGTTGTCTTTCAGCAGTGGATAACGTTTAACAATCAGATGTTTGAATCAAAACAGTGGTTGTAACAGACTTTTAAGGATTAATGAAAACTATCATTTTTAACTATTTTGAGGATGTTTGACCTTAAATAGATATTTGACCTTAAACATCTGTTTGGACATAAACAGATGTTTGCGCTTAAACAAATGTTTTACCTTAAAAAGAAGTTGGCCCATAAACATCTGTTTGCAAAAAAAAAAGACCAATTTCAAGAATACTATACCCAAACAATTAAAATGAGGAGCTTAATAATCATCCAAGTGTACTTCATTTTTATTTAGTAGTATAAAGATCAAACCACTGTTCAATTTATAGTACAGATCAGTTAGCATGCTGGGGTGATGTGATAAATACTGTTACATATAATCATCTCAGTGATATGACATCTAACAATCTAACAGAGTATAAAACACTGATGTGATAAATACTGTTACATATAAACACTGTTAACATAAACAAAGGTAGAATATCTGCTGTTGATGCTGAACCACTGTTGTTGTTGGGCAGTGGTTCGTCTTTCAGTTTGTATAGGGTTTGTCTCGAGAGATAAACTATAGCGAACCACTGCTACACTAAACACTGTTACATAAGAAACACTGATACATAAATACTAAAGTTGAATCCGCTGTAGATGCTGAACCACTGCTGCTACTGAGCAGCGGTTTTCCTTTCGTTGATCAGGCTTTAGGTACATAAGTGCTTGTCTTTAACAGGGCTTTGTCTTCAACAGTGGATAGGCCTCATCAGTCTTTAAGTCCATCAGTCTTTATAAGGAGCAGTGTTTAATTATAACAGTCCTTAACATGAACAACTGTTATAACCACTCCATAACCCTTTGAGAGGAAGCAAGTGTCCGTCTATTCAATTGAGAGGAGTCATTGCATTACATCCCTGTTGAAAAACAGAATCCATAAATTTAGAGAAAATGGATTTGAAAGATGATAACCCAACAGTGGAGGATCTCATTCTACAGCTCCGATAAATTCAGGGGTATTCTCAAATAATGGTTCCTAGATGTTTGAAGAACGACAAAGACAGACAAATGTCCACAGGGCTGCTTCTTTGAACATTTGTCGGTCTTCAAACATCTAGGAAGCATTATTTGAAAATAACCCTGAATTTATCAAAGCTGTAGAATGAGATCCTCAACTATTGGGTTATGATCTTTCAACCCCATTTTCACTAAATTTATCAATTCTGTTTTTCAGACCTCCGAAAGCCACCTATCCAGCTCCAAAGAGATCGAGACAGCTTGAAGCATAACCTGGACTTGCTGTAATTCCACCAGTTCAATATTTAATCCCAATATACCAACTCAATACAAATAACAAATATTTGGTGTGCTACAACTGTAAATAACTCAGGAAACATATTTGAAACCATAAATATGGATTATAGAGATCTATGAATGAAACATGGGTGAATAAACCAACAAAACAGATTGTGAAAAATAAAAACTACAAACATATCAAAATCAATCTACTGGTAATCACATGGTACACCAATGAAAGCATCTGAATAAACAATAACAAATCAAAGACAATTTACCGATACTTACCAAAACCATAACTGGTCAGATTTATGTGCGGCTCTTAACTACATTCTGTAGAATCTGTACAACTAACAAATAATCAAAGAACAAAGAAACAAATAATCAGAGATGAGATACATAAGTGCTTGTCTTTAACAGGGATTTGTCTTCAACAGTGGATATGCCTCATCAGTTTTTAAGTCCATCAGTCTTTATAAGGAGCAGTGGTTAGTTATAACAGTCCTTAGCATGATCAGCTGTTATAACCATTCCATAACCCTTTGAGAGGAAGCAAGGGTCGGTCTATTTAATTGAGAGGAATAATTGCATTACATCCCTGTTGAAAAATAGAATTGATAAATTTAGGGAAAGTGAGGTTGAAAGATGATAACCCAATAGTGGAGGATCTCATTCTACAGCTTCGATAAATTCAAGGGTATTCTCAAATAATAGTTCCTGGATGCTTCCAAAGAAGCAGCACTTTGGACATCTGTTGTTCTTCAAACATCTATTATCTATTATATATAATAAATGAAAGTTATTTGGTCCACGTGGCCCAAATAACTTTCATTTATTATATATAATAGATATAATAGATAATAGATGTTTGAAGACAACATATGTCCAAAGTGCTGCTTCATTGGAAGCATCTAGGAAGAATTACATGAGAATACCACTCAATTTATCGAAGTTGTAGAATGAGATCTCCACTGTTGGGTTATCATCTTTCAACCGCACTTTCACTAAATTTATCAATTCTATTTTTCAACAGGGATGTAAGGCAATTGTTACCTTATTTAAGATACCTTCAACTGCATCTTCTGATAAATCAACATTCATTTCACTCAAATGATAGCTTCAACTGCATCTTCAATCATGAACTATCTAAAGAAATGGATGAAATCATCCAAAAATACCCAAAATAAAACTAATTAAACCATCCAATATTCTTGAGTACTCACCATTAATGTGATGACCAAGATAAAATCAAACCCTAAAAGCATACAAATCATAATGAAATATGAAATCAGGTAGTAAGTGACCAATCAATCAACCTCATAATCATATAGAAGCCTAAAAATAAAATGAAAATTAGATAAGTGAAAATCAAAACTAAACAGGAAACCTGACCAAAAATTAACCAAACACCTGATGTTGAATCCGCCTTCTGTCGCAACCCCCGCCCCCTATCTGTCCCGGGAACGGGCGGCCGCGAGACCATTTTGGTGGTATCATGTGTTTATCAATTTGGTAGCGGAATTTACATCAGGACCGTAGTTAGGAAATGTTTATCAGAGTAAATACCACACTTCTATAATATTAAACATACTGTGATAAAACCCCAGTTTTCATTATAAACATTTTCATAGGGAAAATCCCTATTTTATTGAATAAAACATCTTCTTTTATTTAGGTAACTTTTATAGCCACTTTTCCAAGCCTTCAGTGCTGTCCAACTGGCTTCTAGTTAGCTTTCACATTTTGTTACCTGAAACGCGTTTAAAAACATTTTGTCAGTGGAAAATACTGGTGAGTGAATCCTAGTTTAATCAAGAAGAGTTTTATCCTTTAACAGTATTGAGAGCTATCATATTGTTTATTTCTACACAATTACTCATTCAGTACTGTCAATCCTGACTGGTAGGTCATATTGCACATTGGCTATCTCGTTGTCCAATGGTAACGTGTTCCACATTTTGTATACAAAACCCCAACATACCGGCAGTAATTGAATAACTATAAAGACTCAATCACTGCTTAATCACATTGTAAAATAATTAAGGTTTTGTAAAAACAGTTTACAAAAAGGTGATTACTCACATTGTTGTTTTAGGTTTTCTGGTGATTATCTATAATTTACACAAATGCACATATGTTAGTAAAATAACCCATTATTTACATTAGTAATACCCTCCCCGAGACGGCATTCCAATGACTACGTCGGGCAGAACCTCGACAGCCGTTACGGAACCCTGGATCAATCGGGCAGCGTATCTAATACGTAACCGGGGTTATAATACTTACATCGGGGCAGAACTTCATTAATTAGGGGGATATTATACCCGAGTATAGTGCTTACTATAAGAAATTCGAGAGAGAAAGTCAAGAAATGAACGAACTGACTGAAGGCCCGATGCCCTCCTTATATAGGGCCTGATTTTGGTTTCCTCGCGGCCCGCGTAGTAGGGGATCTACGGCATAGCTTTGACTGGTCAGCATCCTAGCCTCGACACGATGACGACACGTGGCAGCACCGGGTGTTGCCCCGTCTTGGAGCTGTCGCGCCCCGTGTAAGATCCTTTAGGGGTCTACGCGGCCCGCGAGCGACATAAAAATTTGATTTTTATTTAATTTTTAATGTTATATCGTATTTTGGGCTTGGTTTTCACATTCGGAGTATATTTAGAGACATATAAGAGTATTTTAAAATATATTAGGGTGTCAGAAAAATTCAGGAGGGTTTTTATAACTGTAGATGTTGAATCCACTGTAGATGCTGAACCACTGCTGTTACAAACAGATCATACCTCGGGAACTGGAAATTTAAAAGGACCAGCTTCAAAGGCTTCAACAATCGGAAGATTCAAATCTCAAGCAAATGAAACCCTAATTTCAAAAAGAATAATCGGTGAACATATTCACAGATCAATAATCAATAGATGTTGTACTCATATCATCACCGTTAAGAAAAAAACCCTTAGTTTCTGAACATATTCAAACATACCAGTTCATTGCGGAAATCTAGCCGCAGGTAAGCGGATCTGAACTTTGATGACCATCGATGACAACAACATTGGAACCATATGATGAGATTAGGAGTAGAAATTAGGGTTTAATTAGAAACTTTGTATGAAAATAAGAAGAAATCAACACAGATCTATAAACATACAAATCAAACCTCAAATGGAAGAACCTTGCCGACGAAGAAGATGAAAGAATCTTGTAAGAGAAAAACTGCAGAACCCTTAGCCGGCGCCCCATCTCTCGATCTATCTCTCGAATCTTCTCTCCTTCTTTGAAGATGAAGAGCAAAAAGAATTCTGGTGAGTTTAGGGTTTATGGAGAATAAATGTGAGAAAGAAGAATCGATGATGGAAGAACTGGATGAAGGAAAGGATCTTTAGGGTTTGGAGAAAAGAGAAAGCCTGAAGGAGAAAATGAGGCGACAGAATGATTTAGGGTTTTTTAGGAGAGATTAAAGGAGAGTGTTACTGTTGGGCGGGAAAATGGGATTGAGGATGCCCTAATTAAGTGACACGTGGCCCTAATCACTTTCATTTATTATATATAACTAGCGGTAAGACCCGTGTGCAAACACGGGTCGTTTCTTAGAAAACCATGCATAGCCCATATTGACAGAGAGTAAAAAAATATTTAGCACAGACTTATAAAATTGATATACACTAATGGTCAATAGGTTTATTCAACAGCAATTCCATTATGTTGATAGCAAACTACTGTTATCTATTAACTGTTAAAAACTTCTGTTGCTTTCCAACAGACTTTATTAAGAACTGTCATCCATTATCTCCAACAGAGCTTACCAGATGATAGATAGTAACTATCAGATGTTAGTCAACCCATGTTAAAAAGACCAGTCAACATAAACTACAAAGGTTAGTAAACAGATATTAAGAGAATAATGTTATTAACAACATGTGTTAGAAAACAATGCATAACACATATTGATAGAACATATACATATGTGTATAGATATTGTACCAAATCGTGTTATCTATTATAGCTAAAAGACATATATTATAGCTAAAAGACAACTATAGACATGATCATCAGTTAATATATAAGATACATATGAGTATTTTCATTGTACTATCCACAAAAAAAAGTAGCACTCACCCATTGACAATGAAACTTGTTTATAGACATAACTACGTATAGAACATGTCTAAGAAGCAAAATTAGTACCAGCAACGAACCAAATGTACAACCACAAACAATCATGACATGAAACTAATTTAAAGTTTTCATGACTTTTCTTGTATAGTTAAAAAAATATTTCAAATTCAACATTCGAATAAATTTATTTTAAAATTGTTATTAACTATATTTGCTTGAAATCAATTAGTTTAAATTATCTTAACGAAGAAAAAAGTGGTTGTTAATTGATTGATTTAAATATTTTAGTTTTGGTAGTTTTGTATAATATACTTTAAATTTATTCAGATTTTAAAAAGTTGAAAAAAACAAATGCATCAGAATAAAAAAACAAATAATTCAAATTTCAATAAAAAATTCCATGTAGATTACATAAATTTTGAATCATTTTTTAAGATTACACCTAAAATCTATCTATATTTTTGGGAAGATTGTATAATAAATGTTAATTCAGGAAAGTGTTTAATCTAATTTATAATTAAATTGTTATTTTTGGGAAGATTATTAGACATCTTTTAAGTATCTTAAAAAAAGTAAACGATTTATATTTATTTATTTTTCCCTTATTTATATATACTAATTACACAGAAATAATATTATTAATCTTACATTTATGAAATTTAAAATATAAGATAAAAAATATTAAATTAAGTTAATATAAGATGACTATGAATTTTAGAAATAATCCGTTTAACGTATGTGTTTTATAAGTAAAATGAAACTGATAAAAGATGACTATAAATTTTAGAAGTAATCCATTTTAAATACATATTAACAACTTTAATTACTTCACTTTTGAGTTAATTGCCCAGATGGTCCCTGTGGTTTAACGTTTTTTCTCGTTTAGTCCTCACCTTTTGAAAATAGCAGGTATGCTCCCTATGATTTGTTATTTTGTTACTCGGATAGTCCCCGAGTAGATGTCAGTTAGTTTGGAAATAGCATGTATGCCCCCTATGGTTTGTCATTTTGTTACTCGGATAGTCCCCTGACATTTACTCAGGGGACTATCCGAGTAACAAAATTACAAACCATAGGGAGCATGCCTGTTATTTTCAAAAGGTGGGGACTAAACGTGAAAAACGTGAAACCACAAGGACCATCCGGGCAATTAACTCTTTACTTTATAATAGTTTGACTTGATTAATAAAATTGAGTTTTTAAAATTTTGAAATGTTTTTTTTTTTTTGAACGGCCAACAAACTCAATCCCGAGCACTCTCGGGGCACCCACTGGACAAACGGAGTACTCCGAGAGTAACCCGAGTCCACCACCAATTCCGGGGAAAACCCGGTAACCCACCCGCCCGTAGGCACGACGGTGAAATTACCGGTAAAACCCGTTTGGCTCAAGGATCCAACCCAGGTTTCCCTGGGTCTCCTATCATTGCCCACCAGTACCTCACTCTGCACCAAGTGGGAGTCGAACCTGCATCTCTCAAGAGAAATGCAAGCTCTTCACCACTTGATCTAAAGATCATTGGCAAATTTTGAAATGTTAAAATGGAATTACTGATTTGTTTTAAATACGGAAGTTATCATAATAATTGCAAACTTAATCATTTGACTTTTTAGGCTATAGGGTATGATAATGATCCCCAAGACCATCATGACCTTCCATGTCAGTGTCATGTCACCCACCTCTAATCCACAATCCAAAACCACTACCATAAGACCTTACGTAGTGGGCGGCATGTGAGGGGCGGTATGCCCTCATAGCGCCGGCATAGCGCCGGCACACCGCCACGGAGGGCGCGATCGATCAAAAAAATGGAGGCGGCGCGATGTGTATAGCGCGGAGAAGAAGGCGTTATGTATGTGTGTGTTTGAATTTTTTTTTTTTTTTTTTCTGCTCTGTTTTTGTGTTTGTGTTTGTGTTTGTTTTTGTGTTTTTGTTTGTGTTTGTGTTTGTGTTTTTTTTTTTTGCAGGTACATCGAAGAAGAAGAAGAAGGAAGACAATGGAAGAAAAGAATTTACAGTTTGGTCCCTGCATTTTTTTTTTTTTTGTTACTGTAATTTTTTTTTTTAAAGTTTGGTCCCTGCATTTTTTCTTTTTTTTTTTTAAAGTTTGGTCCCTGAATTTACAAAAGGAAATGATCGATAAAAAATATAATCTTTGAAGTGTTTTTTTTTTTTTTTTTTAGTGTAACCGTTTTTTTTTTTTTTTTAAGTGTAATGTTTTTATTTTTATTTTAGTGTAATGTTTTTTAATTTAATGAAATGAATTTTAATTTTATAAAGTTAGAAAATAATTATAAAAAATTAGAAATTAATAATTGAGTAATGATTAGACAGGGGCTTTATGACTACGGGCTTAATATGCATAAGGCCCCATAACGCCCCACGCTGACGTGGCGCGCCACGTGTCGCATAACGCCCACAAAGGGGCGTTATGACTACACATGGCCTAAGGGTGTGGTCATGATCCCAACCACTATCCCATTATTTGTTTTATTTTATCTTTGTCTAAAGAAAAAAGAAATGATTACTTAAAAAATGGAAAGGAGGATCATGGCTGTCATGGTTTAATCGATGCAAACCATGGTGGATTAGGGAAGGGGCGGTATAACCTTCCATTCAAGTTCCTACGTGGCAAATCATGTCCCAACCATAACCCCCACACCATTTAGCCTTAAATACATAGAAACTTGTTAATTAATTTGTATTTAACAATTATTTTTAAATTCATAATATATAAACATTAAACATAAAAAATAACAAACTCAACTGAATTATCAAACTCTAGACTTATATTTAAAGTCGGTATATAATAGTGATTTAGATGTATACATCGCTGAAACTATATCTATATACTATATAAAGCATTTCACATGGACAAAATGGTAAATCTCTAGCATAATTTTAAGATGGCATGTGAAAAGTCAGTTAAAATCCCTAATTTTTGTCATTTTTCTTCTATTTATGCCCCTCTTCCCTAACACAACGGCCTCCCACTTTTCCCCTAAAAACCCTATCGCCTGCCGAGTCTTTGGTCTTCAATTGCAAATGAAGCGTCGCCTTCCGACGGTTTCCATCGCCCCATCTACTCTTTAATACCTATACAGATCAGAGAAAAAGAGAGAGTGAGAGAGATGGATCTACAGATGCAGAACGAGAGAATATGAGGGATCCGATCGGTGGTTCCGACGACCGGTCTACAGTGGCATAGCCACCACCACGACAACATTAACGACATACAGAGTAGTCTTTCGTCACCACGCTTGGTTTCAAACCCTAATTTTTCTTTTCATCATATGATCTGTTTATTTTGGGTTTATTTTACGAGCTCATATTTGTGTTGGTTTTGTTAAATCAGTTATCAGTTACTCAATTTATAAGGTTAAATGTGTTTATCAAGTATATTGCAGTAAGTGTTTGCTTCATGAAGATGTTCACAGGGTTCTTTTCATGGAGGTAATATGTAAAACCCCCTTTTATTATGGTATTTCTTATATTTAAATTGATAAACAGATATCTAGGTTTAACATTAGGAGTAAAAAGTTGCAAATGCAGGGGGTTAACAATTTATAAAAATTTAATTAATCAATAAGTTGGAGGGATTTAAGTGGGAAACAAAAAAAGTTGGCAGTTGTGTGTGGGTTTGGGTGAAGGCTACGTGGGTAGAGAAAAGAGAAAAGGAGACTTTAAAATTGTGTGCTCTCAAATTAAGAATAAATCATTTCTAAACATTGAAATACAAGGAATCAGTGTCATCTTCATCAACTTTATTCTCAACTTTTCCCGGATTTGCCCTTTGAATTGGAGCTCAAAATCCAATGAATCAGTGTCATCTTCATCCCTTTCCAGTTGAAGGTTCATTAGATCTTGGAGGTCATCTGCATTCAGACCAAATGCATCCTCCCTTAATAGCTTTACAATTCCACCATCAGACCTGAGCAGTGTCAATACGTGGGTATCTTTGTCAGACTTCCACTTTAGTATTTTTGGGTCTGATGGGTTTCTTGGGAGAAGTTTATTTGTGATGAGTTTGGGGATTGAGGTCTGCTTGCCAACATTTGAAGTGTTTCAGCAAATTAAGCTTGAAGTTGTAGAGAAACATCATCCAATCCAAACTGTAACTGATTTCTAATAGCCACTTTTTTGAATTCAGCATCCCTCTTTTCATCTTCCTCATCAATCTGTTGTTGTCTTTTTCTTTGGTTCAAGACACTGATGGATACATCAGATGATGAGAACAAATTTTTAGAAGAACGGGTCTGCTGAGGCCTATTAATGGATTCATCATCATGTACTGGCTTCTTAGGAAGTGTAGGATTAGTTTTTCTAAGTTCTTCTAACTTTTTGTAAGTTAGATCAGCATCCTGCTTAGTCCATCTTGAAATGGATCTAGCAGTCCCATAGTTAGCTGCTACAAGTTCTACTCTCTTTCTTTTGTACCTCAAAGCTTCATCCACATCAACTTTCTTGTGTTTGTTCCAGTTGGGTGCAGATTTCTTCGTTTGAGGATCCTTGTTCATCATTTCAATTCTATTCACTTCTTCTTTGAGATCTTCAAGAGACCAGTCTTTGAATTGATACTTGTAGGCTTTGTAGGGCTTGTCTCTCATGATGATATCCAGATAATCAATCCTTAGCTCCTTTTGAAGAACAACATTTGGTGGCAGTTCTGACATAGACTTACTCAAGTCTCTAGCAAAGTCTTCCAATTTCCTGACCTTACTAAGCTCATGTTGATAAGTGCGCTGGTAATTCCTGTCATCTTTCCCTTTACTCACATACTTGACTATCATATCAACTCAGCTCAGCTTGTTTAGCTTTCATCTTTAAGTATTCATCAATATTATGTGGTTTACTGAAGTCTTGCAGTGATGGGAAAGTTCTTTTGGATGTATCCTCCTCTTTGTAAAACTGAATCATTTCATTTTGAACTGCAAGCAGTTCCAGAGGATATTTAACTACCAATGGAATGTTTTGTGAGGTGGGAGCAGTGGGTGGTTGTTTGATTGGGTTGGTTTGTGGAGTTGATGAAGGTGGAATGTATGGAGCAGATGATATAGGAATTGGTCTTGGTATTTCTTTTTCTTCTTCATGCACCATAAATTTTCTTTTTCTAGTATAAACGGATTTTGGAGGAGGAGGAGTTTTAGATGGAGAATGTGCTTTGGTTGAAAAGGTTGTTTATTAAGGGAATCTTTGTGGTGTTGGTGGTTTTGTTGATGGTGGAGGATCAAAATGAGTGGAATCAGTGGATTGACTAACAATTGTTGAAACCACTGGTGTCTCAACAGCTGTTGTCTTAACATCTGGTGATGCTTTTGGTGCATCAACATCTGTTACTATGGAAGATGGTGGTTGTGATGAGGTATTTGTTTTCTGCTTTTTGTGAGGTAGTTTTTGTGGTGAAAGGTTAGGTTTGGATGTATCAGTGTTTGACCTTTTAGAACCAGCAGTGGTTTTAGGTTTCGTAGTAGCAGTGGTTGGTTTTTATGGTGGTGATTTAGGTTTAGGGAATGTGGCAATTGGAGGTTTATCGTGTTTGAATGATTCTCTTCTAATTGAGGTTCCAATGTTTTGCACTTCATTTTCTTTCTTTATCTTTTTTCTCAACTTCCTGCCTCAACACATCTGTTCTAATTTCTTTTGTATCATTTCTCTTCTGCTTTGCTTTAATCTCCTTATCTGTCTATTTGTTAAGGGTATCATCAACTCCCTTTTTCTTACTAGTGTCAGATTTTCCAGAAGATTTGCAGAAGTATTCTTGGCAGGCTCTGGATTTTGTTTTGGCTGATTCCTTGGTGTTGGTTTGCCAAAGTTTTTCATGGAATCCTTCTCCCCCTTTTTGGCATCATCTTCATCATCTTTTTCAAAGATAGGTGCAGGGGTAGTGCCAGTGAACTTTGCAATGGATTCTTTTATGCCCTTGATGTCAGCCTGTGTGTCTTTGTATCTTGCTTCAACCATAACTCTAATTAGCTCCATGTGGGAGTTATGTTGAAGCTCAGCCAGTTCCCTTTGAGCTGTAAGAATGGGCTGTACAAAGTTCCAAAGCTCTTGGGATAACTGCTGATGAGAATGTTGACTTTTGGAAGCATCCACCAACTACTTCATTAGATCTTTCATTTCACCAACAGTTGCTTCAATATTGGACATCCTCTCCGTCAAATCCTTGTATTTTAATTCATCACCTAATTTAATAGGATCATCTGAATTCCCACCAGATGTGGTTGTATCTGCTTTTGAGATAGGAGGAGTCTCCATGTTGTCATTAGCAGATGCCCCTTGTTCTTGGTTCTAGGGACTTCCCTCTGCATCAGTGGTTATCTTAGTAAATACAGTAGTGGTTAACTTAAACACACCAGTGGTTACCTTGGTAGATACAACAGTGGTTGCCTTCAAGGGAGTCTGACTGATGAAACTACTGTCCAAATGTAGACCAGTGGATTTGACATTTGTAGTATCTGCTCCACTTGAAATACCATCAAGAATTTCGTGAAATTCAAGAAGTGTAGCCTCCTCAACTGTTTGTGGGTTAGCTAGTTGAACATGTTCAGACACAACTATTGTTGAAGTTAAACTCTTAGTAATGTGTTGGTGGGAGGCGCTGCTTTGAGTCTGAATGTCAATAGCTTCAAACAGTGTTACAAAGGTTGGTGGAATAGAATATGAAGGGATTGGTGTGGAAAGAGACTGTAGGACCGGTTTTGACACCAAACGATTGCGTAACGAACGTGTGACGTGCGGAATCCGTACACGAACGTGATCGAACACAAGAACGTACAATTTTAACGTGATTCTTATTGATTAGTATGACAAGTACACGCTCCGAGAATCACCTCTTGCACTTTCTCTCTCTAGTTTCTCTCTCTAGGATCCAAGCTCTCTAAAATAACAAATGTGCAAAAGTCTTAATCTCTAACCCTAAGGGATCTATTTATAGGCCAAGGAATAAGGAGGTTCTCCTTATTTACAAATATGCCACCTTGCCTTTTCTATTAAGATATTACAATAAAAGCACTAAACTTCTTCTGTTTCTGCTACGGACTAGATTGACGGAGGCGATAGACACATAATGCACAATCACAGCGACTTTTTTTAGTAAGTTGTGAAAGTTCACAGACTTAACCGGTTTTTATGCTCTTTTAGCATTCAGCGATTACTGAGTAGGTACACAATCATAAAGGACAAAACTAAGTACTATGCTTTCAACCATGTTTCCCACTAGAACTAGGCTTTTTCATTTAAGTTTGTATCGTTATAGCAAATCTACTAGTCTAGCTGAGCCTATCGTCACATCCTTAGTGAAACCGTTTATCACATTTGACATTTCATTTCTTTAGCATGCTGTGACAGTCCACTGATTTACTATCATTTCCTCTTTTTCACAACAAAACTCATTTTTGCTTTTTCAATGTTTTTGGCATTTTCAAATTTTCTAATTTTTTTTTAAATTTTTCTCCCCCTAAAATCAAAATATGTTTCAATTTTGATTTTCTGGGAAAATTTGAAAACAAACTGTACAAGGTAAAGTGACAACATGATATCAAATCGCTTCAATTCGCCATTCACTTGGCATAAACAATCAGAACTCCCCCTGACAACAAACTATTTTCCCATTTAGATTTCAAAACACTTAAGTTTGTTTTAATTAAAATGGTTTTTCCGAAAAATAAGTTTTGTTTGTCTTTTCACAAACTTGGGGTGGTTTCATCACATTGTTTTCTCATCATCATTTGAAAAATTTAACATTTTTAGGATCTATCAACAATACCTCTTGAAAGATAGTTATTTCAAGTACAAATTAATGTCCTTGATTAACCACTTGTATGTCGAAATATCACAGTTACCAACCTGTGAATTTCTCAAGAAAGATGCCGATTCCTACTCCACACTTACCAACCTGGGAGTTCCGGCAAGTCAGGTTTTTCTATTTGAAAAGTTTCACCCAAGCCTGACTGTCCTTGGGTGATTTAGAATTCTTGTTCAACAATGGAGGAAAATTTTCATCATCCATTGTTAGACTAGAATTCTTTAATTTTACCTCAACACATGGCTCTTCTGGCTTTGATGAACCAGAATCATTGCCTGAGCGTGGCTTGTCTGACTTTATTGAGCCAGATTCATCGCCGACAATTTTCTTCTTCTTTTCTTTTGTCCCCAGATTTGTATCTGATGAATTCGTTTTGTTTGACTGATCGGTCTTAGGAGAGTAAAACGATTTATCAGAACTGTTATTCGCTTTGACGGCTGTATCCGAGGACAAAATTTTCTCCAAGTATTCTCTTGCCTTCTTTCTCTTCTTCCTCAGTCTGTCTTTCTGCCCCTGTGAAAGCTTCACTTTCGGTTCGTGAACTTTCTGTTCTTGAACTTTAGGTTCTTGAACTTTCTGTTCTTTGGGCTTGACATTGACTGGTTTCTTTGCCAATTTCTGAGATTCAACCCTCGATCTTCCCTTTGATCTCATTGGGCAATCTCTAGCAATATGTCCTCTGAATTGACATTCATAGCATCTTCTCGTTTCAATACTCTGAATTTGGCAGTTAACAGCAATGTGTCCTTGATAACCACACTTGTAACACACTCTGTTATCATACCTTTCCTCACTTTCATACCACACACTCAGATCATAACATTGAGTTGCCTTGTGGTAATCATGTCTCCTCTTGTATCCTTGATTTGGCATTTGAGCACTGTGGTCAAACCTGCACCACTTATTACCAACTTTTTGTGAGTTTTGATTTTCAACTTTTTGTGGTTTTTCATAATGATTGGATGACTTAACTGATGAGCTTTTATTTTCATTTTGAAAATTTTCCGAATTTTTAACTTTTTGTTTTTGTTCTACATTCTTCTTAACAGGTTTTTGCTTTGAGCATTCACCTATTTCAGTAGAATGTAAAACAGTATCTTTGAATTTTTCTTTTAATTCCAAAAATATTTTTCTTTTCTCATTTTTCTCATTTTCATCATCAGTTTTGTTATCACAATCTTCAATTTTGACTTTGTCAAAATTTGTGACATTGTCACTTATTGGAACTGAATTAATCGGTTCTGGACACACATATGATGCAGAAGTCACAAAACCTTTCAATTTATTCTCTAACTCAGTAATTTTATTTCTTGCACATTTGGCTTCTTTTTCAAGTCGAATGATATTCTCAAGATGAGAATTTATTGCTTCTTGCTTTTCAAGATTATTTTTGCCAAAAATAGATTTTTCTTTTTCTAAAATTTTTATTTGATTTTCAAAATCATTTTCCAAATTTTTTCAAATTTTTGTTTTCTAATGACAAACTCTCAACATTCTTTAAAAGTTTGTCATTTTCAGATTTCAGTTTTTCACAATTCAAGCGTAACTTCAGAATCTGTTCATTATCAGCTTTCTTCTCATCTTTCAAAGCTTTGTTTTCCAATGTCAAACTTTCCATATCCTTTAAGAGATTGACATTTTTCCTGCTTCGGATTTTTCGCATTTTGAGCACACCACTTCATATTTTGAAGTTTCATTTTTCTTGGATTCTTCAATCTTTGACGTTCCTGCAAGAAAAATTTTAACCATATCAGCAAGATTCAAATCTTCATTTAAAAAACAACCTCTCTTGTGATCATATTTCATCCTACTTCTTACATCAATACCATTTCTAATTCTTTTGATTATTTCAATAATCACATCCAAACTAATGTATATTGAACTTCTTTTTAATTCCTCTATCAACTCTTTCTTTTTCTCTTCATTCTCATCATTGTGTTTTCTAAGCTCTCTGATGAAATCATATAGATCAAATTTTGAGAACCTAGAATCCTTTTTCAATTTTCCTAAAAATTCATCCCAATCTGAAGGTAACGCATCTCCAAACTTAGATATCTTTTCAGCATCTGATATCGTTAGGTAATACATTCTAAAACCTTTATGTAAATCATCATATCGCTTATACGTATCATTAAAGTTCTCATATTTCCTACACGTAAAATGTTCAAATCTTTCAAGCAAAACCTCCTTTTTCTCAAAATGAGAACCACAAATCCAATTGTTTATTCTTTCAAGATTAGCATTTTCCTTCTCGTCAAACATTTTGATCACAATTTCTTTGTTAAACGTCTTGAATTAAACAAATTTTAAGTTCAAAGTCCACAAAATTGCACCTTGTAAATCACCTCAAATCACTTGTATCAAGACACGATTTATAATCTGTACAAAATCAATTAATGATTGGTTCAAATGATCTGATTGGGCCGCTCAATTTCAATCTTTATCCAAACCTTGATTGGGCCGTTCAATTTGTGTAATTGATTGTATCACGTGAATTACAACAGTGGCCAACAACTTCAAAAATTAACCAAATATGATTGGGCCTCAAAGCAAATGATCACATGGTTATATAAGCCGACAAATTAAAATCTCAAAACACCTTGATGAGGCTGCACATTATTTAACACATTGGCCGACAACTATTTATTCAATGTAAATCCTATAGGACCTCTTCAATTATTGAGATAATATCAAGACTATGGCAGACAACCGCTTCAATTAGTCAACATTCACATGCAATCATTAAATGGAACATGAGTCAGATGAGATGTTGTGACACGGATTGCTGTCCGCTCGGATAGTAATCCGCACAGATAGGTCAACTAAGGTCAACACGGATTGCTATCCGTGCGGGTAGTAATTCGCTCGGATAGGTCAACTAAAGTCAACACGGATTGCTATCCGTGCGGGTAGTAATTCGCTCGGATAGGTCAACTAAAGTCAACATGGATTGCTATCCGTGCGGGTAGTAATTAGCTCGGGTGACACAACTCCTGCAGTCTGACAATTCACATGAATTTAACAATGGCTGACATCTTTGATCAATTCACATGCAAACTTATTTCACATTTAATGAGTCAACATTTTTTAAACTCTCAATGTCTGACAACAATTTGTCCGATGAATATTAAACACGCATTGTTGTGACGCGGATTGCTATCCGCATCTGTTGTCTGTTTTGACACGGATTGTTATTCGTGCGGACAATTGTCCGTCCGGATAGGTCAAATAAAGGCAAAGCTTTTAATGAATATGAAATGCAAAGTGTGGAGCTGAAACTATCAGCTGTCCGTGCGGACAACAGTCAACACGTCAACAATAATGAATGATTGTAAAATGAGGTGCTATGGTCCGGATTACTGTCCGCCGGGTGGCAGTCAAAGTCAACCATTTAAATGTAATGCAATGGAAAGATTGGTTGTCCGGATGAAGATCCGTGCGGATAGTGGTGATCCGTCCGGATGAAGATCCGTGCGGATAGTGGTGATCCATCCGGATGGTGACGAACAGTTCAGCAAACTCGACCACAAAAACTCAGATTTCTCTCAAACGGCATGGAATTTTGACCTGAAAATTTGTAGGGTTATAGATCAGATAATTTCGCATAACATATAAAAAAATTAGCGAATTTGGACCATAAAAACCCTGTCAATTTTGCAAAATTCAGAGAAAAACGTGAAGAACATGAGAATTAAGAGAAACTTGACAAATCTAGATGTTTTTGGCTCTGAATCTGATCAATTTCTTGTACGAATCTGTGCGTTTGATCTTCGCAACCGAGCACCTGCTCTGATACCACTTGTAGGATCGGTTTTGACACCAAACGATTGCGTAACGAACGTGTGACGTGCGGAATCCGTACACGAACGTGATCGAACACAAGAACGTACAATTTTAACGTGATTCTTATTGATTAGTATGACAAGTACATGCTCCGAGAATCACCTCTTGCACTTTTTCTCTCTAGTTTCTCTCTCTAGGATCCAAGCTCTCTAAAATAGCAAATGTGCAAAAGTCTTAATCTCTAACCCTAAGAGATCTATTTATAGGCCAAGGAATAAGGAGGTTCTCCTTATTTACAAATATGCCACCTTGCCTTTTCTATTAAGATATTACAATAAAAGCACTAAACTTCTTCTGTTTCTGCTACAGACTAGATTGACGGAGGCGATAGACACATAATGCACTAACAGAGACATTGCCCCGGGAGAAGCGCTTTTAAGCATACTCTCAAATGAGGGTATGGCATCATATTGTGGTGTCCTTGTGAATACAACATGTTCCTTTTGTGAGGAATCATGAGCAGTTTGGTTTAAGGGTTGAGATCTTTCCATGTGTTGTGAGGAAATAGCAACACTGGTTTCTAGTGACATTTGTGTTGTCACAGGGTTAACCTCTGGGATCTCATCTTCTAGAGGACCCATTTTTGTGGGTTTGGTTGGCTTTTTGGATTTTGTTTTGGTCTTTTTGGGTTTTGTTGGTCGGGGTTTCACAGCAGTGGTTGTAGTGCTGTGACCACTAAGAGCAGTGGGCTCAGCAACAGAGCTTTGAAGAGCAGATGTGGACTCATCTAAAATTTGCTCATTCCTCTTTGCTTATGTTTCAGAAACATTTGAGTCTTTGGCCATAAGGCGAGTAAAAGTTTCAGATGTTAGACTGTTCATTTTACAAGCTGTACCTTGTTCAAAAGCTTTTTGAGAAACATGTTTTTGCATGTAGTAGCTTAAGAGTCTAGGAAACATAAGAAAAACAACATTTTTCCCGTTTTTAATGTTTTTCAAATTTGTAACCAAGTCAGTAAATAGTGCTTGGGAGTAGTTAAAATCAGTATTTGTCAAAATTGCATACCCCAAGTACTGAATTTTTCAAAGGTATTTTATTAAAAGCAGTGGTTTTATTTGAGAGACAAGTTAAGAGAGTATGGAAGAAGAATTTCATTGGTGGTGGAAAATTTGGCTTATACATAGTTGCCTTATTCAACTGTCCATCATATCCCCTCTCTATCAGCTCTGTTTGAAACTCATTTTTCGGGAAAGATGTCTTACCTGCCAAGTCGTTTACCCCAAATGTCGTTGATATGGTAGTGGGGGTAATAGCAACCGATTCACCTCCGACTTTTGAAGTTATACTGAATGGCTCATTGTTTTGTTCTTCAATATTCACATTTGCCCAGAAATCACGGAGTGTTTCTTGGTAAATGGGTGCATCAGCAGTAAGAATGGCCTTATATTTTGATGATATAAGAACATCAATCATTGAATGATAGAGAGTATTTTTGTCGGTTTTCTCAAAAAATAGGCAGGTAGTTATGGTGATTTTTCGTTGTCAGGGCCATGGTCGGAATTGAAACTTGCGAGAAGTTGACGAAGAAGTGTTAAAGAAGAAGGTGGAAACCGCTTTGATGAATTTTAAATTCGAGACGATAGTAAAAGCTCTGTTTGGGAATGAAACAGGGTTTTATAAAGTGAAAAAGTGAATGCTAACGTGACATAAGTTACAAAGATCTGATGGCTAACATCTGTCCACGTCAGAACCTCTGTTATGATAATGGATGACAGTTGTTTGGAAACCTCTGTTGGGCAACAACAGATTTCGGCAACAGTGGCAAGTCAACAGTCGTTAGATTAAACAGAACTTATGAGAATAGACAATACCTTTCAGCAGTGGATGAATTTTTAGCCAAACAAAGGTTTCAAAAACAGTTGTTTTCAACAGACTTTTAAGGATTTTTGAAAAAGTTAAAAAATAGCTATTTTTTTAAGAATGGACTTTTAATATAAACATATAAATTCATATTTAAAAACAGCAACCATTTAATGCAAAACATTTCAAAAATAAGTTTTCATAGGAAAACTATAAAATTAAATATCAAGAAACCGAAAGGACAAATTTTAAACCTCTGGCATAAAAAAAAACCTCTTCGTTTAAACACAAACAATACTCTACATGGCAAACACATGCTTCTACCACTTCATCGGACACAGATGTTGGAAACCTCTGTTGGGCAACAACAGATGTTGGGAACAGTGGTAAGCCAACAGTCGCTAGGATAAACAGAACTTATGAAAACAGACAATACCTTTCAGTAGTGGATGAATTTTTAGCCAAACAGAGGTTTCAAAAACAGTTGTTTTCAACAGACTTTTAAGGATTTTTGAATTTTTTTAAAAAGTAGCTATCTTTTAAGAATGTACATTTAATATAAACATATAAATTCATATTTAAAAACATCAGCCATTTAATGCAAAACCTTTCAAAAATAAGTTTTCATGGGAAAACGATAAAATTAAATATCAAGAAACCGAAAGGACAAATTTTAAACCTCTAGCATAAAAAAACAGGTAATCATAATTACGATTAACTTCTTCGTTTACCATAAAGATGCATTTTAAACACTATAAAAGACTGATGATTAGTTTGATTCAAAACATCAACAATTGTCTTTTAAAAACCTGTCCTCTCAAAAAACAAGTTAAAATCTTCAACACCAACAATACTCTACATGGCAAACACATGCTTCTACCACTTCATCAGGCATAGATGTTGGGAACCTTTGTTAGGCAACCATGGATGTTGGGAACAGTGGTAAGTCAACAGTCGCTAGGATAAACAGAACTTATGAGAACAGACAATACCTTATGCATGCTAAACTTAGTAAAAATAAAGTGCTCCACAAAGATTAATAGGATTAAAATTTATTTATGACATTAAAAGATCAACAATTATATCGAGTACTGAACAATGAAACTTTAAAATCAAACAATAACACCAAGAAATTTAAGAATCTAACAGCAAGAATTAAGAAATTTTAGTTTCAAATCCATCGAGTACTGAACCTCTCGATGTATATCTTTGAGCATCGCCATGAACTCCACGTCTCTATCACCGCACTCTATATTACTGACAACACAAAGGTCACGAATGGAAGTTGAAGACATCGCCATCAAGTTTCTGGAAACCTGGTCTCTCGTGAACAGACCAAGATGTAGTCCATCAAAACACCTCTTCAGCTCTTGAAGAGTAGCCCTATCCTCATATATTTGATCCTCAACTTGCTTGATAAAATGCTGCTTTAAATCATCAGAGTCTGCAGAAGTGTATGATGACATTTTAAGTTATATGTTACTCAAGTGATGTGAAAGAAGGATATGTTGGTAGTAAAACGTGATGAAAAATAGGTGAACTGACAATGATATTATATAGTGAAATAGCTAACAGCCCAAAGGTCAGATTTAATTTCACTGTACATTTAATAATCTAGAAGGCAAAAATGTGTACATTTAATATAAACATATAAATTTATATTTAGAAACAACAACCATTTAATGCAAAACCTTTCAAAAATAAGTTTTCATGGGAAAACTATAAAATTAAATATCAAGAAACCGAAAGGACAAATTTTAAACCTCTGGCATAAAAAAACAGGTTATCATAATTACAATTAACCTCTTCTTTTATCATAAAGATTCATTTTAAACACTATAAAAGACTGATAATTAGTTTGATTCAAAACATCAACAATTGTCTTTTAAAAACCTGTCCTCTCAAAAAATAAATCAAAATCTGCAACACCAACAATACTCTACATGGCAAACACATGCTTCTACCACTTCATCGGACACAAACGATGTTAAAATGCAATTCTCTAGATGGTCGCTGGAAGAAAACAGAGCTGATGAAGAACTAAACGGAAAAATTGACATCATCAGTGATAATAATTACAAGAAAACCTGGACCAGTATCGGATTGCTTGATGAAGTCCTCTACTCTCCTACATCAGACTTCAAGAACAATGCAGAATAGTTTATCACAAAAATCTAAAACATTATCAGAAAATCTGCGAAATGCTAGCAGTTCTGCAAAACAAAAGAAATTAAAAAAAATTCATAAACCTAAAATAACCCGCAGACGATTATATGAATTTCAAAAACTTTTATTAGGCTGAAATATAAAGCGAGAATTAGAGTAGATCAGTTCAAAATTTAAAATTCAAATTACAAAAAAAAAAACATACTTTCAACGATGTTGGAACAATTATGTGAAGTACAAAGATCTGTAATCGGATTAACCGACTGAATATAGAAATTCTGCATTTGAGAGAGAGAGAGATTGGTCGAGGATATGAGTGAGAGATAAAATGAAATTTGGATGTAGAGCCAGAATCAATTGTGTTATATATGTATATGTGTATAGTTTGAATTTTGAATCTGTAGCCAGAATTTTGAATTTTGAATCTAGGCAGAGATTTTGATGACAGAGGTTTGAATTTCATATGCATGAATACATCTATATGGGCAGAGGTTTGATGGCAGTGTTTTAAAACGTTTTTAAAGTGATTTTATATATTAAGACTTATGATGCAATAATGACATAAAAAATGCATTGTTGGACAGCCTCTATGGCTGCCACCTCAACTTTTCTTATGTCACTGTGTTTTCTCATTTTATAGAAAGTATAGATATATAATATAGATATAGATCATAGATATCAAAATAACATAAACAATTTTAAGTTTTATTTTAAACTAGGTTAGAATTCCGTGTAGTACACGGGTTGAAAACATGTAACGTTATATACTCAAAAATAAAAATAAAAACTCATGTCTTAAAAATATGTATATTACATGAGTTGAACAAACCTATAAATTATACGAAATGAATAAAATACAATGTGATGTATTAAGAGTGTAGGATCGAGATTCGATCAATACGAGTCAATCTGAGTTGTTAGAAAGGCGGAAACAGACTAACCGTGAATCAATGTTAGAATTGGAGTAGAAGCAGAGAAATACACTTTAAACACGTTTCCATTGATATTAGACGTTCTAATACAGAGAGAATTTTGGCAGCACTTCGTGTCAGAAATCTCCAAAAGTTACAAATGAAAAACCCAACATGCCTATTTATAGGCCAGCCAGTTCGTATGGAATGACAGCACCACTTCATGCGAACTGGGCAAGTTCCAGTTCGTGTGAACTGACCTTTAACATGCCACTTCGTGTGAACTGGACATAATACATACAAAACTTAACTTTAAACCCTATTACACGTACACGACACGACCTTGACTGATGACATAGGCGATAGACATTGTGCACCAACAAAGAGATATAAATTATATGGGATGAATAAAATACAATATAATAGAGTAACACATATAATCATGAAAATGTGTATAAAAATGAAATTTCAGTTGTTATAAGTTGCTTTATGTTCATTTTTAACAATCCATAATAAAGAAACCAAATAAATATTTTGAATTTTAAGACACTAGCACACTTTTTTAGCTTAATAATTAATTAATACAGATACGATTCTATAGTTATTTCCCAAAAAAAATTATGAATGGGCTTATATTTTATCGTAAGTCCGTTCGTAATGATTAATGTTTTTATGAGTATTTTTTAGCATATCAACATCATAACACTTTTTTTAGAAAATGTATAATGGTTAACACCATCAAATGCTCATTTAATCATTACTATCCAATTTTTTTCTCCTTATTAGGCTCCTCCGTAGTCATAAAGCTCAATTGTGGACGTTATGCGACACGTGTCATGTCACGTCACACATGGGCTTTATGGGGTGTTATGTCACTAAAGCCCGTAGTAAAAAAGCCCCTACGTCATCATTACTCAGTTATTTAATTTTCATTTTTTTAATTAATTTCTAAGTTTTTTAAAATTAAAAATCATTTCATTAAATAAAAAAAAAGATTACAATAAAATAAAAAAAACAGTAAAACAAAAAAAAAACCATTACACTAGAATAAAATAAAGAAAAACATTACATGGTTATTTTTTTTCGATTCGTTCCTTTTGTGCCAACGCCATCTTCAACGCTTTTCCCGTTAGGTGGTCGTGTGGTTTCGAATACAACTCAAAGTCGTGAGCCCATTGTCTATCCCGCATAATCTTGATCACTTCGTGGTTCTCCTCCATACGTTTAGTCCCGAGTTCGTGTATGTCTTGAAGTCGTTTGTTTATCCCCGAAAATGTATTACTCATTTCGGATCACATCGGCGACGACTCGGGCCTTTTTTACCGGCTTCTTCTTCCGGCGGGTCGTGGTAGCTCTTCCACC
This sequence comes from Helianthus tuberosus, assembly GCA_030545235.1. Taxonomy (NCBI): domain Eukaryota; kingdom Viridiplantae; phylum Streptophyta; class Magnoliopsida; order Asterales; family Asteraceae; genus Helianthus; species Helianthus tuberosus. The sequence goes on from CM060362.1 coordinate 56,827,714, forward strand.
GGCTCTGTAACATTCCCAAAATTTTTATTTATAAAAATAAAGTATATAAAAACTTATGTTATTAAAAGGATACATCATGGGTAAGTTGACCGATGGAAATATGAGGTATTTTGGCGAGCGTATGAACCGTTTAATAATTAAATTATAAAAATACATGATATTTGAACTTACTCCCTTTTTAATGAAACTTGGGTCAAAATGTAGACAAAAATATTCTCGTTCTAATCACATATTCATTGTCTTATAAAACGTCATATTTTATAAGTTATAAGCGCCAAATGAGTGAAACAGTTAAATTAATTATAATATATATATATATATATATATAGATTAATTATAAAACATAAAATAATAAAAAAATCAAATGTTACATTGAATGAAAATGGGACGTGGACATAGTTTGGCGTGAGCTTCAAGCTCTACTTCACTATAAATAGAAGATATCATCCAATAGTTCATGTGCTCATTTTCCTTTCTCTATGTCGCTCTATCTTGTAACTCTATTGATGAAACACTGGTTAAATCCGATGATTAACCAGCTGGATCGTCTCTTCTTTGTGTTCAATCTCCTTCTTTACTCGCCAAATGACTAGGGTCCTGCAAAACAGCAACACCGTTAGCTCGTTAAGAGGGGAATATGGGGGTTTCCCTCTTAACCGGGGTCCGGCGTGAGAATAAGTACTGTTCTGAGGATGAAAGCAGTGTGTGTTAAGAGTGAGAGTGTGAGGAATCGAATGGAATTAACCTGGATGATGAAGTGTCCTATTTATAGCCGGAGGGTGAAAGAGGGAGGAGCAACCTTGCCAGCTGCGATAAGGCGCCAGCTGTCCGACCAAGGGGAATATCCTCTTGGTCCCCTCTGCTATGGTCAGGGTGGTGGTACACGTGGCGCGCTTATATTTGCCCATGCTGGAAACATCGTACTGCTGCTGTCGGTCTGCTCCTGGATTTGCTGCAGGCCTACATGGCGCTTGGTGACTGGTGACACGTGTTGTCCTTCCTGTCGGAGGGAGCATCTTTGGTGCCACCTTGGCGTCTTCCAGAAGCTTCTAGAAGCTTCTGGATTTTCTTGCTGATGTAGGCGCCATGTTGGATGAAAAAGTGGTGTGGTCCTTGCCATGTAGGCAAAGAATTGGGACCATACATCTTCAAGTCCCCCCAGTCCAGTGTGCCTACTAGTTGAGTTGATCGTCTAGGAAGGATACTGGACTTATAAAGGTAGTGGTTGTTGGCCTTTTTGAAATGCATATTTGCTACTTTGCGCGGTTGAGCCAAGTGGTCGCATGACAGATGTTGTACAGTGGTGATTCCGCAAAAATGAGCCAAGTGGGTGTGTGGCGCATGGCGTATGAATGGGGATTTTGTAAAGTTGAGCCAACTGGACGCGTGGCGCATGGCGTATGAATGGGGATTTTGTAAAGTTGAGCCAATTGGTCGTGTGGCGCATGGCGTGTTGGTAACTTTACAAAGTTGAGCCAACTGGACGCATGGCGCATGGCGTGTTGGTTACTTTACAAAGTTGAGCCAACTGGACGCGTGGCGCATGGCGTGTTGGTAACTTTACAAAGTTGAGGCAACTATGTGCATGGCGCATGGCGTGATGGTACTTCCTTCCGAAAGAAGTTTCCTTTCTTGTAATGAAGACAACTGATGTGACTGTCTGAAGTCCCTGTCTTGTCGGAGGTGAACAGGCGCCTTTTCAGTGGTGTCAGTTACTTTCCGTCATGGTGTCAGACGTGTGCCGCCCACGCTCCCGAAAAAGAAGGTGACGGTTTCTCTCTCTGCTGACATGTCCTTCTCCTGTTGGCTGACGTTCTGAATTCCTGACGGCCCACTACCCATCGCATTAAATGCGATGGGTATAAATACATGGCGGTTCCATCTTTTTCCTTCACTTTTCAAAATTTGAACTTTGTTTTGCTCTCATACTTCTCTATCTTTCTTCTTTGCCAAGATCATCCTTATCTCCTCTTTTCATTTTCTTACACTATGTCTTCTGGAGCTAATCCTTCGACGAAGAAGAGAAAGTATAAGGGTAGGAATCCTCCGGGTCCCGACCGGGAGGCGATAGGTTGGAGAGAGGAAGAATTCCAAAACCTGGTTATGGAGATGGGTTTCCGTCCAGAATGGGGTGCTCAGTTTCCGACCCCAAATTCTACCGCTCTGGATGCTCCTCCTGACTATATTGCGTTGTATGCGGCTTACTTCCGGGAGGGTAACTTCCGTCTCCCTATGACGAAGTTCACTGCTGATATGTTGACGAATTATGGGCTTCATATTTCTCAAATAAACGCCCTGGGGCTTCCTCGTGTTACCCATTTCGAATTTATATGTAGGGCCAACCGTATTGAGCCGACCTTTGAGATGTTTAACGTTTTTTACAACGTGAACTACACCGGTGGTTTTTATTCCTTTAACTCTCAGACCGGTGGTGTTATCCCTTGCAGTTCCAATCCTCCGAAGAGACTGCATGATTGGAAACAGAAGTTCTTCTAGATTCGCCGTGGGGTTATTCCAGTGGATATGCATTATCGAGCGGAAAGTGAAGGGATTCCCAAGGTGGATGTGACTATAAATTTTGTTGAGCAAGGATGGTATAAGACGTTGACGCGGAAGGCCACTCCTATTTCGCAGATTGAGGAGAGGGCATTGGTGGGTGCTGCTATGAGCATGCTGTGGGTCCCGAAGAACCCTAAGGGTGTCCCTGTTTATGGCTATGAAGGGAAAGGTATTGATGCTGTTTTTTTTACGTTTTCATTCGTTTTTTACTCCAGTACGCCCTTCCTTATGTTTTTTTTTGTTTCACAGTTGGATATAGTTTGTTGAATGTCCTCGATCCAAATGCTTTCGGTGCCATAGTTAAAGCGGTGATTACTGGGGATAAACCTGTGTGGTTGGACCAAATTTGTCACCGTTTCTTGCATCCCACCAGCGAAAGTTTTGCTGCTTATGCCAATACTATCCTAGGTGAAGATCATGGTGATGAGCTTGATGACACTGTTGACCCTACTCAAGAGGAAGTTATTGTTCTCTCGAGTGAGGGTTCGGACAGATCACGTGAAGGCCTAATTCCTCGTTCCCCTCGTGCAGGTCCAGCGCAAGGGACTGTGAACGAGCCTGTGAATGAGCCCGTTGATGTTGACGTTGATCCCCCGGTGGAAACTGCCGAGCAGTTAGAAACTAGAAAGAAGAAGAAGGTGGATAAGTCTGAGGAGAAGGGGAAAGAGGCTGAGGAGGATGTTACTGAAACTCCTCGTAAGCGTCATTCTACTCTTCCTTTCCTGGATTATGTTGTCGTTTCTGATACGCTATCTGGTTTAGGCGCAGGGAGGAAACGTACCGAACGTGATCCTGAGGATGATGAAACCTTGACCGAGATTATGAAGAAGAGAAAAACTCTTGAAGACAAGAAGAGAGAGCTTGATGAACAAGCTGCTGCTGCCCTTGCTGCCAAAAAATCTAAACTTCAGAAGGAAACTCCTCCTGCACCCTCGGAGTCTGGGATTGACATGGGTGTTTTTAGCGCGAAGCGTGGTAATCTTTTGGAGAAGATATACGTTGCTTCTGCTCCTCAAGGTAAAGACTTTACACTTGTAAGTCTTATTATTTGGCTTTCGTTCTTGTTTTTGACTATCATGGTTGTCTGTTGACAGGTGTGAAGTCGGGGAAAACTTCCCGTAAGACTGATATTTCGAAGATTACTCCTCCTACCTCTCCACTTTCTAGGACTTTGGGTCTATCCCCCCCTGAAGATCTGGGTGAGAAGGAGAAACGAGTTCATGTGGAAGTTGAACAAGTCGGGGAAGGTGGTGGTGATGGTGCGGGTGGTGCTGGTGGTGATGGTCGAGGCAAGGGTGTTGACACCGAGGCGGAATCTAGTGAGGCGACACATCGCCAAACCATCTATACCAGATGTCCACCAGCCTCTGGTGGTGGTGCTACTTCGGGAGTACCCCGGAGTCATGAGTTTGAAAATATCCAAACTGGATCCTGGGATACTCATAACCCAGCATGTGATGATCTGCCGCATGCTCCTCGGTGGAATTTAACTCAGGGTTCCCGGATGAATGATCATGGTAACTGCCGAGAGTTCTTCTCCTTGTCCCTCCCCCTGCTGAGAGGTTATTTCAGAAAAGGCGCAACCGGTTTGATCTCTTGGATGATCATATTCATGCCGGGGTCAACTTTTTTGCTACCTCCCAGGAGATTGTTCGAGAATGGAAGCTGATGGGGGAGGAGACTCTTGAATTTGAAAACGATAAAAAAACATTTGCTGAAGAGAGGGAGAAGTTCAATGCCGAGAGGAAGGGTTTGTTGTGGAGGGTGTCTAATGCAGAGCAAAAACTTGTACAGGAGAAACAGGTTAACTCCAACAAACAAAAAGAGTGGGAGCTCGCTTGTGAGCGGACCAATAAAGAGTTGCAATCGCAACGTGATGCTATTGTGAGGTTGTCGGGAGAAAAGCGGAAAATTAGTGACGAGGCTGAAGAAGAGCGCGTTGCGCTCCAAAAGAGAGAGAGAGAGTATGTCGAGCGCATAGCCAAGCTGGAGAAGTTTGTTGAGGAAAAAATTGCTGAAAACAAGGCCTCTGAGATCTTGGTTGAAGAAATTGCTGCTGACTGCAAGTGGTTACTTGCTCGTGCAGTGCCTCTGGTAATATTCGTTGTTTGTCTGTTTTTGGTATTCATTGCCGTTTTCCTCATATATGTATTATCTTCGCAGATTGCTGAACGTATCGCCGGTTCTGAAGAGTTGGCCAAGTACGTATATGAGCTTGGTGAAGCTGCACGTGATCTTGGTCGCAAGGAAGGGTATGCTGAAGGAAGGGCAGCTGCCGAGTCAAAAGAGCCGTTGGAGGACTTTGAATTATTCAAGACTGGCTGTGTTGCTCGCTATGCTGAAAAGCGTCAAGAGTTTGAATCTCTTGAATTTGGTGTTGTCAAAGCTGCTGGAAAATTGTCTCGGAAACCTAACGGCTTTGCCTTGTTGAAGAAGGCTCTTGGAGATGAAACTCATGAAACCAGGGGCGCTGGCACCAGTCATCAGGAATGAAGGATTCCGACTTGCACGCCGTGTATAGGCTTTGATAGCCTTGTAACCAACTGACAATTTCGTGAACAATTTACCTTTGTGTTTTGTGAACAATTTGCCTATAGTTGACGTATCTGTTATCATTTTGTTTATTTTTTGACATATTTCATGTTCATGTTTGGCTTTGCTTCCTGTGAATTTTGTTATCGTTACAATTTGTGCATGTGTAATTACTTTGATTAGGTGTCACGAATGAATGATGGCGCTGACAGGTTGTGCTGTGTTGGTTACAACGTTTGTTCTGTCGTTTAGGCGCAAAGGTTGATTCGTGTATACGAAGTGATCGAGTTACAAGTTATTGTGTTGACCTGGCTGTGTTCAGCCTTGTGGGTCTTACAATGTTTGTTTACCATGCTTTCGATGCTTTCGTGTTTATGTGGGCACGAAGTATTTATATGGCGTTTTTTAGGCTTTGGTTGTGTTTTTGACCCGACCGTGCACTTGGTTGTGACAAGCCTTGAAGGTCTACAACGTTTCCTAATTTCGAGCCATTGATGTTTTCGTGTATGCCCAAAGTAATATATTCAGTTGTGACAAAAATTTGCATGAGATAAGGTAGCCAAACACTTCTTGTATTAGTGATAAATGTGTTGGCGCACGGCCATTACAAGTACATAAAAGAAAAAACTTCGACCGTCTACATGTAGCATCTCCTTTAATGCTGAGCATTCCTGGTCCTTGGAACTTCTCTGTTCTCCAGTGTGCGTAGTTTGTATGCTCCCTTGCCAAGAACTTTGTCCACGACATAAGGCCCCTCCCACTTGGGGGCTAATTTTCCCGGTTTCTCGGCATTGGACGCCTCATTATCCCTTAGGACGTAGTCACCGGGGTTGAACGTGCAAATTCGGACTTTACTATTGTAGTACTTCTCCAACTTGGTCTTGTATTTTGCTTCATTAATTGCCTCCATTTCCCTCCTCTCTTCAAGAAGGTCTAAATCCAACCTTCTTTCTTCTTCGTTGTTGATCATGTTCATGGAGAGCATTCTTGGGGATCGCAGGCCGATCTCTGCCGGTATCACGGCTTCAGACCCATAGACTAGACTGAATGGTGTTTCTCCGTTACTTGTCTTTGGCATCGTCCTATGGGCCCATAGTATACTGGGTAGCTCGTCGACCCAACCTCTTCGTTGTGTCCCCAACCGGGCTTTGATGCCGTTGACTATGCTATTGTTTACAACTTCAACTTGACCGTTTCCCTGCGGGTGCGCAACCGAGGAAAAGGAATGCTCTATGTGCAGCTCCTTGAACCAGTTTTGGAGGTCATCGGCAACAAAATATGTTCCGTTGTCGATGATGATTCTCAGAGGCAGCCCGAACCGGCAGATTATTTGCTCCCAGATGAACCTTCGTACTACGGTGGTTGTGGTTGACGCCAACGCCTTTTCTTCCACCCTTTTTGTGAAGTAGTCAACAGCGACTATGATGAATTTCATTGCTCCTGGGGCTTCTGGAAAAGGGCCAACCATATCTATCCCCCATTGTTGAAACGGCCACGCCGTGGTTACTGGGACTAGTTCATTCTTGGGACGCATTGTCTTCGGAGCATGTCTCTGACAACCGCTGCATTTCCTCAAAACTTTTACCACATCCAGATGCATTCCGGGCCAGTAGTATCCAGCGTTCATGACTTTGGCCACTACCATTCTTGGGCCGGCGTGAATGCCGCAGATGCCCTCGTGTACTTCGCGGATCAGGTAGTTTGCATCTTCTGGATCGACACATCTCAATAGTGGTCCCAGGTAAGACTTTCGGTACAGAATTCCATCAACCATCTGGTAGTGCTCGGACTTGTATTGCACTTTTCTTGCTTCGGCTTTGTTTTCGGGTAGTATTCCAGACTGGAGGTACATGATTATGGGGGTCATCCAAGACGTCGTTCCCAGCTGAATAACACTCACTTGCCTTAGCGGTACCGATGGGTTGCTCAGAACTTCAATGCACACATCCATGGCCAGGTGCTGGAAACTGGTGGATGCAAGTTTACTCAGTGCATCTGCTGGTTTATTCTTGCTTCGGTTAATATGGTGCACTTTGTAAGAATTGGAGTTTTGCAATAATGCTTTCGCTTGGTCCAGGTATAATGCAATTATATCTCCTTTGGCATCGTATTGGCCGTTGATCTGCCCTGCTACTAACATGGAGTCCACATGCGCCTCGATGTGTTTGACTCCTAACTTGATTGCTAACCTCAGACCGGCAAGAAAGGCTTCGTATTCGGCTTCGTTGTTCGTGCTCTTGAAGTCTAACCGGATGGCATACGTGAATTCGTGTTTTTATGGACTTACCAGCCTAAGTCCTGCACCTGCGCCGTTCTCGTTGGACGCGCCATCTGTATACAGTAGCCATGGTTCTTCTGAATGTCGCCTTTCAGCTCTTTCCATTGCCTTGCATTCCCTGTCTTTGTCTTCAGGCACCTCTGTCATGAAATCGGCCAACACCTGGCCCTTAATTGCTGGCCTTGGTCTGAAGACCACGTTGTGGCCTCCCAGTTCTATAGCCCACTTCGCTAATCTCCCAGATATCTCGGGCCTTGCAAGGATGTTGCCGATGTTGTAATTTGTTAACACATGAATGACGTGGTTGGCGAAGTACCTGCGCAACCGCCTTGATGCATGAATCAGTGCCAACACTAGTTTTTCCATTATGGCATACCGTGTTTCCGGGTCATTCAGAGTACGAGACACGTAATAAACTGGTGTCTGTATGCCTTGTCGGTCTACGAGCAAAACTGCTCCAACTGCTTTATCTGATGCTGACAAATACATCACTAGGGGCTCTCCTTTCACTGGCGCCGTCAGTGTTGCCAATCTTATGAGTCAATCTTTCATTTCTCGGAATGCTTGTTCGGCTTCCGGGGTCCACTGGAACTGACTTTTCTTCATGCAATTGCGGAGTGTCTTGATAAACGGGAAAGATTTAGGTGCATGATTGGCTAAGAAACGGTTGAGTGCTGCTAACCGTCCGGCCAACTTTTGCATTTCCTTGATCGTCGATGGTGAAGGCATTCGCTCGATTGCTTGCATGTTAGGATCTGAGTTTGGTTTTGATTGTGTTTTCGTTTGAATTAAGATGAAGATGGATGAGTTGTGCAGCGGAATTAAGATGGAAACAAACTTTGCACACAATCAAACGAGAGAATTGCTTTAATCAAACATTTTCCACAAAGAACCGAAGGATTGAATTTATTTCAATAACGATTACAATGCAATGTCTGAATACAAATTCCCCCTCAGCCTGAGCTCACAGTGTTTATTCGTGCAGGAAGAAGATTTTGCAAAGAGCTAATAGAACAGTACAGAGCACTGTTCTATTTATAGGCACGAGCAAACCACTGAAGCATCTAAGCTGACGTCACCATAAAAGTGACATCTAACCTCCTAACAAACTCTAACCTCTGATCTATACAACCTCTGCTTTGCTAACTACTGTTATTACATTTCATTACATTGAGACATTTAAACTACTGCTGCATCCTTCCACTGATGTGAACCCAGCAGTACTTGTCCGGATCAGCAGAGCTTGACTCAAGGCAGTAGATTGAACAGCAGAGCTTTAGTCTTCCATCAGGCTTTTACTTGATCAGCAGTTTGTAGGTCAGCAGTTTGTACGATCAGAAGATAGGAGGTCAGCAGATGTTGAAACCACTTTCAAGGGGAGAGACTTGTGAACAAAACATCTGCTTATTCTGGTTCCACTGTTCTGATCCAATTTTGGCTTTAATTATCTGTTCCTTTGGTAGGGTTCAATCCCAACAATCTCCCCCTGGAACAGATAATGCCAAAACCTTTCATTATTGTGGAACTTTATTGCCTCATCAACAGTTCCCTTATCTGACCTTTAAGTTGTAACTCAAAGTCTAGGGCATCTGTGTCATCTTCATCCCTACTAAGTGGAAGATCAAGGAGATCCTGCATATCTTCAAGACTTAGACCAAGTGCTTGTTCCCTTGATATTTTCTTCACTTCTCCACTAGACCTGAACATAGTCAGTACATGGGTCTGTTTGTCAGTTTCCCACTTTAGTACTTTTGAGCCTGGTGGGTTTCTTAGGAGATTTTTATTTGTAGAGGTGTTTGGAGATGTAGGCCTATTCATGACTGTCTGAGCAGTACTTGCAGGTTGATTCAGGCCAAGAGTATCAGCTATCATCTGCTTAATGCCTTCTTTTACAAACTCATCTCCTGCCCTTAATTATGCCACTGTTTCAGTAACCAGCTGTTTTTTATGTTTTTTTTTTTGTAGATAGCAGCACCAGCTGGAGCAGTGGCTCTCCTGATTTGCAGCTTTGATGGTATTTTTGAAACCTCTGCCTCAGGATAGTCAGGCTTTTGTGGAGCAGTAGGATCTGTCTTTCTTAATTTCTCCAAGCTTTTGTAGGTAGCCCTGACTCTATCTTCTTTCCATCTCAATACTTGATTCAAAGACCCATAATCAGCAGCAGCTAATTCCTCTTTCATTCTCCTCAGCTCTACCTTTTTATCAGGTACATTCTTTTTGAACTTTGCCCAATCTGGAGGAGTATGTTTGACCTTATTCTTTATCATTTCTTGAATCCTGGCTGCTTCTTGTTCAAGCTCAGGAATGGTCCACTCCTTGTACATATGCTTTTCTCCCTTGTACTTCTTGGTTGCCATGATGCTTTCAATGTAGTCTTTTCTCAAGGTTTCATCTGCTCTCTCTGAGATCTGTTGACATACATTTTTTGCAAATTGCTCTAAGGATCTGACTTGTGTGAGCAAGAATTGGTAATTCTGCTGAATTTCTCTATCAGATTTTCCTTGTGCATTTCTTTTAGAGATATCCTCTGTTTGTTTAGCTTTGACTTTCAAATATTCTTCAACATTGTATGGCCTTGGATATCCTTTAACTGATGGCAACTTCCTTTTAGCAGGGTCATCCTCATAGTAGAAGGATTTGATCTCTTCTCTAACTGCTTCAAGTTCTAGAGGAAATTGGACACTTGCAGGAGTAATGACAGGGATTGTTTGTTGTACTGGAGCTGATGAGAGAGGAACCGGCTTTGGTATTGTAACAAGTCATAGAGATTTTGAAGATTTTGGTGATGGTGAATCATCATCTGGTACGAAAATCCTTCTCCTTTTTATTTTAGGAGAGGCATATGATGTTTTGGGTGGATCAGTGGTGGTGATTTGAGTGGCAGTGATTTGTGATTGACTAACAGCTGTTGAAACAACTGGTGTTTCAACCACTGTTGTCATTACAATAGATGTTGTAACATCTGTTGTCTTCTGCTTTTTGGCAGGAGGCAATGGTGGTGGTGATGGTGGTGGTAAGACAGTGGTTGTGGTGTGTGTTGAAGTGATAACAGATGTTGAAACTTCTGAAGTACCAACAGTAGTTGATACAGCAGGAGTTGCAACAGCTGTTTGGATGGAGGTTTGATGTTGAAGGCTTTTGGATGGTGGTTTTGAAGTATGCTTTGTGAGTCTGGATGGTGTGGACTTGGGTTCCCTCACTTTTCTAGTGGTATTTCTTTTTGGCTTAGGATTTTTAACATCCTTTGGCTCAGAACAACCCTGCGCATACAGCTCCATGTAAGCTTTTTTCTCCTCATTCCACCTTGACACATCCTTTGCCTTTCTGTCTCTTTTTACACTTGCTATAGCATCATCAAGTGCATTTTGAGTAACATCAACCTTTTTGCTACCACCTGGCAAAGGTATCTGCTTGGTCATATTCTCCATTTCTGGTTCTAAGTAGAGACCATCATCTACTCCCTTTTTCTTCCATTCTTTAATTTTCTCCCCCTTTTTGGCATTATCTGGGGATAATTGATCAATGAAGAGAACAGTTGGAGGAGCAGTGCCAGTGGTTTTCAAGATGTGGGCCTTGAGTGCCTTGATGTCTGCTTGTGTGTTCTTGAACCTTGACTCCATTGTATTTCTCAGCTCTTGTACATGTATTTCATGTTGCTGATCAGCCATTTGTTTCTGTTTTTGGAGAAAAGGTTGAAATAGATTCCAGAGCTCATTTGCAACAGGTGCTTGTGGTGGAGCAGGTGCTTGAGATGGAACAGCAGTGGATTGCATCTTTTGTACTGTCAACAACTGTTGTAGCATGTCTTTGATATCTGCAACAGCTGTATCTAGTTTGTCAACTCGTCCCGTCAAATCCAAATATTTTAAACCATCACCCAATTTAATGGGATCATCTGATTTCCCACTAGCAGTGGTTTTATCAGTGGTTGAGGTAGGGAGTGTACTTCAAACATTAACCACTGATGCCCCTTTTTCTTGGTACTGGGGTCTTCTTCCTTCAACACTTGACAATCTTTTGATGTTGCCAGTGGTCAAAAGAAATCCACTGGTAGATGTCAGAGGTGCTATGGAAGGAATTGCCTCCAAGGAAGTCTTATTGATGTAACCACTGTCCAAATGTAAACCAGTGGGTTCAACATTTGTAGTGGCTGCTTCACTTGGATTACCACCAAGAGTTACTTGTAACTCAAGGGGTGTAACCTCCTCAGGTTGTGTTGGTGGGTTAGCAAAGATTGATACATCAGACCCAGTCATTTGTTGAGGCATGTTCTCATTGATAGGTGATTGAGAAGGACTGGTTTGTGCCTGGTTCAAATCAATTGCATCCAACAAAAGTTTAGTTGGTGGGGGAATTGTGGAGGTGAGGTTTGGTGCAAGAGGAGAATTTGCCCCGGGCATTGGGCTGTGGATGATGGAAACAAGTGATTCCAGAGCATCATATTGTGGTGTCCCTATGTGTACAACCTGTTCTTTTTTAGAAGAAGCAGGAGAAGTTTCAGTTATGGGTTGAGATATTTGTACCAACTGCTGTGAGGAAGAAGCAGCAGTGGTTTCTTGTGACTTTTGTTTTGTCACAGGCAGTTGCTCTGGTATCTAATCCTCCAGAGTTGCCTTTTTTATAGGTTTTGGGGGTTTTTGAGTTTTCTTTTTGTTTGGCTTTTTGGTGATTAAAGATGTGGATTTCAAAGCAGTTGTTTTGCTACTTTGATCACCTTGAGCAGTGGGCTCAGCAGCAGATACCTGAGGAGCAGTGGTAGCTGCTAAATTCTGCTCAGGCACCTCTGCCTGTGTTTTGCAAGGTGTTGACATTCTTGTAAAAGTTTCAGCAGTTAAGCTGTGCATTTAAAGAGATTCACCTTGTTTTATTGCAGAAGGATCATTCTTACCAAGTTTCTTTTCAAAATAATAACTTAGAAATCTTGGAAACAGTAAGAATGCCTTTGTTTCAACATTTTTAACCAAATCATTAAAAATTTCCCGAGAATAATTGAAATTTTCTCCTTGAAGAATAGCAAATCCCAGGTTTTGAATTTTTAATGGTATTTCATTAAAAACAGTGGTTTTGTTTGAAACACACATTAGGAGGGTATGGAATAAAAACCTTGTTGCAGAAGGGAAGAAACCTTTTTGTAAGGTATCCTTCTTCATCATTGTATCTGCATACCCTCTTTCAATGAAGTCAATTTTTAACTCGTTTTTAGGGAAAGAAATTATACCTTTCTGATCGTCGAGTTGAAAGACCTCCGAGGTGGATTGTGGTGTAATCTTGACAGCTTTACCCTTTAGAGAAGAGTTAATGGCTATTACAGTTTCTCCTTGTTTTTCAAGGGTTGCATTCTTCCAAAACTCTCTTTGGGTTGCCAAGTAAATTGGTGCATCTGCTGTTAACAAAGTTTTGTACTTTGATGCAGACATGATATCAATGATGGAGTCGAAGATATTAGTGGTGCCAGGTTTTGTTAGAAGACCCAAAAGGTTGTGAGACGTTTTGTGTGGAATTTCAGTGGGTTTTGCCTTTTGAGAGGCTTCTTTTGATGATGATTTGGAAGTGGGTTTTGCAGATGACTTCGATTTTGTCATTTTGGAGATGATGATCGAAGAAGGTTATGAAGGAATTGGAAGAAAAATTGCTTTGAGAAGAGAATTTTTAAGAATTCAATTCGACAGTAAAACCCTGTTTTGGGTTTTGAATGGGGGTTTTATAGGGAAAAAGTGAATGCTGACGTGGCAGCGGTTACAAAAGGTCTGACCACTATGTACTGCCCACATGCCAACCCCTGATGAAATGAAGGACAGTACTTTTATGAAAGTTACTGATGAAGACAGTGGTTACAACGGTAACAAATGGAAGCAGTGGATGATTTTCACTATCAGTGGATAGCATATCAGTGGATAAGACACTGCTTTTGAACAACAGTGTTTATCAAAAAAATGAGAGAACAGAGGTTGACTTTCAGCAGTGGACAGACTTTGAAGAAGAGCAGACTTTTGAACAATCAGTGGTTATGGCAGACTTTTAAGGATTTTAATGAAAACTTCATTTTTAGCTATTTTTAAGGATGGATTTTTGATTTTCTGAAACCATTTTAATGCTTTTATTCATGAAAAACAAGATTTTGCTTGTTATTCCATGTTTAGCATGCCAATCCTAGAGACCAAGCTTTCAAAGGTGGCTGTATCTAATGCTTTTGTGAGCACATCTGCCAGCTGGTCTTTAGTTGGAACATGATGCAGAGAAATCAAACCTTTTTCATAGCAATCCCTCACAAAGTGATGTCTGATGTCGATGTGCTTGGTGGTTGAATGGGAAACTGGATTTTTGATGATATTTTCTGCTGCCTGGCTATCCAACATGAGTGGTGTCTTTAAGGCAGTGATACCAAAATCCAGCAACTGATTTTGAAGCCACATGTGTTGGGCTGTACAGCTTGCAGCAGCAATGTATTCAGCTTCAGCAGTGGATGTTGAAACTGCTGCTTGCTTTTTGCTTTGCCAAGAGACTAAGCAATCACCTAGAAACTGGCACCCTCCTGAAGTGGACTTCCTTGTTGTGTTACATCCAGCAAAGTCACTGTCTAAAAAGCCTGAAAGCTTGATATTCCCATTAGCTGGATACCAGATACCAAGTGTGGGAGCACCTTTTATGTATCTGAAGATCCTTTTTACAGCAATGAGGTTTGATTTTCTGGGAGCTGATTGACTTCTTGCACAGACACATGTTGCAAACATGATGTCTAGTCTAGATGCAGTTAGGTACAGTAAAGACCCAATCATGCTTCTATAAAGTGTTTGGTCAATCGACTCATCCTTTTCATCAGACATGACAAGCTTATTTGTTGCCATGGGTGTGCTGCATGGTTTACAATCATTCATATCAAATTTGTTTAAAAGTTCTTTAGCATATTTGCTTTGATGAATGAAAGTTCCATTTTGCATTTGCTGAACTTGGAGACCAAGAAAGCATTGCAGCTCACCCATTGTACTCATTTCAAACTCAGCTGTCATGAGCTCCCTAAACTCTTCACACATTTTATTACATGTGCTTCCAAAAATAATGTCATCCACATAAATTTGGATAATCATTAAATCCTTTCCTCTCCATTTTAGAAATAGTGTTTTATCAATGGTACCTCTTTTGAAACCATTGGAGAGTAGAAAGGTGGAAAGAGTTTCATACCAGGCCCTAGGTGCTTGTTTCAGGCCATACAAGGCTTTGTTTAGCCTGTAGACATAATCTGGATAAAATGGATCCTCAAAACCAGGAGGTTGACAGACATACACCTCTTCTTGAATTGTACCATAGAGGAAAGCACTTTTGATATCCATTTGAAACACCTTCATGTTGTGGTTGACAGCAAAGGCCAGGAACAGTCTTATAGCTTCCAATCTTGCTACAGGGGCAAATGTTTCATCATAATCAATCCCCTCTTCCTGTCTGTAACCTTGAACCACAAGCCTGGCTTTATTCTTGACAACAATGCCCCTTTCATCAGTTTTGTTTTTGAAGACCCACTTTGTGCCGATGGGGCTGACATCTTTTGGCAGTGGTACAAGCTCCCATACTTGTTGTCTTTTAAACTGTTGGAGCTCTTCTTGCATGGCTTCTACCCAGCTGTTGTCCTTCAGTGCCTCTTGGTACTTGACTGGCTGATGGAGTGATAAAAAACCAGCAAAAAGACAAATGTTTTGGGTTTGGCTTCTTGTGAGCACCCCTTCATTGATGTTGCCAATGATTTAATCAGTTGGATGAGATCTCAAGAAGATTAAATCTCCTTGGTATGGTATAATGGCATTTGTTGGTGAAGGCTGCAAATGTGTATCATCTGAGCTAACCACTGCTGGTGACTTTGATGATCCAGCAATGGCTTCAAAAGGTGGTGGAATAGGAGGTAATGGTGAGGACACATACTGACTTTTATCCACTGTTTGGGGACTTTTGTCAGCAGTGTTTGATGATGTGGAAGAAGTGGTTGATGGGCTACTTTGGTCAACAACTGTTGAGGTAGCAGTGGTTGAGCTTTGACAGCTGTTTTGAACAATTGATGCCTTTCCCATTGTGGCAAACTTTTGAGGGATGATGATTTCATACCCATAATCTGGTGATGAATCCTCTGATGGACCTGCACTGTTAGTCTTGACAGCAGTATTTTCAAAAGTGAATTTATCAAGATCAAACAAATCTGCAGGATTTGCTGGGATTTTCATTGATGAAAGTTCATTGAACTTTACATTTAAGGACTCCTCCACTGCTTTGGTCCGTGTATTAAACACTTTGTAGGCCTTGGCAGTGGTTGAGTATCCCATATGATAACCACAATCTACTTTGGCTACAAATTTTGAGATGGAATCATTTAAGTTCAAAATAAAGCATGGACAGCCAAATACCTTGAAGTATGAGATCAGTGGTTTGATTTTATACAAAATTTCATAGGCAGTCTTTTTGTGCCTGGGGTTTATTAAAACTCTGTTTTGGACATAGCAAGCAGTGTTTACTGCCTCTGCCCAAAAAGTTAATGGCAAACCTGAATCAGCAAGCATGGTTCTGGCAGCCTCAATCAAAGTTCTGTTATTTCTTTCCACTACCCCATTTTGCTCTGGTGTTCTAGGGATGTTGTACTGCCTTACAATCCCTTTCTTCACACAGAAGGCATCCAACTCCTTATTTTTGAATTCTGTGCCATTGTCACTCCTGAAGACTTTTACTGGAAGGTCAAATTGCTTTTCAACCTGTGTCACAAAGTCTTGCAAAATGCCTGCAGTCTCATCTTTTGAGTGTAAAAAGAAAGTCCATGTAAACCTAGAGAAGTCATCAATAATAACCAAACAATATCTCTTTTTCTTGAGACTCATGACTTGAACTGGGCCAAACAGATCCATGTGCAGCATTTGCAAACACTGGGTTGTTTTGGACTCTTCAATGGACTTAAAGGAGCTTTTATGTTGTTTTCCTTTTAAACAGGAAACACAATGCTCAGGACATGAAAACAATTTTTGAGGTAAGCCTCTTACAAGGCCATTTTTTTGAAATTTCAGTGATTGTCTTGAGATATGTGTGCCCCAGTCTCCTGTGCCAAAGTTCTGTCTCTTTGTTAGAGGCAGCTGAGAACAGACAAGCATCAGCTCTGGGACACTCTTTTGACATATCAACAACATAAACATTGCCACTTCTTTGAGCAACAAGTTTTGTTTTTCCAGTTTTCATTATTGCTTCAATCTTTTCAACCATTTCTGTTCCAACAATCCTACAACACTCCTTTGTGAAGAATGACCCATACCCCTTATCACTCATTTGTGAAACACTCAGGAGGTTGAATTTCAGATTGTCTATCAGATTGACATTTTCAAATTTTACATTTCCAGACTGCACTATACCAGACCCCAGAACTTTCCCTTTACTATTATTTCCAAAGGTTATATCACCCCCTCCATGAATTTTGAAATCTTTGAGTAGGGCTTTACATCCTGTCATGTGCCTGGAGCCTCCACTATCTACATACCAAAGACTATCTAAGCATGCAGAAGCTCCCTGCACAAGAAGTAAAAGGATTAGTTCGTTAAGGTTTCCAAAGCCAATAAGGCTTTGGATGGGGTCTCAACAGTGTCTGGGATGGATGCAGATTGATGGACAGTGGTTAGATCAGGGGTTTGGACAGTTTTAGGACTGTTTCTTTCTAACCACTGTTGTGGGTTTTGCCCAATCACCTGTTGGTACCCAAAAGGATGCCTGTTCACTCTGGGTTTAGAGGGCCTTTTGTAGGTCTCATAAACGTGTGGAATCCTTTTGTAAGATGATTGTTCCTTTCCTTTTCTGAACTGGTTGGCAGGGGGTGCATCAGTAACCTGAACATCTCTTTTGACAGATGTTTGGTTCAGCTGTTTTGTGACAGCTATTTGAACAGGCACAAACAGTGGTTGGTTCTAGGTGAAATTGACAAATGATGTTGATGAACTCAAGGATGTTTTAGCAGTGTATTCATTCTTTTTCACATCAAAGTTTTTGAGATACACACATGCTTGAGTTTTGTGGTTTGTTTTACCACAGATGGTGCAGCTCTCAGCGGGAACAATGACACTTGTTTTGTTTAGATCATATGCTTTTAGATGAAAACAGTCTTTTGTTAGATGGTTTCTCTTTTCACAAAATTCACAAAACAAGTTATTGATCTTTTCTCTCTTCTTTCTCTTTTCAGACTCCTTTGCAACAGAGTTTTTAACCTCTGCTGGGATGTCCTTGAGAGGAATGACTTTTGCTTTTGCAGCTTTAACACCATCAGTGGTTGTGAAATCCATGGGTTTAAAATTTTCAAGAATGTCACACTCATCAGACCATGTGGGTTTAAATTGGTATTTCTCAATTTCCTCAAAAGTAGAGGATCCCACTGGTCTCTCAAGTATGATTTTGTTACCAAGTTTATCAGTGATTTTCACTTCTTGGCCATTCTTGTTTGTTGGTTTAATTTCAGATGAACCAGCTTGTTTACCAGCAGTGTCTACAAGATCATCATATTTTCTATATCCTACACCAAACTTGACATTGCTTTCAAGCTGTTTCTCAAGCATAACCTCATACCCTTTACAAGATTCCACCCATCTCTCACATGTGATTTGGGTGGACTCTAACTCCTTTTTGCAAACTTGGTATTTTTCTACCATAGTTTGGAGTTGAGTTTTGGTTATGCTTTGCTCTTCTTTGAGACTGCTGATCTCTTTATCTTTTTCAGCCAATTTGTTTCTAAGCTCTTTTAATGACTTTTCAAATTTGACTTCATCAGTTAAGATTTTATCCCTAAGGTTTTCATTTACCTCTTTGATGTTAGCAAATGCAATAATGCACTTGTGTGAACACAGTTTTTCAAGAACTTGAGGTGATACCTTGGCAGCAGCCATCATGGCACAATCACATTGATGATTTTCTTCATCATCTGCTCTTACTTCTTTCTCACCTGCTCTCTTTTCTACCTCTTCTTCCTTGTCTTCTTTGGACCAGGGGTCTGTCAGTGGTTCAATCAGGGTTTCTGAATTTTCTCCCAGCAGCAGTTCACCAGCAACTGCAGTATCCACTGCTTCAGTCACCTTATCCACTGTTTCAGCACTTAGCTGTTCACCTTCAGTTTCTGCCCCCTCTGGTATTGACACTAATGCCATCAAACAAAATTCATCATTAGAAGGTTCATTAAAAGCATAGAGTGCAAAATTTTAATCACCAAGCTCATCAGGCATGCTGCTCCAGTCAACAAAGCCCTGAGTGAAGAAGCTTTGCTGATCTGGTTGTACCTGTCACACCCCCAAAATCCACCCTGCGGAGCATCACCGCTTGGGGGCGTGACGTGATCAGGATCGAGCCACCAATCATATTGAACAACGAAATTAAGTAAGTAAGACCACCCACAATACAATTAGTAACCATAAGACAGTAACCAGTTTTAAGTTAACAGCGGAAGCATAAAACGTAAGTTCAAAACATAAGTTTGTAGTTCATAAGTTTAAAGACCCCAAACATAAGTTTCATAAGTTCATAATGTTTATTTAATAAGTACGGGACATATTAGTTCGTATTCCACAACGACCACCTCCATGTGCAAGCTCCATAGCATCTAACGACCTGCAATGCATGTAACAACGAGTCAACAACAAAGTTGAGTGAGTTCACAGTTGGTTATTTAGTTATAGCATTCGTTTTGTAAATTATATGTTCGTTTTGTAAACCATGTATCGTGTTAATTCGTATCGCGGTCTCCCAGGCATGTTTGCGAAGATTAGTGGGGGCTTCCCATGTGGATAGTATTAATCCGTATCGCGATTTCCCAAATATGTTTGCGATGATTAGTGGGGGCTTCCCATGTTGTAGACTAGTCGTGTGTGTACGTGCCCTTCTTGATCCAAGGACCTTTGTAAGTATGAGTGTACGTAGGTTTTACGTACGTTCCCTTCAATCCGAGGACAGTGAAAAGTAGTTTAATAGTAATGATAGTACGAGTATTTATTCAATCCCATTCCCAACCCACCGGGAATCCCATGCCTTAGGAGTGTGAACTCACCTCGGTTGCTCGGTTTGACTCTCACAAATAGCTAACAATCAAGGTTGGTCAATCACGTCCTAGTATGATTACCGGTTAGTCATTTAGTGGTTTCAAATAGAGCACAAAGTTCCTACACGTATCTGTCACATAACATGCATCACTTTAACGGTTTATGCCCATATAAGTTTCCCATCCATTCCCCAGTCATAAACACACATACGATAATGCACATAATACATATAACACGTTATATCATTCACCGATAACCTACCCGACATTTAGACATGCAAATTACAACTTATGTCATTTCAGCATTAATATTCAAAACCGGGCTGTTTTCGGACATTTTAATAAAATAGTTAACTTATTCCAAAAATTCCCAAATTTTTACAGAATGTCTTAAACGATCCAAATATTATTGTGTAAAAATATCGGGGTCCAGTTCATTACCAATATTTTATAAAAATTCATTTTCCGGACTGAAATCAGATTTATCTTTTTCTGACCACAGTCCACGGAATAATTTATTTAAAATTCATCGAGAGTCCGATTTATGAAATTCCAGTGAGAGAATTACAAATACATCGGTGGTCATCTACAGTACAAGTTTCATGATCTAACTCTACACAGAACTCAAGTTATGACAGAAAACAAAACGCATATTTTCAGCAGAAAAATGTAGCTCTAGCTGCTGTTACGAAACGACACTTTAAAAATAGTAAACGGAGTCCAAAAATTATGATTCCGGTGCCATTAGAACCGTATTTCATAATAACACGTAATAGACTCAAAATATCAGTTTTTCGTTTGAGTTATGACCTGTTTACAGCCAACTGAAGTTGGCTGTAAAAACTTGGACAGATTCTGTTTTCTGCCTTTAACTTTCAAATTCGTGTTCGATTGATTCCGTTAGCATGTTTAGTGATCACAAAAACATCAAACATCAATATTAACCAGCAAATCATCAGGAAATCAATCAAGAATCATAACAACACAAGATCTACATGATTTACACACATAACTTCTCTTTATCCATCTTTTATTCCTTATGTTCAAGACTTGATTATGTTCTTTAGAGTTCTTATCATTTCATCATTCTTTCAACTATTAACCACTAAAAATATGAACAAGATGAAGATCTAAGGAACTTACTACTAGCACAAGGCTAGGGGAGAAACAAGGCGAAAAAGTGGTGGATAAAAGAAAACTAGAGCGGTCATTGAGCTTCCGAGTGCACCAAGCTTACTTATTGGACCTCTTGCACCTTTGTATATGTATGAATGGCTTGTAAAGGACTTGAAGGTGGTGTAATGGTGGTGGTATGATGGCAGCCGAGAACAAAGAAAGAAGGAAAGAGTTGAGTGAGTTTGAAGATGTGAATGTAGTGAGAAGTTCATGTTCTTTAGTTACTACTTATATCCTCCAACATCACAAGATCCAAAGATTAATATGCCACCAAGAGTACAAGACAAAATCTTATAAAATAAGCAAATAAAATCTCATGTGGGGGGCACCTAAATCCGGTTATAGGTGGGGGGGGGTCTAGATGTAGGATGTAACCTTATGTTTAGTTTGTAATTGAATTGTAAGTATATAGTTAGTTGTCTAGTTGGTTGATATTTATATGGGGTGTTATAAGGTTCGGGGATCATAACTAGCTCAGAAAAAGTGAAATAATGTTTTTAACAATATTTTTATGTTCCGGGAAATGTCCGGTTGGGTATCGTTCCGTTAAAGTGCTTAATTAATCTGTAAAGTGTCCTACATATATATTTTTGCAACGTTTTTAATTTTTAACACTCAGGAAGGCATACCGGACTATTTAGTAACTTTTCTGTATACTACTAGTATGTTAACAAGTACATGTAAGTATAACACAGTAATTAGAGAGTAGTTAAATGATTCAGCACAGTCATCAAGCACTTTAATTAACATTAATAGATTGTACAGAATACATGGAATTTGAGGGTTGTCACAGTACCACTGCTGGAGCAGCTGTTTGAGGTGCAACAGGTTGCACTTGTGCCTGAGGGATAGGGGTTTGAACATACTGAATTTGTGGAACAGTGGTTTGGACATAATGCACAGGCATAGGGGTTGCAGCATAGTGAGCAGTGTTAACATGGGCTACAGGGGTATATTGGGTATAGTGAACAGTGCTTTGATTTTGTGGCCTAGGGTTTGAGCTGGGATGAGTGATTATAGGACCAGTAGTTTGACTCCTGCATTCCCTAGCAAAATGACCTAGCCTACTGCACTTGTAACACTTGATTTTTGATTTATCCAACCCCACCCTTAAATTCCCATGTAACCCTAGGAATTTTCTCCCTGTCCTTTTGTAGAATTTGCTTGTTCTTACACTAAGCAAAGCTAATTGATGCAAAATGTCCATCTCTTCTAAGTCAGTGGGATCAAAGTGTTGCAAATCATTGAGTTCAAAACACAAATTATCTGACATCTGGTTTTCACAATTTGCAGTAAAAGCATAATTTGC
Organism: Helianthus tuberosus; assembly: GCA_030545235.1. NCBI lineage: Eukaryota > Viridiplantae > Streptophyta > Magnoliopsida > Asterales > Asteraceae > Helianthus > Helianthus tuberosus. The sequence goes on from CM060362.1 coordinate 56,849,599, forward strand.
AGAGTGAGGATCAGGGTTGTTAAAATTTCCACCAGCAGTTATATCAATGAAGTGATCATAACCCTGATCCTTACCACTGCTACCAGATTCTTCCTGACCAAAAAGAGCTGTGCTACCGAATGAGTAATCATCAGCAACTTTGCCAGACTCTTGCAACTTCTTTTTCTGGTTCAACTCCCTTTCATAGGTCAGAAGTCTACCATGAAGTTGGGTCAGGGTCAGGTCTTTGAACTCAGCAGAGTTTCTAGTGACAAAAGCTATAGTATCCCATTTTTCTAGTAGTGACCTAAGGAACCTGTTATTTTGAGTTGAATTTGGAAATGTTACTTTAACAAGCCTTAGTTCACTAATGAGACAACTGAATCGCTCAAATTGCTGAGTCAGTGATTCACCCTTGATGTGACAAAATGTTTCATACTGCTGATTCAGAATTTCCCTATTGTTTTCAATGACTTCTTCTGTCCCCCCAAACTGTTCCTTCAGTGCATCCCATAGCTCTTTGGCGATGTTACAATGTAACAGTCCAGCATAGATCTCATTAGGTAATGCAGATGCTATGATGCTAAATGCTTTGGCATCGAGTTCGAACTTTTGAAAATCAGTTTCAGTATAGTTTTCAGTTGGTTTAGGAACGAACTTCTTTGCATCCTCAGCACTTGGCACCATAGGAACATGGGGACCAAAAACAACAGACCTCCAACATCCAATGTTCTGTTGAGCAAGGATGTGACACATCCTTCTCTCCCAGATGTTGTATTCATTACGTTTAAGCATGGGTGGTTTAAAAAGCGAGCCAATGTTATTCTTATCATCTTGTGATTGTGATGTCATCCTGGTTGTTTTACAGGCACTGATCAATCAACTTTGATGGTGATTAAACCTTGCTCTGTTTTTCAACACAAACGAACAAACTATCAGTATCAACTTTTATGAGCTGAACTATTTACGTCAAAATGATTGTTAAATCAAATTTGACTATCCAAGCTCTGATACCAATTGTTAGGATCTGAGTTTGGTTTTGATTGTGTTTTCGTTTTAATTAAGATGAAAATGGATGAGTTGTGCAGCGGAATTAAGATGGAAACAAACTTTGCACACAATTGTTGGGATTGAACCCTACCAAAGGAACAGATAATTAAAGCCAAAATTGGATCAGAACAGTGGAACCAGAATAAGCAGATGTTTTGTTCATAAGTCTCTCCCCTTGAAAGTGGTTTCAACATCTGCTGACCTCCTATCTTCTGATCGTACAAACTGCTGACCTACAAACTGCTGATCAAGTAAAAGCCTGATGGAAGACTAAAGCTCTGCTGTTCAATCTACTGCCTTGAGTCAAGCTCTGCTGATCCGGACAAGTACTGCTGGGTTCACATCAGTGGAAGGATGCAGCAGTAGTTTAAATGTCTCAATGTAATGAAATATAATAACAGTAGTTAGCAAAGCAGAGGTTATATAGATCAGAGGTTAGAGTTTGTTAGGAGGTTAGATGTCACTTTCATGGAGACATCAGCTTAGATGCTTCAGTGGTTTGCTCGTGCCTATAAATAGAACAGTGCTCTGTACTGTTCTATTAGCTCTTTGCAAAATCTTCTTCCTGCACGAACAAACACTGTGAGCTCAGGCTGAGGGGGAGTTTGTATTCAGACATTGCATTGTAATCGTTATTGAAATAAATTCAATCCTTCGGTTCTTTGTGAAAATGTTTGATTAAAGCAATTCTCTCGTTTAGTTGTGTGCAAAGTTTGTTTTCATCTTAATTCCGCTGCACAACTCATCCATCTTCATCTTAATTCAAACGAAAACACAATCAAAACCAAACTCAGATCCTAACATTGCACCTTTTCAGGATTGACTTTAAAACCATCCTTTGTGACGATGAAACCCAGGAACTTTCCTTCCTCCATGCCAAAGGAACATTTCGCTGGATTTAGCTTGATACTCACTCCGCGCAGTGTGTCGAACGTTTTTTGAATGTTTGCCAGCATCATACTTTCTTCCTTACTCATGATGACTAGGTCATCCATGTACACTTCGATGTATTTGCCGATAGCATCGCTGAACGTTTCATTCATCAGTCTCTAATAAGTCGCACCTGCATTCTTTAGACCGAAAGGAATTTTGGTGTAACAGTACAGTCCTGTCGGTGTGCGGAATACGGTTTTGTCCTCATCTTGGATGGCCATCTGCACCTGATGGTATCCCTTATAACAGTCAATGAAACATTTCCATCTGAATGTCGCCAGTGAATCGATCTTCTCATCAATATCTGGTAAAGCATAACAGTCGCGCGGGCATGCTTTGTTTAGATCTTTGTAATCTACACACATCCTCCAACTGCCGTTCCCTTTTTTGACCATTACAGGGCTCGCCACCCAAGTTTGATATCGGACTTCTCTGATGATGCCAGCATTCAACAGCTCTGTGACTTGTTCTTGCATAGCATCGTGCTTTATGTCTCCTAAATGACGTTTGGCATGCACCACAGGTTTGGCAGTCTCTGAGACGTTTAGTCTGTGCTCTGCTATATGCCGTGGAACACCCACCATGTCAGCTGGTGTCCAGGCGAACACGTCCATCTTTTCAAACAACAACTTTTTTAGCGCCGCGCGCGTGAGATCAGACATTGAGGGGCCTAGGGTGACTGTTTGTTCTGGGTATTTGCTGTTCAGTACCCATTTTTCAGCTTCCGCGCACGGTGCGGATTTGCTTGCTTTTGCTGGCCTGATTTCATCTGTTGCTAAGACTTCTCTGCTTGCGTAAACTATTGCTACCCCTGTCTCTGTTGGGAAACCCACAGCTGAATGTGGTCAAGAGCAAATCATACTAAAATCTCCTTGGGACTCTCTTCCCAAAAGGATATCATGTCTTGAATGTGCGGGCAGCACCATGAATGTAACTTCTTCTGTTCTTGAATTCCTTCCGTCTGAGAGCAGCACCGGAAATGATATCTGGCCGAGAGGAAAAATGGCTTCTTTGCAGAAACCAGTTAGTGGGTAATCTACTGGTTCCAGGCGTGCTTTGTCCTCTTGGTCAAACTGATTGAAGCATTGTGTCACACCCTCAAATTACCACTTAGGGAGTGTCCCTGTTAGGCGTGTGACCACTAGTAATGAGCCACCAATTACATTGAATCCATAAGTTTAAAATAAAGTTTCATCATTTAATAGTAATAAAATCCAAACATAAGTAATTCAAAAACCATCAAGTTTAGCGGAAGCGTTAACGTAACATAATGTAAATACTTTCCAAACAATCATAGTAAATAAATGTTTGATAAATAAACCCATCAATGCAACCATGACCACTCACGCCCTCCAGCCAGCAAGTTCCTGTTCCCAAGTACCTAACGACCTGCGAGCATGTAACAAGTGTATCAGACAAAGCTGGCGAGTTCACAGTTTTAGAAAACGTTTGTTACCAGTTGTATGTAAAACAGTTCACTGACAAATGCAAGTAATATTGTTAATATCTCAATTCCGAACAAGACGGCTCCTGAAATACTTGACTGCCCTTCCCACGTACTCCTATCTAGTACTGGGCCACGACTGGGTCATTAGTTCACATCCGTCCTATCTAGGAGCGGTGTGAGGGTGCCAAACCTAAGTAGCGCTACCAACTAATACCCGTTACCCTCCAGGTAACATAATAAGGGACTTACAAGATTGATAGGTGAGAATATTAACCAATATACCCGTTTTTACCCAAAAGACTTATCCCTCCACGGGATACCCACTGACTGTCCCCAACCACTGGGACGCATGCTCGAATGTAGTGAACTCACCTTGGTTTGCTCGGTAAGTGATAATATGCCTTTACGCGTTAATTACAGATTAGTTCCGTCACGCGCGACCTATTTTACATTCAGTGTTGGTAAGTATACGAGTAGGGTTTTGCATAACCCGAGTGTTCAAACAATAGGTGTTCATTGATTACACGTTAACAAGTTGAACATACAGTACTTGCAGTCCTCATTACTCAGGTAATTATATTAAACTCAGATAATGATAATATCCTACTATTAAATTCCAGTCCATCTATTTCCAAACACATATGCGGCCCATTTAGAAAACATGAACCTCCGATTTGTTGACAACATCAGTAAGCACATGGTCTGGCATTATAGAACCCACCAACAATTTACTTAATTCTAGACAAGTTATAAATACATAATTCAATAGTTTCATTTATTCACATAAAAATCATCGTATAACTGACATCATGCACATGACCCATCCCTATTTCATAATTTAATCATGAACCAACTTCTGACATCCTAATCATTGTTCCAACTAATCAATAAACATGAAACCTTATCAACTACTTGAAACATGTGTAGCCGAACACTAACATCAACCATATCAGATTATAGTCAAGGCCCTTCATTCAAATAGATTTCACTTCATTAAACCCGTACATCAGCACCGTTTTAGTACACAAAATACCCTTTATTAGCGATGAACATAATTATTTGGATAACTAGATTATCATAACCCTTTGTGATCATCGACCTAGTTATTAATTATTCCTTTTCTACGAAATTCTATCATCATCCACAAGACATGCGGCCATTTAAACATCTATCAACAATGAAGGCATACATCGACCCAGGAAATCACACCTTGATTACATGCTCATATCGACATCAATCAACACGACTAATAGCAAGAAGACACTCATCGGAACAGAGAATTTCACTTCAGTTGCATATTCATAACAACACCACATAGCATATATATAAACATATAAGTGAAACATGGATATAACACTAACCCGACAAACGAACTAGACGATCTAGATAGTTAACACGCAAGGAAGGGTTGCGACTAGTCTGGCTCTCCTCCTTCATACCGCCGACTTCAAGGGGTGTTTAGGGTTTAAGATATAAAGTACGTAATATGACTGATATGGGGATTATATGTGCGCGTACCGCCTTATAACCGAAGTTGGGCTCAGATTGATGTGGGCTTACTAGACCGGGCCGAGGGGTAACAAGGACTCACATGTGGGACGAGACATTATAAAGAACCAAGGTGTGTGTGTGAATATGATTACCACAAAAGACCGGCCCAACCTCCAAGTTTGTTTGGGCTTCCTTAAATTATGCATTAACAGGTCAAGGGAGTGTTGGTTTGGGCCGAGTACAAGTCTACAACAACAGGGGGGTGTGCGACTGTGCGAGTGTAGTAGGGTGTGCGGCCCCTATGCATTGTATGGCTGAGTGTTTGAAGCACCAACATCTAAAAATCCGTAACGTTATTATAAAACCAATCACTTCATTTACTTCATAACACATACACGTAATAACATTCAAACTTATAACATTCATGAAATGCATAAACTCGCAATCATTCTCAATTACTTAAACACTTCATACAGTACACACATAAATTACATTAAATCACCATGCATGCAAAGAACCTAGTACAACGAAAGACTCTCGAAATTTCGGGTTGTCACATCATCCCCAACTTAAAGGGAATTTCGTCCCGAAATTTGATAAGCACCACAAAGCAGTACAGTGTTAGATCAGAATGTGTTAAATCAGAATGACTGTGGATTTTCCCGGGTGCCACATCATCCCCAAGTTGAAAGGGAATTTCTTCCTGAAATTCGCCAATGATATCATAAGTTAATACAACCGCTTGAACAACTGAGGATACTAGAGATTACTCCGATCATTGTGTTCCCACGTGAACTTCGGTCCACGTTTTGAGTTCCAACGAAATCTCATGATTGGAATTCGACTATACTAACAAATCCTGACGTCCTGGTCCTTGATTTCAGTAGATTCCACGACAACTGCAACTTGTCGTCAGTCTTAGGTTCTAATATGGGTATCACTAGTTTTTCCGTCAAGCAACCACTTCTTTAGATTTGAGGCATAAATGGCATTGTGACCGTTACCCAATTCATCAGGCAACTCGTGTTTGTGAGTCATATCACCGATCCGTTACAGGAATCCAAATGTCCCAGCGTACCGCAGACTAAGCTTGCCACGTTTCCCATAGCGTATCGCACCTTCCCAGGGTGAGACTTCCAATATGACACGTTCGCCTGCAGCGAACTCCCGGTGTTTCTTAAGTTATCAGGGTTCCTGGCGATCACGCGTTGTCGCCACACAATTTCCAATACCGAAATGCAAGTCCTAGTCCCGTGCTTAGGTTGTCATCCACCTCAATCCAACAAGGAGTTTGGCATTACCATCCACGCAGTACCTCAAACAGAGCTGTATGCATACTAACACGATAACGGCTGCAGTAGAGCTCACCCAAAGATAAGTGTCCTTCCCAAATGTTTACTAACGTCAATCACGCACATGCTCGCAGCATATCTTCGTGTGTCAGGATGGTTCGTTACTCTATCCGGTTGTCCTACAGTGATAAGTAATGCTCATGTCTAGATGTGAGTCAAGAGTGTTGTGTATTGCCTGACATAAATTAGCTGTGAAGACTCGTCAGCTTCCTTGATTGCAGGAAAGTGTGCTAGTTACGTGAGACAATCGACGATCACCCAGGTGATAACACTAATGTTTATGTTTTGAGTTTTAGGTAGACTAGCGACAAAATCCATGGCAGTCTATTCTCATTTTCCATATGTATGTTGCCGGTTGCTGATACTCCACCTTGACTCTTCCTACAAGTCCAACGTCATTCACATACATTCCCGGGGGGGGGGGGGGGTTCATGCCCGACCACCAGTACAAAATTTATGGATCCTAATATCTCCTATCGAAACCCAGACGACTAGAATATCGAGGCCGGTGTGCTTGGTCAACACAAGTTTCCCCATGGTTGCCGTATAATGAGATTCATATTCGTTCACGAGGTAGCGAATATCATCCGACCTGCCAAAGGTTGTTTCTCCATGCCCCACATGGGTTCTACATGAAGATCCTCTTCCTTCAGTTTTCCAGTCTGAACAGAGCGGGTCTGATCGAATAGGTTAGAGTCGATAATGAGCTGCGAAGCTCGTGCACATTCGAGTTTCGCAGTCGTAGTCATCCAAAAATTACATCCAGCGATGCCATCAACTGATTTAGCTCTTTCAAATTAGGGTACACGGGAGACCCTTGTGATCGGTCTAGGTAGTGCATTTGGTACCGTCCAAGTAATGCCTCCAGCTCAAATCTAAGATCGTGGCTTCCACCCCAGGCTGTGACTCGTGCAATTCTTCTTGTAACTCTACTGCGTAAGCTATCACTTTCTTGTGTTGCATCGATGTGTAACTGAGACTCTGATTCGAGCCATCAAAGTATACTACCAGATCACCTGAATCCTAGGGTAGAGACGATGCTCAGTACATTGCAGAGTTGGGATTCGAAAGCTGAAAAGTCGTCTTCCTATTTTGTCTCCCACGAACACACAGCACACTGCTCTGTTAAAGTGGTTAGAGCTGCGCATTCTTCGAAAATCCTGTGATGAATCTGCGATAGTATCAAACGAGACCAAGAAATTGATGTATCCCCAAAGGACCCTTGGTGCCAATCAGTTTCTAACAAAATGGATCTTAGCAAAATCCACGTATATTTCCACATTGTTGGCTACGTGGCCAAGAATGCGTACCTCCCAAACCTTGAAGTCACACTTAGGTAACCTTCGTGTGGAGTCGCTCCTCCCCTAGGAGCCCTATGATAAGCTACGAGCTGCTCATGGTGTTCCTTCCTCCTGGAAGTGATTCCAAGCGTCATCAATAAATACGGTCGATTCTTGTGGTCTATAAAGCTGCTGGTGTGTTGGTTAACCCCAAAGGTCATGGAATATAAAGTCGCAATAACCGCATTGCGTTTGATATGTCGTTTTAGGAACATCCTCCCCTAGGACTTCCCTCTGACGATAGCTCGTTCATTAGCCCATCCTCGAATGAAGCTTGTCCCTCGCACTAGTCGACAGGCTGTCAATACATGATCGAGGCAAACGGTTCTTGACTGCCACCGTGTTAAGTTCTCGATAATCAGAACACATACGAAAAGGCTTATCTTCATGGATACAACTGGGGCTCCCCAAAGCGAAAAACTAGGTCCGCCAAAACTCCTGTTCAACAGTCCCCGTAGTTGATTAGACAGCTCTTGCAACCCTCCCGGTGAAAGACGGTCAGAGTACGAGTATCCGAAGCTGCATCTGACGTGAGATCAAACTGATATTCTGCCTAACAGTTGTGGAAGTAATCCTTGAAGTTCTTCAAGTAGCTCATCGGGAGAAATCACAAACAACGAGTGGATCCTCGATCCTCTCTCCTTAGCCTTAACATCAATGGCGGTTGCCAATATAGCGAAGTAATCCTTCCGTAGACGCTTCTGGCCTTCATAGCTGAAATGGCGTTAACCTTTGAACCACTCTGACGCTTTAGAACAATAACGATTCTCCACACAAAATTTTCTCCTCACTGGGTATGTCTGCGCGATTTCTGGATAACCAGTCCACACTAACTATTGCATTGTAACCATCAAGGGTAGTAGCAGGAAAGTCGATGTCGAACACTTGTCCCACAAGGTCGAGTTTGCATCCTAACGAACATATGAGGTTTCCATTGCTTGTCATCAGTCGTCTTCACAACAGGTTTCGTTTCAATGGGTAACAGGGTTAAACAGGACAGAGGCAGAGCGATTAATTACCCTTACAAGCTACTATGCTTCTATTTTGCCTGGCGTTGCCTACGCCAATCCCGAAATGCCCTTCCATGAGCATCATTTCCAGTGTTGTTGTTTTCGTTACAAGGATTTCCAGTACTATCGTCACTCCCTTGGTTGTTGTCGTCTTGAATTATTAATGGCCTATCCATGCCGTAGGCACCTTCATTTCCATATTGTAGGTTACGATTACAAGTACCTCGATGTTGCCATAGCTGTTGCCTCTAATGTCGTTGCTTGAAACGGAGCCCCACGATCTTTCACCAACAGGGTCCATCTTTTCACATCTCGTGCCACATCCTAGGGCGCTACTCATTGTGCTGGCAGTTACATATTCCACACTAAAGTCGATTGTCAGTGCTTGTGTGCCGATTGATTCGTACGAGTTGGCTCCCATGAGCCGCTGACTAGGGTTAAAGATTCGATTGAAGTCAGTTCGTTGGTGTTTGCTGCCAGTAATCAGGGTCGTTCCAATACTGTGGTTGGTGAGGCTCTACGCTCATCCTCTTGTCCCTCATTCTTGCAAGTTAACTAGGTAACGCTTGGTATGTTTCCAGAGTGTTGCAGAAGTGATCTCACTTCGGGGTCTAAAACGTCAGTACATGGAGTTCCAACAATAAAGTGGGGGGGGTATGGACCAATCTTCGATGCTGCAATACCCACTCAGGGGCGTTCGTACAAGCGCCTAGCATTCTACTCAGCTCGCTAGGCGTTCAGATGGGTGTTCAGGTAATACTCGATAGCATCGTGATTCATAAGGATTCAGTGTGGAATGAAAAGATCACGCTCAAGTAGGAGACAATCACTGCTATGACTCCCATAGGGTTGTTACGTTTCTTACCGATTCAATAACAGAACAGAACCCCTTCTTTACTCGTTAAGGCTCACTGGGACTCGCATGCACCCCACATTATTATTATGTGTGCACCCACAATAATATTGTGATTTGCATGCTCATCTCAGCTCCACCTAACTCATGTCAAATGGTTCCTCAAAATCAAGTAGCAAGCAAAGAACATCACAAAACGCGAGTCATGAATGTCTAAGGAAAACCTCACTCCCAATCACATAACACATGCGAGTAATGTATTCATACAGTTGTGCTAAACGTGCAATCACATGCAATATCATATGTAAGTGTTCACTAGTTATGCAGTACAGTAAGTAAACGAGAGACGAACCTTGCAGTCTGGAGCTGAGTGTCATGGTTGTATTCGCGTATTCAGACCTATTCGGTTATAATCTGGTTTTATAAACACGTTTTAAAACCAAGTTCACTATAACCAGTAGCTCTGATACCAAACTGTCACACCCTCAAATTACCACTTAGGGAGTGTCCCTGTTAGGCGTGTGACCACTAGTAATGAGCCACCAATTACATTAAATCCATAAGTTTAAAATAAAGTTTCATCATTTAATAGTAATAAAATCCAAACATAACTAATTCAAAAACCATCAAGTTCAGCGGAAGCGTTAACGTAACATAATGTAAATACTTTCCAAACAATCATAGTAAATAAATGTTTGATAAATAAACCCATCAATGCAACCATGACCACTCACGCCCTCCAGCCAGCAAGTTCCTGTTCCCAAGTACCTAACGACCTGCGAGCATGTAACAAGTGTATCAGACAAAGCTGGCGAGTTCACAGTTTTAGAAAACGTTTGTTACCAGTTGTATGTAAAACAGTTCACTGACAAATGCAAGTAATATTGTTAATATCTCAATTCCGAACAAGACGGCTCCTGAAATACATGACTGCCCTTCCCACGTACTCCTATCTAGTACTGGGCCACGACTGGGTCATTAGTTCACATCCGTCCTATCTAGGAGCGGTGTGAGGGTGCCAAACCTAAGTAGCGCTACCAACTAATACCCGTTACCCTCCAGGTAACATAATAAGGGACTTACAAGATTGATAGGTGAGAATATTAACCAATATACCCGTTTTTACCCAAAAGACTTATCCCTACACGGGATACCCACTGACTGTCCCCAACCACTGGGACGCATGCTCGAATGTAGTGAACTCACCTTGGTTTGCTCGGTAAGTGATAATATGCCTTTACGCGTTAATTACAGATTAGTTCCGTCACGCGCGACCTATTTTACATTCAGTGTTGGTAAGTATACGAGTAGGGTTTTGCATAACCCGAGTGTCCAAACAATAGGTGTTCATTGATTACACGTTAACAAGTTGAACATACAGTACTTGCAGTCCTCATTACTCAGGTAATTATATTAAACTCAGATAATGATAATATCCTACTATTAAATTCCAGTCCATCTATTTCCAAACATATATGCGGCCCATTTAGAAAACATGAACCTCCGATTTGTTGACAACATCAGTAAGCACATGGTCTGGCCTTATAGAACCCACCAACAATTTACTTAATTCTAGACAAGTTATAAATACATAATTCAATAGTTTCATTTATTCACATAAAAATCATCGTATAACTGACATCATGCACATGACCCATCCCTATTTCATAATTTAATCATGAATCAACTTCTGACATCCTAATCATTGTTCCAACTAATCAATAAACATGAAACCTTATCAACTACTTGAAACCTGTGTAGCCGAACACTAACATCAACCATATCAGATTATAGTCAAGGCCCTTCATTCAAATAGATTTCACTTCATTAAACCCGTACATCAGCACCGTTTTAGTACACAAAATACCCTTTATTAGCGATGAACATAATTATTTGGATAACTAGATTATCATAACCCTTTGTGATCATCGACCTAGTTATTAATTATTCCTTTTCTATGAAATTCTATCATCATCCACAAGACATACGGCCATTTAAACATCTATCAACAATGTAGGCATACACCGACCCAGGAAATCACACCTTGATTACATGCTCATATCGACATCAATCAACACGACTAATAGCAAGAAGACACTCATCGGAACAGAGAATTTCACTTCAGTTGCATATTCATAACAACACCACATAGCAGTGGCGGACTTATAGTACAAATAGGGGTAGCACGGGCTACCCCTCAACCCCGTCGCCGTAGTGTAAAAATACCCCTTAACTCCATTTCCGTAGTGTAAAAATACCTCTCAACTCCGTTTCTGTTATATAAAGGATACACCTGATCCTAAAAAAGAAAATTAGGATACCCCTAACTTTTTTGGCTAGTTCCACCACTGCCACATAGCATATATATAAACATATAAGTGAAACAGGGATATAACACTAACCCGACGAACGAACTAGACGATCTAGATAGTTAACACGCAAGGAAGGGTTGCGACTAGTCTGGCTCTCCTCCTTCCTACCGCCGACTTCAAGGGGTGTTTAGGGTTTAAGATATAAAGTACGTAATATGACTGATATGGGGATTATATGTGCGCGTACCGCCTTATAACCGAAGTTGGGCTCAGATTGATGTGGGCTTACTAGACCGGGCCGAGGGGTAACAAGGACTCACATGTGGGACGAGACATTATAAAGAACCAAGGTGTGTGTGTGAATATGATTACCACAAAAGACCGGCCCAACCTCCAAGTTTGTTTGGGCTTCCTTAAATTATGCATTAACAGGTCAAGGGAGTGTTGGTTTGGGCCGAGTACAAGTCTACAACAACAGGGGGTGTGCGACTGTGCGAGTGTAGTAGGGTGTGCGGCCCCTATGCATTGTATGGCTGAGTGTTTGAAGCACCAACATCTAAAAATCCGTAACGTTATTATAAAACCAATCACTTCATTTACTTCATAACACATACACGTAATACATGCAAACTTATAACATTCATGAAATGCATAAACTCGCAATCATTCTCAATTACTTAAACACTTCATACAGTACACACATAAATTACATTAAATCACCATGCATGCAAAGAACCTAGTACAACGAAAGACTCTCGAAATTTCGGGTTGTCACACATTGTTCGTATATGATCTCTGCAGTGCTCCTTGGGTCAATGAAAATGTAGTCGGTTTGGTAGTGACCGATTACGCCAGATATGACTATAGGCCTTCTCTCTCTTGGACCTCCTGTTACTATGGGGAAGACAACTTGTCTTTCGCGCCATGAGTCATCTTGTGTGCGCTTGTTATAGTTTTTTCGTGGCCTTCGTGGACCCCCTTGAACCATGTGAGTTTCTAATTTCCGGAGTTTCTTGTTGTCTGGCCCTTCTTCCCTTCACTGAATTTGACGGTGATCGCGCTTTCCGCCTTTCACCAGATGAGTGAGTCTCCCATCCCTCAGGGCTCTTTCTATCTCTTGCTTCAGGCTGAAGCAATCATCGGTCAGGTGACCGGTGTCTTTGTGGAATTCGCAGAAAATATTTGGGTCCTGGCCCCTTTTGTTCCACATCTGTAGAGGTGGTTTGAACTGGTGGTTCTCAGTTGACAAGACCTCGAAAGGGGTCTTTGTTAGGGGCGTCCACTGTTTTTCCCTATTTTCTCTTTTGACCTCTTTGCGATGGGCGATCTGGTTGATGGTGTTGCACGCATCCTCTCTAACTGGGCTTCTTTCCCTGTAACTAGAAGTCTTCCATGATTGGCCTTTGCCTTTCTTGTTGCGCCGATCATTGTGGTTGTAACTGTATTAACGGTTGTCATCACCGGTTAATTGTTTGTTAGTGCGCACAATTGTCTTTGCTGCTTCGATGAAGGTTTCCCAATCTTTGGGGCCTCCATCTCTTCCTTTCAGTCGTTTGATCAGGTCGTCGCACTTTACTGCTCTCATAAAGTGCGCGCGCATCATCTTCTCACCTACATCTCCGATTTCAAGGCATTCTTTGTTATACCTGGTGATGAAATCTTCTACGCTTTCGTGGTCTTTCCTCCATATATTCAGACAATCGGCTGGATCTCTAGTGTGCCTGCACTGTTGAGAGAAGTGCGCGAGGAACTTGTCTCGAAAATCAATCCATGACTTAATTCTTCCTGCTGGCAGGCTGTCAAACCAGACGCGCGTTGCGCCGACAAAGGTTTGTGTGAAAAGATGACACCAAGTTGGTAAGTTCCAACCACCAGTTACTCCTGCGCCATTGAAGACTTGGAGGTGGTCGTCGGGATCTGTTAAGCCGTTGTATTTGCCTACGTTGTGTGGCAGTTTTGTCTTGTCGATATCGGCTGTCGCAATCTCTCTGATGAACTTTGAGTTTTCGGCCATGCCATCTGGGCGATAGCTCAATGAGTAATCATGTTCTGCTTTTGGATTGTACCCCGCGCTTGTGGGGTTTGTATGCCTCGTGTTCAGGTGGTAATCTGCTGAATACCGTGTTCTCTTTCTTGTACGTTGGGTCGTCTTCTTCATCATAACTATCCCACTCGTCGTTTATGTTGCGCGGGCCTAAACGACTTTGCACTGGTTTTCTTTGTTGATGGGAGTATTGCACATAATTGCTTTCTGTTTCGCCATAAGTATCGCGTGTATCGTGCGCGCTTGGCCTCCTGATGTTTGGTACAAGTGCTTTTTCAGGGTGTAAGTTCCACGCATTGGCCTGCTGAGGCATGTGAGTGCTCAGAGACCTTTGCGGTGGAGTAACAAAAGCGGATTGGTTAGCTTGTGCTTGGAGTACGACTTGTTGTGCGCTGAGTTGTGTATAGACAAGATTTAGAGACGTCATTTGTTCGGCATACCAGGAAGCCAGAGTTTTTCCTTCGGGTAGCCCTAAAAGTGCAGAAAAGTTCAATTGTGTTTGGTCTGATGGGGCTGAGGGGCCAGCTCCATGGTTTGGTGCTTAAACTATTGGAGGTATTTGGTGAACTACCCCAGGTGGAGGTTGGAAAGTGGCTCCATTTGTGGTTTGGTTGATGACCCTGGGTGGGGGTTGGAAAGTGGCTCCGTTAGTGGTTTGGCTAACCGCTCTGGATGCACTTCCAAAGATCTCAGGAAAATCGTTGTTCACTCGCCCTTCTTGGATGGTCTCGTTCCCCTGGACTCTTTGGACGCGCGCAGTGTCCGTGATGATTTCAAAGGAAGAGACTTCTCCATCCATTTGAGGAGAAGGGTGTGGTTCAGTCATTCTAGTGAGTTTTTGAACAAAAACAGAAGATGAGAGTGGTTTGCAAAAGATGCGGATGGCGCCAATGGTGAAACATTGGTTAAATCCGATGATTAACCAGCTGTATCGTCTCTTCTGTGTGTTCAATCTCCTTCTTTACTCGCCAAATGACTAGGGTCCTGCAAAACAGCAACACCGTTAGCTCGTTAAGAGGGGAATATGGGGGGTTTCCCTCTTAACCGGGCTCCGACGTGAGAATAAGTACTGTTCTGAGGAAGAAAGCAGTGTGTGTTAAGAGAAAGAGTGTGAGGAATCGAATGGAATTAACCTGGATGATGAAGTGTCCTATTTATAGCCGGATGGTGAAAGAGGGAGGAGCAACCTTGCCAGCTGCGATAGGGCGCCAGCTGTCCGACCAAGGGGAATATCCTCTTGGTCCCCTCTGCTGTGGTCAGGGTGGTGGTACACGTGGCGCGCTTATATTTGCCCATGCTGGAAAAATCGTACTGCTGCTGTCGGTCTGCTCCTGGATTTGCTGCAGGCCTACATAGCGCTTGGTGACTGGTGACACGTGTTGTCCTTCCTGTCGGAGGGAGCATCTTTGGTGCCACCTTGGCGTCTTCCAGAAGCTTCTAGAAGCTTCTGGATTTTCTTGCTGATGTAGGCGCCATGTTGGATGAAAAAGTGGTGTGGTCCTTGCCATGTAGGCAAAGAATTGGGACCATACCTCTTCATCTATGTACTCCATTTTTTGGTTTAGTAAATCACTCCTAAATACTCTAAAGCCCTGCCCCGTTTTAAGTGTTTTAACCCCTGATCACTGAGTCAATACCCTGTCCGATTGATTTAGTACCCACCAACGCATGTCACGGCTCTGCCCGACTAAGTACGTTGGGGTTCTGTCTTGGGGTGTATTGATAAAGTTGAATTGGGTTATTATACTTAACACAAGTGCATTATATATTTTATCAAATAATATAAGAACCTTCCTAAAACACCCCTGACACCCCTTACACATCCTAAAATATACCCCGTATGCGATAAACGAGCCCGTATACCTTTTATATTAATAAAAATCAAATAAAATGAAATCTGGTGAGTCCTCCCGGGGCGCGACCCAGATAAGCAAAGCAGACGCAGGCCGCGACCCAGTGCCACCAGGCCGTACCCGGTGACGCCACGTGTCGTGATGCGTGTCGAGGCTAGTCATTGAGTCAGCAAAGCTAGGGCCTACCCTAGGCTTCTCGCGGGCCGCAAGAAAGTTTGAAGAGGCAGTCGTGGGCCGCGAGCCGCCCATCGACCAGCATATAAATGAAGGGCTCAGGCTTAGTTTTTCAATCGTTTAAATCTCACAATCTCTCTCAAATTCTCTAAATAATAGAAATTCTATTCGGGTATTATTCCCACTAAAATTGCGAAGCTCTGCCTCGATGTAAGTATTATAATCCCCGGTTACGTATTAGTTACGCTGCCCGATTGATCTAGAGCTCCGTAACGCATGTCAAGGCCCTGCCTGACTCAGTCATTAGAGTTCTGTCTCGGGAATATAACTAATGTAAATTGGGTTATCTTACTAATATGTGTGCATTATTTAAATTTAATAGATTATAACCATGAAGTCACTAGGAATTATCTAAAACAGCAATGTGAGTAATTCCTCTTTTTGTAAACTGTTTTTACAAAACCTCAATTATTTAAATTTACAATTCCTAGTGATTGAGTATTTGTAAATCTACAATTATCGTCGGT
Source organism: Helianthus tuberosus (assembly GCA_030545235.1). Classification (NCBI taxonomy): domain Eukaryota; kingdom Viridiplantae; phylum Streptophyta; class Magnoliopsida; order Asterales; family Asteraceae; genus Helianthus; species Helianthus tuberosus. Next base: position 56,865,964 of record CM060362.1, read on the forward strand.
ATGTTGGGGTTTTGTATACATTACTTGTTACTAATACTGTGAATAGTAACATGACCACAAGTCAGGATTGACAGTACCGTGGGTGGTAATTGAATAGATATAAACAAATGTAATTGCGGATGCCCTCAATACTGTAAATGATAAAACTTGTTTTGATTAAACTGAGATTCACTCGCCAGTATTTCTTGCTGATAAAACTTTTTAAAATGCGTTTCATGTAACTTGATATAAAGCTAATAGAAGCCAGCTGGAGAGCAATAAAGGCTTAGAATAGTGGCTATAAAAATTACCTAAATAAAAATGAGATCATGTTTTCAATAATTACGGTTTATCCCTATAAATGTATTGCAAAGAAAACTTGTGTTTTATCCCATTTATCTATTTTAAACATTTTGGTGTTTAACTTTGATAAAAAAAAAATTCCTAACTACGGTCCTGATGAAAATTTCCGCTGGCAAATTAATAAACACCGATACCATCTGACCGTTTCGCGGCTCCCGCTCCCAGGGTGGGGTCGGGGGCTGTCACAGAAGGTGGTATCAGAGCCACTGGTTTAAGCTATTTAGGTGTTCTTTTAATACCTAAAACTTAAACATTATGTTAGGAAATTAATGTTATAATTCATGTGTTATTCTGTGTAGATAAATCTTAATATTTATATTATGATTTTTGTGTTTTTAGTTCACAATATGAGTGACCAATTTAATTAAATGTACCCATAAGCTACCTATGCAAATGTATTATATTACACTCTTATACAACTAGTAACTTAGGGCACCAACTTGAGTTACATCCCTTCATAAATAAGTAAATGGATGTACCGTTATACTAAAGTAATAGCTATAGAAAAATGTACAACATAATTGTTACGTGCTTTGGCAATTTACGCTCTATAAATTGATAACATATGATACCTTAAAAGTCATTTCTTATTTTAGGCTTAAATAACGCAATCTTTTCTAAATATGTCGTAACAGAAAAATTTTTTTGAAACAAATTAATATTTTATAATCAAAATTGTAGACAAACGATTACACTTTTGCAAACATTTGTGTGAAATCTATTGTGTTCAATTTTTTTTATTCGACATACGGGTATAGATTTTTTTTAAAAATAAAAGTTTTATTCTAAATAAAGTATTTTCCTTTGTATTATAACTTATACATGTGTTGAACCGGTACCTTGACAAACCAAACCAATCTCGACTAAACAATATCGGTGTCGGAACCGCTATCGGTATTTGATTTTATCATTTCTGACCGATGTAAGACACTTGCGGATATTTTTTTAACATATTACAATTTTAGTTTTTTTAGCTTTCTCTTTCGATTATTATCGCAAGTATCGGTGCCCGGACGATCCAAACTGATAACGATTGAATACCCGTCGTATAGCACGGTGAATTCCACTAGTTAAATTTAAAATATGCGTAGTACAGTTTAATATTAAAATATAATACCACCTTATATAAATATTTACTATATATATACTTTAATATAAGTATCGTAGAAAAATATATGAAATTTATTTTACAATAAAGTAAGGTATATTTAAACACGTAAATATTTAATATATTATATCGGATGTGAGTATTTATCTGTAATATTTAATAACATATTTAATTATTTATATTCTATCAAGTCCTTTTCACCTACCATATATATATTTAAATACAAATACTTGTAAATACATTTAAACCTATAACATAATTTAAAGAAAAGTGTATGTTCAAAAGATTATTATATATATTAGTATAATCATATAGAAATAATCATGTTTTTATTCTCTATCATTTAGAATATTATATTTAAAAGAAGTAATAATTTTTATTTATGTGGTACTATAAAAGAAGAGAAAAGATGGGTCTTATGGTTCATACAATCGGTATATATAAAAGAGAGTAAATAGTTAATTTTTAGAAATAAAAGAAATTACAAACTGAAACCATCGTTTCTTACCCTACTTAATCAATAATTTAGTATTTATTTTATTTAATTAATAATTTTTTTTCTTTCACGTTAAATTTTACTAAACATTCTAGTTATTGTTCCATTTTCAAGCTAGAATTAAAATGGATACCCACATAAAAAAATAAAAAATAAAAATAATTGACTCAAATGTGTATTCAATACATGTGTCCTTTATATAGCTTTCTTTAAAAATCGAATTACAATTTTTATATTATAATTATTATTTGAGTTATATATATATATATTCTAATAGAATAAATAATATAATATACAATAAATTAAGAGTTAAGTTTTAATATTTTAAACCAATATGGTTCAACACACTAGTTAAAAATGAAATTGTTCACATGAGTCCAGAAAATTTATATTTTGAGTAATTTATTTTCCTAAACTTTCATTTATCCATCCTTTAAATTCCAAAATATTATATTCAATAAATTTAACAGAAGTTTATTTCAATATATTACTTTTATAAAATGGTAAATAAAGCTAGGGGAATAAGCTTGATAATTGGTACCATCAGATATATATAAATTAAAGATATTACAAAATAATTTAATATTATATATATATATATATGTGTGTGTGTGTGTGTATGTATATATATTATGTAAGTTTTGATGTTAACAAGATATTTGAAATTTTATGTTTCTAAATAATATATATATATATATATGTATATATATATATATATACATATATAATAGAATTTCTTGGTGGTGTACACAATATAATAATCAAATATCTTCTAAAGATAAACATAAGAGAAAATATCACTGGTGATTCATATGAAAACATGAAGTTATTATAAAGATAATTTATGAAACATGTTATGACATGAAAATACCATCTGTCTCAATAAAACATTCCGTGCGACGGAATCTAATGTTATATAAACATGAATAGAATTAACTATAAGCATACTCATCACATGGAACCTAGCCATAATATCAATGGAAATAATGATATTTTGTCAAAACTCTATTTTCCAAGCAAAAGAAGACCATAACCATAATGATACCTCTGCTTAAACATAAGAGTTAGGATATTGATATGTACTGGTAACACCCAGGATAATATTTAGACTTGAACCTATGAAAAATGTCTTAGTATAAGCTTCGAGATAAGCTAATTACTTGTGTAGATAAAGTGTGATGGATATTGGTATGCCGTAAGGATGATGACTAGAACAGTGCCAGTATGATAAATAAGCAATAACACTTGGCCACTGTTATTTCTTGTTTATTAGTACTACTTAGTTCTAGAATATGATCCGGCATGAGAATACTAATTTCCTTATTTCTTGATGCAAGCCATAATAAATGATGAACTATTAGAATCATAATTTGAGAAAATTCTATTTGTGAGAAATACCATGATAATTACCTCTCCGGCAAGACTGGGTATGGTGTAGTAGACTCTCCAGCTTGTCCGGGTAAGATGGGGGTACCTCTCCGGCGAGACCGGGCAAGATGGGGTATATGTTATGTTAATGGAATTCCCTAAATAGTACCATGACCTGATGTCTGACCTGTTTTTGGAAATATGAATATGTTAAATACATTGACCTTATGAATGGTGTGTGTATTACCGTATGTGAAATATATGATTATATAGATTTGTAATCTATAAGGAAATCCAGAAGCCATAATGATTGACAATTAGGGATAAATCACGAACAAGTGTGTCCATGATAATTTTAGATTTATTTATCAGGAATCTCTGGTATACGTCTATAATTCCGATATCAAACACTGTTTCGTTTGATCATCCGTCTCGAAATTTGTGTGAGAAGATGAATGACAGGAACTCTTTAAGTTGAGACGCCATCGAAAGTATAAGAATTTCCCTTGCGTTACTTTAGATTATTGACACATTAGGAAACATGTAACTAAAAATTCTGCTAAGACACAAAACATCTAATAAGTGTAAGTTTTACCTTCATTAAAAACTCTTGAGAAGATAAGAGTCTCAAAACATAGAGAATAGTTTTGGTCAAAATTCAAAGCAAGGACCAGAATATACTTAGGAACTAGGATCAATGACAAACTAAAGGTATTCCTCCACATTTCAGTGAATCTCGAGGACGAGATTTAAAACAAGGTGGGGAGGATGTAAAATTCCCAAAATTTTTATTTATAAAAATAAAGTATATAAAAACTTATGTTATTAAAAGGATACATCATGGGTAAGTTGACCGATGGAAATATGAGGTATTTTGGCGAGCGTATGAACCGTTTAATAATTAAATTATAAAAATATATTATATTTGAACTTACTCCGTTTTTAATGAAACTTGCGTCAAAATGTAGACAAAAATATTCTCGTTCTAATGACATATTCATTGTCTTATAAAACGTCATATTTTAGAATTTATAAACGCCAAATGAGTGAAGCAGTTAAATTAATTATAATATATATATTAATTATAAAACATAAAATAAAAAAAATCAAATGTTACATTGAATGAAAATGGGACGTGGACATAGTTTGGCGTGAGCTTCAAGCTCTACTTCAGCATAAATAGAAGATATCATCTATCAGTTCGTGTGCTCATTTCCCTTTCTCCATGTCGCTCTCTCTTGTAACTCTATATACTCTATTTTTTTGGTTTAGTAAACTACCCCTAAATACTCCAAAGCCCTGCCCCGTTTTAAGTGTTTTAACCCCTGATCACTGAGTCAATACCCTGTCCGATTGATTTAGGACCCACCAACGCATGTCAAGGCTCTGCCCGACTAAGTACGTTGGGGTTCTGTCTCGGGGTGTATTAATAAAGTTGAATTGGGTTTTTATACTTAACACGAGTGCATTATATATTTTTATTAAATAGTATAAGAACCTTCCTAAAACACCACTAACACCCCTACACATCCTAAAATATACCCCGTATGCGATAAACGAGCCAGTATACCTTTTATATTAATAAAAATCAAATAAAACGAAATCTGGTGAGTCCTCGCGGGGCGCGATCCAGATAAGCAAAGGAGTCGCGGGCCGCGACCCAGTGCCACCAGGCCGCACCCAGTGCCGCCACGTGTCGTGATGCGCGTCGAGGCTAGTCATTGAGTCAGCAAAGCTAGGGCCTACCCTAGGCTTCTCGCGGGCGGCGAGAAAGTTTGAAGAGGCAGTCGCGGGCCGCGAGCCGCCCGTCGACCAGCCTATAAATGAAGGGCTCAGGCTCAGTTTTTCAATCGTTCAAATCTCGTAATCCCTCTCAAATTCTCTAAATAATAGAAATTCTATTCAGATATTATTCCCACTAAAATAGCGAAGCTTTGCCTCGATGTAAGTATTATAACCCCCGGTTACGTATTAGTTACGCTGCCCGATTGATCTAGAGCTCCGTAACGCACGTCAAGAGCCTGCCTGACTCAGTCGTTGGAGTTTTGTCTCGGGGATATAACTAATGTAAATTGGGTTATCTTACTAACACGTGTGCATTATTTAAATTTAATAGATTGTAACCATGAAGTCACCAGGAATTATATGAAACAGCAATGTGAGTAATTCCTCTTTTTGTAAACTGTTTTTACGTTGGAGTTCTATCTCGGGGATATAACTAATATAAATTGGGTTATCTTACTAACACGTGTGCATTATTTAAATTTAATAGATTATAACCATGAAGTCACCAGGAATTATCTAAAACAGCAATGTGAGTAATTCCTCTTTTTGTAAACTGTTTTTACAAAACCTCAATTATTTAAATTTACAATTCACAGTGATTGAGTATTTGTAAATCTACAATTATCGTCGGTATGTTGGGGTTTTGTATACATTACTTGTTACTAATATTGTGAATAGTAACATGACCACAAGTCAGGATTGATAGTACCGTGGGTAGTAATTGAATAGATATAAACAAATGTAATTGCGGATGCCCTCAATACTGTAAAATGATAAAACTTGTTTTGATTAAACTGAGATTCACTTGCCAGTATTTCTTGCTCTTTTTTTAACGCGTTTCAGGTAACTTAATATAAAGCTAATAGAAGCTAGCTGGGGAGCACTGAAGGCTTAGAAGAGTGGTTGTAAAAGTTACCTAAATAAAAAGGATATCATGTTTTCAATAATTAGGGTTTATCCCTATAAATGTATTGTAAAGAAAACTTGGGTTTTATCCCATTTATCTATTTTAAACATTTTGGTGTTTATAATCGACAAAACCGGATCCGAAAGGGGCGGTCGAGTGGGAATTGGAGACACGGGGTGGGTAGGATTACCACTTTGGTTCGGGTCCGCACTCGAACGGGGAGGAATAAAACCGCGGTTGAATGGATGCATTGTATAAAAATTGGGGATTTAAAAAAAAAGCTAGAGAGAAAGAGGGTTTGAGGGTGTGTGGATTTATAAAAATATGGGAGAAGGGTTAATATTTATAGGGAATATTGAATATTAATTGAATTAAATTTTTATATTTGAGCGTTTATAATGGTCATATTTTAAAAACAAGCCCACAAAACGCCGCTATGAGCATGGCGCCACACCCCCTTTGGACCCCCATAGCGTCGCCCGTCGTGGTGTTCGGGCCGCTATGAGGCGCGATGGATAAAAAATAGCGCCCCACTACGGAGGGGCTTAGGCATTATACTATACATGTCTCTCCCTCTTCATATCTCTATAACGCCTATAAAGATGGTGTTGAAGACATTATCAAGCCACTTCGCGCCCTTAGAGTGCCCATTAGTCATGGTATAAGAAAGTTATGATATTCGAGGATCTTTCTTTTTAAATTTCAAACACGTAATTGATTGAATATTCAGTTCATTCTGTAATCAGAAAAAAGATTCAAATTTCATACTCATAAGAGTTTTTTCCCAAAAGAGTGTTATGGGTAAAAGTATTTATCAAAATGATGTTGCTCAAAAAATATTTACTAAAATAGTGTTTTTAAAAAAAATTTGTTTTTCTCACTCCTAATCTTATTGGATAAATTATATTTTGATAGAATAAAACTTCTTTAATATTTTAAAAAGTAGGCTTTCTTTTTTATTAAATCAACCCATATTTTTTAACATTTCTTCTATTCTTTTACTAAATAAACGTATTTATTATTATTATTATATTAATAATAATAATAATAATAATTATTATTATTATTATTCATCTTGTTGGTCTTAGGAACACGATGTTTGCTACATTATTAAGAAAAGGAGATGTGTAAAAATTAAGAAATAATACATACAAACACTACATCAAAATGTGAAACCCACATTATTGGTATTTAATATGTAAAAGATAATAAATATATTCATGTAAAACTATCTTTAAGAGAATGACATCGCATTTTTTTATATTACTTGCATTTTTTTATGCTTTGATAAATTCACTGTGTATATACCCTAGATTATTTCAAATTTTCACAACTTTTTTTATATACATATATGCATTACTTTCTTATTCGCTTTCTAAATTTATTTGATGTGTTTTCTCAAATCTGTATTAACATGGGTTGATTGAATAGAAATTATAAATAAATATAATCATCACATTTTGAATTCAATGGATTGAGAAAATACTAATTTATCAATAGCAAGAATAGTGTTTGCCACATCATTAGATATGAAAAAACTATTTGTAATAATTTTACTTTTTATTAAATAAACATATACTTCTAATATTATATTTTATCTTTAATGAATAACATATGTTAAGTTTGGTTTAAAAAAAACATCTGATCGAAACAACTGTTTACCACACCATTAGGATTAAGAAGATATCTAAAAATAGTTTTAATAATTTCACTTTATATATAATCTCAGTTAGTATTAGATCAAGCTCAAAAAACTTTTTTTTTTATCAAAAAAATAGTTTATCCAATAAGATTAGGAACGAGAAAAACAAGATTTTTTCAAAATCATGTTGGTTTGAAAATAAAAGATAAATACAAAACAAATGAAAAACACCAAATTGGTAAATACTTTTTAAGTAACACCATTTTGGTAAATTTTTTTTCTACCAACACTAGTTTGGGAAAAAAACTCCTCATATAACAAGTTAATTACTAATTAATGAGTCTTTTTTTGTTTGAAATTACTAGGTAACTCTTAATTAAATTTGTAAATAAATCATTAAATAGTAGTTATGTTTCATTTAAGTGCATATAACAAGTTTTTTTTTTTTTTTTGAATGGCTAAACTTGCATGTCATGAGGATTGAACCCATGACCTTCTCCTATTCTACACCTTATCAAACTCACCAACACCATTGGGCTATTCCCAATGGATATATAACAAGTTAAACTTCAAAAAATAATGCGTTTACCAAAGTTAATTACTAATTAATGAGTTTTTTTGTTTGAAATTACTAAGTAACTCTTAATTAACTTTTGTAAATATATCATTAAATAGTAGTCACTAAGGCTATACGATGTGGGGGCGTCCTAGCCCCGTCTTGGACCGGCGTCGCCCTGGAACACCGTTTCCACTGCCCTGTCATCGTTGAGATCGTCGTCCTGCAGCCGTTCAAGTCAGGTCTCCCCTGCTCTCACACACACATATACGTACAACACACACACACACATATATATAGGGTAAGGTTCATTTGAGAACCACCTTTATTGTGAGAACCGCGAGAACCAATGTGAACACAAAATAAAATTTAAAAAAAATCAAAAAAACACTCAAAATTTTTTTTTAATATTAAAAAAAAAATGCTATATTTCGTTACCAAAAAAAACTTTTTTTAGTAACACCTATCCATGCACATGTGCATACGTATAATTACTTAGACAAATTCCGTAATACATTATCAGTAATAGACAATTGCACTTTAATTTACAATACCATCTGTAATACACTACTTTTTACATTACCAATATTCAAAATGCACATGTGCATCATTATGTATAACCATGATATAACGCGTTTTGGTACAAAAAGTTTGTGATTTTGAATAGAGAAGTAGACCCATATACAATGTTTTTGGTTATTTATATCTAGTGGTTGATGGTTTGGTTATAGTTGTCACTTTATGAAGTAATATGTTGATTGGATGGTATAAATGGTGTGATATACATGTAATAAAGTGAGAATATTGGTAATAGTATTGTATTATGGATGGTAGGAGGTAATGGTGTTGTATTATGGATGGTAGGAGGTAATGGTAATGTATTATGGATGGTATAATAGATGAAAGGGAAAGTGTATTCAAAGTAGTGTACTAAAACACCTTATTTCATGTCGATACATATAGATGCACATGTGCATTTCTAATATTGGTAATGTAAAAAGTAGTGTATTACATATGGTAGTGTAAATGAAAGTGCAATTGTCTAATGTTTGTAATGAATTACATAATTTGTCAAAAAAAGGATACATATGCACATGTGCATGGATAACTGTTACTCGAATCTTTTTTTAATTTTTTATTATTGACGAAATATAGCGACTTTTCCAAAAAAAAAAATAGTAAAAACAAAATTTTGGGTGTTTTTTAGATTTTTTTAGGTATTTTTTGGTTGTGTTCACATTGGTTCTCGCGGTTCTCGCAATAAAGGGTGGTTCCTAACGGATCCTTCTCCTATATATATATATATATATATATATATATATATATATATATATATATAAGGGGAAGGTTCATTGGGGAACACTAAAAAAGTGGGAAACAGCGGGGAACCGACTCAAACGAACTCCGATTGGACTCATTCCAGCGGCGTTGGAACCGGCTCATCAAACCCTAACTAAGATCTCTTAACCCTAAATCCTAACTCCTAAACTCTAAACCCTAAAGCTAAATAATAAGGCTAGAACCTAAGCTAAACTATAAAATCTAAACCATAAACCCTAAAAGCTAAACCCTAAAGGCTAAACCTAAAGCTAAATCCTAAAGCTAAACCCTAAACCCTAAAGCTAAACCCTAAACCCTAAAACCAAACCCTAAAGCTAAACCCTAAAGCTAAACCCTAAAAGCCAAACCCTGATATATTTAGGGTTTAGGGGTTATGATTTAGGGTTTAGGGTTAAGAGATCATAGTTAGGGTTCGACGAGCCAGTTCCAACGCCGCTGGAATGAGTCGAATCAGAGTTCGTTTGAGTCGGTTCCCCACTGTTCCCCACTTTTTTAGTGTTCCCCAATGAACCTCACACTATATATATATATATATATATATATATATATATATATATATATATATATATATATATATATTGGGAGCCGCTAAAATGAAAACCACCCCCAGTTGTAAGAACCGTGAGAACCACTTTCCACCAATCATATTCTGCCAACAAAAAGGGTAATTTGGTCATTTACCCCAATTGTCATATCCTACCTCTCTCCACATTAATTAACCACCAGTTTTTTTTAAAAATGTCACATTGTATTTAAAACCCATCTTTTGTCCCTCTCTCCTCATTCTCATTTGAAACTCAAAATACCCCGATAAAGTTTTTGAAGACCTTCATCTTCATCCTCTACAAAAGCAAACATCCCTGCTCCCTCTCTCTCTCAATGACATCCAGCCCCAACCTCACACCCACCACCACATCACAACCACAGCCCCCCCCCCATCCCCCGTTACACGCTGAAGAACCACCACCACCACCGGCGACGAAGAGGAAAATGAGCAGGAACCCCCCTCAGGCGACGAGCTGGCCGGTGTCGGTCGTTCTTGTTCCGGAGAACCCACACACACCACACCTACCTAATCCTCCTCCTCCCTCAACCACACGCACACCCATTTCATGCTCCCTTCTCTCTCGTTTTCACGGCCAAGAAACACAGCAGGTCACCGGCTGTACACCGGCGACGGCTGCCGGTGGAGATGTTGAAGATGATGACGACTGCGGTGGTGTGGAGGGTTTCGAGGGCGATTGTGGTGGTGGGGTTTGACGGCGACGAAGACGGTGGTGGCGGTGGTGAGTTTTTTACGGCGGTGGTGGTGATTGACGGAGATGGTGGTGGTAAGGTTTTTGCTGGTGATTTTTGATGTTTTTGGTTCTGATCTTGTGTCCCTGTTTTTTGCTTGTGTCCCTGTTTTTGGTTCTAATCTTGTGTCCCTGTTGTTTGCCGGTGATTTTGATGTTTATGGCTGATGATGCAAAAAAAAAAAAAACAGGTCATTTTTTGCCGGTGATTTTGATGCGTTGCCGGTGATTTTTGATGTTTGCCGGTGATTTCGATAAGTGAACTATGTGGGTTTTGATCGGTTGGATTTTTGGGGTGGCGATGATGAAAAAAAAACGTAGATTTTGATGATGATGGCACGGCAAGGACGGCGGAGGGTAGGTTTTTTGAACCTGCAACGCCACTTTTGCAGCCTTTTGATTATCGGATATTCTGAGCCAAACCCCGTTTTTTTTCGAGATACACTTTGTTTCGATGTTGTTGGTTTTTATTTTTCTGCCCCCCTAGTCGATGATGATAACAATATATCTGAGACACCTCCCGAGTTTGCGATTTCTGGGTGCGCTTGTTTTTGCGTGAAAAAGTTTTTGTAAAAAAAAAAGTTAAACCGTAAACTTTTTAACGTAAACCGTAACTTTTTAACGTAAAAACGTGAAACGTAAAAAGTTTTACGTAAAACGTAAAAATTTTAACATAAAACGTAAAATGTTTAACGTAAAACTTAAAACATAAAAAGTCTAAAAATTTTAACGTAAAACGTGTAAAAAACGGCGCGTTAAAAAAAGGACGCTTGAAAAATCGGCGCGTTTAAAAAAACGACGCTTGAAAAAGCCCGGCGTTAAAACGACGCGTAAAAAAAGCGACGCTTGAAAAAGCCCGACGTGCAAAACCGGCGCGCAAAAAAATCTGTCTTTGTTAAAAAAATCTGAATTTAAAAATTCTTTTAATAAAAAAAATTATGTTTAAAAAATAAAAACTAATATAATAATACAAAAAACTAATAAAAACAATAAAGACAAAAAGACAAAATAGAGTCATTTTACTAAATTTCCCTTTTGGATTAAAATATTAAAGATATAATAAGACAAAAAGTATTTAATATTATTTATAGTTACTTTTAATCTCATCCATTGATCTTGAAGATCTAATGGTTAGGAACTCGTTCTCGCGGTTCTTACAACTAGAGGTGGTTTTCATTTTAGCGGTCCCCTATATATATATATATATATATATAGGCTCATCCTCCATTTCTCTAGGTCCATCCCCTTCCGGCTCATCATCAGACCCATCCTACGTGTCGGAGCATCCTTTGAGAATTACCATCATCCACACCGAGTAGCCTAAGGCTACAGGGTGTGGTCATGATCCTCATGGTCACCATGACCATCCACATCAGCGCCATGTCACCCAATTCTAATCCATCATTCAAAACTCATACTCTAAGGGTGTGGTCATGACTCAAACCACTATTCTCTTATTTTAATTTATTTTTGTGAAAAGAAAAATGAATTATTGAAAAAGGAAAGGAGACACATAATTGCCATGGTTTAATCAATGCCAACCATGGTGGACGAGGCAAGTGGGTGATGTAGCAATTCATTAATGGTACTACGTAGCAATTGATGACCCAACTCGTGCCACCCACACCCTTCAACCTAAGTAAACATAATACCCTTTTTTACACATTAATAAAAATAGGCTCCCCTTGTTCCCACACCCCCTATATCTTATTTTCACATCCCCTAGTGTATACGGGCCGTATACGAATATACGACCCGTATAGAATGTTTTTGAATAGGAAAATGCACGGATAATGTTTTTTTGATTTTACTATATACGGCCCGTATAATGTTATACGAGCCGTGTACATGTTTATACGATTTGTAAAACGTATATGGCTCAATGGATTTATTTTGGGAGGTTTTTGATGTTACCTGTAACACCTTGAAAATTCACGTCCTATAATGTATTGACACGTGTCATAGGTTTGAACGTGTGAAAGAATATTCTTGAAGGACTAAAGTTGACAAACATGGAAAGTGTGTGAATTTAAAGGTTCAAAATGTCAACAGTGAATAAATATACGTTACTGTAACCCTACATGATGCTCATACCTTCAAACGAATAAATCATGGATCATACGAAGCTAAATATGAAAGAAAGTGAGAGATTACAAACTACAGGGGTTAAATGTGTCAACATGTTTAAAGTATACCTCTGAGTGACCTTTTAGCGTACCCGAAGCTTTGTAACGGTAAATTATGCTCACTAGAATACATGATAAAATTTCATAAAGTTTCGTTATCGTATGAGAAAGTTATGATCAAATTCGTATACAAGGGGTTAAAGCGTTAACGTTGAAAATTATGACTTTTCGGGTTGACATGAAGTGACCAAGAACTTAACAAAGTGGGTACAAGTCATGAACCCCTTATGAGTCAAGTTGAGGGGCTCAAAATGCAAGATATATAAGTGAATTGACCTTTGGAATGGCCAAGAGACAAGTTGCAAAAGCTAGAAACCTTTAAACCTGAAAACGAGGCCTAGGCGGGCCGCGTAAGAGTTGTTATGATCTTACGCGGGCCGCGTCAGACCCCCAGTTGCAGAAAAAACGGGCAGCAGCCTGTTTGAGCTTTTAACCGACTTATAAGGGATATTTTCACTACATGGGCGACCCCTAAACAGTCCTAGGCACTTAGGGACACATGTGGATGATCCATGGCCATTGCTAGGCTTGTGTGTCAATGATCTAAGTGAGATTAAACACTATATAAAGGCCTCTTGTTGCAACCATTTGATCACACTTTCTTCTGCATTTCGGGAGCTTCCTGGAGCTTAAGAGCAGACCCAAGTCTTTCCTACTCGTGCATAGGACTTCAGTAAGTATGCTTAACCTTTCTTAGTTGAGTTTTTACTTAGTTTTAGCTTAAAAGTCAAACCGTCGTAATTACCGTTTGACTTAGCGATTAATCATTAATGGTACAGTGATTAGTCGAATTGAAAGTAGTTATAAGTTGGTAATTATGTGGGCATTAAACCCTTAAAAGGGCACCCTCTGATTCCCACTTTATCTAGACCATTTGTCGGGTCAAACTTGTTAGTAAAAAGTCAACAGGATGCTTAATTTCAAAATAATACATAATTAACAATGTAGAACCCATACAACCTGTTTAATCATTAATATAACTTGGTAATTAGTGTAAGAACATGTCTAAACATGTTCAACCCGACAATTTTCTGTTTAAACCCGGTTCGGAACCGAAAGTCGCAAAGCTTTGACTTTTGCTTTGACTTCAGTTCTGACCCGTTTTGGTATGTTTTAGAAATGCCTTAGAGCTCTAATTGGACTAGGTTACATGCTAGTATAACCCTCTGTGATTATACACCTTGGTTCAATAGTTATCCAATTAATATGCATGATTCCGTTAATTGCTCATATGTTGACCATTATGCCTTTTTCACCATAAAACGTGATTTTTGAAGATGTAAAAGAGTAGAAACCTTAGTTACTGATTTATAAACTTATAACCAAAATTTGACATCAGTTTGAGGTGTAGATTGAGAGTTATGCTCGTTAGCGTAATTTGAAAGCTTTTTAGCGATTAAACGGCATAATTAGCATATAGCCTATTTAAACCTACTTTTTGATATCAAACTTCTTACCCACTGATGTAATATATTATTTTGGGATTTTTGAAGATTTTTAATTAATTTTAGGCTGAGCATAACTTAAAGTCATAAGCTTGTTTCGGTAACTGTCGATTTTGCCCTTTTAGGCTATAAAATGAGTTTTACGTATCTTTTTGACCCCAAACCTTTTGCTACTGATTTTATATGATAAATAAATTATTTTAAGCCTTCTGGAATAATAAAAATACCAGCTTTCTATATAGAACCCGGAAACGGCTTCTAATCGCCTTTTTAAGCGTTTTTAACGCATAGTATGTACTAAAACTATTTTAAACATTCAAGGGTTGATACCTACTGATATTTTAGGTAAATTATAATATTTTAACAGTAAGCAAAAGTTGTTTAACTCAGACTTCAGTTTTGAGCTTTTCGGCTTATGTGAAATTACCAAAATGCCCCTACGGTGCATGGTTTGGTTATAATTGATAAATTTCACATATATGCATTACCCTACTGTTATAACTTATTAAATTAAGTATTTTTTCTGATTATATCAGACCTGTAACTCAGGTTAACACTTAAACTCTTTTATAACCTTGTAATTGACCAAAAGGCCCCTACGGGGCATAGTTTGTGTTTAAATTCGTTTCGGGCATAATAAAAGATATCTTACTGATGTCACAACATATTTGAGGCATATTAACTTAGGAAACCTATATATGGCTCTTATGGTTACCCGTTACGCATTCTTCGTGTTCGGTTCGGTTTATGTAACTAGTTTACATAAATTGGCCGAAACGGGTCAAACATTATCGTCTTTAACTCAAAATCCAGAATGTGTTTAGATTACCCATATAAGACCAGTCTTCAAACTTTTCGGGTCTAAATCACATTCTATTCCGGTCTTCGCTTAATCACGCGTTCGAACCGTATCATTCCTTAAAACTAACCGGTCTAAGCTTAAGCTTAACAAAAGACCGTTAGGATTCTAATAGGTTATTATAAACCTTTGTTCCAGAATAGGAGAACCGGTAAAAGCTACCCGCATTTGCTAATTGTGAATTATACTTGCAAAGGTAAATACTTTTAACTTATTTTCCCTTATACGGGCTTGGGGTACGGTATATAAAATACCGCTTGGTCGGGCATTCGACCTTAATCGATTGGTGGTTAAGTATTATCGAGATGACCCGTTTAAATATGTTTTGTTTGCTTAACGCCTTTGGGGGGTTAATGACCATGTCCCGGATATCCTTGGCATCATTTTACGAAATGGCCACGACCTAAGCGCGGGGTGTAGGCGTACACCCGTCAGTGCCAAAATAAATAATGTGGTGTGTCTATTGATCTTTAACCCGGCACGAACCGGGCTACTGAACGCATAAGGAACATGTAATCCTTTTACAAGTTTATATATTTAAATAATTATCCCAAGTTATAAAATGTTTGTGCCATGTGCATCCAAATCAATTTTTAATCATTTTTAAAATGAGTCTGTTAATTGTATTTACCAGTGTAAACTGACGTATTTTCCCAAAAAGATTAAGTGCATGTACTACTCGTAATAGGCTGGATTTCTCCTTAGCATCAAAAGAGTCTCGCAAGCTTAAGATGCCTAAAGTCTGTTGAACTACTGTTTCCTATTTTTATTTTTATCCACCTGTGGATTAATTTCAACTATTTGTGATACTTGATATTACAATATTATATTCGGTTGAAATATATCTTTCAATTTGCTTCCGCTGTGCATATTAAATATTGTGTTGTTTGACTGTAATGTTGCCAACCACGTCACGATACTCCCCCATCGGGCACACCGGTAATACGTGGAAATATCGGGGTGTGATAGGTTGGTATCAGAGCCAACATTGAGTGAATTAAACACTAGCCTTTTGTGTTTAATCTCAATGACACAATTGCACATTCCTAAATTTTCGAGTCTAGACAAAGAACATAGGAATAATCCAAAATGTTTTTGTTTTTATCTTATCATTGTCCTTTATATTTTGTTGTTATCTCATGTTATATTGACAGGTCTAAATATGCCGCCAAGATTTTTCAGACGAAGAGGATGAGGCAAGGGGCCAATCACTGGCCCCAATGATCACGAAGCTGGGCCTTCGCAAAGGCGAGCTCCTTCTACCACCGCGAGTGCCGATCCTCGAGAGAACAGGAGGAACCTTTTTGAGCCTGCTAGACGGTCTGTCTCGCACAGTTCAATGCCTCCCTATCATAACTCCTATGGGCCACAGTCGGAAAACGAGCCCAATAACCCACAACCTTCTTATATATCTCTACAGCGATCCCTATCGCACCATTCCTTTGGAGACCCCACTCCCGTCTTTCAGGGCCGGTTTAACCCGGCAAACTACAGACAAGAACTGGTGGGTTTTAACCCATTGGGGCCAGAGGATCATTTCTCCGGCGATCATGCAGAGGACATGGACGAGGACACGGATCCCGTCGAGCCTGCAACAGGGACCCCCAACCATCCTATCGAGGTCTCTGATGGTTCGTCTTTTCATGGATCACCCTACCGTGGTCCAGACAGTTATCAGGCACGGTTTAACCAGTTCGAGTGGTATTTTACACCCTCGCGTCATTCGTCGCCTCACAAGCAGCAGCAGCAACAGGATCCCTCTGGGGATTCACGTTTCGTGGCTGTCACGCCACCGCCTGCACCGCCGCCCGTTCATCAGGCACCTCGGGAACCGTCGAGGCGTAGGAGGACAGGCGCGCGAATATCCGCGCGTGGAGGGGATTTCCATTTTTGCTCTCCTCGTCACTCAAGTGGCAGTCATTATCCGCCACTACATGAAGACCCGCAAATGGGTGGGCCTTCAAACCCAGTTGCACCGCAGCCACCACCGATGGGTTTTGATAACCCGATTCCTGCCTACCCTGGTTCGATGGCGTACAACCCGTTTGAGCAGCCGGCTCACACCAACTATCATTACGCTGAAGCCGACCCATACTTGGTAGCGGCCAACTATAACGCCCTTCATCCTGAAGGACCGTATGGAGCTCCTTGGGGAGTAGGGTACCCAACTCATGGGTACCAAATACCTGCTAGACCTATAATTCGGCAACAATCACAGCCGCCACGGTTTTCCCCACCCGAACGGGAAGAAATTCTTCAAAGATTGGACCAAGTCGAGCGAGACTTTCACAGAGATCGCAGGGAGCGACAAAGTTTCTTCCAGGGATTGACAAGTTTAATAAAAGGGAAGAGCAAGAAGGACCATTGAATCCTTCAATTATTGATTGTAACTTCCTTGTTTCAGTTGAGCCCCTGCGTGGGCCTGTCTTGCTATTTTGACCCCTGCGTGGGTATGGTTGTCTTTTGAGCCCCTGCGTGGGCCTATCTTTCTGTTAACCCCTACGAGGGTATGTTGTTTGTTTAAGTCCCTGCGTGGACTAGTATTTCAGTTTGACCCCTGCGTGGGTATGTTGTTCTGTTAAAAAGTCCCGTTTAGGGCGATGTGTAATCTTTTAATAATTAATGGAATGTTTAGTTTATAAATTTCATTTTTGCCATTATATGCATAAATAAATTATATATGAAATAAATGAATCAAAATCATTCCTTTAAAAAAAAATAATCTGCCTATTTAAATATTAACTAAGGATCTTAAAGGTATAACCTAGCCTGCATGTCATATTAGGACCTGGCCAAGATGGTAAAACCTGTTAAAAAGATTCAAATCCCTGTTAACATCTGAAAACATGTTAACGCTCCTGGCAGACGTGATTCGTTAAAATCACACACGTCATTCTTAATAGGATTCTTCAAAAGAATCCTAACTTAAACTAATAATATATATCATGGGTTTAAATCATCAATTAAGATGATAATATGTTGACCATCCATTGGTAATATGGTGCCTACGGGCCCTTCTCATTTTTATATGAGACAAAGGACAGTAGTAGTCTACGACTCTCTGTCAGAAAAAGGTAAAGAACTATGTTCAAACCTTCATGCCTTGATTCTCTGAAATCATGGCTTATAATTTAAAATGTCCCTGTGACTAGGCCTTGTGTGCTAATAATACTGTTATTGTTTATAATTAGGATAAATTATAATAGAAATCCTAAATAAATGTGAGTAACAAATTAACCGAATGTGGTCTATGTTTACCATGGTTAATGAATTGCCCTAGAAGGTAATTCCATAATAAACTCCCAAATAAATTATTGTCAATCTTTTATGTAACAGTTCAAGATAAATGGCTGACTCGGACGAGATTAACAGTCATCCTCTGGAGAATAATGACAATGCTAGGATTAATATAACCAGAGGAGAGCTTCGTACACTGATCGATACAGCTGTGTCTAAAGCTGTAGAGGAGCAATTTAAGGAGTATAGTGGGACTCATAGTAAAGCCTCATCTGTACCCCGCTCTAAGTCTGTCCCTGAGACTCAATCTGAGGCTCACAGCAAGCCACCACCCTCTAAGAAGGAAGGACCCAAGAAAGTTGATGACGATCGTCAGTCCTCGAATCAGCAAAGTGTTCCATCTCTGAAGATCGTACCGAAGCAAGGGACCCAGGATAAGGGTTGCTCCTACAAATATTTTGTTTCATGCAAACCCAGGGATTTCACTGGGGAGAAAGGAGCTATAGATTGTATGACGTGGTTGGATGAGATGGACACAGTTGTTGATATCAGCGGATGCGCTGAGAAAGATGTGGTAAAGTTTGTGTCTCAATCATTTAAAGGTGAGGCCTTAGCCTGGTGGAGATCATTGATTCAAGCCACTGGGAAGATCCCATTGTACAACATGACATGGGAGCAATTTGTTACCCTCATCAGGGAAAACTACTGTCCTTGGCACGAGGTCGAAAAGATTGAGTCAGATTTTCTATCATTGGTAATGACAAATCTGGATTGCCAAGCTTACCTTACGAGCTTTAATACCATGTCAAGATTGGTTCCGTATCTGGTGACCCCGGAACCCAAAAGAATAGCTCGTTTCATTAGGGGTTTAGCCCCAGAAATTAAGGCAAGCGTAAAGGCCTCTCGGCCAGCTACTTCTAGATCTGTAGCTGATATATCTTTGTCCCTCACACTGGACGCGGTCAGGCAAAGATCGCTGAGGAACAAGGATGCCGAGAAAAGGAAGCGTGAAGATGACAATTCACGAAGGTCAAACAAGAAGCACCGAGGAAGCAATGACCACAGGAAAGGGTCTGAGTCGAAGAAGGATGGGCATCAATCTGGTGATAAGCCCAAGTGTAAGATCTGCAAGAGACAACGCTTTGGGAAGTGCAGGTATGAATCGAACTCGCAGACTCGGTCGAGAACTTTTGCATGTGGGATATGCAAGTCCAAGGAGCACAAGACCTTGGATTGCAAAAAGTTGAAGGACGCAACGTGCTACAGTTGCAACGAAAAAGGGCATATCAAGTCCAACTGCCCAAAACTTGCAAAGAAGACTGAGGATAGGAAGAAGACAAATGCTAGGGTCTTCAGGATGGATGCAAAGGAAGCCGTCCAGGACGACAATGTGATTACAGGTACCTTCCTTATAAACGATGTCTATGCAAGAGTACTTTTTGATTCAGGCGCTGATAAGTCTTTCGTAGATAATAAGTTTTGTGAATTGTTGAAATTGCCTGTTAGAACTTTAAGTGTGAAGTATGAGGTGGAATTAGCAGATGACACCTTAGAAACTGCCTCAACCATATTAGATGGATGTTTCATATCCATTAAGAACCACTCTTTTCTGTTGTCCCTACTTCCTCTGAAGTTAGCCGGTTTTGACATAGTTTTGGGTATGGACTGGTTATCTCATAACCAGGCCCAGATTTTCTGTAATAAGAAGCAAGTGGTGATCAAGACTCCGTCTGGTGAATCACTTACCATTCAAGGTGATACCCGGTATGGACTGCCTGAGCAAGTGACTATGCTCAAGGCCTCTAAGTGTTTGAAGAAGGGTTGTGTCATCTACATGGCACAAGTGACTATTGATGAGCTGAAACCCAAGATTGAGGATATCCCCGTCATTTCTGAATACCCTGAAGTGCTTCCTGAAGATCTACCTGGCTTACCACCAGATAGGCGAGTAGAATTCAGAATTGACTTCATCCCTGGAGCAGCACCAATAGCAAGGGCGCCTTATAGGTTGGCACCAACAGAGATGAAGGAGTTGAGGACGTAGTTAGATGATTTGCTAGCTAAAGGTCTCATTAGACCTAGTTCGTCTCCATGGGGAGCGCCAATCTTGTTTGTCAAGAAGAAGGATGGATCGATGCGTCTGTGCATCGATTATCGTGAGCTTAATAAAGTCACTATCAAGAATAGGTATCCTTTGCCCAGGATTGACGATCTCTTCGATCAATTGCAAGGAGCAAGCTATTTCTATAAGATCGATCTGAGGTCAGGCTATCATCAATTGAAGGTTAAAGAGGAAGATGTACACAAGACTGCATTTAGGCTCGTTATGGTCATTACGAGTTCCTAGTGATGCCTTTTGGGCTCACTAATGCACCTGCTGCATTCATGGATCTCATGAATCGCGTCTGCAAGCCCTACTTGGACAAATTTGTCATCGTCTTCATTGACGACTTCCTCATCTACTCGAAGAACCAAGCTGACCATGAGAAACACCTTCGCTGTATTCTTAAACTCCTACATCATGAGAAGCTCTATGCCAAATTCTCTAAATGTGAATTTTGGCTTCGAGAAGTCCAATTCCTTGGACATGTGGTTAGTGAGTATGGTATCCAAGTGGATCCCGCTAAGGTGGAAGCTGTTATGAATTGGCAAGAGCCGAAGACGCCTACAGAGATTCGTAGCTTCCTGGGCTTAACAGGATACTACATGCGCTTCATTGAAAATTTTTCAAGGATTGCTGCACCCCTAACTTCATTGACTCGTAAGAAGGTAAAGTTCGATTGGGGTCCTAAGCAACAGGAATCCTTCGATATTCTCAAGCAGAAGCTGAGCAATGCACCTGTATTGACATTGCCGGATGGAATAGAAGAGTTTGTGGTATATTGTGATGCATCACACACCGGGATGGGATGTGTGCTTATGCAGAAAGGCAAAGTTATTGCCTATGCTTCACGACAGTTAAAGGTCCATGAAAAGAATTACACCACCCATGACTTGGAGCTGGGTGCCGTTGTATTCGCACTAAAACTGTGGAGGCATTATTTGTATGGTATCAAGTGTGTGATCTATTCTGATCACAAGAGCCTCCAGCACCTCTTTAACCAGAAGGATTGGAACATGAGGCAGCGCCGATGGATGGAGACGTTGAATGATTACGATTGTGAAATAAGATACCATCCTGGCAAGGCGAATGTAGTCGCCGATGCCTGAGCAGAAAGGAAAGGGTCAAACCCATCCGAATCAATGCCAAGAGCATTGAGATAAAGAACAGTTTGAACGAAAGGTTGTTAGTTGCACAGAAGGAAGCTGTGCTGGAAGCTAAGTATCCTAATGAAAAGCTTGGAGTAACCGAAGAACAATTATCTCAGGGCAAGGACGGAATTCTGAGATTAAATGGACGAATATGGGTTCCTATTTATGGAGGACTTCGGGATGTTATCCTCCAGGAAGCCCATAGCTCTAAATACTCCGTTCATCCTGGAGCTGATAAGATGTACCAGGATCTGAAGGCAAATTTTTGGTGTATAGGCTTGAAGAAGTCTATAGCTACCTATGTAGCTAAATGCTTGACGTGTGCGCAAGTCAAAGCAGAACATCAGAAACCGTCAGGTTTGCTACAACAGCCTGAACTTCCCACTTGGAAGTGGGAAATGGTAACTATGGATTTTATCACCAAGTTTCCCAAGACAAGGAAAGGAAATGATTCCATATGGGTGATCATAGACAGACTGACTAAGTCAGCACATTTCCTACCCATTAAGGAGACCTACAGCTCTGACATGTTAGCTCAACTGTACGTAGATAAGATTGTAGCTTTACATGGCATACATGTGTCTATTATCTCTGACAGAGATACTAGATACACATCCCATTTTTGGAAAAGTTTGCAACAATCTTTGGGCACGCGCTTAAATTTCAGTACGGCTTACCATCCTCAGACGGACGGACAGAGTGAGCGTACAATCCAAACGTTGGAAGACATGCCGCGTGCATGCGTGATTGATTTAGGTGGTAGTTGGGATAACCACCTGCCATTAATTGAGTTCTCGTATAACACTAGCTACCACACCAGCATAAAGGCTGCGCCTTTCGAGGCCTTATACGGTAGAAAGTGCAGAACGCCCGTTTGTTGGGCGGAAGTAGGAGAAGTTCAATTATCAGGAACTGAAATAGTCTTTGAAAGAACAGACAAGATTGTCCAGATTCGCGATCACCTGAAAGCTGCCAGAGATAGGCAGAAAAGCTACGCAGATCTGAAACGTAAACCTCTAAAGTTTGAAGTTGGCGATAAAGTTTTACTTAAAGTATCACCCTGGAAGGGGGTGATGCGGTTTGGTAAGAAAGGTAAGTTAAGCCCGAGGTATATAGGACCATTCGAGATTATCGAATGTGTTGGGTCAGTGGCTTACAAGTTAAACTTACCTGAAGAGCTCAGTGGTATTCATAACGTATTCCACGTCTGCAATCTGAAGAAATGCCTAGCTGACGAATCGCTAGCCATACCACATACGGATGTGCATATAGATGAGAGCTTGAAGTTTATTGAAAAACCTGTGTCGATCGAGGATCGACAGGTTAAGAAGCTTCGAAGGAAGCATGTGCCTATTGTAAAGGTAAAATGGGATGCCCGTAGAGGTCCCGAATATACGTGGGAGGTTGAGTCCACAATGAAAGAAAAATACCCTTATTTATTTCAGTAAATCTCGAGGTCGAAATTTATTTTAAGGGGGTGAGGATGTAACACCTCGAAAATTCACGTCCTATAATGTATTGACACGTGTCATAGGTTTGAACGTGTGAAAGAATATTCTTGAAGGACTAAAGTTGACAAACATGGAAAGTGTGTGAATTTAAAGGTTCAAAATGTCAACAGTGAATAAATATACGTTACAGTAACCCTACATGATGCTCATACCTTCAAACGAATAAATCATGGATCATACGAAGCTAAATATGAAAGAAAGTGAGAGATTACAAACTACAGGGGTTAAATGTGTCAACATGTTTAAAGTATACCTCTGAGTGACCTTTTAGCGTACCCAAAGCTTTGTAACGGTAAATTATGCTCACTAGAATACATGATAAAAATTTCATAAAGTTTCGTTATCGTATGAGGAAGTTATGATCAAATTCGTATACAAGGGGTTAAAGCATTAACGTTGAAAATTATGACTTTGCGGGTTAACATGAAGTGACCAAGAACTTAACAAAGTGGGTACAAGTCATGAACCCCTTATGAGTCAAGTTGAGGGGCTCAAAATGCAAGATATATAAGTGAATTGACCTTTGGAAGGGCCAAGAGACAAGTTGCAAAAGCTAGAAACCTTTAAACCTGAAAACGAGGGCTAGGCGGGCCGCGTAACAGTTGTTATGATCTTACGCGGGCCGCGTCAGACCCCCAGTTGCAGAAAAAACGTGCAGCAGCCTGTTTGAGCTTTTAACCGACTTATAAGGGATATTTTCACTACATGGGCAACCCCTAAACAGTCCTAGGCACTTAGGGACACCTGTGGATGATCCATGGCCATTGCTAGGCTTGTGTGTGTGTGTGGGGGGGGGGGGTTATTGCACGGACCTCCCGGCCGCTGGAGTGATCCCACTCCACAAGCTAGCAACGTCCCAATGCTGCCTGGCGGGTAATACCCCATCCCGAGCTGATTTATAAACTTGTAACCAAAATTTGACATCAGTTTGAGGTGTAGATTGAGAGTTATGCTCGTTAGCGTAATTTGAAAGCTTTTTAGCGATTAAACGGCATAATTAGCATATAGCCTATTTAAACCTACTTTTTGATATCAAACTTCTTACCCACTGATGTAATATATTATTTTGGGATTTTTGAAGATTTTTAATTAATTTTAGGCTGAGCATAACTTAGAGTCATAAGCTTGTTTCGGTAATTGTCGGTTTTGCCCTTTTGGGCTATAAAATGAGTTTTACGTATCTTTTTGACCCCAAACCTTTTGCTACTGATTTTATATGATAAATAAATTATTTTAAGCCTTCTGGAATAATAAAAATACCAGCTTTCTATATAGAACCCGGAAACGGCTTCTAATCGCCTTTTTAAGCGTTTTTAACGCATAGTATGTACTAAAACTATTTTAAACATACAAGGGTTGATACCTACTGATATTTTAGGTAAATTATAATATTTTAACAGTAAGCAAAAGTTGTTTAACTCAGACTTCAGTTTTGAGCTTTTCGGCTTATGTGAAATTACCAAAATGCCCCTACGGTGCATAGTTTGGTTATAATTGATAAATTTCACATATATGCATAACCCTACTGTTATAACTTATTAAATTAAGTATTTTTTCTGATTATATCAGACCTGTAACTCAGGTTAACACTTAAACTCTTTTATAACCTTGTAATTGACCAAAATGCCCCTACGGGGCATAGTTTATGTTTAAATTCGTTTCGGGCATAATAAAAGATATCTTACTGATGTCACAACATATTTGAGGCATATTAACTTAGGAAACCTGTATATGGCTCTTATGGTTACCCGTTACGCATTCTTCACGTTCGGTTCGGTTTATGTAACTAGTTTACATAAATTGGCCGAAACGGGTCAAACCTTATCGTCTTTAACTCAAAATCCAGAATGTGTTTAGATTACCCATTTAAGACCAGTCTTAAAAAATGTCAGGTCTAAATCACATTCTATTCCGGTCTTTGCTTAATCACGCGTTCGAACCGTATCATTCCTTAAAACTAACCGGTCTAAGCTTAAGCTTAACTAAAGACCGTTAGGATTCTAATAGGTTATTATAAACCTTTGTTCCAGAATAGGAGAACCGGTAAAAGCTACCCGCATTTGCTAATTGTGAATTATACTTGCAAAGGTAAATACTTTTAACTTATTTTCCCTTATACGGGCTTGGGGTATGGTATATAAAATACCGTTTGGTCGGGCATTCGACCTTAATCGATTGGTGGTTAAGTATTATCGAGATGACCCGTTTAAATATGTTTTGTTTGCTTAACGCCTTTGGGGGGTTAATGACCATGTCCCGGATATCCTTGGCATCATTTTACGAAATGGCCACGACCTAAGCGCGGGGTGTAGGCGTACACCCGTCAGTGCCAAAATAAATAATGTGGTGTGTCTATTGATCTTTAACCCGGCACGAACCGGGCTACTGAACGCATAAGGAACATGTAATCCTTTTACAAGTTTATATATTTAAATAATTATCCCAAGTTATAAAATGTTTGTGCCATGGGCATCCAAATCAATTTTTAATCATTTTTAAAATGAGTCGGTTAATTGTATTTACCAGTGTAAACTGACGTATTTTCCCAAAAAGATTAAGTGCATGTACTACTCGTAATAGGCTGGATTTCTCCTTAGCATCAAAAGAGTCTCGCAAGCTTAAGATGCCTAAAGTCTGTTGAACTACTGTTTCCTATTTTTATTTTTATCCACCTGTGGATTAATTTCAACTATTTGTGATACTTGATATTACAATATTATATTCGGTTGAAATATAACTTTCAATTTGCTTCCGCTGTGCATATTAAATACTGTGTTGATTGACTGTAATGTTGCCAACCACGTCACGATACTCCCCCACCAGGCCCTCCGGTAATACGTGGAAATATCGGGGTGTGACATTACCAAATGTATACGGGTCGTATAACTCTATACGGGCCGTATGTAAGGATGTTTTTTCAAGTATCACGTTTTTTCCAGTAAAAACACCATCATTCTAGGGTTTCTAAACTCTTCATCACCTTTAACAACGTTGATCGGAACACGCCGCTTAAATCGGCGCACAAGTAGAGTAACGTTACCGATCAATCCGTTGATTGAGTAACTAGCAGAAGAACCCGACACAAACAAGTTCTCTACAGTTTGTTATTCAGATCTCTATTCGGTCATCTTTCCAAACTACAACACACGATAACTTTAAACTTTATAGTGTGTGATTTGACTAGGAAATGATTGGAGGCGATTGCTACTTTTAATAAGCTGTCATAGTTGTCAAATTCGATTTCAACAAATCTTTTCCTTTTCCTTCAATTTCTAGAACATTCTCCGTAACATGAAGACGTGTCGGGTTCTTCTACTAGCGGTATTTTAATGAAGTATTGAAGATTAAATGTGCAAACCGCAACCGTTTTTTACTACGGAAATGGTGGCTATGCGAAATACAAACCGCAACCGTTTTTTACTACGGAAACGGTGGCTATGCGAAATACAAAACGCAATCTTTTGTGACTATGGGAAATACAAGTTTTCTTTTTGAGCTTGATGGATGTCTGTTATCTCAGTTGAGGTAGGCATTGTTTAAATCTGAATATAACTAGATGTTACGTGTAACTTCATTAAACTAAGAACAAAGCCTATTTTCAAAACACATGTGTTCGTATCAGCGTTGTTTATCACCTTGTGTGAGCATTGGAAACCCGACAAACAGTCTTGACAACTGTGACAGCTTATCTATCTGTGTGTGTCACATCCATCCTGTTATAGCAATCGATATGTTTAATTTTACAGATTTTTTTCTAATTAGCGTTGTTAACTACTAAAAGAATGCATACACAAATAGTTCTAGTGGACGAAGTAAAGAGACCGTTGTGTATCTGAATCAGGTTCTCAAACAAACACTACTAAAGATAAGTTGGTGATAAATACCGGAGCTGTTATCTCGGTTGTTCAGTACTTTCATGATAATAAAACAAGCAGGCATTGATTTTGCCAAGATTGAAGGAAAGAATCTGGCCATAAGCGTTGTGGATTCTCAGCGTTATTCGAATGTAAGTGGATCGAGTGATACGCTTATCTATTCTGGTCAAGGTGGGCATGGTTTGTTCGGGAGTAAATCACCACCCAAAGATCAACAACTTGTGAGTGGGAATATGGCTATGAAAAGTAGTATGGATAAGAAATCACCAGTTCGGGTGATAAGGAAAGTTGCCTCGTTGAAATCGAAGAAAAAAGTAACTAGCAGAAGACGTGTTGGGTTCTTCTGCTAGTTATTCGGAATGTTTCGAATCATCACAGAAGACGGATGCGGTTTGCATATTCAATCTTCATTGCTTCATTAAAATTACAACACACGATAAAATGCTTGGAAAATTGCATCAACACTCCTATATCAACATACTCTTCTCTAGACGCTTAGTTGTTATGAATGACAACTTGAGGGGTCTAGTTAACTTTCAGATTCGGATTCAGGAAACAATCATCGTATACATTGTATACGATCGGTTAAAATTTTTTCACATGATTTATACGGCCGTATAATAGTATACGGCCCGTATTTAAAGGGTAAAAAATGATCTGGTAAATTTTTTTCACATGGTGTATATGGGCCGTATAATAGTATACGGCCCGTATTCTTAGGGTAAAAAATGGTTTATTCTCTTTAATCTATTAGAACGGTCCAAAAAACGAAGAACAAAGTCAAATGTGATCAAACTTGGACATCAGACGTAAATCTTGATTCAGATCTCTATTCGGTCATCTTTCCAAACTACAACACACGATAAGTTTACACTTTATATAGTGTGTGATTTGACCGGTTGTATTCAGTTATTTCTGTTGATCCACAAATTCCAACAAATCTTTCACTCCAGTACTTGAAACTTGAGTGCATGAATCAATTCAAAACCCTCACCCTCTCCTGTCTCTCTCTCTCTTTTTCTCAAAATCTACCAGAAAACCAAAGGAAAAAGGGCAGACAATGGCTGATGGTTCTTCATTGAGGAAACCAAACGTAGACGGAGATGATAGGCCTGGTAACCGGAAGATAAAAAACCCCAGCGACGACGTCGACGATTATTCTGAAGCCGACGAGAGCGACGATTGTGAGATCAGGAAGCTCAACTTGAACGGACGATATGTATCTTCTATCAAACATTCTAAACCCTACATGGAAACAAACCAACAAAATCCTGATAGTGAAAAACATCAGCAACCATTTTTTCTTTTCCTTCAATTTCGAGAACATTCTCCCTGTGTATGTGCTTGTGTTGTAGAAACCAGTGATGAATTTGTATACACAACTGAACGTTCATTACTGTTCTGAAATTGGAGAACCGTTGTGTATTTGCTTACTCTGGAATTGGAGAACCGTTGTTTATCTGAATCAGGTTCTCAAACAAACACTACTAAAGATGAGTTGATATTGAACCAACATTTCCTTCAAACATTCTAAACCCTACTTGGAAACCGGTGTATGTGCTTGTGCTGTAGAAATCGGTGGTGAATTTGCGTACACAACTGAAGGTTCAGTGCACGAAAAGTTTCTTACGAAATGTACGTGACAAAACAAGGATGTTGGGAATTAAATGCATGTACGTGACAAAACAAGGATCATTCTAATAGATTAAAGAGAATAAACCAAGTACAAAATCATATGCTTTCTGAATCTGAATCTGAATGTTAACTTTGACTCATAAACCCTTGAATCCCAACGCTTCTCTAAAAGAGCCTGTATTAGAAACCATCCTATGTCTTTTACCAACCGAAGAGGCAGCAAGGACAAGTATTCTCTCTAGGGAATGGAGGTACAGGTGGACCAATATTCCAAGCCTTCGGTTTACTTTGTGTAATAGAACTTCCGAGCTAACATCTGACGTAGCAAGTACAAGGAAAAACATGGACATGAATGATTTACACCAAGTTTTGTTGCTGCGCCAGGGTCCAATACATGAGCTCACCCTTGTTATGGATGATTACTGGGAAGATTACAATTGTTTTGAGTTTTGTCAGATAATACTTCATTTGTCGAGAAACCATACTGTCAAGAAACTAACATCTTTTAATATTTCATTTGTTGAGAAACCATACTGTCAAGAAACTAACATCCTTTAATACTTCATTTGTCAGATAATACTTCATTTGTCGAGAAACCATACCGTCAAGAAACTAACATCTTTTAATACTTCATTTGTCAGATAATACTTCATTTGTCGAGAAACCATACTGTAAAGATCTCTACACAAACTCTTCTACATCTTTTAACCAATTGTCCATCACTTAAGACCTTGAAAGATTTGTTGAAATCGAAGAAAAGAGTAACTAGCAGAAGACGTGTCGGGTTCTTCCAACAAATTGTGTATGTGCTTGTGCTGTAGAAACCGGTGATGAATTTGTGTATCTGAATCAGGTTCTCTGCCTTAGATCGGTCATTCCTTGTGATACATGAACGTTGTATTCTTGTCTTTCAGAAGAGTTGGTATTGAACCAAGAATACTTCAAACATTCTAAACCCTACATGGAAACAAACCAACAAAATCCTGATAGTCTTCTATGATGATTCGAAACATTCACGAACCACAATGGACTCAGACTCATACTACTCACCTTCCCCTGAGGAAAAGTTTTTCCGACAACTCAAGATAAAGCAGTTGGTTTGTGTTCATATCAGCGTTGTTTATCACCCTGTGTGAGCATTGGAAGCCCGACCACTAGTAGAAGAACCCGACACGTCTTCTATGATGATTCGAAACATTCACGAAAAACAATGGACTCAGACTCATTGTTGCGAATTTGGTTTCTTCGGTACAGGCTGATGAAACCGAAGACTCAGACTCCTTACAACTCTCATCAAATGTCTCACCCTTCCTTTTATTCTGTAAATATTAAATAAAGAATAACACCATGCCCGTAATCCCGCATTGATGGCTTCCGTTTTATTACAGTCATACGACACGTTTTTTTGTTCTTCAATCTTTGTTACTTGTTAATGTTTTATTTTTTTCTACTTTTAGAAAGTTTTGAGCACCTCACGACTGTAAAATATCTCGTGTGATTGACACCTTAAATCCCTTAAATACTTTGAGAAAAATCTAGTTTTCGAAGAATACGGGCCGTATAACAGTATACGGCCCGTATACGCGTTCGTATACATTGTATACGACCAGACAAAATATTTACACATGGTGTATACGGGCCGTATACTGTTATACGACCCGTATGGAATTAAAAAAAACTAACAAAGTCTGTGCCAGCAGTAACAAAGTTTGTGTGACAAAGTCTGCTGGCACAGACTTTGTTAGTTTTTTTAATTCCATATGGGCCGTATAACAGTATACGACCCGTATACACCATGTGTAAATAAGTTTTTCCCATGTGTTAATATTACGAACCTAAAAATATAAACCTTGAGTAACTTAAACCGTTATATCCATTGATTAGTTGTGTGAGTGTTCACTTTTATCCTAAGATGGTACATGTACTTATTTAATACAATAATGGTGCATAAACTTTAGAATTATGTTTAGTTGTGGTAAATCTTATTTATATACTATTAATTTAAAACAATGTTATGCATCATTGTTTGTACTTTGTGTTTACATGGTGTTTTTTTTGCAATGGTTGGTTGCACTTAGGGTTGCATATATGTATTGTACCTTATGTTTTACGAGTTTTTCAAAAATGTTTGGTTGCAGGTCCATAGGACATTATATTTTATTATTATCTTTGTTTTTATTATTATTTATTTTAGGATTTCTTTGTTTTAGTATTCTTACTTATTTAAATCATGTATTTATATTTGTAATACACGTTAATGATTTCTTTATTTTAGTATTCTTACTTATTATTTATTTTGTAATACACATTCATTTATTTTATTTAAATTTTATTTGTGTCCATACACGACGTAAGGTGCGTATGTGGTTTAATGTTTTTACGTCTATTTTTCTCATATGATAGGTTTGTCGCAACTCGCAAGTCCTATATCGACTTATTATTCTTTTCTATGTTTTACGTTTCTGTCTAATTTCTTCGTATTAACACGCCGCAATCGATGTGTGTGGTTCAATGATTTTACATCTATGTTTCGCCCAATGTTACTTTTTTCATTTTTATTTATTTTCTTTTACGAGTTTTTTCTGCGTTGATGGTCGTTGGCGGTAGTATAACATTGGAGCAACTTGACACGGTTTTATGTTCCCCACTACAACGTGGGGGCTTAGTATATCATCATATATGTAGTAACAAAATGCTCTACAAAATGTTTCTTACTTTTCTCAAAATGGTTGTAACTTCTCTTATACTTAAGGTACGTGCATGATTATGGTGTAACAACTTTTATTAATGCGTCATTTTCTACGCGTTGTTACGAACGTGCGTGGTCTAACGTTTTTACGTCTTCTTTTTCAGTGTTGCTTGGCGTTGGCGATGGTGTGTTATTAATGTTGTTGGTACGGTTGTACCCCGCCGCAACGCGGGGGTACTTCCATCTAGTTTAATACAAGAATGATGCATAAACTTTAGAATTATGTTTAGTTATGGTAAATATAATGACCGGCTATCACAACAACTTGTTAAAATAGTTATGTGACAAACTTTCAATTTTTGTTGTGTTATGATGTTGAATCGCTTTCAACAACTTATCATTTTACTTGACTGTATTTATGTGATTAGCAGCGGAAGGATAAAAACACACTACAAGCTCAACTAAGAACACAAAATTTCATATTTGGTAATCAATTTATTCAACAATTATTGTTACCGTATTGTTTTGAATATGATTCCAAAGCTACATATTGGCTAACAAATCTATAGGTAAACATAAAACATATTTACAAAACAAATCTCTAAGCAAACGTAAAACATATTTACAAATATATATAGGGTTATTGGATTTTAATAATCCAAAGTTTCACTAGTTGACCGATAATAATCACAATTTTAAAAATTTCTTCCAATAATTCCAACTTGTAAAAGTTTGGCCGCCATTGATCCTTTGCAAACATATATGAATTTGGTCTCCTCAATAGATTCAATTACACCTAGAGACTCCTTAATTGATTTAAGTGCACCTATGTTAGAAAAAGATAAATAGCGACCAAACTTTTACAAGTTGGGATTATTAGAGGGAATTTTTAAAGTTGAAATTATTATCGGCCAACTGGTGAAACTTATGATTATTAAAATCCAATAACCCATATATATAAGATCTTTATTGAATACATAAAAGATTACATGACATAAACACCAAATAAAGATTGGTGTTTCCGTCGCTATTCGAATAGACTAGATTAGTCATGTACTGCCTAGTGTGATTTTAGGGGAGATACTCACTTAGTTTTTGTTTTCTAAGCGATGTGAGGCAAAAAAATGAAGGATGTAAACCTTATCGAGCCAGCTCACGAGCCGAGCGAGGCCAAGCTCGAGCTCGGCTCGTTTACAAACCGAGCCCAGCCGAGCTGGCTCGTTTACAACCGAGCCGATTTCGAGCCGAGCTTTCTTCGAGCTTTTTTCGAGCGAGTTTCGAACGAGCAGCGAGCTACAAGTTTTTTGAACACCCTTATGTTGATTGAAAAAATGATTCTCACATGGTGGGTGTTCTAACGAATGGAATTGATAGACGCCTTTAAAAGTGGATTGTTTTTTTATGGTAAGCGGCTCAATACCATTTTTCGTCCAAAACAACATCTTGAGGCGCAAAGCTAATACGCCATCTACAGCTTGCGTGATTTGTAAAGAACCTGAAGAATCAACCAACCATTTGCTAATCTTGTGTCCATTGCTAATAGCATTTGGCTACAAATTCTTTCTTTGTACAAAATCTCCATAGCATCAGTTAGCTCAATTGAGGACGCCCTAAAGTAGCGTGCGGATGTATCCGTCCCAATAGCAAATAATATTGTGATTCTTTCTATTTTCTTAGCATCAACATAGTTCAATAGGACAATAAATAACAATATATTTAATAATTTACCTATGTCTATGTGGAAGGTTGATTGAGGAGATCAAAACAGATTCATTTCATTGGATGAAAACAGAACAAAAATTTCATCCTTCTAGGGGGTAGGGACGCTCTACTAGTGATGGAATTCTATCACTCATAACATCCAATCAAGTTCGGTCACATCATCAAGCATTATTCCATCACTAGTGATGGATTTTAGTGGAAATGCCCATCACCAGTGATGATTTTTTTTTATTTTTAAAATATAAATTTGTAAGATTAAATATAGACAAAATTGCAGAAAACAACCTTTATGTATACCCCAAACTGCACTTTATACCTTTCACTATGAAATCCGCCAAAACCAACCTTTACGTTCATGTTTTGTTACACATCACAACCTTTACACCAAACCTAGTTAAAAAAGTCAGTTAAGTTGCCCCATGTGCGATGCATGTGAGTGCATATATGTCTTTTCCTTTGACCCCTTTTACAATGAATATTATATTTAAACCTTTTTATTTATTTCCTTCAAAAACATCATCATCAAGAACATCATCATCTGAAACCCAGATCTTGATCAACATTAACTTCTTCATAAAAAGTCTTATAACCCCTAGAATTTCAAGACACCATGTCTACTTTAAATCTTAATGAAATCAAGCAGGTCTTGGGTGCAAATTGTGTAACTTTTCAAGACGGCCAAAACCCTTTAAACAGAATTTCGAAATTCATCATAAAGCTTCAAACTTTCGGCGAAAACGGATCGAATTCAAGGGGGTTTTAGCAACGATTTGCGGGACGTTTAGAGGGCGAACTGGGGCTTCTTTTTCTTGCATTTCTTGTTCACTTTCTAAAGCATAATTTGTGGAGAATTTGTCTGTAAAGAAGCTACTGGATTCATCATCTTCTTGGGTAGCAATCTTGGATACAAATGGAGCTTCTAAAGCCACCATGATGAGATACAAAAACCCAACAAAGATCAGAAACTGAATGGATCTTTTGTGCTTTAATGACATGAATAAGTCTAGTTTACTTCGTTTCATTGTTCAAGAAAATGAGTTAGAAAACCCTAACGGTGTGGTTGAGATCATGTATAAAGATTCGAACCCAGGTTAGAATTGAGGGTGATTTTGGGAATACGAAGGTTTATGGTGTAGTGATTGAAGATGAAGAATGGCTGTAGGGAGGATTGAAGACAGGAGAATAGGGGTTTGATGGGTGAATTCTAGAGAGAGAGGAGAGAGAGTGGGAAATGGTGTGGAAAGGGTGAACAGGTCGGTCACAAAATTCACAAACTTAAAATCAATTGATTCTCTTCATGGATTCAAATCAACTTCATAAAGATACCGTTTTTAGTTATGCTTTTTTATTAATTATTGTATAACCCCAGAAATGTTAATTTAATTTAGAAATAAAAGGGGTTAAAGGAAAAGACATATATGCCCTCACATGCATCGCACATGGGGCAACTTAACTGACTTTTTTGACTAGGTTTGGTGTAAAGGTTGTGATGTGTAACAAAACATGAACGTAAAGGTTGGTTTTGGCGGATTTCATAGTGAAAGGTATAAAGTGCAGTTTGGGGTATACATAAAGGTTGTTTTCTGCAATTTTGTCTTAAATATATTATGTTTAATATTTAATCTAGTAGCCATTATAATCATTTACATAATATAGATCAAAATATATAATAACCTATTAAATAATTAGTTGGTAATTGTTGATGGACCATATTACCCTTATTAACTAATTAGGTTTCCTTCTGGGTGCTTATATAAGGAGACTCATGTGGAGGTTAAAGGGTTACACAGTTACACAATTAGACATACCCTATAATCATAACATCATCATCATCGACCTCCTCTCCAATAACCGAATACCCTTGTCGGTTTAATCATCACCATCATCAGTCAGCACCCTAAGGAGGAACCAGATCACATTGACTAAGATGTCGAACTCCATGGCTTCTTCCATCACTGGATTCTCCTCTGCACTGTCTGCGGTGACATGTATGTTTTCATGTTTTCCCTCACGTTTAAACAGAACCGTTCAACAAAATTAACACAAATAAATATTAATTCCACGCATGCTTTGGTTACCTTAGTTCCCAAATACATAATCGCCATGAACCCTACTTCGAGTTAACATAAAATTGAAGGAGATAAGCTTATAATCTCCTAAATTGATATGGGGTTTTCGCTAACACAGTGAAATCGATCCACAATCACCCAAGAATATCTGATATTGGGCACCGAATGATGAGAATAGGGTGTTGCCGGAGCTCCGACCCCGACGGTATCTCCGGTTGATGCGCAGAAGATCAGCAGGTTTAGAAAGGTTAAATTTGAGAGTTCAAAAGTTCCACAACGTTCCTTCTCCATGCGTGTTGGTGATCACGCTTAAAAATCACCACGTGTTTTCAATGCCACCGGCGGTGGTGCATCACGCCGTTGCACGCATGATAAATGGCCGACAACGGGCGCCCGTCCCCTCTAAGAGCATCCACAAAAAAAGGATGTTTTAGTGTGTTTTTGGGCAATGTGACAATTCTTTGGTGTTTTTGTTACTGGATTGAGTTGTTTTTAAGGAGAGAGAATGATGTTTTGTTTGTGAGAATAACTAGAAAAAATAAGTGTTGTAAGTGTAGGAAGGAGAAGGAGAAATGAAAGTAGGTGTTGTTT
Organism: Helianthus tuberosus; assembly: GCA_030545235.1. Classification (NCBI taxonomy): domain Eukaryota; kingdom Viridiplantae; phylum Streptophyta; class Magnoliopsida; order Asterales; family Asteraceae; genus Helianthus; species Helianthus tuberosus. Next base: position 56,901,875 of record CM060362.1, read on the forward strand.
TTTAAAGAGAGAGAAATGGTTGTGAGTAGGTAAGAAAGAGAAATGGTTGGCTAGCTATTTAAATTTGTAGCTCTTTTCAACTATAGAAAATACTAATTTTGTTTTTTTTTTTTGAACGGCAAACTTCTTTTTAATTCTTGTCGTTTGTGAGACTTAAACCTAAAACCTTCACTTTTTAAAGTGCTTAAAGGCTTTGCTTTGCCAATTGACCACCACCTTATTCGCGAAAATATTAATTTTATAACTATTTCATTTATTACAATAACTAAAAAGTTAATCTTACTCATTTGTCAATTGAACAGCCAACTATGTTCAAGATGCAAGATACAACATGTATCGGTAGACCACCTTATTTGCGGCTGCGCATCATCAAATGTAGTTTGGAAAAAGATATTCGTCTGGTTGAAGCTACCAACGGCAACTGAATTCCTAGGCTGCAGAGATGCTCTAGAATACGTCAATGGTTTAGCAGGATCGAACGAATGGAAGAAAATCCTTAGCGTAGTGTTTCAGACGACTATGTGGAATATTTGGAAGGCTCGGAACGAAAAGGAGTTTGAAGGCAACTTACGAACCAGCAATGATATAGTAGAAATGATAATGGCGGACAACTTCATTTGGCTAAAAAGTATATCAAAATTCCAGGATATTGTATGGGAACGATGGGCGGATTTCAATATTCGAGATAAAGTGAGATAGTGTAATAGCCAGTGGCGAAGCTTGGATTTTTCGGCCGGGGGGGTGAAAACATATATACCCAAAAATTTCTATAGAATACCCAAAAATTTCTATAGAACCGGGGGGGTGAAAACGTATATACCCACAAATTTCTATACGAAAACTACATATATAACACTACTGAGCGAAAAATCCCGGGGGGCGGACGTCCCCCCCCGGCCCCTTACATGCTGCGCCAATGGTAATAGCGGTGGGAGTTGTACGTTTTATTTTGCTTGTTTTTTTCTGTCTTGTTCTTTGAGTTTTTACAGCTTATGCTGGCCCTGTTCTGTTAATCATAAAATCTTAGCGTTAAAAACAAAAACTAAAAAGTTGATCTTTCTCATTTGTCCATTGAAAGTCAGGGTGTATGGGTCATTGGGTTTTGAGCAAAGCAGTGGGTCAGAGGTCAGCTACTGCAACTCCTCATGTATGTGAATTTCGGCGCATATTCAGCTTTACCCATCATTTTCATTTTTTTTTACGATTTTACACCCAAGCAGCGCCTTGTATGTTCCCAAGAGTGGAACCAACAAATATTCAGACTTCTAACACTGCTTTACATATAAAGATGCCATGAGTCTGATAAAGAATTAAAATTAACTCTTGCTTTGTATGCTTTAAAATGGAACACATGGAAACAAATATTTGTTTATGTTTTCCGTTAAGATTTTTACAATTTTTAAAGTTACAAATGTGCTTCAAAAAGTACCTATTAAATTATGAGATTTAGATGGATATTTTGTCCAACAACAAACGTGTTTTCAGCAAATGTGTCGTCAATAATCATGGGTGGAAATTTGCGTATATTACGACTATGATGTGTGACAAATGAATGTCTTACTTAGAGGGTGTTTAGGTTAGCTTATTTTGGAACAACTTTTAACTTATTGATTTATAAAAGTTAATAAGTTATTTTTATACTGTTTGGATAACAAATTAGGGTTAAGTTATTATACAAATGCTCCTAATTTTAAGAAGTGTAAGAAAGCTTTATAGAGTGACAAATGTCCAATTTTTTTTGAACAGCTACCTGCTTTTTACGTGTAAACCCACCCTTTCGGAGCTATATCTAAAGGCCGACTACTCGATCACCGCTAGAAAGCGTAGCACACCCCTGATGCGCGGGAACCCCGTGGAATGGGTAAACCCTCGCCCCCCGTTGGACTCGAACCCGGGTTGAATCCCGAGCGGAGCCGAGCCTGGATGTCACAACCACTGCGCTGTAGATGGAAGGACGACAAATGTCCAATAACCTAAAACCTAAACCCACTACACCACCACTCAAAACCTAAACACCCACCCCCACCCAAAAACCTAAACCTAACCCCCCCCCCCCCCCCCCCCCAAAAAAAAAAAAAAAAGAAAAAGAAAGAAACTATACCTCACCAAAAACCTACAAAAATTACAAAGTAGCGGTGGGTGTTTAGTTTTTTTTAAGAAGCCTTTGTATTTGATCCTAATTCTAACAAATTACGAAGTAGCGTTTGTGTGTTGAGAAGTTGAAAACGATAAGTTAGTTTTTATGACATCTTAAAAAAGTTGAAAAAGCGAAGTTAAAAGGAGAAAAGAGAAGGTTTCCCAAACACCCTCTTAATGGACGCCTTCACGGAGAAGTTTATATAGTAGAACTAAAAGGATTTAAGAATGTGGAGCTGGCAGGCTTGATATAGGCATACACATTTTCAATTAAAGGGGGTCTTAAATTCAAATCTAGGCAAATGATTCAGTTTAGAATTGATTGGTGTAAAATAAATAAAGTATTAATAAACCTAGGGTTTGTTGGCCCAAATGATTAATTTAAGAAGCTTTTAATAAACCAAGGGTTTGTTGGCCCAAGTGATTAATTTAAGAAGCTTAAGAATCACGGACAATTCGATTACTAGGATTATATGATTATAAAAACGGGCCAATATATGCAGTAAAAACTCAAACAAATATTACAAAACGGAAACAAGATTTACATTACATTAAATTATAATATTTCGGATATCGAAGTCACTCCATCTCTCCCATACCAAATTATGGAGTTTGGAGCTTCCTTTCATCCATAAAAACGAGTTCGCTTTAATGCCTTCAAATACTTGATAATCCGATGTGCTCATGCCGTTGAATTCTCGATCGTTTCTAGCTTTCCAAAGTTGCCACATCGTCGTGTGGAATACCACTCCTAGCACTTTCTTCCACGCTTTTGATCCCGTTAGGTCGTCAATACTTTCCAAAATGTCGTTGCTCGAATTATAAAGTCCGGACATTGGTAATTTTAGCCATGCTCGAACACTCCACCATACCGATTTTGCACTCAAGCATGTTACCAATAAGTGGTCTGATGTTTCCTGATGTAATCTGCATCTTAAACAAGTTTGGTTTTTTATTGTAACGCCCCTCTTACATAGTTCACTCTTTACCAGTAGAAAAGAGTTAGAAAAATGTAAGACATGTTTTGTTAACAAGAAGAAATAATTCTTGTTTTCCATAATGTTTTTTATTGCTTTAATTGATCCGACCAAGCCTTTTCACAAAGTTTTGAATTGATTTTTTTTTTCCTTCTCTTAGGAATATTCTTTCCAAATTTTTAGTCATGGGTGCATTTTTATAACCTTTGAAAATCTTTCATAAAGGTTTTGATAAAAATGTGTGTTTTTTTTTTATAATAATCCTATTTTAAAGTGAAGACATGCTTGTTGTCCAATTTTTTTGGTCATGAGTACATTTTTATAACATTTGAAAATCTTTCATAAAGGTTTTGATAAAAATGTGTTTTTTTTATAATAATCCTATTTTAAAGTGAAGACATGCTTGCGGTCCAATTTTTGGTCATGAGTGAATTTATATATTAGGGAAGGCGGGGTGGAGGAAATTTTGTACGTGATGGACAATTATAACGAGTGATGGATCACAAAACACCACCGCCACCCATCTTTTCAACGCGTGAAAGTTATAACGCGTGGAATGTATCACAGGTGAATAATGGAATATTGTGAGGGAATGTGAGGGTTTTATTGTTGAGTGTTGTGAGTGATGGGCATTACCACTAAAAAGGTTGTGAGTGATGGAATAATGGTTGATGACATGGCGGAACTTGATTGGATGTTGTGAGTGATGAGTGATCACCACCCCCTCCCCCCTTAACTAGTAGTAAAACCCGTGTGCAAACACGGGTGGTTTTTAGAAAATCACGCATAAGACGTTTTAATAGAAAGTATAGATAGGTGTATAGATATTGTACCAAAACTTGTTATCTATTATATATAATAGACAACTATAAACATAGATCATATCCTTGACATTCGATGTACAAAGTATTTCACCAAAAGAAAAAGAACTATTTTAAAAGACATGAATAATTGTCGTTACAACTCTTCTATTTCAATTGAAATCCCACACCGGCACCATTTTGTCCTTATGAAACTGTCTACATCCGAACCAGGATCATTTATAAAACACACATGCTCATGGTCTTCTTCAAACAATGGTTGTAACGCAACGTCAGATTGACCAATATCTTCATTTGTGTGGTTGGCCATTTGTTTCTGTCTATCCTCACTTGTATGATGAAATGCATCTTCATCGCCCATTTGTTTCTGTATATCCTCACTTGTATGGTGAAATGCATCTTTATCGGCCATTTGTTTCAGTTACGTCCCAAATATATTAAAAGCAATATAACAAAATAGGTTTCAATTGATAAACTAAAAAGTAATACAATTTTGCATAAACAAAACTTCCAGTTATAGTAAACAACTAAATGTATGAAAATAGAAAACTAATTTACCTAAAAGTCAAACCACTATTTGAACAAAGTCTGTTTGAGCAAAAGTCTGTTTTGAACAAAGTCTGTTTTGACCAAAGTCTGTTTGACCAAAGTCTGTTTGACCAAAGTCTAACCACTGTTTGCAAAAAAAAAAAAAAAAAAAAAAACAACCACTGCTTTCTCCACAAAACACCGTTTTAACCAAACAGTGGTTTCAAACATCTGTTTTCATCCATCTGTTGACCAAAGTCAATAGATGCATCAACCACTGTATCAACAGATGTATCAACTATGTTAAAACAGTGTTCTTCGCTCGCTTGTAGATTACAAATACTGATTGAATGTGATTTATTATGCAATGTGTCGCAGAAACCTGTCTTTTCACTACAATTAAACGCCAAATTAAAAGCAATCAACATGCTTAAAAAAATTCTAAGATTTTATAGTATTTAACTCTCTCAAAAAATTACATATGTTTGTAATATTTATCCCAAAAGAACCATCCAAAAGCATTAGTTCCCACAAAAACCTACCAGAAGTAGATTAGTTTGCTACTAATTTAAGGTTCCATTATGATCATAATATTATGTAGCATAACCCTCTGAGGTTATATTACAACTAAAAAAAGTTCAGCAAACGTTGATCAAAATAAGCAAAAGATTGTGAAATGGTAAACGGATATTGACAAACCGCCTTTGGTAGAAGCCAACTGAGGCTCGTGGTGGCCTTTTAACTTGCTTAAATTCTCCATTAACACAGCTTTTTCGTGTTCCACTTTGCTTAGGGCCCCGTTGGTTTGATTAAGCTCCGTTTGCAGCTTACTGTTGTATTGTTGTAAGTCCGTGTTGTACTCTTGTAATCTTTTGTACATATAATTGAGTGATATTATCTGTAAAACCGACAAAATTTACAATATGTCACATAAATATATACAAAATAATGGATTGTTATTAAAATTTAAAGATTCAGATCCAGTTTAATAATAACCTTCTATTTTCGCTTTTAAACACTCGCTTTGAGCTTTTTCGAGATCTTCAATGAGGAAAGCTTGTGACATTTCGGCTATCGTTCTAGCATTCTTCTCCGAATCATACCAGTTTTGCTTCCGCTCTTACACTCCCCTAATTGGAAATTAAAATGACAGCGGTATGAAAGAACTCTACAGATGCATTAATCAACATTTGATAAATTCTTTAAGGGCTGATAACTTGGGCCAGCTATCGACTGGACAGTTCATTAGAATGGGAAAGGATTGCCTGAGTAGCATGCGCATGGTTGAAATAAAAACTGCAAAACCATACCGTAATCATCATTTGAAAACTATTGTTTTATATTATTTAAATTCAAAACAATAATATGTCTCAAAGACTTGCAATAAAAAACATCTGAACTATAATGGTGTATTTTTTGTAGTCTGTATTAAAAGTAAAATGGTTCAGACTTTTTTTTTTTTTTTTCAGATTTCTCCAAATTAGGTGTGCTTTGTAATGTTTTTTCTTTTCAAAGTAAAATGTTGTCAAGTTTGAAAAATGTTGAAGAAAGCCTCTAATTATTACCTAAATAATCAAAAGCACATTTGGGAACTTAAAATATAGTCTACTAATAATAAAGATGTTTGTTAATTAAGATTTTAATATCTAAAGGTAATGTTCTTGAAGATCCCAACTTGTTATGCCAACATGGTTCTTCAAAACACAAAACAAAGTCATAATGAAATTGAAAAGTTTTATTTAGTACAAAAACGAAAGGTAAATTTTGATATTAACCACTAAAGTATTGAAAAATTGTTCAGCACAAAAGCAAAAAGTAAATATTTTGACAAAAATGGATGAAAAAAAAATAAATAAATAAATATAAAGACGAGTAAAAATATGCTTACAATTCATTCGCTTCTTGGTATGTATAGCTTGAAGCAACAGCCAGAAGTTGTCCACCACAGTTGAATGCTAATGAAGCAATACTGTTTTCAAACTTTGGCATCTGAAATAGCAGCAAGATCAAAATTGTGTTAAATCCTTTGAAAAACATTTTAAAATTGCATTTTTAATTATTTAAAGCTCCTTTAGTGCCACTAAAACTTTAACTTTAGTTCATAAGAACGTATCATCAGATAATGAAAATTACATCAAAAACTCTTTTTTACTTTGAGCATTCCATATGGTGACATAACCGTCATTATCACCAGTGATAAAGGCACCATTAGTCCTGAACACACAAAAATAAAAATTAAAAAGAACAGTGATATAAAGTTTTATGAAATTTCATGATTATTGAGTAGATAAAGAAAGGCTTCATCACCTTCTTGAAAACCACTGAAACCATCTAGGGCACCAAATAGAAGATTTAAATAAAAAAGGTAAATAAAAATTTCGAAATCATTGTTTACCTGAGCAGATTTGATGGGCAATTCAGAACCAGAAATCCTCTTGAAATGCTCCTTCACCAATCTCTTGGAATCATACTCTCGGATCTTCTTGCTTGCCATTTTCTTTCCCTTAAAACCCTGTTATCCAAAAAGAAAAAAACACAACAGATCTCAACTCAGATCGACATTACCTCTACATCAGATTCATAATAAAAATTCAAACTTTTGTTTAGAATTTTTTAGAGTGATGTTGATTAATTTGAGAAATGTACCTGGTGACGAAAGGGTAGAGATGTTTTTGGAGAGAGAAAGTGGTGAATGAATATAGAGAGAGAGAGAGAGTAATTGATTGAAGAAGAGGGTATGTTATATATCTATACTAGTCTAAGATCCCACGAGTTTCGTGGGTGGCTTAACACAAAAATATAATATCTACTGACATTGAGATTAACTTTGTAATGAAATAACTTTTCAATATAAACTTATAAAAATGACACTGAAATAAAAAAAAAATTATAGATAAATGAGTACATGAAAATCATAAATCACTAAATACTTCTTTAGAAACTACATTTGTCGTTTTATTAGTAGGTTTGCCGTCGTTGTCTAAAATTAAAAGTTTACCTCCTTGTCTGGTTTCGTAATAACATTATTAAAACGCTGACTTTAAGCACTAACCTATTATATTTCATGGGTTGTATAAATGAAATATTTCTTGTAAATATATTGATTTAATAAATTACACTCACAATTGGTTACCTTTTTATGAATATCCAAAACCATGTGAGGAACAACTTTTTCATCATCAAAACCATCTAACAAACAAAAGCAAAAATTACATACAACACACCCTTAAATCTTTCAAATAGGCTAAGTTGGGTTAATCTAACCAGAAAGTCGCAATCATGATCACGTTAAGACTTTTTCATTATCACAACCACAAAATTTTGAAAGCAACCAAATAACAAAATACATCATTCTATTAAAACAGTTTATAAACAAAAAATATTTAAACTTCAATTCCTTTTGACATCTAATCTGACTAAAGCAATTGGAATGAAAGTTTAATCAAATAAGAAAAACAAACATCTGATGAATTCCAAATCTCCAAAGTTTGACGTTTTTCCTCAAACTACAATTGTTCATTTAAAAGACTTTATTCAAAAACTTGGAGTCATGAAGCAAAACACTACAATAAGTTCAATTAAATCATAAGAGAATAAGGTACCTTAATCACAAAATAACCATCTCAAACCAGTGGTGGACTTAAGGTGTTAGTAGGGGTAGCGAAACACACAAATATATAAGTTAAAATTGTTGAAATAATACTTTTAAAACAAACCATCACCATGTGATCATGAACCCATATTTGTTATGATTTGTTTTGACACGAAACAAACTAATACATTTTAAACTGAGAGGTCAACTACGATAAAACTGATGGACTATGAAGCTCAAGAATGTATTGTACAGCATACTTTCTGCATTGTATGTTAAAAAAATATTAGCCGAAAAAATATAAAAAGTGTAAACGACAAAACAGGATTTTCTTCTTAACATTACCCGTATGCATCTTGTGCAAGAAGGATGCGAGTTTTTGATATCTCCGAGATTAATTTTTCATGGTACTCGCCAGTCGAGTGATTGATGCATCTTTGTAATACACAACATCCGTGTTGATCGGTTGCTAATTTAACATGGAATTTTGCAGCAGCTTCATAAATGAACTGTGATCAGTAAGGAAATGGGTCAGATTAGGGTCATATTTTAACTCCAAAAGGTCAAAAGGTCAAATGGCCAAATTAAAGGTCAAACATTTTATTTTCCATTACATTTTGTAAATTTGAGATCAAACTTTTTACTTTCCGTATCGAAACCCCGTACATAATTTGTATTAAAATCAACATTAACAATTCCTAATTCATTAACAAAAAAATCAATGTCGGGTTGACCCCAAAACCTCTTCTCTAGTTCTGTTAAAACAACTTTGTAAATAATAATTGCACTAAATGTGATTACGAAAGCTATATTCTTACAATAATATAAAAAAGACTTTAGTCGCATCAAGTCTAGATAGTTAGTGAACTCTTACTATGTGATCCGTTAGAGACAAAATACGACCAAATCAATCCATCATAGGAATGAGCTCGGTACCGGAAATACTGGTAACGAAAATCCCAAAAATTGGTGCCGGTACCGGTAGCAAAAATACCAGTTATGGTACGGTTAGGTACCAATATCGATATGGACCGGTATTTGAAAGTAAAAATCCGTACCGAAAACAATGGACCTCAGAAACACGAAGGGCGGTTTGTATAACATAATTTGCATGTGGATCTTGAAGCAATTGTTTAAACTGAGTAGCCGAGATCAGTTCATGGATGATGGTTGTAACACCTCGAAAATTCACGTCCTACAATGTATTGACACGTGTCATAAGCTTGAACGTGTGAAATAATACTCTAGAGGGACTAAGGTTGACAAATAAGAAAAGTATGTGAATATACGGGTTCAAAATGTCAACAATGGATAAATACACTTTACAATAACCCTACATGATGTTTATAACCTTAAACGAATAAATCATGGATCATACGAAGCTAAATGTGAAAGAAAGTGAGGAATTACAAACTACAGGGGCTAAATGTGTCAACATTTTAAGGTATACCTCTGAGTGTCCTTTTAGCTAACCCGAAGCTTTGTAACGGTAAATTATGCTCACTAGAATACATGATAAAAATTTCATAAAGTTTCGTTATCGTATGAGAAAGTTATGATCGAATTCGTATGCGAGGGGTTAAAGCTTCAACGTTGAAAATTATGACTTTTCGGGTAAACCCAAAGCAAACCAAGGACTTAACAAAGTGGGTATAAGTCTTGAAGCCCTTATGTGTCAAATTGGAGGGCTCAAAATGCAAGAAATAAAGGTTGGATGACCTTTCGAAGGGCCAAGAGACAAGATGCAACAACTAGAAAATGTTTAATCTGACAGCAGTCCTCAAGCCGGCCGCGTAAGCCTGAGAAGACCCCTACGCGGGCCGCGTTCGACGCCCAGATGCAGAAAGTTGGGACAGCAGCCTGCTTTCATGCAATAACCGACTTTAAACAGATATTTTCACTCCATGGGCGACCCCTAATAATTCCTAGGCACTTAGGGACACTTGTGGGTGATCCATGATCAGTTGTAGCTTTGGTTGTCAACAATCTAGTGAGTTTTAATCACTATAAAAGGCCCTCATGTTGCAACCATTTGATCACACCTTCCATCAGCATTCTTGAAGACTTCTGGAGCTCCAAAGCAGACCCAAGTCATCCCTAATCGTGCATAGGACTTTGGTAAGTACCCTTGACCTTCCTTAATTGAGTTTTCACTTAGTTTTAGCTTAAAAGTCAAACCGTCGTAATTACCGTTTGACTTAGCGATTAATCATTAATGGTCCAGTGATTAGTCGAATTGAAGGTAGTTATAAGTTGGTAATTATGTGGGCATTAAACCCTTAAAAGGGCACCCTCTGATTCCCGCTCTAACTAGACCATTTGTCGGGTCAAAGTTGATTAGAAAAAGTCAACAGAATGCTAATCTTTGAATTAACGCATAATTAACAATGCAGAAGGCATGTAACCTATTTTATCACTCATATAACTTAGTAATAAATGTAAGAAAATCTCTAAACATGTTCGACCCGACAATTTTCTGTTTAGACCCGGTTCGGAACCGAAAGTCGCAAAACTTTGACTTTTGCTTTGACTTCAGTTCTGACCCGATTTAGTATGATTTGGAAATGCCTTAGAGCTTCCTTAGGACCAGGCTACATGATAGTATAACCCTCTGTGGTTATACACCTTGGTTCATTAGCTATCAAATTAATATGCATGATTCCGTTAATTGCTTAAATGTTGACCAATATGCCCTTTTGACCATAAAACGAGGATTTTGGATATATGAAAGGACAATAATCTTTATTACTGATTTATAAACATGTCTCTAAATTTTCACATCAGTTGGAGGTCTAGATTAGGAGTTATGCTCATTAGCGTAATTAGAACGCCTTTTAGTAATTAAACGGCGTCATTAGCATAAAGCCTATCTAAACCCAAATTTTGACACCAAATCTTTTACCCACTGATATAATATAATATTTTGGGATTTTTAAAGATTTTTAATTATTTTTAACCTGCTCATAACCTAAGGTTACGACATTGATTCGGTAAATGCCGATTATACCCTTTTTGGTTATAAAATGAGTTCTACATAATATTTTGACACCAATCCAATTGCTACTGATTTTAAATAATAAATAAAGTATTTTGAACTTTATAACCTGTCCAGAAAACTCAGATTTCCGGTATAACCCGGAAATCGCTTAAAATGGTTCTTTTAAGCGTATTAAACACATAGTTTATGTTTTAAACCATTTTGTTATATCAGACTTATCACAACTGATATAACCTGTTAAAATAAGTAATTTTACTGATGTATTCGGACCCAAATCTCAGAAATATAAATAATCTCTTTTATAATCTTTAAAATGACCAAAATACCCCTGCGGGGCTTATATTGAGATTAAACTCGTTTTGGGCATATTGGAAGGTATCCTACTGATGTTACAACATATTTAAGACATATTAACTTAGGAAACCTGTAAATGACTCTTATGGTTACCCGTTACGCTTCTTGCGCGTTCGGTTCGGTTTATGTAACTAGTTTGCATAAACTAGCCGAAACGGGTCAAACCTTATCGTTTTTATCTCAAAATCCAGAATGTGTTTAGATTACCCATATTATACAAGTATTCAAACTTGTCGGGTCTAAATCACATTCTATTCCGGTCTTCGCTTAATCACGCGTTCGAACCGTATCTTTCCGTGAAACTAACCGGTCTAAGTTTAGGCTTAATTAAAGACCCGTTAGGATTCTAATAGGTTATTATAAACCTTCGTTCCAGAATAGGAGACCCGGTAAAAGCTACATGCACTTGCTATTTGTGATTGATATTTGCAAAGGTAAATACTTTTAACTTATTTTCCCTTATACGGGCTTGGGGTACGGTATATAAAATACCGCTTGGTCCAGCATTGAATCTTTAATCGAATAGAGGTTAAATCATTGATATGCTCCGTTTTGAAATGTTTTGTTTGCTTAAAGCCTTTGGGGGGTTAATGACCATGTCCCGGATATCCTTGGCATTATCTTATGAGATGGCCACGACCTGAGCACGGGGTGTAGGCGTACACCCGTCAGGGCATAAATAAATAAAGTGGTGTGTCTATTGATCTTTAACCCGGTCTACGGATCGGGCTACTGAACGCATAAGGAACATGTAATTCGTTTACAAGTATTATATTCAAATAATTATCCCAAGTTATAAAGAGTTTGTGCCACGTGCATTCAAATCAATTTTATTAAAACTTTTCAAATGAGTCAGTTGATTGTATTTACCAGTGTAAACTGACGTATTTTCCCAAAAAGGTTAAGTGCAGGTACTATGCGAACTAAGCTGGCTTTCTCCTAGCGTCCACAATAAGTCTCGCAAGCTTGGATGTCAAAACTGTTGAACAATGTTTCCATTTTATTTTTGATCCACCTGTGGATTAATTTCAACTGTTTGTGATACTTGATATTACAATTATATTCGGTTGAAATATATCTTTCAATTGCTTCCGCTGTGCATTTAAATATTGTGTTGTTTGACTGTAACGATATCAACTACGTCACGATACTCCCCACCGGGCCCACCGGTAATACGTGGAAATATCGGGGTGTGACAATGGTTGACCTGATTTGAGCATCTAACACGGCTAAACATTTCTCGACCACATGGCTACTAAACTTTTGGGTGGCAAGGTGCACATAGTTACCCTTAAACTGAGAGGTAAGCTTCGACACAGCCGATGGAATCTGCAGCTCAAGAATGTACTGTACAGCATAGTTTCTACATTGTACGTTTAAAAAATATTAGCCGAAAAAATATAAAAGTGTAAACCACAAAACGGGATTTTTTTCTTAGCATTACCCGTATGCATCTTGTGCAAGAAGGATGCCATTTTTGAGATTTCCAAGACTAAATTCGAACTCGCAACACATTGCCTTCCACCACCATAAACTCTATCAAAGTCCCTGTAAATTAAGCAAAACGCACAAATTTATTAACAAAACTATACTAAAAAACAAATGAAATAAACCTAAAAATACCTAGTACAGACCAGTTTGGCATGTTCATGACCCACTTGACCATTGATCGTTTTCCATCTTGTGGTTCCATCTCATCCATTAAAATCTCCAATCACTTGTGCGTCCCTGCTCATTTGTAAAGCAAACCAATAAATTAGAATCTTGAACATATAATTTGTTGCTACAGGGTTGTATGAGAACATATGATATCGATAAAATACTTAGCAAGTGAAGAAAACGATATGGAAACGGGTCACGCTGAAACACTTTTTTCAAAGCATTTTAGGTTTTTTTTTTGGAACAGCTTGAATTACAGCAAATCCGCCTTCGACGGGTTTGAACCCTTGAACTCAAGGGGAGCAATACCTTAACTCCAACGCGTTTACCAATTGGACCTAACTCTAAGCATTTTATGTAGATAGTTATAGTCTAAATTCAGTATAAACACAATTAACATTTAGATTTAAGAAAATAAAACAAAGAATGCAGATTATAAAAACATGCCAATAAGCTTTCAGCCAAGTGATGACGGTGGACCAAATCACTGGAAGGCCGTAAGAGTATTATCTTTTTTGTAGCCTATCTAGAAGAAAGAAAGAAAGATACAGACTACAAACATTGCAACGACATTATTCATTTAAGCCTACATCTTCAATTGTCTATTTAATTTTGTCTTTTCATGTGTGAGTCAATGAATTTGGTATAGTAAACTTGTACAACATTTACTTTTTATAGAGAAGCAAGTAAATTAGGGATGATCATTTGGTATCGGGGACCAGTATCGAACCGATACTACAGGTACCGAATTTCACGTACTGAATTATTTTCGTTACCGACTTTTTGGAATATTCGGTACCGGTACTTTCGGTTGAGTACAACACATGGAAACTACCAATTTTTACATTCAAATACCCGTGCCGTGCCGAACATTTTCAGTAGCTTTACCGGTAGCCACTTTTGGCGATTTTCGGTACTGGTACCACGACCATCCCTAGAATAATTGAGAGTTAGTTGCGAGGTTCATTCTGTGTGAAATTATATATAGCTTTTAATGAATAATTGAGCCTAACCTTCACCTATTGAACTCGAATTGGCTCGCGAGCCCATGATTTATATAGCTTTTAATGAATATATTAAATATATATTTACATAATTTATAAATAAACTTATGATCAAGAAAACTTATAAAATAAACATTATGTTATATAAAAAAAATTATAATTATAAATAATATAACTAAGTTATATCTCTTCTAACATGTATATGAGACAATATGATAAAAGTGCAAAAGCTATTCAAACACTCAAATCTCCAAAACTAAAAGTACATATGGGTAGGTATGTGAAATTTAAGGCAATAAAGTGACATGTAAATTAAATTGATACAAACATCATTAGCATCTAATTTTGGGTTCACTTAAAAAGTATCAAGTAAATCTTTTCTATTATATAATTTATAATTGCTTTTTATATTTCTTATAGGAAATGACTACTTTCTAAAATGAAAATTAAAGATAAATACATGCGTGGCTTATAAATTTTTGTGTTAGTTACTTTTAGAAAGAGTTGGAAAAAAAAGTGTTTTAGTCAACCCGCCAAATTGACCGGTACCAAAACCCATTTTGACCCGTACCCATATTGCAACATATTGACCAGAAAAGTCTCATTTTTTTACACACAGTTGATCAGAAAGAATTACTTGGTTGAAAAGAGCAGAGGGTGTACCTTAACTGTATTTCTAAAGTAGAAATCAGAGAATCTGATGCAAGAAAGCAGTTGATATTACACTGCAAGAAGGTTGGATCCTTTTTCCACCAAAGACACAATCACCGCCACATTATCCAGCTTGCCACCAGCATATCCAGCAGCCTGTGCACCGTCTGAGAACGGACTTCTTACAAATGAAGACTTCCCTACCTCTTGTGCATCCATGTCTTTGATATTTGGCCAAAATTCGCAACCACCGAACAAAGACACTAAATATCATACATTCATTAGCATGACACAAAAATTATAAAATATAGTTTGAATGCATATAATGGAATTTAAGATAGATATCTCTCTTAAAAATGCAAAAAATACCTTTAACTAAGCTGTTCATTCACTAATCACTACCCTGCACATATATGAACATCATATACATATTAGTATATTACAAAATTTGGCTGGTTCTAAAATATTAATCGATTTGACTCATCACCAATGCATATTAATCCATTAATTAAGAATAAAAAACGATTTAGTGATCAAATAAACGACCCAGTAATAAGACTGATTGATCACTACGTCTTGAAAGTGTTAAAAGTATCATGTATGTTAAATATTATACTTATACTAATACACTCATACTAAACAAATTAAAATTAAATCTAACAACAAACCTTCTGGAGTTAATTCCAGCCAACGTCATCGCGATGCTTCGACCAAAATCCACTCAACGATACAGATCTATAAAACATTGTCGTATCGCCGTCACTGAACCTACAATCCGACGCTGGTTCCGGCATCGCTTTCCAATCAACCTCTCGTATTCACCGATTTCGTCGTCAAATACTCCATAACTGATAACAGTTTTCAATTAAAATCAAAAGTTCTTCACAGAATCTGTAGAAAAAAAAATCATATATGGAACCTACCAAGAACAAAAACTCATCCCACGAAAGAAAACACGAAAAGAAGCGTAGCCTACCACTCAATTCACAACTCACTGGAACCTTTATCTCACAACTGAGCGTCCCAGCATTATATATATTTAATGTTAGGGTTACTAATCTTTAGAATACTCAAGAAATTATAAAGTTAGGGTTACTAATCTTTAGAATAAACCCCAAATTTGGGAAGATCGTACAACAAAAACTCAAACATAGATGAAATCTAAGAAAAACATAAACAAATCTCAGTGTAACATATACAAATACATGATTAATTAAACAATATAATGGATTCAAGAAGATAAATTACCTTACCGAGATGAAGAAGAAGTCGATCAAACAAAGGCGGCAGGGGAATGTCGAAGAGATTAGTCGCCAAAGTGGAATCGCGAAATAGATTTAGGGTTTCTGATTTGAAAATCAAAATCAAATGATAATGAGAACATTTATCAACAGATTAGAATGATAAAATCACTATCTTTAATCGGAACTATTGTTAATCTAACCTTGATTCGAATTGATGGATTGAAGATCTTTGAATATCAGTGGCGACAGAGATGGAAGGAGGAGAATGAGAGAAACCCTAGAATATGAGGGAAAGAATAAGTGAAACAGCGTCTATTCATTTGCCGCTCAAAGAGAGAATTGGAGAAACAATTAGATGCCACGTGGCATCTGGTAGCCTAAGTAAATGACAAGTGGCTAAAGATTATTTTGTTTTATTAGAAGTAGTAGATGGTTTAAATTTTGAATCTGGAGCCATAATTTTGAATTTTGAATGCGAGGCAGAACTTTTGAATTTTGAATGGTGGGCAGAGGTTTGAATGGTTGGCCGAGCTTTTAAAACTAAATGTATTTTAAAGTGATTTATATATTCCGATTTATGATGCAACAATGATATAAGAAAAACCTTGTTGGACAGCCTCTATGGCTGCCAACTCAACTTTTCTTATGTCACTGCATTTTCTCATTTTATTGATAGTATAGATTTATAAGCACCTTCAAAGAATCAAGACATTAATACTTATTTCAAAGTAAAGACATGCTTGTTGTTGATGATGTCTTGAGATATGTCGTTTGTTTCCTCAGAAATTTGTTGTCTATACAAATTAGGGTTTATTCACAGTCGAGTTGTAGGATCGACCATCAATACTTTCGGTTTATTCATGAGTCGTTGGTCAGTCGAGGATCTTGAGATTCTTTGACCTTTTCATTTCCATCTAGTACATTCGACAGCCGATCCACATGTTAACTGTATGATCTGCCGCAAACTATCTGCTTGTATTTTGCAATGTTTTTTAAGGTTTTTGTTGGTTGGACACAAAGGGAGATTAGACTATGAACATCAGAACATGTGTAGATAATATTCAATTCACATGATAATATTTTTTGGAATCATCAAAGAGATACATATAAGGTGAATCATCAAAGAGATACATAATAAGGAGGAATGTTAAATGTAAGCACCAATAACAATTTTTACATCATCATCATACTCAATAAATCTCACCAATAGTAAAGCTAAGATAGGGTTTGAGGAGGCTAAGATGTAGACAGTCTTACCTCTACCCCCGTAGGAATAGAGAGTCTGCTTCCGGTGAGACCCTCAGCTCGACCAATAACAATTATGCATATTGTAGGCATATAACATTTTTACAATGATATGTATATCTGTTATAGATGGAACTAATAAATGGAATTGTATATGCCTTGCATATAACAACATAAAGATATACAAAATACATAAATACAAATAATAATGATATGTATATCTATTATAGATGGAACTAATAAATGGAATTGTATATGCCTTGCATATAACAACATAAAGATATACAAAATACATAAATACAAATAATTATATATGCATGTATCATTTTATGACAAGGATGGATTTGTATTTTTATGTAATCAACTAGTTTTATTGATGAAACGGAACTAGTTGCATTCCATTAGAAACTTATCCAAATAATATCATTAGTGAATGGTTGCAAAATGCACCAAGGAACCAGTGGTATTATATGGCGAAAATTCGTTTTTCGTCGGCATCACTTTGATTTGCTACGGTAGCGGCACACATGTGTAGCAACCGAAAGAAATGAAAATCAAATAGACAAAGTCATAATATTCTTAGAAGGACATCGACACATGTTTTACATTGATTGAAAACAATAAAAACAAATAAATAAAGTCATGACATGCTCAAAAGGATACCTAAACGCGCTTTACATCGATCGAAAACCGTAAAAATGGATACCGATACCCTTTTCGATGTCGGTATCGATTCGGTACAAAAGTTATACCCGGATAATTGAAAAATAATTAAACACACGTGGTACCGATGCTGGTATATGAATTCGGTTTGTCACAATATTTATACCGGAATATCAAGATAAAAAGTTAAGCACGCCTTCGATTCAACTTTTAAAAAAGTTTAAGATGTGTGTGTACACCATATAGTATGTTTAAATAATGGAGCCCCAAATTTAATACCGGCAACGACTTGTATGGCTGTGTTTTAATGACTTATACATTGTTATGCAAAAGTCCTTTTTAAATGAAAATTACACCAAGTGTATGTTAAAATAAGGATGTTGTAACTGAAAATTTAGAGTTGTATAAAATATCAAGAAGAAAAAAAAAAGGAACCAAAATATTGTAAGTGAGCCGAATGTCAAAATGTGATTCGGAAAAAAGAAAGAAAGAGAAAAACTACAAGTATAAAAATACTGTAACTTGAACCTTTTATTATTTTTTTTATGAAAAAGTTGTACATACTTACCCAGGGGCGGACCTACATGAGAGGTTGGGTGGGCGGGCGCACCCCTTAAAAAAGAAAAGTTTAGTGTATTTTTTAGGCTAAAATCTCGACCGCACCCCTGGAATGTTTGCAATCGCACCCCTTAATTGCAAAAACTGATATATGTGACCGGATTTTTTCTCCGGGAAGTAACGCGGCAGGTACCTGCAAATGAAATGAAGAAGAAGACTATCCTTTGAAACTTAAATGGGTTTTCCTACTATAGTTTTAAAAGTTATTATATTTTATTGTTTTTTTTTTTTTTGCTTTTCTAAGGCTTACAGCAAAAGCCTGCAACTTTTATAGGTTAGACCTATCCTTATTTAGTTATTAAGATAAATACACAAAATTAGAATTAATTCTCTTAACTATTTAATTTTAAAATTTTGTGGACTCTTTATTTGATTAATATACTTCGGTCTATTATATATATATATATATATATATATATATATAAATATTACATATATGGTTATAAATTAGTTACTTTCTTTGTATTTTAAAATTTTAAAAAGAATAAATATATAAATAAAACATAAAAGATTGTAGTACATATGCATAGTTGTATCATATTTAGAAAGAGATTTTTATTGTGATCAATCTGACTTACTTGAACTATTTAAATGATTCTATGAAATTGAGCATCCAAAAATAACGACTATATTGGAATCAATTCTTGGATCTGCCCCTGTCGGAGGCTTTTCTAGCAACGTTGAAGAGCTATGCAAGTAGATTTTCCGACCCGACCTGAATTGGACCAAAAGGGTATTATATAGCGATAGACAAAAGACGCCTTTAAAATTCCGCACCCCATGAAAAAAATTTCTGGGTCCGCCACTGTACTTACCCAAATTTCACCTACTTTGATTAAGGTCATGACAGGCGGTTTATCAGGGTTGTAGGAGGTGTCTGCGATCAAGGCCCAAATCAATATAAAGCCCGAAATATTTTTAAAAATTATATATATATATATATATATATATTTAAAAAAAATCTGGATGTTTGTATAAATAAGGGCCTGCTAAAAGACCAAAAGTTTTAGAAATAAAGGTATGTTTAAAAGTTTAAAAAAAATGCCCAATTAACAAGCCCAAGTGACTAGTCTAAACGAAAATAAGGGCCTGTATACGGAGTTGAAGTTGATTAATACATTTTTACCGAGACACATTGACAACCATTTTGATGTTTTAGACTATATCTTCCAACGCAGTACTACTTATCCTAATGCTATAAATGCATATGAAGTGTTGTTGACATCGGCAGAAAGAAGTTTCTCAACGTTGAAGTTGTTGAAGACCTATTTACGTTCTACAATATCACAAGAAAGGCTAAACGGGTTGGCGGCAATTTCTATTGAAAGTGAAATATTAGATACTATGGATTACAAGGAGTTGATCGAGAGCTTTGCTTCAAAAAACGTTAGAAGAACCACATTTTTCGCTTAGCAAGTAGGTTCGATAATCTGATCATTTTTGCTACACTATTTTTATTAATTTGTTTATCTATTTCATAACAATTATCGTAGTATTATGAGTTTTTAGTATTTATATATTTGATTGAATGATTCATTGATAAGTTTATATTATATGAAGATTTGCGAATAGGGCCCAAATTTTTTATCTCGAACAGGGGTAAAAAAAATTTGTGATTTTCGGAGACGGCCCTGGGTCATGATAACATAAATGGGCCGGCCCAGAGGAGCGGGGTGGACGACCGCTTAGGGTTCAAACCCTTCGAATCCCGATTTAAAAAAAAATTATATATTAAGCGTGTATAGGGCTGTAAACGAACCAAACGTTCAGCGAACAGTTCGTGAACCGTTCGGCGGGAAGTTCGTTTATGTTCGTTCGTTTAGTAAATGAACGAACACGAACAAGAAATTTCGTTCGTTAAGTTAAACGAACGAACGAACATGAACAGAGGTTGCGTTCGTTCGTTTATGTTCATGAACGTTTGGTAATGTGTTCGTTTATGTTCGTGAGCATTCGGTAATGAGTTCATTTATGTTTGCTTGTTAATATTTATTTGTGTTAGTTCGTTAAAGGTTTTTATATGTTGTATTTTGTTTTATTATTTCTAGTTTTTTAAATTTTGAAACCCTAGTTATCTTATATGCCTCTCACAACCTCCCTCATTTCACTATTTCAATTTTAGTTTGTGTTAAGGCTTAACAAACACTTAATTTTGTGTTATCATGTTTTTGATAATCACGCCAACTCTGTTCGGATAATTATATTAAGTGTTTATTTATTTTTTGTGGATTCTTCGTAATGTTTGTGATGAAAATGCAGATTTTATTCTAAAATGAATATTGTGTTCATAAACGTCGTTTGTGTTCATTTATGTTCATGAACATTTGTTAGAGTTCATTAGCATATGGTAAGTGTTCGTGAACAGTTCACGAACATGTTCGCTTCCTTAATGAACGAACATGAACAAGAAATCTCGTTCGGTAAGCGTTCATGAACAAGCTTGTTCCTTAACGAACGAACACGGACATGGCCCTGTTCGTGTTCGTTCGGTTCGTTTACAGCCCTAAGTGTGTACATAAGTTTTGTTTCAAACACCATAAACAAAGATATCCATTGTTCTATGGTCAGCAATTATACATATTAACATTTACAAGTTAGTGACGTAAGCGGGTAATAGTTTTGTCAAGTGGTTGGCTATTTTGGGCGGCCACTTTTGACTTTGGTTTTTTTTCTATATAATAGTTATTTATAGGTGATTCCAAATTACAATTTTATCCCAGGTGTAAAATTACGATTTCACCCTCGATTCAAAATAAAAATTTGCTTTTGCCCCTTGCTTAAATTTATGATTTTGCCCTCAGTTAAAAAATACAATTTTGCCCCCAGTTCAAAATAAAATTATGGTTTTGCCCTCAGCTAGAGTCCTGCCAAATTACGATTTGGTTCCCAGTATAAAATTACGATTTTGCCCGCAGCTAAAATATTACGATTTTGCCCCCATTTCAAAATAAAAAAATTGGTTTTGCCCTCATAAGGAACATGTAATTCGTTTACAAGTATTATATTCAAATAATTATCCCAAGTTATAAAGAGTTTGTGCCACGTGCATTCAAATCAATTTTATTAAAACTTTCAAATGAGTCAGTTGATTGTATTACCAGTGTAAACTGACGTATTTTCCCAAAAAGGTTAAGTGCATGTACTACGCGAACTAGGCTGGCTTTCTCCTAGCGTCCACAATAAGTCTCGCAAGCTTGGATGTCAAAACTGTTGAACAATGTTTCCATTTTATTTTTTATCCACCTGTGGATTAATTTCAACTGTTTGTGATACTTGATATTACAATTATATTCGGTTGAAATATATCTTTCAATTGCTTCCGCTGTGCATTTAAATATTGTGTTGTTTGACTGTAACGATATCAACTACGTCACGATACTCCCCACCGGGCCCACCGGTAATACGTGGAAATATCGGGGTGTGACAGGTTGGTATCAGAGCCAACATTGAGTGAATTAAACACTAACCTTTTGTGTTTAATCTCAATGACACAATTGCACATTCCTAAATTTTCGAGTCTAGACAAAGAACATAGGAATAATCCAAATTTGTTTTAAATTGACTTTGTTTATATATATCCTCGTTGTTATCTTTATTTATATTGACAGGCTTAACAATGCCGCCAAGATTCCGAAGAGGAGGAAGAGGCAAGGGTCCAATCACTGCCCCCAACGATCACGAGGCCGGGCCTTCACACCGGCGAACTCCTTCTACCACAATGAGTGCCGATCCGCAACGAGCCTGGAGGACCTATACGGAGCCCGCTAGACGGTCTGTTTTGCACAGTTCAACGCCTCCCTATCTCAACTCCTATGGGCCACATTCAGAAAACGAGCCCGATAACCCACAACCTTCATATATACCTCTCCAGCGATCCCTTTCGCACAATTCCTTTGGCAACCCTACTCCTGTCTTTCAGGGCCGGTTCAACCCGGCGAATTATATTCAAGAACCAGTGGGTTTTAACCCATTGGGACCAGAGGGCCACTTCTCAGAAGACAATGCAATGGACATGGATGAGGACACGGATCCCGTCGAGCCTGCATCAGGAACCCCCAACCATCCCATTGAGATTTCGGATGGTTCATCTTTCCACGGATCACCCTACGGTGGTTCAAACAGTTATCAAGCGAGGTTTAACCAACATGAATGGTACTTCACACCTTCTCACCATTCATCACCTCACCAGCTGCAGCAGCAGGATCCTTCTGGGGATTCGCGATTCGTGGCAGTCACGCCACCACCTCCACCGCCGCCAGTTCATCAAGCACCTCCAGAACCGCCATGGCGTAGGAGAACAGGCGCGAGAATATCCGCGCGAGGAGTGGATTTCCACTTTAGCACCCCTCGACACTCCAGTGGCAGTCACTACCCGCCACTGCATGAGGACCCACAAATGGGTGGGCCCTCCAACCCAGTTCCAGAGGTGAACTCTGCACCAGTTGCACCACAGCCGCCACCAATGGGTTTTGATAACCCTATTCCTGCATACGCCGGTTCAACGGCGTATAATCCGTTTGAGCAGCCGGTTCACACCAACTATAATTACGATGAAGCCGACCCATACTTGGTAGCGGCCAACTACAACTCCCTTCATCCGGAAGGACCGTATGGAGCTCTTTGGGGAGTGGGATATCCAACTCATGGATATCAAGTACCTGCTCGACCACCGATTCGACAGCAGTCGCAGCCACCACGATTTTCTCCACCGGAACAGGAAGAAATCCTCCAAAGACTCAGTCGAGTGGAATATGAGTTCCAGGAAGAACGTAGGAACAACAGAGGATTCCTCAAAGGCCTAGCGAGCTTGTTAAAGGGGAAGAAGAAGAAGAGGGATCATTAAATCCCTACATGTACTGTTGTATTTTCTATTTTCAATCAAGTCCCTGCGTGGAAAGTTATCTGTGTATTTAGTCCCTGCGTGGACTTGTCTTTTTAGTCCCTACGTGGACATCTATTATAGTATTAGGTCCCTGCGTGGACTTGTGTTATCGGTTTAGCCCCTGCGTGGGTAAATTGTTTCTGTTAAAAGTCCCGTTTAGGGCAAGGTGTAATCCTTTTTAAAAATTTATGGAATGTTAAGTTTATAAATTTCATTTTTGCCATTATATGCATAAATAAATTATACATGAAATAAATAAATCAAAATCATTCCATTATAATTAATCTGCCTATTAAATACTAAACAAGAATCTTAAAATAAGACTTAGCCAAGATGGTAAGACCTATTTAAAAGATTCGGATCCCTGTTAACATCTGGAAACATGTTAACGCTTCTGGCAGACGTGATTCGTTAAAAATCACACCCGTCATTTTATATAAGGATTCTTCAACAGATTCCTAACCTAACTTAATAAATCATGGGTTTAAATCATCAATTAAGATGATCCCATATTAAACATCCATTAGTGATGTAGTGCCTACGGGCCATACTCATTGTCATATAAGAAAAAAGACAGTAGTAGTCTACGACTCCCTGTCAGAAAATGGTAGAGAACTATGTTCAAACCTTCATGCCTTGATTCTCTGAAATCATGGCTTATGATTTAAAAATGTCCCTGTGACTAGGCCTTTTGTGCTCATAATACTGTTATTATTTAATAATTAGGATAGGTTATAATGAAATCCTAAATAAATGTGAGTAACAAATTAACCAAATGTGGTCTATGTTTACCATGGTTAATGAATTGCCCTAAAAGGAAATTCCATAATAAACTCCCAAATAAAGTATTGTCGATATCTTATGTAACAGTTCAAGATACATGGCGGACTCAGATGAAATCAATAGTCGGCCAATGGAGAACAATGACGCCCCCAGGTTCAATGTGACTGGCGAGGAACTCCAAACGTTAATTGACAATGTTGTTACAAAAGCCTTGGATAGGCAGTACAGTGAAGCAAGCGGTACTCGGAGCAGAACCCTATCCGCACCGCATTCCAAGCCTAAGACTCATTCTGAGGCTCACAGCAAGCCACCACCCTCTAAGAAGGACGAGCTAAAGAAAGGTGATGACGATCGTCAGTCCTCAAAACAGCAAAGTGCTCCATCTCAAAAGATTGCATTGAACCAAGGACCCCGTGAGAAGGGTTGCTCCTACAAATATTTTGTTTCATGCAAACCCAGGGACTTCACTGGGGAGAAAGGAGCTATAGATTGCATGACATGGTTAGATGAGATGGACACCGTGGTTGATATCAGCGGATGCGCTGATAAGGATGTGGTAAAGTTTGTGTCTCAATCGTTCAAAGGTGAGGCCTTAGCCTGGTGGAGATCGTTGATTCAAGCGACTGGGAAAATTCCACTGTACAATATGACATGGGAACAATTTATTACCCTCATCAGGGAGAACTATTGCCCTCAACACGAGCTTTAATACAATGTCAAGGTTGGTTCCTTACTTGGTGACCCCGGAACCCAAAAGAATAGCTCGTTTCATTGGGGGTTTAGCCCCAGAGATTAAGGCAAGTGTAAAAGCCTCTCGGCCAGCTACTTTCAGATCTGTAGCTGATATATCTTTGTCCCTCACACTGGACGTGGTCAGACAGAGATCGCTGAGGAACACGGATACCGAGAAAAGGAAGCGTGAAGATGACAATTCAAGACGGTCTGATAAGAAGCACAGGGGAAACAATGACCACAAGAAGGGGTCTGGTTCTAAGAAGGATGGGCACCAATCTGGAGATAAGCCCAAGTGTAAGACTTGTCAGAAGCACCACTTTGGGAGGTGCAGACTTGACTCAAAATCCCAATCTCAGTCGAGGCCTTGTGGGATTTGCAAATCTACGGAACATAAGACCCTAGAGTGCAAGAAGCTGAAAGATACAACGTGCTACAGTTGCAACGAAAAAGGGCACATTAAGACAAATTGCCCAAAATATGCAAAGAAAGCTGATGAAGGAAAGAAGACCAATGCTAGGGTCTTCAGGATGGATGCAAAGGAAGCTGTGCAGGACGACAATGTGATCACAGGTACCTTCCTTGTAAATGATGTCTATGCAAGAGTACTTTTTTATTCAGGCGCTGATAAATCTTTCGTAGATAATAAGTTTTGTGAATTTTTGAAATTGCCTGTTAAAACCTTAAGTGTGAAGTATGAGGTGGAATTAGCTGATGGAACCATAGAAACCGTCTCAACTGTGTTAGATGGATGTGTTATATCCATTAAGAACCACTCTTTTCCTTTGTCCCTAATTCCCTTTAAGTTAGCCGGTTTTGACACGGTTTTGGGTATGGACTGGTTATCCCATAACCAGGCCCAAATTGTCTGCAATAAAAAGCAAGTGGTGATCAAGACTCCGTCTGGTGAACCACTTACCATTCAGGGAGATACCCAGTATGGACTGCCTGAGCAAGTGACTATGCTCAAGCCCTCTAAGTGTTTGAAGAAGGGTTGTGTCATCTACATGGCACAAGTGACTATTGACGAGCCGAAGCCTAAGATTGAAGACATCCCCGTTATTTCTGAATATCCCGATGTTTTCCCTGAAGAACTACCTGGTTTACCACCAGATAGACAAGTAGAATTCAGAATTGACATCATCCCTGGAGCAGTACCTGTTGCTAGAGCACCTTATAGGGTGGCACCAACAGAGATGAAGGAATTGAGAACACAACTGGATGAATTGCTAGCCAAAGGTTTCATTAGACCTAGTTCGTCTCCTTGGGGAGCACCAATCTTATTTGTCAAGAAGAAGGATGGATCGATGCGTCTGTGCATCGATTATAGCGAGCTTAATAAAGTCACTATCAAGAATAGGTATCCTTTGCCCAGGATCGACGATCAGTTCGATCAATTGCAAGGGGCAAGCTACTTCTATAAGATCGATTTGAGGTCAGGCTATCATCAATTGAAGGTTAAAGATGAAGACGTGCACAAGACTGCATTTAGAACTCGTTATGGTCTTTACGAGTTCCTAGTGATTCCTTTTGGACTCACTAATGCACCAGCCGAATTCATGGATCTCATGAATCGAGCCTGCAAACCGTACTTAGATAAATTCGTCATCGTCTTCATCGATGACATCCTCATTTACTCCAAGAATCAGGCCGACCATGAGAAACATCTTCGATGTATTCTTTCATTACTTCAGCAGGAGAAGCTCTATGCCAAGTTTACGAAGTGTGAATTCTGGCTTCGTGAAGTCCAACTCCTTGGACATGTTGTCAGTGAGCGTGGTATCCAAGTAGATCCCGCTAAAGTTGAAGTTGTCATGAACTGGCAAGAGCCGAAGACGCCCACAGAAATTCGCAGTTTCTTGGGATTGGCAGGATATTATAGGCGTTTCATTGAAATTTTTTCAAGAATTGCTGCACCCCTAACTTCATTGACTCATAAGAAAATAAAGTTCGATTGGGGTCCTAAGCAGCAAGAATCCTTCGATCTTCTCAAGCAAAGGTTGAGCAATGCTCCTGTGTTGACATTGCCTGATGGAATAGAAGAGTTTGTGGTATATTGTGATGCATCACACACCGGGATGGGATGTGTGCTTATGCAGAAAGGCAAGGTTATTGCCTATGCATCACGTCAGTTAAAGGTGCATGAAAAGAATTACACCACCCATGACTTGGAGTTGGGTGCCGTTGTATTTGCACTAAAACTGTGGAGACACTACTTGTATGGAATCAAGTGTGTGATCTATTCTGATCACGAGAGCCTCCAGCACCTGTTTAACCAAAAGGATTTGAACATGAGGCAGCGACGATGGATGGAAACTTTGAATGATTATGATTGTGAGATAAGATACCATCCGGGCAAGGCGAATGTAGTCGCCGACGCCTTAAGTCGAAAAGAAAGAGTGAAGCCTATAAGAATCAATGCCAAGAGCATTGAGATCAAGAATAGTTTGAACGAAAGGTTGTTAGCTGCACAAAAGGAAGTTGTGTTGGAAGCTAACTATCCTAATGAAAAGCTAGGAGTAACTGAAGAACAGTTATCCCAGGGCAATGACGGAATCCTGAGGTTAAATGGACGAATATGGGTTCCAATTTATAGGGGACTTCGAGATGTTATCCTCCAGGAAGCCCACAGTTCTAAATACTCGGTTCATCCTGGAGCTGATAAGATGTACCAGGATCTAAAGGCAAACTATTGGTGGATAGGCTTGAAGAAGTCTGTAGCTGCCTATGTAGCTAAATGCTTGACATGTGCGCAAGTCAAGGCAGAACATCAAAAGCCATCGGGTTTGCTACAACAGCCTGAACTTCCCACGTGGAAGTGGGAAATGGTGACGATGGATTTTATCACCAAGTTGCCAAAGACAAGGAAAGGAAATGATACTATATGGGTGATCGTGGACAGACTGACTAAGTCAGCACATTTCCTACCCATCAAGGAGACCTATAGCTCCGATATGTTAGCCCAATTGTACGTGGATAAGATTGTATCTCTACATGGCGTACCAGTAGCTATTATCTCTGATAGGGATACTAGATACACGTCACATTTTTGGAAAAGTTTCCAACAATCTTTCGGCATACGATTAAATTTCTGTACGGCTTACCATCCTCACACGGACGGACAGAGTGAGCATACAATCCAAACGTTGGAAGACATGCTTCGTGCACGTGTGATCGACTTAGGTGGTAGTTGGGATAACCACCTGCCATTAATCGAGTTCTCATATAACAATAGCTACCATACCAACATCAAGGCTGCGCCCTTCGAGGGCTTGTACGGTAGAAAGTGCAGAACTCCCGTTTGTTGGGCGGAAGTTGGAGATGTCCAACTGCTAGGACCTGAAATAGTCTTTGAAACGACGGACAAGATTGTCCAGATTCGTGATCGCCTGAAAGCTGCCAGGGATAGGCAGAAAAGCTACCCAGATCTAAAGCGTAAACCTTTTAACTTCGAGGTAGGTGACAAAGTGTTGCTTAAAGTATCACCCTGGAAGGGAGTGATGCGATTTGGTAAGAAAGGCAAGTTAAGCCCGAGATACATAGGACCATTCGAGATCATCGAACGTGTCGGATCAGTTGCCTATAAGTTAAACTTAACTGAAGAGCTCAGTGGTATTCACAATGTATTCCACATCTGCAATCTGAAAAAGTGTTTCGCTGATGAATCACTAGTCATACCACATACAGATGTGCACATAGAAGAGAGCTTGAAGTTTGTTGAAAAACCTATGTCGATCGAGGATCGACAGGTTAAGAAGCTTCGAAGGAAGCATGTACCCATTGTAAAGGTTAAATGGGATTCCCGTAGAGGTCCCGAATACACTTGGGAGGTTGAGTCCACAATGAAAGAAAAGTACCCTCATTTATTTCACTAAATCTTGAGGTCGAGATTTCTTTTAAGGGGGTGAGGATGTAACACCTCGAAAATTCACGTCCTACAATGTATTGAAACGTGTCATAAGCTTGAACGTGTGAAATAATACTCTAGAGGGACTAAAGTTGACAAATAAGAAAAGTATATGAATATACGAGTTCAAAATGTCAACAATGGATAAATACACTTTACAATAACCCTACATGATGTTTATAACCTTAAACGAATAAATCATGGATCATACGAAGCTAAATGTGAAAGAAAGTGAGGAATTACAAACTACTGGGGCTAAATGTGTCAACATGTTTAAGGTATACCTCTGAGTGTCCTTTTGCAAACCCGAAGCTTTGTAACGGTAAATTATGCTCACTAGAATACATGATAAAAATTTCATAAAGTTTCGTTATCGTATGAGAAAGTTATGATCGAATTCGTATGCGAGGGGTTAAAGCGTCAACGTTGAAAATTATGACTTTTCGGGTAAACCCAAAGCAAACCAAGGACTTAACAAAGTAGGTATAAGTCTTGAAGCCCTTATGTGTCAAATTGGAGGGTTCAAAATGCAAGAAATAAAGGTTGGATGACCTTTCGAAGGGCCAAGAGACAAGATGCAACAACTAGAAAATGTTTAATCTGACAGCAGTCCTCAAGCGGGCCGCGTAAGCCCGAGAAGACCCCTACATGGGCCGCGTTCGACGCCCAGATGCAGAAAGTTGGGACAGCATCCTGTTTAGACCCGGTTTAACTAGACCATTTGTCGGGTCAAAGTTGATTAGAAAAAGTCAACAGAATGCTAATCTTTGAATTAACGCATAATTAACAATGCAGAAGGCATGTAACCTATTTTATCACTCATATAACTTAGTAATAAATGTAAGAACATGTCTAAACATGTTCGACCCGACAATTTTCTGTTTAGACCCGGTTCGGAACCGAAAGTCGTAAAACTTTGACTTTTGCTTTGACTTCAGTTCTGACCTGATTTAGTATGATTTGGAAATGCCTTAGAGCTTCCTTAGGACCAGGCTACATGATAGTATAACCCTCTGTGGTTATACACCTTGGTTCATTAGCTATCAAATTAATATGCATGATTCCGTTAATTGCTTAAATGTTGACCAATATGCCCTTTTGACCATAAAACGAGGATTTTGGATATATGAAAGGACAATAATCTTTATTACTGATTTATAAACATGTCCCTAAATTTTCACATCAGTTGGAGTTCTAGATTAGGAGTTATGCTCATTAGCGTAATTAGAACGCATTTTAGTAATTAAACGGCGTCATTAGCATAAAGCCTATCTAAACCCAAATTTTGACACCAAACCTTTTACCCACTGATATAATATAATATTTTGGGATTTTTAAAGATTTTTAAATATTTTTAACCTGCTCATAACCTAAGGTTACGACCTTGATTCGATAAATGCCGATTATACCCTTTATGGTTATAAAATGAGTTCTACATAATATTTTGACACCAATCCAATTGCTACTGATTTTAAATAATAAATAAAGTATTTTGAACTTTATAACCTGTCCAGAAAACTCAGATTTCCAGTATAACCTGGAAATCGCTTAAAATGGTTCTTTTAAGCGTATTAAACACATAGTTTATGTTTTAAACCATTTTGTTATATCAGACTTATCACAACTGATATAACCTGTTAAAATAAGTAATTTTACTGATGTATTCGGACCCGAATCTCAGAAATATAAATAATCTCTTTTATAATCTTTAAAATCACCAAAATACCCCTGCGGGGCTTATATTGAGATTAAACTCGTTTTGGGCATATTGGAAGGTATCCTACTGATGTCAAAACATATTTAAGGCATATTAACTTAGGAAACCTGTAAATGACTCTTATGGTTACCCGTTACGCTTCTTGCGCGTTCGGTTCGGTTTATGTAACTAGTTTGCATAAACTAGCCGAAACGGGTCAAACCTTATCGTTTTTATCTCAAAATCCAGAATGTGTTTAGATTACCCATATTATACAAGTATTCAAACTTGTCGGGTCTAAATCACATTCTATTCCGGTCTTCGCTTAATCACGCGTTCGAACCGTATCTTTCCGTGAAACTAACCGGTCTAAGTTTAGGCTTAATTAAAGACCCGTTAGGATTCTAATAGGTTATTATAAACCTTCGTTCCAGAATAGGAGACCCGGTAAAAGCTACACGCACTTGCTATTTGTGATTGATACTTGCAAAGGTAAATACTTTTAACTTATTTTCCCTTATACGGGCTTGGGGTACGGTATATAAAATACCGCTTGGTCCAGCATTGAATCTTTAATCGAATAGAGGTTAAATCATTGATATGCTCCGTTTTGAAATGTTTTGTTTGCCTAAAGCCTTTGGGGGGTTAATGACCATGTCCCGGATATCCTTGGCATTATCTTATGAGATGGCCACGACCTGAGCACGGGGTGTAGGCGTACACCCGTCAGTGCATAAATAAATAAAGTGGTGTGTCTATTGATCTTTAACCCGGTCTACGGATCGGGCGACTGAACGCATAAGGAACATGTAATTCGTTTACAAGTATTATATTCAAATAATTATCCCAAGTTATAAAGAGTTTGTGCCACGTGCATTCAAATCAATTTTATTAAAACTTTTCAAATGAGTCAGTTGATTGTATTTACCAGTGTAAACTGACGTATTTTCCCAAAAAGGTTAAGTGCAGGTACTACGCGAACTAGGCTGGCTTTCTCCTAGAGTCCACAATAAGTCTCGCAAGCTTGGATGTCAAAACTGTTGAACAATGTTTCCATTTTATTTTTGATCCACCTGTGGATTAATTTCAACTGTTTGTGATACTTGATATTACAATTATATTCGGTTGAAATATATCTTTCAATTGCTTCCGCTGTGCATTTAAATATTGTGTTGTTTGACTGTAACGATATCAACTACGTCACGATACTCCCCACCGGGCCCACCGGTAATACGTGGAAATATCGGGGTGTGACAATGGTTGACCTGATTTGAGCATCTAACACGGCTAAACATTTCTCGACCACATGGCTACTAAACTTTTGGGTGGCAAGGTGCACATAGTTACCCTTAAACTGAGAGGTAAGCTTCGACACAGCCGATGGAATCTGCAGCTCAAGAATGTACTGTACAGCATAGTTTCTACATTGTACGTTTAAAAAATATTAGCCGAAAAAATATAAAAGTGTAAACCACAAAACGGGATTTTTTTCTTAGCATTACCCGTATGCATCTTGTGCAAGAAGGATGCCATTTTTGAGATTTCCAAGACTAAATTCGAACTCGCAACACATTGCCTTCCACCACCATAAACTCTATCAAAGTCCCTGTAAATTAAGAAAAACGCACAAATTTATTAACAAAACTATACTAAAAAACAAATGAAATAAACCTAAAAATACCTAGTACAGACCGGTTTGGCATGTTCATGACCCACTTGACCATTGATCGTTTTCCATCTTGTGGTTCCATCTCATCCATTAAAATCTCCAATCACTTGTGCGTCCCTGCTCATTTGTAAAGCAAACCAATAAATTAGAATCTTGAACATATAATTTGTTGCTACAGGGTTGTATGAGAACATATGATATCGATAAAATACTTAGCAAGTGAAGAAAACGATATGGAAATGGGTCACGCTGAAACACTTTTTTCAAAGCATTTTAGGGTTTTTTTTTTTGGAACAGCTTGAATTACAGCAAATCCGCCTTCGATGGGTTTGAACCCTTGAACTCAAGGGGAGCAATACCTTAACTCCAACGCGTTTACCAATTGGACCTAACTCTAAGCATTTTATGTAGATAGTTATAGTCTAAATTCAGTATAAACACAATTAACATTTAGATTTAAGAAAATAAAACAAAGAATGCAGATTATAAAAACATGCCAATAAGCTTTCAGCCAAGTGATGACGGTGGACCAAATCACTGGAAGGCCGTAAGAGTATTATCTTTTTTGTAGCCTATCTAGAAGAAAGAAAGAAAGATACAGACTACAAACATTGCAACGACATTATTCATTTAAGCCTACATCTTCATTTGTCTATTTAATTTTGTCTTTTCATGTGTGAGTCAATCAATTTGGTATAGTAAACTTGTACAACATTTACTTTTTATAGAGAAGCAAGTAAATTAGGGATGATCATTTGGTATCGGGGACCAGTATCGAACCGATACTACAGGTACCGAATTTCACGTACTGAATTATTTTCGGTACCGACTTTTTGGAATATTCGGTACCGGTACTTTCGGTTGAGTACAACACATGGAAACTACCAATTTTTACATTCAAATACTCGTGCCGTGCCGAACATTTTCAGTAGCTTTACCGGTAGCCACTTTTGGCGATTTTCGGTACTGGTACCACGACCATCCCTAGAATAATTGAGAGTTAGTTGCGCGGTCCATTCTGTGTGAAATTATATATAGCTTTTAATGAATAATTGAGCCTAACCTTCACCTATTGAACTCGAATTGGCTCGCGAGCCCATGATTTATATAGCTTTTAATGAATATATTAAATATATATTTACATAATTTATAAATAAACTTATGATCAAGAAAACTTATAAAATATACATTATGTTATATAAAAAAATTATAATTATAAATAATATAACTAAGTTATATCTCTTCTAACATGTATATGAGACAATATGATAAAAATGCAAAAGCTATTCAAACAGTCAAATCTCCTAAACTAAAAGTACATATGGGTAGGTATGTGAAATTTAAGGCAATAAAGTGACATGTAAATTAAATTGATACAAACATCATTAGCATCTAATTTTGGGTTCACTAAAAAAGTATCAAGTAAATCTTTTCTATTATATAATTTATAATTGTTTTTTATATTTCTTATAGGAAATGACTACTTTCTAAAATGAAAATTAAAGATAAATACATGCGTGGCTTATAAATTTTTGTGTTAGTTACTTTTAGAAAGAGTTGGAAAAAAAAGTGTTTTAGTCAACCCACCAAATTGACCGGTACCAAAACCCATTTTGACCCGTACCCATATTGCAACATATTGACCAGAAAAGTCTCATTTTTTACACACAGTTGATTAGAAAGAATTACTTGGTTGAAAAGAGCAGAGGGTGTACCTTAACTGTATTTCTAAAGTAGAAATCAGAGAATCTGATGCAAGAAAGCAGTTGATATTACACTGCAAGAAGGTTGGATCCTTTTTCCACCAAAGACACAATCACCGCCACATTATCCAGCTTGCCACCAGCATATCCAGCAGCATGTGCACCGTCTGAGAACGGACTTCTTACAAATGAAGACTTCCCTACCTCTTGTGCATCCATGTCTTCGATATTTGGCCAAAATTCGCAACCACCGAACAAAGACACTAAATATCATACATTCATTAGCATGACACAAAAATTATAAAATATAGTTTGAATGCATATAATGGAATTTAAGATAGATATCTCTCTTAAAAATGCAAAAAATACCTTTAACTAAGCTGTTCATTCACTAATCACTACCCTGCACATATATGAACATCATATACATATTAGTATATTACAAAATTTGGCTGGTTCTAAAATATTAATCGATTTGACTCATCACCAATGCATATTAATCCATTAATTAAGAATAAAAAATGATTTAGTGATCAAATAAATGACCCAGTAATAAGACCGATTGATCACTACGTCTTGAAAGTGTTAAAAGTATCATGTATGTTAAATATTATACTTATACTAATACACTCATACTAATAAGACCGATTGACCCAGTAATAAGACCGATTGACCCAGTAATAAGACCGATTGATCACCAATGCATATTAATCCATTAATTAAGAATAAAAAATGATTTAGTGATCAAATAAATGGCAGAAAGAAGTTTCTCAACGTTGAAGTTGTTGAAGACCTATTTACGTTCTACAATATCACAAGAAAGGCTAAACGGGTTGGCGGCAATTTCTATTGGAAGTGAAATATTAGATACTATGGATTACAAGGAGATGATCGAGAGCTTTGCTTCAAAAAACGTTAGAAGAACCACATTTTTCGCTTAGCAAGTAGGTTCGATAATCTGATCATTTTTGCTACACTATTTTTATTAATTTGTTTATCTATTTCATAACAATTATCGTAGTATTATGAGTTTTTAGTATTTATATATTTGATTGAATGATTCATTGATAAGTTTATATTATATGAAGATTTGCGAATAGGGCCCAAATTTTTTATCTCGAACAGGGGTAAAAAAAAATTGTGATTTTCGGAGACGGCCCTGGGTCATGATAACATAAATGGGCCGGCCCAGAGGAGCGGGGTGGACGACCGCTTAGGGTTCAAACCCTTCGAATCCCGATTTAAAAAAATTATATATTAAGCGTGTATAGGGCTGTAAACGAACCAAACGTTCAGCGAACAGTTCGTGAACCGTTCGGCGGGAAGTTCGTTTATGTTCGTTCGTTTAGTAAATGAACGAACACGAACAAGAAATTTCGTTCGTTAAGTTAAACGAACGAACATGAACAGAGGTTGCGTTCGTTCGTTTATGTTTATGAACGTTCGGTAATGTGTTCGTTTATGTTCGTGGGCATTCGGTAATGAGTTCATTTATGTTTGCTTGTTAATATTTATTTGTGTTAGTTCGTTAAAGGTTTTTATATGTTGTATTCTGTTTTATTATTTCTAGTTTTTTAAATTTTGAAACCCTAGTTATCTTATATGCCTCTCACAACCTCCCTCATTTCACTATTTCAATTTTAGTTTGTGTTAAGGCTTAACAAACACTTAATTTTGTGTTATCATGTTTTTGATAATCACGCCAACTCTGTTCGGATAATTATATTAAGTGTTTATTTATTTTTTGTGGATTCTTCGTAATGTTTGTGATGAAAATGCAGATTTTATTCTAAAATGAATATTGTGTTCATAAACGTCGTTTGTGTTCATTTATGTTCATGAACATTTGTTAGAGTTCATTAGCATATGGTAAGTGTTCGTGAACAGTTCACGAACATGTTCGCTTCCTTAATGAACGAACATGAACAAGAAATCTCGTTCGGTAAGCGTTCATGAACAAGCTTGTTCCTTAACGAACGAACACGGACATGGCCTTGTTCGTGTTCGTTCGGTTCGTTTACAGCCCTAAGTGTGTACATAAGTTTTGTTTCAAACACCATAAACAAAGATATCCATTGTTCTATGGTCAGCAATTATACATATTAACATTTACAAGTTAGTGACGTAAGCGGGTAATAGTTTTGTCAAGTGGTTGGCTATTTTGGGCGGCCACTTTTGACTTTGGTTTTTTTTTCTATATAATAGTTATTTATAGGTGATGCCAAATTACAATTTTATCCCAGGTGTAAAATTACGATTTCGCCCTCGATTCAAAATAAAATTTTGCTTTTGCCCCTTGCTTAAATTTATGATTTTGCCCTCAGTTAAAAAATACAATTTTGCCCCCAGTTCAAAATAAAATTATGGTTTTGCCCTCAGCTAGAGTCCTGCCAAATTACGATTTGGTTCCCAGTATAAAATTACGATTTTGCCCGCAGCTAAAATATTACGATTTTGCCCCCATTTCAAAATAAAAAAATTGATTTTGCCCTCAGTTCAAAAGATTATTTTGCTTCCATTTTAAAATTACGATTTTACCTCTGCTAAAAATTGCAATCTTGCCATCGTTTTTTTTTCTTTGGCAAAACCATGGTAATGTTTTATTTTACTTTGTTGACTTAATTTTGTTTTTATTCATGCCAAATAGCTGCCTAGCACTCGCTAATTGGTCCTGACAAGTTATTGTTTTGCCCCTAACTCTAAATTACACGCTTGTCATCGGTTTAGTTCATTTTTTTTTATCATAACTATGGTACTGTTTTTCTTTAATTGGTTAACTTGATGTATTTTTTTTTTGATATCGTGTTATAGGTAGCATGTATAACTAACCGACATAAAGGCGTACATGTTATTAACCTAAGAAATACTCGGTTTAGCGCCCCGTAACGCGGGCGGCGCATAACTCTAGCTGCCTAACACTGGCTCATTAGTCCTGAAAAATTACAGTTTTACCCTGAGCCCAAAATTACGGTCTTATCATCATTTTTTTTCATAGCAAAATTGTAGTAGTTTTTTTTAATTGATTGAGAATTATTCGGCAATCGCCACGCAACGCAGGCGGGGCATCTACTAGTTAATTACAATGGAGGGACCCCCAACATAAAAGAATAAAAAAAAACCCCTAGAGAAATCTAACGTCTCAATCGGAATTCGTTTGACCTGGTTTCCTACGTTTCTTAGGTTAAGGAGATTGTGTACCAGAACCACCCTCATATACAATATTAATAAGTATATTTAACACACCTCCTCAAGTTGGATGATACTGTATGTTATTGTGCCCAACAGCTTGTTACAAATAAAAACCTAGATGCATGATCACACCACTTCCTCAACTAGAACATCATTGATGAGGTTGACTCTTTAGAACTTTGATACTTGGGTATTTCACCAAATGATAAATAATATTGGTGTAGGATCGTGTACTGACCCGAATGAGTCGTTCAGAGAAGTTTTTATCAGTTTCAGTGGCGGAAACAAAGTAACTGACTACGAAACAGCTAGCAATTCCTTTTAAACACGCATCTGATTGATATTTCAGCTTGTACAATCACTGGATAAACCGGCAGCACTTCGGTATCCAAAGTCACAAAAGTTACAAATGAATTCAACATGACCCCTATATATAGTACTCTAGCTTTCTCTTGAAAGTGACAAGACTCAGTTCAAGAGAAACCTACTTGGTGGCTTTCTCTTGAAACTGATCTACTCTCTTTCAAGCTAAACCTATTCATTCAAGAGAAACCTCATAAACTCAATCTAAACTCTCCTATTTTCTCGTACAACTTGCCCTGATATAACATATCTAGTACAAGACTCAAGACAAGACGAAGTCGACAGATGTATGCACTAACAGACTCCCCCTCAGATGTTGACGAGTCTTAAAGTGTTGAGTCTTCGCATCTTCAGTCTTTATCAGTCTCTGGGCTTCACTCTTTCAATCAGCATCAACAGACTCCCCTTAACAATGTGCTGACATTCCTTCAGTTCTTCAGCATCATTTGCTACAGGATCGTAATCTGGCTTTCACATGCCTGGCTCATGCTTTGCCTTCAGAGTCTTCAAATATCGGAACCTGGTTTTTCAAACATAAGCTTTTCAGGATCAAACAACCTAGCTCACATCCGACCTTTTCTCAAACCTGCACCATCTCTACCTCAAAGTAAATTTTACAATTTTAAACATTAACATGAATATATCAACTAAAACTCTCCCTCAAATCAAACAGAAAATTTTATCAAAAATAATCCTGATAAACCACTTGTAAAGTAGATTAAAAACACATTTGATAAAAAACATAAACTCCCCCTCACAACATGGTCATCATGTTTAGCACTTGGAATTTTGAAAATCAGCTTTCCAACATCAGTTGTCGAAAATCTTTTTGGATTTTTCAAAAAATTATACTAAAACACACTGAAAATCTTTTTTGGATTATGAAATATTAAGAAATTCAGTAAAGAAATATTTACAGACAATATTTTTGTGAGTTTGTGTACGAGGATCATATCAGTTTATGAGACACATCACCAACACCGTTAAGCTTTAAACATTTTCAGTTTTAAACTATTCACGTTGATTGACGATATTGTTGTCCACTTAAACTCAATCTAAAAACTTTCGAAATGCTTACCGATACGTTAAGGTATATTAATTTGCACTAAATTCTTATGGACCCCATGATCTCAGCATATCCCCTCATCATGCAATACACTAACTCAAGTAATGCCTTTAAACTTTTATCAACTGTGATTTGTGCGAAAACAAAGCAGAATGTTTAAACATTAACAATCAGGTCGATACTTCCGTATACGCAGAGAAAGTCCAATGTTTAAACAAAATAAGAAAATAAAAATAAGTTGAAGTTGTTTAGGCTTTAACCACCAGGTCGATACTTCCGTATACGCAGAGGTGATCCAAAGCTTAAACGAAACACCAAAGAAAATAAAGCAGAACGTTTAGGTAATAACATCCAGGTCGATACTCACGTATACGCAGAGGATGTCCAATGCTTAAACAAAATAAAGAAATCAAACAAGTTTAAATTTTTGCAAAAAATGAAATGCACAATCACAGCGACTTTTTAGCAAAGTTGTGAAAATTCACAGACTTAACCAGTTTTATGTCTTTCGACAATCAGCGATTACTGAGTAGGCACACAATCAAGAAGGACAAAACTAAGTACTATGCTTTCGACCATGTTTCCCACTAGAACTAGGCTTTTTAATTTAGATTTGTATCGTTATTGCAAATCTACTAGTCTAGCTGAGCCTATCGTCACATCATTAGTGAGACTGTTTATCACTTTAGACTTTACATTTCTTTAGCATGTTGTGATAGTCCACTGATGTACTATCATTTCCTCTTTTATACAACAAAACTCATTTTTGAAATTTTATCATGTTTTTGTTTTTTTTTTCAAATTTTCAAATGTTTTTGGATTTTCTAAAATTTCTTACTCCCCCTAAAATGCAAACACATTTTAGGAAATTTGAAAACAAACTATACAAGTAACTTGACAACCGATATCGAATCGCTTCAAATCGCCATCCACTTGGCATAAACAATCAGAACTCCCCCTTACACAAAACTATTTTCTCATTATGATTTCAAAACACTTAAGTTTGTTTTAACCAAAATGATTTTTCCGGAAAATAAGTTTTGTTAAACTTACCACTTGTAAAGTTAGGGGTTTGGTTCATCACATTTTCCTCAATCATTTTTAGAAAATCAGATACAACTTAATGTCCCTGATTTACCACTTGGAAGTGAAAATTTCCATCAACCACTTGTAGGAATACCTCATCTACACAAAACCATTTTACCAATAAAAATGCCGATTCCTGCTTCACACTTACTAACCTGGAAGCTCCGGCAATTCCTGCAGTATGACTTGCCAAACTTTATCCATTATAAAATTCATTCACAAAACATCAAATATCAAGAAAGATGCCGATTCCTGATCCACGATTACAAACTTGGGATCTCCGGCAAGTCAGATTTTTCAATGAAAGAAAATATCCACCCAAGCCTGACCAGCCTTGGGTGAATTCAATTCAGAAGCAGTTGGAGTGTAAGTTGATTTCTTTTTAGCATAAAACTCCTTTACCCCTTTCACCTTTCCATCAACCATTTTTCTGAAAATCTTCTTAACTTTCCCATTAAACACTTTCTCAACATCAAAGTTATCCTTCTCAGAATAACCCTTATTTGAGATTTCAGACTTTCCAATTTTCTTTTTAAAATTTTCAGTCCTCAATGGTGGAAAGTTCTCATCATCCATTGAAGGAACTGAGTTTTCATCACTCTCATAAAACTGTGGCTCCTCTGATTTTGTGGAATCAGATTCATCACCAGATTTTACTTCTGATTTCTTAACAACCCATTTTTTGTTGTCAAGTTTCACACTTCGCTTGTAAAATCTCTTCGAACATTCACCAACTTCAAATGTTGAATTTTTGAAAACTTTAAATTTTTCAGTTGGTGATTCGGTTTTATCAACAACAACTTCTTTCAGTTTTCCAGAAACTCCATGTTTTGTGTTTGTAGCTTTCTGACAGTTCCATGCAATATGACCTACTTCATTGCATCTGTAACAGGTTCTTGTTTCTTTCCTTTGATAATCTTCATTCTTCATCTTTTCAGCAAGAAACTCCTGGTTTGACTGTTTCCAGAATGAGCTTTTTGCTTCTTCTTCATGGCTAGTTCCTGCAACATATGTCATTTTTGATTTAAAATTTCGAACATATTTTTCATTTTTATAATTTTCAGGTGGAATAAAACCAATTCCTTTCTTTTTGTAGCTACGATTATGATTTGGTTTCTTTTGAAAACCAGAACCAGAATTGTAACACTTTTTCTTGTTCAAACGTTGTTGTACTCTTGAGGTGTAAGGTCTTGGTTTTCTTGTAAGATTTTCATCTTTTATTTCAGAAATATTAATTTCTGTTAATTTGAAAACCTTTTTGATCATTTCTGGTTTAACACCTCTTATTGGAAACTCTTTATCAAAATATAATTTGTCAGAATCATTCAAAGTATATATAGCTTCAAATGTTTCATCATTCAAATTAGATTTTGACAACAAAAATTCTTTACTGTAAACCCGTTTTCCCGACGACTTTGAACTCTTTTCGGACGAACTCGAACTCCTGACTGACTGACACGAACTTTCGAACTTGGATTTTGACTCTGACTCCTCATCCTTATCCAACACCTGATCGACCACTCTTTTTATCAGTTCTGACTCATGATCAGTGTCGGACGCTGTGAACGTGACATCAATATTGTCCGGTAAAACATCGGTTATCTCGGATTCTAACTTAATATTGACTGCCTGTTTTAATTCTTCCTCGTTAGGTTTTCTAGGCGAGTACCCTTCCCAAATCGGAGGCGGACACTTATTATAACAGACATCCTGTTTCTTACCAGTATCTTTTTTCTTCTTTGGCTTTGTTTCTTCACCTTTAAACGCTTCAAATCCTTCAACTGTTGGATAAATTCTATCAATTATGTAGTCACATCCTTTGTAACTTTGCAGCAATCTTCTGATTCTTTCATTCTCAGTTGCTTCACTATCCAACTCTTTCTTCCACTTTGCACATTCTTCTATGTACAAGTTGATCGCTTTCTGCTTTGTCATCATGGTAGCATTCAACATCTTCAAAGCTTTCTCTCTTTCAGAGTTAGTCTTTTCCAGACTATTCACAGTTCTGTTCAATACATCATGTGACTGTTTCAAATTTTTTACATCAAACAACAACTTTTCTTTCAACTTTTCTAACTCACTAAACCTCTCATCTTTCTCTATACATTGTTTACAAGACTCTAAACATGTAAGACAAGGTTTTGTGACTTCAACAATCTTCTCGACTTCAACTATCTTTTCAACTTCCACAATCTTCTCAATTACTTTGATCTCATTCATTTCCTTTGCAGCTTTCCTTTCTTTCAGTTTCTTCAATTTTTCTGCAAAATAAAATTCAAAAGTGTCAGAAGATAAATGAGTTTTTCCCAAATTTATCTGTTCCATTTCTTCATCACTATCACTTGTTTCTGATGAACTGTTTTCAGATGAAACAGATCTTTCATCTTCATTTTTCTCTTCATCAGATAACACTTCCATCCATTCCTTCAACATTTCTGGCTTTTGAACAATATGTGCAATAAAAGCTTTAACATTAGAATCAGCTGGAATGTACTTGTCCCAGCTAAAACCATCAGCCATTTTCTCATCATCTTGATCAACAATGCCATGATAAGCTTTCCTGTTTGCATCCTCGATCATTCTTCCATGTGCCGTTTGAGCTTCTTTTTATTGATGTGGTTGATGAGTAGAACTGTTCATTCTAGCAATTTTCTGCTGCTCCAGATCCTGTGCCTCCAACTTTTCTATAAACTGCGAAATCGATAACCTTCTAAACTGTCCGGAATTTTTCAATATCATCAGATATGTACCCCATTCCTGTTGCGGTAACGCATCAGCAAGCTTTTCAACCCATTCTGCTGGAGTTTTTGTAATCTTCAACTGTGACATAGTGCGTACAAGATGACAGTATCTTTCAATAAGACTCTTTGTTGTTTCACCAGGCATGCACGTAAATAGTTCAAATTCCTTTTTCAACAAAGCTGCTTTACTTTGTAGCATTTCAGTACTTCCCTCAAATTTCTTTCCAAGAGCTTCCCAGATAGAGTAAGCATTGTCATCATGTTGAAGCAATACAAATATATCCTCCTTTACTGCTTGTTGTAACAGATTGATCATCATTTTCTCTCCTTTATAACTATCTCTTTCTTGCTCTGTGAATTCTGAAATGATTTTATCGGCTCCCGCTGAATTCTTTGGCCTCTCATATACAGTTTTGATGCTCTCCCAAGCTTTTAGATGATTCGCCTGAACCCAATTCTCAAACCGTTTCTTCCATCCGTGATAATCTTCAATTCCCATAAGTTTCGGGGGTTTTTGCATTGTTCCTGTTTCATTCTCCATTGTCATGTTCTTAGTAATGTCTGATGAACTAGTCGGGGTTGTAGCAAATGCGTTGTAAAACTCAGAATCCATGTATTGGTAACACGTTTTTCAAACACAGTTGTTTCAAACGGAATAACCTTCAAGAGAACTTTAAACGAACTATCACCTTCAAGAGAAACCTAATGGAATTTTCAAGAGAAACCTGATGGAATTCTCAAGAGAAACCTGATGAGTTTTCAAAAGAAAGCCGATTTGAAGAGAAACCAACAAGGTTTTTCAAAAGAAAGCTGATTTGAAGAGAAACCAACAAGGTTTTTCAAGAGAAAGCTGATTTGAAGAGAAACCAACAAGGTTTTTCAAGAGAAAGCTGATTTGAAGAGAAACCAACAAGGTTTTTCAAGAGAAAGCTAAAGTGTTCGTTCAAGAGAAACCTAGTTTTTGTCCAATTTTGTCCATTTTTAGTCCGTATTTTAACATGAAACTTTCAAGGGTTTGTCTATGTCCAATTCCGAGTGAACTGTGAAAATTTGAACCAATTCGGACCGTAAAAACTTGTAAATTCTGAAAAGAAGGGGTAGAAAACAGAAATTTCGAGCTGAATCGGTAAGAACTCCTCCTCCTGAGCTCTGATACCACTTGTAGGATCGTGTACTGACCCGAATGAGTCGTTCAGAGAAGTTTTTATCAGTTTCAGTGGCGGAAACAAAGTAACTGACTACGAAACAGCTAGCAATTCCTTTTAAACACGTTTCTGATTGATATTTCAGCTTGTACAATCACTGGATAAACCGGCAGCACTTCGGTATCCAAAGTCACAAAAGTTACAAATGAATTCAACATGACCCCTATATATAGTACTCTAGCTTTCTCTTGAAAGTGACAAGACTCAGTTCAAGAGAAACCTACTTGGTGGCTTTCTCTTGAAACTGATCTACTCTCTTTCAAGCTAAACCTATTCATTCAAGAGAAACCTTATAAACTCAATCTAAACTCTCCTATTTTCTCGTACAACTTGCCCTAATATAACATATCTAGTACAAGACTCAAGACAAGACGAAGTGGACATATGTATGCACTAACAATTGGAACGAAACACGCTGCATCGAATCTTGAAGACCAATCAGCACCAGCTGAGATAAGAGCGGAAAACAAGAAAGCTCGATGAACAATGACACGAGAACAATAAACTAAGTGAGCATGTGTGATTTTAGAAGTAGTGGCGAACGGGTACGAAGGTTTTGGAAGTGAGATTCCGACAGGGTCTGGAACAGTAAATAATCAGCTCTAACAAGCAGTGTTGCAAAAATCGCGATTAGTCGGCGATTAATCGCCGACTAGTCGCTAGTCGGTCAAAGCCGGTCCAAGCCGCCCTAGTCGGCCTAAGTCGCCCTAGTCGGCCCATTTGAAATCCTTACAAAACAGGCCCAAAATTACAACTTTAGCCCATTTTCCTTATTCCTTACCCTAATATGATGAAG
Source organism: Helianthus tuberosus (assembly GCA_030545235.1). NCBI lineage: Eukaryota > Viridiplantae > Streptophyta > Magnoliopsida > Asterales > Asteraceae > Helianthus > Helianthus tuberosus. The sequence continues at coordinate 56,946,183 of CM060362.1, forward strand.
AATTTGAGTCGAAGAAAGAGGATGAAGTAGACGGGGAGATTGAGTACGAGTCAAATGGTGTCGAAATCATTGAACACTACGGGGATGACGATTACATTTAAGCTATTTGTTAATGTTTGAATTTTATGTACCGAGACTTGTTATGTAATGACTTATATGTAAGTTTAGTTTGTATTTTGAACTACTTTTACCTTTTTAAATATTATATTGATATGTGTGTGTGAGTATATATATACATATTTATAAAAATAATAAAATTTACATATAAAGTTCTGATGCGATTAATCCCGAGTAATCCCAAGTAAACCCGAGTAGTCGCTAGTCCCCACCTCACCGACCGACTAGCGACTAGCGAGTTCTCCAACCTTGCTAACAAGTATACCAATTGGGCGAACAATAATTTTGTGAACAATACTGGATGAATAGTTATCTCGGCGATGAAAAGTGTTTCTGTTGTAATCACTTGTTATATATATAGTTTAAGAAGGATCATGATAACTTTGTTTTTAAAATAATAATTTTATTTTATTTATTTAATATATTATAATAGTTTATTATTTTACTTTTAATAACATATTTTTTCTTTTTTTTCTTTGGTAAAGTCATATATATCTTTTGTCATTTTTTAATAATTCATTTTTAGAACATATATTAATTTATCAAATAATTTGATACTTCTTTAATAATTTATGTTTATATTAAAAACTTAAGTATGTAATTGTGTTTAATTTTTTTTCTCGATATTCCGTTATAAGCTTTGTTAAAAACGAAATTGTACTCAAAATAAAATATTTATTTGGTATCATAAAACGAAAGAATGATAAACTAAATCGTTCTAATGGTTTGACTTTCTAAACAATATGCTTTATTTTCAAATCACGTTTTTTTAAATTATCATTTGCTCGGTTTTGCCACAACGCGCGGCGTTAAAAAAAAACTACGCATCCATTTAAAATATGTTGTCCGCTCCAAGTGGTACCGAGTAGGAATGGCAATGGGCCGGGTATTGGTAATCCCAGGCCCGTACCCGGTTGTAATTCTTTGTCCCATACTCGGCCCGTTACCCACCGGGTACTTGTCGGATAATTACCCGTCGGGTATCGGTCATACCCGCGGGTATCGGGTATACCCGTTAATTTCATATAAATACCCGTTGGGAAAATTTTGTAATTTTTACTTTGATGTTTATATAATTTACTATTTTAATGACTATAACAAATGAAAATTGATTAATAACTTACATATCATATTCAAATATACATACTAAAAAATAAGTTGTTTGTTCTCTAATAGAGAAGGTAATAAGTATATATGTACTAAGTATATATATATTGAAATATACTTTCGGGTATTATTCGGGTAAATGGGCCGGGTATCGGGCGGGTATCACTAAATCCCATACCCGTACCCGATTTTTTTCTTTTTTTAAGCCCGTACCCGGCCCATACTCATTGGGCTTCGGGTATACCCGGCCCGTATGTTTCGGGTTTAAGTATACCCGTCGGGCTTGGGCTTTTTTGCCATCCCTATTACCGAGTTCGATTCGAGAAGGAGGCGTTTCCATGCTACTTCATTTCATCTTTCCCTTTTTTATTCTGTCACTTAATTTTTCCTTTTTTCTTCTTTTTTTTCTTTTTTGTTTTTGTTTTCATTTCAATTTGAAGATTTCCTTTTTAATATAAAACTGAATATTTTTTATTGTTTACTTTGTTTGTGATTTAAATCAAACTAGTATTAAGCACCCTTGCGTTGCGGCGGAGGCGAACACTAATGCCACACTACTGTCAACGACCACTAACATTGAAGTTGCGGCGTGTTAATGCGAAGAAATTAAACCAAAACGTAAAACATAGAATAGAATAAATAAGTTGATCTAGGACTCGCGTGTTACGATGAACTCACGTCTATTTTTTTATGTTTAACTGGTTCATCGTAAACTATATATAGTATATATCATTACCACTATACAATATCTCTATAACATTACCACTACTATACAAACCATAATGCATATATTACAACAACCATTGCATCAATATGTTGCAAATTATACAACGATACAAACCATAATTCATGCGTTACAACAACGCAAAACAAAACAAAATATGAGATGAGAAAATGTGGCTATGGCCTATGAGTACAACTATAATTATGCATAACATACAACAAAATATGAGATAAGGAAATGTGGCTATGGGTTGCATAACATACCACCCTCAATGCACATATATATTGCAAATTTATAGTATATAATATATATAACTAAACAATTTTTTAAACGGTTTTATCCTTTTATTATACAAAAAAAAACTAGTGAAGTGAGCACATTTTAGACATACTACGACTATATTTTTTTGAGTTTTCTTTTTCGTTTGTTATAGCGAGTGCATGAAAACATACAAGGTTTCCACCCGGCGAAACACGCGGTTTGATTCTACCATATATTTTTAATTCTTATATATACATGTATGGGTAAAGATAGTGTAAAAAGGGGCCTAAAGTGTGAGAAGTGTTTTAAGATCTAATGGTTGAGATCAGTAGGGACCAAATTGTAAATTGTGTTTTAATTATTTGGACTGATTTGAAAATTATAGAGGTAATAGTGACTTTTTATATGTTTAAAATAAGGTAACATCTCCTAAATTCCAGCGATCCATTTTTAAACTAACACTAAAAATCCGGACATTCTAAAAATCCAGAAACATGTAACTGCTACCAGAAATATGTAACACTGTATAACACCATATAAACACCATATAACACTATACATCCATCATAGACCTGCTAACAGAAAAATATAACACTATACGTCCATCAAAGACCTGCTACCAGAAAAAATAACACTATAACACTATATAACACAACACTATACATCATCATAGGCTGCTACCAGAAAATATAACACTATAACACTGTATAAAATCTTCATTCTACATCCATCACTCTATAACACTCTATAAAAACCTTCATTTTGCGATCTTTAGAAAATTATAATTGATGAATGATAAAAAATACAAATTCGTAGATTAATTCGTATTCCTAAAATAAAGGGTGGCGGTTATGGAATGTTATCAATTAATTGAATCAATGACAAAATTACTTGTTTACTCTTTTGAATTAATTTAAATTGAGGACACATGTCATCTCCACATTATTTCTCACACTTCTCACACTTTTGAATTAATGTACAGGAACTTTAGTCATACATGTATATTTAGAAAAAAGTTATTACGGCTTATTTTTTCATTTATTCTTATGTTTTCTAATATATAATTATGTACTAATTCAAATGTATTTATTTTTTCTTTTTAAACCTATATTATTGATTTTATCTTACAAGGGCTCGTTTTTTCTGCTCGACCAGAGTCTAAATTTTTTCAAAGATTTACAGAGTCGATCCTGATAAATAATAGTAATAAAACTAAAGAGTTTAAAGCAATACATTAAATAAATGAGAAAGGGGTGTCTCCCCCTCACTATTGGTAGAGATTTTGGTCATGGGATTTTTACATCCCATTTGTTTTCTTCTAACACTCACTCCTACATGCTTGTTTTGTGTGTTGTCTTTTCAAGTTGCAAAATGTAAGCCAGAAGGTGAGCAACTGAGCATGCTTGTGAACATAGTGGATTTGACCTGATTGTCATTCCTCTACCATGCTCATGATCTTAAGGACTCTCGATACTTTGAAACACTACAACATTTCAATATATTTCATGCATATACACAATGTATATCCATGTGTAAGTAAGTATCTTGTGTGTCGTTGAAGTGTTCAAGCTTGATTTACTTGCAAATCATAAATATGGTTCATTATCATCATCATCAACACATCATGAAGGAAAACACCATATGCATGTTGTTTTTTTTAAGTTAGATGCACTTAGTAAAGGAATTTAATAGAGTTGCATCTTATTAGGTTATCGGTTCGATTCCCATAAGGGGGTTTTCCCATATTTATTGGGTTTACTCCTGAATTGGTGTATAAGCATTATTGCATAGTGGAAATGGATATAATCGGGTGGTTCCGCTCGTGGCACGATGATACTCCAGTGGTCCGTCAGTGATCCAAATTTGCGGTTCAAAAAAAAAAATTATAGAGTTAAAGACCTGAAAAACTTATAATTAACTATATACGAACACAACGTTACTTCATTAGTAGAACTTTATACGTTAATCAATCAATTGCGAGACCTGTAAACGAACACGAACACGAACATATAATCAAACATATTTTTTTGTTTGTGTTCGTTCATTAAGAAATCGGGCATGTTCGTGTTTGTTTATGTTCGTTCATTTATAGGCTAAACGAACATTTCACGAACATTAACAAAAAGAAAATTCAACTGAACATATTTGAATAAACATAAACAAACATAAATTAACATGATTAAACAAACAAAAACGAACACAAATGAACATAATTGAACAAATATAGACAAACACAATTTAACATTAGTGAACACAAACAAACAAGTCTAATATATTACAATTCATCCGAAAACACATCTAAATTAGGGTTCATATATACTAAAATTAAGTAGTTTTTTATATAAATATTAAATAAGTGATCAGTTACGATCTAAGAAAAATTCTTAATTTCATTTTTTATTACTAGAAAACTCAATTACTAATTATTATTTATGTATTCACTAAAATTTAAACGAGTGATCAGTTACATCTAAGAAAAATTCTTAAATTTCATTTTTTATTACTAGAAAACTCAATTACTAAATATCATTTATGTATTCACTAAAATTTAAACGAACGTAAATAAACGAACATAAATGAACGAACATAAACGAGTGTTCATGAACATAAATGAACGAACACAAGGTGTGTTCATGTTCGTTCATTTAATTAAACGAACAAAATAATTTGTTCGTGTTCGTTCATTTATTAAATCAACGAACATAAACGAACTTCCCGCCGAACAAGTTCACAAACAGTTCATAAACATTCGGTTCGTTTACAGGCCTAAATTTGCGACAACCTTTTGTCCCATTTTATTTTAATGAGTGAAAATTGCCATATCAAATGTCAACTTTTTTAAAGCAATTATTCCTAGAAAAATATTCATTCCAATCACCAACGCGAATCACATAAGGATAGCAGGTAGACGAGCAACAAACTGCGCCGCCATCCCCTTCTGAATAGAAAACCCTAATCTACTAAAAACAAAGCCTCGCCCCTAAGGGGTCGAAAAATTGTTGTGGACCACACGCCGAACTCTAGCCAAGAACCGAACCACCTCCGGCGCCAAGGAGCCGAACGTGTCAAACGCCAGGGGGACAAAGGCATGCTGATTATCCTCACAAGCTTTCGCGTGCTTTTCCACCTTCTTTGAATGTGCTTTCAGTACCGCTTGCCCCATCACAAACCCATTTTCCCGGAACCCGGCTAGGGGGGATACACCCGTGAGATCGACACAAGCATGTTTCCCGCCCTCCCAACCAAAAACTAGCACGTCAGTCGGGCGTAAGGTGGACCTCCCTTCCGCCGGGTCTATAAGAAAATTATTCGGTGCCTCTTTCATTGCCGAGATCCTTGCTCGTATGAGAATATCCATTAACGCGTCTCGAACAAAGTCATGGCGATACTTAAACCCCGACAACTCTCTACAATGTAACGCATGCTCTCCGTATTTATCCAGTCATGCTTTACGGCAGACTGGGCAAGTTTCACCATTCGGGAACATGGGGATCATCAGACGGTACTTAAGGATTGACCGGTACTCCACCACTGACATACGTTGACCCAGACCTTCAATAGGAATAACAGTTAAGAAATCCTGAGCGTGAGGCCTCTGTAGGCATTCAGTGACGGCTTTCTGGTTGGGGGGGGGGGCAAATGGAAAATATTCTCCCAAACTTTGTGCGATTCGACAACAAAGGGCATTCGCCAAAGTTTTTTGTGGCTTTTTGGTGGCGGTGTCCTTGTTAGATAAACCGCCGAGATCAAAGTCAGGTAGAGTTTCATGATTGCAAGTTTGAAACTGAATCTTTTTTTTTTAGAACCGCAAATTTCTTTCAACTCTGTTACCTGTGAGACATCTAAATCTTAGGTGCTTTAAACCCCAATGATAGTTTGAAACTGATTCTCACTCGGCATTATCACATCAAGGTAGACCATACGGCCCATACATTTGTATCTTAAGATATAAAGATAGGCCCAAATCCATCTATAGGTACCCGTGGGCTGTGGCCTATGTAATATATGTTCATGTCTTCAACGATAATCTTAGATTTTAGGAGTTACCAACTTACAATATTGAAGTGTCTCGTAGTGAAGGTTCATCTTATGTGCGAATCCACGTTTTTCGGTTTGCATTTTTATCGTGTCAGGTCGTTGAAATATTTTAACATATTGATTTAGGTCGCAAACAAATCTAGTTTCAGTGTTTTTTTTTACCGGATTGAATCATGTTTTTATTGGCTTCTGTTTAAAAAAGGTCCAGTACAAAAAAAAAAGTCAAGTAAGTTAAAAAGGCTTCTAGAAAGGGAAAAAAATAGAAACAAAAATGTATCAAGTGGAGTTTGATCACCTAATATTTTTAATTGAAAACAATGTTAATCACTCCACTAGTAACTTAAGAAGTGCATCCTAAAAAATATAGAAAAAAAAATGCTTGAAGAGGGATTGAACCATCAACCTTTAATTCAGAGAAAACAAGGTTAACTATTCTACTATGCATTAACTTTAATTCTGTTTTGCACCATTTATTTATATGGGGTTAATGTATGAAAAAGTCAGGGTTAATCAATTTTGGTGGTATATATAAAATAGAGTATTATCATGATCACCAAACAAAATGACTTTTGTGTCTCTTTTGTTTTTTACTTGTGCTTATCAACAACTTCCCTAGAGTAGCACATAGTTGAATGCTAATGAACACGTTAGTGAAAAAGGACCACATTCTTGAACTAGACATTTTTTGGAACAAAGTTCAGATTGATGTGAACATGTCCCCATTGTAGTTTAGATTCAAACGTCACAATACATCTTCTTGGGAGTCCATAGATGAATTATTACTATCAATGATAAAAAAAAACAATAATTTTCTTAAGGAAAACTACGAATTTTATTTCCAACACATCAATTATTGTAATTTGTATTTAAAATAGAGGTCTTATGATAATATGACAAAGAGTTTATAGAAGTATACTTACGCCGCCACGCGTATACATGTTTTTAGTGAATACATACATCCCACTACATTTTTTATAGTATTTAAACTCTCACTTCCATCTCCAATTCCGTTGCATCTTTTGCTACCTGACTTCGCCCCACTTTTGTATCATTGCCACCCAGTATAGTCTCGCCTATAGCCAAACTATTGGTAGATACCCAGTATAGTCCTGCTTATAGCCAAACTATTGATAGGGTCTGAGGAGGGTGAGATGTAGGCAAATCTTACCTTTATCTCTAAAGATAAAGAGGCTGCTTCCAATGTGACTATAAGATAAGTAGTATATACTTTGTTAATGTGTATATTTAGGTAACATGCTTATAATATAAATCAAACTTATATAGATGTTAGGAATGATATATAATTGTTGTGCTATATTTATTTTATGTAAAATGTGTCTATTGTAAGCCCATTTTACATAGCGCATATTTTAAGTCAAATTTATATGCTATAAAAAATGTATGAGGTAATATACTTTTGTTGTTATATAGTCAAATTTATATGCTATAAAAAATGTTTGAGGTAATATACTTTTGTTGTTATATAATATTTTATTAAAATCTGTATATGATATATCTTGTTTACGTAAAGTTTACATATTGAATGTGTATTGTATTAAAAATATTCATAAATGTATATATAGTTAAACGTAAATAAAATGTTTACATTTTGGTAGAATGTGAAACATATATATTTTAAAATATGTTTAAGAAACAATAACTCGAAACATTTGGCGTTAACATATGAGATAATGAGATGTTAAATCCGTGGTTTCAAAGCCATCCAAGAAAAAACAAAGAGCCCAAGTGTACCCTTAAAGTTAAAAGCAATGTTTTAAGAACCGTATCAGACATCGAACCGGTTTGGTCACTGGTCCACTAGTCACCGGTTCAACCGGTCCAACCGAATGTAAGAACCGGTAGATGTCTTAAAATTCATATGGTGAAATTTGAAAAAAAAAATGCCAAAATCCAGTTCATTCCCTTAATAACCTGGTTCAACCGGCCGGTTTTCCAGTCCGACCGTCGGTTCAACCCCGTTTCGATGTAAATCCGGTCCAATATACTGAACCGGACCGGTCAAACCTCCGGTTGCCAGTTCAACAGGTCCGACTGACCGGCCCAATCCGGTTTTCAAAACATTGGTCAAAAGCCTTAACTTTATGGTAAACATAAAGTCAAATTGTCAAGTGATATGGTGTTTACCACTTACAAAACTACTTTAGATTTAAATCCTTACAAAAGTAGTTTAGATATAAATGAGTAAAATGCACGGATAGTCCCTGTGGTTTTGCAAAATAACACCTATAGTCCCTAACTTTTGGAAATTACACCGGTGCTCCCTATGGTTTGACAATTTGTTACTCGGATAGTCCCTAGAGTGAATGTCCGTTAGTTTTCTCCGTTAAATCAATGTAAAATGACAAAATTACCCTTTATCTTTTTCACCCTATAAACACAAAACAACCCCACCTACCCCCACCATTCTCCCTGCTTTCCCCCACGGTTATCCACCAACCACCACCCACCTCCCACCTGAATAATAATCGAATGAATAACAACGATTACAGCTTCTCTACCAATTTCACATTTGTGATCGATTCATACTCCAACAATGATTACGGCGATGGGCTCACATTCTTCCTTGCTCAGATTCTGTGATAAATGCGGGATGGTCCATTGGGCTTCCATTCGATTCTACAACCAAAACCACTAGACATCTTGTCGCTGTGGAATTTGATACTTTCGGTGGAAACGAATGGGATCCAACAGATCCAGACACTAATATTTCCATAGATGACCATGTAGGCATTCATATAAACTCTATTACCTCTGTTGTGTCTCAGAAATGGCTTAACAATATAAGGTATGGGAAGGAGTGTAGAGCTTTTATTAATTATGATTCTGATTCAAAAAAATCTCAATGTTTCCTTCATCAATTTAATGAACGATTCACTGGGAAACTGGCTTTGACAACATCATTCATATAAGTGGGGAAGATGAAGGGTAATTTTGTCATTTCACATCTACTTAATGGAGAAACCTAACGGACATCTACTCCAGGGACTATCCGAGTAACAAACTGTTAAACCACAGGGAGCACCGGTGTAATTTTCAAAAGTTGAGGACTATAGGTGTTATTTTGCAAAACCACAGGGACTATCCGTGCATTTTACTCGATATAAATTCATAACATGTAATTATTATTATTATTATTACTATTATTATTACTATTACTATTACTATTACTATTACTATTATTATTATAAAAAGAAAAGTTTACCCTTAAAGGTTTCATTCGAGTCCTCAAGGTTGTTATTTGTTTTATTAATATAAAACCTACATAGTAACCCCAAATTATGTGTTTTTGTGGTTAACATGTAACCTCAAACCCTAATACCAAATCATAACCCGTAATCCCGTATTGTAACCCAAATACAATTAGACACAATCACAAATGGAGATGAATAAATAAATATACATACACAAAATCAAAACCATGTACATCGGCACTACAAGAAGGCTTTCACCAACGACAAGATCCACGTGTGAATAAACCAAGCGTCAGTAATTCAGCGATGCAGTTAATTATGTGGGAGAAGCGTGTGTAAGACTAAGCGGTATGGGGGCCGGCTTAGGCCCGGCGAGGCGCGGCGCCGGTCCCCCACACCGCCCCCCTCTTCCTGTCCCGGCATATCCAGCTCCCCACAGACGAAGTCGACGGGCCTCCTTCTCCTCCCTTCTCTCACATATACCTATACATACATACATACATATATATACATAAAGGGGTTCATCCCCCACCTCCTAGGTCCATCCCCTCCAAGCCACTCTTACGTGACGGCCCATCCCCTTGGGGATGAGGCTCTCCATACCCACTAGTCAAAGAGTTTTACATACATATTTTAACGAGGGATAATATATGAATATAACTTTTTTATCCATAAATTAAACGAAAAATTACAAGTTTTGTCTTTTATATTTATACCACTTTTCAGGCGGTGTCCTTTTTAAAAAATGTTGACAGGCGGTGTCCTTTACTAGGTATTTTGTTGCAAGTTTAGTCCTTTACACCCAACCCAGTTAAAAAACCCTGTTAATTGTTGACAGGCGGTGTCCTTTACTAGGTATTTTGTTGCAAGTTTAGTCATTTACACCCAACAATTAACAGGGTTTTTAACTGGTTGGGTGTAAAGGACTAAACTTGCAACAAAATACCTAGTAAAGGACACCGCCTGTCAACATTCGTTAAAAAGGACACCGCCTGAAAAGTGGTATAAAGATAAAGGACAAAAGTTGTAATTTTTCCTAAATTAAACTTTTACCCATGCTAAGTTCCCAATAATATTCAGTGGTATATTATAAACATTATAAACATTAAAAATAAAATAAATAAAATGAGATTAAGTAGTCTAATATATGGTTGTTGATTAAGATAAGATAACAAGTGTGAGCTCCAAAAGCCGTGAGAGTTCCATAGATGTCGTTGGTGTGGGAATGTCAATTTTGATTGGATGTGGTTGGCGTTCGAAAGGACAAAATAATCTTATCACTACCATCATACCATCAAGAATCATATATTTGAACAAATATAGCTAAGAATCTTTATGTTATTGTTGTAATATTATTATAAGATGCTTTTAAGCAATTTAAATCTATGAAGTTATCATCACTGGTAGAGTGACAGAGCTTGAACGGAAAATCAGTTAGAATGAGACTCTCAAAATCCAAATTAGTGGGGACTGCACTTTTAAAAATCTAATATTTTACCCTGAAAAAAATCAAAATTTTTTGATAAAATTAACACTAGAAGTGAAAAGTCAGTTGAGGCCGAGCCACCTCCGACCCCACCTTGAAGCTTCACCAGTGATAATCAAATCGGCCATTTTAAGAAACATTAGAATCTTAAACATACCAATTCTTTAACTATTATCCTATATATTAAAAAAGAAAGCTTATGAATAGTAACCCAACACATGGCCCACCTTCCGTTTTTCACTTCATCTTAAATACAACAAACTTCAACTCATTAAACAAAAACTCAACTTAGTAAATTGGCTTTGCTGTGCACCACTAAGAGTAGATACCCCAACGGCGCCAGTTCGAGCCACACTTTGCTCTTTTTTTTTACTTCTTTTGCCACCTATATTTTCTGCTTCCTCAATCCTTGATACAAGAAAGAGAAAGATAAGGATATCAAGATTAGTTTTAGGGGTTTCGCTCAAACACCTGCTACAACTCTAAGAAATCGCCAAATCAAGAAGAAATTTGTGAGTCGTTCAAGCAACCTAAACAATGTGTTTCTCATAAGGATGTTGTTCAGAGATAAAGAATCAATGTTGATTATTAGAAGGATGTCAGAGATGAACAATTGGGTCTGGTTACATTTCTTGATTTAAGGGTTTTTGAGGTACTTCATTTTTACGAAAGAAGGTTGGGTTTTTCATCTTCGATGATGATGATGCTGGTAGGTATTTTCGGTCAGGAAAAAATTCATATGCAAGTTGGTTTTTTCACACTTATAAAGATCATGAAGAAATATTTTTGAGTCAAATCTGCATTACTTTTGTTTTGTGGTTAGTTTATTTTGTTCGTCGTCTGATTACTCTTTTTGAATTAACCTCTTCACTCAATTGCAGAGGATAAGTTGAATCGTCTGGAAAAAGTTGGCAGCAATTCAAATCATGGGTTGATAAATGTTTTGGTTTTCTATTTGTATTTCTGGAGAATTTTAGGACAGTTCATTGTTTTCTTAACAATTTTTTTTGTTATTTTGTTGATTTGGTGGGTCAAAATTTAGAATGGGCCATTTGCATATGTCCAATTTTTTGTTATTTGGTTGTTTTGTTATCGGTTGTAAGTCGGTAATTGCTTCATTTAGAATTATAGTGGATTAAAATTTAGATTTGAAAAACAGTTTGAGTCCCGTTTCAACAGTCTCCTCAGAACAAGCTTTATTTTGCAGTTTTGTTTGTTATATTCTTTATTTTAAAGTTTTGTTTGCTGCACATAAGTGATGGTTTCAATATTCGGCTACTGGACTTGGGGAGAACACTTTTGAGTCAAGAGACAGACTCCCACCCGGGGTAACCCGGCGCAACGCGCCGGTTTTCATACCACTAGTTTTCTTAAAGTTACAAGAAGAATATCTTTTGACTATACTCATTCTCACAAGTCACAATGACAGATTTACCCCTACCTAACACATGAGATTGTTGAAGAAGGGATTTGGACAAAACAAGAAGGTCGAAAAGTGACATGACCAACTAGCTAGAAAACAAAGGGATTGTAGTTTAACGATACCAATATATCAAAATGTGTCCCTTCCCGTGAGGTTAAGGGTACAAGCCACATAATGGATGAAGATGGAGATTAAGCGCATATTAGAGGTGTGTGAGTTAAATGGTTAAAAAACATAACCTAGCTAAGAGAAAACCTTAAATTTTTGCTTCAACAATAGGTGTTACTCATGTTGGCCAAAATGATAAAGCAACACCTACCATGCCTATAATTCTGTAAAGTTTAATTATGCTTCAAACAACCCTAAACTAGAGATGATACCTACCATGCCAAAATTTCTCATGTTAGCCAAAATGATAAACAACCTACCACAGGCCAAACCAACTGCCAGATAGACTTTAAATGCTTCACATAACTCTAGAAAACCTAAACTAGAGATGAAACCACAAGACAACCGCTAACAAACCCTAACTATTAAATGTAGAACCAAAATAACGAAAAAAAAAAAAAACAATCAACACCGAAACTCGATAATAGCCTAGAAATTAAGAATCAAACCAACATTCACAACTCAACTAAACAAAAAGAAGAATGTTAGTGTTAAACCGAACACATGTTTAAGATATATAATTAGAACAAACAATGGTGTGGGGGTTGAGTCGAGGCTCTCCTTGAAGGTCAATGGTTCGAGCCTCAGGAAACATCGCCTTTCAAATAAAAAAAAATAGAACAACTAATAGACTATTAAGCCTACATAATCTTCATCAATGCGATAAATGGTCATCATAGATTAAAGAAGGAAGACTTAAAATCCTTGATCAACTTAAGATGCAAATAGAAAATATCACAAATTGCGAAAGAGACGTGAGAACTGAGAAGACTACTTCTACAAGTCAGTGTTCGTTTTTAAACATAACAACCTCTAACATTCTACCTTCTAAACTTACACGTTAGTGTTCTTTTTAAAACTTACACGTTAGTGTTCTTTTTAAACATAACAACCTCTAACGTTCTACCTTCTAAACTTACGACCTATACAAATCATAAAACATTTTTATAATAAGTCCAAAACATATAAACTTGAATTGATATTATTAACACCGAATCATCTAAACCTAATAATTTTCTTATCCAATTTAAAATTTGAACCACCGAATCATCTAAACCCAATATATATTTTTTTATCCAAGTTAAAATTTGAACCATTTTGAGCCGTTATTCAATTCGTCCCTTTTCTGATCACATGTAGCTTAAACCAATATGCATAAATCAAGATTCTGAAAATTGAAGAGGGCCCTTGGATGTTTGGAAGGTTATATGCGAGTTGCTTGGATTCTATGGTATCTATAACAATTTGTGGTTGATGGTTATCGGTCAAGATGAGACAACCTCAAATCTTAACCAATGAATCATTACCAAATGGAATGAGTTAAAAATATTTATTTCAATGAACTTAAAAATATGTTCTTTTCCACATATTGTAGTAAACATTTTAACATTTAGTTTAATTAATATTTAAAAAAAATAAGTGAATAACACATATGCATACATAGATTATCCTATATGTAGGCAATACTAAAAAAATACAAATCATACTAAGAATACGTGTTACAAAGAGGTGAAAAGTGAAGAAAAAGTGTTCTCGTATCATCGTCAAATATGCAGGAGGGTTTTGATATTTCACCTTTCAATAAGGTGTGTTATAGTAACGTAAAATGTGGTGGGGTAAGTAATAGAAAAAAACTAAAAAATGGTGAGATGAAGCTAAATGATTAGCTTATATCTCACTAAATACCAGTGTTGTAAGAATCACTAGGCGCTAGTCGGTCGGCAGGGTACCGACTAGCGATTAATCGGGATTAACATGGATTAATCGGAATTAATTAGATTGAGATTTTTATATATAATTTTTAGTTATACATGTACACAAACATTTTTACACGTAGTTTTTTAAAGTAGACATGTTTTAACCCATCATTGACCCATCTTTTTAAATAATTGGCGGAAATTTATAAGGTTAGGTCGAAATTTGGCTAGGATCTAGCCAAAATTTGACCATAATAGGACCGTCATTGACCCTTTAGTGATTAATCGGCCATTAATCGATGAAACTCCAATTATTGATTAATCGAAGACTAGTCCACGTTTTTACAACCATCCTAAATGGTTGATAAAAGTGAAACATCTCTCCTACCCCACGATCACTTTTGCTGACCCACAATGTCATATTTGTCCCTCCCCATGAAATTACCTATTCAAATGGGTGATACTATTCCCACCCCCCTAATTCCTGTTACACCCCCCTACAAAAACATCACATCCATCAATTCATCAATCAATCATTTGTTTTTTGTTTTTAGTTTTTTTTTGTCTTTTTGTTGTCTTTTTAGTATATTTTAGTGTTTTTTGTTATTATTATTATTAGGGGACCGCTAGAATGAGAACCACCACGAGTTATGAGAACCGCGAGAACCACGTGCCACGGAGGGGCGTTGACCACGATTTTTTTTTTTACAACTAGATCCGTATATTTTAACAACATTCGTAAAAAAAAAATTTCAAACGGCGCGCCCGAGGGGTAGTTTTTTACACCCAAAGTTTGTAAAAAAAAAAAAACAAAAAAATAATAAAAACAACAAACTTTGGGTGTAAAAAACTACCCCCTCGGGCGCGCCGTTTGAAATTTTTTTTTTACGAATGTTGTTAAAATATACGGATCTAGTTGTAAAAAAAAATCGTGGTCAACGCCCCTCCGTGGCACGTGGTTCTCGCGGTTCTCATAACTCGTGGTGGTTCTCATTCTAGCGGCTCCCTATTATTATTATTATTATTAAAATTGAAAAAAAAAACGTGTAAATTAAAATTGAAAAAAAAAAACTAAGATTCGGTCCATGTGCTTGTGACGTCGAGTTGGAAAGTTTTAAACAAGCCTTCGATAATCGATCCAAGTCTGGAAAGAAAAGTTTACTACAAAAATTAAAAGCATTAACCAATCCAAGTATACCTTTTGTTGAAGAACCTGATGTTAAAAAAAATACTCGTGGACGACCAACTACAAAATCCAAACAACAAACAATACCGAACCCTGCAATTGCTAAACCGCCCCTTCAACGAACCTACTCTCAGAAGCCTCCAAGGCACAGTCCGTTTGGGAACTCCCAAGATCATGATTACACTCAAGAGCCTGCAAGGCATAGTTCATTTACGAACTATCAAGAGCAGGATTACACTCAAGAACCTGCAAGGCATAGTTCATTTGTGAACTCCCAAGATCATGATTACACTCAAGAGCCTTGGAGACATAGTTCATTTACGAACTATCAAGAGCAGGATTACACTCAAGAACCTGCAAGGCATAGTTCATTTGTGAACTCCCAAGATCATGATTACACTCAAGAGCCTTGGAGACATACCAACCTTTTAAACACACCGGGATATGATTTCATGGGGTTGAACCAAGATATTGTCGGACAAAGTTCTTTCGCCAACTCTACAAGTGCGCCAGGCTATGACTTCATGGGGTTGAACCAAGATCAAGCATCACAGGTGATACACAACTATATTCATCTAATTCCAAAAATCTTCCATGCGTATGTTACACGCATACATAACGTGTTAGGTGATGGAAATTGTGGGTTTCGGGCGACAGCTTCTGCTCTCGGGTACGGTGAAGATGAATGGTTATTTATCCGGAGATCACTGATGGAAGAGCTACTCGAGTTTAGAAATAAGTACACTAAGGCTTTCTTAGGCTCATTCAAAGATGTGTTCATGTCCTTGGCTTGGTCAGGATCGGGGTTTGCACCTGAAAAACGCTGGATGATTATGCCAGAGGCAGGATTCTTGATTGCGAACAAGTTTAATGTGATCGTTCATTTTTTATCTCAAGAAAAAAGAAACAGTTCTACTTGTTTTTCGCTTTGGAGAGGCCCTCACGAGTTCCCAGAAAAAAAAATAATTACAATTGCACACGTGAATGGTAACCATTTTATAATGGTAGAATTGCAAGGAGAGTATCCAATTGCCAGCACAAACAACCTATGGAAATTAATGAGAGAAAATGATGCAGCTGGCTGGAAGAATATATTTGAATCACGTCAAAATATGTATAAGTCTTGGATAGCACAACCTGCTACATTTGGGGGGTGTATAGATTAAACCTCGGTATGTAAATTATTAAATGATAATAATTTTGTAAAAAAGTACTTATTTTTATATAGCTTTTGTTACAGCTATAAATATAATTTGATAAATTATAACAATAAAAACTAATAATAAATAATATATCATTACTACTACTACTAATAATAAATATAGTAATAATAATAATAACTAATTAAATAATAAACAAATACTAAATAACTAATAATTAAATAAAAGAATAAAAAAAAGACAACAAAAAGACAAAACAGGCTAAAAACAAAAACCAAATGATTGATGGATGTGACATTTTTGATAGGGGGGGTGTAATCAGGAACTAGGGGGTGGGAATAGAATGAGCCATTCAAATCCCATAATAAACAAAGTAAAAATTTAAAATTATAATAAAAACAAGTACAAGTTAGATGATAAAAAATAATTATCATTTTTATAAAAAGAATTATTTATGTTAAAACAAAAGAAAACTTTGTATTTTCCCTCCCTGGCTCCAAAAATGGCGCAAAAATCATCGTTATTTCACAATATCAAATTATACACACACACGTATATACACACATATATATCGAGAGATATAAAGAGAGAGAAAGAGGAGAGAGAGAGAGTCACCCTCCTCTGTTTCCTCACAACCTCAGCCACTACCACCGTACACTCCATCAACCACCACCACCATGCTCCAACAATGAAACAACACCTCCAGAACCCCACCAAAAACCCACCACCAACAACCACCAGTGGCTCCACCGGAGTTGTAACCGACATGAGGGTCATAGTACCCTTACAAGGCGTAGTTCAAGGCGGTGGAGGCGGTTTAATTCTCGGCTCAATAATCCCCTGTGCTCTCTTTTACTTCTTCCAGCTTTATTTAAAGTCCAAAAACCGCTCCGGTGACGACTCCGCCGCCCCGCCGCCGCCCCACCTGCCGGAGATTGAGCCTCCCGGAGGTGGGTTGCAAAGGGTTCAGTCAGTTAGGTCGATTTGGTCGCCACGTGGCAGTAACAGTCAGGTGTCTTCCAGGGCTAGTTTTGTAATTAAACAGGTTGATAATCCGTATTATGTTGGGTTGGAGAAGAGTTGTCTGGATTGTTATGATGAGGTTTGTAATCCTGGTGGGATTATTCAGCTTGGATTCGATGAAAACAAGGTTATTTTTTAATATTTTTTTAAATTTTTTTTTATTATTATTTATTATTATTATTATTATTATTTATTTTATTTTTATTTTTTAATCCACATATTTAGCTTGGATTGAACGAAAACAAGGTACTTTCATGTTGTTTATTTAAATTTATAATTTTTTATTTTTTAAACCACAAAAGTAGCATGGTTCATGACACACACAAGTCGAGAAATCATCCCGAGTTTTTTATAATGCTATAGGATGTTGAAATGATTGTGCTAATTTCTCTATCCCTACGACTCATAACTTTGTCTTTAGTGGGATCGGTTTTGCTATCTAAAAGGGGTTGCGGCGCAGCTTGTTGCCCGTTTATCTGCTATTTTATTGTACTTGGTTGAAATTACATAATTACATGTACATTTACTGAAATAAATTGTGTTTGATTGTCATTTTATATGGTGAGTGTGTGTATTAAGTATGTAGATATTGATTTCCCATTTGGGATTTGTGAAATGTAGTTGTCATTAGATGTGGTTCAAGATTGGCTAATGGCGCACACCAAGTGTTCGATCGTATGTCAAGAGTTGCAAATGAATGGGATAACCGCGTATCATCCGTTTGATGGATTGTCGGAGCTTAAAATGGTAATATCCTAGTAATCTTGGTTTTAAAAAGCTGATGCGTGCGCATCGCGTAGCGAGAAATTATTTATAGATAAAACTTGTTAACTTTTGAAGTTAACCACTAAAATATAAGATATTTTCATCATCTTTGGTTAGATCTGTTCAAATATCAGCCAACTGCATAAAGTGCCACATCAAACCGCGTCACTTGAATCACATGGCGTGATGTGATCTCATCGCTGCATCATGTGATGTGCGCATTATGCACTCCTGATCCGCGCATTTTTAAAACCAAGATAGTAACTACTGGATCATGCAGTCTATTTGGCCATTTTGTACTGATTTTGTTGGTGCAACAGGCAGTTGCTGGATTCATGTCTCAAGTAATGGAAGGGCGCGCGTTATTCGACCCATCACAAATGATTTTGACTTCTGGAGTATCACCCGCTATCGAGATGCTTGTTTTTTGCCTTGCGGATCTTGGAAACGCGTTTCTTGTTCCCTCTCCGTATTCGCCTGAGTAAGTCCTCCTTCTGATGCAACCCTGATCTGAACTTGAATACGCTGTATTGATACTACTCCATACAGGTTGACTTTTGAGGTCAAGCATACGACTTTTCAACTTCATGATGACATGGAGTCGTGTAAGTTTCTAGCATTTTTCGATTATCCCATTAACCACCGAAACAAATGCTAGAGATTACAAAGATGCCTGTTTTAATTTCACATTCAAACACTTTCCAATTTTGAATCTTGAAAGTATCATGTTTGACCTCAAAATGCCTCTAATTTATGCTATATGTTAATACCGAATGCATGATGGTTTGTAACTACAATTTTGCAGTCTCGATAGAGATATCAAATGGCGAACCGGAGTCGAAATCATACCTGTCCCATGTCGTAGTTCCGATAACTTCAGCTTGAGTACCGCATCTCTTAACCGCGCATACAGCCAAGCGAAAAAACGCGGTCTCAAAGTTCAAGGGGTCATAGTTTCAAACCCGTCGAATCCTGTTGGAAATCTGCTTACCCGCGAAACCCTTTACAATCTTTTAGACTTTGCAACCGAGAAAAACATCCACGTCATCGCCAACGAGACGCTAGTGGGCCCCATCAACGATAAAAATCAAGAATTTGTTAGTATGGCCGAAATCATCAACTCTGAGGAATACGATAGGAAACGAGTTCATATCATTTACGGGTTGTCGAAAGACATTTCGCTCCCCGGTTTTAAAGTCGGGGTCGTTTACTCTTTCAACCAAAGCGTCTTACAAGCATCGAAGAAACTGATGCGATTCTCGTCGGTATCGTCTTTATCTCAACGGCTACTTGTTTCGATGTTCAACGATTCGAGATTCGTCGGGGAGTTTATAAAGATCAATAGAGAACGGGTTGAAAGAATGTCGGATCTTTTCGTGGGTGGTTTGAAAGAGTTGGGAATCAAGTGTATGAAAAGCAGTCACGGGTCATATTGTTGGGCTGATATGAGCGGGTTTATACGGCCGTATAGTGAAAAAGGTGAGTTTGAGCTGTGGGAAAAGTTGTTAAATGTGGCGAAAATTAACGCGACTCCTGGATCGTGTTGCCATTGTATAGAACCGGGATGGTTTAGGTTCTGTTTCGCGAGTTTGACCGAAAAGCAGGTTCCATTAGTTATGGAACGAATTCGGGAGGTTTTGTGATCAGAAAGAAGAAAGAAAGAAGTGTGTGAAGGTTCTCCTGCCCTTGAATTGTATTATAAATGGTTATTTTTTTTGAAAATTTTGTTTGTTTATATTGTTTTTGTAGGTAGTTATTCATGGTTTATCAATGTGTATTATGTGATTTATTTATTTAATAAAAGCAGTGTCTCATGTATTCTTGTAGCTAATCAATAATGAATGACTTTGCTCGGCACAAGTTGTGTTTTATCTGATCCTATTGGTTAGCAGGGTATTGTAGGGTCATATGAGTTATACGTTAATAGGTTCTCACGGTTTAAAATAATCAAACCGTTAATATTGTAATCACAAAGTGAACAGAAAAGAATGTACCTTCTTATATGTACCAGAAGCGGGCCCCAACCCTGACTCGACCCATACAGACTTGAGGATGTTAATGACCTCAGCGATCAAAGGTACTTCAGGTGTGCCAATCAAACCAATTTCATTGCTTGAATCAGTCCTTAATCAACAAGACCTTTTTGGCCAATTTAATTTGCAGTTTCGGACACCCGAGCAAGTCCTGGGATAACGGAGCCTGTGTAGATTCGAACTTATGACATCCAGATCACATGGCAGCAACGTACCGTTGCCCCAAGGTTCGCCAAACTGACTCAGATTACATGGAGTTTGTATTATTTTTTATCAAGCACGAAATATAACAGTTGCATTGCATAACAGATCAAGTGTTTAAAACCTTCAAACTGTTGCATTATATAACAGATCAAGTGTTTAAAACCTTGCAGACCGTTGCCTTGCAATTTTTTACCACAAGTTTAAATCACTTGAATCTGCGGTTCAAACCCGTTACGAGAAATACTGAAACAACTCAAATTTGCTGATTTAAGAACACGAAAAGGGGGAGTCCCAGTGAACCGATTGTTGGCATGACCAAAAGTTCTAATGTTTGACTATGTGAGATTTGTTCTTCAACACTTCCATTTAACATATGCTTCTTAAAAACAGGCAAACTAACTAAACCTGGGATTTCACACCACTAAAACTGTTGAATTATGCATCAAACCCTTCATGATTCAAGCAATTGTTGAGGATAATTGGAATTGTACCACAAAGATTGTTATGTGACAGTGAAATGAACTTTATTTTTACACAAAACTTGAACAAAGATGATGAAAACTGTCCCTTAAACTTGCTTTTCGACAAATCAAGAAATCAAATGCTAAACAAATCCACTATAAACATAGTAAGTGGACCAGATAAGACACTGGAACTAACATTGATCATCCATAAAATAGTGAATTTTTGAAAATTTTGTGGGATGTTTCCGGTAAATCTGTCCCCAAACAGGGTGAGAATCCTTAAAGATTTCAATTCCGACAATGCCGGAGACAACACACTGGCTAAGCTAGTATCCCATATCACAATTTTCTGTACATTTCCAAAAACGAATCACAAAACATACAACTCATCATACTCGGTAAATCCCACCAATAGCAAAGCTAAGGTAGGGTCTGAGGAGGGTAAGATGTAGACAGCCTTACCTCTACCCTGTAGGAATAGAGAGGCTGCTTCCAAGGAGACCCCCCCCCCCTCCGGCTCCATAGTAGTTTTGCATCAAGCCTTGGACATAAGGCATATAACACTCAGCAATTGAGACAAACGCCGATTAGTGCATGTACGCCCTTTGTCTTTTAGCTATCAACGCCACCACATGATGCATGATTAACCATCCCCCTCTTTTAACGTTATTTTCACAAAACATACAACTGTAGTCTCTAAAATGATCCATATTCGGCGGCTAAGCTAGTATCCCATAGCACAGTCTTATATACATTCTAAAAAGAATCACAAAACACACAACTGTAATCACTACAATGATCTATATTCTGATCCCATGAAATTATACTATAGTAACTTTGTAGGGGTCACTTGTGATGTTACCTTTGAATTGAAGTAAAATAGTCCCAGGTGATTGGAAAGCAACCAGCAGGAGGAAACTGGCGAATGGCGATCAAGTAACAGCATTGTGTGTACTCATTTGTGAATCTGATTTAGAAATGCAAAGATTGGAAATTTTCAAGTTTTAGAATGTGGGTCGGAAGCAAGATTGAAATGCAATTAGTGCTTAAAGATTGTAATTTTACAAGTTTAAGGTTGTGGGTTGGTCAAAGAAAAGAAACAAGAATTCTTGAAATGGGTAATGGAGAACATGCAGAAAAGTTGCAGAATTTGGAAGATTCAGCTTCTTGGTAGTTGTGGGATCAATCAAAAACCATAAATTTACTGTCTGGTTATTCGTTTGAAGTAATGGCGTTGTCGTTGGGACCTAATAGACGTTGCGATAGTGAGAAAGCAAGACGACGACAGGCTTTTGCTGGCTCAACGTCGTAACTACAAATGCTAATGCAAACATGACGATAGTGAATTAGGAGGGAGTTACAAGTATTAGCATTATACATACTGACATATGAGTGTATTGCTAAAAGTCTATGGTTGGTTCACCCCTCACGGTATACACATTTCATTTTTCCAACGTTTTTACTCAAAACATATGATGTTTTATAAGTAAGAATTAACCCTTCTTACTTCATAAATTTTATTTTTATCTAGTATTGTTTATAGTTGTTTATCACACCATCTATATTTTTTTTATTGAGGAAATAACGAAACTAACATTTTTCGTGGGTGTATTAAACTTTTATACTTACGTAATAATTCTATCAATAAGTATAGAAGCCAAGTTCACGCAGCTAGTTTGTTCGTGTATCTTACTTTATTCCATCAATGTCGGCTAAAAATTTATTTCGTACGCAAATAACCACTCGTGTGTCATCCAGTGGCGGACCCAGGAATTTTTTCCTGGGGGTGCGAAATATTTTCAAAGATTTTAGGCCCCTAGCTGTATAAAGATATCGGTTCATAGCGGGTCGGGTCGGACCATGTAAGACAAAAGAACATCAAACTAAAATTTATAAATCATCAAAAACTCGTCCAACGTAATTACAAATTACAAACGTATTTAAAATTGTGCCCTACAGGTTTTTTTTTTTTTGAAACATATCCAAAATATCATCTAATGATACTAAACACGCCATAAGTTCATTACATTCTTACTCATTGTTCCTAACACATATAATTTGCTCCATAGGTTGGGTTTGGGCATGTATTAATAAAAATTAATTGCAGATTGAGCTTTGATTGGATTAAATAATTAAGTGAATAAGTGGTTAGTAATTATTTTTTTTTCTAAGTGGGGCGGTTGAAAATTTTCAAGGGGTGCGGGTGAAAAATTCGAAGGGGTGCGGTCGGGATTTCCGGCGAAAAATAACACTAAAAAATATTTTTTCATGGGGTGCGCCCGCCCACCCTTGGCATAGGGTGGGTACGCCCCTGGTGTCATCTTTTTTTTTTCGGTATATCATTGAGAAAAAGTACATTCAGCTAACAAAATTTAATACACACATGAAAGACATGGAGTTCAGCTAACAAAATTTAATACACAGATGAAAGGCATGGATCACTTGTTTTGTTCGTGTATCTAGCATGAGAAGTTCAGAAATGCTAACCACTAATCCATAATTCATCTAAATACATGATAATATCATTATGCATTCATGGTACTTTATTGATAAAGGTGGTCCAAACATATCAAATGCCTTTAGAATCACAAGACCAAATAATGTTTATTGAATTTTGTTAGCTGAACGTACGTTTTTGCTAGGGGTGCAAACGAGCCGAGCCAAGCCCGAGCTTGACCAAGCTCGAGCTCGATTAACTTATGGGAACTCGAGCTCGAGCTCGGCTCAATTCGAGCTTTGTTTTCAAAGCTCGAGCTCGGCTCGTTGGTATTTTCTCAAGCTCGAGCTCGGCTCGTTTATTATCTATTAGCTAATATATTATATAAAGAAACATAAATAACAGACTTTTCAGTCTCGTGAGCTCGATAATTGAAGCTCGGGCCCGAGCTCGTTTACTAAATAAGATTATTTTTAGGTTCGGGGTCGGCTCGTAAACAAGTTTAAATAAGATCGGCTCGGCTCGGCTCTTTTACACTAAAGCTCGCTAAGGCTCGACGAGCCTGACGAGCTTCACATGCCAGGCTCGAGCTCGGGCTCGATAAACAAACGAGCTTTTATTTTAGGCTCAAACTCGGCTCGGGCTCGATAAGGCTCGGCTTATTTCGAGCTTTTCTCGAGTCGATCTCGAGTAACTCGCGAGCCGCTTGGCTCGTTTGCACCCCTAGTTTTTGTAGGAACCGTTCGCGTAATTAAATAAAATAAAACAATTTTATTCAAATAATTACAATACAGAAATAGAAGAAAGCAGAATTACAGTACTATTACAACTAAAATAATTGAAATACAAGAAATGAAGATGAAGCAGAAACGAAAATGGACCGAGGCACGTGTTCAACACGCTTCCCTTAAAACAAATTCCGAGTCTCCCAGGAGTACTCGTTTTATTTCCCAGGGTACAACAGCCGGAGCAGTAGTACTGGCGGAGCTGACCTACAACCCGAAGGCTACCTTGAAGAGAGCAAGTAGAAAATCAGAAAGCTGTTGAGAGAAAGTTGAATTTGCTGTTGTGTTGCTGGTGTATCTCTGCAGTGACTATGAGGCTGTATTTATACAGCCTCTGATTCGAAACGGTCAAAATGAATTAAATGAGAGGTTTAAATTGCATTAAAGGTCTTCAATGCAATTTAATACGTCATTTAATTCGCAGTTAAAACTGTTGAATCGTCAGTTTCGAATGCTGAACTGAAACTGCTTCGTCATTAAATGTTGGAAGCTTCTGCGCGCGCGCGTAAGACACACTGGTGCGCGCGCGCCCTTGCGCGCGCAGGTCTGCACGCTCATGCGCGCATGCGCCATTTTGGCTCACTGCCATGCGCGCGTGCGCCATTCTGACTCAGGTCTATGCGCGCCTGCGCCACGTCACCTGTGAGCCTATACGAGCACACCACACAGTCGCGCCGTATTGGCTCACTCTGGTGCGCCGCGCACGACACATCAGGGCCCATGCACCATGCGCGCAACCGCGCGCCTTCATGCCACATGTACTCGCACGCAGACGTGCTAGATTGCCACTTCATGCGCTACTGCGCGCGGACCCTCCAGGGTCTGCATGCCACGTCACTAACCACCTAGTCCTTGCAACCCTTGTACTCCACCACGCGCACGTGGTCAAAAATACAAAGGCGGCTCTCAAGCGGGCGAAGTGCAAAGTGCGCCATCAAAGCGCCACATTGCCCACGCCACGCGCGCGCGTGTGCGAGTGCGAGTTAGGGTGCTCTGCACCCTTCGCGAGTACACTTAGTGTGTGCTTCCATGAAACAATAAGGATGGAGAGTTCCCACTTAAATACCCATTTAAGTTTCATCTCTCCTCATATGTGGGACAAGGTGTAACTTTCCCTTTTGTTTCAGCATTCAATGTGTCAAACACCCAACTTTGAGCATCGATGTCTCATTCATCTTAGCTCCGTTTTGGACGTGGTTTAGATCGTTGCGAAGCTCTTCCAACATAGAACACAAACCCATAAATAAATACATAAAGAAACCTCTGTTTCTTATATTTATTTTTAGTCCAAAATAGGAAAAATCATTTTCCTATATTTGTGAATTGCTATTTTCACCAATTTTTCCAACAGTTTTCGCAATGATACATGGAAAAAAAAGATGACACACGAGTGGTTATTTGCGTACGACATTTTTAGCCTACGTTGATGGAATAAAGTAAGATACATGAACAAATTAGATGCGTGAACTTGACTTCTATACTTATTTATAGAATTGTGACACAAGTATAAAGTATAAAAGTTTAGCACCCAAGACTTTCATTATATCCTCAATATAAGAGTTAACTGTCATTTACGTCCCTGTGGTTTGTTCATTTTTGCCAATTCAAACCAAATTTTAAAATTATACCATTTTCCTGCCTCACATTCAAGAAACATGTCATTTCAGTCCAAAACACTAACCATAGTTAAAAACTTCTAGTTTAATAAATGACAAAATTGTCATTTCCAATTTTATTTTACTTTCCTTTTTTATTGTCCCTTTTAACACCCGCTTCACTATCCCTCCCAAAAAACTCCCTCATTATCCCTCCAAACTTCTAGAACAATCCACCAATCAACCTTCATCACCTTCATCAGATCCTATACCACCAATCCACCACCGATCAACACCTACCTTCACACTCAAACTTAACGATGGTGGATTAAGATGACCACCACCAATCAAACCCCCATTGTCTCCTAGACCCCCTCTACTAGACTCACCAGTCGGCACCATCGACGATCCAATACGTCGTTCCCGCGGCCGTCCACCAATCTCCAAAAACAAACTAAATCACCAGCCATCATCACCCATGGAACCTCGAATTCTCTTCGGTCACACGTCCTCGAAATCTCCTCCGGCGCCGATGTTATTGACACCCTGTTTACGCTCGTCGGAGAGGAAGAGGATGTTGATCAATTCTGTTTTAAACATAATGGAAAACATAAATAAATGAAATACCCGTGACAACAGACAGACCAGCAGAGAATCAAGTCAGAGAAGCAGCCATAGAGTTTGACATGATTGTCAGCTTGATCTGGTTCCTCCTTAGGGTGTATGATTATGATGGTGAAACTGAATCAAAGGGTGGATTCGGATGGAGAGAGAAATGGGCGATTTTGATGATGATGATGTTATGATAATTGTCTAAGTTGTGTAACCCTTAATCTCTCTAATAATCTCCATATATATACACCCAAGAGGAAACACAACTAGTTAATAAGGGTAATATGGTCCATCAACAATTACCAACTAATTATATAATAGGTTTTAATATATTTTGATCTATATAATATAACTGATTATATGGCTACAAGATTAAATACTACAATAATAATATATTTAATCTTACATTCTCCCACTTAGCCGATTAATCATTTATCATGAGCATTAGATAAGCCTAATCAGGAGTTAACACTCATTTTAGCTTTAAACCAAGAACCGTAGCAAAGAAATACAGCCGTTGAATCATCATTCGACTTTGGACCCCCATTAGTCATACTACAGCCTCAATTTAAAACCTAACAATTATGCTCAAAATATGCATAAGCCCTTTAGCGTTTGATTTGTATTTATATTTGTCTATATGTCATTACACTGGTAGAACATATGTTAGAGACATACAAAATCAAACTGAGAAAATTTCATTAATTAATACATAAGTAAGTACAATATGCTATTAAATAAGGTCTTTAGTAAATCCCATATTCGAAACATGTTCTTCGAAAACTTTAGGTGGGAGACCTTTAGTCATCGGATCCACAAGCATATCTTTAGTACTAATATACTCAATACAAAGATTATTTTCCTCAACTCGTTCACGTACGAACAAATACTTTGTATCGAGATATAAACCAGCTCCAGTCGAACTGTTACTGTTCAAGAAACTAACGGCAGCTGAGTTATCATAGTAAAGCCTCAATGGTCTAGAAATGGAATTAACGATTTTGAGCCCAGTAATCAGATTCCTGATGGAGAGGGTGAAACCCAAGCTTTAGAGTGTTTAATTATCATGTTTTATGTGTATTGGATGTGTTTACTTGTGTAGAATGAAGTGACTATGAGAATTTGGTGTTTTGCAGGTAAAGCACGTAATTCGGTGCAATTATATGGGTTAAAGATGAAGTTGTAAGCATATGATAGGATATCGCAGTTCAAGGATGGATGTTAAAGCTTGTTAGTGTGATATAAAGGCTCACGAGTGGAAGAAGTGTGGAAAAGTGAAGTTTGGGGACTAACTCGGTAATTTATGAAAGTTGTGTGGATCTTATATGTGCAAAGATCAAGGAATAATAAAGTTCAGGGGGCGTTTGGCAATTTATGGAAAGTGTGTTATGCTTACATATGATGGGAGAGTGAAGACATAAGGTACATGCACTAACTTGTTAATTGTTGAAAGTTGAAAATCAGGAGAAAAGTTGAGGGGCTTGTCTCGATCGTAGGTTATGATAAACAACTCGTAGCTTACGGGTTATTTGTGTTATTTGGAATGTTGGACAGAAGTTGTGTTTCGTAGCCTACAGTTTCTGTTTCGTAACTTACGGTGTGGTGAGGATCAAGAAACAGAGTTTCTGTTTCGTAGCTTACGGTTATGTAACGTAACTTACGATTGGAATTAAAAGGCAACATATGGAATCTCACAATATCATAGGTGGGGCCGAGACTTGACACATGCACAAAAGGCAGTCAACAACATTGAACAACAACATCAAATCATCATCTCACATAATATCATCATCAATAGTGACAGCAGCCAACATCAAAAGGAGGGATCATCTTTAGTCAACAACCCATTAATTGCATTATTAAAAATCAACATCATACATACATATATTGGCGGCAGACAAGAGTTGGGGGATATATTTCAACATAATATACAGCATTAATTTCAATCATCATCATCACGTGCTGCGTGACTTTTGGGGAGGTATCAACACAATTGCAATTCATATCAACATTGAAAAGGAAGGCAACTAATACCACGTGGATTTGGGCCGATATCTTTGGTCTTATTGGGCCAATACATCAACGCACACAAAGAGGAGGCCGCCATGGAGGTTGGGTTGGGAGTCAACATCAAAATCATCATCGACGGCAGAGGGGAACAAGGCACGAGGCAACAAAGTCAATCATTATCTATCATTCCAACTTCGATTGAGGGCATCCAAGACACTCCAAGTTCAAGATTTTTTCACTCAATCCATCAAGATTCTTCATCCGATCATCGAAGCAATTATGAATTCATCATTAAGCCAAGCTTTTGCTGATTCCGTGAGCGAGATGAGCGGCTAAACTTTTTGTGGTTTCCTCCGGATGGAGGGTTTTTGTAAGTTGGTTGATATTATGTGTTGATACAATCGTTTTATTGGTGATCTAAGCATTCGATGCTTTTCACCATTGATTTGATTTCTTGATTGTAAACAATTACGTTTATTTAAACCTTGATTTCTAAGCATTCAGTTCCCGAGAGTTCTAGTAATTGGGATATATTTGACATGGGGTTAGGGTTTGTAAATTGTAATTGATAATCATTCGATAACCTCCCATTATGTATTGACCGGAGTACTTAGTCGTTGGTTATCACAATTAATTAATCGAAATTAACACCTATGTCTATGTAGGTAATGATTAAACACATAATTGAAGTTAACTGCAAAACCTGAAATCTGGAGGAACCATCTTTTCTCTCATTGATTTAAAACACAAATTTTATTCATTAATTTAGCTATTTCTCACAATCAAACAAATCGATTTTCTCATTCCGTAATATTTAATCAGTCCTTTTCATTAAGACATTTTCCACAGTCCTCCCTTGGTTCGATACCCTGCTTATTCTATACTAATAGTTTAAATAGGTTTTTGCATGTCCCTAACGACATAAATCAAAATGGCGCCGTTGCCGGGGAGGCGTGCGCAAAGTGCTTAGTGTTAAGTTCTAGTTTTAGTTAAATATACAAAAATCCAAAAATAGT
Source organism: Helianthus tuberosus (assembly GCA_030545235.1). Lineage (NCBI taxonomy): Eukaryota > Viridiplantae > Streptophyta > Magnoliopsida > Asterales > Asteraceae > Helianthus > Helianthus tuberosus. The sequence continues at coordinate 56,975,706 of CM060362.1, forward strand.
GTCTTTTTAGTTTGTTCTGTTTTGTTCGGATTTACGCGAGGTTTTCTTGTTTTTGTTTGTGCAGGTGATCTAGTAAGTGTATGCATCATACTCGAAATTCCGGGAAGTCATCACCATTAGTGTTCGACCCAGAGATCGAGAGAACAGTAAAGCATACAAAACGAGAATTACATCGTGAGAACAAGATTCTACAATCACCTATACCAACATCTAAAGCAATGGAGAACTTAGCAACACCGGAGAAACAACCCGCAACTTCACAACCGCAAAAATTCTCGCCAACACCTACCCAACCTTCACCAAACACTACCATACCACCACCACCACCACCACAGTCTACACAACCTACTTCTACATCTCCAGTACCATCATTCTCAACCTTTTTCCCAAACCTTGATAACATTCAACCAACTTCTACCCAAGCAACATCTCTTCAACACCCAACTACGACCCAGACTGTCAATTTACAGCAGTCGTCTCCTTACGTTAGAATCATTCCTGATGACACCCCATTACCGAGTCAAACTCAAGCACCTAATGCAACATTAATTCTTCCAGCCGCCCGACCAGTTATTTCATAACAAAGTCAGCCAATGCCAAATCTTTATAGATCGACCATTTATGATCAAGGAAATAACTCAGGAGATTTTGATGATGGCTATGAGGAATATGATAACTACGTGGGTCAAAACGAGAGACAAGTGGTTAACACGGGTAGCTATGAGAGGCAAACGGTCGGATTGGGTGCGGCCGAGAGAGTCAATCAAGGGAATGTAGGGTATCAACAATATGTGCAACCAACGCCAATACAACAACAGATACCACAACAATATCATCAACCTGAACCACTCAATCAACATCCTGCTCCGAGAAGGCCGGTGGTGGACATTCCATTACCACCGCCGGTACCTCAGATGCAGGGTCAGGCAAGACCGCTGCCACGAAACCTACACTGATCGGTGATTTTACCGGAAGGAATTCCGCGAAGAAATAATCAAGGTCCAGTTCAAGGTATAGAGAGCCACTTCAGGCCTGCTATAGTTAACGACCCATCACTGGTTGTGATCCCGCAACTACAAGGAGGGCGGTCATTCGAAGTACGAACGTAATCAATATCCAGTCTGCCTAAGTTTCATGGTCACGCACATGAAGAACCATATCTACACATTGCTGCATATGATGCACGTTGCAACACAATCAGCAGCCAAGGTTTCTCAGTTGATGATGTGAAATTGGTACTTTTCCAATTCACACTTGAAGACAAAGCACAACAATGGTTTCATTCGCTACCGTCAGTTTCGATCTTCACATGGGGCGAAATGCAGCAACAATTTTTAGATGAGTTCTATACTCATTTGCGTACTAACAACGCCAGGAAGGATATTCGAGGGTTTCGACAACAGCCCGGTGAGTTATTTCATGAAGCGTTCAATCGTTTCAAAATTATGCTCAAGAACTGTCCATATCATGAGATATATTTGTGGGAGCTTATTAATACATTCCACGAAGGCCTAACAGATGAAGATGCCAGGGATGTAAATTCAATATCCAATGGGACATTTGGAATGAATTACGAAGAAGATGATTGGGAATATTTAGAAAGAACCGCAAGGGCGTCAAAACTCAAGGCTCAATCTTCTAGAAGTGCACGACAGTCAACAGTGAGAGCAGTAGAGAATCCACCGGAGGTAAGTGGTCAGTACCCGTTGTGTGGTCATTGTGGGGATATAGGGCACATTGCTGATCAGTGCCCTAACATTATCGGTAATCTGGATGAGGTGAATATGATGCAGGGAAGTGGGAACAGGTATTCGGGTTTCCAAGGAAACAACCAATATTACCAGCCCCGAAACCAAAATAATTATCAAGGGGGTAATAATTCGGGTGTCCAACGAAATTACCAGCATAGTAATGGGCAGGTGAGTAATGATATGATGGAGATGTTGAAATCAATTCAGCTCGAATTTCAAAATCAAAGGCTTGAGCTTCAAAATCGTGCTCAAAATGATGAGATGCGAGATAAAGTCGTGCAGTCATTAACCACACAAATCGCCTAACTTGCAACCGATGTGAAGGAGTTGAAACAGCAAAACGGGAAGCTTCCCAGTGACACTTAAACGAACCCCAAGCACGGGAAGAATATACCAGTCAGCGGGGTAAGTTTCGTTCCTAAAAACAATTTGATTGATAAATTTTTAACTTCTTCTGTTTCCCATGTGATTGCAGGTTTAAGTGGCGCAAATGAGGACGGAGATGGGTGTGACTCAGGAGAGCCGGTCGTCCCGATTCGAGTGGGAAAGTTCAAAATCCACAAGGCATTGTTGGATTATGGATCTGGGATGAGTGTTCTTCCCGGTAGCCTTTATGACCAGTACGACTTTGGTCCGTTACACGTAATTGATCAAATGGCAGTATTTGCGGATTCGAGTTGGAAATAACCCCGAGGTGTTGTGAAAGACGTGGTGATACAATTGGGCGAGTTTTACTACTCGGTCGATTTTATGGTGATTGATTATGCTCCGTCACGGACTTATGAGCAGCCACAAGTAGTTTTGGGCCGCCCTTTTTTGTATGCAGCCAACGCACAAATTGATTGCAGAAACGGGATGGTTACCATGAGCTACGAGAATCGTAAATTATATTTTAATGTGTTTTTAAAAACCATATCCTACGATCTTCTTGCTGATTTGAGTTATACAGGTGCTACTAACGAATTTGTTTCAAGTGTTAGCACAGTCAGGTTAAATGCGAGTGGTGTTGCGTTGCACAAGTCTGAGTTGAAGAGTGATGGAAGTCAGGTGAACAAGACAGTTGTGAGAGGAAGAGCAATTGCAGGAAAACCACCCAATGGTGGGAGTGAGTGGGGAAACAAGGCTGAGGTTGAACTCAACTGGCGTGGACCTGCGAACCTTCCACAAGATTGGACAATGATGCATGGAGAGAAATGGGGAGGCAAGCGTTCAGATGAACCTCCCTGAGCACATCAGGTACGGTCTGGCTGAAGACCTAAAACTTAGCGCTCTCGGGAGGCAGCCCGAGGATGTAGAGTATTGTATTTCGTTTTGGTTTCGTTTCGTTTGGTGTGTTGTGTTTTGACAGGTTTCTAGGCGTTTATCTTCGCGGAGGCAATGATTCAAGTGTGGGGATATTTTGCAACATCCCCGATGAGAAATCATAAAATCCTATATTGAATGCGTATTTTCCGGTCTTAATCGCAGCAGTTACATCGCTACAGACACTCACTTGTTTCTGATCAGGTGCATGTGTTTCTCTATCCTGTTTCGGTTTGTTTTTGTTTTTGTTTTTGGTGGTGTTAAAACTTTATTGTGTTATGGGAGTGTGTTTAGTTATTTGCTTTAAGAGTTAGCCGCTCATTTAGGATAGTTGGTTTGTTTTCCCGGGCTTATATTTTAAAAGCACAATACATTGGGGACAATGTATCCCAAGTGTGGGGATGGGGGAGCCCGGGAAGGGATTTGTGGATAAAGCTTGAAGAGATTGAAAAAGTGATTGAAATCGATGAGAATTGAGAAAAATTGAAAATTTTAAAATTTTTTCATCGCCTTAAACAAGCTAATTGGATACGAAAACCTAAAGTTTCAATCACTAATAGGATTCTTACCGGTAGTAGACTAGATTAGTCCCTTGTCATGGTTATCCCTTTAAGTTTCATGAGAGTAGGTTTGACAAGTGTTTTATAGGAAATGAGTTGAAAAGAGATGTCTATCTAGGGGTAACATGTTTTAATTGCATATGCTACATGTCGTCAACCTTTTTACCTTTTCTTGGTGAGATCTTGAGCCTGTAGACGGACAGGATACATTATATGATGAATTCATTTGTTGAGTGCAGGCTACGTGTTATTCTATGTTAGAACTTGTATGATTCGATGCATGCTGAGACTGTGGGTTTGACATGTGCACATATATGATAAAGGCATTAGGACTTCCCGTTACACCCTTTTGTGTTTGTGTTTCTTTCGTGTTATTCACCAAATTCCCTTAGTAGCCCTATTGAGCCTAATTACCTTTCGTTTGTTCGCCCATTGTTTATTGTGAAAAACCGACCGTGATGATATTGTTATGAAAAAAAAATTGAAGAAAAAAATTTGAAAAATATGTGAAAAAAATGAGAAAAAAATATATAGAAGTATTGTGAATATTGTTTATGTTCTTGGGTAAAAACCAACCCAAAGTTTGTGTTTGAATAAAGTTATCACGGTTTGGTTATTGTTTGTGAGCCAATTAGAAAAGAAAACGAAACTAAAAATCTTTCCTACCTTCACCTAAGCCCAAAACCCGAAAGTCCTTTTGATATGTGCCATATTAGATGATACAGTGGACGTGTGATTGTCATACAAGCCTATGATTGCAGGATTTCATGTTTGCTTATTGAGTGTTTATATACTAGCACATTACACGCTAGTCCAGATATTAAACCGAGAGGAGTGATCATTGTGAGGGGTGTGTAGCATGTGTCTAATTGTAAACATGTTAGTTCTAGATAGTCAAGTCTTAAAATTGCATCATTTACTTGTCAGACTGTCAATCTCGATTGTGTCAGTCTATGGGATGGGTATGACTTGGGACTGAACAGGTTGAAGCGGTTAAGAGGTTTAGAGGTGTTGTTGCTATGGTGATTAGTTCTAGTTGGTTTGCTTGGGGACAAGCAAAGGCAAGTGTGGGAATGTGATGGAGAGGGTGAAACCCGAGCTTTAGAGTGTTTAATTATCATGTTTTATGTGTATTGGATGTGTTTACTTGTGTAGAATGAAGTGACTATGAGAATTTGGTGTTTTGCAGGTAAAGCACGTAATTCGGTGCAATTATATGGGTTAAAGATGAAGTTGTAAGCATATGATAGGATATCGCAGTTCAAGGATGGATGTTAAAGCTTGTTAGTGTGATATAAAGGCTCACGAGTGGAAGAAGTGTGGAAAAGTGAAGTTTGGGGACTAACTCGGTAATTTATGAAAGTTGTGTGGATCTTATATGTGCAAAGATCAAGGAATAATAAAGTTCAGGGGGCGTTTGGCAATTTATGGAAAGTGTGTTATGCTTACATATGATGGGAGAGTGAAGACATAAGGTACATGCACTAACTTGTTAATTGTTGAAAGTTGAAAGTCAGGAGAAAAGTTGAGGGGCTTGTCTCGATCGTAGGTTATGATAAACAACTCGTAGCTTACGGGTTATTTGTGTTATTTGGAATGTTGGACAGAATTTGTGTTTCGTAGCCTACAGTTTCTGTTTCGTAACTTACGGTGTGGTGAGGATCAAGAAACAGAGTTTCTGTTTCGTAGCTTACGGTTATGTAACGTAACTTACGATTGGAATTAAAAGGCAACATATGGAATCTCACAATATCATAGGTGGGGCCGAGACTTGACACATGCACAAAAGGCAGTCAACAACATTGAACAACAACATCAAATCATCATCTCACATAATATCATCATCAATAGTGACAGCAGCCAACATCAAAAGGAGGGATCATCTTTAGTCAACAACCCATTAATTGCATTATTAAAAATCAACATCATACATACATATATTGGCGGCAGACAAGAGTTGGGGGATATATTTCAACATAATATACAACATTAATTTCAATCATCATCATCACGTGCTGCGTGACTTTTGGGGAGGTATCAACACAATTGCAATTCATATCAACATTGAAAAGGAAGGCAACTAATACCACGTGGATTTGGGCCGATATCTTTGGTCTTATTGGGCCAATACATCAACGCACACAAAGAGGAGGCCGCCATGGAGGTTGGGTTGGGAGTCAACATCAAAATCATCATCGACGGCAGAGGGGAACAAGGCACGAGGCAACAAAGTCAATCATTATCTATCATTCCAACTTCGATTGAGGGCATCCAAGACACTCCAAGTTCAAGATTTTTTCACTCAATCCATCAAGATTCTTCATCCGATCATCGAAGCAATTATGAATTCATCATCAAGCCAAGCTTTTGCTGATTCCGTGAGCGAGATGAGCGGCTAAACTTTTTGTGGTTTCCTCCGGATGGAGGGTTTTTGTAAGTTGGTTGATATTATGTGTTGATACAATCGTTTTATTGGTGATCTAAGCATTCGATGCTTTTCACCATTGATTTGATTTCTTGATTGTAAACAGTTACGTTTATTTAAACCTTAATTTCTAAGCATTCAGTTCCCGAGAGTTCTAGTAATTGGGATATATTTGACATGGGGTTAGGGTTTGTAAATTGTAATTGATAATCATTCGATAACCTCCCGTTATGTATTGACTGGAGTACTTAGTCGTTGGTTATCACAATTAATTAATCGAAATTAACACCTATGTCTATGTAGGTAATGATTAAACACATAATTGAAGTTAACTGCAAAACCTGAAATCTGGAGGAACCATCTTTTCTCTCATTGATTTAAAACACAAATTTTATTCATTAATTTAGCTATTTCTCACAATCAAACAAATCGATTTTCTCATTCCGTAATATTTAATCAGTCCTTTTCATTAAGACATTTTCCACAGTCCTCCCTTGGTTCGATACCCTGCTTATTCTATACTAATAGTTTAAATAGGTTTTTGCATGTCCCTAACGACAGACATCAATTCCTAAGCAACATTTCATGACATGTTGTGTTATAAACAACAATGTATTCTGCCATCATTGTGGAAGTTGTGGTTAACTGTTGTTTATGACTCTTCAATGAGATGGGTCCGCCTGCTAACATAAAGATATAGCCTGAAGTGGATTTCTTGACATCTTTTCATTTGGCAAAGTCAGAATCAGAATAGCCTACCACTTCTAAATGATCACTTCTTCTATTAGTCAGTTTATAGTCTTTCGTCCCTTGCAGATATCGAAGTACCTTCTTAGCTGCTTTCCCGTGATCTAGGCCAGAATTAGTCTGATAACGGCCCAGTATTCTAGCAATATAAGCTATATCTGGGCGAGTACAGACTTGAGCATACATCAAGCTCCCGACTGCTGACGCGTAAGGTATCTGGCTCATTTGCTCCTTTTCAACCTCTGTTGTCGGACATTGGAATGAACCGAAAACATCTCCCTTAACTACTAGAGCGACTCGGGTTTGCACTGTTGCATGTTGTAACATGTAAGGACACGATCTATGTAAGCCTTTTGAGACAATCTTAAGATCCTTTTGTGTCTATCTCAGTGAATTTCAATGCCAATGACGTAAGAAGCATCTCCAAGATCCTTCATGTCGAAGTTATGCGAGAGTAACCGCTTCGACTCATGCAACATGTCTAAACTATTACTTGCAAATAGAATATCATCTACGTAAAGGACACTTATAGTAAAGTTGCCCCCACTCATCTTGAGGTAGGTGCATTGATCCACTTGATTCTTTATAAAACCTTGTTTCTTCATGACTTCATCAAACTTGAGATACCATTGACGTGATGCTTGTTTTAACCCGTAAATGGATTTCTTCAACTTATAAACTAGATGCTCCTGACCTTCAGGTTTAAAGCCTTCAGGTTGTTTCATGTAAACATTTTCGTCTAAGTCTCCGTTAAGGAAAGCGGTTTTAACGTCCATCTGATGCAGCTCTAAATCAAAATGAGCTACTGGGGCCATAACGATCCTTAATGAATCTTTACGAGAGATAGGGAAAACGTCTCTTGATAATCAATTCCCTCTTTCTGAGTCTAGCCCTTTGCAACCAAACTCGCTTTGTAGCGTTCAACGTTCCCATTCGGATCCAATTTTGTTTTGAATACCCATTTACATCCTACGGGTTTGACACCGTTGGGTAATTCTACTAAATCCCAAACGTCATTTTTCTTCATGGATTCAAGCTCATTAATCATTGCTTTATTCCATTCAGAAGACTGATCGCTGCTAATGGCTTTATTATAAGAGATAAGATCATTGAGCTTTCCGGCATCCATTTCAGTCAGGTAGGTAACATAATCATCCCAATTAGTAGGCCTTCTAGGACTAGATGACCTCCTGAGTTGATTATCGGGTTCAACATTGTCTTGGTTTTGAGCGTTTGATGTGCCTTCGTTATGAGGTATAATGGGTTCTGTTTGTGGAGGTAAATTGGAGTTGGTGCAGTAGCTTCAGGTGCAGTTGTTGCATTAGGTACAAGATGAGTAAACGGAGTAATGATAAACGACAAGTCTCCCCCCGCGTCTTGTACTTCTTGCAATTCTTCATAAGGGTTGGTACTGTTCCCACAGACCTTGAAATCATCCAAGAACGCAACACGCTTGGTTTCAACAATATAGGTAACATGTGAAGGACAATAGAAATGATAACCCTTTGAGTGATCAGGATACCCGATAAAGAAGCAGGTAACTGTTTTAGGGTCAAGTTTCTTTAAAAAAGGATCGTAAAGTTTTGCTTCAGCAATGCAGCCCCATACTTTCATATATTTAAGACTTGGTTACCTTCCTGTCCAAAGTTCATAAGGAGTTTTAGGGACAGACTTAGAAGGAACTCTATTGAGTATAAGAACAACTGCTTTTAACGCTTCAGTCCAGAGGAATAATGGTAAATTAGTGTTAGCTAAGATACTGCGCACCATGTTCAAAAGGGTACGGTTTCTTCGTTCAGCGACACCGTTCTGCTGAGGTGTACCAGGCATGGTGTATTGGTTTACAATCCTCTGGCCCTTACAAAACTCATAAAATGGACCAGGAGCTTGACCCACATCAGTATGTCTTCCATAATATTCATCGCCTCTATCTGATCTCACAACTTTAATTTGACGATCTAGCTGTTTTTCAACTTCAGCTTTATAATCTTTAAAAGTTGTAAGAGATTCAGATTTTTCCTTAATGAGACACAAGTACATGTAACGAGAATAATCATCAATGAAGGTGATAAATGAAGTATGTACAGTGATGCCAGCGATTTGGTAGGGACCACTAATGTTAGTATGAATGAGTTCTAATAAATTAGAGCTCCTAGTGGCACCTTTCTTATTCGCTGATGTCATTTTACCTTTAAGACATTTGACATATGTTCCAAAATCAGTGAAATCGAGAGGAGGTAACACTTCGTCCTTTACGAGTCGATTTAATCATTCTCTAGAGATGTGGCCTAAACGTTGATGCCACAACATGAATGAAGTCTCTAAGTCTCGTTTCTGTTTCATCTTTGTGAGTGATTCATTAATATTATATGAAAACAAAGATTTGGAAAAATTATCATCTAGTTCTAATCTATAGAGACCACCATCCAGAATGCCAGTACCATAAACAACGGAATCATAGAGTATAGAGAGTTTGCGATGACCATTGGAAACAACAAAACCGTCTATGTCTACCTGTGGTCCTGATACAAGGTTCCGAGTTACCTCATGAACATATAAGGTATCATAAAGTTTAATGCATAAACCAGTTTTCATAAATAATTGTAAAGTTCTTATGGCCTTCACTTCTAATTCCCGATCATCCCCAACTTTAAGTGTTCTTTGGTTTCTTCCCAGCTTCCGGATTGAAAGGAATCCCTAAGTAGAATTGGTTACATGAACCATAGAACCATAATCAAACCACCAAGAATTAGCAGGAACATTTAAATTATAGGACTCGAGTATCATGAAAAAAGCGTTACCTTTCTTAGCCATCCACTACTTAAAGTCAGGGCATTCCTTCTGCTTTTGTCCTGTCTTTTTACAGAACTTGCAGTAGGGTTTGCCTAAGGAGTTCTTAGAGCTGGAAGGTGCACTTGTATTAGGATTAGGCTTTTGGACCTTGGAAGCATCCCTTCTTGGATAATTGTTCTTCCTTTTCTTAGAGTTGGAGGTGGTGAAGTTTGCAACATCAGTAGTGCGATCCATCTTCATACGCTCTTCCTCCAGCATGCACATGGCGATCAGATCACTGATTGTCCATTTGTCCTTTTGAGTGTTGTAATTGATCTTGAATGCTTCATAGGAAAAATGAAGCGAAGTTATGATGAAGTGAACAAGAAAACCATCACTGATCTCCATGTCTAATCCCTTAAGCTTATGGGCCATGTCGTTCATCATCATGATGTGTTCACGAATGCCACTCCTCCCATCATACTTAGTAGTCACCAGCTTGAGGATTAAAGTACTAGCGTGTGCTTTAGACGTTCCCTTGAACTGCTCCTCCACAGAAGCCAAATAGGTTTTAGCATCATCAGAATCAGGAATGGCTCCTCTAATCGCATTGCTTATGGATTGCTTCATAAACATGAAAGACATGCGGTTACACCTAGTCCATTTCTCCATTGTCATCTGCTCAGCAATAGTGCTTTGAGGAGTATGGTCTGCCAGCTTATTCTCCCTTAAAGCATAATCGAAATCCAGTAATGCAAGAGTAAGCATGAGAGAGTCCTTCCATGCAGCAAAGTTGTGACAACCCGAACTTTCCAGGTTAGTGACGTTTAACCCGGTGATCTCAATTTCTCGTTAACCCTCTCTGATGTGTTAGATATGATGTACGGGTATACCTTGGTCAAGCTTAAACTTAAACGCACAATAACTCCGTTAATTTTACACACTTATGTAAATGGGCCGCACCTATCACAATACTATTGGGCCGCCACCACACTTAAATTAACTCGGCCCAATCCCTCAATTACTTCCTGATACCTCTTGGCCCAAATCCATTAAGTTATTTAGTGGCCCAAATCCAATTACTTCCTTCTTATATTTACGTAAGTCATGTATTAGGTTTCACATCACCACTAGTTGCAAACCCTAAACAAATATCACCTCCTCCATATTTACGTACGACAGGAGAAACCCCCCCCTCTCGATACATCACTTTATTCGATCAAGATTATTGGTCAGTAAATCCCTATCTAAACTAGCTATTAATTGATGATTGTGTTTTGCATAATTTTTTATTACTAAGATATTGGTATGTTTGTAAACGTGAAGAATTTATGTCATATTAATCATGTGTTGCCATGCTAGGTAATGTTAGGATCACATGAGTTACAAACTTCGATGAACATAATAAATTGTTAATCACCACAAATAAATCTGTTTTACTATTAAGCGGATGTTGTGATTTAATCTAGAGGTTAATGAGTTATGACTTGTGAGCTGACTGAATGTTATGTGTTAGTGTTTAACTGTATTGATGATTAATTATGTTGAACATTATCTGGAGGTATGATAATTGGATAAATGGGAGATTATGGTAACATAATAAAAAGGATGTATACACTGATTTTGGGCTATGAATATTTGGGGGACAGCCGCACTTATCTGGCGGACTGGGCTTCGGGGATTAAGTATTTGGGCTGGGTAACAATATTGAACTACTTACTATTTGGGCCGGTATGTTAAATGAGCACTATGAACTAGTTAATCGGGTGGGTTGGCATTGCAGTGGGCCGCACATAAATTGTGTTACATCTCGCTTAGTTTCAAGCCCAATTCCGAATACAAATAAGGGGCTTAAACTCGAACTGGTAACAGTGATGGGCTGGGTAATACGAATGGAATATGGGCTGCACACCGAGCCCAGATACACATACACACGCTGAATTGATTGGGCCTGGTCTAGTGGGCTGTGTTATCTAGTGAAATTGTGGGTGTTAACAAAAGATGGTAACGTTTGGGTCACATGGGAAAACTGTTGTTAATGATAAATGTAGTGTGATAGTTTCTGGGGTATTATGCTAGATTGTTTGAATTATAACCATATGCATGAATTCTAGGATCTTTGGTTAGGAAAATTAGATGATAATCTGATGATGTGAACAAGGTACCATGTAGTCGATCCTGACATTAGTATGTTCGGACTTCATATATATATATATTGGTGATGTTTTATGCATAACAATTGGTGAGGGTAAATAATGAATCAATGCCCGAGTAGATAAAGATGTAAAACAGGATCGAATGACTAATGCAATGTAAATGGTAATTGAGCTGTTAATGTGTGACATTATGGTATATGGGTTTGTGATGTGAAGGTGTATATAACTTGAATACTCGTTATAACTCGTGTGATAATATGTGACAAGCTTGTTCATTACTTGCATAATAAAGATATGTGATTTATGTGTGTAAGTAACTGACTGGTACTGAAACCATACTAGGATTGGATTGATCAAATTGCGAACACATACTTTAATCTTACCGAGCAAACCAAAGGTGAGTTCATTTCTCTTGAGCATGCGTCCCGGTGGTTGGGACAGTCATTGGGCATCCCTGAGAGGGATGGGTTTGGGTAAATCAATTGGGTATTCCTGAGAGGAATACGTCTTGTGGTAAATCTGGAATGTTGGATAATATACTCATCCTATCCCCTTTAAAAGTCCCTCCTTGTTGTTTGTTACCGGAGAGGTAACAGGGTATTAGTTGGTAGCGCTACTTAGGTTTGGCACCCTCACCCCGTACCGGAGAGGACGGGTATGAACTAATGACCTAGTCATGACCAATGCTTTGATAGGAGCATTGGGGAAAGGGCAAAATAAATCAGGATCCGTCTTGTATTCGGGGTATTATCAACATTAAATTCAATGGATTAACTAAACACTTGGTAACCAACATTTTCGTAAAACTATGAACTCACCAGCGTTGTCTGATACACTTGTTGCATGCTCGCAGGTCGTTAGATATCTTGGATATGGGAACTTGCTGTCTGGAGTAGCTGGAGTGGTCATGGGTCGACTGGAGGGATTCATGTGATTGAACATTAATATTATACATTGGTTTTGAACAGTTTAACTTTGGTTTACTATTTGCTTCCGCTGAACATGTTGGTTTTCATTTAAACTTGTTGATGGTATTTTTCATTAATAATTAAGGATTTTATTTATAAACTTGAATGGGTTCAATGTAATTAGTGGCTCGTTGTTGCTACGTCACACGCCTAGCAGGGACATTCCCTAGGTGGTAGTTTGGGGGTGTGACAGTTTGGAATCAGAGCCACTGGTTATAGTGAACTTGCTTTTAAAACGTTTTTATAAAACCAGACTATAACCGAACAGAATCGAAATCGACCATGACACTCGGCTCCAGATTGCAAGGTTCGTTTCTCGTTTACTATTGCATAGCATATTGATGCGTGTGAAGTGTGTATATAAGTTTAAGTATATTTTAAGCCCTTTTACACTTTCTTTAGCCAAGTTTTAAATTTATAAAACACGATATTTACTAACACTAAACACACATATGGGCAAGTGCACCCATCGTGAGCGTAGTATAGTGTTGGTAAGATACAGAGGTCGTCCAAGGACACAAGAGCTTTTAGTACCAGTTTATCCTCAACGTCTAATCAAATCAAATGTTTAGAAAAAAGTTTAAACTAAGAAAATAAAAACTAACTAAAATGCTGAAAAATAAAAATAAAAATAAAAGTAGAAACAGATAGACAAGATGAATCACTTGGCTCCGACTCGTGTTTAGTGTAACCTTTGATTATTTCCGCACTTTTGCACTATTTAAGAGATTATCTTAGTTATTGTAGTGGGCCCCTCTTTTGGAGGTGACGTTACCCTCAACCCAGTAGTTTGAGTCAGCAAGTATACAATCCTAAAGGGTCGGATTATTGAAAGATAATTAATTAAGTTATTAATGCATAATGTGGTAGGCCCCTCTTTTGAAGGCGACGTTACCCTCGGCTAAGTAGTCTGAGTCAGCAGGGATACAATCCTAAGTAGCCGGGTTAAAGTTTTAATAGTAGTTTAACTTATGAGGGGATCAAGGAGTTTGGACCCCCGCCATCCAATACCGTTAAGTATTGAAGGAGGTCCTACTAAATTTGACCCAGGTCCTTTGCAGGATCTATACACTAAACAATGGCAAGACTCTTACCAAATCGTTCCCTTAACCCCCGACCAGGTAGCCAACATACCTCCATATAGACCGTGGAGATATGAATGGTGAAAATCTTTGATTTTATATAGACAGTAAAATAATGCCAAGACACCACGGACAAACGATAAGGAAAAATCACCTTCAACATAAGAAACTAGTTATTAAAGTCATTAATACATAACCAATTAAAAAGTGCGAAAAGATTAAAAATAAAAAGTATTACACTAGACACTTTGTCTTCACTAAGTGATGTAAGAGACTTAGGCAAACATGGCCATGATTGTCAAGAACTCTTACGATCAATCTTGGATCCCGAGACGACTCACACACTCTATGATGGACAATGGATGATTGTGGTGGATGATGGTGTTATGGTGGTGTGTAACACCTCGAAAATTCGTGTTAAATAAAATAACGACACGTGTCGTGTAAGACAAAAAGCGTTATAAACTCGGATTTATTAAAAATGTTTGACAGGATTTAAAAGTGTCGTTATGTTAACTTTTGCACCTCTGAACGACCTCGTTATAAATCCCAAGACTCAAAACATATTAAAAACATGTAGTATATGTTCAAGTTCAGTGAATTATAGCAATGAATGATTCATAATTTAATTGGTGGACTCCTACGAAGAAATTTGCACGGTAAACCTTATTGTTCGGCACTTTCTAAAAGACTCCAAGACTTTCACACAACATAACATGGTGGTGCATACTATACATGACCCAAATTTGAGGCCCCGTATTGATAAAACACGGCCAAGAATCGTTTACACTCTGTTGCCCTTTCAAATCATTGAAAAGCCAAAGTTTTGGTCCCTGATGAACGCTTGCGCACCGCAGCAATGGGAGCTTTACGGTGCGCAAGCAACTGCCCAGCAACAGAAAACCGGCTGTTGCCAGTTTAAACGCGATTCTGACCTCTTAAACGAGTTTCCTCATACCCCTTGGCTCCTAAACACTCCCTAAACATGTAGGACACATGTAGGAATGTTGTGGGCAGTAGTAGACCTTGTTCTCAATGCATTGTGGTGAGTAAATCCACTATATAAGGGCCTTTAGTTGCAAACAATTCATCACATCTTCATCTGCATTCTTGGAGCACTTCTGGAACTCAAAACCTTCTCTCAAGTGTTCTCTAATCAAGCTTAGGACCTTTGTAAGTTGCCTAACCTTCTCTAATTAATTTTAGCTTAGTTATTTAGCTAAAAGTCAAACCGACATAATTACGATTTGACTTCGAGATTAAGTATTAATGGCTCAGTCATATCTCGAATTAAAAGTAGTTATAAGTAGGTATTTATGTGGGTAATAAACCCGCAAAAGGGTTCCCCCTGATTACCACTCTAACCAGGTCAAAAGTCGGGTCAAACTTATATTTAAAAAGTCAACAGGAAGCCTAAAATTCTATTTATGCATAATTAACATTGTAGATCATATGCAACCTGTTGGATCATTGTTATAACTTGGTAATAAGTGTAAGAACATGTCTAAACATGTTCAACCCGACAATTTCCTGTTTAGACCCGTTCGGAGCCGAAAGTCGCATAGTTTGACTTTCACTTTGACTTTCAGTTCTGACCCGTTTAGGCATGTTTTAGAAATGCCTCAGAGCTTTAATTGGACTAGGTTACATGTTAGTACAACCCTCTATGATTATACACCTTGGTTCATTAGTTATCCAATTAATATGCATGTTTCCGTTAATTGCTCATATGTTGACCATTATGCCCTTATTGCCTTAAAACGTGATTTTTGGAAATGTAAAAGAGTAGAAACTTAAATTACTGATATATAAACGTGTATGCAAAGTTTGACATCAGTTTGAATTGTAGATTAAGAGTTATGCTCATTATCGCAAAATGAATGCTTTATGTTAGTAAAATGGCGTAATTAGCTTATAGCCTAGTTAAACATACTTTTTGGTATCAAATCTTTTACCCACTGATGTAATATATTATTTTTGGGATTTTTAAATATTTTTAATTAATTTTAGGCTGAGCATAACTCATAGTCGTAGGCTTAACCCGGTAAATGTCGGTTTTGCCCTTACGAGCCATAAAATGAGTTTTACATATCTAAACGACTCCAAACCTTTTGCTACTGATTAGAAATGTTAAATAAATTATTTTAAGCCTTCTGGAAATATAAAAATATCAGATTTAAGTATCGAACCCGGAAATGGCCTTTAATCGCCTTATTTAGCGTTTTTAACGCATAGTATGTATTAAAATCATATTGAACATACCCGGGTTGATACCTACTGATATATGAGGAAAATTATAATATTTTAACAGTAAGCAAAGGTTGTTAAACTCAGACTTCAGTTTTGAGCTTTTCGGCTTATGTGAAATTACCAAAATGCCCCTACGGTGCATAGTTTGGTTATAATTGACAAATTTCACATGTATACTTTATCCTACTGTTATAACTCATAAATTTGAGTATGTTTACTGATTACATCAGACCTGTAACTCAGTTAAACACTTAAACCCTTTTACAACCTTTAAAATGACCAAACTACCCCTACGGGGCCTAGTTTGTGTTTAAACACGTTTCGGGCATAATGAAAGACGTCTTACTGATGTCACAACATATTTGAGGCATAATTAACTTAGGAAACCTGCATATAGCTCTCATGAATACCCGTCACGCTTATTACGCGTACGGTTAGGTTTATGTAACAAGTTTACATAAATTAGCCGAAACGGGTCAAACCTTAACGGTTTTATCTCAAAATCCAGAATGTGAATAATAAACCCATATTAAACAAGTCTTCAAACTTGTCGGGTCTAAATCACATTCTATCCGGTCTTCGCTTAATCATGCGTACGTACCGTATCCTTGAAACTAGCCGGTCTAAGCTTAAGCTTAATTAAAGACCCGTTAGGATTCTAATAGGTTATTATAAAACCTTCGTTCCAGATTAGGAGGACCAGTAAAATCTACGTGCATTTTGCTTATTGTGATTTATACATTGCTCAGGTAAATACTTTTAACTTATTTTCCCTATACGGGCTTGGGTTACGGTATATAGCATACCGCTTGATCGGGCATCAAATCTCCACCGTTGAGTGGGTAGTTGAATAATTTGATCGGATCGTTTAAACAGTCTTGTTACTTAAAGCCTTTGGGGGGTTAATGACCATGTCCCGGATATCCTTGGCATCATCTTACGAGATGGCCACGACCTGAGCACGGGGTGTAGGCGTACACCCGTCAGTGTATAACTCTATGATGTGGTGTGTCTATTGATCTTTAACCCGGACAAGATCCGGGCTACTGAACGCACAAGGAACATGTAATTCGTTCACAAGATTATAATATTAAATAATTCTCCCAAGTTAAATAAAATGTTTATGCCACGTGCATCCAAACCAATTTTCAATCATTTTCCAAAATGAGTCAGTTGAATGTATTTACCAGTGTAAACTGACGTATTTTCCCAAAAAGATTAAATGCAAGTACTAAGCGAAATTGGCTGGGATTTCTCCTTAGCATCATTAGAAGTCTCGCAAGCTTAAGATGCCTGAAGTCTGTTGAACTATCGATTATATTTTATTTCCGATCCATCTGTGGATAAACATCCGAACATTGTGACATTTGACATTACAATATTAAATTCGGTTGTATTATATCTTTTAAATTTGCTTCCGCTGTGCATATTAAATATTGTGTTGTTTGACTATTATGTTGCCAACCACGTCACGATACTCCCCCACCGGGCCCACCGGTGACACGTGGAAATCGGGGTGTGACAGGTTGGTATCAGAGCCAACACTGAGTGAATTAAACACTAGCCTTTTGTGTTTAATCTCAGTTACACAATTGCACATATCTAAACCTTCGAGTCTAGACATATAACATAGGACAAATTCCACCTTTTCGGTTTTTGTTTTGTCCTTTAAATTTTAAATTTTGTTATTGTTATCTTATGCTATTTTGACAGGCTTAACAAAGATGCCTCCAAGATTTTTCTATAGAAGAGGACGAGGAAAGGGGCCGATCACCGCCCCCAATGATAACGAGGCAGGACCCTCAAATGTCCGAGCTCCGTCTACCACGGAGAGTGACGATCCACGCCAAAACAGAAGAAATCTATTTGAGCCGGCTAGACGGTCGGTCTCACATAGCTCGACACCTCCGATCCAAAACCCTTATGGGCCACAGCCAGACTATGAGCCCAACAACCCTCAACCGTCCTTTATACCGTTACAACGATCTCTGTCTCATCATTCGTACGGAGATCCAACACCAGTGTTCAGGGGTCGGTTTGATCCGACCAACTATATCCAAGAACCCGTGGGTTTTAACCCACTAGGTCCAGATAACCATTTCTCTGGCGATCACGCTGACGACATGGACGAGGATACTGACCCCGTCGAACCTGCAAGTGGCACTCCAAACCATCCGATCGAGATCTCCGAAGGATCGTCTTTCCACGGATCACCCTATGGTGGTCCAGACAGCTTCCAAGCCATGTTCACTTGGCACGAATGGTACTACACACCTTCTCACCACTCGTCGCCTCATGAGCAGCAGCAGCCGCAGCAGCATCATCATCAAGATTCCTCGGGGGATCCCCGATTTGTGGCAGTTACGCCACCACCTCCACCGCCACCAGTTCAGTCGGCACCTCCTCAACCGCCAAGGCGTAGGAGAACCGGTTCCCGCATGTCGGCACGAGCAGGGGACTTCCATTTCAGTTCCCCACGTCAATCCAGTGCCAGCCACTATCCGCCACATCAGGAGGACCCACAAATGGGTGGACCTTCACAGCCAGCTGTTCCACAGCCACCGCCGATGGGTTTTGACAACCCAATTCTGGCATATACGGGTTCCATGGCGTATAACCCGTTTGAACCGCCGACTCATCACAACTACGGTCACGCGGAGGCCGACCCTTACATGGTAGCGGCGAACTACAACCCCCAAGGACCCTATGGAGATCCATGGGGAGTAGGTTACCTGACTCAGGGGTACCAGATGCCTCCTCGACCTATTATCCGGACACAATTGCAGCCGCCACGGTTTTCTCCCCCAGAAAGGGAGGAAATCCTACAAAGGTTGGATGAAGTAGAGCGAGGCTTCCACCGTGACCGTAGGGAGAGACAGAGCTTCTTCCAAGGATTGGCAAGCTTGATCAAAGGGAAGAACAAGAAGGATCATTGAATCCTTCCAATTATTGTTGAGCCCCTGCGTGGGTGTATTTGTTAAAGCCCCTGCGTGGGTGTATTTGTTTAAGCCCCTGCGTGGGTATGTATGTGTGTTTATCTTGACCCCTGTGTGGGTCTATTTTCCGTTAACCCCTGCGTGGGTATGATGTTTGCTTAAAGTCCCTGCGTGGACTAGTTTGTTTGTTTAAAGTCCCTGCGTGGACGAGCATGTTGATTGACCCCTGCGTGGGTACTTGTTTGTTGAAAAAGACCCGTTTAGGGCAGCATGTAATATTATAATAAATTAATGGAATGTTGGTTTTATAAATTTCATGTTTGCCATTATGTGCATGTATAAATTATAAATGAAATAAGTAAATTAAAATCATTCCTTTTTGAAATAATCTGCCTATGTAAATTTTAATTAAGAATCTTAAAGTGTGAAACCTAGCCTTTTGGTCATTATAAGACCGGGCCAAGATGGTAAGACCTGTTCAAAAGATTCAAATTCAAGTTAACATCTGAAAACATGTTAACACTCCTGGCAGGCGTGGTTCGTTAAAATCACATACGTCATTTTTATAAGGGAATTCTTTAGAAGATTCCTAACCCAGTTTAATGATCTTTGAATCCTGGGTTTACATCATCAATTAATATGATCATATTTTTACCATACGTGGTAATATAGTGCCTACGGGCCCTGCTCATTTCCATATGAGCCAAAAGACGGTGGTAGCGATGACTCCCTGTCAAATAAAGGTAATGAACTAGGTTCAAACCTTCATGCTTTGATTCTCTGAGATCATAGCTTATAATTTATAAACGTCCTTGTGACTAGGCCTATTGTGCCAGTATACCTTAATGTTTTGATTCTCTGAAATCATAGATTAAATTAAAAATGTCCATGTGACTAGGCCTTTTATGCCACAAATAAAACTGCTAATGTTTTATAATTAGGATAAATTATAATAGAAATCCTAAATAATTATGATTTATAAATTAACCAAATATGGTCTCTGTTACCATGGTTAATGAATTGCCATAAAAGACAATTCCATAATAAACTCCCAAATAAACTATTGTCCTTGTTTTCTGCAACAGTTCAATTAAAATGGCTAACTCGGACGAGGGTAATAGTCATCCAGTGGAGGTTAATAATGACGCCCGAATTAATCTAACGGGTGCGGAATTGAAAGCGATCATAGACGGCGCTATTACACAGGCTTTGGAAAGGCAGTATGAAGAGTACAGTGGGACTCGTAGTAGGACCCAATCTACACAGCCTTCAAAGCCACCGTCCAAGAAGGACGACCCAAAGAAAGATGATGATCGACGCTCCTCGAACCACAGTGCTCCATCTCAGCAGGTTATACTAAACAAGGGACCCCGTGACAAGGGTTGCTCTTATAAATATTTCGTTTCCTGCAAACCCCGGGATTTCACTGGGGAGAAAGGAGCCATTGACTGTATGACGTGGCTGGATGAGATGGATACGGTTGTAGACATCAGCGGATGCGCTGAGAGAGACGTGGTCAAGTTTGTGTCGTAGTCTTTCAAGGGTGAAGCGTTAGCATGGTGGAGATCTCTGATTCAAGCCACCGGAAAAATCCCATTGTACAACATGTCGTGGGAACAATTTGTCGCCCTTATCAAGGAAAATTTCTGCCCTCAGCATGAGGTGGAGAAGATAGAGTCTGATTTTCTATCCTTGGTGATGACAAACCTCGACTGTCAAGCTTACCTGACGAGCTTCAACACTATGTCTCGGTTGGTTCCATATTTGGTAACCCCGGAACCAAAACGAATAGCTCGTTTTATCGGTGGTTTAGCCCCCGAGATCAAGGCAAGCGTTAAAGCTTCGCGGCCAGCTACTTTTAGATCCGTAGCTGACATTTCCTTATCCCTCACTCTGGATGCAGTCAGGCAGAGATCGCTGAGGAATAAGGAGGCTGAGAAGAGAAAACGTGAAGATGATGGTTCACGAAAGTCGAGCAAGAAGCACCGTGGGAGCGGTGACAACAAGAAAGGATCGGAGTCGAGGAAAGATGGGCATAATTCTGGTGAGAAGCCCAAATGCAAAATTTGCAAGAAGCAGCACTATGGAAAGTGCAGACTTGAGTCAAACTCACAGACTCAGTCAAAATCTTATGCTTGTAGCATTTGCAAGTCCACGGATCACAAAACCTTGGATTGCAAGAAGATAAAAGATGCAACGTGCTACCGTTGCAATGAAAATGGCCACATTAAAACCAACTGCCCTAAGTACAACAAGAAGCCTGAAGAGGCCAAGAAAACTAATGCCCGAGTCTTCAGAATGGACGCAAAAGAAGCGGTTCTAGACGATAACGTTATTACAGGTACTTTCCTTGTAAATGACGTATATGCTATAGTACTTTTTGATTCTGGCGCTGATAAGTCGTTTGTAGACAATAAGTTTTGTGAATTGTTGAAATTACCTGTCAAAACCTTAAAAGTGAACTATGAGGTGGAGTTAGCAGATGGCACCCTAGAAACCGTCTCTACTGTGTTAGATGGATGTGTTATATCCATTAAGAACCATTCTTTTCCTCTGTCTCTACTTCCCTTTAAGTTGGCCGGTTTTGACATAGTTCTGGGTATGGACTGGTTATCTCATAACCAGGCCCAAATTGTCTGTAACAAGAAACAAGTGGTAATAAAGACTCCGTCTGGTGAAGCACTTACCATTCGGGGAGATACCCAGTATGGGCTGCCTGAGCAAGTGACTATGCTCAAGGCTTCCAAGTGTTTGAAGAAGGGGTGTGTCATCTACATGGCGCAAGTGATTATTGATGAGCCTAAACCAAAGATAGAAGACATCCCTGTCATTTCCGAATACCCAGAAGTGTTTCCTAAAGAACTACCTGGTTTGCCACCAGATAGGCAAGTGGAATTCAGGATCGATATCATCCCCGGAGCAGCACCAGTTTCCAGAGCACCTTATAGGTTGGCGCCCACAGAGATGAAAGAATTAAGGACACAGCTAGAAGAATTGCTAGCCAAGGGTTTCATTAAACCTAGTTCGTCTCCTTGGGGAGTGCCAGTCCTGTTTGTAAAGAAGAAGGATGGATCGATGTGTCTGTGCATCGATTATCGTGAGCTTAATAAGGTCACGATCAAGAATAGGTATCCTTTGCCCAGGATCGACGATTTGTTCGATCAGTTACAAGGGGCAAGTTATTTCTCGAAGATTGATTTGAGGTCAGGCTACCATCAACTGAAGGTCAGAGATGAAGACGTGCATAAAACAGCATTTAGGACTCGTTATGGGCATTACGAGTTCCTAGTGATGCCTTTTGGGCTCACCAATGCACCGGCCGTGTTCATGGATCTCATGAATCGCGTTTGCAAGCCGTACCTAGATAAATTCGTCATCGTTTTCATCGACGACATTCTTATCTATTCGAAGAATCAAGCTGACCATGAGAAACACCTTCGATGTATTCTCAAACTCCTACATCATGAGGAACTCTATGCCAAATTCTCTAAGTGCGAATTTTGGCTACGAGAAGTCCAATTTCTTGGACATGTGGTCAGTGAGCGTGGTATCCAAGTGGATCCCGCTAAGGTTGAAGCTGTTATGAATTGGCAAGAACCAAAGACGCCTACGAAGATTCGTAGCTTCCTGGGATTGGCAGGATATTAAAGGCGTTTCATTGAAAATTTTTCAAGGATTGCTGCACCCCTAACTTCCTTGACCAAGAAGAAAGTAAAGTTCGTTTGGGGCCCTAAGCAGCAAGAAGCTTTTGATATTCTCAAACAGAAGTTGAGCAATGCTCCTGTGTTGACATTGCTAGATGGAATCGAAGAATTTGTAGTTTATTGTGATGCATCACACACCGGGATGGGGTGTGTGCTTATGCAGAAAGGCAAAGTTATTGCCTATGCATCACGACAGTTAAAAGTGCATGAAAAGAATTACACCACCCATGACTTGGAGTTGGGTGCCGTTGTATTCGCACTAAAACTGTGGAGGCATTATCTTTATGGGATCAAGTGTGTGATCTATTCTGATCACAAGAGCCTCCAGCATCTGTTTAATCAGAAAGAGTTAAACATGAGGCAACGCCGTTGGATGGAGACTTTGAATGACTATGATTGTGAAATCAAGTACCATCCCGGCAAGGCGAATGTAGTCGCTGATGCCTTGAGTCGAAAGGAAAGGATGAAACCCATCCGAATCAATGCCAAGCGCATGGAGATAAAGAATAATTTGATTGAAAGGTTGTTAGCTGCACAAAAGGAAGCTGTGTTGGAAGCTAACTATCCTAATGAAAAGTTAGGAGTAACTGAGGAGCAGTTAACTCTTAGCAAGGACGGAATCTTACGATTAAATGGATGAATATGGGTTCCAATTTATGGAGGACTACGAGATGTCATCCTCCAGGAAGCTCATAGTTCCAAATACTCCGTTCATCCTGGAGCTGATAAGATGTACCAGGATCTAAAGGCAAATTATTGGTGGATAGGCTTGAAAAAGTCTGTAGCCACCCATGTAGCTAAATGCTTGACATGTGCGCAAGTCAAAGCCGAGCATCAAAAGCCGTCAGGCTTGCTACAACAGCCTGAACTTCCTACGTGGAAGTGGGAAATGGTAACTATGGATTTTATTACCAAGTTACCCAAGACAAGGAAAGGCAATGATACAATATGGGTTATAGTTGATAGACTAACTAAGTCAGCACATTTCTTACCCATCAAGGAGACTTATAGCTCCGACATGCTAGCCCAGTTATACGTTGATAAGATTGTAGCCTTACATGGCATACCTGTGTCTATTATCTCTGATTTAGATACTAGATACACGTCACATTTTTGGAAGAGTTTTCAACAATCTTTGGGCACACGTTTGAATTTTAGTACGGCCTATCATCCTCAGACTGACGGTCAGAGTGAGCGTACTATTCAAACGTTGGAAGACATGCTACGTGCATGTGCGATCGATTTGGGTGGTAGTTGGGATAAGAACCTACCGTTAATCGAATTCTCCTACAACAATAGCTACCATACCAGCATTAAGGCTGCGCCTTTTGAGGCATTATACGGTAGAAAGTGTAGATCGCCCGTTTGTTGGGCGGAAGTTGGAGATGTCCAGTTATCAGGACCAGAGATCGTGTTCGAAACGACGGACAAGATTGTCCAGATTCGTGACCGTCTCAAAGCTTCCCGGGATAGGCAGAAGAGTTACGTTGATCCTAAGCGTAAGGATTTTCACTTCGAAGTAGGTGACAAAGTCCTACTTAAAGTGTCACCCTAGAAGGGAGTGATGCGATTTGGTAAGAAAGGCAAGCTAAGCCCGAGATACATAGGACCTTTCGAGGTTATCGAACGTGTCGGGTCAGTTGCCTATAAGTTAAACTTACCTGAAGAGCTCAGTGGAATTCACAATGTGTTCCACATCTGCAATCTGAAGAATTGCTTCGCTGATGAATCACTGGTTATACCGCATACAGATGTGCATATAGATGAGAGCTTAAAATTTGTGGAAAAACCTTTGTCGATTGAAGATCGACAGGTAAAGAAGCTTCGAAGGAAGCATATACCTATTGTAAAGGTCAAATGGGATGCCCGAAGAGGTCCCGAGTATACGTGGGAGGTTGAATCCACCATGAAAGAAAAGTACCCTCATTTGTTTCAGTAAATCTCGGGTCGAGATTTATTTTAAGGGGGTGAGGATGTAACACCTCGAAAATTCGTGTTAAATAAAATAACGACACGTGTCGTGTGAGACAAAAAGCGTTATAAACTCGGATTTATTAAAAATGTTTGACAGGATTTAAAAGTGTCGTTATGTTAACTTTTGCACCTCTGAACGACCTCGTTATAAATCCCAAGACTCAAAACATATTAAAAACATGTAGTATATGTTCAAGTTCAGTGAATTATAGCAATGAATGATTCATAATTTAATTGGTGGACTCCTACGAAGAAATTTGCACGGTAAACCTTATTGTTCGGCACTTTCTAAAAGACTCCAAGACTTTCACACAACATAACATGGTGGTGCATACTATACATGACCCAAATTTGAGGCCCCGTATTGATAAAACACGGCCAAGAATCGTTTACACTCTGTTGCCCTTTCAAATCATTGAAAAGCCAAAGTTTTGGTCCCTGATGAACGCTTGCGCACCGCAGCAATGGGAGCTTTACGGTGCGCAAGCAACTGCCCAGCAACAGAAAACCGGCTGTTGCCAGTTTAAACGCGATTCTGACCTCTTAAACGAGTTTCCTCTTACCCCTTGGCCCCTAAACACTCCCTAAACATGTAGGACACATGTAGGAATGTTGTGGGCAGTAGTAGACCTTGTTCTCAATGCATTGTGGTGAGTAAATCCACTATATAAGGGCCTTTAGTTGCAAACAATTCATCACATCTTCATCTGCATTCTTGGAGCACTTCTGGAACTCAAAACCTTCTCTCAAGTGTTCTCTAATCAAGCTTAGGACCTTTGTAAGTTGCCTAACCATCTCTAATTAATTTTAGCTTAGTTATTTAGCTAAAAGTCAAACCGACGTAATTACGGTTTGACTTCGAGATTAAGTATTAATGGCTCAGTCATATCTCGAATTAAAAGTAGTTATAAGTAGGTATTTATGTGGGTAATAAACCCTCAAAAGGGTTCCCCCTGATTACCACTCTAACCAGGTCAAAAGTCGGGTCAAACTTATATTTAAAAAGTTAACAGGAAGCCTAAAATGCTATTTATGCATAATTAACATTGTAGATCATATGCAACCTGTTGGATCATTGTTATAACTTGGTAATAAGTGTAAGAACATGTCTAAACATGTTCAACCCGACAATTTCCTGTTTAGACCCGGTTCGGAGCCGAAAGTCGCATAGTTTGACTTTCACTTTGACTTTCAGTTCTGACCCGTTTAGGCATGTTTTAGAAATGCCTCAGAGCTTTAATTGGACTAGGTTACATGTTAGTACAACCCTCTGTGATTATACACCTTGGTTCATTAGTTATCCAATTAATATGCATGTTTCCGTTAATTGCTCATATGTTGACCATTATGCCCTTATTGCCTTAAAACGTGATTTTTGGAAATGTAAAAGAGTAGAAACTTAAATTACTGATATATAAATGTGTATGCAAAGTTTGACATCAGTTTGAATTGTAGATTAAGAGTTATGCTCATTATCGCAAAATGAATGCTTTATGTTAGTAAAATGGCGTAATTAGCTTATAGCCTAGTTAAACATACTTTTTGGTATCAAATCTTTTACCCAATGATGTAATATATTATTTTGGGATTTTTAAAGATTTTTAATTAATTTTAGGCTGAGCATAACTCATAGTCGTAGGCTTAACCCAGTAAATGTCGGTTTTGCCCTTACGGGCCATAAAATGAGTTTTACATATCTAAACGACTCCAAACCTTTTGCTACTGATTAGAAATGTTAAATAAATTATTCTAAGACTTCTGGAAATATAAAAATGTCAGATTTAAGTATCGAACCCGGAAATGGCCTTTAATCGCCTTATTTAGCGTTTTTAACGCATAGTATGTATTAAAATCATATTGAACATACCCGGGTTGATACCTACTGATATATGAGGCAAATTATAATATTTTAACAGTAATCAAAGGTTGTTAAACTCAGACTTCAGTTTTGAGCTTTTCGGCTTATGTGAAATTACCAAAATGCCCCTACGGTGCATAGTTTGGTTATAATTGAAAATTTTCACATGTATACTTTATCCTACTGTTATAACTCATAAATTTGAGTATGTTTACTGATTACATCAGACCTGTAACTCAGTTAAACACTTAAACCCTTTTACAACCTTTAAAATGACCAAACTACCCCTACAGGGCCTAGTTTGTGTTTAAACACGTTTCGGGCATAATGAAAGATGTCTTACTGATGTCACAACATATTTGAGGCATAATTAACTTAGGAAACCTGCATATAGCTCTCATGAATACCCGTCACGCTTATTACGCGTACGGTTAGGTTTATGTAACAAATTTACATAAATTAGCCGAAACGGGTCAAACCTTAACGGTTTTATCTCAAAATCCAGAATGTGAATAATAAACCCATATTAAACAAGTCTTCAAACTTTTCGGGTCTAAATCACATTCTATCCGGTATTCGCTTAATCGTGCGTACGTACCGTATCTTTGAAACTAGCCGGTCTAAGCTTAAGCTTAATTAAAGACCCGTTAGGATTCTAATAGGTTATTATAAAACCTTCGTTCCAGATTAGGAGGACCAGTAAAAGTTACGTGCATTTTGCTTATTGTGATTTATACATTGCTCAGGTAAATACTTTTAACTTATTTTCCCTATACGGGCTTGGGTTACGGTATATAGCATACCGCTTGATCGGGCATCAAATCTCCACTGTTGAGTGGGTAGTTGAATAATTTGATCGGCTCGTTTAAACAGTCTTATTACTTAAAGCCTTTGGGGGGTTAATGACCATGTCCCGGATATCCTTGGCATCATCTTACGAGATGGCCACGACCTGAGCACGGGGTGTAGGCGTACACCCATCAGTGTATAACTCTATGATGTGGTGTGTCTATTGATCTTTAACCCGGACAAGATCCGGGCTACTGAACGCACAAGGAACATGTAATTCGTTCACAAGATTATAATATTAAATAATTCTCCCAAGTTAAATAAAATGTTTATGCCACGTGCATCCAAACCAATTTTCAATCATTTTCCAAAATGAGTCAGTTGAATGTATTTACCAGTGTAAACTGACGTATTTTTCCCAAAAAGATTAGATGCAGGTACTAAGCGAAATTGGCTGGGATTTCTCCTTAGCATCATTAGAAGTCTCGCAAGCTTAAGATGCCTGAAGTCTGTTGAACTATCGATTATATTTTGTTTCCGATCCATCTGTGGATAAACATCCGAATATTGTGACATTTGACATTACAATATTAAATTCGGTTGTATTATATCTTTTAAATTTGCTTCCGCTGTGCATATTAAATATTGTGTTGTTTGACTATTATGTTGCCAACCACGTCACGATACTCCCCTACCGGGCCCACCGGTGACACGTGGAAATCGGGGTGTGACATGGTGGTGGGTGGTGGGTGAAGTGTGAGAGAGGTGGTGTGCCAAGGGATGGTTTGAGCTAGAGCCAAGCACTCTTATTTATAGGCTGAACAGAAGCTCGGGCATGGCCCCGTGTCCAGTGGGCACGACCCCGTGTCCATCCTCTTCTCTGTCTTCGTTAATTGCTCTTGTCTTTATTAGTTGACCACGGCCCCGTGTCTGCTGGGCACGACCCCGTGTGCAGAAGCATATCTGTACTATCAAGATTTGCCTGGATTTTGCGAATCTTATAGTTGACCACAGCCCCGTGTCCGCTGAGCACGGCCCCGTGGTGGGCGATGGAAGCTTCTACAACTTTGTCTTTTATGCTGACATTTGGGCACGCCCCCGTGCTCATTGAGCACGGGGCGTGTTCAGCCTTCTGTTCTCTTGTTTTGCTTGGGAAGATGCTTTCGGGGAGGTCGGGCATGCCACGTTTGTTCCTTTTCTTGTATTTATGTTAGATTTAGTTGCCTTTTTGCTTCTTTTTGTTAATTTGAGCTCGTTTAATCCTGAAAATACAAAAGGAAGACAAAAACACACTTTTTCCAACATTAGTACTAAAAAAAAGGGTTAGTTTTATGCCACAATTGATGTAATTTATATGTTGCATTTTGCACACATCACATATCTAGCGTACACTTATGTATGACATTACACGTGAAGGCACATCTGACACTACAGTATGAGTCCTTATGTTATCAACCCCTGTTATGTGAACTGTTAGTGTGACACTACCCTTCGACTATTGTGATTCTTGATCCTGTAAAACCTTTCGTTTGCTATTTGAAGGTGGGGAACCTTTTAGCGCAAGTTAAGAGGCACTGAGACAAGCATGCAAATCGCCTTATTATTATGGGTGCACACATAATAATCACGTGAGGTGCATGTGAGTCCCAGTGAGGCTTAACGACTGTGAAAAGGGTTTCGCTCGGTTAATTGGCGTTTTGTTAGAACTCAGTAGTCTATAGAGGTCATAGTAATACTTGACTCCTACTCGAACTTGCATTTTAAATCTTTCCTCCTCTTGTATAGAAACATGAGCGGACGAGGCTATGGACGTGGCCACATTGCTATGACTCAAGCCGAACTGACCAACTTGATCAACACTCTTATGGCTGAAGCCCTAGCGGCTTACCAGGCTGGTACGATATGTGCCAATTACTTTCTATCCTTGTGTCGTATACTCGAATCTTACTTGCGTGTTTTACGTTCCTTCGTTTTAGGTCAATCTACGAATCAAAACAATCCACCCGCCTGCACATTTAAGACCTTCACGGATTGTAAGCCACAGACCTTCAGTGGGACTGAAGGAGCTGTGGGACTCTTGCGTTGGTTTGAGAAGGCTGAATCAGTGTTTGCTATGTGTAACTGTCCCGCGGGGGACCGGGTGAAGTATGCTTCAGGCACGCTCGAGGATGGTGCCTTGACTTGGTGGAATGCCCAATTCCAGATGCTGGGCATTGAGATGGCGAATGCCACTACTTGGGACAATTTTAAGGAGTTGATGAGGGAGGAGTATTGCCCTCGTGATGAGATTCAGAAACTGGAGAATGAGTATTATGATCTGAAGATGGTGGGGTCAGAGATCGAGGCATTCACGAAGCGATCTCATGAGCTAGCAATTATGTGCCCCAATTTGTCACGACCTCCACACCAAAGAATCGAGCTGTATCTCAAGGGATTAGCCCCGCAGGTTAAGGGCTTCGTTACTGCAGCAAACCTTGACAATCTACCTCAGATTATTCGTTTGGCTCACAAGATTACTGACCAGGAGGTCGAGCATGGATCGCTACCGCCTCGTGTTTCTGCTACTACCCCTGCTGCTATCGCTACCACACCTGCTAGTGATAACAAGCGAAAATGGAACGATGCTGACAAAGCAACCAGTGCCAGCCAATCTCAGAAAAGGGCAGACAATAACATCCACCGCAGTTTTAGCCAGTCGTCTACTGTGAAACAGAATCAGAGCAACAATTCAAATCAGGGTTCTTACGCGGGAAAGCTACCAAAGTGTAATAAGTGTATGTTCCACCATCGCGGGCCGTGCACCCGGGTATGTCACAGGTGCAACAAGGTGGGGCATATGGCTAAAGATTGTAGGGTCTGGCTTCCTAACCAGCAGCAGCCTCAACAGAATCAGGGTAATCAAAAGGGGTGCTTTCAGTGTGGTGATGAGGGTCATTTTAAGAGAGATTGCCCTCAGCTTAATCAGAATGCTGGCAACAACAACAATACTGGGAATAACAACAATGGGAACGATGGTGGGAACGGGGCACGTGGAAGAGTATTTACTATTGGCGCTTAGGAAGCTCGCAATGATGGCAATGTTGTGACCGATACGTCTTCTTTAAACGATCTTTTTACTTCTGTTTTATTCGACTCTGGTGCCGATTGGAGTTATGTGTCTTTGGGGTTCAGTCGTCAGTTAGGACTGACTCCCACACCTCTTGTAAATAAGCATGTAGTAGAATTAGCTGATAGAAAATTGATAGAAGCTTCTCACGTTTTTTTTGGTTGTGAACTTGATCTCATGGGTCAAGTGTTCGACATTGACCTACTTCCCGATA
The DNA here is from genome assembly GCA_030545235.1 of Helianthus tuberosus. NCBI lineage: Eukaryota > Viridiplantae > Streptophyta > Magnoliopsida > Asterales > Asteraceae > Helianthus > Helianthus tuberosus. The sequence goes on from CM060362.1 coordinate 57,006,300, forward strand.
CTCTTGTAAGTTTTGACGTGGTCGTTGACATGGATTTGGTTGTCTAAGCATCAAACGGAAATTCTCTGTAAAGAGAAAATTGTGCGTATCCCTCTCCCTAGTGGGGAATCCTTATCAGTTCAAGGTCATCGTAGTGGTGCCATGGTTGGCATCATCTCAGCCATGAAAGCCCAGAAGTGTCTACGAAAGGGCTACCCTGCTATTCTAGCTCTCGTCACCGATTCGCAATCCGAAGAAAAGAAGATCGAGGATCATCCAGTTGTTAGTGAATTTTCTGACGTGTTTTTTTTTTGAAGAGTTCACATCGTCAGGTGGAATTTCAGATTGACCTTATGCAATTTCATATTCCTTCTGGGATACAACAATCCCTTGGGTTCACTGGATACTATCACAGATTCATCATGGGATTTTCGAAGATTGCGTAACTTCAACCTCCTTAGCACAGCGGGGAGCTGTGAATTCATGGGAAATAAAACAGGGGAACATCTTTTCAGCTTTTGAAACCCAACCCTGCAACACACTGAGCATCACTTCTATCCGAGGGTACCGATGATCTGGCGGTATACCATGATGGTTCGAATCAGAGTCCCAGTTACACATCGATGCAACATGAGAAGGAGATGGCCCACGTGGTGGACTTACAGGAAGAACTGCACGAGTCATGACCTGCGGTGGAAGTCGTAGTCTTTGGATTTAAATTGGAGGCATTCCTTGGACGGTACCGAATGCACCACTCAGACCGATCACAAGGGCCTCTCGTGTACCCTTGTTTCAAGAGAGCTAAACATGTGATGGCAACGTTGGGTGGAACTTTTGAATGAATACGACCGTGAAACCTGGACGTGCACGAGCTTTGCAGCTCGCTATCGACTTTAACATACCTGATCAGACTCGCCTTGTTCAAATTGAAGAACTGAAGGAAGAGAGTTCTCAAGATTGACCCATGCGGGGCATGGGGAAGCAACCTTTGGCAGGTCGGACGATATTTGCTACTTCATGGAACGAATATGGACCTCACTATACAGCAACCTTAGGGAACTGGTGCAGACAAAGCACACGGGCCTCGATATCCTATTCATCTGAGTTTTGATAGGATGTATTAAAACCTGAAGACCATGTACGGGTGACCGGGCCTGAAGGCCCACATAGCCACGCATGGGAACGAAGTTTGACATGTGGGAAAGTCAAGGTGGGATATTAGCAACCAGAAAGACATGTATGGAAATGAGAACAGACTGCCATGGATTTTGTCACTAGTCTACTTACAACTTGAAACGGAAAAATTATCACCTAGGTGATCATTGATGGACTCAAGTTACCAGCACACTCTCTTGCAAACAAGAAAACTGACGAGTCTTCATAGTTGTGAATGTTCCTCTGAGAGAGGCGGCTTTTAGGCATGAGGTGCCAACTCCTGTTACCTCTGAATTTGATATATGCATGATTTATGTCAGGCAATACACAACACCCTTGGCTCACGTCAGGACCAGAGCATTGCTTATCGCCGTTGGGCAAACGATCAGAGAAAACGAACTCTCCTGGCACTCGAAGTCATGCTGCAAGCATGTGTGTGACTGGATTTGGTGCAAATTGGAAGGACTCTTACCTATGGTTGAGTACTACTGCGGCAGTTATCATCTTGGTAACCAGACAGCTCTGTTGAGGCATTACATAGACAATACTGCCAACCTTCTTGTTAGACTGAGATGGTTGATAACTTAATTACTGGTCCAGGACTGGTACTCGAAACTCTTGGGAAGGTTGTTGGATCGGGAGTCGATTGGCGGCAACGCGTGACCGTCAGGTTAGCTGATAAACTTGGGAAACGCTGGAAGATCGCTGTAGGTGATCGTATCGTGTTGAAAGTCTCACCCTGGGAGGGTGTGGAATGCTTGGGAAGCATGGCGAGCTTAACTGACGTCACGATGGACCATTCAACAGTCTAGGAAGAATCGGTAGCGTAACCTACAAACTCGAGTTACCCGACGAACCGGGTAACGTACGCGATGTCATTTATGTTTTAGATCTAAGGCAGTGGTTGTCTGATGAAACACGTGCGATACCTTTACTGGAGGAATTTATCGAACACATGGATCAGGAAGTCAAGGTGCGTAAACATAGTCGTATTCCGGTTGTGAGAGTTCGTTGGAACTCAAAACATGGACCGGAGTTCACGTGGGAGCGTGAGGATCAGATGAAGCTCAAATATCCTCAACTTTTTCCTGATGACCCATTTAAATTTGGTGAAGCTGGCGAATTTCGGGACGAAATTCCATTTCAAGTTGGGGATGATGTGGCACCTGGGGAAAACTTGCAACAATCTTGAATTATCACTACACTCCTCTATGCTTACTTGTCAAATTTCGGGACGAAATTTCTTTCAAGTTGGGGATGATGTGACAACCCGAACTTTCCAGGTTAGTGACGTTTAACCCGGTGATCTCAATTTCTCGTTAACCCTCTCTGATGTGCTAGATATGCTGTACGGGTATACATTGGTCAAGCTTAAACTTAAACGCACGATAACTCCATTAATTTTACACACTTATGTAAATGGGCCGCACCTATCACAATACTATTGGGCCGCCACCACACTTAAATTAACTCGGCCCAATCCCTCAATTACTTCTTGATACCTCTCGGCCCAAATCCATTAAGTTATTTAGTGGCCCAAATCCAATTACTTCCTTCTTATATTTACGTAAGTCATGTATTAGGTTTCACATCACCACTAGTTGCAAACCCTAAACAAATATCACCACCTCCATATTTACGTACGACAGGAGAAACCCCCCCTCTCGATACATCACTTTATTCGATCAAGATTATTGGTCAGTAAATCCCTATCTAAACTAACTATTAATTGATGATTGTGTTTTGCATAATTTTTTATTACTAAGATATTGGTATGTTTGTAAACGTGAAGAATTTATGTCATATTAATCATGTGTTTCCATGCTAGGTAATGTTAGGATCACATGAGTTAAAAACTTCGATGAACATAATAAATTGTTAATCACCACAAATAAATCTGTTATACTATTAAGTGGATGTTGTGATTTAATCTAGGCGTTAATGAGTTATGACTTGTGAGCCGACTGAATGTTATGTGTTAGTGTTTAACTGTATTGATGATTAATTATGTTGAACATGATCTGGAGGTATGATAATTGGATAGATGGGGAATTATGGTTACATAATAAAAAGGATGTATACACTGATTATGCTAGATTGTTTGAATTGTAACCATATGCATGAATTCTAGGATCTTTGGTTAGGAAAATTAGATGATAATCTGATGATGTGAACAAGGTACCATGTAGTCGATCCTGACATCAGTATGTTCGGACTTCATATATATATATATATATATATATATATTGGTGATGTTTATGCATAACAATTGGTGAGGGTAAATAATGAATCAATGCCCGGGTAGATAAAGATGTAAAACAGGATCGAATGACTAATGCAATGTAAATGGTAATTGAGCTGTTAATGTGTGACATTATGGTATATGGGTTTGTGATGTGAAGGTGTATATAACTTGAATACTCGTTATAACTCGTGTGATAATATGTGACAAGCTTGTTCATTACTTGCATAATAAAGATATGTGATTTATGTGTGTAAGTAACTGACTGGTACTGAAACCATACTAGGATTGGATTGATCAAATTGTGAACACATACTTTAATCTTACCGAGCAAACCAAAGGTGAGTTCATTTCTCTTGAGCATGCGTCCCGGTGGTTGGGACAGTCATTGGGCATCCCTGAGAGGGATGGGTTTGGGTAAATCAATTGGGTATTCCTGAGAGGAATACGTCTTGTGGTAAATCTGGAATGTTGGATAATATACTCGTCCTATCACCTTTAAAATTCCCTCCTTGTTGTTTGTTACCGGAGAGGTAACAGGGTATTAGTTGGTAGCGCTACTTAGGTTTGGCACCCTCACCCCGTACCGGAGAGGACGGGTGTGAACTAATGACCTAGTCATGACCAATGCTTTGATAGGAGCATTGGGGAAATGGCAAAATAAATCAGGAGCCGTCTTGTATTCGGGGTATTATCAACATTAAATTCAATGGATTAACTAAACACTTGGTAACCAACGTTTTCGTAAAACTATGAACTCACTAGCGTTGTCTGATACACTTGTTGCATGCTCGCAGGTCGTTAGATATCTTGGATATGGGAACTTGCTGTCTGGAGTAGCTGGAGTGGTCATGGGTCGACTGGAGGGATTCATGTGATTGAACATTGATATTATACATTGGTTTTGAACAGTTTAACTTTGGTTTACTATTTGCTTCCGCTGAACATGTTGGTTTTCATTTAAACTTGTTGATGGTATTTTTCATTAATAATTAAGGATTTTATTTATAAACTTGAATGGGTTCAATGTAATTAGTGGCTCGTTGTTGGTACGTCACACGCCTAGCAGGGACATTCCCTAGGTGGTATTTTGGGGGTGTGACAAAAGTTATCACCAGTCAATGGTGGAATCCTGCAATTGGGTACTGAGAGTGGAAATAAGATGAGCGAATTATGATATTAAGAAATAAGTCTTAATGTGATCTAAGGGCATCTTATACTAAGGCAGGCATAAATAATGACTATTTTAGTTATGAAGCTGTGATATTGTCTATTACTAACATCAAAATAATAGACTTAGTTAAGATTCTACTTAAATGAAGATAAATCACCTTTGGGCAGAAGTGTGATCATCTAAGATGTGTGCAAAGTAATTGTGACAAATAAGCTTTGGCCAGAAATGAGACAATCACCTTAGTTATGCATTTGTTAAGTATGCTAGACATGGATGAATTAAATCAGCTTTGGCCAGAAATAAGACATTCACATTTGTAATGCATAATTAACATAGCTTTTATAATACTTGAACAATAAATAGATGCATTAAATCACCTTTGGGCAAAAGTGATACATCAGAAGCTCATTCGAGTTAAGCTATTTGGTTTTTGTGAAAAATTATCTGATTTTGATTAGTTAAGTATTTAGAAAACCAATTATTAATAGCAAACCACCTGTTAGCGCGGGGTGAGTTCATGGGGGGTTGCAGGGGGACAATGTGCCCCCGCACGGGGTTCAGGGCGAAGCCCCGAGCCAAATTTTTGTTCATATTAACAGCCTAATAAAGTAATGAGATTTTGGATTAAATCTTGATATTTCAAGAACATTTATGATTTCCAATAAGTTATATCTCAGATTCATCAGAAACGTATGAGTTCGAATGATCTCGGATCTGTTCGAGATGGATAAGTTCGAATGATTTCGGATATGTTCGAGATGTGTAAATTCGAATTGATCTCAAATCCATCCGAGATGAGTTAGTTCGAATGATCTAGAATCCATCCAAGATGAGTTAGTTCGAATGATCTCGAATCCATCCGAGATGTGTTAGTTCGAATGATCTCGAATCCATCCGTGAGTTAGTTCGAATGATCTCGAATCCATCCGAGATGAGTTAGTTCGAATGATCTCGAATCCATCCGAGATGTGTTAGTTCGAATGATCTCGAATCCATCCGAGATTAGTTAGTTCGAATGATATCGAATCCATCCGAGATGTGTTAGTTCGAATGATATCGAATCCATCCGAGATGTGTTAGTTCGAATGATCTCGAATCCATCCGAGATGAGTTAGTTCGAATGATCTCGGATCTATCCGAGATGTGTAAGCTCGAGTTGATCTCGGATCTATCCGAGATAGTAAGTTCGAATTAGTCTCGGATTCATCCGAGACGTGTTCTCCAAGATTCGAAATCCTTAATTTGGCAGTTAATAATGATATGGTTGAAATTCGAATTTTCAGGCATCATGGGTGACAAACTTCCTGTTTTAATGTCGATTATGTTTATCTAATTATTTCGAAAATAATATCCATTTATTAATAATAACAGATTTCGAAAACTTTAAGTAGATAACATAGATCAAAACCAGGAAAAACACCCAATAATCCGAAATTGATTCCAAAATAAGGGATTTTTTTTCGAATTTTCATAAGAACATGAACCCTAAAAATATAAAATAACGTGTGGAATATGAAATCTGAAATTTTTAAGCTCTTTAAATAGGTTTCGGAACAGTGATTTACCAATTAAACATAAGATCCGAATTTTAACTCACAAGTTATGAGATTTTGGAACAGTAAATCGAATTATTATTAAGTTTTCAAAAATTATGTTTTCCAGGTTCTTATTCTAGATTAATGGATACAAAACTTAACTGATTTATCAACATATGCTCTGATACCACATGTTGATTAGTTCGGTTTTAAACATAATGGAAAACATAAATAAATGAAATACATGTGACAGCAGACAGGCCAGCAGAGAATCCAGTCAGAGAAGCAGCCATAGAGTTTGACATTATTGTCAGCTTGATCTGGTTCCTCCTTAGGGTGTATGATTATGATGGTGAAACCGAATCAAAGGGTGGATTCGGATGGAGAGAGAGATGGGCGATTTTGATGATGATGTTATGATAATTGTCTAAGTTGTGTAACCCTTAATCTCTCTAATAATCTCCTTACCCAAGATGAAACCCAATTAGTTAATAAGGATAATATGGTCCATCAACAATTACCAACTAATTATATAATAGGTTTTAATATATTTTGATCTATATAATATAAATGATTATATGGCTACAAGATTAAATACTACAATAATAATATATTTAATCTTACAGAGGAGTGTCTGTTTTGAGTGGTATAGGTGTCGTCGCTGATGTCACGTTGCTTCAGCCGGCGCCGGAGGGTGCTAGCGGGTTGTCGGTGTTTATGAGTGGGGCGAGGGGCAGGTGGTGGAAGGGGTTTTTGTGGTGGCGTTGATAGCATCGAGTCCGGTGGTGGTTGTGCCGGCGTCGAATGCGGTGGAGGGAGTGATAGTGGGAGGGGTTTAGGCTTATGTAATGGGGAGGAGAAGTTCTAGTGGAGATGGCAACGGTATGATTTTGACCGGCAATGGTGGTTGACTTCTTATAAATTTTTATATATATTTAATTTATAAATAAATCTAGGTCTTAATATATACATAAATAAAGTAAAACTAAAAGAAAATGTAAAATGACGGTTTTGCCCTTCATTAAACAAAAGTTTTTAACCAGGGTTATGTTTTTGGACTGAAATGGTACGTTTTGAGAATGTCGGGGAGGAAAATTGTACAATTTTGAAAATTGGTCTGAAATGACAAAAGTTGACAAACCACAAGGACGTAAATGACAGTTAACTCTCAATAAAAAATTAGATAGTGTGATAAACAACTATAAACAATACTAAAGGAAAATAAAAGTTATGAAGCAAGAACGACTAATTCTTACTTATAAACAACATATGTTTGAGTAAAAATGTTGCAAAAATAAATATGTGCGTAAGACATCCGTGAGGGGTGAACCAGCCATAGACGAGTTATAAGCAATACACTCGTATGTGTGTATGTGTGTGCGTGTGTGTGCGCGTGCATGTGTGCATATGTGTATGTGTGTATGTATGTATATTGCTAATACTAGTAGCTCCCTCCTAATTCACTATAGCCATGTTTGCATTAGGCTAAAAGGTACGAGGCACGTCCCTGCCCCGTCTTGGACCGTCGCCGGCCCTCCACACCGTTTCCACAGGGATATCGGCGTCGTAAACGTCTTCCTGCTGCCGTTCCAGTCGGGCCTCCCCCTTCTCACACACACATATACATACAACACACACACACACACAAACACACACACACACACACACATATAGAGAGCTCCATCATCCATTTCCCTAGGTCCATTCACTTCCGGCCCATCCTCACACCCATCCTACGTGACGGAGCATCCTTTGAGGACCACCCTCCTCCACACCGAGTAGCCTTAGCATTTGTAGCTATGACGTTGAGCCAACAAAAGCCTACCGTCATTTTGCTTTCTCACCATCGCAACATCTATTAGGTCCCAACGCAACACGACTACTTCCACCAAATAACCGGAAATATTCCATTAAAAATCTTATTTCTATGGAGTATGGGAGAACTAACCCGTTTCTCAAGAACACAAATCAAGAATCTCATTACCTGTTTTTACAAATTGGTCTAGTGCTTAGTTACTTGGTTTCTCTCCCCTTGAGGTCTCAAGTTCAATGTCCACTAGTATCACTTTGAAGGACATTGGTGGTGGCAATGAAGTTTAGAACTAGGACTCTCTAGAGGTCGTCAGTTCGAAACCGAGCCGAACCCGGTTTTACCACAGTGGGCCTTCGGGCGGGCGGGGTTTCCCCGGAAGTGGTGGATTGGTGGCTCGGGTATGCATTAAACTCTAACCGTTATGAAGGAGGAGATGTGTTTGCTCGATTGAGAGCATCCCAGGATGCTTATCCGGTGATTTAGTTGGCCGTTCAAAAAAATCTCATTTCCTGCGTTGACCGAAGACAATGGCAAGTTGGCATAATCGATATCTTGAATTGATGTACTTGTGTTGCCCTAAATCCACTATCGATGACTCTCATTCACAAAGATCACCGATATAGGAAGAAGACGAAAACCATGTTGAATAAGACAAGAAAAGGTAAACCCAAAAGGCAGATATTAACAGAAATTTGATGTCGATATTGGCATAGTCCATATCTCTAAAAACATCATTTTCCAAACCAAAACAAACAAATTGACCATCTTGTTTTATGAATAAATATCTGAATATGTTATTGAAAACCAAAAAAGAAAGATATTAACAGAAATTTGATGTCGATATTAATATCTTCGCGTCACTTATGACATGAAATGATTAAAATACCCCAAGACGTAAACTTGTAATTGTTTCCATGACTAAAAACATGTAATTACATCCGTCTTCTGGTCATTAAAAAGACCAATGTTAACAGATATTTGATATCGAAGTACACATCGCTCCCAACATGCAATGACTAAAATACCCTAAAAACGTAAGCTTGTAAATATTTCGATGACTAAAAACATGTTACATCCGTCTTTAAAAAGAAAGATGTTAACAGAGATTTGATATTGATGTTAATATCTTCACGTCGCTCGCAACATGCAATGACTAAAATACCCTCAAAGACGTAAGCTTGCAATTATTTCCATGACTAAAAACATGTAATTACATCCATCTTTCGGTATTCAAAACCCGAAAAGATAAATGGAAGAATCATTTCAACTATATACAACTTACCAGAGGGTATAAACTATAATGAGAACAAGAAACAAAAACAAAGATATGGGTTCAACACTTATGTACAAATAATTAATAAAAAAAAAACACTTTATTTTGTTAGTTTTTGTGTTTGTCTTCATCATCTTACTGCAGCAGTAGCTGTTCTTCATCCTTCTGCAAGTCACTCAACCGTCTTTTAGAGTAAACCGTAACCACCACAGTGGTTGCAATAGTTAACACAAACCCAAAAACCGTACAAATAATCTGCGGCAATGAAAGCGTCTGTTGATCATCTGAAGCATCCGCCAATGTCCGGATCATTATACCCCTGAAAAAATCAATTCAAAATCAAGATCCACGTTGTGTAACGGGGCAAAAATGGTAATTTGTGGGATATCTTACGTGTATATTGCAACGAAGATCTCAGGCACCATTCCCAATAATGTTCCCAACAAATAGGGACCGAATTTAACATCAGTTGCTACGGCAATGTAATTGTAGACCATATATGGGAAGGGTGAAATTCGCAATAATGCGACCGCTCTAAATTGGTTAAACCAGTTTCCTTCACCTGCTAACTTCAAGAATGAAGCTTTCTTTGGGTACCTTTCTAACCACCCCTGCATAACCACGATACGTGTGACATTAATGGAATTATAAGATAAGCAATTGTATGTTTGGCATTGTGGTTATCCGTATTTACTGTTTGGGCATCCAGATAATCAGTTTAGGGGTCACTTTTACATGTAAATACTAAATCTATTAGATAATCAGAATATGACAGACTCAATTTTTGGTTTTTAAAACTGTGTGGCCCTTCCGATGCGTTTTGATCCAAAAAGCCGATGCTCAAAGCAATATGTGAGGCGTTTGTTATTAACAAATACTAAAAAAAATATTTAAAGATAATATTTTAACTTGTTAACTTTCAAACAACCGATGCACCTTTATTGTTCAAATACTGGTTAACTACATAAGGCGCCTCATCAAACCATGTCACATGCGCATCAACGTGATCTCATCAACGCATCAAGTGATGTGCGCATTAATGCATTATACGCTTCTTACGCGCACATTTTAAATCAACTGATTATCTGCTTACCAGAGTTTCGAAAACACCACAATCAAACAGTAAGAGAATAATACTCACTTGAATCTTGTGGTAAAAGAGAGACCCAATAAAATAAGGAAGCGAAGCGCCGATCGTCACTCCACCGATGATCAGAAGGAACCCGAAACCATACCCGAAGCTCATTCCGGCCACCCACATCGACGGAGTAGACGGTATAAACACTGTTGGAAACAATGCCACTGAACCAAATACCAAAACTGCCAACACTGGTTTACTAAAAGTCTCTGTTTCCCAATTCAATACAGGAATAATCCCCTAAAACAGAACAAAACAGAGCAATTAAAAATCTAAAATTAAATCCACTTAATACACAAATTATAATTTTTTTTTTTCAAAAACACAAATTAGGGTCAGTTACTAATTATAGCTTACATCCACAATTCAGTAACAAATTTTGTTAAAATAATAATTAATTTCAAATAAATAATAAATTACAAATTAACATACCTTATTCATCAAAAAAGGCCCAATCCATAAAAAGAAACAAACCCCACAAAAACCCACAAAGATAATCACAACCACAAGCTTTAGCCACCACCAAAAACCACCACAGCCGCCGTAACAACCACCACCGTTGCCGCCGGGTAACTCCTCTGTTTCGGTCAATGCCACGTAATCATCTCTGGGTTCTTCAATTGCGATCTTTATCAACGTAACAACATCATTGTTCTCCTTATAAGTCATAATAACAACTAATAGTGATCAAAATCACGTGAATTGAGCAGAATTGAGTAGAATTGATGATGGAATTTAGGGTTTTGAAAGGGGTTGTTGAAATGTTGAAATTAGTGGGATCAAGGTGGAATTAAAATGGGATTTTTGAAGGGGTTTGAGGGATTGGATCAAGGAAGAAATTGAAGAGTAAAAGGTATGAAATTGGAAACAATTGTGGATTAAAGTTGGGGTTGAGAGGTAGAGTGACTGCAAGGGCAAGATAAAGTGTGTGATGATGTTATATAGGGTTTGAATATTAATTATGCAACGTCTAGTTGTATAATAATACACCAACCAAATTCTATAATTAAATTGTATTTATTTGTTTATTGTTATTTAATTGTATTTGTTTTGTTTATTATTATTTTTATTAGTAAAGATAGATTAGAAAGGGAATATTGAGTGATAGAAAACTAATACCGACTAAAGTCAATGAGAAGGATACAATGTCCAATAAATGTCTTATAATTGAGTGTATATATTGTGGGTTTGGTTGTGTTTGGTGGGTGTTGGGGTTGGGTTTGTTGGCTGGAGAGAGAGTGTGGGACTAGTAGTGTAAAGGAGTTAACCTAATTGGAAGCTATATGTGGTTCTCTAGTTAAAATTTTAAAGTGAGTTAAACTTGTAGCAAGTTTGAGCCTCTAAATTTAAAAGGGATTTTGGATTTTAATAAACTTAAGTTTTACCATCCGACTGATAACACTTTCAAGTTATAAATTGTACAACATCACTCTTAACTTCCAACTTATTCCCTCTGTCATTCCAAAACTAACTGAACCCGAACCCAAACCCATTTAGTTTTTTTTTTGCTGATGTGGCATCTTACGTGGCATTTTTTGCTGACGTGGCATTTGGCATGACACTTTTTTGCTGAAGGGCATCCGACATGACACTTTTTGCTGACGTGGCAACTAATGTGGCGGTTTGTTGACATGGCATCTGATTTCAGCTAACTGGGTTAGGATTCAGTCAGTTTGGGAGTGCCAGAGGAAAATAAATTTAAAGTTGGGAGTGTTGTGATACAAATCGATAGTTGGAAGTGCTATTGGCCAATTGGTGAAAGTCGAGGTTATTTAGAACCAATATCCCAATTAAAAAAAATTGTTAATAAACTGAGCTCGAGCTTTAGCTTCACTAATTGAGTACGAACTGACTTAGAGCTATGGCTATAAACGAACCAAACGAACACGAACAAGGCCTTGTTTATGTTCGTTCGTTAAGGAAATAAATGTGTTCACGAACGGTTCATGAACACTTACTGAACGAGATTTTATGTTCATGTTCGTTCATTAAGAAAATGAGCGTGTTCGCGAACGGTTCACGAACACAAACGAACACAAATAAATTTGGCGAACACGACGAATGATAAAGATAGATGGCCCAGAGAGTAGCACTTGAACTTGAATCCCTTGTTGTGGAACGAAGGTCGATCATATTCGCGGGTCATCTATACTTTGGTTTTACTTGCCCCTTTTGTCAACCATGGCTCTTTCGTCCAAAATAATTTATTTTCGTGAATTTTTCTGTCACACCCCCAAAATCCACACGCGGAGTATCACCGCTTGGAGGCGTGACTGACCAGGATCAAGCCATCAATCATATCAAACATAGTATATAAGTGTAAAAGTAGGAAAATGTAATTCATCTTGACATGACTGATGTTCATAACCAAACATTGTTTAAGTAGCGGAAGCATAATAATGAAAACCCAAAGTAAGTAATAATTTCAAATAACGTCTACGATCCGTATCCCACAACGACCTGCTCCTTCCTGTGCAAGCTCCATATGTACCTAAGGTCCTGCAAGGCATGCAAGAGAGAGTCAACAACTAGTTGAGCGAGTTCACAGTTAACAGTTCAGTAATAGTATAGCGTGAGTAGTAGTATGTTCGTTCGTTACAATGTATCGTATTAGTTTCCATCGCGGCCAATGTCCTTGGCAGGTGTGCGAAGATGTTGGGGAAGGTCTTTCCCCAAGTTTTCTAGACTAGGTTTGTTCGTATCGCGGCCAATGTCCTTGGCAGGTGTGCGATGATGTTGGGGAAGGTCTTTCCCCAAGTTTTCTAGACTAGGTTTGTTCGTATCGCGGCCAATGTCCTTGGCAGGTGTGCGATGATGTTGTAAGTTCAGTTCGCGGCCAATGTCCTTGGCAGGTGTGCGAAGGCAGTCATAATATCGCGGCCAATGTCCTTGGCAGGTGTGCGAAGATCGTTCAATAAGTGTTACTAGTCTAGCAGTAGGTTCTGTCATCCATGTATGTACAGTAATCATCAAAACCCCATTCCCCCCCTGGGAATCCCATGCCTTGGCTTGTGTGAACTCACCTTGGTTTGCTCGGTATGCTAGGTATGTAAGTGCTCGCAAATAATCGATCATGTCCTAAGGTTTGCACGTATACATAATCAGTTTGAGTTTCAGTTGTTCAGGTATAAGCATGCAACACGTAATCACAATCATACAAGTCATGTTTAACATATAACAGCAGTTATTTAACCAGGTTAACACTTAACAGAATTAACTCAAGTTACAGCACAGCTCGGCGAAACACATATATGGCGAAACACATAAGTTGGCGAAACAAGTGAGTTGGCGAAACACACATAGCGGCGAAACACAAATTGACGAAACACAGTTGTTTCGTCGAGGTGGCTATTGGCGAAACAGAACTTCTGATTCGTCGGTTACCCTTGGCGAAACACATTCTGTTTCGCCGAGGGTTCAGTTTCGTCGGACAGTTCAGTTGCATCAGTACCATTACATGCAGAAACCCTAATCATCACTAACAGCCGACATCAATATTATCAATCATGCAGAAAATCATTCAACACAGAATCATTGTAACATCATCATAGCATAATCATCGGACCACTTTAACGTCTAGCATGAACCCTAGCTTACGTATACAACATATCGATTACAACATCACATCATCAAACCCTATCAAGATGCTAACTTGCAGTCAGAATCAGATCATAATAACAACATCCAGAACCGAGTATTTAATCATATTAAGTTTCGCATAAAACCGTTTATATCCGACTACAATATTCATATTGAAATCCATATCATCATCATCATAACAAGAACCCTAATATTTAACATGTATCAGTTACAATTATACATCAACATAGCAGAATCACATGGCATAGAAACACATTCACGGATGAACGATCAATCAAGACACATAAATCTACTAACCGAGATGATGGTTTGATCGCACAAGGGTTTCCGGTGGGTTCTAGTTCGCCGTCACAGTGAGAGAGCTCTAGGGTTTCGGTTGTGTTGATAGAAAATGTAAAGTGATGTTGTTTTTACGTAAAAATACTCAAAATACGTTCTGGGCCCAAGCTGGGCTACTGGGCCGGCGAAACAGACTTCTGTTTCGTCGGGATGTATATGGCGAAACATCCTGTTTCGTCGGGTATGTTCATGGCGAAACACCCCTGTGTTTCGTCGAGCAGTCTCATGTGTTTAATCAGTTCATGTGGTTTCTAAACTAATATGCTATAACAACAACACAAAATCAAGTAAACACAATGCATTTGTCATATCACAACTATATAGTCAAAGTCAACGTGCATTAATTGCGAATAAAGGACGTCGGAAATTCGAGTTGTCACATTATCCCCAACTTGAAAGAAATTTCGTCCCGAAATTTAGCATGCAGTTACTGAGGAAGCTAGTGTGACGTTGTTTACCTGTGTCGTATCGCGGCTCCCCTGAGCAGGTTTGCGAAGATTACTGGTTTTCCTGAGGTGTCACATTATCCCCCCGTTGATTTGGAATTTCGTCCCGAAATTCTGCATTGGTAGCTTCAGCCTCAGTAGTAGTTGCTTGGTTTCCGAATAACTGGGGATATTTGAGTTCCATTTGATCTTCACGCTCCCAGGTGAACTCTGGGCCGCGGCGGGAGTTCCAACGAACTCGTATAAGAGGGATTCTCGTGTTCTTGAGGACCTTAACATCCCGGTCCGTGATTTCAACAGGTTCCTCGACGAAGTGCAACCGCTCGTCGATAGTGAGTTCCTTTAAGGGAACTATGTGGGTCTCATCTGACGTACACTTCTTCAGATTCGACACGTGAAAAACGTTGTGAACTGTACTGAGTTCAGGTGGTAAGTTCAATCTGTAAGCCACTTTGCCTATTTTCTCAATAACCTCGAAAGGTCCAACATATCGTGGATTTAGTTTGCCGCGTTTGCCAAAACGGACCACACCCTTCCAGGGTGAAACTTTAAGTAGCGCTCGATCCCCAACCTGGAATTCGAGTAGTTTCCTGTCTAAATCAGCGTATGCTTTCTGACGGTCGCGTGCTGCCGCCATGCGTTGTCGTATTTGTGCAATCTTTTCTGTAGTATCGACTACCATTTCAGGACCCGTGATCTGACTCTCACCCACCTCTGCCCAACAAAGAGGTGATCGGCATTTACGCCCGTACAATGCCTCGAATGGAGCAGCTTTAATGCTCGTGTGGTAGCTGTTATTGTATGAGAATTCCACAAGTGGCAGATGTTTTTCCCAACCGTTGCCAAAGTCAATTACGCACGCCCGAAGCATGTTTTCTAAAGTCTGGATAGTGCGCTCAGACTGCCCATCCGTCTGAGGATGATACGCCGTGCTCATGTCTAAACGAGAGCCAAAAGATTTATGCATTGCTTGCCACAGCTCTGAAGTAAAACGTGCGTCACGATCAGAGATGATGGAGGTGGGCACCCCGTGCCTTGAGACCACTTCTTTTAAGTAGATGTCTGCTAAGGTAGAGAACTTGTCTGTTTCTTTGATGGCCAAAAAGTGAGCAGACTTTGTGAGTCGATCCACGATCACCCAAATAGTATCATTTCCGCGCTGAGATCTAGGTAGGCCAGTAACAAAATCCATGGAGATTTGCTCCCATTTCCATTGTGGTATCTCAGGTTGTTGTAGTGGTCCTGACGGTTTCTGATATTCTGCCTTGACTCTCGCACAAGTCAAGCATTTGCTAACGTATGTGGCTATGTGGGCCTTCATGCTAGGCCACCAGTATGTAGTTTTGATATCGTGGTACATTTTATCCGAACCAGGGTGTACCGAGTAGCGAGACTTGTGAGCTTCATCCATTACTAGCTCGCGTAAGTTGCCGTACAGTGGGACCCAAATGCGTCCTGTTACGTAATAAGCACCGTCTGCCCTTTGTTCTAATCGTTGCCTTGAGCCGCGTAGGGCTTCAGCCCTGACGTTGTCTGGTTTCAATGCTTCTATCTGAGCATCTCGTATCTGGGAAGGAAGGCTAGACTGTATGGTGAGTTGTAAAGCTCGCACGCGCTTAGGCGCAGTGTCTTTTCGACTGAGGGCGTCAGCCACAACATTGGCTTTGCCTGGGTGGTACCTGATTGAGCATTCGTAGTCGTTTAGCAGTTCGACCCATCGTCGCTGTCGCATATTCAGCTCTTTCTGTTTGAAGATATGTTCGAGGCTTCTGTGATCAGTGTAGATTGCGCACTTGGTACCATACAAATAGTGCCGCCATATCTTAAGTGCAAAAACGACTGCTCCCAGTTCTAAGTCGTGTGTAGTGTAATTTCGTTCGTGAACCTTAAGTTGGCGCGAAGCATAAGCAATAACTTTATCCCTCTGCATCAATACACATCCAAGACCTTGGATAGATGCGTCGCAGTAGACTACGAAATCATCCGTGCCTTCAGGCAGTGAGAGGATAGGTGCGCTACAGAGTCTATCCTTTAAGTGTTGGAACGCTGTTTCCTGTGCATTACCCCAACGGTAAACAACACCCTTCTGTGTCAACAGTGTAAGTGGCTGAGCAATCTTTGAGAAGTCTTTGATGAACCTTCTGTAATAACCCGCCAAACCCAAAAATTGGCGTATTTCTGTTGGTGTACGAGGCGCAGGCCAATTCTTGATCGAATCCACCTTGGATGGATCGACATGAATCCCATCCTTGTTTACCACGTGGCCTAAGAAGTGGACTTCACGAAGCCAGAAGTCACATTTGGAAAACTTAGCGTATAGCTGTTCCGTTCGTAGAAGTTCCAGTATAAGTCGTAAGTGCTGCTTGTGTTCCTCCTGACTTTTCGAATAAATCAGGATGTCGTCGATGAAAACAATGACGAACTTGTCTAGATAGGGTTTGCACACCCTGTTCATCAGATCCATAAATACGGCAGGCGCGTTCGTTAGCCCGAATGGCATGACCATAAACTCGTAGTGGCCGTAGCGTGTTCTGAACGCTGTTTTGGAGACGTCCTCATCCCGGACTCTCAGCTGGTGATATCCTGACCTTAAGTCTATCTTGGAGTAGTAGCTCGACCCTTGCAGCTGGTCGAATAAATCATCTATGCGCGGAAGAGGATAACGATTCTTGATCGTCACCTTGTTGAGTTCACGGTAGTCTATACACATCCTGAACGTACCGTCTTTCTTCTTTACGAATAACACTGGAGCTCCCCAGGGCGAAGAGCTAGGACGTATAAAACCCTTTTCCAAGAGTTCTTGTAGCTGCTTTGACAGTTCTTCTAATTCAGTTGGAGCTAGACGATATGGTGCTCGAGCTATGGGTGCTGCTCCTGGAGCGAGCTCGATCTGGAATTCGACTTGACGATGAGGCGGTATCCCAGGTAATTCCTCAGGAAACACTTGAGGAAAGTCACGTACTACAGGAATATCTTCAATCTTTTTCTCTTTCTTCGAGGTATCTGTAACGAGTGCTAGTATAGCAGTGTGCCCCTTGCGTAAACACTTCTGAGCCTTCAAAAAGGAGATGATGCCACTCACGACACCACTCTTGTCGCCTTGAACTTCGAGAGGTTCCTTGCCCGAACGAGGAATACGAATAACCTTTTCTTTGCATAAAATCTCCGCTCGTTGTTGAGATAACCAATCCATACCAATGACGACGTCAAAGCTACCCAAGGGTATAGGAATGAGATCGATGGAGAAAGTCTGATCAGCGAGGATAAGAGTACACCCTTTAACTATGTGCGTGGCCTCTAGACTTTTACCGTTAGCTAACTCTACGACATGTTTGGTGTTTAAGAGAGTTGGTGCACGTTTTAGCATTTCACTAGCTTTTAGAGACATGTAACTTGTATCCGCACCAGAATCAAATAGTACAGTAACATAAAAGTCGTCAAGAAGAAACTTACCCATAACCACGTTGGGATCATTCCTGGCATCACCCTGACCGATCACAAACATACGGCCTCTAGCACCATTGTTGTTGTTGTTGTTTCCCCCATTGTTGTTGTTCCCATTGCCCTGGTTGTTGTTGTTGTTATTGTTCTGGTTCTGGTTTAACTGAGGGCAATCCCGCTTGTAATGACCTTCAGCCCCACACTGGTAGCATCCCCTGTTTCCCTGCTGCTGCTGCTGAGGCTGGTTTCGTGGAGCAGGTGGTTGTTGTTGCTGGTTCTGATTTGCTGGCCGTACGCTTCTACAATCCTTAGCCTCATGACCCATCTTGAGGCATCTTTGACACTGTTCCCTGCGGCATCTTCCACTGTGGTGTTTGTTGCACCTTCTACACCATGGGTGAATTCCCCGATAGCCACTCTGCCCTTGACTACCTGATGATTGCTGATTCGGACTCTGATGGTCATTTGTTTTGCGTTGCTGAGCTTGAGACTGAACAGTAGCTGAACCCTTGCTAGAATCCCCCTCCCATTTCCTCTTATTGTCGCTGGGAGTAGCAGGGGTAACTGAAGTGGTAGCGGTAGCAGTAGCGCTGATGCGTTTAGGCAACCTGTTTTGCTCCACCGCCTGATCAGTGAGACGGTGAGCCAGCTGAACAACCTGCTGGTAAGTAGCATGATTTGCTGAAGTCACATGACTTTGGATCTCTGGCACCAAACCCTTAAGATAAAGTTCAATACGCTTGTCCACCAGAGTAGGACACAGTAATGCAAGCTCATTCGACCTCTTGGTATACGCTTCGATCTCAGACCCCGTCATCTTGAGGTTGAAAAACTCGACTTCCAGCTTATGAATATCATCTCGACTGCAGTATTCTTCCTTGATCATCTCTTTGAAATTGTTCCATGGGGTGGCGTTAGCAGCAACCAACCCCAGGATTTGGACCTGTGCTTTCCACCATGTGAGGGCCAAACCCTCGAGGGTACCGGTAGCATATTTCACCCTGCGTGCCTCAGGGCATTCACACATCTCAAACACAGACTCCATCTTTTCAAACCAGTGCAGGAGACCTACGGCTCCTTCAGTGCCGCTGAAAGTGGATGGACGGCAGTCCATGAAAGTCTTGAAAGTGCAAACAGGTGCTTGACCTGTTGTGTAAAAGAATTAGGACAAGTTTAAACACGAGAGTTGATTTAGGAAGGTAGGATCTAAGGATCCTAGAGTGAGTTGTAACTGCAGGGTATACCTCCTGCTTGTGCGGCTGCAACTGCCGCAGTAACTCGTTCGTTAATGAGGGCCGTCAACTGGTCCTGAGTCATGTTGATACGTCCAGACATGATCTTCATAGTAAAGATAACGTAAGTGAGATAGGTTCGCATATCGTGCGATGACAGAAGAGAGTGAGCATACGAGTATTCTCAAGCAATAACATATAGCAAGTTCTGTGATCTAAGCATACCACGAGCAAAAGTCTATGTAGTTCTAGCATGTAGGTAAAGTAACATGTATAGTAGTACCTATGGTGTTGAGCCTTGCACGTGGAGCGAAGCGTCGTTGTGGATCGTTGGGAGCACTGTTCTGGTTATAGTCTGGTTTTAACAAAATCGTTTTCCCTTTATTAAAACCAAGTTCTCTATAACCAATGGCTCTGATACCAATCTGTCACACCCCCAAAATCCACACGCGGAGTATCACCGCTTGGAGGCGTGACTGACCAGGATCAAGCCATCAATCATATCAAACATAGTATATAAGTGTAAAAGTAGGAAAATGTAATTCATCTTGACATGACTGATGTTCATAACCAAACATTGTTTAAGTAGCGGAAGCATAATAATGAAAACCCAAAGTAAGTAATAATTTCAAATAACGTCTACGATCCGTATCCCACAACGACCTGCTCCTTCCTGTGCAAGCTCCATATGTACCTAAGGTCCTGCAAGGCATGCAAGAGAGAGTCAACAACTAGTTGAGCGAGTTCACAGTTAACAGTTCAGTAATAGTATAGCGTGAGTAGTAGTATGTTCGTTCGTTACAATGTATCGTATTAGTTTCCATCGCGGCCAATGTCCTTGGCAGGTGTGCGAAGATGTTGGGGAAGGTCTTTCCCCAAGTTTTCTAGACTAGGTTTGTTCGTATCGCGGCCAATGTCCTTGGCAGGTGTGCGATGATGTTGGGGAAGGTCTTTCCCCAAGTTTTCTAGACTAGGTTTGTTCGTATCGCGGCCAATGTCCTTGGCAGGTGTGCGATGATGTTGTAAGTTCAGTTCGCGGCCAATGTCCTTGGCAGGTGTGCGAAGGCAGTCATAATATCGCGGCCAATGTCCTTGGCAGGTGTGCGAAGATCGTTCAATAAGTGTTACTAGTCTAGCAGTAGGTTCTGTCATCCATGTATGTACAGTAATCATCAAAACCCCATTCCCCCCTGGGAATCCCATGCCTTGGCTTGTGTGAACTCACCTTGGTTTGCTCGGTATGCTAGGTATGTAAGTGCTCGCAAATAATCGATCACGTCCTAAGGTTTGCACGTATACATAATCAGTTTGAGTTTCAGTTGTTCAGGTATAAGCATGCAACACGTAATCACAATCATACAAGTCATGTTTAACATATAACAGCAGTTATTTAACCAGGTTAACACTTAACAGAATTAACTCAAGTTACAGCACAGCTCGGCGAAACACATATATGGCGAAACACATAAGTTGGCGAAACAAGTGAGTTGGCGAAACACACATAGCGGCGAAACACAAATTGACGAAACACAGTTGTTTCGTCGAGGTGGCTATTGGCGAAACAGAACTTCTGATTCGTCGGTTACCCTTGGCGAAACACATTCTGTTTCGCCGAGGGTTCAGTTTCGTCGGACAGTTCAGTTGCATCAGTACCATTACATGCAGAAACCCTAATCATCACTAACAGCCGACATCAATATTATCAATCATGCAGAAAATCATTCAACACAGAATCATTGTAACATCATCATAGCATAATCATCGGACCACTTTAACGTCTAGCATGAACCCTAGCTTACGTATACAACATATCGATTACAACATCACATCATCAAACCCTATCAAGATGCTAACTTGCAGTCAGAATCAGATCATAATAACAACATCCAGAACCGAGTATTTAATCATATTAAGTTTCGCATAAAACCGTTTATATCCGACTACAATATTCATATTGAAATCCATATCATCATCATCATAACAAGAACCCTAATATTTAACATGTATCAGTTACAATTATACATCAACATAGCAGAATCACATGGCATAGAAACACATTCACGGATGAACGATCAATCAAGACACATAAATCTACTAACCGAGATGATGGTTTGATCGCACAAGGGTTTCCGGTGGGTTCTAGTTCGCCGTCACAGTGAGAGAGCTCTAGGGTTTCGGTTGTGTTGATAGAAAATGTAAAGTGATGTTGTTTTTACGTAAAAATACTCAAAATACGTTCTGGGCCCAAGCTGGGCTACTGGGCCGGCGAAACAGACTTCTGTTTCGTCGGGATGTATATGGCGAAACATCCTGTTTCGTCGGGTATGTTCATGGCGAAACACCCCTGTGTTTCGTCGAGCAGTCTCATGTGTTTAATCAGTTCATGTGGTTTCTAAACTAATATGCTATAACAACAACACAAAATCAAGTAAACACAATGCATTTGTCATATCACAACTATATAGTCAAAGTCAACGTGCATTAATTGCGAATAAAGGACGTCGGAAATTCGAGTTGTCACATTTTCCTTAGGTCATTATTTATGTCATCGTTTACATTAATCTTTGTCACTTCTCTCGGGCTCATTATCCTAATGTAATACGCTTCCGTCACCCGGTTTTGCGTTTACATTATTATCAAGTATTTTGCTCGTTTGATTCATTTGGGTACTTTTAGTTTGTCCCACTCACCCCGTCCTTACTACATCGGATGTAAGTATGTCCATCATAAAAGTTCATGGTACCACGTGTTCACTACCTACTTGGCCAGAGTAAGCGATCAACACCTGATATGCATGACCTTTTATAATTTTCACATTACACCCCATGTAAGTAACGCCACTATTTAGTTTCCTTGGAAATAATATCCTGGATAGGTATTCTATTCAGGTTTTTCCAAGTTTTTAATTTATATATGCAACGGTCAGTCTTTATGTATTTGTTGCATATTACTATTCGTGCAATAAATTTAAAATGTGCACCTGTTAATGCTTGCCCTAACGGGCTTCTCTTGCCATTAGCCTTGTTCGCGATCGCTACATGATTTAGGTCCTTGGTGAGCATGTTCTACTTGTCGTACTTTGGACCGTTCCTCCATCAAATCCGCAATTTGTTAGACTCCCGCTATCTTTAGATGCGAGTGTTCTTCAAGTAAAACATATACAAGAGTTAATAATATCAACTTCAATAATCGCCCGTATTATAATACAAGGCTTTTCTACTATACGCGTCAACGCGCGTAATTTCGTCAACTATATTTTTCATTTAATTGAGGTAACGTGTACTACACGATAACCCTATGTGTTGTTCACAACACTTTAATCATGTTAACCGTTAATATACATGTACTTACCGGATGTTGGGATTGAACCCTACCAAAGGAACAGATAATTAAAGCCAAAACTGGGTCAGAGCAGTGGATCCAGAATAAGCAGATGTTACATACAAGTCTCTCCCCTTGAAAGTGAATTCAACACCTGCTGACCTCTTATCTACTGATCGTGCAATCTGCTGATCTACAAACTGCTGATCAAGTAAAGACCTGTTCAAAGACTAAAGCTCTGCTGCTCAATCTACTGCCTTGTTTCAAGCACTGCTGATCCGGACAAGTACTGCTGGGTTCACAGCAGTGGAGGGATGCAGCAGTTGTTTACTCTGTCTTTATGTAATGTAATGTAATAAGCAGCAGTTAGTATAGCAGTGTCTGTATAGATCAGAGGTTAGAGTTTGTTAGGAGGTTAGATGTCACTTTCATGGTGACGTCAGCATTAGATGCCTCAGCGGTTTGGATTGTCTATAAATGGAACAGTGCTCTGTACTGTTACATTTGATTCATCCTGGGAGAGTTTTTCTCCTCAGTTCAATCCTTTCATCTTGTGCAACCAACCACTGTAGTATCAGGCTGAGGGGGAGCTTAGTTTGTAAGCTTGCATTGTAATCTTTTGCTTTGAATTGTAATCTTTCGACTCTATGAAAAGCAAACGTTTATCAAACTATTTTCTCCTTTGATTGTGTTTACAAAGTTTGTTATTCATTTCCGCTGCACTTTACATTGTTTCATATTCATTAATTGCTTAAATCATACAAACAAACACAATCATGAGAGCCTTCGATC
Source organism: Helianthus tuberosus (assembly GCA_030545235.1). Taxonomy (NCBI): domain Eukaryota; kingdom Viridiplantae; phylum Streptophyta; class Magnoliopsida; order Asterales; family Asteraceae; genus Helianthus; species Helianthus tuberosus. Next base: position 57,029,780 of record CM060362.1, read on the forward strand.
CTAACAATTGGTATCAGAGCCTGGACAGTCAAATTCGATCTAACAATCAATTTGACATAACAGTTCAGCTCATAGTTTATTGATACTAAGGTTGGGTGCTTTTAGTTGAAAAACAGAGTACCGAGTAAACCATGTTCAAAGTGGTTATTCAAAAACTCTGTAAATCAACCAAGATGTCATATGACACACAAATCTCACACAACAAATGATTTCATGCACAAGACATTCATGGTTTTCAGATCTGAAAACATATCTGTTAAACTATGGGATTATTTCTTATTTTCAAAATTGATTTCAACTGTTGTTATGAAATTTGTGATGTTTTCATTATATCAAATGCTAAAGTATGAACCTCGGATTAACAAAAACCTATGTTCATAAAAACTTTGGTGTTTTTGCTAACGAAAGAGAGGGAAATTAAAACTTTAGTCACTTGATCTATTGTGTTGAGAAACAGGTTGAGATCCTCAAAAGGAACAAACCAACCTAGTTAACACGATAAGAAAATCAGGGGTAAAAAAATGTCCAGATCATAAGTGATGTGAAATTTGGCATGAGTGCTTGTGTAAATGATCAAATTTCTCAAAACATTACTATAAAATGATTTTGGAATAAGTATTTCTTCAATAAAGACCTCCCAGTAAGTATCTCATTACTTATAAATGGGAAGGGTGAAAGGGGAAGAAGAAAATTCACAAAAGCTCAGAAGTGTGTTTATCTCAAAACTTTTGAAGTCAAAAGAAAAGAGTATAAACATAAAACACTTTAGAGTCAAAGGTTGGGGTGATTGTGGTCATTAAGAAACTATGTGCAACCATTGGTTTAGGAAAATTCAGGGAACAATAGTATTCCCAGTAAATGTATTTAAAAGAGGACTAGACAAATGTTAAGAATTTTCACATGGTAACAAAGTCTACAACTGGGTTTTCAAAAACCCATGAGAACATGTGTCCTCATTTCTGTTGTCAGTCATTCAACAAGTGAATGGTACCAAACAGTGGTCAAAATGTATTTAAAATTTCATACCACTGGTGTCAAACCACTGACCATTCTCATAAACTTGAGCATGAGATGATTATGTACTTTATTATTTACCAGTTTCTTTTGGTGCTGTTTTTAGAAAATCCTTTAATTATTTTTTCCCAAGAAGGATTTTCTCGAATAAAGCAGGATATATTATTCTCTATTTTTTTGAATGATATATTTTGAACTTTTACTGATTTTTTATAGTAAAAGTTTCAATCTCCTGTCAGGATAGATAACCTTTATTTTTGTTGGTTAAATTATCCTCAAGCAGATCAAAAGAAAATGGTATTGTTGTCAAGGTCATGACAAACTCAAGTTTGTTTTTACTTCATGAAAAGGATTGATTGTCAACAGATCTTAAAATACTTGGGCACTCATGTTTTAATTCAAATATTATGACAAGGATGAGTTGCCTTGGTAAAAAGTCTACAACATCTGGGGTACTAAACCACTGTCAAGAGGTTGAAGAAGCTTCAAAATGTGTAATTGACAGGTGGCAAAACCTTGAATGAAAATTCTCAAAACAGTTGCTGACATACTGGTCTTTCAAATCATCAATTTACCTCAAACCACTGTCTTGTTCAAACATCTGTTTCCTAATTACTTTCCACTGCTGAAAGTCAACCACTGACCTTTCACCTTCTTGGCAAACACTGATGTTCAAAATTAGTGTCTTATCCACTGATATACTATCTACTGATAGTAAAAATCATCCACTGCTTTCGTTATACCGTTGTAACCACTGCCTTCATCAGTAACTTTCATAAAAGTACTGTCCTTCATTTCTTCAGAGGTTGGCATGTGGGCAGTACATAGTGGTCAGTACTTTTGTAACCGCTGCCACGTCAGCCTTCACTTTTTCCTCTATAAAACCCCCACTTCACACCAAAAACAGGGTTTTACTGTCGAATTGAATTCTCAAAAATTCTTTTCCCAAACAGTTTTTCTTCACATTCCTTCACAAATTTCTTCGATCATCATATCCAAAATGACAAAATCGAAGCCATCTGCAAAACCCACTTCCAAATCATCGTCGAAAGCAGCCTCTCAAAAGGTCAATACCACTGAAATCCCACACAAACCATCTCACAATCTTCTGGGTCTTCTCACAAAACCCGGCACCACAGATGCTTTCGACTCCATCATCGCCAAAATGGCTAAATCAAAGTACAAAACTTTGTTAACAGCCGATGCACCAATTTACTTAGCAACCCAACGAGAGTTTTGGAAAAACGAAACCCTTGACAAACAAGGTGAAACTGTGATAGCAATTAACTCCTCTTTAAAGGGTAAAGCTGTTCAAATCACGCCACAATCTATATCAGAAGTCTTTCAACTCGAGGATCAGCAAGGTAAAACTTCTTTCCCTAAAAACGAGTTAAAAATTGACTTCATTGAGAGAGGGTATGCAGACACAATGATGAAAAAAGCTACCTTACAAAAAGGTTTCTTTCCTTCTGCAACAAGGTTTTTATTCCATACCCTCCTAATGTGTGTTTCAAACAAAACCACTTCTTTTAATGAAATACCATTAAAGATTCAAAATCTGGGATATGCTATTCTTCAAGAAGAAAATTTTAACTTTTCTCGGGAAATCTTTAATGATCTGGTTAACAATGTTGAAACAAAATCATTCTTACTGTTTCCAAGGTTTTTAAGTTATTATTTTGAGCAGAAATTCAGTAAGGATGATATTGCTGCAATAAACCAAGGTGAATATTTTCAAATGCACAGCTTAACTGCTGAAACTTTTACAAGAATGTTAACACCTTGCAAAACACAAGCAGAGGTGCCTGAGCAGAATTTAGCAGCTACCAATGCTCCTCAGGTATCTGCTGCTGAGCCCACTGCTCAAGGTGATCAAAGTAGCAACACAACTGCTTTGAAACCCACACCTAAAATCACCAAAAAGCCACAGAAAAAGAAAAATCAAGAACCCCCAAACCCATCAAAAAGGCAACTCTGGAGGATGAGATACCAGAGCACATGCCTGTGACAACACAAAAGTCACAAGAAACCACTGCTGCTACTTCCTCACAGCAGTTGGTACAAATATCTCAACCCATAGCCGAAACCCCTCCTGCTTCTTCACAAAAAGAACAGGTTGTACAAATCGGGACACCACATCATGATGCTCTGGAAGCACTTGTTTCCATCATCTACAGCCCACTTCCCGGGGCAAATCCTCTTTCTACACCAACCATCACATCCACAATTCCCACACCAACCAAACTTCTGTTGGATGCAATTGATTTGAACCAGGCACTAACCAGTCCTTCTCAATCACCTATTAATGAGACTATACCTCAACATATGACTGGGTCTGATGTATCAATCCTTGCTAACCCACCAACACAACCTGAGGAGGTTACACCCCTTGAGTTACAAGTAACTCTTGGTGGTAATCCAAGTGAAGCAACCACTACAACTGTTGAACCCACTGGTTTACAGTTGGACAGTGGTTTACATTAATAAGACTTCCTTGGAGGCAATTCCTTACATAGCACCTCTGCCAACCACCAGTGGATTTATTTTTCCCACTGGCAACATCAAACGGTTGTCAAGTGTTGAAGGAAGAAGACCCCAGTACCAAGAAAAAGGGGCATTAGTGGTTAGTGTTTGGAGTACACTCCCTACCTCAACCACTGATAAAACCACTGTTAGTGGGAAATCAGATGATCCCATTAAATTGGGTGATGATTTAAAATATCAGGATTTGACGGAACGAGTTGAAAAATTGGATGCATCTGTTGCAGATATTAAAAATATGCTACAACAGGTGTTGACAATACAAAAGATGCAATCCACTGTTGTTCCACCTCAAGCACCTGCTCCACCACAAGCACTTGCTACAAATGAGCTCTGGAACCTCTTCCAACCTTTTATCCAACAACAAAAAGAAATGGCTGATCAGCAACATGAACTACATGTCCAAAAGCTGAGAAACATAATGGAGTCTAGGTACAAGAACACTCAAGCAGATATTAAGGCAATCAAGGCCCATCTATTGCAAACCACTGGCACTGCTCCTCCAACAGTACTTTTCATTGATCAACTTCCAGAAGATAATGCCAAAAAGGGGGATAAAATTCAGGAGTGGAAGAAGAAGGGAATAGATGATGGTCTTTACATTGAACCAGAAAAGGATGCTATGACCAGAAAAATTCCTGTGCCAGATGGTAGTAAAAAGGTTGATGCTACTCAAGAAGCACTTGATGAAGGAGTAGCAAGTGTAAAAAGGGATAGAATGGCAAAGTTTTTTTCAAGGTGGAATGTAACACCCCAAAATATGCAAATTATTTATGTTACCTAAAAAGTCTAGTCATGTTATATTTAACCTAGTTAAGTATTTATGTTAGTAACTTGATTAGAAGGAAGGTTATATGACAAATAAACAATCCAAGTAATTAGAGGGGCCAAACTTGTTAAAAAGGATGGAAGTTTTAATTAAAACAAATAAAAGGAAAAGGAAAAACACAAACACACATTCTGGTGTGTGCGTATGGATCGACCAGGAGCAGGAGACCAAGAACAAACCCTAGTTTTCAGAAAATCACAAGATTAGGAAGGAATTAAGGGCCTAAACTGATGCATGAACTCAAATCTTTAACCATCTAAGCTTGTTCAACACAAGGTATGTCGAAAATTCTGATTTGGGTGTGTTGTAGAAAGTGGGTTTTAACCCAATCATGAATCTATGTGGAAATCTTGTGTAATTGTGAGTTAGGAATTCACAATAGAATGAGAAGTTTGCTTAATTTCGATTGTTTAGGCGATTTAGGGTTTATACCCATTGTTGTAGGAATATGATGAACATGATGATTTAAATGATATGCTCATAGATATGAATTGATACGTAATCAGTGTGTGATAGAGAAATTAGTTAAGTTAATGTAGGGTGAAAGAAAGATATGAATATGATTGCTTCTTGTTAGACTAGAAAAGGGACAAGTAGAACTATGCTATGAACACTTGTATCTTGTGCATTTTTGATATTGTGCACACCAAGTGTTTGATGAAATGTCTAAAAGACAATAATGAGTGAAATTGTATGCAAGTAATAGGTAAACAGATATAGCTCATGTGGAGATTATGTAGGGGGCGATGTTGAGTATGCATTATGCTTGTTTGAATAGATTAATGAAGGTCATATGTGAGATGTGAATTTAATAGGGTTGTTCATATGTATAAGCATGTATGCTAATAAGAATATGAATGTAATGACATGAATGTATAGGAATCATGTCAAGATGGTTGAGAGCGTGGAAGGCTAACGGGCTAAGAAGACTCAAGTAAGCGAACGTAAACACAGACACGCAAGGTAAGTGAACTCCGAACTTACTCTTTTGTTTGGTAATGTATTTATGGTATACGGTAGATTATTTAATGTAATGTAAGAAGATATGAATCGATATTGTCACCAAGGTATGTTTTAGTGGAAATGAGTCGGAAGTGGGTAAGAGAGATTCGATTAAGTTTGGGTAAGGAAGGGGAGCTAATGATATTAACCGTGTTTCTATTGAGAACTAATGTGAAGTATAGGTATCTTAACAATGGAAGTGAAGGTTGACTCCGCTATCCAATGCGAGTGATTGAATGGATGGATGAAATGGCTAGTATAAGAGAAAGCATGATATGTTGACGCCTTATTATACATGTGTTAAGATTTTGTATTATGTCACCGGTTACTAATGATGTGATTGAATGTGGTGACTGCAGGTTGTACAGGTTTATGATGTTTCATAAAGAAGTGTACGCGGTTGAAGATCAAGTCAACGCATGGATTGTACGTGGGTGTGAATGTGGTCACTTAATTTTATATAAGTATGTTAGCTTTTAATTAATTTATAGAAAGGGATTAATGTACTTTTATGAAAGAATGAATATAATGAAAGAAAATTTTAAAGTTTGTATTTTCCGCTGCAACTCTCGATTATAACGTGTTAGGGCGTTACATGGAATGAGGAGAAAAGAGCTTTCATGGAGCTGTATGCGCAGGGCTGTTCTGGATTAAAGGATGCTAAAAATCCCAAGACAAAAAGGAAGCCTAAGTCCATCCCATCCAGAATTCCAAAGCATATTCCAAAACCACCATCCAAAAGCCATCAGCATCAAACCTCCACCCAAACAGCTGTTGTAACTCCTGCTGTATCAACTACTGCTGGTACTTCAGAGGTTTCAACATCTGTTATCACTTCAACACACACCACTTCAACACACACCACAACCACTGCCTTACCACCACCACAATCACCTCCAAAAACAACCTCACCACCATCACCTCCTGCCAAAAAGCAGAAGACAACAGATGTTACAACATCTGCTATAATGACAACAGTGGTTGAAACACCAGTTGTTTCAACAGCTGTTAGTCAATCACAAACCACTGCCACCCAAATTACCACCACTGTTCCACCCAAAACATCATCAGTCCCTCCTCAAACAAAAAGGAGAAGGCTAATCCTTGAAGATGATGACTATTCACCACCACCAACATCTTCAAAATCCCTGTCACTTGTCACCATTCCAAAACCCATACCTCTCTCTTCAGCTCAAATTCTAAAGCCATTACCTCCTGCTGGTGTCTCATTTCCTCTGGAACTCATTGCAGTTAGGGAAGAAATCAAATCCTTTTACTATGAGGATGACCCAGCTAAAAGGAGTTTGCCATCAGTTGAAGGATATCCCAGGCCTAACAATATTGAAGAATATTTGAAACTCAAGGCCAAACAAGCAGAGGATATCACAATAAAAAATAAACAAGGGAAATCTGATAGGGAATTTCAGCAAAACTATCAGTTTCTACTCACACAGGTCAGAGCTATGGAGCAATTTGCCAAAAATGTATGTCAGCAAATCTCAGAAAGGGCAGATGAGTCCTTGAGAAAAGACTACATTGAGAACATCATTACCTACAAGAAATACAAGGGGGAGAAACACATGTACAAAAACTGGACCATTCCTGAGCTGGAAAAAGAGGCAGCCAGGATTCAAGAAATGATCAAAAATAAGGTCAAGCAGACTCCTCCTGAAAAGTTCAAACAGTTTGAAGCTGATAAGGCATTAGAGTTGAAGAGAATGAAAGAGGAGCTGATAGCAGCTGATTATGGTTCAAAGAATTCTGTGTCAAAGTGGGGAGAAGATAGGGTCAGGGCTACCTACAAAAGGTTAGAGGAACTTAGAAAGAAAGATCCAAAAGTTCCACAAAAGCCTGACTACTCCAAAGCAGAGGTCTCAAAAGACCACCAAAGCTGCAAGTCAAAAGAACCACTGCTCCAGCTGGTGCTGCCATCTACAAAAGAAGGAGCCAAAACCAGTCAGGGGCTGAAACAGTTGAAGATCTAAAAGCTGGAAATGCTGTTGTAAAAGAAGACATTAAATTAATGATAAAAGAAGATCTTGAATTGGAACAATCTGCAAGTACTGCTCAGTCAGTCATGAACAGGCCAGCCTCACCAAACACCTCTGCAAATAAAAATCTCCCAAGAAACCCACCAGGCTCAAAAATACAAAAGTGGGAAACTGACAAACAGACCTATGTATTGACTTTGCTCAGGTCTGGTGGAGAAGTGAAGAAAATATCAAGGGAACAAGCTCTTGGCCTGAGTCTTGAAGATTTGCAGGATCTCCTTGATCTTCCACTTAGCAGGGATGATGACGACACAGATGCCCTAGACTTTGAACTACAATTTAAAGGTCAGATAAGGGAACTGCTGATGAGGCAATAAAGATTCCACAATAATGAAGAGTTTTGGCATTATCTGTTCCAGGGGGAGATTGTTGGGATTGAACCCTACCAGAGGAACAGATAATTAAAGCCAAAACTGGGTCAAAGCAGTGGATCCAGAATAAGCAGATGTTAAATACAAGTCTCTCCCCTTGAAAGTGAATTCAACACCTGCTGACCTCTTATCTACTGATCGTGCAATCTGCTGATCTACAAACTGCTGATCAAGTAAAGACCTGTTCAAAGACTAAAGCTCTGCTGCTCAATCTACTGCCTTGTTTCAAGCACTGCTGATCCGGACAAGTACTGCTGGGTTCACAGCAGTGGAGGGATGCATCAGTTGTTTACTCTGTCTTTATGTAATGTAATGTAATGTAATGTAATAAGCAGCAGTTAGTATAGCAGTGTCTGTATAGATCAGAGGTTAGAGTTTGTTAGGAGGTTAGATGTCACTTTCATGGTGACGTCAGCATTAGATGCCTCAGCGGTTTGGATTGTCTATAAATGGAACAGTGCTCTGTACTGTTACATTTGATTCGTCCTGAGAGAGTTCTTCTCCTCAGTTCAATCCTTTCATCTTGTGCAACCAACCACTGTAGTATCAGGCTGAGGGGGAGCTTAGTTTGTAAGCTTGCATTGTAATCTTTTGCTTTGAATTGTAATCTTTCGACTCTATGAAAAGCAAACGTTTATCAAACTATTTTCTCCTTTGATTGTGTTTACAAAGTTTGTTATTCATTTCCGCTGCACTTTACATTGTTTCATATTCATTAATTGCTTAAATCATACAAACAAACACAATCATGAGAGCCTCCGATCCTAACACCGGATTTGCGATCAAGCCTTGAACCGAACACTTTATTCTTTTAACCATGAGCTCTGATTACCAACTTGTAAGACCCATCTTAAAATAACAGAATTTATAATATTTAATACGCATTTATTACAAAAATGCGAGCTTACAAAAACTTTGTTGGGTTTACAATCATACATGATCAAAATATTTGAGTTATCATTCTAACTAGTTTAAACATTCAAATGCAATTCTTATTATTTACATATTAATTTAAACAAAATAAATCAATGCGGAAGCTTGTTCGGTGTGTTCGGTTCTTGAAAGACGCTTGATCTTCGTTCGGAAATCTTGTGAGCATTCAGCTAATGCCAAAACCACATAAACTGTTAGTTTTGACAACTTTTAAATACGTATAATCAAGTCCTACGGCCCAACAATGGAAATAAAAGAAAATTTCAGAAATATAGATCGGTCGCGCCCCGCGACCGTTTTCGTCTCAGCTTTCGCGGCCAGCGACAAGTGTCGCGTCGCGCGACCAGTTTATTAATTCGCCGTCGCGTAACGCGACGGCCTATTTTTTACAGCAGGTTTGTTTGTTTGAGCTGCAAATGCCCAGCTCCGAGTTTTAACCAAATTCTAACTTTAAAATTTCATAACTTTAGTTCTACATGACCGTTTCGCGTGATTCTTTTTCCCACGTGACCGTAATTCGATTCTCCATCATATGGAGTTATAATTCAACATTCAAACTAATAAAATTCCAAATTTTTAAGCATTCGACTTATTATTCGAAATCAACATTTTGACCTGTTTGTATTTAAAACCACCAACTTGTTTTTTTTAAACAACCAAATACATACATCAATGTATTTAACTCAAGATCTCTAGCTCGGGTTTATAATTCTTATGAATTATGCTATTAGTACGCAAGCTATGCGCATAAATCCGTTTTTAGACATTCGACCCACGAATGTCATTACCTATAATTTTTATACATATCTAAGGACTACATAATCATAATACAAGCTCCTAAATTACCCCTAAGGGTCGTTTGCCCGACTTACCCCTCAAGGGATTTTTGGTCAAATTTATGTCCTTCATTTTACGGCGAGGGACCGTCACTATCTATTTGACCAAAAATTACACTTTTAACTATAAATTCAGTTAAGCGTACCTGGCTCGGGTTATAGAATTAATCCGTTTAAATACCTTTTGCTTTTAAACTTGCTAGTTTAAAGCAACGCAAGCCATACATTAATTCCTGTGATCACAAAACTCAACAAACGGTCATCAGTTATTGTTGTCAAATGGTATTAACACACCATTTGACCCGTTTAGTCGAAATGACCAATTGTTATTATGAGAGTATATCTAGTTACCATCTCGCCCTTTTTACCCATTCCGGTTTTCTCCTTGAAATCTTTTTTTTACTTAAAGACTGTTTCTTGTCTTGTTTGACCCGTTATGACTTTCGCCATATGATATCTATTTGAATCTCTTTTCCCATCCGTCCACTCATGTCCGGATTACCTTTTTACCATTTTTCATGGTTTCTTACCATTTCTCCCTTGTTCCGACTCGCATTATTTCGTGCCGGAACATCATATTTCAATTACTTAATAAAGTTCATATACAATACTTGCAAATAAGTATTTCGTAAATAATATAAAGGGGCGTAAGCTTACTTACGTTGCATCCGAAACACTCTTTTCCTTCACACTTGATTCATTTGACCCGCTTCCTTTCCAAGCCTCCACCTAGCTTGTCAAGCGTCAAACTATAATCATAATTCGTAAGACGGTTAGATTAGTCATTATCACATACGACTATTCCATCTTACGAATTCTATGTCGAATCTACTATTCGACTTCATCATTGGTTAATATGACTTATAAAAGTCATTTAACCTTAATCATACAAAATACAAATTTGCGTTCAGTAACTCACTTAGGCAAGTTCATATCACTGAAAATAGGCTGTTTTTGGTGACCTGTTTAACCTGTTTACAAGTCTTCAAAAATTATGAATTTTTATGTGACGTACCCTCGGAGGGTTAGGCCTTGTGTTACAATTTCAAGATCTAACTCTTTACCAAAAATTCGTAAAAATTCATTTTCTAAGCTGTAATCAGATTCGTCACTTCTGACTGCAGCTTACGAGAAAATTCATTTAAAATTGCTCGTTTATCCGATTGACGAAATTCCAATTGGAGATTTTTGTAATCACTTAAAGCTATCTACAGTTAAAATTTGAGATCATAACTAAATTTCTAAATTGAGTTATGACATTCGTAATGAGCTTCAAATTCTGCCAGAAAACGCAGCTTGAACCTTCGATACGGAAAAATTCATAAAACGCTCAATTTTCGTCGAAAAAATGCAATTCCAGTGGGGGTTTAAAGATATTTCCTGGAATTACATTTTAGACTCAAGAAACACATGTTCTTGTCACGTTTTGTCCACGATACAGCCAATACAAGTCGGCTGTAAATTCTGATCAGAAGTTATTTGAATTCAGCTTTCAATTAAAACATGTTTATGACATTATAACATTATTTTTTTGCAATCAAAACCCTAAAAACATCACATACACGAATTTAGCATCAACAAATCTGAATTTACTTCATGGAACTGAAATTACACTAGAATAATAATCATAATCCTAGTGTTTGACATGTTTCTACAAAACCCGCTAAGCACCTATAATGGTGATTATGGATTTTCATAGTGATGAACATATTTGAACAAACTAATGGCTAGGGTATATTCATAGACATGATTTCAACCCAAATACACCCAAACAACTATCATGCAAGCTCAATTTCGAATCATAAGTGTTCATCTAGAATTTTAGATTGAACCAAATAGTGAAATTTTTACATATCTTATGATCCCTTTACTGAGGAGATCACTAATCTATGCTTGGATTTCGATTTGGAATCGATTTGAGCCTTCAATTTGATCAATTAGCAAGAACTAGGGTTTGGAGGTGAGTTTGGTCGCCCTCCTGTGTTTTGTTCGATCCAGACACACACAGGAATTTCATTTTTTTTTGTTTTAATTAAAACTAGTTTAACTTTTAACACCTTTAGCCCCTCTAATTCACCCAAGTTACATAGAGTGTATTTTAACCAACTTCTTTATTACTACAAGACTTATAATTAACTAGGTTATTTATTTCCTAGTTATTTTATCTTGTTCATAACCGATGTTTAATAAATATATAACACCTATATATTTTTCGGGTTTTACCTAACCCGTTTCACTTTAAGTCTCGTTAACTCGGTGCTTTTATATACTTTGTTTTCTCAAAGTATTTATCCTCCTTTTTATTAATATTAGATTTGTTTATTTAAATCCTTATATTTAACGGGTATATTTTCACCACTAACGGTATTTTACCCGTCATCAATATTAATGTGGTTCGATTACCGAACCCGTTTTTAGGGCGTGACATAATGGTTCAGACATCTTACTATCTTACTGGTTCAGCACTTAATGGTTCAGACTGTTTGTTTCGCAAGCAAATGTCTGAATGGTTCAAACATTCCCCTCTGAATGGTTAAGCATTATACCGAGTCTGAATGGTTAAGACCTCTAATCTGAATTAGTCAGACATTTACCTCAGAACGGTCAAACATTATACTGGCTCTTAATGATCCAGATCTCTTACTGGTTTAGATCTCTTATTGGTTAAGCATTTAACCATTTAAAAGTTGCCAAACAGCCCCTAAAGGAGCTTCTTGAAATATAACGATCTATTCAGCTTATTCACACGCTAATTATTAGCATTTTTGAACTCTACGGATATATGATTTTCTAAACTTCATTTATATGTTCGTCACGTTATATTCGTTCAAGTTATATTCTAGTTCTGATCATTATTATTTTAAATTTATGTTTATCAACCCTATTTTTCCATACCATTGCATATTTGCCTTGTTAGTTCAATATTATCTATAACAACATTAATTAAGAACACACGCAAAGACAAAAGTACACTAACCACAAATCTATTTGTAAACCTACAAAAGCCAGGCCATGCATAATAGGGCATTATAGGGGCGGGAAGGAGCTTCATAACACCTTCAATATCGTCCCCTAGAAGTTATAGGGGCATGAAAAGGAAGATACATTTCTAGTATAACGCCCGTAAGTAATGATTGAAAAGGCATTAAAAGTCGTCAACCATTACACATTTTTAAAGGGGCATTATGATGTTGATGTGAGGGAAAATGCCCCTAGCATTAACCATTATGGATGGTCTTAACAAAAAGCCTAAATCAGATGTATAAAACTAATATGTAAATTCAAATAAGATAAAAATAGAATTGTAAATTTTATGAGAAATCAAATCCTAAATTGAAGTTGATAATACTATCGTTTCGATCTTTCATTTCCTTTAATACTTTAAAGATAACAATACAGATGACGTTTCTACTTTTATAAATTATTATTTAAACGTTTAATAATATAGAGTGAGGATATGAAGTTATGTTTTTGTTGGAAGCTTGGAACATGCGTAGTGGATAAAAAATGGGCGTTTTTTTGATGAAGCACGCCCAAGCACGCACGACATCGGCCCCCGGGGTGTTTTTCTTCAAAAATTTTGCTGGGGCGTGCAAAATAAAACACCTGATGGAGATATCAGCCATCTTCCCAGATTCTTCTTGACCCAGAAGTGTTGTGTTACCAAAGGTATAATCATCAGCCACCTTCCCAGATTCCTGCAACTTATTTTTCTGGTTCAGCTCTCTCTCATAGGTGAGGAGCCGACCATGAAGTTGTGTCAAACTTCTTTAAAACCCACAGAATTCCTAGTTACGAAAGCTATAGTATCCCATTTGTCTGGTAATGACCTTAGAAACCTACTACTTAAAGTGGACTTTGCAAATTCGACATTAACCAGTTTAAGTTCACTAATGAGACAGCTAAATCTTTCAAATTGTTGGGTTAGAGACTCTCATTTGACATGACAAAACGTTTCATACTGTTGATTCAAAACCTCCCTGTTATTTTCTATAACCTCTTCTGTTCCACCGAACTGCTCTTTTAGTGCATCCCACAACTCTTTGCATTGCAACAGTCCAACATATATATCATTTGGGAGAGCTGAAGCCACAATGCTAAAAGCCTTTGCATCTAATTCAATTTTTTGAAAATCCTGATCTGAGTAATTTTCAAGGCTTTTAGGCACTTGGGCCTTGGGATCTTCTGTGCTAGGCACCATTGGAACGTGTGGTCCAAAGATGACTGACTTCCAGCAGCCGGTGTTTTGCTGAGCTAACACATGGCCCATCCTACGTTGCTAGATATTGTACTCGGATCTGACAAGCATAGGTGGCTTGAATAGTGTTCCGGTGTTGTGAGGGTCCTGTGAATGTGATGTCATATTGGTTGTTTTACAGAAGTTTTTGAATAATCAACTTTTATACGTGATTACACTTTATTCTGTTTTTTAACTGATACGAACAACTTTAGTATCAATGGATTTGAGCTGAACTTTTATGTCAAATTGATTGTTAGATCGAATTTGACTGTCCTAGGCTCTGATACCAATTATTAGGATCTGAGTTTGTTTGATTGTGTTGTTTAATTAAGTGAATAATGAAAGAAGATAGATCAGAGATAAATTGCAGCGAAAATAGAATATAAACTTTATAACACAATCAAAGAAGAATAGTTTTCAACAGACATGATTTCATTAGTCAAAAGATTGTATGAATTACAACGATTCAACTATTCATGCATGTATTACTAAACTCCCCCTCAGCCTGAGCTCACATTTGGTTCGTACAAGATGAATGGTGTAAGAGAGCTAATAGAACAGTACAGGTACTGTTCTATTTTTAGTACAATCCTAACCACTGAGCATCTAATGCTGACATCACCTAGACAGTGACATCTAACAGACTAACAACCTATAAACACTAATCTAGATAAACACTGTTACATTGAATACATTGATGTACTAAACACTGATATTCCTTTCCACTGTTGTTGCCTAAGCACTGATGTTGCAGATCAGTGCTTTATTCAATAGTTGATCAGGCTTTGAATCAGCAGTGCTTTAGTCTTCATCAGGGCTTTGACAAACAATAGTTGTTAGGTCTTCTCATTCTTTGTAACCAGTAGTACTTTGATGGACAGATGTTGAGAAGATCAGTCCTTAGAATAATTAGCTGATAGAAGCACTGCCATTGGAGGGAACTTAGAACATGTTTGCTTATTGTGGATCAACTGTTGAGAACCAATTTTGGCTTTCTGAATCATCTGTTCTTCTAGGTTTGATTACATGGGCCAACAGAAACCTTACATCCGAGAAGAACACAAAGAAAATTAGCCACCCATCGTTCGATCGATCACACAAGCATCGAATCCGTAATCCATCAACGAGAAAGCTTCAATTTCCCCTGAGAAATCACACTAACTATTGTTCTTAACCCTAAAATTCGCCCACAAAGAGTTTTGGTTCAAATACAAAATGAAATGAGAATTCTGCGTCTGGCCTCCACTGTAAGCTAGGGTGGCTACCGTAGCTTACGGTGGCCTCAAAACTCCTAAGGCGCGGACCTGCTATGCTACGGTGACACCCTTTTTTAAAACATGACTACCGTAGCTTACGGTAGCTACCGTAAGCTACGGTAGAACCCAGTTTTGCTGCATCTTGTTTTCTTCAATCCACTTCTCTTCAATTCCACTCCTGCTCTCCGCCATGCTTCCTTTTTAAATTCATCTTTTACGCCTCTTGTACCTGCCACGACAAAGCTCACCATAGTAATCCAATTCCTTAAAATAACACACTTAAGCATACGATTTTCACTATATTTATAACAATTAAGGGTTATTCTACAGTCCACCCATCACATCCCCACACTTACCCGTTGCTTGCCCTCAAGTAACCTATTCAACTAACACCATCAAACTGTTTAAATCACATGTGTGTCGCAGCAATATGTTTCAATCAAACTGAAACCCGCCCAAGTTACATATTTCCCACTATCACCCACACAACAACCCCTCACAATAACACTCCTCTTAGCGATATATGGCGGCTAGCAAAGTGTGCTAGAATACACTCAAAGCACATGTGTGATCTAACAATCATAAGCTTGTGCAACAATCGAACCTCCACCTAAAGAAACACACAAACATACATGCAAATCAAGAGGACTTAAACGGTTGTAACGAGGCTAAGTGTCAAGGTATGAAATAGGGGAACATATGTAGAGTAGCGCAATGATTCGACCCAGCCTTATTAATGCAACTAAACAAAACAACAAACAACTAACCCCTAATTTTTTTTCTTTTTCTTTCTTCACTTCGTACTTCACTCACGTATTATCATTCTTTTCCTTTCTTTTTCCTTCAATTTCTTCAAAGTTTTATTTCATAATATGCAATAAAAGTAAAAGAACTACCAGGCCGGGTCTTCTCAAAAGGGTAACAATTTTTAGGAAAGAAGCGCGGGATGTCAAATGATTGGCAATGAGCTAAAAAATGGCATCTAGTAGACCAAACCCCCGCCCCTCTCCCTACTACGCTCATATGTATAATGTATGAGGCCCAACCCCCAAATTCCCACACTCGCATACATCTAGACGAGGCCACACCTAATTGCCTCCATCATGTTCACATGCATGCTAAGCAACGACTTCGGGACACATCCATTGCACAAGTTCTAATGTACTACCACACATTGTCACTCTCAATCAAAGAATGACATTCTAATCAATGCAAATGTGTGGCCCAAAGGCGCACCATGTAGGGACAAAAGGGTTGCCGGTATATTCTGTGGGTTGAATATTAACATGCACCTACATCTTCAAATTTTTCCGCAACCCATTTGCTCGACAAACATGACACAAATTTTTTTAATTAATTAATTTTCTGAAAAAAATTTCCCATCCCCACACTTGAGATGCATTGTCCCTAATGTATGGTTTTGGAAGAAGTGAACGCTGCAAAACATGATTTTTTTTCTTCTTTTTCTTTTTCTTTTTAAACATAATATTTACACCATTAACTAAAACACCCCCAACTTTCCTCGATCCTTAAAACATCAAACCTCACAACTCAAAACTCCACCCAACCACCACGGCATGTACTTGCGGTCTCGTGATAACCGGCGTTGCTCTTCTAGAAGATTGTGCCTTCCTCTTCGAAGTGACCGAAATTTGTTCCAAAAACGCCCAATCGTCTGCTAAAAAATGGTACCAAAAGTACCGTTTGTAATAGACATCAAATCACGAGCATATTCCGAATTCAACCCCTCGTGAAAAGCGTTCAACAACTCCCAAAGCTCAATACCATGATGAGGACAATTTTTTATCATCATGTTAAATCTTTCAAACGCCTCATGAAACATCTCACCCGATTGTTGTTGGAAGCTTCTTAGAGTACGTCTTGCATCATTAGTCTTTTGAGCGGTAAAGAACTCTTCCAAAAACTGTTGTTGCATTTCAGCCCAAGTATAAATTGAGGCAGAAGGCAACGTATAGAACCACCTCTTTGCTTTATCTTCCAATGAAAATTGAAAAAGCACTAACTTAACATCATCCGAAGAAAAGCCTTGACCTCCAATAGTATTGCAAATGTAGTCATACGCTTACAAATGAAAAATATGGTTCTTCTGTGGCCAACCCTTTATACTTTGGCAAACTTTGAAGTGAATTTGTCCTTACCTCAAAAGTTCTTCCCTTGTGATTTTGAGGAATCACCACCGGAGAAGGGTTATTAGTAATGACCCGATCGAAAGTGACCTTAAATTCCCCTTACTACCTCGCGGTTATGTCTTCTTGGAACACCCAATGGTATTCTTGGTTGTTGACCCGCTTGCCTTGGCATTTGCCTTTGAGGTGTATACGGGTGAGGTGGTTGTTGAGGAATTTTTTTGTGGGGGGGGGGGGGGGGGGGGGGTTAGGCTTTTTGGTGGGATGGTGGATTTAAGTTTTTGGAGGGTGGGGGTGGGGGGTTTAGGTTTTTGGGGGGTGTCGGTGGGGGTAAGTTAGGTGGTTTAGACTTTTTCGTATTAATGCACATGTGCATTACAACTTTTTTTATTAATTTTTTTGAAATTTTTTTTGAAATTTTTTTTTAATACATAAAATATAGCAATTA